>CM061131.1:65462803-66836841 GCA_030789695.1 Scilla litardierei
ATGGCCGAGGCATTGGCCCTACTAGGGTCAAAGGCAGCGTGAAGACCCGTAATCCAGGCCCAGAAGGCGCCGGCGTCGAAGGAAGGTGGGGGGATATGGGTGGGGCCGTAACCGCGATCGGCTCCGGGGACAGCGGGCCACGAGAAAAACGCTCTCATCATATCGAGAGTGACCTGGCACTCCCGGTCCATGAACCGAAACGAGCATCCCTCGTCGGTCAAGGCGATCGAACTAAGAACCTCAAGTGTCGGGCGGATAAACGTATCCGCCGACACCTGAAAGAAATCTCGCCAGCCCACGTTGTCGTACAACGTGAGCATCCCCTCTAGTACCCCCAGGCGTCCTAGGTCAGCAAGGTGTGCAAACCTGTAGGGTACGATCGAGCGCTGGGAGATACGCTCGTAGACGGCACGGTGTGCGTCATCTCGGAACGTAATCCTGAGCGGCCCGACCAGTGGAGCCGGTGGTGGTGGCTGTGGAGTGGCAGGGAGAGGCTGTGCGGGCTGTGCGGGCGCTGCAGGCTGTGCGGGGTGTACAGGGCCTGCAGGCTGTGCTGGGTGGACGGCGTGTGTGGGAGAAGGAGGAGGAGAGCCTTCCACCTCGTGGGAGGGTCCAGCATCATCCGACCGCTTCCGCTTGGCGGAAGGTCTCCTCGTCCGCGGCCGTGTCCGGGGCGGCATATCGGCCCCGAGCGCGCGCCAAAAAGGTGTAAAAAGTGCGGCGTGTGCAAAATAAAGGAAAGAGTGTACCCCGACACGCCGCGAGTGCTAAGCAATGGAAGCGTACGAAGACAGCGCCTCTGCGAAGCCCGAATCAGTCCCAAGAAGCTCCCCTGGGCTCCCCTAAGCTCCCAAAAACAACCTGCGCGTGAAATGGAGATATCAGCGGGTAATATTCAAAACGTATGGAGCATTAGGGGTATAACAGATAAATATATAAATTGATTTGGGTTAGGGGTTCGTTAAGCACATGGATCCTCGAAAAATACACAAAAAGAGGCGAAAAAGGCGAAATAGGGGGTACCGGAGGCGATCGGACAGGCGGCCGCCGCCGGCGACTCGGGCGAGGCGTCGGCGGGTGCTCGGCCGGCGGTGGCGGGCCGAGCAGCGGCGCGAGGTGGCCGGTCGGGTGAGTGGGGGCGCGAGCGAGGGGAATCGGGCGAGTGGAGCTGAAGAGTCGGGGCGCGATTGGGTTTTGCGTTTCGAAAATCGCGCAAAAAAAGGAGAAACAACAACAACAAAAGAAAAAAAAGAGAAAAAAAAAAGAAGAAAAGAGGAAAAATCCTCAATAAAAGATCCCATCTCACTTTCTTTCTTTCTTCTTTCTTCTTATTACCTTTGGAGCTATATAAAAATGGGGATGTGAATATTTTTTTTATGTCACCAGGCTTATAGATAAGCTTGTGGGAGGGGGATCCATTGATGTGTGAGAGAGTGACTACTTGACGTTGCACGACAACCTAGGCTAAGTAATATTCTATACTCGGTGAGATTATTTCTAGCTTTACGAAATCCAGAAATCTAAGCCTAGCGTTCATTTCATGAAATCCATACTTTTCTATTCTCTCTATTCTATTGTGTGATACTCCTATACTCCTGATAGAAAGCATTCAATTGAAAAGTGTGTGATCTGTGATTTGTATACCGCTTTAAATGATTCAGACAATGTTAATTTTAAAATTATTCCGTTTTTCATGATTATATCGTTGTTCGTGGGTTTTCCATTTCTATTTGCACTATTATACTATGATATCAAAATAAAATCTTTTGACATGTGTTTTTCATTCGGTGCATGCTATGTGAGTAAGTGAAACCCCCGTCCTGAGAAAATGATCTAGTAGCTTACCTCTTCGCTTCTTTCTCTCTTCTTTATTTTCATTTCGTTTTCCATTCTTCTCCGTTTTTCGTTTTTCATTTTTCGCCGTTTTTGTTTTCCAATTCCACCGGGTTCGCCTTTTACTTATCTTCCTCGAGGACGAGTAAGAGGCAAGCTTGGGGGATTTTGATCACTCCTTATTTTACACCTTTTTTCACGCATTTTTGCATGCCATTTAGATCGCCCAAATCATGTTTTTCACGATATATCGACGATATTGCGATGCTTTTCACGATTTGTTGTTTTTGTCGCATTTCAGGTGATTTGGCGCGATTTGGAGTGATCTCGAGATGCGCTTACTCCAGAGGGTCACCGACGACCTCCCCGAGGGGTATTTTGCTGTTGGAGAGGAGCGGAAGAAGAACGGACTCGCAGGAGCGACGAAGAGGCCAAAATAAGCAGATTGGGCATGTTTAGTGTCCCACTCGGCCGAGTGGAGGACCCACTCGGCCGACCAGCGAGACACCGCTCAGCCGACCAGATCAGACACGATTCCTATTTGCACTCGGCCGAGCGACGGAGACCACATCGGCCGAGTGAAGAGACCACGTCCGCCCGAGTGGCGCCCAGACGAAGCCCTTCAAAAATCTCCAAGTTTCTGTTTTTCGGCTGCCTGAGCTTCAGAAGATCCACTCGGCCGAGTGGATAATCCCGTCCGCCCGAGTACAATGAAGCCATCGGCCGAGTGACGACAACTCACTCGGCCGAGCCGCCCCCGAAGTAGAGACCCCTGAAGGCCCCGACTTACTGGAAAATTACAGGGTTTCTCACTCGGCAGAGCGACTTTTGTCACTCGGCCGAGTGCGCCGCGCTGCCTATAGCGAAAATTGCGGAAAACAGGCTGCGCAGGGGTATTTTGTTCACAGTTTTTGGACGATTTTGGGGGGTATTTAACCCCTGTTTTTACCCTAGTTTTAAAGAGCTTCTCCTTAGGTTTTTAGCAGCTTTTTAGATTAGCTTTTTAGTTTTATTCTTGAGCTTGGAGAGGAGAAAAAGTTTGATTTTTGTTGGATTAATTGAAGAACTCCATTGGTTTGTCTTTCTCTTCCCCAATAATTCTATTTTTATTGCATATCTCAATATTGTGATGAATTCTATTGCTTATTTCATTGATTATTTTTGTGATCTTGCTATGAATTGTGAGTAGTCGCCAAGTCTTGGGGCGTGGGGATGAATCTTACAAGCCCAACTTCATATTTGTGATGAATTAATAGAAATTTTGCTAGAATTGATATCTAGGGATTAGATTGGGATCAATTTACTACGGTTAGCTAGGAGTTCATACCGATCGGGATTTGCAAGAGATTGGATCCCGATTCGATAGGAAACCCTAGAAATCCGAATTGGGTTGGAATCGAATTTCCGTAGTATCGGTTTGCAAGAGATTGGACCGATACTAGGGTTTCCGGTTGCAATTCCGTGCCAATACCCGTTTGCAAGAGATTGGACGGGTAGGAACTATCCCAATCTAGATCGCGAGCTGAGTTTGCAAGAGATTGGGCTCGGTGCGCGATTGGACGATGATGTTGATCCTAATGCTAGATTTCCTAAGATAGGGTTTGCAAGAGATTGGACCCAAACCTAGGATAGCTATAGACCGGCAACAGCGCGAGAGCGTGAGCTTGGTTCTACATTCAGCTGCAAGTAATCCATCCAAAATCTCAATCTAGCAATTTTGAAACCGACGAACCACATTTATGAGATACGGTGAGTAGCGGGGATTCCCCATTCCCTAGACGTTCTTTATTTGATTTGATATTTCCGCACTTTGTCTGACGATTGTGACAGGATCGCCAAAGGAAAATCTTTCTTCTTGAATATCCAGGTTGATTGGAACAAGCACGGTCATTCGTCCTCCCTGTGTTCGATATCCCGCTCGCTGCTACACCGTGCACTTGCGGTAAAACTACAACCGTTCTTTAGGGTTACGTCCCGGAGCGATCAAGTTTTTCTCCCTGAAGTTGTTCTGCTGAACATTATCTCCCTGAAGTTGTTCTGCTGTTTGTCTTCGTTTGGGCTCTAAACTCCGTCTTTCTTCCTCCAGTCGATTCCATCTTCCTCCTAAGCGTCGAGCGCCTTCTTGGGGCGCTCCTCGTCGTCGCGTTCATCCTCCTCATGATGGATCTACCTATCTCCTCTCCTGTCAAGAAAAATAGGACCCGTTATCACAAAATTTTTGGGCGAACGACTCAAAACACTAAAAATTTCTAAAACGAAAATAAAGAAAAAGTAAAAATAAAGCAAACACCGTTGGGTTGCCTCCTGACAAGCGCTCGTTTAAGGTCGTGAGCTCGACCCCCTATAATTTTCAATCAATGTGGGATGTTTGGTGCATATGAGATGCACCCATCAAACTTTCCGGGGAGCGCGCTTGGATTTGGACGTGGCGGCGTGTTCTCCCTCGGTGGTCTCCCATCTCGAATAATGTTGGGGGAGGCTCCCCCAAGCTAGCATTTGCTCCGGTCAACGGCTTCACCGGTGATGCCGATTTCTGTACCGGCGGAGCTTTCTTTGGAGACTTTAATTTCGTGAGCTTACAGAGCTCTCGAATCCTTGCGACATCAGCGTCGCCTTCATCATCTTCAGCGGAGAGGTCGGGGGAATCATCTTTCTTCTCATTTTGGACTAAATCCGGGCCTTCCTCGAAATCTTCATCGAATAGAGCGCCAATAGAGTGGGGGATCGCCTCCTCAATTACCTCATCAAGGAGGTCCATGTAATCAAGCTCCTCGTGGTAAGGCATGTGCTTCATAGCCTTAGGAATGTGAAGCTCCACCTCGATGTTGCCGACGTTTAAAGTTAGTGTACCTTCGCGCACGTCGACGATGACTCCGGAGGTGGCGAGGAATGGGCGTCCAAGTATCAACGAAGTATCTCCCTCCTCCTTAACGTCCATGATCACGAAGCCACATGGAAAGCATATTCCCCCTGGGACTTGTAGCGGGATGTCTTCGGCGATCCCCACCGGCCTTGTTATCCGTCCATCGGCTAATTGAATGCGCATGTCGGTGGGTTTCAACTTTGTCCCGGTGTTTAGCCTTAAGAACATGGAGAGAGGCATGAGGCTCATACTAGCCCCTAGATCAACCAACGCCTTTTGAAGAGGAACGCCGCCCAAGGTGCAAGGAATCCGAAAACTCCCCGGATCTTTAAATTTTGCCGGCTCCTTCTCTCTTGGTGAACCAAGAGCCCTCCTCGGCTAGCATGATCTTCTCCTTCCTCTTTCTCCCCGAAATCAAGTCCTTTAAGAATTTAGCATATGTGGGGATCTCCACGATGGCGTCGAGGAAGGGAATATTGAGGCTAACTCCTCTTAGATACTCGAGAAACTTCGCTAGCCATTTCTCCATTTTCGCTCTAGCGAGCCTTTGGGGGAATGGGACCGGTGGCATGAAGCGCCTCTCCTCGATCAATTGCTCCGCTCTAGATTTCTCCTTTTCTTGTGGCTCCTTCTCCTTATCAACTTCAACTACCGGCTCAATCGGCTCCAAACTTTCCTCCACGGGTTCCTCGGTAGGAATCATGGCGGGGGTGGTATCCTTTCCGCCTCTAGTGGTAACGGTAACTACGGCATTGATGTGGCCGGTGTTGCCCCGTGGGTTTTGCTCGGGTTGCGCCGGCAATCGTTGAGTGTTCCGATTGAGCAACGCCAATTGCTCCGATAATTGAGCCACAACGGTATTAAGAGAGTCTTGCCCCGCCTTCAAGCTAGCATTGACCTTATTTTGCTCGACCATAAACGCCTCCACCCTAGCTTCGAAGTCGGATCGTTGTTGAGCTTGTGGAGGGTTTTGATTTTGATTCCTCCACCCTTGATTGTATCCGGGCGGCCTATATGGTGGAACTTGTTGCTTCGGTTGAAAATTTTGTTTAGTAGGCCCCCTCGGTGGATAGTGTTGTTGTTGGGGTGGTAGTGGTGGTCGGGCTTGTTGAGGTGGCGGTTGTGGCGGGTTCAAAGCTCCTTCATTGTTGGCGTAAGAGAATCCGGGATGATTTCTTGCGGCCGGATTGGCCCAATATCCTTGGTTCCCCGCGATATATTGTACTTGCTCCAAGGCTCCTTCTCCTTGCTCTCCTCCCACGTACATGGCTTGAGATTGGTCTTGCCAATCACACATTTGGTTGGTCGGTGCGGAGGTGGAAGGGGCTCCTTGGGGCTCCGTGATAAACTTCTCCAATCTCTCCACTACCTTGTGGAGAGAATCAAACTTGCTTGTAAGCTCCGCTACGGCCTTCGCTTCATAGATACTAGTCGGCTTTAAGGAGGACGTAGAGTGTCCTCACTCATCGCCCCATTGTTGATTGTTTGAGGCCATCTCCTCAATTAGGGCCGTAGCTTCCTCGGGAGTCTTTGACAAGATGGCACCATTCGCCGCGGCATCAATAATTTGTTTGGTCCCCGGTTGGAGACCATTGTAGAAGCTATGCACTAGCTCCCAATCTTCTATACTATGGTGCGGGCATTGATGCTGCAGATCCTTAAAACGCTCCCAATCCTCATAGAGCGTCTCTTGGGGTCCTTGCTTGAAGGACATAAGAGCGCTCCGAATCTTCACCGTCTTGGAGGGCGGATAGAACTTGTCAATGAATGCACTCGCCAACTCGTCCCAAGTGGTGAAGACACCCTCAGCTTGCATCCTCAACCAGTATAGTGCCTTGTCCTTTAGCGTGAAAGGGAAGAGACGCAGTCTGATGGCATCGATGGAGACCCCCGGCATCTGGAATGTGGCGCACTTCGACAAGAACAATTGGATGTGGTAGTGGGGATTTTCATGGGCATTCCCATGAAATGGATCCTGCTGCATCAGAACCACTAGTCCAGTCTTTAGCTCGAAGTTCTTGTCAGCCGCCAACTCCGGCATGGCAATGGATGAGGTAGTAGAAGAGGTCTTAGGCCGAAGCCTATCATGAATAGAAATTATCCTCGCCATCCTTGACGCCAATTGTTCAGCAGTTTCCGGGTTGGTCATAAACCGCCCTTCCGGATTTTGTCTCCTTTCCGCTCTAAGTCTCCGCGCGGTACGTTCGATCTCTGGATCAAACAATATATCTTCAGGGTCCGCCGTAGATCTCGTGTACATGCACAGAGAAAACAGAGTTTCAAAGAGATGATTAGTACCGTGGAAGGGTTAGGTAAAAATAAAAAAAATGGAAATAATAATGATAATAATAAAAAATAAAAAAGGAAGTAGCTAGGGGTGGTAAGATCAAACGCAATCGCCTCCCCGGCAACGGCGCCAAAAACTTGAGCGCTCCGGGACGTAACCCTAAAGAACGGTTGTAGTTTTCCCGCAAGTGCACGGTGTAGCAGCGAGCGGGATATCGAACACAGGGAGGACGAATGACCGTGCTTGTTCCAATCAACCTGGCTATTCAAGAATAAAGATTTGCCTTTGGCGATCCTGTCACAATCGTCAGACAAAGTGCGGAAATATCAAATCAAATAAAGAACGTCTAGGGAATGGGGAATCCACGCTACTCACCGTATCTCATAAATGTGGTTCGTCTGTTTCAAAATTGCTAGATTGAGATTTTGGATGGACTAGTTGCAGCTGAATGTAGAACCAAGCTCACGCTCTCGCGTTGTTGCCGGTCTATAGCTATCCTAGGTTTGGGTCCAATCTCTTGCAAACCCTATCTTAGGAAAGCTAGCAGTAGGAACTATCCCAATCTAGATCGCGAGCCGAGTTTGCAAGAGATTGGGCTCGGTGCGCGATTGGACGATGATGTTGATCCTAATGCTAGCTTTCCTAAGATAGGGTTTGCAAGAGATTGGACCCAAACCTAGGATAGCTATAGACCGGCAACAGCGCGAGAGCGTGAGCTTGGTTCTACATTCAGCTGCAACTAGTCCATCCAAAATCTCAATCTAGCAATTTTGAAACCGACGAACCACATTTATGAGATACGGTGAGTAGCGGTGATTCCACATTCCCTAGACGTTCTTTATTTGATTTGATATTTCCGCACTTTGTCTGACGATTGTGACAGGATCGCCAAAGGCAAATATTTCTTCTTGAATAGCCAGGTTGATTGGAACAAGCACGGTCATTCGTCCTCCCTGTGTTCGATATCCTGCTCGCTGCTACACCGTGCACTTGCGGTAAAACTACAACCGTTCTTTAGGGTTACGTCCCGGAGCGATCAGGCGGCAGCGGATGCCATCGCTGCAGGCAGCGGGATCTGCCCGCCGCTGCAGGCGGTGGGTTCCGCCCGTCGCTGCAGGCGGTGTCGGGGGCCGCCACTACAGACGGCGGCCTCGTTGGCCGCCGCTGCGGGCGGCAACGGCGCGGTGATCGAGGGGGGTTTCACGTGCGCGGCTTCTGGCCGTCTGGCGATGGAGAAATCCATCTAGGGTTTGAAAATTTTTTGGGGAAGAAGATGATAAACACATGATTTTTATCTTTAAAAAAAATCTATTTTTAGTCTTCAAAACGGCGTTTTTATCGTAAAAATTTGATTTTTATTTAAAAAACGTCGATTTTTTGTTTAAGTGTTGATTTAGCATGCAGATCTAAGATTAAAATCCGATCTATACTAATCAAAAAATCGATCCAAACATTTAGATCTAATTATATGCGCATAAAAATTTAGATCTAGGGAAAAAAATTACTTATAGATCCTACCTGCCGGATCTAGCGACGTTCGGTGAAGGAAGCTCGTTCGC
Source organism: Scilla litardierei (assembly GCA_030789695.1). Lineage (NCBI taxonomy): Eukaryota > Viridiplantae > Streptophyta > Magnoliopsida > Asparagales > Asparagaceae > Scilla > Scilla litardierei. The sequence continues at coordinate 65,471,346 of CM061131.1, forward strand.
GTCGCGTTCGTCCGTTGGCAGGGGTTTGGCTCCGCTTCGAGCGTGCTGATAACGTGTTGTAAACTTGATGGTAACGGAACCTGTAGCCCTGTATTTATAGTAATAGGGTTACATAATGGGTGGATACCCAATACACAGACAGGCCTCCAAAAGCCCGTTTATAACAAAATGGAAATTCTGTCAAGTAGCAGAAATAAAGAAATGATAGAATCCTCTAATAACAGTAACACATTATCACTTAACACAGGACGCAGTATTTTCAATAGAATATTCAGACCTAATACTCAAATAGATAGACGGTTAGATGAATATATAAATACAGATAAAGATTACACAATCGTTCAAAAAAGGCTTTACATATACTACAGCCGCATTTACTTTATAAGAAAGGATTATTTGAAAACAATAAAGGACTTTTTAGACACTCAAGAGAAATATCAATAGACTGCTCTAAAAAAGAAACACTAGTTTTAAATCTAATAAATATAGAGTGAATATCAACTAAGAAAACTGAACCTAGACTTAATCCATTTAGGAAGATCGTAGTAGGAATAAAAGGGTTAATCAGAAAAGGAATAGGAGATAAAACTTTAGCGGTTATATTTGATGCTCGATGGGGAGATCTTAGAAAGGGAATTCTAAGAATAGGAGAATTAGACCTAAATGAAAACAGGGGACTGTTCTATTGTAGCCCTGATTTTATAATGAGAACTAGAGAATTTGCTAAATACATTAAAATAGGAATACAAACAAAAGGCTTTGAAGAACTTAGTGGAGAAAATTTGTTAGTTTGTCTAGGATTCATAGGAAGATGCTCTAGCACAAGCACAATAAATTGTAAACTACATGTAGAAGATATAGTCAACCTCATGGGTAGCAATGCCATCAAAACAATAAAACCAATGACCTTTAGTGTAGAAGAGTTAGCAGGGTTAGAATGGAGTTTAAAAGATATGGTTATGCCAAATACTCTACTGTAGCCAACAGACCAGACCATGTTATGTACATAAACACCCAAGGAGATTTAAGTGTAAGATTCACAGACTATTATAGAAAGTGTTCCAATAAAGAAACACCATCCGACATAGAAACAAGCTTCAGAGAAGTAGAAGATTTAGTATTCAAGACAGTTACTGAAAATGCAATAGATGAAGGTGAAATTCTAGAACCAACAAGCGAAGATAAAATTCTTTTTTGAAAAGAATTAGAAATGGACCTAACTAAAAGTGAATTATTAGAATTAGAAACAACAATGTACAAAGCAGGACAAATTTCAGAAGACGAAATGTTATATTATGACGACAATAAAAATATTAGAATTAAAGTTATAGCAGAAGAAGAAGACTACATAGGAGATATCCCGCAAGGCCCATTAGAACAGTATATAGAAGAGCCTCTTGGCCCACTTATCATGCCAACCAAAAGCATGTTCGAAGAAGCTATAGGTACAAAAGAATGCCCATATAGCGAAGTAATAAATAGTGATGATGAAAATAATGAAGCCATAGAAGAAGATGAAAACAGTATAGATGATACTATACAAAATAACCATAATATAGCTTTGATGGAATCAGGTCAACAAAGTAATACTACTATCACATCAAGTATAATAAAAGAAACCACACCAGAAGGAGTTCCTATTTACAAGGCTGGAAACATACCAAGATTACCAGGAACCCTAGATGAAAGAAATACATCTAGTAGATACAGAGATACTAATCCTAGAGGAAAATTTACAAGACACGAACAACCAATTCAGTTCCAATGCTTCGAAAAAGGAAAAATTCTAAATCTAGCAGCCCATGACCCACAAGAATGGAGTAGTATTCTAGATATATGGAAGAATCTAGTAGTAAAGGACTGGATTAAAAATCCAAAAGGAGAAGATGACCCAGAAATTATGTATAGATACTTAGAAACATTCTTAGGAGAAAGTACTAAAGCACTATGGAAGCCTACAAAAGAAAATACCCAGACGATTTCAAAGACATGTGTGATTTGGGATGTAACCCATATAACTTTGTGAATAAAATAACACATCTAGTAACAGGAAAAGATCCTAACTCAGGAAGTCTAGACATACAAATTCAAGCATTAAAAAGCTTAGAAAAACTTAGAATTAGAAGCTGAAATTACATCAGATAGTATATACAAGACTATTATTACTGGATGACGATATCAGGAAATGCTTTTGACAAAGACTTAGGCGACAAATTTTTAAGAAAATTACCAGGAGCGTTAGGAGATGAAATATTTAATAGATAGAATAAAATGGTTAAATCCATAGAAGATAAACAACAAGGCCATTATAGTATAGGATGGAGAATTCAATTTGTACTCGAAATTTTAAAAGAAAAATGCACTGAAATTAATATACAAAAAACAGTTAAAGAAAGATGACTATAGTTTTTGTAAATATATTTATACACCTCAAGTATATAAAAAGAACCCTCGGTTAATGAAGAAACAAAGACCTCAATATCAGAAAAATACACGAAAGAAAAAATATTTCCTTAGAAAATCAAGAGCTAAGAAACCCTACCTAGATAAAGAAAAACATGTTAGAAAGTTTGAACCAAAAAGAACATATAAGAGCAAGTTAACTTGTTATACGTGTGGACAAGATGATCACTTAAGTACCACATGTCCTTCTAGGATAAATAAACACGACAAAAATAGTACACTAATTGAATGCACTAGAGAAGACATACTTATGGTAGATGAATATATGTCAGACTCAGAATCCGTATATAGTATTGTAAATATAGAAGATAAAGATAAAAATAACACAGACACTGATAGTGAAGATGAATATAACTTTATTGCTCAGTTCTCAGAACAATTAGACCTACTAAATGCTCTAGTTGACATAGCACTAGTTGACGTAGCATGTGAACATGAATGGATACATAATAAAGAATCAGATAATATTCCATGTAAACATTGTAATAAGTTTCATAGTATAAAAAACAGATACCAATGTAAGACATGTTACAAGGAAATATGTATAAAATGCATAACCCAATATGGCATAGTCCCTCATCAACAACAAGATGTTATAAACGAGATCGATAAGAGCAAAATAACCATTATAGAAAAGCAGCTAGAAGCAACGAAACTACGACTACATAATCTAGAACTGCAATTAAACCAGCTACAAATTAGAAATACACCAATCCAGCCTGACCCTAACCTATCAATAGAACTATTTAACGAAATTACAACCGTCACTCCAGTTCAATGTAATAAAGGGACAGAACTTAGAAGTATAAAAGTTCTAGTCAGACTAACATGTAGAAAATTTGAAATCATATGCACTACATTAATAGACACTGGATGTACCGCAAATTACTTAAAAGTCTCATTAGTACCAGCAGAAGTTATTACACCCTCTAAAACTGTGCTCATTGCCCAACAAATGGATGGAACTTGGAGCAGATGTAATACAGTTCTCCTTCCAGGAGAAACACGTATTAGTTTTAAAGAAAATTGTTTAGATTTCTCTCCACCTTATAAGATCGACCAATCTACATTAGACCATTAAATCTCGATTACGATTGTATTCTCGGGTTAGACTTCTTCCTAGCTGCTAAGGGCGTCCTTATGATACCTTCTGAGTTTATTCAAATATTCAAGCAAATTGTTCACTCACCCGTTCAAACCTTCCTCATTGAACCCCTCCATCAGATTTTTCTCGAAAGCGTCGTGGACCCTTAGATACACTACCAAAACTTACACCTAAGCTACCTAAGCCAAACCCTCAAAATCCCTTGCCTCCAGTTTCGATACCGCTACCATTAGAAACACAGAAAAAACACAAAATGGATAATCCTTCAGAGACATGTCACCAGTAAAAGGCTCCTGCAAAAATAAAAGCTTAATAGACTTAATATATGACAATGAATGGATAGAAACTGAACAAGAACAAGAAAATAATGAACTTCGATGTACAGAAAACTTTGAAGATATTGAATTAGGAGATTATTATGAAAACATAAGAATTGGTAATGACAGAATAAAAGAATATCCTATCAGTTTTATCAACATAGCAAAAATATACAATTTACTTTCCCAGATTACCCAAGAAGAGCTACATCAGTTAATAAGCTAGTTAGAGAAAGAAGAAATAATTGGTGAAAACCCGATAAAATTCTGGGAGAAAGACACAACTTATTGTAAACTAGATATTAAAACCCCAGAATATAAAATAAAGACAGCCCAAATAGAGGCAACAAATTAAAATCTCGAAGATTTCCAGATGCACATTAAAGAACTTTTAAAATTAGGAGTAATTCAAAAATCAGAATCACCTCATAGGTCAGCAGCCTTTATATAAGAAATCATGCAGAAAAGTAAGAGGAAAAAGCAAAATGGTAATAAACTATAAACGCTTAAATGATAATACAATAGACGACGTATATACAATACCAGACAAATGACAATTTATAAACGGAATCCAAAATAGTAACATATTTAACAAATTCGGCTGTTAGTCAAGATTTTGGCAAATTCGAATGCATCCAGATGGTATACCATTGACAGCCTTTACATGCCCTTTATGACACTTTGAATGGCTATTAATGCCATTTGTATTTAAAAATGCACCAGCTATTTTCCAAAGAAAAATGGATACCATCTTCCTACAACACATAAAATTTGTCCTCGTATATGTAGACGATATCCTCGTATTTTCCAAAAACAAGCAAGAACAAAGGGGACACTTACAGATAGTCTTATCCGAATTCCTTAGATATGGACTCGTAATTAGTAAAAAGAAAATCCAATTGTTTAAAGAAAAAATATAATTCTTAGGAGTAATTTTAGGACAATGGACAATACAACTACAACCACATATAAGTCAAAAGATATTAGAATTTGAAGAAATAAAAGATATAAAAACTTTACAAAAATTCTTAGGACTATTAAAGTATGCAAGACCATTTATCAAAGACATTGGAAGAATCTTAGGCCCCTTATACACCAAAACAACTCCAACAGGACAAAGAACATTTAACATAGAAGATAGAAAGCTAATAGAAAAAGCTAAAAATTTAGTAAAAAATCTTCCCCCATTAACTCTACCGTTAGATGCAGATTATTTAATTATATAAACAGATGGTAGTGAATTGGGCTTGGGAGTGATAGTACTTAGCAAACCCAATAAGTACAGTCCAAAAACATCTAAGAAAATCTGTAGATATGCCAGTGGAAAGTTCAAAGAAAAGGGAAATATTTCCAGTATCGACGCTGCATTACTAGCAATAATCTATGCGTTTGATAATTTCAGACTATTTATCTTAAATAAACCAGAGTTCCTTGTAAGAACAGATTGTGAAGCAATAGTAAAATTTTATAACAAAATGCAATAAAAAAGATCCAGCACAAGACGGTGGTTAAATTTCTTAGATAGAATAGTAGACCAAGGCCTTCATGTTACATTTGAACATATTAAAGGTAAAGATAATAATATAGCAGATATGTTCTCTAGATTCCTAATCAAATCTCCTTTAAAATGCCGGAAAATATGAGACCAATCAGGCCGTCGGACCAGCACCAGAAAAGACCATATAAATCACCAAGTATCTAGTATGATAACACAAAACTATAAATCTTCAGAGGTAGTAATCTAGCCTTCAAGCTTCTAGAAAAGTACAATGGAAAATTAAGTTTAGAACAATTATGTATAATAGACAATCTATGGTTCGATGCTAACAAAGAACAAAAAGATAGGAAGTATCTGATAGCATGCCTTAATGCCCTCTGCCATGAGTTCACTAAAGGAAGTTTTAAGAATTACAAATTCTATCTAGTTTCAAAAGGTAAAGTCCCAGGAATATACCACACATAGGGACAAGTAATAGAACAAATTACAGACTTCTTTACCCTAGTTTTTAAAGGTTTTAATAATCTTCAATAAGCCTTAGATTCTGTTAGGGGCCTATTCGGACCAAACTTTTTCATAGCCCCATCCCTTAAGAACTCCAAGAACCTTTGAATTATTCAGTTCTTCATGACCCAAATCCGTATCATCATATTCTTCGTACACACTGTGAAACAATAGCTACAACAGTCCGCAGATTAAATGAGAAAATTCAGAGTTTAGAGTATACCCTAGAAACTCTAAAAAAGACCAACTTTAAGCTTGAACAAAGACTTTTTCAGAAGAATATTCAGAATGGCTGTAAAGAAAAGAGTCATGCTCTCTCTACAGCATCAGAATAGTTGGTAACTCCGAGTACCAAAGATAAAAACCTCGGAGCTAGCCTGTCAACATAGGCAGACGGTAAAGGCGAGACATGTCCTGTTATAGGTGAGGCATTCCCAAAAAGCCCATTAAACCAATGTAGAGGCCAGTCTACATCTAGTTCCTCTCTACCGGTAGAGGTTAAAGACTCATCAAATCCGGTTATGGCTGTGGTTTTGCCCCAAAGGCAATTACAACAAAGTATACAGAAAAATTAGAAGAACTGTTTGAACAAATGGTGCAAAACAGAATCCTTCCACTCATCGCGCCATTCTTAGATGATTCAGAACCCAATAGTCCACCAGGACGTTCGTCGCTAGACTCAGATACATTGCAAGGCCTAGAGACAAGAGAATATAACATTACCTTTTCCAACCTATCAAGCTCAACGTTCCAGCTGTCCAGAAAAGCAATTATACCAGCTAGATGCAAAGGAATCAGCTTTACCGGTCATCTCTCCAATGGCAAAAGAATCAACTTTTCAGACCATGCTATCAAACACCTGTCAGCCACGGATTTTAAATTATTTCAAGTCCGCCACTTTTCTTCTAGACGAAGACTTCCCAGCTGGCTACCTTTTGCTTTAGATAGCGTCCACATAGCAACTCCAGAAGATTCCAGCTGCCTTGCTTTTCGGATTCCAAAACATCTCAAGTCCACAAAAGCCACTTTACGGACTTAAGGCAGACTAAAATTCGCCAAGACAATGGGCTATATATAGAAGCATCACAGCAGTGCAGAAGATCATCGGAAAAAGAAGCAGCAAGAGCAATCAAAACATCATCCCTGTGTGAGATAAGAGAGTCAGTCTGTAAAAATCTTATATTCGGTCTTGTAGTTCAACTTTGGAGGTCTCGACCTCTTTGTAAGTTCCTTTTCCTTCTCAGTTCTTTGTAAGGGAATTTCCCGAAAGGGAAAAACACTAGTAGTAGAGATGGCTAATTTTTCCAAATAAAATAGTTTTAATTATGTACATCCTTCTCCATTTGCTTACTGACTAATTGAATCATGCGACCGCTCTGCCATTGAACAATGATGCATGACGTTGCCTTGAGGTTCAATTAACCTCTAAGCAAAAATCTTATTTTTAAAATGTTTTCCTTTATAAAATATTTTCTTTTAAAATGTGTTACCATAGCATATATGCATGCTTTCTTCATAATAAGTGATGCCAAACAACATTATTTTGACTGCCATGTGAAAACATATAGGGAGTAGGCGATGTAAGTCTCCGTTTAGGCGTCGATCAGCCATTAGGAGCATCTAAAGCCCAGTCCTAATGCCTAAAAGCAGTCAGTCAAAATACACCTGACACTATCTTAGATGGTAAGCTAGTGGCCTGAAAAGTCTGAAGCGTGTAGGATTAAGGTATTAAAAAAAGTCTGAAAATGGGAAAATTGGTCTCTCTGTGAAAGGGTAAAGTACCAAGTAAGGATCATACATCACTAAAAAATAACCCCATACACAACCAAAAAAGTTTTGGCACCCCCAAAAAGTTGGTGTGTGTGTGCATTTTTCCCCTCCCCTCTTACCTCGGGCATTGGACTGGCGATCAGATCTGCGATCCGTGGCACAGCGCCTCCACTGCGAGGGGGCTCCGGCGATGCTCCGGTGACCCACCCATCATCCCCCCTCCCTCCTCTGCCATTACCACCCAACCCCCACCTCTAAAACCCCCTCCTCCCCCTATGGCATCATCGGTCCCTGGGCCTCCCCCCTCTCCCCCTCTGCTGGGTAAACCTGCGACTCCAATGGTAGAGCTTAGAGAGGCCGGTACAGTCATTCCCCATTATCGTCAGGATTCCTTGGCTTCAACGAGTATTGGGCTTCCCCCCGATCCCCAGCTGTTGGGCACTCTTGCTTCTCCTCCAGCGGCAGAGAAAGGTTTGGGTAGTGCGGTCATCCCCCCTATTAGTCATGATGTGAACCAGACGTGGATCCCTGTTGTGAGTCCTCGACGGCAGGTGTCCATTTTGGGACTGTTCAACTCGTGAGCTGAAGGTGGTGGCCTAGCTGGTTGGGGTGGTGGACGCCCTCCTCGGCGTGGTGGTCGTGGGGGTCGCCCCCCTTGCCGTCGGTGCCTAAGTTTGGCAGTGGTCGGCCAGTTTCGAGTACCTCCCATTCGATTTCTTCTGTGCACCAAGTGTATGGCAAAATGCATATGCCGTCAACTCCCTCCATCCCTCGTTCCTCCTATGTGTCGTCTAACTCTTTCAGTGCTATCTGTGCTCCTAGACCCCCGACTACCCCTAATCTCAACCTGGAGTTCTCTCCCCCCTTCCACGTCGTTGACGGAATTTTTGTGGACATTCTACCGGCCGAAATTGATCAGGTTGCAGGAAGGTGGGTGCACACCCTCATTGGCTACTTTGTGGGTCCATGTCTATACTATGGGCATCTCAAGTCTTGGATGGTTAGGACCTGGAAGACCAATTCTGAGGTCCAACTCCACTCCAAGGAAAATGGCTTCTTCTTCTTCAGTTCAACTCTGATGTGGATTGCGCCGACATTCTCCACGTTGGGCCATGGATGCTGGATGGCTGTCTCCTTATCTTGAGGCATTGGCTCCTCATATTGGCCTCGATCGTGATCTCCTTTCGTCTATGCCACTCTAGGTCAGGTTCCCCCAGCTTCCCTTGCAGTTTTGGTCCACTGCCATTCTCGGTAAATTGTCGAGCGCGGTTGGGCGTCCCCTTTTCACCGACACCGCCCTGGCTAACGCCTCTCGACTCTCTTTTACTCGATTCTTCAATGCTACCTCCACGTTCCCTACTACTATCTCTACGTGCCTTGCCGATGGCTCGGTCATTCCGGTTGTCATTGAATATGAGCGCATCCCGCCTCTATATTCGAACTGCAAATGCTTTGGACATGACATTCTCTAGTGTGCCTCTCCAACTCGCCCACTTGTGCTGACATTCATTGTCCCTGGCAGCTAATATACTTCTATGCTATGGGAAGCTCAGCCATCTCCTTGTCTCATGCCCACATCTGTTATCATGATTCCTATTGCCCCCTCTACTCCTAGCCCTAGATCCACTTCCCTCCCCCCTCCTGGGCCACCACCGCTCACCACCAGTATTGGCACAGACACTATTGTTCTCTCCCCCACTAGCTTCTCTCTGGATGGGGACGATCTCTTTGGCTCTGATGATGAGCTGGAGGTCATTGCTGTTGTGGATGAGCGGACTGGTCCGGCGTCCTCTTCTATCTCATGTTCATATGCGCCGACTGAAGGTTCGACCCCTCCCTCTACACTCGATGTGTCTCAGTCTCCGTCTAGGAGGCCGTCAAGCAGCATTCTTCCCCCTCCCGTGGATGGTCATCGGACTGTTGTCGTTCAGCGGAATCCCACTGTGTTAACTTCTGCCGTAGTGATTACTACTGCCGCACCATCAGGCCCGTCAGCTTCTGGTAGAATCTTCAGTGATTGCCAGTTCTCTGAGGAAGGGGTGTTCTCTTGTGCCTCTAGCCCATTGGAGGGGCCTAACTCAGTTGTGATGGGGGCTGCCGATCCCGTTCTTAGTCTCAATGAGGGGCAGCCTCAGACCTGTTTTGTGGCAGATGCGTGCCCAAATAAGTCTTTCTCTGGGCACTTCCTTTTGCTCTTGATCGGTGTATGATCGGAAATGCTACTGCCTCCTTAGTGCTGCTGGATATCCTGGGAGTTTTGTGACCAATGTTGTGGACTTCCCCCCTCAGCCTGTTGCATGCCAACCTGACATCCTCACCCCACCCCCACCCCCCACCGCCAGCCGCTTCCTCTGCTCAACCCGCTCCTCGGTTTGATTGTCCTAACCTAGCCACTATCCCCAATCCTGCTTATGCCATACCCGTCAAATCTAGGAAGAACAAGAAGAAAGTTAACTCGGGAGGACCGACACCCTCCCGTGTGTTAACTCAGAGCCAAACCCCCACCATTGTTTAATTATATCGGTTCTAGGATGGAATGTGAGGGGGCTGAATTGTAAAGCACGTAGGCGGGATGTGAAGCACCTCATTAATAAGCATAAGGCTTCCCTTGTTGGCCTTTTTGAGACCAATATTTTGGACCCCAATAGTGATATTGTGGCCTCTTGTTGCCCTACGAGTTGGGTGGCCTACCACAATTATGCGCACTCTCCAAAGGGGAGGGTCTGGGTCATGGCTGACCCGGTTATCTGGGCTTGTTCTGTCCTCTCCTCCTCGACCCAGCACATCACACTTTTTCTGCAAGAATGAGGGGGTTTGTCCATCCACATTTCTTTCGTCTACAGCCAAAACCTGTCGTCGGAGCGGGTTCCTCTATGGGACTCTCTCCTCAGTGACTCTTCTGTGATTGGCGGAGGTGCTTGGGCGGCTTTGGGGGATTTCAACATCACCAGGTTTATTGATGAAAAAATTGGAGGCCGCCCCCTTTTGCCAAGACTCCTGGATGACTTCAATGGTTGCATTGAAGGTTGCGGATTGGATGACTTGCGGTGTGTGGGATATCACCTTAGCTGGAGCAACAATTCGTCTGGTGATTCTCGCATCTCCTGTAGGCTGGACATGGTCCTTGTTATTGCGGCCTGGACTTCCATTCTCCTCGATGCTTTGCTTCTTACCTTCCACCTGGCACCAGTGATCATTCTCCCCTGCTGATTCAGATTATCACTCCTTCGGACTCGGGGCCCAAGCCCTTCCGCTTCGTCAGCTATTTTCTCCAGATTCCGGGGTTCTACACCCTGCTACTCACGGTTTGGAGGGGTCGGTTCATGGGGTCCCCTATGTTCAGATTGGCTTCCAAACTCAAGGCCCTTAAAGAAGCTATATGTGCATGGCCTTTGGCCCATTGCCCTTTCCCCCTTCTGAGGTTCTCAGGTATGATATCTCTGCTCTTCGGGCTCGGCCTGACTTTCACTCGTGCCCCGTCCTTATCCACCAGGATCGTGCCCTCTCCCACACCCTTGTTTCTAGCCTTGATTGTGAGGAAAGCCAGTCCAGGCAAAAGAGCCGACAGACTTGGCTTGCCCAGGGGGACAAGAACACTAGGTTTTTCTATGCTGCTTCCAGGGACCGTGTTGCCAGTAACAGTCTTATGCACTTGATTGGCCCGGGTGGGGGGGCCGCCGCCAACATTCATACGCTCCGCACTAAGGCTAACAGTCTTATGCACTTGATTGGCCCGGGTGGAGGGGGCGCTGCCAACATTCATACGCTCTGCACTGAGGCCGTGGACTTATTCTCCTCCCTCTACCACCAGGACTCCTACTCCACCTCCTTCCCTGAGGTGATCCCTAGGCGTATTCTTTCCTCAGGGGCTTGTGATTAGATTGGGAGGGATGTCTCTGACCTGGAGATTGATCGTGCCCGGCTATACACCCGGAAAACGATTGTAGGTTTACCGCAAGCAGACGACGTAGTGGCGAGCGGGTATCGAACTCAGGGAGGATAATTGACAGTATCCTACTCTAATCACCTAGCTATCAAGAGAATAAGAATAGTTTTGATGGTAGTGTCACAATCGTTCAATAGCAAGTAGATTTTAATATTATAAAAGCATCTAGGGATAGGAAATCCCCACTACGGAGCTTCTCTCATCCTTGTGAATCATGAATTTCAATGTTGCAAGGCTTGAATGTAGGTGAACTAGTCACAACTTAAAGTAGAACCAAGCTCACGCTCTCGCGCTATTGCCGATCTATACAAACCTAGATTAGGGCTCACTCTCATGCAAACCCTAAACTAAGCCACTAGCGTGAAGATCGACATCATCATCCAATCGTAACTCGAGCCCACTCTCGTGCAAACTCGAGCTAAGATCTAGGTTATGATAGTTCGTATTTGTCCAATCTCTTACAAACGAATATTAGTATAGATTTATAATAAAAATCCTAGCTTTGGTCCAATCTCTTGCAAACCAAGTCTAGAGAATCTCGATTATAAACCCAAATCGAATATCTAGGCCTTCCTACCAATTGGGATCTAATCTCTTGCAAATCCCAATCGATGAAAATTCCTAGCTACTCGTAGTAAATCAATCACAACCTAACCTAACTTCAATCCTAGCAACAATTCTATTCATTCATCACAATTCAAAGATCGGGTCCATATGGTTCATCCCCATGCCCTAGAACGACGAAAATACTCACAAATCATCATGAAAATCATAGAAATAACAAATAGAATCATAACATAATTCATAGTAGAGACGAGACAATTCATAAAAATAAGATTTTTAGCAAGAAAGACCAAACCAAAATCGTGCGTCTATGATCTCCAGTTGAGATTTTCAAAGGAATAGCCGTAAAAAAATAATAGAAGTCTCCTCTAAAACTAGGGATAAAACTAGGTTTAAATACAAGCCAATTTCATCCAAAAAATCCTGACAGAGTTGCCCCTACGTAGCCCAGAAATCGCAATCTGCGTAGAAGTCGGAATGCATCACTCGGCCGAGTGACATGGGTCACTCGGCTGAGTGATAGACCCAATAAAAAATAGAGAGTTTGGAAGATTTGGGGGTCAGTCGCTCTGACTGACTCGGCCGAGTGGGCTTATTCACTTGGCCAAGTGAGCAATCTTGCTCGGCCGAGTGGGCTTCCTCAGAATTTCCAGTAACTTGGCTGCTTCTCGGAAAGAAATCCGTGTAGCACTCAGGTGAGTGAGTCTCCTCACTCAGCCGAGTGGACTTTCTTGCTCGGTCGAGTGAACATCCAAAATTTAGCAGTGTGTATCCATTTCACTCGGCCGAGTACAGCTCTTCACTCGGCCGAGTGAGCTGTCTGCTCGGCTGAGTGGGCTGTATCTGAGCTCTTTTCTTCTCCTCCTCGCCTCCTCGTCGATTCTATGGAGTTCCTTCTTCTTCTTCTCATCCTCAAGCGCTGATAACTTCTCAAATAAGCCGTGGGTGACACTCCAAAGTGCGTAAAAATCCTTTGATCTCATTTTCATTCCAAATCGGTCTATATCTCCTGAAATATGATAAAAACAATAAGTAGTGAAAAGTATCGAGATATCGTCGAATAATTGTGGAAAACGCAATATGGGCGATAAAACGACATGAAAACATGTAGAAAAAAGGTGTAAAATAAGGAACGATTAAAATCCCCCAAGCTTACCTCTTACTCGTCCTCGAGGTAGATGAGTAAAAGGCGAACCCGACTGGTAAAAATAACGAGAAAGGAAAAAGAAGATAGAAAAGAAAACAAAGAGGGATGTGCTAGATCATTTTCTCAGGACATGGACTTACTTACTCAAATAGCATACGGCGAATAAAACATGCCAAAGATTTTTATCTCGATATCATGATCATATAGGGCTGCATTCAATATAGAAACCCAAGAATATCATAATAATATGAATATGAAATCATTCTAGAATTAGCATCGTCTGAAGCATCTAAAGTGATATACATAATCATATAGCACACACTTTTCAATTGATCGCTTTCTATTTGGAGTATAAGAGGTATCACACAATACAAAGAAATAAGAATAGAAAGGAGTGGTTTTCATGAGATGCATGTTAAGTTTCAATTCATGGACTTCGTAATGCTTTTAGTAATCTCATCGAGTATTGAAAATTACCTAGCCTAGGTTGTCATGCACGGACAAGTAGTTGCTCTCTCACACATCATTGGATCCTCTCTCCCAAGCTTATCCATAAGCGTGGTGGCATCAAATTAAACAATAAGACTTTCCCCAATTTTGAAGCTCCAAGAAACAAAAATAAAAGAGGGAAGAAAGAGAGAAAGAATATGAAGTTGGATCATGTATGAACTTCTTTTCTCTTTTCTTTTCTTATTCTTTTTTTTCTTTTTTATATACAACTGTGATCCCAAATCAAAAGATAGAGAGATATACATGAATATTTTTTTCTTTTTGATTTTGGGATGCTGGAGCATGGACTTTTTGTAGTGGGGGAATATGCCAATATAGGATTCGCCTAAGGGAGATTCACCAATGATAAGTATAGAAATGATGCTCAAGATATGTAGAGAAAGAAAAATATGTAATACTCGGTTCACTCTATAGAATGTGCACGTCAACTTTCAGCAGAGTAATGTAATTTACTCAGGTGGGTCTCAGAAAGCAAACTAGTCCAGTTATATCAACATAACATACATCCAATCAACCTGAAAGTGAAGCGTATAATTTTCATGCAATAAGAAGTGATATCAGACAACAAAGCAGTACTCCAAATTTAAGCAATCAATGCGTGAAGCTTGGTGTGTTTTCTATGAAGAGTATACAATATAAATCATCAGACTCAACTAATAGAAGAATTTCATCCACATTCATACATGATAGTGCGGGTTACTATCTCAAATGCATAGCAAGCATGGCATATGATATCTGAAATAAAAACGAAGGCATGATAAGATAATATGCATATAGAGATAAGCTAATACCACGTCGTCGTCATCACTAAAAATTCATCTCTAGCAGAAAGGACAAAAGAAAGAAGGATAAAATAAAAATAAAAACTAATGTACATATTCAGGTTCACAAAAAGTAAGAAAACGTGATGCATGAAAGAAAAATGAAAAAAGGTGGGTGAAAATAAGTGTAAAAACTAAGAAAGGTGAGAAAATAATAAAAATAAAAGGCGAAGAAAATGAAAAGTGCGTGAGAAACTCACTCCTCCAAGCTAAACTGCACAGTGTCCTCAATGTGCAAAGTGTGGAACACGGAGAGATATAATATGGGTGGGGTGGATGAGGATGCGTGCATGATGAAAATAAAAGAAAATGAGATGGGTATGCAAGTGATGCATGCAGAGATCAAGATGGTCAAATATAGATGTCCCCAAAAATACATCCTCTCTCCCAAAATGATATAAACAGATATGAGCAAAAAATGACCAAAACGTGTGTGTAGGAGGGGTGCAAAATCAGCAGACGGAAGATATCCAGTATAGCAGCAGTAAAAGTGTGTGTGGCATCCAGTGTGTGCCTAGGTGGGCGGTGGATCACCAACACCGTCCTGTGACGGAGGTGGTGGTGGAGGTGGCTGCTGGATAGGCGTAGGTGTTGTGGCAGGTGGCGGCTGTGACAGTCATGCAATAATCTGGTTCAGGCAAGCCTGAATACCAGGAAGTAAAGCAACGGGAGACTGTACAGCACTGACGGTAGCGGAGAGCGGAAGTCTCCTCTGAGCCCACTAACTGCCCCCTCTAGAGCACGGAGGTGCTGAACTAGGGTGTCGGGGAGAGGTAGAGCAGAGGCTCGAATAGGTGAGGAATGGGGCTGCCTCACATGGCTACCGTAAACGATAGGTGCAGCTACGGGGTGGGGCTGTGGTGATGTGCTCGCAAAAAGACGCTCAGCCTCTGTAGAAGGCTGAGACGCATGAATGGTCGAAGAGGAAACAACAGCAGAAGCTGAAATGGTGCCAGAGGGAGAGGAGGATAGAGTGGTCACTGACACAGAAATGGGGACTAACGTCACGACACTCTCGGTGAAGACAGCTGCAGTGGAGACAGAAGTGTCGACGGCTGGAAAGGCCGTGAAGTGTGCAGAAAATGACTCCCCAGGGGTCGAGAATAATAAGGTGGCCAGGGTCTCCACTGCTGATGTGAAGGAGGGCTCGCCGCTCTTAATAATGGTGTGGGGGTGCTCAGGGATCACTGCAGAAATGGGGTATATGGTCATCGACACGGTGGTGGCGGCGGCGGTGGTGGTGGACTTAGCTAGTGTACTCCTGACACTGACAGAAGTGTGGACATAGGTATCGGAAGGTGCAGACAGATCAGGTGCAGGCTGAGGCATCGCTGGAATCCACCCCCCGCGTGCGGGTCCAATATGTGTCTGAGCAGGGCTCGAAAGAACCATGTAATCAGCGCCAAAAGGACCGTGTAACCACACCCAGAGGTGCTGACCTTGAGGACGCAGAATCTTCATCCGGGCCATAACGTCTATGGAAAGGGAAGTGGGGCCCGGTGGTCTAAGCAAGCCAGCAGGAAGGTCTACTCCGCACAAGGGAGCCAGTAAGGTAATCAGACTGCCGCAACAGATAGGTGTCCTAGCGCCGATAGAGATAATGATGCGGTCTAAGTACCTATTGGCTATATCAATCTCAATGGCGGGGAGTAAAACGTCTCCACCCCTCTCGAAGGCCCTCAATCGTGTCATCGCGTAGAGTATGTAGATCTTTGGCGTCGACATCGTCCCCGGCTCATACCTCGCTAAGAAAGTGGTCGCCATAAGGCGCTGTGCAATGCGAAGGCATGGGTGGAGGATAGCGGAGGCCTTGGTCCGGCTAGGGTCAAAGGCGAGAGGAGATCCCGTGATACGTGTCCAGAAGATGTGTGGGTCGAAGGACGGTGGTGGGATGTGCATGGGACTATAGGCTCGGTCTGGGTACGAGATAGGGGGCCACTGGAAGAAAGCTCGGAGCATGTTGAGAGTCATCTCGCACTTACGATCCATCAAGTGGAAGGAGCATCCCCCAGGGGTCCTAACAATAGAGCTCAGAACCTCTAGTGTCGGACGGATATAGGTGTCTGCAGACGCCGATAAAAATTCACGCCACCCTATGTTGTCATACAACTGGAGCAGCCCCTCAAGTACCCCTAGGCGTTCAAGGTCAGCGATGTGCGTGAACCTAGAGGGTACGATCGAGCGATGGGAGATACGCTCAAATCTGGCACGGTGTGCATCATCTCTGAACGTAATCCCCATCACGTCGATAGCGGGGGCGGGCTGTGCCTCTGGTGGAATAGGTGCGGTAGGAGGCGGATGTGTGGGTGGTGGCGGGCTAGGTGGAGGGGAGTCTGCCCAAGCAGAAGAGGAGCCAGGATCGTTGGACCTCTTCCGCTTGGAAGCGGGCGCCCGCGTGCGTGACCTAGTGCGGTGCAGCATATGAGCCACGGAAAGTGCCTAAAAATGCGAAGTGCTGTAAATGAGGAATGAGTGCACCCGAACATGACATGAGAGCAAGAATCTCCTCCTCCGAGAAGCTCCAAATCTGTCCTGAATCTCCCCAAAGCTGGCCTGAAACACAAATAGACAAATCAGTCATGAATATCAATATATATATGCGAATATTGGAGATAATATATATATATATAGATTAATTTTGATTCGGGGCTTAATGGGGCTTACGGATCAGAGATTGGGCGAAAAAAACGAAATAGGATTCAATGGAGGAGGAACGGCGGCGAGGAACCAGCGTAGGCGGCGACGTCAGGCGTTGGTCGGTGATGGGGGGCAGAGACTCGGTCGGCGGGTCTGGGTGGCTCGGCCGAGGGCGAGTGTGATTCGGGCGAGGAGAGGGGGAAGACGAAGAGGCCGGTAAAAAATTGGGAAATTTTTGAGTTTGGGGATTCGAGCCTGCGGTCGCTGGGTTATAAAGGATGGGTCACTCGGTCGAGTGACGCGTTCACTCGGCTGAGTAGCACAATAAAATTTTTTCGAAGCACAAGTCGCGACTCGGCTGAGCATCTATCGTACTCAGCCGAGTGGGCAATGGCTACTCGGTCGAGTGACATTGCCACTCATTATTTTTCAAGTGCTGAAAGTGTCAGATTCACTCAGTCGAGTGACATAGTCACTCGGCCCAGTGGCATATAAATTATAGAGAGTAGTTTTTAGGATCTTCCCTGATCAGTACCCTACTCGGCCGAGTAGGGTCTTCACTCGGTCGAGTGAAAATTTCACTTGGCCGAGTGGCTTGCTGTTTTCAGCTCCAACTCTCTGTTTTTTCTTCACTTTCTATTTTTCGTCTCCCCGTCAGTTCCTTCCTTCTGCTGAGGCCTGAGGGCATTCCTGGAGCGCTCTCCTTTGCCATGGTCATCCTCCATTCAAATGGTTACTTGTTCTCCATCTCTTGTCATGAAAAATAGAGCTCGTTGTTAGGAGTTTTATCGACTTTTGACTCTAAACAATAAGAAAGATCTAAAACAAAAGTAAAAATGAAAAATTCAACTAAAAATAAGATAAAACCATTGGGTTGCCTTCCGACAAGTGCTCGTTTAAGGTCTTGAGCTTGACCCCATAAGATACTCGTTTAATGCTCGATGTTGGGCGCATGGGAGATGCGCGTCTCAAACTTGTCGGGAAGGCCACTAGGATTTAGTTGTTGTTGTTCGTAGGCGTTCCTTGGCTCCCCCTCATCATGGGTAGCGATGGGGGATGAGTTCCCAAGCTTGAGCTTTTACCGTTCTTTCTCTTTATCGGCGATGACAATTTCTTGTCCGGCTGAGCTTTCTTCAAATTCTTTCCCGTGGAGAGGTTGCATAGCTCTCTAATTTGTACAACATCAGCATCGTCTTTGTCATCGTCCATAGAATGATTAGGCTGGTCTCCCAACATTTTTCCATCCCTAGAAGATTGGCCTTCTTCGATGCCATCATTGTGCAAGGTGCCGATAGCATACAGCATAGCATCATTAATGACCTCATCGAGGTGGTCCACGTAATTGACGTCCTCCATCCAAGGCATATGCTTCATCGCTTTAGGAATGTGGAGCTCAACTTCAATGTTTCCGACGTTCAAAGACAATGTTCCCTCTCTCATGTCAACTATCACGCTGGCGGTGGCCAAGAAGGGGCGTCCAAGAATTAGCGACGTATCGTCCTCCTCCTTGATATCCATTACCACGAAGTTGCACGACAAGCAAATTCCTCCTGGTACTTGGAGCGGTATGTTCTCTGTAATTCCCACCAGCCTAGTGACCTGACCATCTGTGAGTTGTATTCTCATATCCATCGGCTTTAGGTCGGTCCCTGTATTCAATTTCTTAAACATAGTTAGGGGCATTAGGCTCATGCTTGCTCCCAAATCTACCAAAGCTTTTTGTAGCGGACTCCTCCAAGCATTCAAGGGATGCGGAAGCTTCCGGGATCTTTAAATTTTGTAGGCCCCTTCTCCTTTTGGGTGAACCATGTAACTTACTCGGTGAGCATTATCTTCTCCTTTCGCTTCTTTTCAGAAATCAAGTCTTTTAGGAATTTGGCGTAAGACGGGATCTCTACAATGGCATCCAAGAAAGGGATATTTAGGCTCACTCCCCGCAAGTACTCAACAAATGTGGCGAGCCGCTTCTCAATCTTTGTCCTTGCCAACCTTTATGGGAAGGGTACTGGTGGTATATAGTTGCGCTCCTCACGTGTCTTCACAATTTCAGAATTTTCACCGTCTTTTGGCCCTATTAGGCACATCTCCTCATTAACCGGCTACTTGTCATCCAAACTTTCTTCCCCTGGCTCCTTGGTTTGAATCATGGCAGAAGTAGTGTCCTTCCCATCCCTAGTAGTTACCACCACCACCGTATTGATGTGGCTGGTATTGCTCTGTGAGTTTGGCTCCGGTGGAGCAGGCAAATGTTGAGTATTTTTATTGAGCAACGCTAGTTGCTCCGGTAGTTGTGCCACGACGGTGTTGAGAGAGTCTTGTTGAGCCGTCAATCTAGCATTTACTTTCTTTTGCTCCACCATGAATTCATCAACCCTCGCTTCATAGTCCAACCTCGGCGGTGCTTGTGGTGGATTAGGTGCTCTCCACCCTTGATTATACCCCGGGGATCTATATGATCTCGCTTGTTGGCTCGGTTGGAAGTTTTGTTGTTGAGGCCCTCTTGGTTGATATTGCAGTTGTTGTGGAGGCCGAGCTTGAGGTTGTTGCGGTGGTGGATTCAAGGTCACGTCATTATTAGCATATGAAAATCCCGGGTGATTTCTCGTGGCCGGGTTTGCCCAATAACCCTCTATAGATCCCTCAATATATTGGACTTGCTCTATAGATCCCTCTCCTTGCTCTCCTCCAACATACATGACATGGGCTTGATCTTAGCAATCGCACATACTTCCTCCCGGTGTAGATATGGTGTGGGCTCCATACGGATCACTTATCAACTTCTCCAATCTCTCTAGACCTTATGGAGAGAATCAAACTTCGTAGAGAGCTCTGCTATGGCCTTTGCCTCATAAATACTTGTTGGCTTCAAGGAGGACAAAGAATGTCCCCACTCATCGCCCCATTGTTCGTTATTAGATGTCATCTCCTCAAGTAGGGCCGTAGCATCATCTGGCGTCTTAGATAATATGGTTCCATTAGCGGTTGCATCGATGATTTGCTTGGTGCCCGGTTGTAATCCATTGTAAAAGATATGCACAAGCTCCCATGCCTCAATACTATGATGGGGACATTGGTGATGGAGATCTTTAAAGCGCTCCCATGCCTCAAGTAGGGTTTCCTGAGGTCCTTGTTTGAAGGACATGAGCGCACTTCTTATCTTGATGGTCTTGGATGGTGGGTAGAATTTGTTAACAAATGCGCTCGCCAACTCATCCAATGTGGTAACGATCCCCTCTGTTTGCGTCCTCAACCAATACAATGCTTTGTCCCAAAGGGTAAATGGGAAGAGGCGCAGTTGGATAGCGTCAGCCGGCACGCCGGGCATTTGAAAAGTAGCACACTTGGACAAGAACAAATGTAGATGGTAGTGTGGATTCTCTTGGGAGTTTCCATGAAATGGGTCTTGTTACATCAAGACCACGAGTCCCGATTTAAGCTCGAATTTCTTGTCCGTCGCCAACTCCGGCATCACAATAGACGAGGTAGTAGAAGTAGTCTTAGGCTGTAGCCTATCTCGGATAGAGACAAGCCTAGCCATGCGTGTCGCTAACTCCTCTGGTGTCTCCTGTCGGTTCATATGATCATCCTCGATAGCAAGTCTCCTCTCGGGCCTAAGCCTCCTTGCCTTACGCTCGATCTCATGATCAAATAATATATCTTCTTGATGCGCCTTTGATCTCGTGTACATGCACAGAAAAAGAGAGTCTCGATGGAATCGTTAGCATGTTAGAGGAATAAAAAGATAAAAATAATAAAA
Source organism: Scilla litardierei (assembly GCA_030789695.1). Lineage (NCBI taxonomy): Eukaryota > Viridiplantae > Streptophyta > Magnoliopsida > Asparagales > Asparagaceae > Scilla > Scilla litardierei. Next base: position 65,492,385 of record CM061131.1, read on the forward strand.
ATAAAAAGAAGTAACTAAGTAAAGAAAATAAAATACCGTTGCCTCCCCAGAAACGGCGCCAAAAATTTGGTCGCGCCCGGATATACACCGAGAAAACGATTGTAGTTTTACCGCAAGCACACCGCGTAGTGGCGAGCGGGTATCGAACTCAGGGAGGACAATTTACAGTATCCTACTTTAATCACCTAGCTATCAAGGGAATAAGAATAGTTTTGATGCTAGTGTCACAATCGTTTAATAGCAATTAGATATAAATATTACAAAAGCGTCTAGGGATAGGAAATCCCCACTATGGACCGTCTCTTGTCCTTGAGAATCATGATTTTGAATGTTGCAAGGCTTGAATGTAGGTGAACTAGTCGCAACTTAATGTAGAACCAAGCTCACGCTCTCGCGCTATTGCTGGTTTATAGCAAACCTAGATTAGGGCCCACTCTCGTGCAAATCCTAAACTAAGCCACTAACGTAAAGATCGACATCATTGTCCAAATGCAACTCGAACCCACTCTCGTGCAAACTCGAGCTACGATCTAGGTTACGATAGTTCGTATGCATCCAATCTCTTGCAAACGAACATTAGTATAGATTTATAATAAAAATCCTAGCTTTGGTCAAATCTCTTGCAAACCAAGTCTTGAGAATCTCGATTATAAACCCAAACCGAATATCTAGGCCCTCCTACCAATTGGGATCCAATCTCTTGCAAATCCAATCGATAAAAATTCCTAGCTACTCGTAGTAAATCAATCACAACCTAACCTAATATCAATCCTAGCAACAATTCTATTCAGTCATCACAATTCAAAGATCGGGTCCATAGGGTTCATCCCCATGCCCTAGAACGACGAAACTACTCACAAATCATCATGGAAATCTCAGAAATAACAAATAGAATCATAGCACAATTCATTATAGAGAAGAGGAAATTCATAAAAATAAGATTTTTAGCAAAAAAGAACAAACCAAAATTGTGCGTCTATGATCTCCAGTTGAGATTTACAAAAGGAATTGCCGTCAAAAAATAATAGAGGTCTTCTCGAAAACTAGGGATAAAACTAGGTTTAAATACAAGCCAAATTTGTCCAAAAAAATCCTGAAAGAATTGCCTCTGCGTAGCCCAGAAATCGTAATCTGTGTAGCAGTCGGAATGCGTCACTCGGCCGAGTGATAGACCCAATAAAAAACAAAGAGTTTGGAAGATTTGGGGGTCAGACGCTCTGACTGACTCGGCCGAGTGGGCTTCTTCACACGGCCGAGTGAGCAATCTTGCTCGGCTGAGTGGGCTTCCTCAGAATTTCCAGTAACTTGGCTGCTTCTCGAAAAGAAATCCCTGTAGCACTCGGGCGAGTGAGCTTCCTCACTCGGCAGAGTGGACTTCCTTGCTCGGCTGAGTGAACATCTGAAATTCAGTAGTGCGTATCTGTTTCACTCGGCCGAGTACAACTCTTCACTTGGCTGAGAGAGCTATCTGCTTAGCCGAGTGGGCTGTATCTGAGCTCTTTTCTTCTCATCCTCGCCTCCTCGTCGATTCTATGGAGTTCTTTCTTCTTCTTCTCATGCTCAAGCGCTGATAACTTCTCAAATAAGCCGTGTACGACACTACAAAGTGCGTAAAAATCCTTTGATCTCATTTTCGTTCCAAATTGCTCCATATCTCCTGAAATACGACAAAAACAAGAAATAGTGAAAAGTATCGAGATATCGTCGAATGATCGTGGAAAACGCAATATGGGCGATCAAAACGACCTGAAAACATGCAGAAAAAAGGTGTAAAATAAGGAGCGATCAGAGATCAAGGATGCGCTCTTCTCCATGGATAGAGACAAGTCCCCGGGCCCAGACGGCTTTCCACCCTTGTTCTTTTAGAGTTGTGGGGGGGTCGTGGGGGGTGACGTGCTCTGGGCCATGCACTCTTTTTTCACCTCTGGCAGTATCCTCAAGCAGCTCAACTACACATTCCTCACTCTGATCCCCAAAATGACAGACGCCTCTTACTTGGGGGACTACAGGCCAATCTCTTGCTGCAATGTGATCTACAAGACTATCTCCATGGTCCTTAGTCGTCACCTGGCGATAGTTATTCCCGGACTGATCTCCTGGAATCATTCTGCGTTCATCAAGGATAGGCTCATCTCTGACTCCACGCTCCTTGCCCGCAAGCTTATTCGTGACTATTCTGCTTCTTTGGGGGTGTGGGCATGTATCCAGCTTGACCTGCAGAAGACCTTCGACAGCATCAATCGGGCGTTCGTCTACTACTTCCTCTCCTGCCTTGGGTTCCCCCCATCCTTCATCCGCTGGGTTTCGGTTTGTGTGGACTCTTCTACGTTCTCGGTATTGGTTAATGGTTCCCCCACTGGCTTCTTCGAAAGCAACAATGGCGTTCGCCAGGGGGATCCCCTCTACCCCTTCCTCTTTATCATTGTTATGTAGGCCTTCACCCTCCTGATGGATCGCGCCTCCGCCTCGGGTGCCATCCGGCCTCCCAGGTAGGGGGAATTACACACTCCTTCTCATCTTTTATTTGCTGACGACATGTTGGTACATCGTAAGGCTGAGGAGGACTCTTTTGCTGAGCTGGGAAGGCTTCTCTCTTTTTTCCACCTCATAGCTGGTGTTGAGGTGATAGGGCCAGGAGCAAGCTGATCCTTAGTAAAGGTTGTTGTGTTGGTGCTGAGTTATCCCTCCTCTTGGGCATTCCTATTATCGTCCCCCGGTCAGGTATCTTGGGCTGCCTCTCTCTTTCATTTATCCTGTTGCGAAGCTCTTCTCTGGCCTCGTTGACAAGTGTAGGGCTAAGATTACTGGTGGGTCTTCCCGGCTATTTTCTACTTCTAGGCGTATTGAGCTGGTTCGTACTGTTATTCACGGCTTTGTTTCCTACTAGATCTAGTCCTACCGGATCCCGCCTTCCATCCCGACGGAGATTGATCGTTTATGTCGGGACTTTATTTGGGGGTCCAAGCACCACCTCTGGCATTGGGAAGATATGTGCATTCCCATGTGCGGGGGGGGATTGGTTTACGTTCCTTATGGGAGGTTGGGGTGGCTGCGGGGGCAAAGCTTCTTTGGTGGTTGCTACACTCATCCTCTCATTGGGCCTCCTATATGCATGCTGCTTACCTGAAGCATACTCCCCTCTTTCAGTGCGAGGCCCATGTTCTGGATTCGGGTTCTTGGAAGCATGTTCTTCGGTGTCGTGATGCTGCTGCCTCTTGTTTCCTTAGGATTATGGGTGATGGACGCTCCTCGTCTTTTTGGTTCGACCCATTGCTCCCATGTGGGCCGCTAGGCAAGATTTGCCCTCCTCCCCCCGCACTAAGATCTTGTCGCATCTCTGACTTCTAGGATGGGGATACATGGCACCTTCCCGCCTGCGTTGGCCACCTCCAGCCCCATTTTGCCTCGATCTTCCTCTGAGATGGCCCGGATTCCCGGGAGTGGGCGACGCCTGGGGGCTGTTCTCTTCGGTCTGCTTGGTCCTCCACTCGTTGGCCTTCTCCTACCTACCGGCCGGTGGCTCTATGTTGGTTTTCGGGGCATGTTCCTAAGTTTTTGCTCACCTTGCTGCGTGCCCTTCTGGTTGCCTTCCTACCTCTCACTAGCTCGCCCGACGTGGCATCTTGGAGCAGTCCCACTGTGTTCTCTGTGGCTCCCACCCGGAGTCGACATGTCACGTGTTCTTCCGCTGTGACTTCATCGCTTTTGTCTCGGCTGTCTGCAAGCTCTGGCTTGGCCTTTCCTCGTGCTCCAAATCCATTGCCGTTGAAGCTCACATGATGATGCAATGATTTGGAGTAAGGGGGAAGACCTCTACCCCGGGTAAGCTTCCTAGGCTTGTCTTCCCTACGGCCGTTTGGCATATCTGGCGGGAGCTTAACAGTCGGATCTTCTGCTCCAGGACGTCCCCCAAAGTCGTCCTCCTCGATAGGATCTCCTCTGATGTCTACGACACTATGATCTCTTATGACCTTGAGGATGTTGAGTCTATGGACCATCCATTTTTTGGGAACTGGGGGCTTTCTTAGGCCGTTTTTGTGCTACCCCCAGTATAGTTTTCCTTTTCTTGGCACGTACTTGGTAGTTCTAGTGTAGGGTGACTGCTTTCCAGCCTCTCCCCCACCTGCTCTTCTTGTTGGTCTGTGCCCTGATGTAGCCCCCTGTTTATATTTATATACACACTCACTTACTTTTTTTTTGACGAGCAATAGTTAGTATTCATTAAGGAAAAATAGTACTTTACAAAGAAGCAATCTAGCAGTAAAGCGTAAATACAAATGGAGGGGGGAGAGGGCACAGGCGCCATCACCCTCTACCACTCATAGTCTAACCGAACTACTAGAAAGCAAAAAGAAATAAAGTACAAATATACAGTGCAAATTGCCGAAATCAGAAACCAGAAACGTGATGATCAACACGCAATAAGACCCCAGTTGGCAAAGGGGGTGACATCCGAAACCTCAGCTAGATCCAGTTGATGTAGATTGATCTTGACCACCGAAGCAATCTCATTAAAAATTGTTGTTTTCTGAGTTTCTTTCTCTTCGAAAATGTGTTTATTACGCTCCTTCCAAATGTGCCAAACCATAGCCGATAACACTAATTTCACCAATACTCCCAACGGGTCCTTCTTGTTAAATCGATCAACAATAAGTTCACAAACGCCAGTGACAGAGGTGGGGATTGCTCCAGTGTACCCCAATTTCAGCAAACTTCTGGTCAAAATGTAGCAACTGAAATCACATTCAAAGAATATGTGGCCAATGCTCTCAATATCATTTCCGTTACACTCACTTACTTATATATATATATATATATATATATATATATATATATATATATATATATATATATATAACAATTATAATTAGCTATAGTTATATAAACCAATCAATTTTATGATTACATATATATAATTGTTTTTGAATTCAAATTCGAATTACCTTCCATATAAATCAAGGAGACTTTTGCCCTATCATAATGACAATAAATCCATATTCATAATTGCAATTACATTCTTGTTCTTTCCTTTTTCCCTAGCATTAAACCCTACCATATTTGCAACCCTAAAACACACCCTCTCCTCTATAAAAATAAATCAAGGGAAAAAAGCCCTAGCACATCTACTCAGCCATCACTTTCCTCCTCACACTAACCTTAAGCCACGCAACTACCATCCTCCCACTCCTTCGTTCGTAAAAACCCTAAGCCGACACCAACCTCCGGCTTCTCCACAACCACGACAACCTTACCATAGCGCCTCTAACCTCCAACTTCTCCTTTCCCTCCTTCATATCGCCACTATCATCCAACCCCAACCTCGCCAGCCCCTTGCTTCGCCCAGAAACGCTATGCCTTCCCTCACAGCGACCTCGCCTACAACGACAACCCAAACCTCCGACCCTCTTTCCAATGCCCTTCGACAGCAACTCCGACGACATCCACCGTGCAGCATCCTCCTTCTCCCCCACTCCAAACTACTGACATGCCCTTAACCTCGACCTCCATCTTCGACTGCCACATCACTGCCACTTCCCGCAACACCGACTTTCCACCCCTTTGATTTGCATAGAACCGTCGTGCCTTCCCTCGCAGCAACCTCGCCTGCAACGTCAACCCCGACCTCCGACTTCTCCATTCGACAGAAACTCCAACCACACCACCGCACAGCATGCAATGGCACACCACCACGTTCTGCTCCGTGCCCCGTCATCCAGTCGCCGCCGCTTCCCTCCACTCACCCGTAGCCCAGATCTCGTTAAGCATTTGCCCAGCGTCTCGCAACTCCAGTGATCTCCTCCATTCCAACGATAACAACAACCTCAGCAACCCTCCTCCCTCCTCGAAATCTTGGCAGCGTTTCCAACTCCGACAACACCATCGTTGTGCACCTTAGCCACCACCACCTCTTATGACCTTGCCACCAGCGCCTCCCTCCGGTAACCTTAGAAGCAAACGTCTGCCCCATATGCAACTCACGCGAAACAAAACATATAAGTTTTGTTAATACACAGTACGTTAGTTTTTATTATAATATTAATTTTGTAATATTAGATTTTATGATATTAGTTAGTTTTGCTAATAACAGTAAGATAGTTATAGTATATTTATATATGGAAAAATGGGGGTCAGCTAGCATAGGAGGGAACCCTCCTTGGTTATCTGCATGGCTCAATCTCCACCCTCCATAACTAAGAGAAAATTCCGCAATTAAGGGCCAACGCATGGCTCAATTTTCCGAAAACAACTCTGTGTTTTCTGCGCTCGGCTTCCCAATGCGTCATCCACTCCCTGCTGCTCCGTCTTCTCTCTCTTCTGGGTCCAAGGAAATTGCAGCCCCCCTCGCTTCTTGGTCTGAAGAATTTTCCGCCGTCTTCTTATTTCGAGCTCCTCTAATAGCCCTCTTCTTTCGATCTCCTTTATAATCTCTATTGATCTCCTCTCTAACATCTCCATCGATACGTTCGTAGTGCCCCATCCTCTCTAGCACTCCGCCCCATCGCTCTTACCCCTTCGTTCTACCGGCCTATGGCACCAAGCATCCGAAACCCTTAAAAAGTCAGCATCTTCTCCCTTCGTGCGATCGATATAGAGTTTTGCTTCTTCGTTGTCGTTACCACCGCTCACTCATCATCCGCTGCTCGAAATCAAGGGTTAGGGTTTCTACCGTTTTATTATTTTCTTAAATTTCTTTGTCTTTGACCTGAATAAATGTGCGTAAATACATTGTTGTTGATTGCATGTGTGTAAATCCATCACTATTGAGAAATGGTTGTAATTTGATTATAGTAACTTATTGAGAAGAGAAAACCATATGTTTGTATATAAGGTATGGGTAATCTTTGCAAGTGCTAATGCGGTGCATAAATTACATATGGTAGAAATGGGGGTAATTTGAATGTAGTAACTTGTTGGGGGGTAATTTGAATGTATTAAATGTGTGTAAATACATCATTTTTGATTGCATGTGTGTAAATACATCGTTGTTGATTGCAAATGGTTATAGATAAAGGATTGTGTGTCTCCTTTGATAACTGCATGCTTTAGGATAGCATGTCAGATTATTGACTTTAGCATACAAAATTCACCACTGAGAATATTGACTTCAGCATACAAAATTAAAGAGTGCATGTTGTCCATCGTTTCATCATAATAAACATTAAATTATGATGTCCACCATTTCAAACAAAGAGGGCAGATATGTTGTCCACTGTTTCATCATAATAATAGACATTAAAGAGTGAGATATGTTGTCCACCGTTTCATCATAATTATATGACTTAGGTATGATCTTTCGAAAATTTTATGCTAGCATTGATTAACGAAAACACGCATCGACTCAAAAATCTCTATGTAGTACCGGGCGTGTTGCCTTCAGCAGGGAGTCATACAAATTCTACGTAACACAAACCTAGGTTGGTTGTCAGCGATGAATATAGTATCTTTATCATTGCAACACAAACTCAGAGGCGCTGGTGTTATATAAATCCTAACTTGGTAAGCACACATTTATATTATGCATGAAATTAATGATACTGTACCTAATATTCAATTAGCACTAATATCAACAAGAAATCCCAACACGGAACGTAATGTGTTCCCGAAAAAATAAATTAACATTTGCGCTTTCGGAGATTTGCATGTCCATTTCTATACCACGCCTCAAAAAAGCTCCTACTTTTGGAAGAATTTTCAACGAGTTATTAAAATTTCTAAATCTATTTTCAAATTAAATTGTGTTTTAATTCAGACAAGGATAGCATGTGAGAATAACAAGATGCACTTGTTGCCACAGCTAATGATATGGTAGGAGGCCATATCGGTGCGTCCAATTCAGTCAATGATGTATTTGTAATGGTAAGCACTAAAAGTTCATTTGAATTATTTCATTGTATAATCTCAATGTATATTTTATGGTTTATTAATTACACAAATAGTTTGATCATCCAACATATTACAGGAGCATTTTCTATTCGACGATAACATTATGGTAGATGTCCAATCGGATGAGATACTCGGCAACCCTCATCAAATATCAACGTGTATTGATGATTTATCACAAACATCGGTGATAAATCCAACTGATACCAATTATACTGGAGAAGTTCCATGTGTAGGGAAGAGTTCAACGATCATGAGGATGCCTATAACTTCTACAATGCGTATGCAAGGAAGACGTGTTTTGGAATCCGACGAGAGTCCATGGATAAATCTAAAATAGCATCAACTCCAGTTTTAGTTCTTAGTTGGACTTTTGTGTGCAACAAGGCTGAAATTAAGAGAATTTCAGATAAAAGAGACGTTGGAAAACTTGTTATTAGGCGGCCTGAAACCAGGGTAGGTTGTCATGCTAAGATGAAGATCAAGCTATCTAATTCAAATACATGGATCGTTAGCCAATTTATAGAGGAGCATCAAAATCTTGCATTGTGTAGTCCAGATAAAGTTGCAAACCACTTTTCACACAAGCAGACACATAAGTTAGAGAGTACCAGATCGTGGATAGAGAAATGTCACTAAGCTGGAATGCGTCATTTGCATATTGCACGCTTAATTAATGTTGGAATGGGAAGTCAAGAAGAGGAGCATGTAACAATGCAACAATGCAACGATCACATAAGGACATTAAATAATAATATTGGTGATGAATGCATTACTATCATTAAGAAGTTCAGGAGGAATTCAGACCCAGATTTTTATTTCTCTGTGGAAGTTGATTATAATGGAACATTTAGAAGTGTTTTTTGGGCTGATGGGCAAGCGAGAAATAAATATTTGAGATTTGGGGATGTGATAGTATTTGATTCTACCTACAAAACTAATCGTCTGAGTCTTCCATTTGCCTCATTCACAGGAATTAATCATCATCGTCAATCAATCTTTTTCGATTGTGCTTTTCTTGCAGATGAGACCAAACATGCATACATATGGTTATTCACCCAATAGCTGAAATACATGCATGGGGTTGCTCCAAAAGCTATTATTACAGACCAGGATAATCAAATAAGAGATGCAATAAAGGAAGTATTGCCATGTACTCGTCATTAATTTTGTTCGTGGCACATCGGTAAGCATATTGCTAAAAGGCAACTGGTATTAAAAAAGAAATGTGGTGATGATTTTATGATTTATTTTAATAAATGGATGTATTCTACCACGGTGAGTAAATGTGAGGAAAACTGGAAGGTTATGAAGGAAAAATTTGGCATAGACGAGAACAGAGATTGTTGGATTTCATCAATGTGTAGGGTACGTGAACAATGGATAGATACAGATATAAAGGTTATTTTTTGGGCCGGCATGACTACAACCTAAAGGAGTGAAAGCATCATTGCTTTTTTTGATGGTTATGTAAATGCAAATACAAGACTTGTTGATTTTATTATTCAATATGATAAACTTGTATGTGCACGTCGTGAAGTCGAACGCCGTGAAGACTTCATGAAATTGAATGTTGTTCCCACTATGTGTCTGTGGCATACACTTGAGAAACAAGAAGGTAAGATATACACAAGAAATGTTTTAAAAATTCTTCAAAATGAGCTCATTGAAGGTCTCTCTCTATTTCGTGAAGAAGTTAGCAAGATTTCAACTACTACCATTTATGTTGTTGGTCAACCTGATTCAAACCGAGAAAAATGGGAGGAAGTCACATTTGATCAAGCAACAGAGGTTAAAGTCACATGCACATGGGGTGCTTCAAACGGATGGGATTTTATGTAAGCATTGTTGAGTATTGATTCCCCAGATTTGGTTTTGATGATGAACAAACATAAATATCGTGTACTAATTCTCTTTGAGCGCAGTTATGGAGATCGTCACCAATTTACACTGTAGATCTCAAGTGACGTCTCAAGACTTCTTTAGAGCGCGTGATCGTTGTGCCTAAAGATTCGTTGAAGCTCAAGGACGTGTTGATGTTGTCAAGAGATTCAGACTCATCATGTTAGAGCTTTGAATACGGTTTTTCTTGTTTATCTCTTTGTCTTCTAGCTCTGCTATATAGAATGTTAACTTTGTCTTCTAGCTCTGCTTTATAGAATGTTAAGCCTTGAGCCACACTTGCTTAGTATCTCTTTTAACTATCTTATCTATTTTCTAGGAATGTTGTAGAAGCCATTAGATATGGTCCCTTAGCCTTCACTCTTCTACCTGGCTTCTGGTGCATCTTAGTTGGTTCAAGTTGAAGAACTAATCAATTAAATGGCAATCTAATCGATTAGGAATTCTTCTTGAATCGACTAGCCATCCTTTGAATCTTAGCCTAATCTCTGTTGACCAACTAGTCGGTCCAAGAAGGTTCACCGACCGATTAGTTCTCAAACTAGTCGGTTAGTGTTTCTTCTTAAACCGACTAGATTATCTTTTTTCTTTCACACAAATCTCTGTTTGCAACTAGTCGGTCCAAGAAGGTTCACCGACCGATTAGTTATCAAACTAGTCGGTTAGTGTTTCTTCGTAGACAGACTAGATTTTCGTGACCCTTTTTACTAATATCTCTGTTTCAAACCAGTCGGTCCAAGAAGGCTCGCTGATCGACTAGTTCTCCATCTAATCGGTTAATGATCCTTCTTAAACCGATTAAGCTGCTTTAATTTTCCAGACGTTGGAGATTTTATTTCCACGATTTTCCTGGATCTGTTTTGATTCTTTCCATATCTGTTTGATGAGTTTCTAACATGAAAATTCTTCCCTTATATGTAGACATTCAGATCTAGTTTTTGACAGATCGATTATTATTTTCAAAGGCTCGAATTCTTGAAAAAGCTCTAGATCTCTTTTCGACCTAATCCTTTTCTAGAGATCATTGGCTCTTTAGCGTTCAATCTCCTGAAGGATTCAAGGATCATGATCATCGTCCTAGCCGTCTCCATCTGTTCATCTCAGTGGTGCTAGGGTTTCAATCATTCTTCGTGATCTCTTCTCTCCATCATCCTTCCTTGCCCTAATATAGTACGTATCTCTCAAGGCATAGGAATTTGTGGTGAGTATTTCATATTTCATTAAACTTTGTATTTGATTTTTGCTCTCGGTTTGTGAGAGGAACGTGATCCCGGTTTGTGGGAGTCACGATTGAATCTTTGTATTCATTTTTCTTGTAGTAGTTGCTACAAGAAGTTTTTAGTGGAAGCTTGAGTTAGTGGACTCTAACTCAAGTAGCCGGAAGGGATCTGGGTGTCTGAGACGTAGGATCACTGGGAACAATTCAGGGAGACTTGGATGGATCCGAACCCATTGCATCTCTTGTTTGCATTGTGATCTTCTTGGTGTTACTTCTATTCCGCATTCTTGTTTGTGTGTGCAAAATAATTAGGAATTATCCTCTTAGTTATTTTAAAGTACTATTCACCCCTCCTCTAGTACTTGTGCAGTAGATTTCAGGGTATTACATTTGGTATCAGAGCTTGGTTCGTAGCTATGACAAACAACGACAACAAGGCCGTTCGACCACCTCCAGACTACAGCTCTTACAAGAATCATGAAGGAGCCTCTTCAGTGCTCAAAGGTTACTCCTCACACAGGCCTCCTCACTTCAACGGTACCAAATATGGGTGTTGGAAATGCCGGATGGAAACTTTCCTCCGGAGCACATCACTTTAGAGAGCCACGTTAACAGAGTACGTTGAGCCCATTGAAGAAGACTTCACAAAGTGGACTATCACGGAGGTTGCCGCGGAGGTGAGCAATGCCATGGCAATGAATGCCTTACAATGCGCATTAGAGCCTGAAGACTTCAATAAGATATGCACATGTAAGAGTGCATATCAGATTTGGAATCAACTTCTCATCATGCACGAGGGAACGAGCAGGGTAAAACACTCTAAACTCATTGTTGCTAATAAAGAGTTCAAGTTATTTCACATGGAACAGGGTGGAAGAATTAAGGAATACTATGCTCGCTTCGTGGATCTAACCAATGAATTGGAAGCTCTTGGGAAGACCTATACCCAAGAAGAGAAAGTCGGAAAGATCATTGACGGACTTCCTTCGAGTTGGGAAAAGCGAACCTACGCTATCGAGGAAGTAATGATATGTCTAAGTATAATGTTGTTCAACTAATGGGTACTTTAATGTCTTATAAGGAATGCAAGGACAGCAAGATCAAGATTCTTGACAAGATGAAGACGTTCTTGAAGCAAGAAGATCCGAAGAAAAAGGTGATTGCTTTCATGGCCGCCCCTATCACACCTACCGATAGTGAAGAATCGGAAGCTGAGTTAGACATGGAATCTTTGGCCCTTATGACAAAGAAGTTCAACTGGTTTTTTCGAAAAGGTAACTTCAAGAACAAATCCAAAGTTGGTTCTACTAATGCTTCTTCTTCTTTGTGTTTCAAATGCAATAAGCCAGGACACATCAAGGTCGATTGTCCCCTCAACAAACAAAAGGAGAAATGGAAGGCACCTAAGTACGACAAGTCAAGAAAGTACAAGAAGGAGTACAAGAAAGGTCTTGTCGGTACATTCACCGACTCTGAAGAGAACTCTTCAAGTGGTGAGTCAGATGAAGAACAAATGGAGAAAGCACGTATATGCTTCATGGAAAGAGAACAATATGATCAAGAGACCGCTTCAGATGAAAGCGAGGATGAAGGTGAAGAGGTAATTATGGATGACTTTAGATTAGCTAATGAAGAAATTTGGTCTAAGTATTCTAAGTTAGTGAATAGATATACTAAAATCAAAGATGAGCTAACTAGTCTTCGAACCACACCTAAATCTGTCATCACCAACAATGACACCGTTATTGAAGCCTTAAGAATTGAGATTGTAAATCTCAAATCTCAACTTGAGTATGTTAACATTGAGGATCCGGATGAACAAGAGATAGCAGATTTAATTTCTCGAAACTCAACTTTGAGTATTGAGAATGAGAATCTCAAGTCACGTGTTTGTGAACTCACCACACAAGTGTCTACTTTGGATGCTAAAATACTTTCTCTCACTAAGAAATATGAGTTCACAGTAGGCTGTGTTAAGAAATTCAACAAAGGCAAGGATCGTTTGGATAATATTCTGAATGACTTACTTCCGGCCAATCATCGCATTGGGTTGGGATATAATAAGGAAAATTCATCCAAATCTTCCACCACCTTTGTGAGGCCATCCTCCGATGTCTCAACTAGTGGGAGTAAACACCCCTTGGATAGTTCATATTCCAATGGTACTTCCACTAAGTCCACATCCCCTTTTGGAAAGAAACCCACTTTGGATGGACCTCCAAAGAAGGGTCATGCATTTATACACATAAATCCCATACCACGTAGGAACACACCTCCTACTCCACATATTCACACTTATGATGATTTTTATGCTCCACGTCCACGAGCACGTGCACACCAAGTGAGACACACTCACGCACGTGTTCCCCCACATGCATATGTTCATCCTCATCATTATTACATGAATGATTATCATCATGCACTGTATCATATGTTGCCACCATTATTTCATTACGTGCCGCATGCTTATCCACGTCATGCATAGACTAGGCCACTTCCTCGTAGAACATATGCACAACGTAGAAATCAACAAAATGTGCATGTTCCCAATAGGATAGGGCTTCCAAGACATTCTCTATTTGGGGCCCGAAGGACACTAGCATGCATGAGAAACAAGCATATATAAACTCGTATTTTATGAATGTTATGCACAATGATGATTATATTGGGAAGTCTAAGTCCAATTGGACTTGGCTTCCAAAGGTCTAATCTTTTAGGACCCAATGACCTTGGGTACCATGATACAATGTTTTTATCTTCAGGTACTCAAGAAAAAGAAAAGGAGCAATAAATCTAAATTTGGATCCAAGAACGGTTGGATACTTGATAGCGGGTGCTCAAAACACATGACTGGTAAAGCTTTGTTGCTATCCGAAGTGGTACCGATTGAAAATGGAAACCAAGTGGTCTTTGGAGGCAATGAGAGTGGAACCATCATAGGTGTTGGAAAAGTTGGTAACCCTTCTAAACCTCTTATAAATAATGTTTACCTTGTTAAAGGTTTAAATCACAATCTAATCTCTATAAGTTAACTTTGTGACATAGGTTACAAAGTTAGCTTTGAGAAAGGAATGTGCCATATTTTAAGAACTGATAATAATAGTTTGTTATTCTATGGCACACGCCATAAGGACTTATATATCTTAGATATTCCAAATTCCTATGAACAATGTCTTATTGCCAACACAAGTGAGCAACACTTATGGCATAAACATTTTGGTCATGCAAATTTCGGAACACTTTTCAAACTATCCAAGCTAGATTCAATAAAAGGATTCCCTAAGCTTTCTTTTAAAAAGAAAATCTTTTGAGACTCGTGTCAACGAGGCAAACTTCCAAAATCGTCATTCAAACCTAAGAAAAGCATATCCTCTAAACGGCCTCTAGAGCTTTTACATCTAGATCTTTTTGGGCCAACTAGAGTTGCTTCATTAGGGAATGCCCGATATGGAATTGTCATCGTTGATGACTTTTCTAGGTTTCTTGGGTATTTACTTTAGTTAATAAAAATGATGCTTTCGAAAACTTCACAGTATTTGCTAAGAAAGTACAAAATCTCATTGAAACCACCATTGTCACTATTCGTAGTGATCATGGCGGTGCATTTAAGAACGAGCCTTTCTCAAACTTCTGTGATGAGGTTGGTATTACTCACACCTTTTATTTTCCTCGCGCACCCCTTCAAAATGGTGTTGTTGATAGAAAGAATAGGACGCTAGTGGAATGTGCTTGCACTATGCTTGATGATAGCCACCTTGGCCATCAATTTTGGGCAGAAGCGGTACATACGGCTTGCTATGTGTTTAATAGAATACTCTTGAGGCCCGACACTAAACAAATTTGTTATGAATTATTGTTTGGTAGGTTACCTTAAGTTAAACATTTTAGATTTTTTTGGTGCAAAATGTTTTATCAAGAACAGGTATGGTAGTTTGGACAAATTTGATCCAAGATTCGATGAGGGGATATTTGTTGGATATTCCTCCCGTAGCAAAGCCGACCGGATATACAACAAAAGAACCGCAACGATCGAGGAATCACTTCATGTATCATTTAATGAAGACTTTGTCTCTCCTAGAATTATCGATGACGATGACTCTATGGAAGTAGTTTATGATTCTGTTGATAAGTCTAATGCTATTAATTCTGTTGAAACTAACCCTATTAATGAATCCCTTGAGAATGTTCCTAGTGACCAGGGTGTTCCCAGAAAGCTTCCAACTATTCGTGACCATCCTCCTGAGCAAGTTATTGGCAACATGGAAGATGGTGTCAAAACAAGGTCTCAAGTCAACTTCTTCGATCATTGTGCCTTTGTCTCTTCCGTGGAGCCAAAGAATATCAACGATGCATGTGAAGATAGTTCTTGGAGCGTAGCCATGGAAGAGGAGCTTATTCAGTTTGAGAGGAATGAGGTTTGGGAGCTCGTTCCGTTGCCTTCGAAGAAGCATAACGTTATAAGAACGAAGTGGATTTTCAAGAACAAGACAGATGAGAGCCAAAATGTCATCTGGAACAAAGCTCGATTAGTTACTCAAGGCTACAGGCAAGAGGAAGGTATCGATTTCGAGGAATCCTTTGCACCTGTAGCTAGATTAGAATCTATTAGACTATTATTGTCATTTGCATGCCATAAAGATTTCAAACTTTTTCAAATGGACGTAAAGAGTGCGTTCTTAAACGGAGATGTCATTAAGGAAATATATGTTTTTCAACCTCCGGGGTTTATAAACGAAAAAGTTCCAAATCACATTTTCAAACTTAAGAAAGCACTTTATAGTTTGAGACAAGCTCCTAGAGCTTGGTATGACCGCTTAAAGAACTTTCGTTTGGATTTGGGTTTCAAAATGTGTGAAGTTGATTCAACGCTTGTTAAGTATGCTAATCATGATATTATTCTAGTTCAAATTTATGTAGATGATATCATTTTCGGTGCTACTAACTTCACTCTCTGCGAAGAGTTTTCTAATGTTATGAAGGATCAGTTTGAGATGAGCCACATGGGTGAGCTCAAATACTTCTTAGGACTCCAAATTCGCCAAATAAACGATGAGATCTTCATCCACCAAACCAAGTACACGGTGAATCTGCTAAAGCGATTTGGAATCGAGAGTGCATCTAATAAGAAGACTCCGATGAGCACCACAACACATCTTGAGAAAGATACGAGCGGCAAAGATGTAGACATTCGTCTATATCGAGGTATGATAGGTAGTCTATTATATCTTACTACTAATAGACTAGATGTAATGTTTGCCGTATGTATTTGTGCTAGGTATCAGTCACAACCTAAGGAATCACACTTAATAGCGGTTAAACGTATTTTCCGTTATTTAAGTCACATACTAGACTACGGATTATTATATCCAAAGTCAAGCACATATGAATTAATCTCATATAGTGATGCAGATTATGTTGGATGCAAATCTGATATGAAAAGTACTAGTGGCACTTGCCATTTTATAGGAAATTCCCTTGTATCTTGGTTTTCCAAGAAGCAGAATTCTGTTTCTCTTTCAACCACCGAGGCAGAATATATCGACGTCGGTGATGATGTGCACAGGTTCTTTGGATGAGACACACACTGAAAGACTTTGGTGTACACTGTGATACTTGCCCTATTATGGCGGACAACCTAAGTGCGATATGTCTCTCTAAGAATCCGGTACACCATTCCTGTACCAAACACATAGATGTCTGTCACCATTTTCTAGATGATCATGTAGCTAACAAGGACATCATATTAATGTATGTTGAAACCCAGAAGCAAATCACTGATATTTTCACGAAACCACTTAAGGAATATTCCTTTGTGCGGTTACGTCGAGAATTGGTGATTATGGGTGAATCCGAGATTTAGGATTCATATTTTTTATATTGTTTGCATGGTAGTGATATTCATAAGCTCATGCATACATTTGTTATGATATTCTCTATTCATGCTAGATTTATGGTTGGTTTGCATTTTGCGCGTCGTATTTATGGTTTTATGGTTATATGGGGTAGCATAAGTGCATATGAGAGTGTTTAGATGATTAGTCCAAGTGCTCTTGGGAAAGATCTCAAAATTTCTCATTTCCAACTTTTTGGACTCATCTAGTCGGTTCATGTTCAACTGCAGACCGACTAGTTTGTCTTCTAGTCGGTTATACATTGTACTTAGACCGACTAGTCTGTATCATCTCCTTGCCCAATCACGTTGTTTACCACTTAGTCGGTCCAAGTTCATTTGACGACCGACTAGAATGCGTTTTAGTCGGTCAGCTAAACTCAGACCGACTAGTTGGGCAAGGGCAAATTTGTCTTTGGTCCTTTTTCAATCGTTTAAGTTATCCCCCTCACCGATTAGAACTCATTCTAATCGGTGCTCTCTCTCTTCCTAAAACCCTAATCCGCTGACCCCCTTGTCGTCTCCCGTCGCCCATCGCCGTCTCTGGCCGCCTCCGTCGCTGCCGGCCGTCCTCCTCCTCCTAGGGTATCTCCTCCTCTTTTCCTTATTTATTTAGGGTTTGATTTCCTATCAAAATTGCTTGTTTTCGCTTCTCAATTTCATGGTGAAGACAAGAATCCTTATCCGCTCTTCCGGTCCCTCTCAGATGACCGTCGAGCCTCCTTCTAACCCTAATCCATCCAAACATCGAGCAAAATCATCTCGTCCGCCTCCCTCTTCACCAGTTTCGCCTTCATCTTCTTTGCCTCCTCTCAAAAAGAAGACGACGACATTCCCTCGACCTAAGCCAACATCTCAATCCCAGTCCCAGCCTAAATTCAAAAAGGCGTTGACTTCTGGACCCTATCATGCTTCTTCAGCGCCCTCTGACTCTGACGATGATTATATCCCGAAATCTGAGGCTGTCGAGAAAGAACCTATCCCGACTGCTCGCACTACCCTGCAACAGTCCAAAGGGAAGGGAACTATGACCTATGGTGGGGTCGATATTTCTATGTGTCGCAATGATCCGTTATGTCTTGCCGCGTATAATCGTATTGAGCATTGCCCCTTGATTCTCGAACACTACGTCAAGTTTACTGATTTCCCTGAGATTGCCGATCTTTTATCTTATAGCATGCTTCTTGACTATCTTCGCCACGATCCCAAGGCAAATCCTCATCCTTACCCATAACTTGTTAAGCTTTTATATGCCAATCGAGTTAGGGGTGAGTATGACAAAAAGCAATGCATTAAGAGCACTGTTTTGGGAACGCCCATTGTCCTCACTGCAGAGGTCTTAGACAGATTCTTGGGATTTCTTCTTCTGGTCTATTTCCGTCTGACATTTCTGTGGAGAATATCCATGATCTCGATCAATCTCTGTTGGCCGATATGTTCCATGTCGTTTCTCCCGCCATGATAGGCGTTCTCTCCAAATCCTTCAAGCCGAATGCATGGGTTCTCAATTTGATTCTGAAGTCGTGTCTTCTTCCGAAGTACGGCTCTTCTAGTCTTCCATCCCAGCCCTTTCTGAAGCTCATCTATGCCCTGTTTGAGGGGAGCAAAATAAATTGGGCTCGTATCATTCGGGACAAGATGGACTCTTTTGAGTGAATCAGGAAGTCGTCCAAGGCCGTGCATATTCCATATCCTTGCCTCTTGATTTTGGTCTTCCGTCATTTTGGAGTTCCCCTTCCTTCTGACGATCAACATCCTTTGGGTCCTCCCTTGAACGCGACCGCTGTCATGACATCTCTTACTGCCTTGAGACATGTTCAGCGGGTGACCCCTTCTGTCCCTCCTCCATTGTCTAACACTGCCTCTTCAGCTTACCTGAGCAATCGGGACGCTCGTCTCTTGCGTTGTGAGAAGATGCTGGAGCGCCGCTGTGATCACTTGGGTGTTGAGGTTCCTCCGTCTGTTTCTGATGAGGAAGCCATGGATGCTACTGACGATGAGGAGCATGCTGCTGCTGCTGACGATGAGGAGCCTGCTTCTGCTGCCTCTCATATTCGTACCCCCGAGGGCACTCCTGCTACCACCATCCCTTCAGTAGATATTTCTGTTGCTTCAGAGTCTACCATTCCGACTGCACAGCCTGACGCTGGTGCAGCTCCTGCCTCTGCCTCCTGAGCCTACATTGGAGGACTCTCCTTTGAGCACGTTGGATCATACATCTAGTTATGAGAGCGTGAGGCTAGGATAGTTGGGTGGTTAATTTTTTTGTTACATTTTGGTGTATGTTGTGCTGTTGTGTTGATATTTGCTCGTGCACTTTATGCTACTCTCTGCTGATGTTAGATATTTTTTGTTGCTTGGATGTATCTCTTTTGCTGGTTCTATATATATACATCATGTTGCAGATCGTATCATTGTGCATGTTGTGTTGTGTCTCTGTTGTTTCGTCGCTCGTCGACTATGTTGTTCTCTAGCTATGTTTGTATGAAAACATGAATTGTTTTCCATGCACTCAATTCGCTAAAATGATTGATATTGAAGAGATTGTTTCTTTAATCACTCAAATGATTTGATGTTGTTTTTGATGATTATTGTTCTTTGATGATGGTCTAGGTGTCAAACTTTGTTTTCCCTCGATATTTTCCTTGATGTCATTTGGACCATCGTCATATTCTTCGACTCTCTTGTTTGAACTTTTGTTTAGTCATTGTTGTATGTCGTTGTTTTTCCTCCCGCTCTTTTTGGATAATGCCAAAGGGGGAGAGAATTCATAATGACTTAGTGCTAAATGATAATTTAAACATTACCGTGAATCTAATTTCATATCCTAGATTTAGGGGGAGCGAAGATATAAAAATCTATGAATTTCGATCCTATATTTCGATGGTTGGTTCATGTTTTATTCTTTTCTCTGCTTCTTGATGCTTCTATTCATTATTTAATATGGAACTAATGTGCCATCAATGCAGGGGAGTAAGAAAATTTCATTTATTTCATTATTATTGATTTATATTTACGTTGGTTTGTCATCACCAAAAATGGGAGAATGTTGAGTATTGATTCCCCAGATTTGGTTTTGATGATGAACAAACATAAATATCGTGTACTAATTTTCATTTAGCGCAGTTATGGAGATCGTCGCCAATTTACTCTGTAGATCTCAAGCGACGTCTCAAGACTTCTTTAGAGCGCGTGATCGTTGTGCCTGAAGCTTCGTTGAAGCTCAAGGACATGTTGATGTTGTCAAGAGATTCAGACTCATCATGTTAGAGCCTTGAAGACGGTTTTTCTTGTTTATCTCTATGCCTTCTAGCTTTACTTTATATAATGTTAAGCCTTGAGTCATACTTGCTTAGTATCCCTTTTAACTATCTTATCTATTTACTAGGAATGACGTAGAAGCTATTAGATAGGGTCCCTTAGCCTATCGCTCTTCTATCTGGCTTCTGGTGCATCTTAGTTGGTTCAAGTTGAAAAACTAATCGATTAAATGGCAATCTAATCGATTAGGAATTCTTCTTGAATCGACTAGCCATCCTTTGAATCTTAGCCTAATCTCTGTTGACCAACTAGTCCGTCCAAGAAGGTTCACTGACCGATTAGTTCTCAAACTATTCGGTTAGTGTTTCTTCATAGACCGACTAGATTATCTTTCTTCTTTCACACAAATCTCTGTTTGCAACTAGTCGGTCCAAGAAGGTTCACCGACCGATTAGTTATCAAACTAGTTGGTTAGTATTTCTTCTTAGACAGACTAGATTTTCATGACCCTTTTTACTAATATCTCTGTTTCAAACCAGTCGGTCCAAGAAGGCTCACCGACCGACTAGTTCTCCATCTAATCGGTTAATGATCCTTCTTAGACCGATTAAGCGGCTTTAATTTTCTAGACGTTGGAGATTTTATTTCCACGATTTTCCTGGATCTGTTTTGATTCTTTCCCTATCTGTTTGATGTGTTTCAAACATGGAAATTCTTCCCTTATGTGTAGAGATTCAGATCTAGTTTTTGACAGATAGATTATTATTTTCAAAGGCTCGAATTCTTGAAAAAGCTCTAGCTCTCTTTTCGACCTAATCCTTTTCTGGAGATCATTGGCTCTTTAGCGTTCAATCTCCTGAAGGATTCAAGGATCATGATCATCATCCTAGCCGTCTCAATCTGTTCATCTCAGTGGTGCTAGGGTTTCAATCATTCTTCGTGATCTCTTCTCTCCATCATCCTTCCTTTCCTTAATACAGTAAGTATCTCTCAAGGCATAGGAATTTGTGGTGAGTATTTCATATTTCATATTTCATTAAACTTTGCATTTGAGTTTTGCTCCCGGTTTGTGAGAGGTACGTGATCCTGTTTTGTGGGAGTCACGATTGAATCTGTGTATTCATTTGTCTTGTGGTAGTTGCTACAAGAAGTTTTTAGTAGAAGCTTGAGTTAGTGGACTCTAACTCAAGTAGCCGGAAGGGATCCGGGTGTCTGGGACGTAGGATCACCTGGAACAAGTCGGGGAGACTTGGGTGGATCCGAACCCATCACATCTCTTCTTTGCATTGTGATCTTCTTGTTGTTACTTCTATTCCACATTCTTGCTTGTGTGTGCAAAAATAATTAGGAATTATCCTCTTAGTTATTTTAAATTACTATTCACCCCCTAGTATTTGGGCAATAGCTTCCAGGATATTACAAGCATTTATTGTATATCATGCATTTACATATGGTGAAAATAATCCAAGAAGTATATATATTACATAGATGGACCATTGGATCCCGACATAGGAATGTTGGTTATTATAGTGTGATGAATTCAAGGAGAGAAGGAGAGAACATGGAGCAATGTGGAGTTATTAGGGTCTGTGCCCTTAGAGCTAAGTTCAATGAAATTCTTGAATTGGTATCTATTTCAATAACACGTCTTTCAAAGCTCGAGAGTCTACTTGAAGAGTATTACATTGAAGAAGAGAAAGATTTGAAGTTTATGAATCATAGTGAAGACATTGATGATCGAAGTGAAGTATGTTCAAGTGCACCATTATTGTTAATGGATGGTGAAGAAATCCATGTGCATGATCTAGTTGGTCAGACCAAATGCAAGGGACGTCCAAAGCTTCCTAGTAGATTCAAGTCCGGAATCGAAAACTCAATGTCAAAGCAATCTATTAAGCAAAGAAAATGTGGGAATTGCCAAGGATTGGGTCATTATAGAACTAATTGTCATGTCCATGTAAGAGCAAATTTATTTATCATAAAGTTGTAGTTGTAATTATTTTCATCATCGCCATATGGTTATTTTTTTGCAGAAAAAGCATGATTGAATATGGTTAAGTGTCAGCGTTAAATGTCAGTGTTCACTGCATATGGGGCACAAAATATTCAGCTTCTGTTTATTTGAACTTATGGTTTTATTTCTTCAGCTTCAATGAACTCTTTAGTAACTTCAATAAATTTATGGTTTTATTTGAATTTATGGTTTCATCTTCAGCTTCAGTGAACTATGTAGTCACTTCAGTGAGTGGATTCTGTTAAAAAAGTTGAAGTCATTCTTCTTGCATTCTATGACAGCCTGGAGTTTTTTAAATTTGTAAGTGAACGCAAATATCTGTAGGTGGATGCAAATATTCATATTCATATTCTATAAGTGGAAGCAAATATTCGTAATCTGGAGGTATGAATTTTTCTGACATCTCACATCTCACAATATCTCACATCTCATATGCAAATATTGTTCACCGCAGATGATTTTTTTTTGTTGCATTCTAGATGTTTCAGATCTCAAGTTACATATATTATTGTTCGTTAGCATTTGTACCACATGAATGCAAAATGTTAGATAGCTAAAAGAGCTTATACTATATTTGGCATGTGCACTTGCAAGATTATGTCAGAGTAGTCACACTGATCATGAATTACAGGTTTAACAAATGAAAAGAAAATCTTTTTGTGCCATGGAGTTCAGCATGTGATGTAAGGTTGATTTGTATTCTCTTAATGCATGGTTATAACTTTGCATATATTCATCAAGAGATGGAGATTGCATTGTGAATTTATGATCTGCACCTTGCTGTCTTGGCCAGGAAAACCTGTTTTTGCAGTGAATAACCATGACTGTTAATTTCTTTTTGTTGTGACATGCTCATGCTATGAATTTGTTTTTGTCTTTATGTCTTTACATTATTGGTACCATGGTTAAAATAGTTATCTGTTTTATTTGTAAAGCTAAAACAAACTGAGATTGTTATATCTGTAAATTGGTAGGATAATGTTTTAGTCAATATTGTTGCATCGATTCAATATTGTGCTATGGCCGATAAGGCATGCTGTGCCATTCTACAAGCTGAGCAGTTCGAGAACGCAGATCCAGGCCTATGTGTTTGATGGTACAGATTCATTTCTTAAAGTCATGAGGTTGCATAAAAATATTAGAAAAAGAACTGTGTGCCTGATTGGAAGATGCATGTCTTTTGGTATTTCGTATACTAATCTTTTAACCATGTTTGAAGTGATCAGAGCGAGTGTGGCAAAGCTCAACCTGGATGATGCATTCGAGCAGAGGAACGAACTAGCAAAAGCTGTTGAAGAGTAGCTTGAGAAAGCTATGTCTGCTTACGGTTATGCAATTGTCCAGACCCTCTTTGTTGAACTTCGTTGCCAGGCGCATTAGGATCCATCGATATCTAAGTAGGATAGTGGCTTGTGTAAACTTCGGAAGTGTGTGAATGCTAGTTGAAATCTGTGAAATCATGTGAATGTAACTTATAAACTCAGAGTGCTAGTTGAAATCGGTGAAATTGTGTGAATGCAAGTTATAAACTGGGTGTGCTTCCTCGGTTGTTATTTAGTGTTTCATTCTTAGCTTTGGTGCACATATATACTGCATTATTCTCTTTCAAGTTGTGTATGATTATGATCGAAATTTGTGTCTCAAGTGTGAAACTCAAAATCAAGAACGTGAATGATTCATATCAATGAAACTTTATAACATAGATGTTTACAGACATTATTGAACTAGAATTGAAGATTATTTGAACATGGAACTAGAAATGAAGTTACTCCCAACATGTTCTTTATTACTGACTCACATGGATGATTTTATGAATAATCATGCTTGCATCCAACATCCAGCCAGCCCAGCATTCATGCATGGATTGTGGATTTGGTGTGGACTAAATAGTGAAGACCATGTGGATGGATCACAATGTTTGTTTTAGCTAGAAACAGAATTTATTGTGGATGATTATCTTACTTGATGTGCCGCACAAGAATCCTATATAGTGAATATGATTACTTTTATAATCAAATATGTTTACAAGCAGAGATGTTGAAAGCTTTAGTCTGCATTACATAGCATTCTTTCTTACACAACTAACAGGAATACATGGGCCATGAACCAATCGTCTGCTTATCATCTACCATCATCTCAGACAGAACACCAGTCAATAAATCGAAACCCAATATGGGACATGCCATGTTTATTCAAACCTTTGTACATCATATATATCCATGCAGCTACAAAGAGATAAGCAAAATTATTACAAGAACTATTACAGCAATGAAGATAGATCCTAATGACCAGAGAGCAAGCCGTTAATCAGCGCAGTGCAATAGTCTAATTCATCGTTCTCAAGGAGCATTGATTCTGGAAACCTGTTTAATTACAGAAGCTCTACAGGAGGAGGAGAGTTCTTCTAGTCGCTACCGCTAACAAGCATTACTAGCTTCTAATCATCATTTAGAAATGCCTAGTTGCTTATTGCCAACCTGTAGAGCCAAAATATTGATCATAATCCATAGTTTATATGAGTTTGAGTTGGAAAATTTGTATCTCCAACATACCATACATTTCTCTTGCTCAGCTTATCATCATTCTCAGTTTCTCATGTTTGTGCTTTTCATTTGATTTTTTAGCAGAGAAGTACCTGATTTTCACTGCGAGCGCTGGAAGCTGCACTGTGATCCCCTTCCTCAGCTTGCAAAAAAATTCATATGTAGTGAACAATATTTGCATATGAGATGTGAGATATTGTGAGATGTGAGATGCCAGAAAAATTCATACCTCCAGAATATGATGAGATATGAGATGTCAAATGTGAGATCTCTATATGCAAAAAAATTCATTTGTATATAGAGTGCTGGCCCAATCACAAATTTGCTTCCTGACACAAATTTATGTAGAGTACTGATCCAATCAAAAAATCTTCATCTATATGCAAAAAAAATCATATGTATGTAGAGTACTAATCCAATCACAAAAAAGTTCATATGAATGTTTTATTGATGGCATGCTTCCAGAATGTGATACCTGGACAGTCATAGCATGCTTCCAGTGACAAGAAAATTTTCTCCAGTAAGCAAAATGTTTCCAACCACAAAAAATATTTATACCTCCAGAATGTGAATAACCATAGCCACTGTAGGGTATTTGTGTTGCAGTTGCTCAGACTCCCTTGCTTCATGCCCATATACATGTAACAATATGGCTACAACGGTTGCCAACAAACATTAGCTTACCCCATGTTATGAAGGGAAATCATCATAGCCATATATGTCTGTATGGAGCAATGGTTCATCAGCATCAGCCAACCGTGGAATTGCATTATCCAAAATGGTGTAATGATCCAGTCAGATGTCATACCTCTAGAATGCAAAAAAATTCATATGCAATGAACAATATTTGCATATGAGCTGTGAGATATTGTGAGATGTGAGATGTCAGAAAATTTCATACCTCCAGAATGTGAGATGTCAGATGTCAGATGTGAGATCTCTATATGCAAAAAAAAATTCATACCTCCAGACTGCCCAACAAGCTTGTAAACAATTTTTCTTACAGGCACTTAATAAACCTGGATATAAAAAATTAAAGATATAGTAATTTTCTTCCTAGCACAAATTTGCCTCTAGGCATCCATTTTTGGTTCCAGGCACCCAAATTTGCTTCCAGGTACAGTGGGCCAAAGTAGAGTACTAATCCAATCTGATGTAATACTCTATTAAAAAGCTCCAGGCAGTCATAAAATGCAATAACCATAGCCACTGTAGGCAGTCACTAGAAAATTTTCTCCAGTAAGCAAAATGTTTCCAAACACAAAAAATATGCGTACCTCCAGAATGTTAATAATCACAGCCACTGTAGGGTATTTGTGTTGCAATGGCTCAGACGCCCTTACTTCAGGCCCATATACATGTACCAATATGGCTGCAACAATTGCCAGCAAACATTAGCTTACCCCCTAGTTGACTCGCCATCATATAGCACATGTTATGAAGGGAAATCATGATAGCCATGTATGTCTGTATAGAGCAATGGTTCATCAGCCAACAGTGGACGTGCATCATCCAAAATAAAGTAATTATCCAATCTGATGTAAAATAGATTAAAAAAACTACAGCCAGTCCTAGAATGAAAGAAGAATGACCTCGATGTTTTTAACAGAATCCACTCACTGAAGCTACTACAGAGTTAACTGAAGCTTAAGATGAAACCATAAATTTACTGAAGTTACTACAGAGTTCATTGAAGCTGAAGAAATGAAACCATAAATTCAAATAAACAGAAGCTGAATATTATGTGCACCATATGCAAAGATTACCCATAGTTCCATGGAATAAAACCCATAGCATTTGCAATCAACAACAATGTATTTACACACATGCAATCAACAATGATGTATTTACACACATTAATTCAGTTCAATGACAAACAATTTAAGAAAAGAACAGAAAGAGTGGAACCTAACCCTTGGCTGAGAGGAGAGGATGATGCTTGAGCGGTGGCAACAGCAACGTAGAAGCAAAACCGTAGAAGCAAAACCCACGAAGGGGGAAGATGATGAAGTTTTAAGAGTTTCATATGCTTGGTGCCCTAGGTCGGTAGAACGAAGTGGGAAGAGCGATGGGGCGGATCGCTGGAGATGATGGGGCGTTTCGAATGGGCTAATGGAGATGTTAGATAGGAGATCGATGGAGATCCTAGTGGAGATCAAACTAAGAGGGTTGTTAGAGGAGCTTGAAAGAATAAGAGGGCTACAATTCGTCAGACACAAAAACGAGCAGCGCTCCAATTTTCTTAGACCCGAAAGGGAGAAGGACGAAACAGCGGGGCGAGGACGGAGCATAGGAAGGCAGCGGGGAAAAAGCGGGGGGGGGGTTTCCGCAAAATAAGCCCGACGCGTTGATTGACCCCAGCGTATTTTTCTCTTATGTGATGGAAGGTGGAGATGCAGCCACGCACGCAGCCAAGGAGGGAGTCCCTCCTAGGCCAGCTGACCCACATTTCTCCCATATATATATACTAGTCACAACCCGTATCCGCGGGCACGGTTCATTTAAGATTTTCCCACGCGAAATATTTGTTCCCCAAAAAATTATTTCCACAACCAAAATTTAAAAGAACAACAAATTAGCTTAAATATATTTAGCGACACGGGCACCTTCGCGGAACAACAAATTCGGCGCCGACGCCTTCGACTTGAAACAATGCACGAGCGCATTCGACGCGGAACAAAAAATTTGGCGCAAACGCCTTAGGTGCGGAACAACATATTCGACAGGGGCGCCGTTGGCGCATCACAACAAATTAGCTTTAAAAAATTGTGCGGGCGTCGTTTGGTAGCGCTAAACAACGCTCGGGCGCATTCGGTGTGGAACAAAAAATTTGAGGCAGTCGCCTTTGGCGAAGAACAACAAATTTGCGTAAATAAATTTAGCGGTCACCTGCGGCTCCCGCAGAATAATAAGTTTGAGTAAAAATATTTAGCGGCATGGACGCCTTCGACGCGGAACAACAAATACGGCACAGTCGCCTTTGGCGTGGAACAACAAATTCGACATTGGCGTGTTCGGCGCTGTTACGCCTATTTGGCCGAGACCCGTAAAGCACGAGCCCAGGAGCCCGACTGCTGGTCAAAAGCCTATCTGCGTCCTCAAAGCCCATTCGACAAAGGCCCTACAAGGGACCTTCTCGAACGCCGATCCGACCCGGCCCCAATAACCCGTTGGTCGCTCGCCCACTCCTGCGAAAACCACTCCCCCGGATGCGCGACCACTAAAGAGCGATAATGGGGAGGTGCTGGCAGGGCGGAGAGAGCGGCAGCAAGGGGTTACTGATGGGGCACGATCAATGGAGGACGTGGGACGTGGGTCAGAGGCGATCACGCCGGGGCTCTACAAAAGGGCCAGGAAGACGACGAAGAAAGGGACCGCATCTCAGGTAACAAAACCTAAGGTACTCCATCAACGACCTCGTTCCCCCAATTCATCTCCTTCCTCCCCCGCTCACGCCGAGAGACGCCGTCACGATCTCCTCACGAGTCGGACCGTCTCCGCCGGGCCTCCTTTCTCAGATCTCTATCTGACTTAGGCATCGGAGGGGATTTGGCCGTCACGATCTCCTTGGCCGAGCACGCCCTACCGAGGCCGAGCGTCCTAATCGGGTCTGAGACTCACCCTCGCCGCCAGACGGCCGTGCATCTACACGGGCGACTGAGGCTACCCCTCGTCCCCCTCCCAGCCGAGGCCGAGCGCGTCTGTCCGAGGCCGAGCGTCTCAACCAGGGCCGAGGCTTCCCCTCGCCCCTTCTGCACCGATTCGAAGCCCCCGAGGGACCCAAAGCGGGTCCCTTGACCACGTTAACCGGGTTCTCTACGGTCAACGCATTGTAGTGAGAAAACACTCTGAAACATCTGGCGCCGTCTGTGGGAACGAGAAACCGTCCCACGAAGAAGCAAACCACACCAACAATGGCACGAGCCAGCAATGGGAGGAAGCGCATGCCCCCCATCCCAGAGGAGGGGAATGGCACAACAAACGGCAATCCCGAGGACACACCCGTCAGCGGCCACCCCACCCTCTCCACCGAAGAAGCCGGCGGCTCAGAACTGGCCACGCAGGGACAGCTCCGCGCCCTAGCTCAGGAGACCAACGCGAGCCTCCAGACGTTGGTCGCAACGGTGCAGCAGCTCGTCGGCCCTGCGCCACCCAACGGAGGCACGTTGGACGCAGCCATCGATGGGCGGGGGGTCCCCCACACTTGCGGTCCGCCGTGGTCGACGACCACGGGACCCGGAAACCGAACATGGAGCGTCGGTTCACGCTGTCCGGCTCTCGTCAGGCGAGGTCACGCGCCTCCTCACCCAATCGCGAAAGGAGCCGAAGAGAGACCGTAGGGACGGACGGCGAATCAAGGATGGCCTCGTCTCATCGATCGCGGTCGTCCCGCCGCAGGAGAAGCGAACGACACCACTCGAGAGACCGATCGCGGCGGAGCATGAGCTCCTGCAGGAGGAGTCGGGAACGTCAGGACAGCCCGGCCCCCAGCGTGGCGAAGGCTGCGGAGCCAGCCCCGCTGGCGCCGGTGGTACCCCCACCCCCGGTCGATCCAGAGGCAGGCGAGTACCGCATCCCCGGAGGCATCCACGGAGATCGATGCCCCTTGTCACAGAGAATAACCGACGCACGGGTCCCCTCCCGATTCCGGATCCCGGTGCTGGGAAAGTACGATGGAATAGGAGACCCGGCGCACCACGTGATGGACTACGAGGGGGACATGGCCTTCCAGGGAGCTGACGATGACCTGCTTTGCCGGGGCTTCTATTCTACTCTCAGGGGAGCGGCGAGGATCTGGTACCACAGCCTGCCCGGCCGCTCCATCGACAGCTTCGAACAACTCGCCCAGTTGTTCTGCAAACAGTTCATGGCGGGGAGACTGATCAAACCTGGTGCTGAACATCTGTTCAACATAGTACAAGGCCCGGCCGAACCACTCCGACAGTTCATGTGCCGCTTCAATGCAGAAAGGCTAAACGTGAACAACCCACCCGACCTGGTGGTCCAGACGGCTCTTAAGAAAGGGCTTCGCCACAGGGGCCTCAAGAAGTCCCTGCACAACGACCCCCCAAAGGACCTCCCCGGGATCATGGCAAGGGCCGAGCGCTTTATGCTGACCGAGGAGGCCTTGGCTGAGGATGCTGGAAAAACCGCTCGAGGGACCAAGCGTGGCGACGGTGGACGAGCAAGCCCCGAAGGATACCGGACCGAAAAGAGACAAAGGAACAGGCAACGGGGGGAAAGCGCGAGGGACACCACCCCAGACGCCATTCTCACCCAAGTACAGAAGGAAGAGCGAGCTGATCGCCCCCCGCCGAAGGCTAAAAGAGGCGGGAA
Organism: Scilla litardierei; assembly: GCA_030789695.1. NCBI lineage: Eukaryota > Viridiplantae > Streptophyta > Magnoliopsida > Asparagales > Asparagaceae > Scilla > Scilla litardierei. The sequence continues at coordinate 65,522,432 of CM061131.1, forward strand.
GAACAGGGAGAAGTACTGTAAGTACCATAAGGACGATGGTCACGACACGGAAGATTGCTGGCATTTGAAGAAGGACATTGAGAAGCTGATGAGCCGAGGGCACGCCAGGAATCAGGCCGACGATCCGGCTCATAGAGAAGGGACCTCCACACAGCCGGACAAGGGGAAGAAGATCAACACCATCCAAGGCCCCCTCCGCATCATAGAGTGAGCAGGCAACATCCTTCCCCCCGGGGCGGCCTAAGTATGAGGGAGATATCTAGTTTTACATCCCTCTGTTTGGCTTCATTTCCCCTTTTTCGTTTCCTCCAAATGTATCGGTCCAACTGGACCCATGAGAGTACAAACTCCTTCTTTTTATTGTCTTTATTTAAAATTCCGACGGAGTTGACATGTCGCCAGTAACGCAAAAGGCCGGGGACCGCCGCCTCACTGGAGGAGGAAGAGGAGCTTTGCCCTCACCGACTATCTCCGGCACTCATACGTCTGGGAGCAATTCCCCCAGCAGACGTGGACGCCGACCGGTCCTAAGCCGAGGAGCTTGGCCCTTGCCGACCGACCCCAGTGCACATAAGTCTGGGGGCGACTCCCCCGGCAAAGCACGGGCGCCGACCGGTCCTAAGCCGAGGAGCTTTGCCCTCGCCGACCGACTCCAGTGCCCATAAGTCTGGGGGCGATTCCCCCGGCAGGCACGGACGCCGACCGGTCCTAAGCCGAAGGGCTTGGCCCTCGCCGACCGAGTCCAGAGCTCATAAGTCTGGGGGCGACTCCGCCAGCAGGCACGACGCCGACTGGTCCTAAGCCGGGAAGCTTTGCCCTCGCCGACCGACTCCAGCGCTCATAAGACTGGGGCAATTCCCCCAGCAGGCACGGACGCCGACCGGTCCTAAGCCGAGGAGCTTTGCCCTCGCCGACCGACTCCAGCGCTCATAAGTCTGGGGGGCAGTTTCCCCAGGAGGCACGGACGCCAACCGGTCCTAAGTCGAGAAGCTTCGCCCTCGCTGACCGACTCCTACGCCCCTAAGTCTGGGGATAATACCCCCAGCCAACGCCAGTTTCGTCCATTCCCAAGCCAAGAACAAGGCAACAACGCCGAGTACACAAAAATTCCAAGTAAGTCGATTTCATTTATAATAGTTAACCCGAGTACAAAAATGCGTCTTATTTACAGGGGATCAAGGCGAAGGGAACACCCTACAAACAACCTACTCGCGACAAATGACAGAGTTCAGATCGACACCGAAAAAACAAAATTGGTTGACAAAAGACCCAGAGTAGGTGACCCAAGCTGGCGGCCATGCAACCAGCAATTGTTGGCCGCGGGGCTGAAGGAGAGGGCGGAGGCCGGGGATCCATTTCAAGTAGACTGGCCCAAAGCGAAGCGGATGCTTAAAAATTTGAGGATAAGGCTGGGAGGGACTGCTTAAGGAGCCCGAGCTCGGGAGGACACATCCTCGGGCACTTCGCCCTGCTCGGAGCGAGGGGACTCGACTGGCGGAGGGGCTTGCCGGACACGTTCCGCACATTCCCGGAAGGAAGACTGGCCGACTTCGACGATCCGGGGGGCGATGATGTCTATATACTTACCGAAGGCCCCCCTGAGAACCTCGAAGATATCCTTCCCCAGGGTCTCGACGACACCCTTCTCGACCTCCTCCACCAGCTGCATTACCTGACGCCGGTCCGACAGCTCCCTCTGAAGCTCCTCCCTCTCCAGACGGAACGATTCCGCCGCTTCCTCAGCCGACTGATGAGCATCCCCTAGCTTTCCCTCAAGGTCACCCACTTGCCCCTCCAACGCAGCCACACGGAGGGCAAGGCGCCGAGACTCCATCTGGGCCTCCATCATGGCCACCTCGGCCGCCCCGGCCCGCTCCTGAGCCCTCATGGAAGACTCCTCCATCTCCCTCAAGGGGACGGCTCGACACTGCAACTCCACAGCGAGCGCTGAACCCTGAAAAGACGAGACATGGGCTAAGAAGAGGATAAAGAGAAAGAGAGGATAGCAAGATAACCGAACCTGTTGGAGGATCCAGACCAAGGAATCCGACATCTTGTCGGCCGGGATCTTCTTGAGGAGGCTGCGGTCCCGGGGAGGGACGGAGACCTCGGCAACCTGCTGGGCCACTGCTCGGTCAGCAAACATCGAACTCCCAGGGACGACAATCGAAGCCAAGTCGCTCGCCAACAAGGCCCCGACCCCTGGTGATACGGGCGAAGACGCTGCGAGGGGGGTGGCTGGCAGAGCTATCGAAGGATCCCTGGCGGTCACCACGGGAAGCGCGGAACCTGCCGGGCCGGAGGGATCCACGTCCTCCTTCCTCTTCTTTCCACCGTGGAGCTCCGAAGGCACCGGAGGAGAACGCTTCCGCCTCGCACCATCCTCACCCCCCGGAAGGGGATCGCCAGAAGAAGAGGCGGGAGGCGCGGCCACCACCTTACCCACGGCAGGCTCGGCTCGGCGCACCTCCTCCTCAACGGTCCTCCGAGGCACCCTTCCAGAGGTACTACCTCGGCTCCGAGCGGCTCCACGACGGATCAGCTCGTCAACGTCACGGACGAATTCGCGGCCAGCCATCCCTGCAAAGGAGACCGAAATCAGGATGAGTCATAGGGCGATCCGGGGATGAAAAAGCGACCTACCCGGAGACCACAAGACGGCCTTCAGGAGTAGGTCGTCCAGCAAAGACCAAATGGACTTCGTTTCCAAAGGAAGAGCCAACAGAAGCGCAGCGGCTGCCCGGTCGGCGTCTGAGAGAACTAACGACGGGCGAGAATGGACAGAACTGCCCCAGCTCGTCAGAATCTGGGCCTCGCCCAAGAAGACCACGAAGACATAATCCAAGTTCCAATCCCCTGACCAGCGGGGTAACCCGATCAGGCATTCCCTCCTCGAACGAGCTCGGAGTAGCAGCCATGACCCCGGACCGACCGTCTGGGCCTGGTAAAAGTAGAAGAGAAGGGGGAGAGTCGGCTCCAGACCACGGGTACAGCAGAGCGTTACGAAACCCGTCAATACCGCGATCGAACATGGGGTGAACTGACACAGGGACACTGTGAAATGTTCCATGACCTGGATGAAGAAGGGATGGAGCGGGAAGCGAAGACCCAGGCGGAACATCTCGACGTAGACGCCGACCTCATTGCTCCTCGGGAGGCAAATCCGCTCGTCGACGAATGGAACCCGAACCTCGTATGTGAAGCAGAGATATCTTTCCTGGATCTCCGCGGCCACCGAAGGAGGGGTCCTCGACGGCGTGCGGAGGACAACCGGGGGCACATTAAGCCGTACGGCAGCCAACGCCACGTCATCACAGGCGTAGTCTGGAAAAAGTTTCCCCTTCCCCTTATCTTGAAGAGAACGACTCCCGGCGGGGGAACCAGACTCCCCTAGCCGGGGTTCGCCCCGTCCGGACTCCGGAGGACCCCTCGTCCTCCGGCCAGAACCGCCTATCCTAAGAGCAGCCATAGGATGAAAGCAAGAGAGGAATTACCTATTCTCGACTATTTTGGAGAGGACAAAGAAGCGAAGGCGACGGGAAACTCCGGGTTGCTGAAGGCTCTGAATACCGGGAGGAGCGAAGAAGAAGTGGAGATCAACACAACTGGGGATCTTATACGCCAGGGGAGAATTCGAAGCGCCTGACAAGAATGCGTGGCGAGGCTCGAAGAGTCAGCGGCGTTCCGAAATTGGCGCCAGTTGAAGACCAATCGATCCGCCTCATCATGACCTGCATTTATGGCCTCGCCTCGATCGAAGCGCCGCTCGGAACCCCAGGAGACATAACGGGTGATCCGAGCGAGCCGAGGCTGATCGACCCCACCAATGGCGGCTCACAAACCCTTCGGCTTCTCGAATTTAAGGCGACTACGCGAGCGGCGGGGATAAGCTTGCCGCTACACGTGGCAGCATCTGAAGGCCGACGGCGCTTCGGAACCCGCGCCTTAAAAACATCGAACGGGCCAACTCATGATGACGACTAATAAATGAGTCGGCATCGACTGGCGAGCTCGTCACAATCGGCAGTGGTCACATCGGCAGAGCCGAACCGGCCAAGGCCGATCAACCTGACCGATGGGGGCAATTGTTACGCCTATTTGGCCGAGACCCGTAAAGCACGAGCCCAGGAGCCCGACTGCTGGTCAAAAGCCCATCTGCGTCCTCAAAGCCCATTCGACAAAGGCCCTACAAGGGACCTTCTCGAACGCCGATCCGACCCGGCCCCAATAACCCGTTGGTCGCTCGCCCACTCCTGCGAAAACCACTCCCCCGGACGCGCGACCACTAAAGAGCGATAATGGGGAGGTGCTGGCAGGGCGGAGAGAGCGGTAGCAAGGGGGGACTGATGGGGCACGATCAATGGCGGACGTGGGACGTGGGTCAGAGGCGATCACGCCGGGGCTCTACAAAAGGGCCAGGAAGACGACGAAGAAAGGGACCGCATCTCAGGTAACAAAACCTAAGGTACTCCATCAACGACCTCGTTCCCCCAATTCATCTCCTTCCTCCCCCGCTCGCGTCGAGAGACGCCGTCACGATCTCCTCACGAGTCGGACCGTCTCCGCCGGGCCTCCTTTCTCAGATCTCTATCTGACTTAGGCATCGGAGGGGATTTGGCCGGAACCAAGGTCCGGCCCCCTGACGAGCATTCTCGTCTACGCAGGTGAACAACAGATCAACGGGCCGAGGCTACCCCTCGCCCCTCTCCGACCACTCGATCAACCGGACGGTGAGGCTTCCCCTCACCCTCAGCCTTCCTTGGCCGAGCACGCCCTACCGAGGCCGAGCGTCCTAATCGGGTCTGAGACTCACCCTCGCCGCCAGACGGCCGTGCATCTACCCGGGCGACTGAGGCTACCCCTCGTCCCCCTCCCAGCCGAGGCCGAGCGCGTCTGTCCGAGGCCGAGCGTCTCAACCAGGGCCGAGGCTTCCCCTCGCCCCTTCTGCACCGATTCGAAGCCCCCGAGGGACCCAAAGCGGGTCCCTTGACCACGTTGACCGGGTTCTCTACGGTCAACGCATTGTAGTGAGAAAACACTCTGAAACAGGCGCGAAACAACAAATTCGATACGGGCACCTTCGGAGTGGAACAACGCACGATCGCCTTCGGCGCGGAACAAAAAATTCGACGCAGGTGACTTCGGTGTGGAACAATGGGCGAGCACTTTCGGTGCAGAACAACGTACGAGCGCTTTTGACGTGGAACAACAAATTCGGCGCGGGCGCCTGCGACACGGAACAACAAATGAGCGTAAAAAATTCTAGTCATAACCCGTGTCCGCGGGCATTGTTCATTTAAGATTTTCCCTCGCGAAATCTTTGTTCCCAAAAAAATTATTTCTAAATTATTTTAGGAACATTAATTTGAAGTGTTATTTCTAAATTCTTCTGACTATTTTTCCTATCTCGCGTTTATTATCTTCATTTGTTTTTGATTGATTCAAAATATTTTAGGCCTGTTCAATTTAGGATCAATGCATGCGAGCTTTTTCCTAGCTAAGTTGAGCTGATTAGGGTTTAAAGTTTTATTGCAATTGGATTTTTGATATTTGATTTCCCCCACTTTTCTTTTTTTCTCTTTATGCTGACAGATTTTGCTTTAAAGTGCAGATTACATCCAGATTTTTTGGGAAGAGAGAGGGGGAGAGATTTTTCGGTTTCAAACCCTTGGTTTTCCCAACACATTTCCGCCCAAAAAATCAAATGTTTCCCCCCAAATTTTCTCAAATCCTCATCCCAACCATTGATTCATCAAGATTAAATCTCAGTCACTCTTTATCTCAATCCATTTGTCCTAGTCAGCCCTAGGATTCAAAAAACTGTTGTGTATTAATATATAGATAGTCATAACCCGTGCCCATGGGGCTCGTTCATTTAAGATATTTCCCTCCTCAAAATTTTTGTTCCTCCGAAAATTTAGCTCATCTCAGAGAATTTAGTTCCGACCAAAACTATTAGTTCATCCCAAAATTTAGTACCCTTCAAATTTAGTTTTGCTACAAATTGTTAGGGTTTTCCCCACAAAATTCCACAAATTAAATTTAAGGGTTTCCCTATAAAATTTCACAAACTCTCTTCCTTAATCATTGATTCATCAAGATTCAATCACAAACGTCTTTCTACACACCCTTTTGGCTTAGTTAGCAACCCTAGTCAAAAACATCTCGATTGCATAATAGATAAGGGGGTTTAGGGATTCTAATGTTGTTAATATTCTGAACCCTTTGGAAAATTCATAGCTCAGGTTAGCAAACACCTAATCTGAAAATCATTGCTCTGGCTTTTGAAAACATGCGCAACTATCAGTTTTTTCTTGAAAATATGCCAAATATAAAGTAGTTTTCCTAAACTTAGAAGTCCATTGTCCATAATGATCAAGAAAACAGTACCTCCACTCTGTCAAAAAAGTCTAAACATAAGCTTGTCAAATGGGATTGCTACCAGATTCTATTCAAGTCATGATAAGCCATGGGAGACAAAGCTGCACACTATACCCTAGTTGACCACCAAATCTCATCTGAGCAAATCCCTTCAAATAATATAAAACACCAACTTCATTATTCAAATCACAGTCTCATATGATCATGATAATTAGGGTTGAGAGAAGCCCACACAACACACAACAAAGCACAGACCCCAAACACAAAAAGTAATCAGTGCTAACACCGAAGATACAAAACTATTCCACAATAACTAAAAAACCAACCAAGTGCTTTAGAAAATACTTAAAACACAAATACTAAAACTCTAAAATTTACTTTCAACATTCACATCACAGACTCATCATTGAAGAGATTAGCACCGCATTCTCCATTCCCTGGCTGCTGCTGAGGTGTACTGAGATAAGTATTTGGATAGTAAGGATAAGGGTAGGAATATGGACTTATGGTGATCTATTGCATAAAATCTGAGGCTGAGCATAAGGTTGCTATAGTGATTGCATCATGGTGTTGTCAAGAGCTCTAAGATTCATCATCCTGGCTGATGGATTGTTGTTTTGATATCCTTGGAAGTTGATCATCTGAAGATGCATTCCACCAAACCCAGCAGCACCAATAAGCCTTGCTGCTTCCAAGTTCATCACTGCATCCTTGGAAGGTGATCATCTGAGGATCCATTCCACCAAACCCAGCAGCACCAATAAAAATTGCTGCTCCCAAGTTCATCATTGCATTCTTGGCTCAGCCATACCAAGGAGCCCAGGGTTGCCTGTTTTGGAGTTAGGTGCACCATTTAATCTTCTACATAATAGAAATAAAAAATTATTTGATATCAATTAAAATGTAAGTGAAGGGAATTCTCAACCAAGAATTAGCAGTATAACAACAAAATACCCATAAAGAAAATTTAATTCAGTGCTATAGGAAATGAGAACACATTCAAAATTTATAGAGCTGTGAACTAAAACCCATTCAAACCTTGAACGCTTTTGGGGGGGAATGCAGAAAACACATGAAATTTGAATGGGTTTTAGTTCACAGTTCTCAAAGCTTCTGCAATGTGTTCAAGTTCTCAAAGTTTCTGCAATGTGTTCAAGTTAGCAATGTGTTCAAGTTCTCAAAGTTTCTGCAAGCCATGTTATTTTAATTCTCTGTTGTAGTATTAATGGACTGTTTTCTTCCATAATTTAAACCACCAGATGGTTGGGGAACATCTTATAAGCTATGAGCCTGCTTTGCGGTGCAAAGTTATCCAGCTGAGGTTAATGTGAGAAACATAATGTGTGCTGCCCTAATATTTTGTATTCCTTTTATCAAACATGTGGTGATTGAATTGAAATGGTAACATTTATTATTAACAATGACTACTTACCTCTTGGCATATGAAGTTCACATTTATTGCTCCATCTTTGTGTATATAAATGTCAATTAACCTAAAGTAACAAAGTGATCACATTCTCAATAAATGAAAGAAGAGACAGCAATGGCATGAGAGATACTTCATTTGTCAAACATTATTAATACATATAGTGTAAAGAATGCTTGGCATATTCTAGTATTCAGAGTATTTGCATGCTCACAGAAAACCTCCATGTTTTAGTGTATGGAACTTATCACAATTGCTTTTTATTTGTTTAAATGAAGTAGTTTCTGTGGATGTTAATATTGCATTGATAAGTGATAGAACGATTCTTTGACTTATTATTGTCAAAGACATGTTGGTCTTGATAAACCATACATATAATCATATTAGCCATGCTTAAAGGTGTTGTTGATATGTTTTCCCATTAGATCAAGTGCTTTCCTTTCTATGATATATATCTTAACACAACACTTTATCTTGCAGATTGTACAGTTAACTGCTTCTGGAGATTTTTAGGAGGCCTTGGCTTTGTGTTAGTTGCTTCTGCTTGAGGACTCAAGGCTGTGAGCAGCGAAGGAAACCTCTACACATATATGGTCATTAGTTTCTTTACCTTTTTTCATCTATGGTAAAAGCTGAAAGAACTTCAGTAGGACCATACACCATGAGTATCTTGGTGAAACATTAGAATTTATTTATCTTTTCATTGGATATGTAAAGTGGAAGATCATTTCTATGTGTGCAAGGCATAGACTACTTCGTAGTCAGGGATGTTAGATCACCTAGTTGCATGATATGAAGTTACATGCAGTTGCAAAATCAAATCAGTTCTTTACAACTGATAATTTACATGCTATGAATTTTCATGCAGTTGCATGCTATGAATTTTTTCTGCTGATATCCACTATCAGGATAAAAAATGTGCTAATTAGCCCAAGTTTCAGTTAACAGGACACTGGTTCTAATTAGCCTAAGCAGAAAAAACGATCCATTATGATATCAACCAAAATATATGTTAACTTGATACATTATGGTTCTAATTATCCCACCTAAAATATCATGTTAACTAAAATATATTGTTTATATGATAATGTGGTTGTGAACCTGATACATTATTTACTAAAAGAAGAGAATGTAATTGGATGTTAACTAAAACCTCTCACTTGGATGTTTTACTTGGACCATGAAACTTGAACCATCATGAGAACTTTAGGCAAAACATCCTGGAACCGATTTACACTGAGGATTAAGCCAATTTTAACCAATTTTAACCAATTTATTAACACATCAATTTTAACCAATAATATGCAACTGATACCTACATGATCAAATTGAAATCAGAAATTGATATTGCAACTAATATTGCAACTGAAACTTGGGGAAATTGATAACCAATTTATTAACACACCTTTTATCAATTTAACCAATTCTAAGCAATTTTAACTAATATTGTTACACAGCCTGGAACCGAAACTAACACAAAAATCAAAATACAATAAGGATTAAGCCCAAATCAAAAAAAACAAAGAGCTTTAGGAAAATTGATGTTAAGAGAACCTAAAAAACTTACCTGAGATGCAATACGTCCTGCTTGCTTTTGAGCCAAATATGTTCACAATAACTGCATTTATCAGCACGTCCTGCTTGCTCATTACACCACACAGATGACAGTTGCATTGCTCCATCTCTAGGAAATGCATATGTGATCCTGAAGTCCATATCACATAGATCAGTAACCATATTGCAGGAACTAACAGAGAGATGATCAGTTTATTGTTAACCTGGAAACATTTGCAACCAAGCAAATGCCACAGAAGAACAATGCCCCTGCAACGATTCCCAAACAAACTATTCCTCCATCTCCACTGACATATCTTTGCTTGAAGATGAGATAAAAATCTCCACTGCCATATCTATAGAGACATTAACACTGAAGTTGTCAAAAACAGTTGGAATGATATCCTGCACAAAAAATTGAAGTAAAAATGGTATTGGTTAAGAATAATGACAAAAAAATAATATTTAACCAGTGTGTACGGGGGGAAACACCATTTTTCCACAAAAATAGAAAAAATACAGATAACCAAACAGAGATTGCGTGCATGGCAATTAGCATGGGAAAAAATTGCTCGAATGATGCTTTGCGTGCATGGCAATTTTGAATAGGAGAGTTACTGGAATGTTATAATTAATAAAAAATAAGCACTCACAGCTCGACTACCTACCTTAACTGTCCAAATGAAGAAACCCAAGGGCTTGGGGGACCTCGCATGTGAAAACCCAACAACTCAAATAAAATTCACAAAGTCTCCTTATAAACCTGCAAATGAAGCAACCCAACCAACAAAATATACGGACACTAAAATCCACAAAAATTAGATCGGCATAACTTCCCAAATGACACAAAGAAGGAAATAAAAATCCAAAAGACCGCACAAACTTTTTGCATGGATATTAATAAAATTTTCCTTCTTCTACAATGGATATAGTCGTACTCAGTGATTTTTTGAAGGGAGTTTTCCCCAAATCATATTTTCAACCAAAATAGTACGTAAGACAACATTTTTTACATCGACTTATAATATCACACAACCTAAACTATATGCGAAAAGAAAAAACCCTTAACTATGAACAAATATACACAAAAATACATTTTTGATTGAACCATGTAGTCCAACTTCAAAAACACCATCTCTCACACATGCATTTAAAACCAACAAAATTTACATATGAAGCTAGTGCCGTGTGTCCTGAAAATAAAAAATAAAATCATAGATTAGAATAGAAAAATTAGAAACGAAGATATATCTAATTACTTTGTAAAATCACTTTTATTACCTTCATCATGTTTAAGCAGAAAACCTTTTCATCATAACATTATAAAAAGATGACGTGTCAAGCTCAATCCAAAGTGGAGAGTTAATAGGATGAGCAATAACCTAAATAAATTAAGAACATAAATTTCTTAGAAAAATTAATATATATTTGATAATATGAAAATTTTTAAATTTATACATTTATTTACCTTTTTTCGTTGGAGTGGTGGAGGTCGTGCTTTCTGGAACCAAGCAAGCTCGGCAAGAACCATCTTCTACTTCTATAACAAAAAAGGTATTTGGATGGTCAATGAACAGGATATTTTGAAAAACAAAATCTAAGATTTTTATATTACCTCGGAAAAGAAGGTTGCTTTGTCTTCGATGTGACTCGTCGCCGTTGCTTGTAAAGTTCTTTTAGAAATTTGCTGAAAATAATAATAACAATAAACAGTAACTAATTTTAAATGGCAAAATGGGAATGTTTGTAACGGTATGCATACCTTATCAAACCAAAATCCAATATAACCCCATAGCTTGACATTTATGTGATTGTTTTGAAGTAACAGAACCTATGAGACCAAAAATGTTAATGCAAACATAGTAGATAAAATATATAATGTAGAATTATGATAAGAAACTTACAATTTTTACCAAATCTTCATCATCATCTATCTATATAAAAATACAAACCAATATATTTTATCAAACAATGCATACCGAAAACTATTAAGTTATGCAATGAAATGTAGTAAAGGAAAAAATTTCTTATCCTGCCATATATGGTAATGTGTGTCCACATTTTAAAGCTTGGTAACGTATGATAATGATATACCTGCATGTTAGACAACAATCGATAAAATTTTTTTTTAAAAGATCATTTAAACAATAATATTAATAAAACAATGTAAAGAAAGAAAGATAAAAAACTTACATACAATTTTTATCATACATTGGAAATCATAGCAGAACTTCTGGGTAAACGATGTTTACTGTGTTATTTATGTTGGGCTGAAGAAGGACACATACACGATCAAAAGATGTGCACCTTGAAAGTGCCACATAAAGATGTCCATGACTGAAAACTGGGGTCCGCAAATCAACTCCAACGAACTTTACAGATTGTCCTTGGGCTTTATTAATCATCATAGCATATGTCACACGGACAGGAAACTGCCTTCTTGTCATATGAAAAGGTAATTCTGTAGCCGATGGTGACAAAGATATTCTTGGAATAAACACAAAACAACCGGCTTTATCCCCATTTAAAATTTGAGCTTCAATGACACATGATGCACATCTGACAACCATCAATCGAGTGCCATTGCAGAGCCCGTCTTTAGGTGCAATATTTCGTAATAAAATAATAGGACAACCAACCTTAAGCTCAAGTGTAAATTGTGGCAACCCAGGAGGATCCAAAGAGTTTAGGTACTCAGTTGGATATCTATTTATAATGGTTGGATCGGTTTCTTCATTTGCAGACAAACTGTCTGCAGCTTGATACGTAATCTTCTGTCCTGGAAAAATGTTTAATGCAGCAGCATTTATAAAAGTAACATTATCATTCCGTGCAGAAAGAATTATTCGTTCAGTAAGGTATGCCAGAGTCACTGCACCCTCAATATCAAGCTGCGGATAAATTCGAAGTATTAACTCGTTTAAATCCTTGCACCTGAATATGTTAGAAGGAAGTTCTACCACTTCTGTAGGATTTGTCCCAACCTAATACTTATAGATATAATTTCAGTTTAAGGAATGGTTAAGATAAAAATAGTTCGTAAAATTGAATCAGGCTTGAAATAAAATACATCCAAAATAAATTTTGCAAAATTTTTATTCTCAGTAGATGAGTTATTTAACCGCATATTCTGATCCAATATCAAAACTTTTACAGAGCACCATAATACAGATCGTCTCAATGAGGTGCCAACAATTTCTTCTCGAACCCACATTGGTATTACGGGCAAGATTTGTCGGAAGTCACCACCAAGAACAACAGTAATACCACCAAACGATCTTTTGTTATCACAAATATCTTTTAGCGATCAATCTATCGCCTCAACACAGTGCCGATGTTGCATAGGTACCTCATCCCATATTATAAATTTCGCTTTTCTGAATAATTGTGCTTGCATGGATTGCTTGCTAAAATTACAAATTGAATTATCGTGCACATCTAACGAGATACGAAATGTGGAATGTGCAGTCCGGCCTCCGCTAAGTAGCAATGATGCAATACCAGAAGACGCGACGGTGATAACTATATTTCCAAGACTACGTAACATTGTTGCTATTGCATTGTACAAAAAAGTCTTTCCAGTTCCAGCACCGTCGCTCAAGAAGAATGTCGTACCTTTATTTTCAAATACGGATGAAGTAATTGCTGAATAAGCATTGCGTTGTGCATCATTGAGGCAATCAATGTCTTTTTGTGCATCCATTTGTTTTGCTTTATTTATTAGTTCCTGATGTTCATGCAACAATATATTGCCAACAATTGCATTCCAATCTCCAGCAGGAAGTGGCATTGGTGGAAAGTCGGATAGACACTTACCGTACTCCTCAAGCAATTCATTGATAAGGAATAATCCATAATCTTCAAGTTGGCCTTGAGTTGGGATAGAAATTGCAAATAAAGTGTGTAGTTTATATGGAAGATCATCGCAAATGTGCATTGAAAATTCATTCCATAATGCAAGGGGGTCGATCGGCGAACATTCGATAAGAAGAATACAAAACAGTCTTCGTAATTGATATCCTGTTTTCATAATGGAAGCCTCGGAAAGACATTGTCTCCACTCGGAATCATCTTCAAGAAGACCTCTTGCAATACATGTTGCTTTAAATGTAGGGTACTCGATAGTATTGTATGTGCGTAAATTTTCCCACGATGTTGGCCCTTTAACAACTGTTAGTAGCAACCATAGATAAAATCGCTCACCAGAATTAGGGGATGCAAAATACATTCTGTGTAACGACCACTTTTCGTTGTACGTTGTTCGTGCACATGCTTTTGACCGTGCACGTGTTTATTTTAGTCTTTGATTGTTTGTGAACACTTTAGTGTGATATGCCGTTGTGAACATCTCTGAGAGTATTAAATTGTGGCACCAAGTTGGAACGACATTTCTCGGGTCGTTCTCTCACGATTTGATCTTATTCGATGAGACGTTGCGATTTCCACTTTTGACGTAGGACATTTCTATTTTTAGTTTCGTCACTCGACGTCGAAATTGAGATCTGTCTTCTTAGTTAGCTTTCATTCATCACCGCGATAACCCCGATATTTATTTTATAATTTTTGGAGTTCATTTGTCCTACTTTATATTTTTAGCAAGGTTTAAAATATTTTTAATATCTAGGTTTTAAATTATTTTCGGCCAAATAAAATTTATTTAAGTTTAAAACGTTTTAAACAATTTTTGAGCCAAATCTTAGCCCCTATCTTGGCCGCACCCAATCCCTATGTGATTAGGAGAGGGATATTTGAATTTTAAATTATTTTAAACTCCTAATCCCATTAGGATTAGCCCTAGACCAAGTCAACCCATCCACACTATATAAACAACCCCTAGGAAGACTCATTTTCACAAGAAAATAACCCTAGCCGCTTCCAAAACCCCAAAACCCACTTGCGACGATTCGTCGCAACGTTGCGACAACCAATCCCCGCACCGACCGAGGAAAATCGCCCAAAATCCCCGCACCGACCCACAGCCGCCCCCGCTCACGCCCGCATCCCCGCATCTGCAACGCCCACTCCGCATCGCCCCACACCGACCGAGAGATCCTCTCGGTCTGACCGAGAGGCAGCCCCGCTCCGCACGCCCGCTCCGCACCGCACCGACCCCCGCTCCGTTCGCCCGCTCCGCATCGTGTCTGACCGAGGTGCCCGCCCACACCGACCGAAGCGCCGCTCCGTTGCAACGTTGCAACGTTGCAACGCTCGTCCGCCCGCACCGACCGAGAGGCCGCCCTGCACCGACCGAGAGCCCCGACCCCCGCACCGCACCCACAGCTGTGCACAGCTGTTCTCCCGCACCGACCAACAGGTGTCTCCACTTCGCGGATTTACCGTTTACAACGTTGCGATACGTCGTAGCCCGTCGTCGCACGTGCTAGCTTTGGAATCTGGATTCGTTGCTCCGGTTGCTGCTCTGATCTTTCCAGTGAGGAATCTATTTTGGAATCTGGACTTGGAGCACGATCTTTTATTCCAACCCCTGGCGTCGCTACCCGACGCCAGTGTAGCTTTCGCGTCGTGTTGAGGTAACGCTTTGCACCCTTAGGACCCCAACCACAGCCTGTTAATCAAGACTAAAAATTGATGTTTTTAAAGTATTTTAAATGTTTTAGAATTCACTAATCAAGATTAATAAAACGGATGTACGCCGGTGGACTTGTGCACGTAGGATAATTGTGACTTTGGACTTGTTGGACGGTGCTTTTCAGGCGTTGTACTTGCAGGCAAGTGAAACTTGCCAACTCTTGCTTAGGGCCATGTTTTTAGGCCACTTCCTTGTTTTTAGCGTAAAAGAGACTAGACAGTGAAATGATAGCTGTCTAGACGCAACTTTAAGATCTAGCTTGACAACGAAGCTAGATCTGTCACCCTGCCATGTCATTCATGCATTGATATCTGTCACGTTTAAATTCCTTAACTGTACGCACTTTTAACTTCCATGCATTGCATCTTACATGTCATCCAAGTTGATTGCTGCATTCGTAGCACACGCTACACTACTTGTACTTCCTTGACCGGCTAGGTGCACCCCTATGCCATCATGATAAAACACTTCCTGGCTCGTGATCCAGAAGCGGGTCTCATGTGTTGGTCAAAAGCCAATGCCCGATACACGTGGAGGGGTAGGGATAAGCGATCACTTGAGCTTAGGAGTTGGCCCGCGCAGCCACTCTAGCCAAAAGGTGTAATCTCTGTGCACGAGGTGCTTACTTGACTTGTACTTGTCTTTGTGAATGATTCATATGAAACTTGTCATCCATGCCAAGTTTAAATGCCATGCTCGTACTTTACGTTACTTGTTTCACTCTTACTTTAACTGCCATGTCATTGCATCATGCTAGAACTGCTAGGTTGCTTTACTTTTACCTACTTTCAGTTTCCTTGCATAAGTCTCTTGTAGACTTGCTGACATGTGCCCCTTGCTCTTTTGGGTGTCACATGTTAGACCCTGAGCCAGAGCCCGTAGCTGAGGACGAGGTGTTTGCTGACGCTGAGCCGGAGCCTACGTTTGACAAGGAGTTGGTGGACACCGGAGACCAGTCTTAGAGACTGTTTGAGTTGCTTTTGCTTAGGTTACTGTTAGTTGTCGGTGCTTAGCTGTAAAGGTCGCTTTCCGTCCGTTCGTATTTTCTACGTGCACGTATTTTTCGTGCACGTATTTTATTTGGCTCTTCTTGGTTTTCGGCATATGCGATGTGATATGCCGATGTGATCGTTTGGGAGTGTGGAATTTTATTGTGATTTTTGGAACGTCGTTCCCGGCTCGTTTTCTCACAAAATGACCAGGAACGGTAGGGGCGATTTAGTCATTTGACTCAAAACCCCGTTTCCACGATCCTCTCGGAGGCGCGATCGCCTCGGTATTATGTTTGCAAATTTTGGATACCGAAGGACGAGATTGTAAATACCTAATTAGTAATATTTTTTTATCACCTAAGATTTTTAAACCCCTAACTTAAATAATTATCTAACAAAAACCGGGGAATCTTTTGAAACTTATTTGGTTTAAACCGTACCAACCTAATAATAAACTACATATATGATTCGTTTCCTTAATAATATTTGGTTAAGGGATGCTGTTTATTTTTGAAGCTGTGAACAAAAGAAAAACATCTCATGAGGAGTTAATTATTTAATCTATTTTCATATCAAAGCAACTTTATTCCCCCACGATTTTCCTCTCCCCAAATCAAGCAACCGTCACGTGGCCTCTCACCCACGCCCTCACTCTCCTCTGTATAATCAATATTAAAACCTGTACCTAGGGTATTATAAATTTTCTCCCAGCCGCCACAAAACGATAACCGCCGAGCGAAACCTCTCTCCTCACTCAACTCACCCTCTCCCTTCAAACGCCCACCGACCGAACCCCTCACCTCCGGCTACCATCCCGACGGAGCCCCGCTGCCCGACGAGCCCAGCGCCGCTTTCTGACAGATCTGCACCACCCAGTGCCGCCGTACCCAGTCTGCGTCACCGCCGTTCAGCCAACAGCAGCAGCTCCGTTGCTGCTCCTCCTTCCGGCCTTCGCCCGGACCCAGTCAGTCACCGCCGGTGCTCTGCACCTCCGAACGGCTGACTCCGACGCACCGCAGCCGCAAATGACAGCCCCGTCGGCTATACTCCCTCTCGGCAGCGAACCCCGACCCAGCGCCCTCTACTTTCCCCCTCTCGGTCTTCCGGCCCTCGAAGCCGCTCAGCCCAAAGTCGCCGACGTCGCCCCTGAGCCACCTCACTGCCGCGACAACCGCCCTGCAAATTCAACAACGGTGGTAACTGGTGGTAGCGAGGAGATTTGAGTTCATGCGTGAATGGTCAGTTATTAATATGAGTGAGCTCCTATATATATGTATATATGTAAGTTTTAATGTTTAAAATGTTATAGTAAACTGTTCATACGAATCAGCAGTGAGCTATTTTACTAGGGCAAGCTATACCTAGGGTTATTTTTAATACATGTTGTTTTTTATGGCTAAATGTAAAGAGTACCTTCTATATGCTAATAAAAAGTTCATGCAAACCAAAACACCCTATTCTGCTAATGATTTAGAATAATGTAATTGTAACATGTCAGCTTATTATCTATTCCACATCAGATTATAACATGACAGCTTATTAACCTTAATATTATTAATTTAGATCATCAGTACCCTGCCTTGATTAAGGTGTGAAGTAGTAGTTACATAGGCCTAATATAGTGCCAATAGTTATACTACGTATATGTGTCAGTTAGTGAAGTATCTTATAACGCAGGACCATTGGTATTATACCTGTTGATGGCTATATTGTTAATATGTACCTTAAAATGATTGCTAGTAATATATTAGTGGTACTTTAACCTTAGTAAAAACCGTATATATATATATGTGAGTGCATACTTATACAAGGTATTCATCTAGTCTACTTGAATTGAATCATGACCGATAGTTAATTTTGACATCTTATGACGCAGAGACAGCCACGCTTTCCGTTCGACCACGTGAACACTAAAGACCAGTGACGAGACGTTCTGAAAATTGGAGTTGCGACGCGATCCGCTATCGTTTCCAGACCCGACGTCGGATCCACGCACGATCGTCATACTAGGTTGGTTCCCCGAACTCATAGCAAACCCACACCGTAGCAAAACTGAACCCTAAACAAAAAAATCGTCAACTTGAACTAAAATTTATTTTCCAGCACCAGTAAAACGTTGTACGAACATAGAAAATCGACGAACGGACTTTGTTGACTGTGCACATAGGATAGATCGTCGATTCGGCTGAAACATCAAAAAGTGACTTTTGACGAATATGATAGTCCCGATAACCTAGAAACGAACCCTAATAGGATTTGATGAAATTGAGACCTGACACCCTAATATTTCAGACGGACTTCCGCGGACGAAACGCTTAGATGAGA
This sequence comes from Scilla litardierei, assembly GCA_030789695.1. Taxonomy (NCBI): domain Eukaryota; kingdom Viridiplantae; phylum Streptophyta; class Magnoliopsida; order Asparagales; family Asparagaceae; genus Scilla; species Scilla litardierei. Next base: position 65,540,700 of record CM061131.1, read on the forward strand.
CGCTTCGAGAGGACGACACACTCGCCACCGCAGGCAAGTGTATCTCACTTGCACTTTTGGCGTGCTTAGGCCTTAGTGGTTAGAATTGATAACTGTGAACAAATAGAACCAGACGTGAAATGATAGCGTCTGGGACGACTCCTGACGGCCCAGACTTGACGACGAAGTCTGAGCCTGACAACAACAACTTTTGATATCGTAGGGCTATCATGTGTGTGCGTGCGTGTGGACACCCTAGAATAACAACTCCCTAAACTTGTCATGTCGTGTCCTGCTACACAAAAGGCCTTCGGGTGTTTCGGATGCTTTCCCCCGTGGAAGTGATCCCTGTTACACAAAAAGCCTTCGGGCGTTTCGAATGCTTTCCCCTGCGGAAGTGATCCCTGTTACCCAAAAAGCCTTCGGGCGTTTCGGATGCTTTCCCCCGCGGAAGTGATCCCTGTTACACAAAAAGCCTTCGGTCGTTTCGGATGCTTTCCCCCGCGGAAGTGATCCCTGTTACCCAAAAAGTCTTCGGGCGTTTCGGATGCTTTCCCCCGCGGAAGTGATCCCTGTTACCCAAAAAGCCTTCGGGCGTTTCGGATGGTTTCCCCTGCGAAAGTGATCCCTGTTACACAAAAAGCCTTCGGGCGTTTCGGATGTTTCCCTAGCGGAAGTGATCCCTGTAATTCTTGTCCTGAGTTCCTGGGTTTGGGGTTGGGTTGAGCGTGCGCACGGCAAGAGGGTCTGATCCCCCTCGAACAGTAAGGCGTGAACCCTTTCGTGTCTCACTTGTCCTGTCTTGTCTTATCCCGACACGTCCCGTCTTGTCTTGACACCTGTGGGTTAGTCCCGTAGTTGGTAGCACACGCTACGACTACTACCTGTCCCGTTTTACTTTCTTGCTGTGCTACTTCCTGTTATGTTACTCTGTTATAACCACATCATGCTAATCAACCAGTAAACTGTTGTGAAATAGAACCTCAGCATGTTAATCAACAAGTAAACCGTTGTTTAAAGTTCGGTACACTTGCAGTTTGGTCTAACCCTTTTTGTAGACCTTACCTGATGTACAGTTCCTTCTTTTGGTGCTTACGTCAGGTGCTCAGTCAGAGTTCGTGGACGAGGCAGATTCACTGGAGTACGAGGAGCCGAGGACGTCGACCCAGAGTACGTGCCCGACGAGGACCAGACCTAGAGGTCTTTTTAGTCGTCACTTTCCGAGGTTACTGCTTTTAGGTTTGCTTTTAAATATTTCGTCGCCATGCTTAGGCTTCCTTTTAGAATTTGTACTCGTTGGATATTACATCTCTTATTTTTAATGAATGCCACTTTCTTTCTGTACTTCCTATTGTTTCGATCTTTATTAATGCAAGAACCTGAAGTTTTAAAAAAAAATGGTACCCCTACAGACGCTTATTGGGTCCGAGCTTCTCAGCTCTGGCCTAAGCGGGCCTTAGTCACGCTTCGCCTCCGTCCATTTTGGGAAGCGGGGCGTGACATTAGCACCATTGCTTTGCTTTCGTACTTTGTACTTTTGTTGGCCATGCTGGGGATCTTTTAGACTCTTTTCTTTTAGCCTGGTGGCTTTTCTACGATGTTGGAGTTTATTATTATGGATATTCTGATATTTATATTATGTCTCCTTTCCTTATTATTATCTTTGTTTCGTTTCGTGTTGCAAGGACCTGCAGTTTAAAGTTGATTGACGCTTATCGGACTTGCGGCTTTGTAGCTTCAAGTCTGAGCGGACCTTCTCATGCTTCGCCTCCATATTTTTGGGAAGCGGGACGTGACAGGTTTTGTTGGTGGCCCATGCAGGTCCTCGTCTTGCAATTGCGAACTAACGGAACAACGATAATAACGGAATGTCCATTAAATAAATTACAACATCCAAGTCATTAAGCTTTGAGTCTAATTTGTCTGTTTGTTTTTCTATGTCATTAGATGGCTGGACGACGACAGACCCGATCTGGTAGTGGGCCCAATCGTGCTGAGGTGCCGGATAGAGAGCCCACCAATGCTGAGATCATGAGGATGATGCATCAGATGATGCAGGTGTAGCAGGACATGCTTCAGAATACCCAGAGTGCCCCTCGCTTCGAGCCAGGAGCAAGCAGTTTCGGGAGCTGGGCACGACTTACTTTGATGGATCTGAAGGGCCGTTGGCTGCTGAGGAGTGGATCAGGAATACTGAGGATAATCTGAAGATGTCGAAGGTCAACCCGGCTGGATGAGTTGATTTGGTGAAGAAGCAGCTTAAGGATAATGCCCGCAACTGGTGGGATGCAGAGGAGGATTTGTTGGTGATTCATATACCTTGGGCTACTTTCAAGTCCAGGTTCGATGAGGAGTACTTTCTGAAGGCTGCGAGGAGGGAGATGTTGCGGCGCTTCATTGAGCTGAAGCAGGGAAATCTGACGGTGGACCAGTACCACCAGGAGTTCACTAGATTGAGTCGCTTCGCATCGAAGATGGTGGAGGATGCTGAGGAGAAAGCTCAGAGGTTTCTGCAGGGTCTTTCCCTAGACTTGCAGAGCCTGATGTCTACGACGGATATGGAGTCATATCAGAAGTTGCTGGTAGCTTCTCGGAGACAGGAGCTGATTACGAGGCAGAAGAGAGGACATATTTCTGGAGCTGGGAAGAGGCCTATGGAGAAGGGCAGAGGAGTGGTTAGGCCTGAGTCCAGGCCTAATTAGCCAGTGCAGTTCAAGAGGCCAGGTGTTCCTACTCAGAAGACTTGCTATTCTGTGGCAAGACCGGGCATGTCAAGGAACAGTGTAGGAAGATGTTGGGACAGTGCCTGATTTGTGGAGATCCTACTCATGCTATGAAGGAGTGCCCGAAGTCTAAGCTGCCTTGGAAGGAACCGGTTGCCGCACAGCCGTTGTAGCAGAGAGCACCTGTACCTGCAGGTCGTGGAGCAGCCCTCGCTCCGCAGAGGCAGGCTTTTCAGCAGGCCATGCAACCGAGGAGGCAGGCTTATCTGATGACGATAGTGGAGAGCGAGGCTGTGGATGAGATTATCGCAGGTAACTCTCAATCTAGTTGTTTCCTTCCTTAGATAATTTTGGTTGTTAGCCATGTTTGATTGCTGGCATATGATTGGTTGCTAGAATAGGGTTTGATTGTTATACTGTTTGTTAGGTGTGATTTTGGTTTGCACATTTCCCGCACGAGTCCTCTTTGACTCAGGTGCATCAATGTGCATTATTTCTCGGAGCTTCGTGGAGAAGCATTCCTTGACGACTTCCCCTTTTCCTAAGAGTTGGAACATCGTTACAGGAAATGGCGTGATCTCGGTGCATCGTGGGTGCAATTCTTGCCCTTTGGTGGTCTGTGGACATGAGCTTTACACTGATTTTATTATCCACGACATCATCAACTACGATGCAGTGCTTGGGATGGATTGGCTGGCGAGTTTCTATGCTACGATCGATTGTCGGAGGAAGAAGGTGGTGTTCGAGATCCCGGGACATCCAGTGTTTGAGTTCAGTCGAGGTAGCAATTCGTTTGGTCCTGTCAGGTTTCGGGCCAAGCCGGTGGAGATTGTTGCTATGCAGATGGAGCAGAGTAGACCAGCTGTGGTGCGTGAATTCGACGACGTCTTCCCCGAGGAGATGTCTAGACGGCCGCCCGATCGAGCTCTCGAGTTTTCGATCGATCTTATGCTGGGAGCGCAACCTATTTCGAAGGCGCCATATCGAACGGCTCCATTCGAGTTGGAGGAGTTGCGTAGGCAGCTGGATGAGCTTCTGCAGAAGGGTTACATCAATCCTAGCGTGTCTCCGTGGGGAGCACCGGTGTTGCTGGTAAAGAAGAAGGATGGTTCGCGACGCATGTGTGTGGATTACCGGGAGCTGAATGCTGTGACCATTAAGAATAAATATCCCTTGCCTCGTATAGATGACATCATTGATCAACTTGGAGGATCGAGGGTGTTCTCTAAGTTGGATCTGAGGAGTGGTTACCATCAGCTTAAGGTGAAGAAGGAGGACATCCCGAAGACAGCGTTCAGGACGAAGTATGGTCACTACGAGTTCGTGGTTATGCCTTTCGGTGTGACCAACGCACCCGTAGTTTTTATGAACATGATGAATATGATCTTCTACGACTTTCTAGATAAGTTTGTCGTTATCTTCATTGACGACATTCTGATCTATTCAAAGTCGGAGGAAGAGCATGCATCGCACTTGAGAACAGTGTTGGAGATTTTGAGGAAGCATCGTTTGTATGCTAAGTATTCCAAGTGTGAGTTTTGGCTGGATAGAGTTGCTTTTCTCGGGCATGTGGTGTCAGGCAATGGAATTTCAGTGGATCCCGAGAAGATTATGGCTATCAGAAAGTGGCATGTTCCGCAGTCAGCGTCTGAGATCCAGAGTTTCCTTGGGCTTGCAGGTTATTATCGACGTTTCATTAAGGGCTTTTCCCGGATTGCTGAGCCGATGACCAGACTGACACGGAAGGATGTACCATATGTCTGGTCTGAGGATTGTGAGAAGGCTTTTGATGTTCTGAAGGAGAGATTGACGACTGCCCCTGTTCTTGCTGTGCCTGATCGAAGTGGAGGATTTGAGATCTTTTGCGATGCTTCTGGCAAGGGTCTTGGTTGTGTGTTGCATCAGCATGGGCATGTGGTTACGTATGCTTCTCGTCAGCTCAAGGCTCATGAGAAGAATTACCCGACACACGATTTGGAGTTGGCTGCTGTCGTGTTTGCGCTCAAGATTTGGAGGCACTTCCTGCTGAGTGAGAAGGTGAAGATCTTCAATGATCACAAAAGCTTGAAGTATATCTTTACGCAGAAGGAGATCAACATGCAACAGCGTCGATGGTTGGAGCTCATGGCAGACTATGAGATTGATTTGCAGTATCACCCTGGCAAGGTGAATGTGGTTCCGGATGCGCTGAGCAGACTTCCAGTGGCGATGATGTTGACTTCGTAGTGGAGATTGCAGCAGGATTTTTGCGAGACTGGTATCGAGATTATTCTTTCTGGAGAGACTTCTTCGTTGATGAGTATGCAGATACAGTCGACGATCGTGGATAGGATCAAGGTTGGACAGGCTGGAGATGCTAAGCTGGTGAAGATTCAAGAGCAGGTGGAAGCCGGTCTGCAGACTGACTTTTTGATTCATGATGATGGTTCGTTGAGATTTAGAGCCATGTTGTGTGTGCCAGCTGGAGATATCAGAGAGTAATTATTGGTGGAGGCACACAGTTCACCGTATTCTGTAAATCCTGGTGGCACCAAGATGTACAAGGATCTTCGCAGGAACTTTTGGTGGCATGGTATGAAGAGGAGTGTGGCTCGGAGTGTAGCCAAGTGTTTGGTTTTCCAACAAGTAAAGGCGGAGCATCAGCGTACGGCAGGGTTGCTACAACCGCTTCCGATTCTGGAGTGGAAGTGGCAACACATCACTCTGGATTTCGTGACTGGACTACCTCGGAGTCCGAAGCAGAATGACGCGATTTGGGTAATCGTAGACCGATTGACCAAATCCGCGCACTTTATTCCCTTCCAAGTAGGACAGTCTACTGAGACGCTAGCGAGGAGATATATGGAGGTAAATTCGTTACTCTCCGTTTCTATTTCCTTTTCCTAGTTTAGATAGTGATGTAATGTGAATCGTGCAGGAGATCGTACGAATTCACGGAGTCCCCGTGAGTATCGTGTCAGACAGAGACACGAGATTCACGTCTCAGTTTTGGCGGAGTCTACAGAAGAGCTTGGGTACGAGTCTGAGTTTCAGCACGGCGTACCACCCGCAGACGGATGGCCAGTCCGAGAGGACGATTCAGATTTTGGAGGACATGCTGAGAGCGTGCATGTTGGACTTCAAGGGATCTTGGGAGGATCACCTCCATCACGTTGAGTTTTCCTACAATAACAGCTACCAGGCGAGTATTGGAATGGCGCCTTTCGTCGCGCTATATGGAAAGAAATGTCGATCGCCACTGAGCTGGGATGACATTGGAGATCGGGAGATGTTAGGACCGAAGATGATTATGGAGGCCATGGATGTTGTGAGGAACATCCAGGAGAAGCTGAGGATTGCGCAGGACCGTTTCAAGCATTGGGCCGATGCGAAACGGAGGCCTTTGGAGTTTCAGCCTGGCGATCATGTCTTTCTGAAGATTTCTCCGAACCGCGGAGTTATTCGATTTGGGAAGAGAGGCAAGCTAAGTCCGAGGTATATTGGGCCGTTTGATGTCCTGGAGAGAGTTGGAACTGTGGCTTATCGCTTGGCGTTGCCACCGTCGCTGGAGGGAGTTCACGACGTATTTCACGTATCTCAGTTACGTCGATATGTTAGTGATCCGTCCCATGCTGTGGATTTCTCGGAGATTACGGTTCGTCCGGATCTGTCTTATGATCAGCAGCCAGTTGAGATCCTGGATCGTCGACAGAAGCAGCTGAGGAATAAGACCGTCGACTTGGTTCGAGTTCAGTGGCGTCACGGGTCCACTGGTGAGTCCACCTGGGAGCGTGAGGATGAGATGAGAGAGAGCTTCCCGCACCTTTTCCCGAGCAGTGCTTGATGTTGATTCCGAGGATGGAATCATTTCTAAGGTGGCGAGGATGTAACGACCACTTTTCGTTGTACCTTGTTCGTGCACGTGCTTTTGACCGTGCACGTGATTATTAAAGACTTTGATTGTTTGTGAACACTTTAGTGTGATATGCCTTTGTGAACGTCTCTGAGAGTATTAAATTGTGGCACCAAGTTGGAACGACATTTCTCGGGTCGTTCTCCCACGATTTGATCTTATTCGATGAGACGTTGCGATTTCCACTTTTGACGTAGGACGTTTCTATTTTTAGTTTTGTCACTCGACGAGAAAATTGAGATCCATCTTCTTAGTTAGCTTTCTTTCGTCACCACGATCACCCCGATATTTATTTTATAATTTTTGGAGTTCATTTGACCTACTTTATATTTTTAGCAAGGTTTAAAATATTTTTAATATCTAGGTTTTAAATTATTTTCGGCCAAATAAAATTTATTTAAGTTTAAAACGTTTTAAACAATTTTTGAGCCAAATCTTAGCCCCTATCTTGGCCGCACCCAATCCCTATGTGATTAGGAGAGGGATATTTGAATTTTAAATTATTTTAAACTCCTAATCCCATTAGGATTAGCCCTAGACCAAGTCAACCCATCTACACTATATAAACAACCCCTAGGAAGACTCATTTTTACAAGAAAATAACCCTAGCCGCTTCCAAAACCCCAAAACCCACTTGCGACGATTCGTCGCAACGTTGCGACAGCCAATCCCCGCACCGACAGAGGAAAATCGCCCAAAATCCCCGCACCGACCCACAGCCGCCCCCGCTCACGCCCACATCCCCGCATCTGCAACGCCCGCTCCGCATCGCCCCGCACTGATCGAGAGATCCTCTCGGTCTGACCGAGAGGCAGCCCCGCTCCGCACGCCCGCTCTGCATCGCACCGACCCCCGCTCCGTTCGCCCGCTCTGCATCGTGACTGACCGAGGCGCCCGCCCGCATCGACCGAAGCGCCGCTCCGTTGCAACGTTGCAACGCTCGTCCACCCGCACCGACCGAGAGGCCGCCCCGCACCGACCGAGAGCCTCGACCCCCGCACCGCACCCACAGCTGTGCACAGCTGTTCTCCCGCACCGACCGAGCAAATCCCCCGCACCGGCTAGTGTCCGACCGAGAGCCAATCGTCGCAACCCCGCACCTGTCGCACCGCTTGCCACCGTGGGCCCCCCAAGTTCTCCAGAGGTATTGTGGGTCCCTTATTGGTCCCTAGGACTACTGTGGGCCCCACCTAGGTGTCTCCACTTCGCGGATTTGCCGTTTACGACGTTGCGATACGTCTTAGCCCGTCGTCGCACATGCTAGCTTTGGAATCTGGATTCGTTGCTCCGGTTGCTGCTCTGATCTTTCCAGCGAGGAATCTATTTTGGAATCTGGACTTGGAGCGCGATCTTTTATTCCAACCCCTGGCGTCGCTACCTGACGCCAGTGTAGCTTTCGCGTCATGTTGAGGTAACGCTTTGCACCCTTAGGACCCCAACCACAGCCTGTTAATCAAGACTAAAAATTGATGTTTTTAAAGTATTTTAAATGTTTTAGAATTCACTAATCAAGATTAATAAACCGGATGTAGGCCGGTGGACTTGTGCACGTAGGATAATTATGACTTTGGACTTGTTGGACGGTGCTTTTCAGACGTTGTACTTGCAGGCCAGTGAAACTTGCCAACTCTTGCTTAGGGCCATGTTTTTAGGCCACTTCCTTGTTTATAGCGTAAAAGAGACTAGATAGTGAAATGATAGCTGTCTGACGCAACTTTAAGATCTAGCTTAACAACGAAGCTAGATCTGTCACCCTGCCATGTCGTTCATGCATTGATATCTGTCATGTTTAAATTCCTTAACTGTACGCACTTTTAACTGCCATGCATTGCATCTTACATGTCATCCAAGTTGATTGTTGCATTTGTAGCACACACTACACTACTTGTACTTCCTTGACCGGCTAGGTGCACCCATATGCCATCATGATAAAACACTTCCTGGCTCGTGATCCAGAAGCGGGCCTCATGTGTTGGTCAAAAGCAAATGCCTGATACACGTGGAGGGGTAGGGATAAGCGATCACTTGAGCTTAGGAGTTGGCCCGCGCAGCCACTCTAGCCAAAAGGCGTAATCTCTGTGCACGAGGTGCTTACTTGACTTGTACTTGTCTTTGTGAATGATTCATGTGAAACTTGTCATCCATGCCATGTTTAAATGCCATGCTCATACTTTACTTTACTTGTTGCACTCTTACTTTAACTGCCATGTCATTGCATCATGCTAGAACTGCTAGGTTGCTTTACTTTTACTTACTTTCAGTTTCCTTGCACAAGTCTCTTATAGACTTGCTGACATGTGCCCCTTGCTCTTTTGGGTGTCACATGTTAGACCCTGAGCCAGAGCCCGTAGCTGAGGACGAGGTGTTTGCTGACGCTGAGCCGGAGCCTACGTTTGACGAGGAGTTGGTGGACACCGGAGACCAGTCTTAGAGACTGTTTGAGTTGCTTTTGCTTAGGTTGCTGTTAGTTGTCGGTGCTTAGCACCATTGCTTTGCTTTCGTGCTTTGTACTTTTGTTGCATGCTGGGGCTCTTTTAGACTCTTTTCTTTTAGCCTGGTGGCTTTTCTGCGATGTTGGAGTTTATTATTATGGATATTCTGAGATTTATATTATGTCTCCTTTCCTTATTATTATCTTTGTTTCGTTTCGCGTTGCAAGGACCTGCAGTTTAAAGTTGATTGACGCTTACGGACTTGCGGCTTTGTAGCTTCAAGTCTGAGCGGACCATCTCATGCTTCGTCTCCACATTTTTGGGAAGCGGGTCGTGACATTCTGCCTATTGCATATCCAGATTGTCTTGGAGTCCAGACCTTTGTTGACGAATGCCACACAAACTTTTGAGGAAATTCTTGATATGTGAGATCATGTGCAGACTCATGCAAAGCGCAACATGTAAAAAATTCAGTCAAAGTTGTCTTCTCGTTTTCAGCCCTTGACCTTATTGCATTCACATCTTCATCTGGATCAAAAATAACACGGTGTTGACATGGTAAATGAAGTATCAATCTTTGAACGGATGGAATCTCCTGATGTAAGGGATGCTCAAATATTCGCCAAGCTGCCTCAGGTGGTCCAATATATCTTGCATCAAGGTATTGTTGGATCTCAGCTACTGCGCCCAACACCATTGTGGTCCGATCATGACCTTTATAAATATACTTATGAATGTACTTCACACATCTTACCCCAGCACAAACTTCGACATTAATATGGCAGTTAAATTGTCTTGAGAGATACATGTTGTACGGAACAACATCTCGGTTATCAACTTGATGCCCCCTTACAGTATATCGATGTTCATTATTACGACGACGATAAATAGGATATCCATCACGATCCATGGTTGTTGCATCTGCATAATTTCGAGGGTATTTCTTAGTACATTTACCATTTTCCATGCATGAAGCATTTGGATTTCAAACACCACATGGTCCATGTACCATACATTTTGACACAGTATCGAATAATGCAGGATCTTGAGCAGGATCAGGAAATTCAGCACAAACAATTCTATCCACTTGATCTCATGAACGAATCTTATCTGGACCACGAAGAAAGAAAAGAGCATGCATATGTGGAAGACCCCGTTTCTGAAATTCAATTGTAAATACATGCGCTACTTTCTTTCCAAATATATTATTAACATCAATCTCCTTCATCAAAGCCTTTCTTTTTAACTCAAATACACGTGCAACTAAATATGCCCGGTCGGTAGCCTTTTGATTGGGTAGTAGAGCCGAAGTAATTTTCGGCCACTTTGGATTTGCAGTCATGGTAAGAAAAATATCTGGGTTCTGGTTATAACGTGTGATAGCCATTGAGTCTTGAAAGATTTCAAACATGTGACGGGCACTGCCAGTGAAAGATGAGGGAAGTATCATTCGCTGTCCAATTTGGTCACATTTGACATAGGCATCAATATCTGCAAGACCCTGATATAGCTCTGAGCGGAGTTTTCTTTGATTAAGTTTGATGAATGTCAAACGATGTTGCTCAGTTGCTGCCCAAGCATCAACTATGAACTCTTGGAATAATTTTCCAGCTCTCAAAATTGCAGAATACTCGTTCTGTCTTTCAAACAGACGGTAGCTATAAAACTCACACATGGTAAGGCGTCTACTTAAGGATATGTTTTGAACTGGATCCCACTGCTTCAACTCAGGTTCCCATCCAAGCTGACCATCAGGAAATAATAAGACATAGTGTAATGGTAAGTATGCAAGATGAGCCTCATTGATTTGCATTAATTGATTATTTCCTCGTAGATGTAAAACTATATCTCGCATCCCGGAAGGTCGATAGCCATCTCCAGGTAAAATAACCACAATCTCATCTACAGTTGGGAGGTTATAACGACGACGATCCTTGTTTGAATTGTAATGCAGATATACAGGAAGATCATGACCACCTAAATCTGCTTGAGCTAAAACAGAATAAGCCTGACAATATAATTTGATGAATGGATTTATGCCTGATAGACAATTTTGAATAATTTGTAAGACATCCTTGCTCAAATGTGGATTTCTATTACTGCGTAACTCTATAGCAGAATCCGGATCATAAATGTAAAGTTGACAATAACTGGCTGTTTGATCCGGTTGTGGCAGAAGTGATCCTGTTCAATCTTTGATCCATTGTCGCACCAAGGCTGGTAAATGCATTAGCTACATTATACTCCCGAGTATACTTTCGAAATGATTTTGATGCTTCACTATCACCATCATATAATTCTCGAAGTGCTGGAGGGGGTTCATTAAGTTTTGACAATTTTACTTTTCCTTGCAAGCAACATGTTCCAAAAAGACATGTTGTCAAAGTTGACCTCGACAACCTTTCATCCAACCAGTGTAGGGCTGAACAATGAGGGCATGGAATGTTCATTAATCCACGATAATGTCGACCATAATCAACCTCTGTTGGCGGACCAGCTATATGATGAGTTGACCTACAAACTAACATCGAAGCTGTGCCATCATCTTCTTGTTCAGCTTGAGAAGTTGCGACTGGAGGTATTATGTGAGGTATATTAAGTGATCCTATAGCTAAACACCTATCCAATATAAAACCAACATTAAATAAATTTACATTACATGAAAGTAGATAGATTCTATAGATAATAACCTGGAAGATGGTTCAGCATCTTGGGCTGAGACCTCATCTTCATGTTCAACAGTAGAAGTTGGTAATGCATGTGTGCTTTGAGGTATATCAAGTATATTGTTAGGAGTCATATATCGAGATATGCTTCCTTGTTTTTGTTCTCGATCTCTCCTTTTGCGTTGAGCTAAAGCCCTATCAAAAATAAACCCAAAACTAAATACAAATACAATACATGAGTATAATTGATTTTATGTACAGTCAGGTGGATAATAACCTGACAGATGGTCCAGGTACTTGTCTGGAAATCATAACATTACGCAAGGCTGAGACAGCATCTTCTTGTTCAACCGGGGAAGTTGTCATCGCTGGTGATAAATGAGGCATATCAAGGACACTGTCAGAAGTCAGAGCGTGAGATATGTTTCGGTGTTCTTGTTCACGCTCTCGATCTCGCCTTCTGCGTTGATCTAAAGACCTATTAAAATTACACCAAAACTAATTACAATTAAAATACATGATAGTAGTAAAGATTTTATGTTTAGTCGGGTGATAATAACCTGACAGATGGTCCAGGCACTTGTCCAGAATTCATAGCGTGACGCGAGGCTAAGACAGCATCTTCTTGTTCAACCGGGGAAGTTATCAGTGTTGGTGTTATATGAGGCATATTAAGGACACTGTCAGACGTCAGAGCGTGAGATATGTTTCGGTGTTCTTGTTCACGCTCTCGAGCTCGCCTTCTGCGTTGAGCTAAAGACCGATCCAAATTACACCCAAACTAATTACAATTAAAATACATGATAGTAGTATAGATTTTATGTTTAGTCAGTTGATAATAACCTAACAGAGGGTCCAGGTACTTGTCCAGAATTCATAGCGTTCCGCGAGGCTGAGACAACATCTTCTTGTTCAACCGGGGAAGTTGTTAGTGCTGGTGTTATATGAGGCATATCAATGACACTGTCAGACGTCAGAGCGTGAGAAATGTTTTGGTGTTCTTGTTCACGCTCTCGATCTCGTCTTCTGCGTTGAGCTAAAGACCTATCCAAATTACACCCAAACTAATTACAATTAAAATACAGTAGAGTATATTGGCACATTCAAATGGAAATAACCTTGCAGATGGTTCTGCGTCGTGTTCAAAAATTGTATCATTATGATTCCTTTTATGTTGCCATTGTCGCAAGGGAGAAATGCGACGAACACTTGGTTGTGAAGAACTAATCATAGGCTCAGTGAGAGAGCTATGTTGTTCTTGTCCTTTCCGTGAGGCTGATACGTCACTATCAACTGATGCCTAAATTGAGTGCATAGCATAAACTTGATTAATGATGATAAATCAAGCATGAATACAGTAGTTTATACTAACAAATTCCATACCGTTCGCATGTTGGTGTGAAGCAAATGGGAATGTGAAAATCCTTAGGCTGGTCAAAGAATACCAACGTACAACTGAATCATTTAAACATAGTGTTAACATAATTTTATCACAGTTGAATATTCTGAGCAAATGAGTGAATTTGACATATTCAAATAAGTTTGAAGGTTGACATATTCAAATTTTATCACAGTTTATAAAATTTGAAGTGAATTTGACATATTCATTTGAAGTTTATCACTCATTTGAATAAATTTGACAAATTTAAATTCCATATGTCAAACTGTGACATATTCATTTGCTTTGTTTCTGGGCATCAGGACCCTAATCCAAATAGAAAAATATGCAAATGACAGGATGTGTTGATACAATTAGCATATTCATATTTTGATACAATTTCTAACCAAGCATAAGGAATTTTATCAACAACTCTAATTTTCCAGTTTCCTATCAATACTCAAATTATAGTGTTTTTCTAATTGATCTTGTCAATACTCATATTATACTTAGTGTCTGGAGTATTTGGAGTATTTGGAGTATCCCAAAATAGAGTATTGGGCTCCCAAAATGGAGTATTTGGAGCTCAATATTCCAAATACTCCATATACTCCAAATAATTTTTAAACTGCAATTTTAAAATACTCCATGTCCTCCCAAAATGGAGTATTGGGAGTATCTCAATTTGGGGTATTGAGCTCAAATGCTAAACTTATTGTTACTGAATATTTGGAGTATTTGGAATATTTGCTTAATGAACAAATTAGACACGAAATCCCAATAAACATCTAAATTAAACAAATTTTCTGTTTTCTATTTGCTGTTGCAGGGTTGAAACACATTGACTTGATCCAATAAATGATTTAAAATTTACAAACAAAACTCCAAATGAAACATCATATAATTTGTTTCAAGAACTCATAACTCATTTCAAAAAATTGTAAGTTCAACCCTGCAAATTGGAGCATTTGTTTCAAAAATGTTGATAACTCAAACATGTAAGTTCAAAAAAAACATATATATAAGTCTCAGGATGCACAATTTTTGCATATAAACTGTAATAACATCAAAAAACATCAAAAATCCATGTGTGCTATCAACATCAATAAAAACTGTAATATAATGTTTCAAAAAATGTTTCAAAAAAACTTATAAAAACTGTAACTATAATTTCCAAATGCTCCAAATGTTGTTGCTAAAATGCAGACGCACACCATTTTATCAAATCGCACCAGTAAATTCTCCAAATGCAACAACATTTGTTTCAAGAACTCATTTCAAAAAAAATGTTTCATTAACTCAAAGCATATAATTTTTCTTTGAACTTACATATTCAAAGCATACAGATAATGGGTCATAATTTTAAGTTCTCACGTAACTTGGAATAGGACTGAAGTACCTGATTTCTATTCAAAGCATACAGCAGAAACTAATGCAAATTGGAAATGAAGTACCCTGTAAATTGGAAGTACCCTGCAAATTGGAAATTGGAAATGTGAGAACTTAATTCAAAGCATAAACCTAAAATAATTGGCATGAAGTACACTGCAAATTGGAAATCCATAAGTCAAACATGTACGATCAAAAATATATGTAAGTTCCAATGGGTCATAATTATCAACTCACAGCATTTGTTTCAAATAATGTTGATAACTCAAAAATGTAAGTTCAAAAAATGCTTACTCAAAAAATGTAAGTTCAAGGATTTGGTACTTCTGTGAATCTGTGAATGAATTCAACTGATACACATTGTTGAGTACTCAAATTTGATTTCTCAGTTGAATTCATTCACAGATTCGAACTAAAAATTTGAAAATTTGAAAACCAATCAGGATATCGTATCAAAACTTTGAGTACTCAAACATTATATCTCAGTTGAAGTCATTCAACAATGTGTTCAATTCAACAAATTCAAATGAGTTCAGTTGATATTACAAATTCATTCAACAATGTGAACTTCATTTACAAATTCATTCACATTTTCAGTTGATATCTCAACAATGTGAACTCATTTGACACTTTTGAGTTGCTACTTCATTCACTTCATTCACTGTGATCCTGCTGAGATATCAACAATGAAGTATCAACAATGAAGTATTCACTGAATCAACTGAGATATCTCAAAAGGTGAATGATATCTCAAAAATTTATCAGTTTGAGATATCCTGATTGAGTTGATACTTCATTCACTTCATTCACTTAATTGAGTTGATACTTCATTCATTTTCAGTTGCTATTCATTCACATTACAGAAATTGAAACTTTTGACACTTCATTCACTTTGAACTCATTTACAAATATCATTCACCTTTTGATCCTGAAAAATCAATCACCTTTCAAACAAAAAATTTGAAAACCAATCAGGATATCTCAGTTAGGAAGCTTGATGTACTGAAATCATATATGTGAATAACATAGGATTTCGGTACATCAAGCTTGTGAATGATATGTGAATAACATTTGATGTTAAATATTCCCATATTTAACATATTCACAAATTTGTGAATGATCTTGGATATGTGAATGATCTGGGATATCATATATGTGAAGGATATGTGAATGATCTGGGATATTTTACATATTCACAGATGTTAAATATGTGAATAACATTTGATGTTAAATATTCCCCAGATAATCATATATGTGAATTGAATAATTTAACACATATGTAAAATTTTCACTTATTCACAGATAATCATTCACAGAGTTATATCAAATGTTATCATTCACTCAATGCATTCACAGAACTTGATATTGGATTGATTGATAGCCAAATATTATGAGATATAAATTATGGAACAATGAAGTTCTATGAATGCAAAATGTTTGATATTTGATTCACAGAGTTATTTGATCGATATTATTGATTCAAAAATGAATATCAATAATATTTGATGCCAAATGTTTGATGGATAGCCATTTCTTATGTGAACATATTCAAAATGCAAAATGGCTATCAATAATATTTGATGCCAAATGCAAATATATCATTCACAAAGTTATTCATTATTCACAGAACATCAGAAATGAAGAAATGAGATATAAATTATGTGAACTTCAAGTATGAATCAAATATCCTGTAAGATTGAGTTCACAGTCAAAAATATCTCAATTCCTGTAAGCATGAATAATTATGTGCTAATGTGTTTCATTCAAAAATAGCTCATAAATTAATGAAGTTCACATAGGATAGTTTCTGTAATGTGAATGAATCCTGCAACAATAGGATAAATCCTCATAAATTCATATAACACTGTTACAGAAATTCATATAACAGTGGATAGCTATCTCATAAATTTGTATAACACTGCAAATTGTTGCTCAAAGACATGATAAAGCTCAGAAATTATCCTATCAGAAATTATCAGGATAAAGCTCAGAAATTATCCTATCATAAATTCATATAACACTGTGATCCTGTGCAGTGCCATAAATTTCTGCAACAATAATTTTTGAGCAACAAATTGTATTGTTACAGATATTTTTATGAGATATAAATTTGTTGCTCAGGATCCTGCAAATTTGCACAGGATCCTGCAAATTTGTTGCTCAAAGACAGGATAAATTTCTGCCAGGTATCCTATGCAAATTTCTGACAGGATAACTAAATTTGTTGCAGGATAATTTCTGTCTGACAATGATGAAGAAATGAGACAAATGCATATAAATTTTAATAACACTCTTGGTGTGTTAAATTTCACCCAAAATGAAACACTTGAATATTTTAACACATATGGAAAATTTGATGTGTTAATTTAATAATGTGTTCACCAAACTCACAGGATATGTGTTAATTTAATACTGAAACACCAAGAATCTTTAACATGAAAGATCTTAAGTAATAATACATATCTCTCATGTCCTGTTGCAGCTCATGTGTAATAACACTCAATACTGCAATAATTTAACTGCAATATGGAAAATTTAACACATATGGAATTGAGATACTTGAATAATCAAATAGGATATCCTGCAACAATAACACATATCTAAATTATTGTTGAGATACACATAGATAAAGTATGCAAGATTGAGTTCACATAGGATATCCTGCAACAATAACACATATCCTGCATCTCAATTCTCAAGTTCACATATAACGCTGTTAAACTCAAATTCAAAATAGTTGCAATAACACTCAAAAGTGATTCAAAAATTCCTTCACAGAATTCTTTCAAAATTTCTGTCTTCCTTCACAGAATTCATGACTATGGGTGAAACACAAAATCTTGAGTAATATCTCTCACCTGATGTTGCATGAAATGTTGAATATCCCAGTTAACTGTTCAAATCACCAACGTTCAAGTTGATTCAAAAATGTTGAATATAACTCTGTGAATTCAAAATTTTTCACTCTGTTAATAACATTTGATATAACTCTGTGAATTCAAAAATTTTCACTCATTCACAGATAATCATTCACAGAATTATATCAAACTGACAGTAATAACATCAAAAAATGTTTTTATAAGATCAGTACTGTAAAAAATGTTTCTTCTTGCCATATCTGTTTCTTCAAGAATTTTACATACTTATAAAAATTAATGTAAAATGAAAATGTTTATAAAATCATTACTATAAAATTTGTTGAAATTGTTAATGAAAACTTGTTGGAACTTATAAAATCATAACTGTAAAAGAACTCACCTGCTGCTGTGCGTGGAGGAGGGCTATGAGGCTACAGATGAGGCTTTGCATGGAGCAATACCCTGCAAAAGATCAAAATTTTACCAAAAGTTTATTGTTTCTAATGTTTCAAAAATCTAAAAAACCCCAAAATAACTCACCTCCTGATGTGCGTGGAGGATGAGGTTGAAGATGAGGGCTTTGCGTGGCGAGGCGAGGTTGAAGATCAGGGCTTTGTGTGGTGAGGCTACAACCTCCTGATGTGCGTGGCAAGGTTGAAGATGAGGGCTTTGCGTGGTGAGGTTGAAGATGAGGGCGTTCCGTGGAGGATGGAAGATGATGGAAACGTGAAGAAGAAAACGTGGAGGATGGAAGATGAGGGCTTTTGCAGGAGGCCGTCTCTGATGAGACCATCTCCGATCACATCACTAATTTTCCCTCCAAGCTTGCCCTCACATCAGAGAGTTTCCCTCCCGCGCCCAATTTTCCCTCCAAATTTGCGTTGAGCTCAAAGAATGTGCGGTGAGCTCAAAGAACTGTGAGATTAGGTCACTGTGAGTTCAAATTTTCAATTTTCAAATACAAAACAACTTAATCCTACTCAGCATATGACTGGGACAAAGCAATATGACTGGACTGGTGACCGGGACAAAATTCAAATTATTCATCAAATATAGAATAGATATATATATATATTATATATATATATATATAGTATCAGAGCCATGATTGGCTAAGTTTGCTTCTTGCGGATATTATCATGGAGTACTAGTAAGTAGGAATATGTTAATATGATATGTTCTTGCTTCCTTACTACTTATACTTGAGTATGAATTGCGGATCTCATTATTCGGATTGTTTTGGTTTGTTTCTTTATAATCAATAAACATGATACTCATGAGGATGTGAGAGTTGGGTTTCTGATTACAATATGTTAATCTCCGGATTTAGAATGTTTTATTTGTTTGTCCATAAGCATGTGGATGTGGGGGTTGGTGGTCACCGTAGTCGCGTAGTAAGTCCCGCTGAGGTGAGATGCCGTTAGGGCTGTGAATCGTTGTCTGGTGACTTTGCTCTCATGAAACATTTCTTATGTCTAAACAAATTGAAATTGGCTGTTTTAATTCAGTGATTTTACTCTCATCAATTACTGATTATGTTCAAACATTCAAAAACTGGCTTTAAGTACTCAATATTTATCACTAGTAGCGAAGCAAGGAAAATCATATTTCTTTATCCCTATGTTACTTGTAAAGCATTATAAAATATCCGTAAGAACACCCCATGTCAGAACTAGTTTCTGCTTCTACCTCTACTATGACTCGTAATACGAGTAGAAAGATTAAGAATGCTAGGTTGATGGAATTTCTGTCTGATATTGAATCACTTAATAAGTGGTCAATTCCTGATGTTCCTAATAGGGACATATATAAAGTTGGGTTCTTTGATTATAAGTTTTTAATTGCCATTAAGACCTTAGAAAGAACCTCCACTGTTGATCAGAGTGAGCAAACAATACAGTTGCTTAGTTCTGGAGATATCGAGCCATATATGGATCGATACAAATGTTGGCCTAGTTAGTCTACTAATTAGGTCGTACGATATAATTTTGATGATGATAAACAAGTCGTGTGACTAACGTTTTTCATTAAGTGATTCCAGGGACAAACGCGCAAAATAAATTTTATTTGTAAGAGGAAGATTGTATGTGGACATTGGTGCAAAAAGAAAATTCAAATAATTCCACATTATCTATATTCAGATTCAAATGAAGATTTGAATTGGTTTCTTTTTGATCTCATCCCATTATCAGCTGACGCATCCTTCATTAAACACAAAACAAAATATAGATGCACAAACTGTCGTATCTTCTGAAAATAATTTAGCCTTAGCCGAGTTTTTTTTGGAGGAAGAAACACAAAAATTTCGGTTCAAAAATGATTTGAAAAGCCGCATGATCTCACTGCTGCTAATCCTTGGTGTTACAAAACTCTTGTTGAAACTGCCGATTCTTTTGATTTAGTAGGTTATTTTAATCCCATCTAATTTTCATGAGCAGACGATTATCAAAAAACCAAGCACGCACGAATTTTTTTGGAGCTCTCTTTGCCTTGTGTTTCTTTTTTGGTGAATGGCAGCATATCTCACAAATCCTATTTGAAAAATTCTGTGCGTCCACTTCCTTTTTTTAAAAACTCTTGAAAAATGTGTTAACCAATAAGGCCGAATTATGAGGAACTTGTAAAATTTATTTATATATATATATAAACAGCTTCCTCTCCTCTGAACAAAGGTGTGCTCCTCCTGGTGAATTGGCACACATAAGAAATTTTTTCAAGGCCTGGCGTTTCTTTGTTGCTTCTCCTGTCAAAAACCAACGCAAGTGCTCCTCTTTCAATCATCAAGGCACCTTGTTTTTTTTGTTGATTGCTGCATCTCCAGACATCTCACGGCAAGGGTTACACCATCATCTTCAATGTCTCTCTTCAAGTTTTAATCCAGAGGAGGAGTTGATCCAGCAAGATATAAAGAGTTCAAATTCGTGAAATCTGTTTTCAATCGCGTGATCAACTTCGAACATCCATATCTCTTGATCCAGACGTCGGATCGACGAGCCGTTTGCGCCAACACGACCACATCTTCATCCTTTTCGCAACGGTAATAGTCTCATCTGCTCAGTTTACAGGATCATACACAGTTCGGGTATTTTTCTACAGATTCGTCACTGCAGATTCCAGATTCGCGTATTCGACTTCGTACTCTCATATCTCCTGATCCAGACGTCGGATCGACAAGTCGTTTGCGCCCACGCAACCACACCTTCATGCCCTTCGCAACGGTGATAGACTCATTCACTCAGTTCTCAAAATTATACACAGTTCGGGCGTTTTTTTCAGATCAGCCACTGCAGAATTCAGATTCGCGCAATCATCTTCCGAAGACTATATCTTCCAATCCAGACATCGGATCAGCGAACCGTTTACGCCCACGCGATCATGATCTCACAAATTTTATCACGGTGATATTTCTCTGATTTTTCACTGCAGTATTAAGGCTATTTGGATCTGTTTAGTTGTGAGATTGTATTGTGAATAGCTTTACTCTGAAGCTATCTCTGCGCTTTAACTCTTGAACTTTATCTGTGTACGGTGAGATCATTACCCGTAAGTGTCATCAGGTTTATTCAGTGAAATCCTCATAGGTCTTGGGGTCGGAGTTTTGGCGGGGATCCACTCCGCTAAAAAAATTATTTGTGCCTGATTACCTCTGTGATTGTGATTGTTTTTAAAAATTTTGCCACACACCCTATTCACCCCCCCCTCTAGGGTGTTTTTCAATTGGTATCAGAGCGGGATTCCTTTTAGACTCAAAGTCTACTGGAATTTCGATCCTATGGCACAAATTCTGCACACATACTCATATGACACGCACAATCAAAGAGAAGGATAGTCGTATCTTAGATCACCTCTATTTGATGGTACGGACTATAGTTATTGGAAACAACGTATGTCCATACACATCAAAGGTATTGATATGGCATTATGGAAAATAATCAGTGAAGGATTTACACTATTTGATAAACCCACTCCTGAGCAGCAAAAAGAAAATGATCGGTTAGAAAATCTAAACTTTAAGGCCATGAGCATCTTGTATTGTGGTCTTAGTAAAACTGAATTTAACCGCATTAGTTCTTGTTCTACTGCTAAGGATATTTGGACGAGACTTGAAGTTACTCATGAGGGAACTAGTGAAGTTAAGAAAACTCGTATTAGAATGTTATTACAGAAATATGAAAATTTTGCTATGATTCCTAATGAGTCTATTGATGCTATGTTTTCTCGTTTTGTAGATATCGTCAATCCACTGAAATCCTTAGGGAAGGACATCCCAGAGGAAGATCTTGTCGGAAAGATTTTAAACTCCTTATCTGGCGATTGGATTCAAAAGAGGACGGCGATCGAAGAAGCACATGATTTGGCAGATATCAGTTTCGAGAAGTTAATGGGAAAATTAATGGCTTATGAGGTTCAATTGAAGATGGCCAATGACAGCACACCAAAGATGGAAGAGAAACCTAAGAAGGAGGAAACAAAGGAAAAGAACTTAGCTTTTCAAATCTCCAAAATGCTCAAGGAGGAGATGAATGAATCAGATGATGAAAGCATGGCTCTTGTTACAAGGAAATTTGTGAAATTCATGAAAAACAACAAAAGAAGGACTGGAAGCATTTGGGGAACCAAGAAAAATGAAGAAAATGATGGTGAAAGTTCTGCACCTCAGTGTTTCAAATGCAATAAGAGAGGGCACATGAAAGCAAAATGTCCACTTTTGAAAGGAAAAGGAAAGGAAAAGACGGGTGATGGAGAAAAGAGAACATCAAAGCGAGGAATGGTGGCTACGTGGGGGGAGAAAGTGACGCAGAAGAGCTCTCCTCAGATGATGACTGGAACGACAACACTGGAACTTGCTTTATGGCTGGAAACGAAAAGGTAAAAATTAGCTCTCTTGTTCAAAGCTTTGATGCTGAAATGAATATTAGTGATGATATGTTTTCTAGCATGGAGGAAGCTTATGAATTTCTTGTAGAACTCCTTCAAGAAATAGGTCCTAAATTCCTTAAACTAAAAAAAGTTCGTGATTCATTAAAAGATGAACTAGGGAGCATGACAAGAGACTGAGATGAGCTATTTGTTAAGTGGAAAGAACAAAAGGAAATAATATAAAATTTTGATGAAACCCAACTAGAAACAAAAACCTTAGATCTAGAAAATACTAATAAAAAATTGGCTACGTTAGAGTTTGACCATGTTAATCTCGCTAAAGAATTAAAAGAGAAAATTAGTATTCTTAGTTCTAAAGATTCTGAAATAAAATTATTGAACCTAAAAGTGGCTAGCTATGAAGAAAAATTGGAAGCGCTTGAAAAAGAAAAATCTAATTTAATAAAAGGAAAACACATAGCCATCGATTTTGAAACTAGTGAAAAAGAAGAAAGATATGAGACTAAGATTAGTGAACTTGAGAATGAAAATCAAAATCTTAGCTTGACATTAAAGAAATTCACAAATAGCCAAGAAAGCTTTAATAAGATGATAAATGGGCTTAATGAACAATCTAGTAAACATGGTCTTGGCTTTCAGAAAAAACAACCTAAGAAAAAAACTAGGAAGATCATTGAAAAGAATTTTGTAAGAGACATGAGCTTTGAAGATTGCATGCACAAAAATCATATGTCATCTACTAATAAGCATTTGAATGTTACATGTTTTTATTGCAACAAAAATGGGCATGTTATGTATGATTGCTTGGCCAGATATTATCCTGCATATTTCAAATGGGTTCCAAAGCATCGTACTAACAATTGTGGATCCAAAATTTGGTTACCAAAGGGTGCATCTTCTTTTGCAGGTGCATCTTCAAGTGGAAAATGACAGCATTTGGTACCTTGATAGCGGTTGCTCGAATCACATGACGGGCAACGAATCCCTCTTCACGACGCTATCAAGGAAAGATGGAGGGACGATTATTCTTGGAGATGGAAAGAAGTGCAAAATCTTGGGTAAAGGTAACATTGGTAAGCATCCTCTTGTGGTCATTGAAAATGTTAATCTTGTTGATGGTTTAGCACATAACTTGTTAAGTGTGAGTCAGCTATGCTCTATAGGCCTTAAGGTTCATTTCGAAAATGACAAAGTATATATTTTAAAAGGTGATGATATTCTTTTCAAGGGTACATCTTATAATAACATCTATACTATCAAACTTAGTGATTCAAATAATCTAAAATGTTTAGTTGCATCACATGAGACTAGTTGGCTTTGGCATCGAAGATTAGGCCATGTCGGTATGGACCTAATCTCAAAGCTTGCTCGAAAGAAACTAGTGAGAGGTTTACCTCAAATTAGCTTTGATCGGGATAAGCTTTGTGATGCATGTCAACTAGGTAAACAACATAAAAGTAGTTTCAATCCTAAAAACATTGTAACTACTTATAAGCCATTACAACTGATACATTTGGATTTATTTGGACCCACAAAGGTTGCTAGTTTAGGTGGTATGCATTATTGCTTTGTTATTGTCGATGAATTTTCACGTTTCACCTGGGTTTATTTTTTGACACACAAACATGAAACTTTTGATGTTTTCAAAATGTTTTGTAAAAAGGTTGAAAATGAAAAGGTTTTTCAATTGTCAAAGTAAGAAGTGATCATGGAGGAGAATTTGGTAATAATAACTTTGATGAATTTTGCATTTCAAAAGGTTATTCACATAATTTTTCCGCCCCGAGGACACCACAAAAAAATGGGGTGGTTGAGAGGAAAAACCGTACTTTGCAAGAAATGGCTAGGACCATGATTCATGATCACAAATTGCCTTTATATTTTTGGGCTGAAGCTATACATACTTCTTGCTATATTTTAAATCGTGTGTCCATTAGACACATTTTGAAGAAAACACCTTACGAGCTTTATAGAGAGTTGACTCCCAACTTATCACATTTAAAACCATTTGGATGCAAATGCTATATTCTGAAAGTTGGCGAAAATCTGGATAAATTTGATGCTAAATCCGATAAGGGTATTTTTGTTGGCTACTCACCACATAGCAAATCTTATCGAGTATTTAACAAAAGAACTCTTACTATTCAAGAAACTGTGCATGTGAAATTTGACAAGAAAAGTGCTATTAATGAGTCTTATAGTGCTGCAGAATCTACAGATATTACAGGTGGTTTGGATGGACTGGAGATAAACACTAGCAATTCCAATGATCAAGAGAATAACAATGATGGTGTACCAAAAGAAGCAGAAGCTACTACGTCATCACAAGATCTCCCTAAGGATTGGCGCTTTAAGAAGGATCATCCAAAGAATCAAATCCTTGGAGACACGACGGAATGTATACGTACTAGAAGTAGCTTTAATTTGATGGTAAACTTTGCATTTATATCCATTTTGGAGCCTAAAAATGTTGATAGTGCTTTAGAAGATTCCTATTGGATTATGGCAATGCAGGAGGTATTTTCACAATTTGATAGGAATCAAGTTTGGGAACTTGTTCCTAAACAAAAAAAAATCAAACAATTATAGGCACTAAATGGGTATTTAGAAACAAACTTGACGAAATGGGACATGTTGTGCGTAATAAAGCAAGATTAGTTGCACAAGGTTATAACCAATAGGAAGGGATTGATTTTGATGAAACATTTGCTCCTGTCGCAAGATTGGAAGCAATTGGGATGCTTTTAGCATTCGCTAGTTTCATGAAATTCAAACTCCTTCAAATGGACGTCAAGAGTGCCTTTTTGAATGGAGTTTTATATGAAAAAGTCTATGTCAAACAACCTCCTGGGTTTGAAGACTCCATCCACCCGGACTATGTTTTCAAGCTTAAACGTGCTTTATATGGGCTCAAACAAGCTCCTAGAGCTTGGTATGAGCGACTTAGTAAATTTTTGCTTGAAAATAATTTTTCCATGGGAAAGGCGGATAAAACTCTATTTGTTAAACATCAAAATAAAGATCTACTTGTAGTACAAATATATGTTGATGATATCGTTTTTGGTGCTACTAACAATCTACTGTGTGAGGAATTTGCTTCATGTATGTCAAGGGAATTTGAGATGAGCCTGATGGGTGAACTTACATTCATGCTTGGTTTGCAAATCAAACAATGTGAGGACGGAATTTTCATCAATCAAGCAAAATATGCAAAGGAGTTAGTGAAGAAGTTTGGACTTGAAAATGCTAAGGAATGCTCTACTCCCATGGCAACGACGTCAACGATGGATAAAGATGAAAAGGGAAAGAAAGTGGATGAACGCTTGTACCTAGGTATGATTGGTAGCCTATTATACTTGACAGCTAGTAGGCCTGATATAATGTTCAGTGTATGCTTATGTGCAAGGTTTCAATCTTGTCCAAAAGAGTCCCATCTTTCTTATGTTAAAAGAATAATTCGATATGTTAAAGGAACCTTAGACTTTGGTTTATGGTATCCTTGTTCCACATCATTTGAGCTTGTAGGATATTGTGATGCGGATTTTACAAGAAGTAAGACCGATCGTAAGAGTACCACGGGCACTTTCCAACTACTAGGTATGTCTCTTGTTTCATGGATCTCCAAGAAGCAAAACTCCATAGCATTGAGTACAACCGAAGCCGAATATGTTTCAGCATGTTGTTGTTGTGCTCAAATTCTATGGATGAGACAAACCCTCAGAGACTACGATCTTACTTTCCAACCTACAACCATTTGGTGTGACAACAAGAGTGCTAAAAATCTATCTAAAAATCCTATTCTACACTCTAGGACAAAACATATTGATATTCGTCATCACTTCCTTAGAGATCATGTTGATAAGAAAGATATCTCTTTAGGATATATTGATACCGAAAAACAATTAGCGGACATTTTCACAAAACCCTTAAACCAAAAACAATTTTGCTTCATTCGAAGGGAGTTGGGGATTATGTCACTAATTGAGCATTAGCATGCATATCCATGCACATACACATGCTTACTTATTGTACCTAAGCCACACACTATTTCATCTTAATGTGGGTGTGGTCATTCTTGGTATGTGCATGCATGATCGTCATCACTATTATTGATTTTGGTTGAGAATTTGATATGAACCTTGTTAGACATATTAGAAACATTAAAATGTTTTTGATGATGATGCACCACATTATTGTAAAATCCCCATGCTTGAATTATTAATAAAAAAGTGAAACTTGTAAGCATGCCAAATTGTACGAATCAAATAGATTGATTGAGTCTTATAAACTATGCAGACAATTGAATGTGCTTAGATTCTAAAGTTTCTGAATTTATATTTTATCTTTACAATTTTGTGCGCTTAAATCTCTATGGAAAATTATTTAGTAGGAGTCGAGTATGTGATGCCTTCATGCGTCACTATTCTGAGACACCAACATTGTAATAATAATAAAAAATTGCTATGAGCATTTATAAAAAAAATAGAAAAAGAAAAAGGGAATAGCAAAACATCTTCAAATATACTACATTTGTTACCGGCGGCTAGTAACCAGATTTCGGGGGTTTGTTGAGCAATGCGTATGAAATATGGTAGATGAAGCAACCACTTAGCGCACCTCAATTCCAAAGGACCCGAAATTTAACACCATGGTATCCCTTGATTGGTGTCTCCCTACACATTACTTATTGATTATTCCATAGCAACGAAGGCTCACAAAATGTATTAGATAATTTTATATTTTCATCTCTTAAGTTTCTAAGCACCCTTCATATTGTCAAAGTGTTTCATAATACAACATCTTCTTGTTAGATTTCTTACAAAGATCGTATGCTTTCAATGCTCATGATATTTGTTATACTTTAAGTTCGTGGGGAATAAGTATTAATATGGGCATCGTCATCAATTTCTTGTTTCTTCGATTTGTAAACTTGTTTCATATCTCATTCTTAACCTCTTCAATTTGTGTGATCTTTTCGATTAATGGCAAAAGGGGGAGAAGAAAAAAAATAGCAGAAAAATAATGGGGGAGAGATGGGGAGAGATGCACATTAAGGGGGAGCTTGTCACAACTTTTCATGAGAGCACATCGATAGGGGGAGCTTTATATGAAGTTTATAATCGTGTGCATTATATGACTTGCTCTTTAATGCCATTTCTCAATTTTTTCCAGACTTGTTTGCCATCATCAAAAAGGGGGAGATTGTTGGCCTAGTTAGTCTACTAACTAGGTCGTACGATATAATTTTGATGATGATAAACAAGTCGTGTGACTAACGTTTTTCATTAAGTGATTCCAGGGACAAACGTGCAAAATAAATTTTATTTGCAAGAGGAAGATTGTATGTAGACATTGGTGCAAAAAGAAAATTCAAATGATTCCACATTATCTATATTCAGATTCAAATGAAGATTTGAATTGGTTTCTTTTTTATCTCATCCCATTATCAGCTGACGCATCCTTCATTAAACACAAAACAAAATATAGATGCACAAACTGCCGTATCTTCTGAAAATAATTTAGCCTTAGCCGAGTTTTTTTTGGAGGAAGAAACACAAAAATTTCGGTTCAAAAATGATTTGAAAAGCCGCATGATCTCACTGCTGCTAATCCTTGGTGTTACAAAACTCTTGTTGAAACTGCCGATTCTTTTGATTTAGTAGGTTATTTTAATTCCATCTAATTTTCATGAGCAGACGATTATCAAAAAACCAAGCACGCACGAATTTTTTTGGAGCTCTCTTTGCCTTGTGTTTCTTTTTTGGTGAATGGCAGCATATCTCACAAATCCTATTTGAAAAATTCTGTGCGTCCACTTCCTTTTTTTAAAAACTCTTGAAAAATGTGTTAACCAATAACGCCGAATTATGAGGAACTTGTAAAATTTTTTTTAATATAAAAACAGCTTCCTCTCCTCTGAACAAGGGTGTGCTCCTCCTGGTTAATTGGCGCACAGAAGAAATTTTTTCAAGGCCTGGCGTTTCTTTGTTGCTTCTCCTGTCAAAAACCAACGCAAGTGCTCCTCTTTCAATCATCAAGGCACCTTGTTTTTTTTGTTGATTGCTGCATCTCCAGACATCTCATGACACGGGTTACAACATCATCTTCAAGTTCTCTCTTCAAGTTTTAATCCAGAGGAGGAGTTGATCCAGCAAGATATAAAGAGTTCAAATTCGTGAAATCTGTTTTCAATCGCGTGATCAACTTCGAACATCCATATCTCTTGATCCAGACGTCGGATCGACGAGCCGTTTGTGCCCACGCAATGACATCATCATCCTTTTCATAACAGTTATAGTCTCATCTACTCAGTTTATAGGATCATACATAGTTCGGGTATTTTTCTACAGATTCGTCACTACAGATTCCAGAATCGTGTATTCGACTTCGTACTCTCATATCTCCTGATCCAGACGTCGGATCGACGAGCCGTTTACGCCCACGCGACCACACCTTCATGCCCTTCGCAACGGTGATAGACTCATTTGCTCAGTTCTCAGAATTATACATAGTTCGGGTGTTTTTTTCAGATCAACCACTGCAGAATTCAGATTCGCGCAATCATCTTCCGAAGACTATATCTTCCAATCCAGACATCGGATCAGCGAACCCTTTACGCCCACGCAATCATGATCTCACAAATTTTATCACGGTGATATCTCTCTGATTTTTCACTGCAGTATTAAGGCTATTTGAATCTGTTTAGTTGTGAGATTGTATTGTGAATAGCTTTACTCTGAAGCTATCTCTGCGCTTTAACTTTTGAACTTTATCTGTGTACGGTGAGATCACTACCCGTAAGTGTGATCAGGTTTATTCAGTGAAATCCTCATAGGTCTTGGGGTCGGAGTTTTGGCGGGGAGCCACTCCGTTTAAAAAAATTATTTGTGCCCGATTACCTCTGTGATTGTGATTGTTTTTAAAAATTGTGCCACACACCCTATTCACCCCCCTCTAGGGTGTTTTTCAACAAATATATCCATATTGGATTAATTTAGGTTGCTTTTAGAACTCTTACCCTTCAAGGGTTAAATGCTTCATTACTAGCTTGTTTGCGTGATGCTAGATGTCTTAATTGGACTCAGTCCCTTATGGGCATCATGGAGACCAGTCTATGTAATGGACCGGTATACTTCAATGTATACCCAAACTTGAGTTTACCTCTTACTGATCCAAATATACTTGAAGCTGTCTGTCTTAATATTAAGACTCATGGAACGGTTGCGATTATATACCGCATCCATTTTACAGCTTTGAACACTTTAGCTCCCAAGGCTAAGGTTCATACTAAGCCAGGCAAAACTGTCTTAGTGGAAACAAATTTACTTTCGTCCCATATTGCTGTCAATAGACAAATCAAATGGACAGAAGTTAACTTTCCTGATAGTTGGGTTATACCCAATACTATCCAACCACAGCCTATTATGAATAAAGATATTGATCAAATTATCCAGACGGCTAATGGTGAAGTTGAGATTATGTTTAATCCTACTAGGACTATCAGACTTTCTGATGTCACTAGTTCTTCCAAACGATCTGTTTCTAGATCTGATTCTCATAGAATCAATGAGGTTCAAGGGATTAATATATCCTATAATAATATACCTCATCCTATTTACAATGAGAAATAAAAGCTTTCTCCTACAAACTTTGAAATGAGTTTTCACATGTAATCTGTTGTTCATGGATTTTACACCCGGCAGCAGACTCAGAGGAATCATTAATAAGGAATTCTAGAACAAACGAAACACTGAATTTCGTAATTGGTTCTTCAAAGTTTTCTCTGATAGAGAACAACAAGAATTCAAGTCAAGTTATTATGAAACACTTGACAGACAACAAGAGATTATATCTTTTGTTCCTTGGTTCTTGAAGTTATATCTTCAAAGAGAAGTAAAGAGAATTATTGTTCTTGAGGAGCACTACAAAAAATGGAAATCTCAGACAGGTGTTTCCATTAAATCTCTTTATCCTCCAACAGAACCTCTAAAGTTATCAGGGCTTTCTACAGCCACTTTAGAAGCAACGGCTTCCATAAAGCCAATTGAGTCTGAAGATTCAGTCTTGAGAGAGCTTAATAAGCTCATCAAACAGAGTAATTACTCTAATATTCACCTTCAAGTTGTAGGTCAACATCTTACGAGGGTTGAGGATATTGTTAATGGACTTATCCAAAAGATGAATAATATTCTTCCATCTCTTATTGAGTTTGAGGAGGTTAAGGCCCCCATTCAAACCAAGCAGGTGGCTATCAAACCACCTATTGACATCTCTGATTTTAATATCAGTGATAAGGTGACTGTTGAAGTCATTGCGTCGTTAACTAAAAAGCTCAGTATTTCTAAACTACATACGGTTTTTACCTCTTCAGTTATTTGCACTGACAATGAGGTAATTGCAGATCTTGATACTAATATCATTCATAATGATATTATAGATGATTCTATTTATGATTTGGTTATACCAAATCAGGAGACTTTAGTGACAGATTTGGTCATACCAGATCTTGAGTCAATGCCAGAAACTTTGATTATTCCAAATCAAATTTTGACTCTAGAAAATTCTTCAGTTATTAATACTGAGGATACTTCAGATGACGATCTGGTTATACTAGATCAAGTTACTACTTCTGTTAATCACACTGAGGATGATGAAACCTCAGAGGATAATCTGGTTATACCAGAACAAGTATTGGCTATAGAAGATCAATTCTCTTCTATCATTATGTACAAAATGAAGCGTCATACTTCTTTTACTTCTTCTAAGAAAAAGAAATTCTTTAAGGACAGAGACTCTGAAAGAGATTCTGCTAAAAAAAGACCAAACCTTCAACAAAAGGCGCTAGTAACATTAAATGTTACAAATGTGGTCAGAAAGGACACTATATGTCTAAATGTCATATTAAGAAGCGGATGAAAGATCAAGGTCTTAATCAGACCACTCTCAAGATTCGTAGTGATAGTAAAGGATCCGATGTTGAAAGTTATTCATCAGCTCCAAGTAATACTTGTCTGACAAATGATCCAACAACTTATTGGAAAGCCATGGTTGACATGAATGGTTTATCTATAAATGTCATCACTTCTAGTGAGGAGTTAATCTCCAAAATACTATCTGAAGATCTTCCTTCAGATTTAAAGTACAAACTTCTTGGCTTATGTACCCATCAAAATAACAAGAAAAATAAGCCAAAGATAGACAACATTTATCGTGTCTGAAGTCATGAAGAGATGAAAAAATAATACTTCTACAGTATTATCTATTTCGGATCTCAATAGAGAGATTCATCTTCTTAAGAATGAGAATAATATTCTCTCTAAAATTGATAAGGAGGATATTCCTCAACATGATCTATCAAGCATTCATAATGCTAAGATATCTCAGAAGAATGAATTTCTGAATTTGTTACAACAAGTAACATCTTAGAAATGGTACATCAATGTGACCTTGGTTATATCCAAACAAGTCTTTATTCCTGATCTTATAGCTCCGATTGATAGCGGTGCAGATCTTAACTGCATTCGTGAAGCAATTGTACCTTCAAAATTCTTTGAGTCAACCATGCAATCTTTGAGTGGTGCAGGATGTAATCAACTTGAAGTAAGATTCAAGCTACCTTCAGCTCATATATATGTTCAAAATACTTGTTTTCCTATACCATGTGTTCTTGTGAAGAATCTTTCACAACACATCATATTAGGAACACCATTGCTGCATAATATTATGCCTATGCAGAAGATAGACACATATGGTATTTAAGCCACTTATAATGGCAAAGAGGTACTATTTCAGTTTATAACTGATCCCGGACTCGTATATTAAACGAGGTCAAGGATATCTTTCTAAAAGAAAGACAGATTAATTTTCTTAAAGAAGAAGTCTTATTTGTTCAAATTGAAGAACAAATTAAAAAGAAGACATGGTTAATGACCCAGACTGAAGACCGTTTTTATAAAACTGTCTGTAGTGATATCCCTAATGCATTTTGGGATAGGAAATGTCATATTGTGTCTCTTCCTTATGAAGATGACTTCAAAGAGAAAGACATTCCTACTAAATCTAGGCCTTGCCAAATGAATCAAGAATATCTTGATCTTTGTAAAAAGGAAATTAGTTCCTTACTTGAAAGAAAGCTCATAAGGAAGTCATACTCTCGTTGGAGTTGTACATCATTTTATGTCAACAACAATGCTGAAAAAGAAAGAGGTATTCCTCATCTTGTAATCAATTATAAACCCTTAAATGCGGTTTTAAAGTGGATTAGGTATCATATTCCCAACAAAAGAGATTTACGCAAGCGCATTAATAATGCAAAAATATTCTCTAAATTCGATCTTAAATCTGGATATTACCAGATACTTATTGAAGAAAAAGATTGCTATAAAACGGCATTTGTTGTTCCATTCGGCCACTTTGAATGGAATGTAATGCCATTTGGACTGAAGAATGCTCCTTCAGAATTCCAGAATATTATGAATAACATATTCATTCCTACGGATTTCATCTTGTCATACATAGATGATGATTTGGTCTTTTCTCAGACCTTTGAGCAACATATTAAGCATCTGGAAGTTTTTCGAAACTTAGCAGTTCGAAATGGGCTTGCTATATCTGCCCCAAAGCTGAAATTATTTCAGACTCAAATTAGATTTTTTGGTCATAATATTCACAAAGGAATTATAGTTCCTATTGATAAAAGTATTGAATTTGCTTCTAAATTCCCTGATATCATTAGTGATACTAAACAGTTGCAACGATTTCTTGGTGCACTCAATTATGTTACAGATTATTACCATAATCTTGCTTCTGACACTGCTATTTTATATAGTAGATTAAGAAAGAATGCTTCCCCTTGGACGAATCAGCATACTGTCGCTGTTCGTAAAGTTAAACTTCATGTTAAACATTTTCCTTGTGTACATCTTGCTCATACACAATGGTCTAAAATTGTTGAGACGGATGCGTCTAACATCGGTGTTGGAGGTATCCTCAAACAGATTGATCCTATTACCCTTAAAGAGCAATTAGTTCTGTTTACCTCTGGTAAATGGGATCAAGCGCAATTTAATTATTCCACCATTAAAAAGGAGATGTTAGCTATTATCAAATGCTTTCATAAATTTCGAGATGATATTCTCAATCAGCAATTTATTTTAAAAATAGATTGTAGCTCTGCTAAATCTGTTATTGAAAACGATGTAAAGAATCTTGTTTCTAAACAGATATTTGCTAGATGGCAGGCGGAATTATCCATGTACCAATTTGATATTCAATTTATTCGTGGTCATGATAACCATTTACCTGATTTTCTCACTCGTGAGTTTTTACAGGGTACTCATGCACCACCGTGACTCCTCTCTCTCTCGGGAAGGAGGGTTGGCAAAAGAGAAGAAGTTGTACTTCGACTCTTGATCATACTTCGACTTCTGGTAATCAAGCCGTCCAGATACTGAGTAATGCTCCACAGAATTTTATCAACTCAATTCCTGATATCCCTACCAGTGAAAAAATTGGTTCCTTTGACTATAAGCTGTTAGAGAAAACCAATATTATTGATCATAATGAGCAGACTATACAGTTGCTCAATCAGGAAGATATCGAACCTAATATGGGTCGATATGATTATGTCCATATTGGACTCGTCCAAATTGCGTTTCAACCCCTAACGCCTAAAGGACTTAATATGTCACTATTCGCATCTTTTCATGATGATCAAAGCTCCGGTTGGACACAATCTTGGTCACAATCCCTTAACGGAGTAAAGATTAGCATAAAGAAATTTACCCCATTTTGCTTCCATTGTCCCTATCTTAAAAGCAAGCTGATATATTTTAATATATACCCCAATTTGAGTTTATCTTTAAAAGATTCAAATATATTTGAAGCTATGAGTCTTTTTATTCAGACTCAAGGGAGTGAATTTGTTCCTGGATCAAAGGAAATTGCAGTGATATATCGCATTCATTATGATCCTTTGGGTATTAATCTACCTATTATGAGTTCTAACTCAAAGAGCCACTTATAGTGGGAATGGAAGATACTAGTTAGGTATCAAGGAATTATAGGAAATTCCTTATGAAGAGTTAAACTCTTTT
Source organism: Scilla litardierei (assembly GCA_030789695.1). Lineage (NCBI taxonomy): Eukaryota > Viridiplantae > Streptophyta > Magnoliopsida > Asparagales > Asparagaceae > Scilla > Scilla litardierei. The sequence goes on from CM061131.1 coordinate 65,574,993, forward strand.
CGGTAAATTATTTTACCTTTATAAAAGTTATTCTTATCTTTTGTGGAGATATATCTCTTCTGCCACCTCTGAAGATAAGATTAGAGACTCTTTCCAACAAAAGGATCGGATCAAAGAAATGAAGATTCGGTGCGCGATGGGGCCCACGGAGTACCCGACACCTGTCTCATTTTACTTTGAATTGAGCATCGGGTAGCCGCTGTCACGCCCCGCTTCCCAAAAGTACGGAGGCAAAGCGTGACTAAGGCCCGCTTAGGCCGGGGCTGAGAGCCCAGACCCAATATGCGTCTGTGGTATTCCAAAACGAAGGAACAGGTCCCTCCATGTTAGTACGGAACAACAAAAGTACTGAAAAGAGATATCATTTCATTTTATTCCAAATTAAACATCCAAAGTACGGAAAAATCTAAAACGCCGGAAACGGCTACAACCGCAGAAAAGGAAACTACTGGTGCAAGCACCCAACCTAGACAGGAAAACAAAGAGGTGCTACGCACCCAACTAATCTGAAAACGAAAACTCCGGATGAGCAACAAGAGGCCTCTAACTCTGGTCCTCCTCTGGGTCGTACTCCGGATCAACGTCCTCCGGCTCCCTGTCTGCTGGCAAGTCCGCCTCGTCGACGTACTCTGGCTCAACACCTGACGTACAGCACCAAAGAAGGAAACTGTACGTCAGGTAAAGTCTACAAAAGAGGTCAGACTCTACTGCAAGTGTATCAACTTTTAAACAACGATTTACTGGTTGATTAGCATGCTGGGGTTATAACTGAGTAACAAAAGAAGTAGCGTAGCAGGAAAGTAAAGCGTAGCAAGTAGTAGTCATAGCGTGTGCTACCAACTACGGGACTAACCTATAGGTGTCAAGACAAGTCGGGACGTGACGAAACAAGACAAGACAAGACAAGACAAGTGAGACACGAAAGGGTTCACGCCTTACGGTTCGAGGGGGATCAGACCCTCTTACCGTGCGCACACTCAACCCAACCCCAAACCCCAAGTATGACAAGACAAGACAAGCACGACAAGGGATCACTCGCTCTAGCTTGGTGAGTGCCCTATTGCCCTCTGGGCTGTGTATCAAGACAAGGGATCACCCACTCACTGGTGAGTGCCCTATTGCCCTCTGGGCTGTGTATCAGTACAAGGGATCATCCACTCACTGGTGAGTGCCCTATTGCCCTCTGGACTGTGTATCAGTACAAGGGATCACCCACTCACTGGAGAGTGCCCAATTGCCCGCAGGCTGTGCAAGACGGGACGGGACGTGACAAGACGGGAAGGGTTATTCTAGGGTGTCCACACACATGCACACACATGATAGCCCTACGATCTCAAAAGTTGTTGTTGTCAGGCTCAGACTTCGTCGTCAAGTCTGAGTTGTCAGGGGTCGTCCCGGACGCTATCATTTCACGTCCGGTTCTATTTGTTCGCAGTTATCAGTTCTAACCAACTAAGGCCTACGAACGGCCGAAAGTGCAAGTGGGATACACTTGCCTACGATGGTGAGTGTGTCGTCCTCCCGAAGCGTCTCGTCCAAGCGTCTCGTCCGCGGAAGTCCGTCTGAAACAGTGCCACGGCGACGGTGTCAGGTCTCAATTTTCAGAAATCCTATTTAGGGTTTCGTTTCTAGGTTGTCAGGACTACCCTAATCGTCAAAGTCACATTTTGATGTTTCAGCCTAATCGACGAATCTATCCTATGTGCACAGTCAAGAAGTCCGTTCGTCGATTTTCTATATTTGTACAACATTTTACTGGTGCTGGAAATAAATTTTAGTTCAATTTGTCGACTTTTAATTTAGGGTTCAATTAGCTATTGTGGGGGTTTCTACGAGTTCGGGGGACCAACCTTTACCGGGGTTCGTCGTAGGATGGAAGTCGTGTCTGAACGGAGAACTCCTCGACGTCAAATCTGGTCCAAGCATGAATTCCCAAAAGCTGAAACTTGCGACGAAGGCCTACGCCGTGTCGTAACGTCGTAGACGGCAATTCCACGAAGTAGAACACCCAAGTGGGGCCCACATCAGTGCTAGGGGTCAATGGGGGACCCACAACACTTCTGGAGGACTTGGGGGGGACCCACGGTGGCAAGCGATGCGACAGATGTGTGGTTGCGACGAAGATCATCGGTCGCAGCTAGCCGGTGCGGGGGTTTCTGTCGGTCAGACCGAGAGGAGCTCTCGGTCGGACACAGCGGGTGCGGGGCTTGGAGCGTTGCGGAGCAGCGGGGTCGGTCACAGCGGCCGCTGCAAGGGAAATCCTCGGTCAGACCGAGCGGGGGTGTCGGTCGGGCGCTGCGGGTGCGGGCTTGCAGCGGAGCGGGCTGCAGCAGAGTGGGGGCTCCCGGTCGTAGCGGGCCGGTGCGGGGAGTTCTGTCGGTCGGGCGCTTGGGCGAGGGTTGCAACGAAGCGGGGTGCGGAGCGCTTGCGGGTGCGGAGCAGGGCGTCGGTCAGACCGAGCGATGCTCTCGGTCGTAGCGGGGAGCGGCGGCGTTGCAACGTTGCAACTGCAACGCTGCGGAGCAGAGCGCGGGTGCGGGAGAGGGCCTCGGTCAGACCGAGGGAAAATGGGGCGATCCGTCGATCGTGCGGGGGCGGCTGCGGCTGCAGTTGCGACGAAGCTTTGGGAAGTGTTTTTGACGGCTAGGATTTTGTTGTGTGTGAAAATGGCTTAACCTAGGTTTATTTAAATAGAGTAGGGGTTTTAGGGATAGGGCTAGGGTTTAGGAGATTACTTAAAATAATTAAAATAATTCATTTAAAAATAAATTCCCTCTTCTCTCCCTCACGCAAGGGTGGTTGCGTCCAAAAAAAATGTGAGACTTGGTCAAAAATTATTTTGAAGAGTAATATTTAAATAGGAATTTTATTATAATTAAAATACTTATAAAAGTATGTTTTTAAAATTATTTATAACTTACTCAAAAATGGAAAATAGGTCAAATTAAGTCCAAAAATTGTAAAATAAATATTGGGGTGATCGGGGCGACGAGAGAAAGAGAACGAAGAAGACGGATCTAAATATCGACATTGAGGGACGAAACTAAAAATAGAAACGTCTCACGTCAAAACAGAAAGTCGTGACGTCACATCAAATAAGATAGAATCGTGGAAGAAAGACTCGAGAAATGTCGTTCCAAAATATCTCCACAATCTAATACTCTCAGAGACGATCACAACGACATATCACACAAAAATGTTCAGAAACAAATAAAGTCTAAAATAAACACGTGCACGATCAAGAGCACGTGCACAAAGAAAGTACAATCGGAAACCGATAGTTACAGCCGCTCTTAGTGGAAGACCGCTATTCATCAATAGCGACTAATTTCATATGAAGATGAAGAAGAGTCGCAAAAGGCATAGTGAAGATTCTCATGCAGCCATAAACGGACGAATCGTCTACTGTGGCAGTAACTTTATGTCGCTTCAACTTAAATTATTGAAGCATCTTCACTATTTGGCGAGAGGACTTCATACTCATCCGCCAGCTGTCATTAAGGATCACTCGTAAGGAGCCCTTACATCTATAAATGGATGCCGAAGGCTTCTCCCTCAGCATCAATTCTTTAACCACCTCTCTCAATGTTATACACGTGTATCTTTTCTGAGCTTTCTTTCTTTCTTTCTTTCTTTCTTTCTATATTTCCTTTTAATTTTTTAACTTTTGTACAAACTGGAGCCAGTGCTTACACACACACACACACACACACACACACACACACACACACATATACTAGTCATTACCCGTGCCCATATGGCACGGTTTATTTAATGGCTGAGTTTTTCTCCCCCACAAATTTCAAGTTCCCCAAAATTTCAAGTTTTCCCACAAAATTTCAAGTTTCCCCCCAAATTTAAGTTTTCCCCCAAAATTTAAGTCCCCCCAAAATTGTCATTACCACCTAGGACAAACTTACCACGTAGGACAAAGCTTTGTCCTAGTAGGATAAGATTCAAAATCTTCATAGAACTGGAAAAAAAATGGCCAGAAGGGGTGAGAATAAAAAGTGTGGGTGTGTGTGTGGAGGGTCCATAGGCAAAAATACAAAAACCGGGGTTGTATGTGCAAAATTCCCCACCTCCTCTTTTATCCCTCAAAATCTCATCTCTTATATTTTCTCTTATTCAATTTCCCTGTTTTATATAATAGATATCCAAATTCTCTTATCCAATTTCTCATGTTCAAAATTCTCTTATCTATTTCTCTTGATAACATCCATCTTTTATATAATAGATATCTCTTATCCAATTTCTCTTGTCCAATATCTCTTATCCAATTTCTCTTGTCCAATATCTCTTATCCAATTTCTCTTGATAACATCTCTCGTTTGTAATATAGATATCTCTTATCCAATTTCTCTTGATAACATCACTCTTATCCAATTTCTATTGTCCAATATCTCTTATTCAATTTCTCTTGATAACATCGCTCTTTTATAATATAGATATCTCTTATCCAATTTATCTTGTCCAATATCTCTAATCCAATTTCTCTTGATAACATCCCTCTTTTATAATATAGATATCTCCTATCCAATTTCTCATGTCCAATATCTCTAATCCAATTTCTCTTGATAACATCCCTCTTTTATAATATAGATATCTCTTATCCAATTTCTCTTTTCCAATATCTCTTATCCAATTTCTCTTGATAACATCCCTCTTTTATGATATAGATATCTCTTATCCAATTTCTCTTTTCCAATATCCCTTATCCAATTTCTCTTGATAACATCCCTCTTTTATAATATAGATATCTCTTATCCAATTTCTCTTTTCCAATATCCCTTATCCAATTTCTCTTGATAACATCCCTCTTTTATAATATAGATATCTCTTATCCAATTTCTCTTGTCCAATATCTCTTATCCAATTTCTCTCGATAACATCCCTCTTTTATAATATAGATATATATATATATATATATACATACACACACACACACACACACACACACACACATATATATATGGGTAAAATGCGCCTGAGCTCGTGCTCAGATGGGATTCCTACGCTCAGCCCCTCCCTAACGTCCGATTCGATCCCCCGGTTGTTGTTAAAAGCGGAACATGCGGAATTTTTGGTGCAATTACCAACGCGCCCTTACGCAATAGGAACTTTTGAGCAATTACCATCCCGCCCTTAAAGCCCCTTCCAAAGCAACTTTTTAGAACTATTGGTGCAATTACCATCACGCCCTTTAAATCCTTTTCAAATAAAGAATGTACACTATACGGCACTGTTGTGCGTGTCGACCCAGAACAGATTAAATTACTCCCTGCGCACAACGCGCTACATCCTACGCGTCGTGGGCGGGGTCGTGCATACGGCACCGTTGTGCGCGTCGACCCAGAATGGGCAAAATTACCCACGTCGTGCACGGGGGTTAAATGCAACGTGTGAAGCAATTTCCATCCGCGCGCACGACGGGCAAAATTACCACCATCGTGCGTGTCGTGCGCGGGGCTTAAATTGCACAAGTGTGGAGCAATTTTCATCCGCGCGTACAACGAGCAAAATTACGCCCCGTCGTGCGTAGGGGTTAAACGCAACGTGTGAAGCAATTTCCATCTGCGCGCACGACGGGCAAAATTACCACCGTCGTGCGCGTCGTGCGCAGGGCTTAAAACGCATAAGTGTAGAGCAATTTCCATCCGCGCGAACGACGGGCAAAATTATGCCCCGTCGTGCGCGGGGGTTAAACGCAACGTGTGAAGCAATTTCCATCCGCGCGCACGACGGGCAAAATTACCCCCGTCGTGCGCATCGTGCACGGGGCTTAAAACGCACAAGTGTGGATCAATTTCTATCCGTGAGCACGACGGGAAAAATTATGCCCCATCGTGTGTGGGGGTTAAACGCAACGTGTGAAGCAATTTCCATCCGCGCGCACGACGGGAAAAATTACCCCCGTCGTGCTCGGGGGTTAAAACGCAACGTGTGAAGCAATATCCATCCGTGCGCACGACGTGCAAAATTACCCCCGTCGTGCGCGTCGTGCACGTGGTTTAAAACGCACAAGTGTGGAGCAATTTCCATCCGTGTGCATGACGGGCAAAATTACGCCCCGTCGTGCGCGGGGGTTAAACGCAACATGTGAAGCAATTTCCATCCGCACGCACGACGTGCAAAATTACCCCCGTCGTGTGCGTCGTGCGCGGGGCTCAAAACGCACAAGTGTGGAGCAATTTCCATCCGTGCGCACGACGGGCAAAATTACGCCCCGTCGAGCGCGGGGATTAAACGCAACATATGAAGCAATTTTCATCCGCGCGCACGATGGGAAAAATTACACTCGTCGTACGCATCGTGCGCGGGTGTTAAAATGCCTAGTGTATAACAATTTCCATCCGCGCGCATGACAGGAAAAATTACGCCCTGTCGTGCGCGGGGGTTAACACGCCTAGTGTGAAGCAATTTCCATCCGCGCGCACGACGGGCAAAATTACCCCCGTCGTGCGCGTCGTGCGCGGGGGTTAAAACGCAAAGTGTGAAGCAATTTCCATACGCACGCACGACGGGAAAAATTACCCCCGTCGTGCGCGTGGGTTAAAACGCCTAGTGTGAAGCAATTTCCATCCGCGCGCACAACGTGCAAAATTACCCCAGTCGTGCGCATCGTGTGCGGGGCTTAAAACGCACAAGTGTGGAGCAATTTCCATCCACGTGCACGACAGGCAAAATTACCCCCGTCGTGCGCGTCGTGCGCGGGGGTTAAAACGCAATGTGTGAAGAAATTTCCATACGCACGCACGACGGGCAAAATAACCCCCGTCGTTCACGGGGGTTAAAATGCCTAGTGTGAAGCAATTTCCATCCGCGCGCACGACGGGCAAAATTACGCCCCGTCGTGCACAGGGCTTAAAACGCCTAGTGTGAAGCAATTTCCATCCGCGCACGACCTGCAAAATTACCCCCATTGTGCGCGTCGTGCGCGGGGCTTTAAATGAACAAGTGTGGAGCAATTTCCATCCGCGTGCACGACGGGCAAAATTACCCCCGTCGTGCGCGTCGTGTGCGGGGGTTAAAACGCAACGTGTGAAGAAATTTTCATCCGCGCGCACGACAGGCAAAATTACGCCCCGTCGTGCGCGGGGGTTAAAACGCCTAGTGTGAAGCAATTTCCATCTGCGCGTACGACGGGCAAAATTACCCCCGTCGTGCGCGTCGTGCCCGGGGGTTAAAACGCAAAGTGTGAAGCAATTTCCATACGCGCGCACGAGTAAAATTACCCCCGTCGTGTGCGTGGGTTAAAACGCCTAGTGTGAAGCAATTTCCATCCGTGCGCACGACGGGAAAAATTACCCCCGTCGTGCGCGTCGTGCGCGTCGTGCGCAGGGGTTAAAATGCACAAGTGTGAAGCAATTTCCATCCGCGTGCACGACGGGCAAAATTACGCCCCGTCGTGCGTGGGGTTTAAAACGCCTTGTGTGAAGCAATTTCCATCCGCGCGCACGACGGGCAAAATTACCCCCGTCGTGCACGTCGTGCGCGGGGCTTAAAACGCACAAGTGTGGAGCAATTTCCATCCTCGCGCACGACGGGTAAAATTACCCCCGTCGTGCTCGTCGTGTGCGAGGGTTAAAACGCAATGTGTGAATCAATTTCCAGCCGCGCGCATGACATGCAAAATTACGCCCCGTCGTGCGCGGTGGTTAAAACGCCTAGTGTGAAGCAATTTCCATCCGCGCGCACGACGGGAAAAATTACCCCCATCGTGCGCGTCGTGCGCGGGAGTTAAAACGCAAAGTGTGAAGCAATTTCCATACGCGCGCACGAGCAAAATTACCCCCGTCGTGCGCGTGGGTTAAAACGCCTAGTGTGAAGCAATTTCCATCCGCGTGCACGACGGGCAAAATTACCACCGTCGTGCGCGTCGTGTGCGGGGGTTAAAACGCACAAGTGTGAAGCAATTTCCATCCGCGTGCAATATGTGCAAAATTACGCCCCGTCGTGCGCGGGGGTTAAAACGCCTAGTGTGAATCAATTTCCATCCGCGCGCACGACGGGCAAAATTACCCCAGTCGTGCGTGTCGTGCGCGGGGGTTAAAACGCAAAGTGTGAAGAAATTTCCATACGCACGCACGACGGGCAAAATTACCCTCGTCGTGCGCGTGGGTTAAAACGCCTAGAGTGAAGCAATTTCCATCCGCGCGCACGACGGGCAAAATTACCCCCGTCGTGCGCGTGGGGTAAAACGTCGAGTGTGAAGCAATTTCTATCCGCTCGCACGACGGGTAAAATTTCCCACGTCGTGCGTGGGGGCTAAAACGCCTAGTGTGAAGTAATTTCCATCAGCGCACACGACGGAAAAAATTACACCCCGTCGTGCGCGAGGGTTAAAACGCAAAGTGTGTTGTAATTTCCATCGGCGCTCACGACGGGCCAAATTAGCCCAGTTGTGCGCGTCGTGCGCGGGGGTTGAAAGTCCGCGTGTGAGTCAATATCAATTCGCGCGAACGCTTGGCAAAATTACACCCCGATGCATGCGTCGTGCGCACGACGGGTAATTTGTTTGATAAACATCATCAAGCCATACAGATGATATATATGTGCCAATTTCGGCAAACATGATAAAAATTCATGCTTCCAAGTGGTCAATATGATAAAAAAATCATATTTCATGTGTGTAGAACGTTATAATTTACAATATTGTCATCAATGGTAGCAATATGGATAACATATCTTTTAATTTCTTACAACACAATGTCATCAATACTAAACAAAGTGATTATTTTGCACAAAACCTAACATGGTCATCAACATCAATTTTATACGGAATTTTTTTCAATATCAACATTCTTGTTGTCCCTTTTTAATCGGTGACGTGCATTATAAATTGATTTGCATGGAAGGTTGGATTTTCCTACAGGACTTTCAAAATTTCAGCCGGCCTCAGCGTGCTATTTGCCAAATCTCTCAATGATTCCATCTCCATTCCCTACAACTGCCCTTCATCGGAATGGCCCTCGACATAATTAGCAGCTTGATGGTTGTGCCTGCCCTCAACGACTGTTAACCTCCATTCCTCACCGCCAACGCAGACGCCCACCATTACCACACAATGAGAACAGACATTGACACCTCTTGGTTTTAACTGGCCTGTCGGTCTTTTTTTCCTTTTGGTGTCCCCTGTAAACCCCGTTTCTTTCACATGCAAAGTAAACAGCAGGAATCCTATTGGAAGTTTTACCCAAACTCGTCGACGACATGGTAACAATCACATGGCAGACGGTCTTTATCCACACAAACAGCTCGTCTCTTCTCTTAAAAATTTAATACAACTAATTCGACTTTGATTCAAAAATTTAATGCATTATCCCAGAAAAGATAAATCAATAGTACCTTGGATTTTTGTACCTTCTCCAGCAATCTCAACCGTATCTGCATGCATGTAAAATCACCAAATTTCTACATCATTTTCCACCCAATTGAATAAGAATTTCGCCTACAATGTATTTAAAAGTATATACTTACCAAATGGAAAACCTCGAAAATCCATACTTTCAGACGCAAGAAAGGAAGAAAATACTAATGTATCCTAGAAGTTCTGCTGACCGCTTAGATCTTCTGGGAAGACTTGAAGGTGCATTTTGGTTGCATATGCTAATGTATCCTAGAAGGTCCGCTGACTGCTGAGATCTTCTGGGAAGATTTGAAGGTGCATTTTGGTTGCGTAGTTAGCCTGATTTCATTGGAGTCATTTTCTACCGCCATCACATTCTCTTTACAGGCATCTACATCATGAAGGAAATGGTCCACATTGAAATAGCAGGAGTAACTTTCAATTTTATCTTCCATTTACCACGGTATATATCTACATCAAGCAGAACGAAGCAATGGTTAGAATTTGTCCGGTTAAACTGAGAAACAAACATATTGTAAGAAAAATATGTAGAATACCGTGGCTATACAAGGAGGATTAGAGAAACAGAATACTTAGCAGATGTAATTGAAAGCGCTGTGGCGTGGGGATGACCACTGCCTTCAAAATCAATTACGGCGCGACCTCGGTGGTAATCGCTGTTGCCGGTTGTTCCCAAAGGTTAACACAGCAGCCCCTGGCCGCGTCCACACTTGGCCAGAGACTTTGGATTTTGCATAGTACAGCTACCCAGGAGAACAGGAAGAAGCAAAGAAGAATTTTTGGAGGAAGCAATTTTTCCGTGTATTTTCTTGAGGAATGAAGAGGGATATAAATAGAGTTCAAAAAATAGCTGTTATGAATTCAAACGGTCAAATATTAAACGAGTATTAAAATAGGCTTTGAATGATGCGTATTAAAGTGAGGCTTTATTTGCGTATTTATTGAGAGGTTTTGAATGCTGCAATCAATTAGCCGTTACCAACATTTTAGAATGAGACGCCATTTATTATAGACGAATTGGACTGCCCATAGATGAGGATGAGACTACAGTTGAGTTACTTTGAGCCATGGAAAGAACCCGTGAGTCTACAGTTGTTGTGCACGTGAATATACATAATATACAGATGTTGCGCTGTGAGTAATTTTTGAGGGTAATCTCATACACAAAGCGAAATTTTTGAGGGCATTCACGGTCCATTTATAGTGAAATTGACTATTCAAATTGATGAGTATAAGTCAGTTATCCTACAGCGAGCCCTTCATTGCAAACATCTACGTAAACAATCATATGTATCAGTTTGTAAGAGCATATGCTAATGAATCAGTTTGGATCTGTATCAGTATGTACATCAATATATTTGAATGGATGGGTCATTTTGAAAATGTCATCAATTTGAATATGTATGAGATTTAATCTAAAATTTTGCAAGCAGTTTCTGAATTCGATTGAATATGTCTTCAGATTGAATAAGTATCAGATTAAATATAAAAGTTTGCATGTAGTTTCTGAGTCATAGTGAATAAGTACCCGGTTTAATCTACAATGTTTTCAGATTGAACAAGTATAATAAGACTTAAATCTAAAAGTTTGCATGTAGGCTTGATTGGGATTCAGATTAAGTATGATGAAAGTTGGAATTAAAATTATAGCATCTCACAAATATGCTTAATGTGCAAAACGGGCAAATTTATTCCCGTGGTCGCAATGAGAAAATTTGTCATCGATGCACATCAGCTTAACGTGCACAACGGCTAGAATTCTGCTGGTTGTGTGCGTCAAACAATTGTTCATAAAATACCTTAGATGCTCAAAGCGAACACCTGGCTCTGGTTGTGCTTGTTGTGCGCTTTGTGCAATTATGTTAACCATTAAAAATTTGCTCAATGCGCACAACGGCCATAAATTTATTGTTACTGAGCATTGAGCAATTATGTAAACGGCTATAAATTTTTCCAACTCGCTTCCCAACGGTCAAACATTCTTGGGAAAATCATATGTCTGGTATCAATCAGCTGTAGATTCACGAGCAGTATTTTGTATATTCACGAGCACCCCTCTGTAGCATGACGGGGTCTTCGATGTATCCACACAGTAGAAGTGTAGAAATCTACTGTCGTCTCATCCTTATAAACCAATACAATTCGCTGCCATGTGTTGTGCGTAGTGCGCCCTGAGCAATTCCGGTTTTCCATGCGTTTTGCACGGTGAGCAATTAAGATTGTTACTCGCTTCTGTATTATTTAGTACGGTGTGCGCGTCGAATAAAATGTATGAAAAAAGATTAGTGGAGATTAGTATCGTTGGGAGTAATTTTCCAATTGGCATCAATGTTGATCAAGGCGTAAAACCGTTGAGTTTCCTTGTTTTGAGCGGAGAATAATTAACCTATTTTGATACACATGATAGAATAATTGGGATTACGCGATTTTCATGTTGGTATTACGCGGTGTGCGTGTTGAGTAAATAAATGTTGATTCCCGAGATCCATTGCATTATTGTAGGATCAAGGACTTAGTATACTCTTCATTTTTATTGGTCAAATTCCTAAGTGGCTTACAACGAGCCCTCATCTTCTCACAACTTCATCTACTTCCCTCTATAAATCTTCTTCTTAATTTGCGCACACAACCACCGTCTGGAAACAATAAGTTCTTCTGATGTTCGTGCATGCTTGATAAAGATATGGACGATAGCATTCATCCAGTATTCTTTTCACGTAAAGTATATGGTTGATGTTGGAAACTGCCGCTATGACGGTAATAAACGTAACGAAGGGCTGAAATCAATTAGCCGTTGTGTGCGTCGTGCGCGGTGGTTAAAAGTTCTAGTGTGAATCAATATCCATCCGCTGTACACACACGGTCTCAAATCCGAGGACTCCACAGTACACACAAGGGCTTATAGTGGAACCAATTAATCTGCATGCACAACGGAAAAAATTTGATTATTTTGTTGTGCTGGAAAATAAAGAATTTTACGAGTTTTTGACAGAGAGTAATTTTTGTAATAGCATAAATTTTGCTCAAGGCGCAAAACGGTTCAGTTTCCTTGTCGTGTGTGGAGAGTAATTTGCCTCTTTTTCAGCTGAGCCTAAAATACTTGGGATTACGTATTTTTCTCGGTGGGATTACGCGTTGAGTAAATAAGATGTTCATTCCCGAGATCCCTAGCATTACTGTAGGATAACTGACTTAATACTCATCAATTTGATCGGTCGTTTTTCACTATAAGTGGACCGTGAATGCCGTGAATGCCCTGGAGAAGCGTATGAAATCGGAGGACTACAAGCTGATGTTGTCGCCTTCCAAATATGCTCCTCTCCCTGGTCTGCGAAGAGAAGAATGGCCCCCTGGCCTTTACGCCCTGGTTGGCTGCTCTGGGTCAATTAGGTTGGCGGTACATGGCTACCGTCTCTCTTAGGCACAAGCACTCCCTCCTGTTCTTTTCAATCTCTTGGCTCGCAGCCAAATTGGCCAAATCTGACTGTGGATGAAGCAGATCATAATTGTCCCTTTTTTCCTGCAGATTTCCAATTTTGGCTGCGAGCCAAGAGATCGAAAAGAACAGGAGGGAGTGCTTGTGCCTCAGATGGACGGTAGCCATGCACGGCCAACCTATGTGACCCAGGGCAGCCATCCAGGGTGCAAAGGCCATGGGGCCATTCTTCTCTTCGCAGACCAGGGAGAGGAGCATATTTGGGAGGCGACAGCATCAACTTGTAGTCCTCTGATTTCATACGCTTCTCCAGGGCATTCACGGTCCATTTAGTGTGAAATTGACCATTCAAATTGATGAGTATACTCCGTTATCCTACAGTGAGCCCTAATGCTTGATGCTTGCGATAGACATGGACGATGGAATTCAACCAGTTCTCTTTTCACGTAAAGCTAAATGGTTAATGTTGGAAACTTATGCAATGGGAGTAATAAACGCAATGAAGGGCTATCGTCCATTTATAATCAAGCATGCCCGATGAATGCCTTCCATATGTGAGCATTTCACCTTCCACTCCTCCACTATACACTCCATATCCATCTCCTCTTTATACACTCCATCCAAACCATCAAACCCTTCATCATTTTACTATACCTCGTCTATGACACACAAACACTCCCTCCTGTCCTTTCTGATCGTGAAGATAAAAAGCTCATTCTATTTGTTATGCAACCATTTGGTGTTGTTCGACGCCTCATGTGAATCGGAGTTCCTCTCGGTGTCTTTGAACTGGCTACATACCTGACTGTAAGTTACAATGACGCCTGCTATGACGACACTCATATCCAGCTGATGATGGCAGAAAATCGGCAACGACGGTAATAAACGGAACGAAGATGGTCGCCTGATGAACTCGCGGAAGTTGACGGGGAAGCATGCAGATCACACCGACAATCATATGTTTCAGTTTGTAAGAGCATAGGCTAATCAATCTGTTTGGATCTGTATAAGTATGTACATCAATCTATTTGAATGGCTGGGTCATTTTCAAAATGTCATCAATTGGAATATGTATGAGATTTAATCTAAAATTTTGCAAGCAGTTTCTGAATTCGATTGAATATTTCTTCAGATTGAAAAGGTATCAGATTTAATATAAAAGTTTGCATGTAGTTTCTGAATCAGAGTGAATAAGTATCCGGTTTAATCTACAATGTTTTCAGATTGAACAAGTATAATAAGACTTAAATGTAAAAGTTTGCATGTAGGCTTAATTGGGATTCAGATTAAGTATAATGAAATTTGGAATGTGATTGATTCACTGCGATGGCGCGCAGTGGAATTAAAATTATAGCATCTCACAAATATGCTCAAAGCGCAAAGCGAGCAAATTTATTCCTGTGGGGGCGTTGAGCAAATTTGTCATCGACGCAACTTTAGCTAAACGTGCACAACGGGCATAATTCTACTGGTTGTGCGCGTTTAAGTATGATGACATTTGGAATGTGATTGATTCACTGCGCTGGTGCGTAGTGGAATTAAAATTATAGCATCTCACAAATATGCTCAAAGCGGAAAACGGGCAAATTTATTCCCGTGGGGGCATTGAGCAAATTTGTCATCGACGCAACTTTAGCTAAACGCGCACAACGGGCATAATTCTGCTCGTTGTGTGCATTTAAGTATGATGAAATTTAGAATGTGATTGATTCACTGCGTTGGTGCGTAGTGGAATTAAAATTATAGCATCTCACAAATATGCTCAAAGCACAAAACGGGCAAATTTATTCCCGTGGGGGGGGGCGTTGAGCAAATTTGTCATCGACGCAACTTTAGCTTAACGCGCACAACGAGCATAATTCTGCATGTTGTGCACTTTGTGCAATTATGTTAACCATTAAAAATTTGCTCACCGCGCACAACGGCTCAAAGTGAACAACTGGCATTACTTGTTGTGTGCTTTGAGCAATTATTTAAACCATTAAAAATTTGCTCACCGTGCACAACTGCCATAAATTTATTGGTTCTGAGCGTTGAGCAATTATGTAAGCGGCTATAAATTTTTCCAGCTCACTTGCCACCGGTCAAACATTCTTGGGAAAATCATATGTCTGGTATCAATCAGTTGTAGATTCATGAGCAATATTTTGTATATTCACGAGCACCCCTCTGTAGCTTGACGGGGTCTTCGATGTAGCCACACAGTAAAACTCTACTGCAGTCTCATCCTCATTGAGCGTTGTGTGTTGTGCGCATTGAGAAATTCTCGTTTTCCATGCGTTTTACGCGGTGATCAATTATAATAGTTACTCTCTTCGGTATTATTTAGCCCGGGGTGCGTGTCGAATAAAATGTATTAAAAAATCTCAGTGGAGAGTAATATTGTTGGGAGTAATTTTCCTATTAGCATCAATGTTGATCAAGGCGAAAAATTGTTGAGTTTCATTGTTTTGCGCGGAGAGTAATTAACCAATTTTGATCCAGATGCTAAAATAATTGGGATTACGCGATTTTTGCGTTGGTATTACGCGGTTTGCGCGTTGAGTAAATAATTGTTGATTCCTGACGTCCCCCGCGTTTTTTATGCGCGCGCAACCGGCGCAATGTGTGTGATTGGGGACGTGAGATTTAAATATTTATAACCACAAGCGCACGGTGTTGTAGTGTGGCTTGGGGGTCGAACTCAGGGAGGCGTGGTTGTGCTTGTGTCAAGAAGGATCGGATTCACCCCGTGGGCGAGCTAGCCCGAATCGGATGATGGGTTGTCAATGAAAATGGAATGCGAGGGATGAACAATAAGAAGGGAAAACCCGGGACTTCGGTTTCCACCCTATCGTGCGATTCTCGCCGATACGGCCTACGGGTAGGATAGCGATCGAAATTAGGGTCTAATGGTGAGACGTTGCCTCTAAGAGTGGTACCAGTGTCCCATGGGCCCGATATTCCGGTCGGTGCCTAGGATGATACGCCGGACTTCCCGGGTTCGGTCAGTGGGCATTCCCATGTCCATTAACACTGACCGACTCCGGGAGCACTAAGCTCGCAACGATAACTCCCAACGTCTCGTCCTACCGCTCCCGCGCGCTAGGATTCGACGTCTACGTTAAGGGCGTGAGCTATGGCTACGGTGTCACTATCTACATTATGCAATAAACTCCATATACACAAATCCAAGTAATGACCCAAATATCGATTCGATTTAGAAATAGCGATGAATATATGGCTCAAGCATGCAAGAGAAGAGTATGAGAATAGAAATGCATCTTGCGTCATGGACTCCACAGCTAGGGGCTCGGACATAACCACACTATCACCTAGATAATAGCTAGAAATTCCCTATTCCAAGTGTTTTCGAAAGCGATGGGGGTTGAGATGATGTGGAGTAGAACACTCGGTGCAAATTCTCGCCTTCCCTTTATTCTCGGTAAGTAGGAAAATATTCACACTCAAATGGTTTTTTTTTGGGTTTTTGGATATATGTATTTTTTTGGCTTTTTGGCTATACAATTTTTCTCTTTTCTTTTCTTTTTGGGTTTTTCTCTTTTTTTGAACTTTTTGGATTTTTGGCTATACACATACGTACTCTCCCAAGTGGGAGAACGGTACACGACGAGGGAATTTGCACCAAGTAAAACAAAAAAGAAATCGGATTCTAGACACTTGGGCAAGGGAGATATTTCACTAATCAGAGCGTAGGCTAAATGGGTTATCCTGGTCCTAACTGTGGAATCCCGACACATGCGGAATGAAGCATACGATATATATATTCATGCATACAGAAGCAGACAGTAGAAGCAAATACCGCATATTCAAATCAAAACATGATAGTCTAGGGGTCATTCCTGGACAGGTATCTAAAATAAAATCACAAAGTAGAAGCACACTATAAGCTAGACACGACACACGACTCACATAAAAGCAAAGTCGACCCACGAAGCGTGAAATGCAATGGGACTCGGCTTCCAAGAGTTAGTGAATGTGATTATCGATGCCATGCTAGGTGTGTGTGATTTTGTGGCAATTCATCATAGGGTTCATCTCTAGGAGAAAGAGATGAAAAAAAGAAGAAAAGAAAAAATAAAAACATGGTGAAAAGGACTCAAAAATGAAAAAGAAAGACTCAAATGACGCACAAAGTGCGACTCCCCCAAGCTGAAGTTTGCATTGCCCACAATGCAATAGAAGTAAATACGGGAGGGCAAAGGAAATGGAGGGGGGAATACGCACCGACACAAAAATATAAGAAAGACAAGAAAAACACACAAACGAAACTGAAAATAAAGAAAAATCACACTACACGACATATAAACCGAAAATAAAAGAAGTAAAAAGGAAAATCACACGACACGACGAATAAACAAACACACAAAGAAAACAGCACACGACGACGCACAGAAAAAATTGACTTCCCCCAAGCAGTGGTAAAGCAGGGCCCGCAAAGACAGATGGTCACGAAAAATAGGGGGAGGCAAAAACTGGATGTGAATATATCAAGCAGAGGCACCACCCTCTGGGGGTGGTGATGGGGGCCTGTGCTGAGGACCGGGAGTGGTGGGGGGTGGGATGTGAAGCTCGGAAACTTCGGGTGAGTCAGTGCGAATGTGGCGAATGAGGCTTTGAATGATAGGTAGGTCACGCTTGACTGACTCCTGAGTTGTCGGACCACCAACTCCTGCTAGGAGGAGCATGGACATGAACCAGTCAGCTTGGTTGTCGTCATGGAATGACACCTGGTATTCGGTATCGCCAATGTAAACGTGGTCAGAGGGGCGTGGGGTGGTGGATGAATTGGTGGCTGTGGGGGGTGGGGCGGGGGATTGTGTGCGATGAGCGCACCGGGTAGGTCTAGGGTTGGATGTGCTGGCGTCGGTGGGTTTAGCACGGTGAGGAGGCATTGTGCAGGAGTCGTGTGTGTAAGAGTATATGCAAGAGACGATGAATACACACTTAGACGACAAACGAGCAAAATGAAATTCTTAGGCAAAATAAAAATTGAGCTAAGGAGCGAAGTTACCCAATCGAGATGAAGATCGTCGCTTGTAGATGCCCCAACGCAACACAACAGGAACACGTGTGAAGCCGCGGCGAATCCTATCAGCAAATTTCGAAAATTGGGGGGGGGGGGTGGGCGAAAATTGGGTGCGGGTGAAATCGAAAAGGAAGGGGGAGAGATCGATGGAGAGATGGAAAAGAAGAGGGGCAAGATCGATTGGGGGGGTTTTGGGTCGAACGAGGTCGGGCGATGGCGGAGGAGTCAAAACGGCGATTGAAATTCAAAATCGGGCGAGGGGCGATTGAACGGGTGGAGGGTGCGTATATATAGGATTTTAAATCGAACCGATCGGGTGAATTGTCACCCGATCGTTTGATTTTAAGGTCGAAAAATTTGCCGAAAAGAGGCTACAGGTGACCCGGTCGGTTGATAACTCAACCGATCGGTTCGCCACCTCGCACTTTTTCCCGAGAGTTTGGTACAGCTCACCCGGTCTGTCACCCGATCAAGCTTCGTATCAACCGATCGGTTGATTATTTCTCAAAAATTCCCGAGACTTCAGCCCAGTTCACCCAGTCTGCCAACCGATCTCACATACCTTCACCCGATCGGTTCGTTAAGTGACTGATACGGCCGGCAGCTAATACATCCCAACCGATCGGGTGAGTTTTCAACCGATCGGTTGGGGCCTTGTTTTCTGCAAAAGTCCACAAACGGCCTAAGTCCCTCAACGGAAGTTCTTGCGTCTGGATTTATTTATTAAAATAGATGAAATAAAGTTAAAAATAGTCCTTAAAATTGGAAACAAAAGTTTAGAACATGGGTTGCCTCCCATGAAGCACTTTTATTTAACGTCGTTAGCTCGACGCCCGTTGACGATGTTCAAGGTGGGCGATACGGGTGATTCCCAAAGTCTGGCATCGCTTCAGCTTCAGAGCCGGGAGCTTTTGGTGTAGTCGGTGGCGACAAGAAAATTTGTTCGACGACCCTCCCTTTGTTGACGGGGTCCGGGGGCTTCTCCCTCATATTGTCGTCCACCGCCACTCGTTTAAGGATCCGGACCTCATCCCCGGTGAGCCCCATGGGCCCTTTCTCTTTCCTCCCCGTAGGAGGAGCCTTTGGGAATTCGAGAGGGATCGTGTGCACCGCTTCCGTTATCCCAGCAACATCATTCTTTTTCAGGCCGACTGGTTCTTCTGAGTCCCCCAAGCTATCGGGGGGCTTTCTTGAAAGAATTTCCCAGGAGCTTTCCTCCACAGCTCTCTCTTCTTCTAACTCCAACGCATTGCATCTTGGATCATCCGGGGGATCGGGGTGCTTCATTGACAACCCCAAGTCAAATTCGACTTTTTCGTTGCCGACGTTCAGGGAAAGCTTCTCGTTCTTCACATCTATCAGGACGCCGGCAGTGTCCATGAAAGGCTGTCCAAGGATAATAGGGGTGTGCTTATCTTCCGGTATGTCCATCACAACGAAGTCCACAGGCACATGCATCCCTCTAACATTAACGGGGAGGTCATCTACGACCCCCACCGTGTATTTGACCGAACGGTCTGCAAGCTGTAATGTCATGCCGGTGGGCTCTAAGTCGCCCATTCCTATCCACTTATACAGTGACAAGGGCATCAAGCTGACGCTCGCTCGAAGATCGATGAGCGCACGATGTATTTTTACCTCCCCGATCGCGCAAGGGATAGAGAAACCCCCTGTGTCTTTAAGCTTAGGAGGGTTTGCTCGCTTGATAAGAGCACTACATTCTGCCGTCAGAACGACCTTCTCCTTTCTAGAACCCTTTGTCAACAAATCCTTGAGGAATTTTGCGTAGGAGTGTATCGTCTCTATAGCTTCAAGGAAGGGTATTTGCAGGCTTAGATCTTTGACCATAGCAAAGAATTTGCCATACTTCTTGTCTATTTGGGCTTGGGCTAACCGTTGCGGAAAAGGCACAACGGGCTTGAATACCCGGAGGGTTCCTTCCTCATCCTTTTTCTTCTCCTCTTCATGGATTTCATCCGGAGTAGTTGGATTTGACGACGAAGCACCGACGTCATTCAATTTTTCAATCGGTCGCTCCACAACCAATGGTGCTTCCGGTTCCTTTGGGGGCACTCTTGTGAGGATTTGTGTTCCGCTCCTCAAGACGATAGCGGACACGTTCGCATGGTCGTGCGTGAGTGCCAAGGTCTGATTTTCTCCCCTCGTGTTCACCTCCGGTTGTGACGGCAATAAGTTTTACGACCTTAAAAGATTCGACACTTGTAACCCTAGCTGGGTTACTTGGTCCGTGAGAGCCCGGTGTCCCATTTCCAGCTTCAAATTTATCTTCTCCTGGTTGGATATATATTGAGTCAAAAGGGACTCAACCGGAGAGACGGCCCTCTGTTGGCCATATTGCTGCTGCTGCTGAACGGGTTGCTGATTTCTGGGAGCATATTGCTGATATTATTGTGGAGGCTGCTGCTGCTTAAACTGTTGCTGCTGAAACTGCTGAGGCCTTGCCGGCTGATATATATGTTGTTGCTGCTGTTTAGGCGGCGGCGGCTGATATGTTGCCCGGTAACTAAGGTTAGGATGATTCCGGTTGTTTGGAGAGTAGTCCGGGTTGGAGCTAGTCCGTGGTGGAAAAGGCGCATTCCCCGTAGGATTGTAAAATAAAGCGCTCGCCTGGTCCAATGGTGGTGAGATGTCACCACCATCGAAGTCCCACATGATTTCTGTCTCCACCGCGGCAATATGTTGCGTACCGGCACCACCGGCGCCTACCATCAATGCGGAGATCTGGGTCGACAGCAAGTCAAACTTGCTGGATAATTTGTCGACGGCCTCGACTGTAACGACTGCTTTTCATGTATCTGGATTTAATATAATATAATATTTGTTTTGATGGATTTTCTCCTCATGTGTGGTTTTCGTCTCCGTAGCTTTCATTTTCGATCGATTCGTCGTGTTTTCTCGTTTCTTCCTTAGGATCGTCGATTTCGAAGTATGTCACTCGTGACGGACTTCATAACGGTCATATCTAACTATTAGATCAAGCCTAGGAGTCTTAGGAATCGATCACGGGGCCCCGCGCTCCGTATCGGAACTTTCTGTCCTTATTAGCCGGTATAAGAAGGGGCACTGACCGACTAGATGACGATCCAGTCGGTCGGCAATCCTTCTTGGACCGACTAGTTAGCTTTCTAAATTATTCAGGAGTTACTGTTTATCGTTAGTCGGTCTAAGAACGTTGGTTGACCGACTAGGTTGCAAACTAGTCGGTCAGCAATGCTTCTTAAATCGACTAACTCATCATCTTAATTTTGTATCAGTTACTGTTTACCCTTAGTCTGTCTAAGAACGTTCATCGACCGACTAGATGCTAAACTAGTCGGTCAGTACTTGTTCATGGACCGACTAACTCTAAATCCTATTTTCGTTCAGGAGTTACTGTTTGCACTTAGTCGGTCTGCGTTGGTCGACCGACCGACTAGTTGCCAAACTAGTCGGTCAGTGGTTATTCTTTGACCGACTAACCAGTGTTAAAACCCTAATTTCTGGGCAGCCGCCAGCCTAGCCTATTTAAACCCAACCCAAATGTTTTCTTCTCTCTCAACACGATCCAAAACCCTAAAATCTTCCCCCTTCAGCCCCCATCTTCCTCCAAGCTTAAATCCTTCATTCCAAGCCCTAAATCCATCATCCAATCCATCCATTCACTCTATCCACCTCTCATCTTCCCCAAAATCTCACCCAAATCCATCAAATCCCCAAAATCCCCCAAAACCCTAGTTTCCCCAAAGTTCTCCATTTGCTTCCAGATCTGATCCTAGGGTTCCCCGGAGTGTTTCTTCCGCCTCCTCTCGGTAAGAAATCGATCTACCGTTGTTTTTATAACTTATTTATAATTTTGGTGAAACCCTAATTAATTTCATGTTGTTTGGTGTTTGTTCCCCCATAACAGCGATTTCCCCGTAGATTAGCATCCGTGAGACGAAGTGGTCGTCATCCCCGGTGCTAGGCAAGTGAAACTTGCCACTTAGGGTTTAGGCCATGTTTTAGGCCATTTTCTTGTTGTAGGCGTAAAAGAGGCTAGGCGACGAAATGATACTCGCCTAGGCGCAAATTGGGGAATTAGCTTGACAACGAAGCTAGTTCCAACATATATCATGTTGCACAATTACCATGTCATGTTTACTTTCCATTAACGGTACGCAAATTAAATGTCATGTCATTGCATTGTTTTGGTGATCCCGTGATTGCGTAGCTTTGCTACACTACTTGTGTGTTCCTGGCTCGTGTTCCAGAAGCGAGCCCTGTAGTTGGAAACCCCAACGCTCGATATTGAATTGTGAACTAAGAATGCGAGCTCAATGTGCGGGGCAACCCCAGGCTCACTAGCTGAGCTCAATGTGCGGGGACCCCAGGCTCCATTACGTGTGGGTATAGGGGGTGAGGGTTAAGCGGCCAGGCAACTGGGGGTCTGTTTGATCAACAACTGCAGTTGTAAGGCGTAAACTCTTTGGGGTAGGGTAGTGTTTAGTGCCGATCGGACTGACATGCTAGCCATTCAGCGAAGGGCGTAAACATCTACAAAACAACCGTAAAACGTGAAATGTGTTTAGTGCCGATCGGTCTGAAATGCTATGCCATTCAGCGAAGGGCATAAACACCTACACAATGTGAATTGATTGAGATTGATAGTAGCGTGGCTACTCTTGTCTTGTCTTGTCTTGTCCCGATGATTGTTCTCTTGTACAAATCGTCTTGCCATGTCTTAAATTGTGCACTCATGTTATAACTGCCATGTCATGCATACTAAACTGCTAGGTTGCTAGCTGCCTTACTTTCAGTTTCCTTGCCCAAGTCTTTTAGACTTGCTGACATGTGCCCCTTTACTCTTTTGGGTGACACATGTTAGATCCTGAGCCCGAGTACCTCGTTGAGGACGAGGTGTTTGCTGACGCCGAGCCCGAGCCTGTGTTTGACGGGGAGTACGTGGACGCTGGGGACCAGTCCTAGTGTCTTCGTTGTGCTTTACTTTTGTTAGACAGTTGTTTTGTTATCGGTGCGTAGCACCTATACTTTGCTTTGTTATGTTGATGCTTTTGTTGGCCTTGTTCTGGGCCCTTAGACTCTTTTCTTTTAGCCTGGTGGCTTTTCTGGATGTTGGACTTTTTTTGATGTTGGACAATTTGTGAGATGGAGAAATTTTATTTCAGTCTCTCCTTGTGTTATTATTGTTATTCTGTTGTGGTTACAGGGACCTGTTTATGTATTGTGGACGCTTATCGGGTTTGGGGCTTCGCAGCTCCACTCTCGTGCGGACCTTTTCACGTCTCGCCTCCATTTCAGGGAAGCGGGTCGTGACAGGTTTTAGTGGTGGCCCATGCAGGTCCCTCTGTAACTGCGATTTTTGGAATAGCGATAATAATATTAGAATGTCCAATAAATTAAGTTCGACGTCCGATGTCATAAGCTATGAGTCTAATTGGATTTGTTCTCTGTGTCATTAGATGGCATGAAGGCGTTTCACCCGTGGTGGGGGCAGTGGTGCACTCCCTCATGATGAGGAGCCCGAGTGGGAACCCACCAGCGGTGAGATGATGCGGATGATGCTCCAGATGATGCAAGTGCAGCAGGGCGTGCTTCTGCAAGTCCAGAATGCTCCACTTGCTCGAGCTGCCCGGGCTCTTCCGGATGCCCCTCGCTCTGTGCCAGGAGCGAAGCAATTTCGGGAGCTAGGTCCCGCATATTTTGATGGTTCTGAGGGTCCTCTGGCTGCCGATGAGTGGATTCGGAACATCGAGGACAACCTGAAGATGGCCAAGATTAACCCGGCTGGATGGGTTGATTTGGCGAAGAGGCAACTCAAGGATAATGCTCGGAATTGGTGGGATGCGGAAGAGAAGTTGTTGGTGGAGCCGATTGCTTGGGCTACCTTCAAGGCCAGATTTGAGGGTGAGTTCTTTCCGAAGGCTGCCAGGGAGGAGATGCTGCAGCGTTTCATCGATTTGAAGCAGGGGAACTCGTCGGTGGACATGTATCACCAGGAGTTCATGAGGCTGAGTCGGTTTGCGCCGAAGATGGTGCAGGACGCTGAGGAGAGAGCTCAGAGGTTCCTACAGGGACTTGCTTCGGAGCTCCAGAGTTTTGTGACCTCTTCTGACCGAGAATCTTATCAGAAGGTTCTGGTCGCTGCCAAGAGGCAGGAGCTGCTCGTGAATCAGAGGAAGGGGTCTGTTGTTGGTGCTGGGAGGAGGCCTGTGGGGCAGGCGAGAGGTGTGGTTAGACCTGGATTCAGGCCTAATCAGTCCGCGCAGCTTAAGAGGCCAGGATGGCCTATTCTGAAGCTTTGCCATTTCTGCGGCAAGCCTGGCCACGTCAAGGATCAGTGTCGGAAGTTTTTGGGCCAGTGTCTGGTTTGCGGAGATGCTTCCCATGTCGCGAAGGATTGTCGGCATGCGGGTCAGCTGCGGAGGGCTCCTGTTGCAGCTCAGCCGTTGCAGCAGCGAGCGTCTGTTCCTGCTGGTCGTGGAGCGGCTCTTGTTCCGCAGGGGCAGGCTTTTCGGCAGGCTGCTCCGCCGAGGGGGCAGGCTTTTCTGATGACCGCTGTGGAGAGCGAGGCTGTGGATGAGGTTATCGCAGGTAATCCTCAATCTAGCTGTTACTTTCCTAGCTGGTTTTGATTTGTTAGATTGTGTTGTTTGCTTGAACATGGTTGTTTGCTAGACTAGGGTTTGATTGTTAATTGATTGTTAGGTGTGGTTTTGGTGTGCACATTCCCTGCACGAGTCCTCTTCGACTCTGGTGCATCAATGTGCATTATTTCTCGGAGCTTTGTGGAGAGGCATTCCTTGTCGACGTCCCCTCTTCCAAAGAGTTGGAATATCGTCACGGGGAATGGTGTGGTCTCGGTGCATCGTGGTTGCAATTCTTGCTCATTGGTGGTCTGTGGACATGAGATTTTCGCTGATTTCATCGTCCACGACATCATCAAATATGATGCAGTTCTTGGGATGGATTGGCTTGCGAGCTTCTATGCTACGATCAACTGCAGGAGGAAGAAGGTGGTGTTCGAGATTCCCGGACATACAGTATTTGAGTTCAGTCATGGTAGCAGTTCGCTTGGTCCTGTCAGATTTCGGGCCAGGCCGGTGGAGGCTGTGGCTATGCAGATGGAGCTGGAGTGGCCAGCTGTGGTGCGAGATTTTGGCGACGTCTTCCCCGAGGAGATGTCTGGTTTGCCGCCTGATCGAGCTCTGGAATTTTCTATCGATCTTGTTCCAGGTGCGCAGCCGATTTCGAAGGCGCCGTATCGTATGGCACCTGCAGAGTTGGAAGAGTTGCGGAAGCAGTTGGATGAGCTTTTGCAGAAGGGTTATATTAATCCTAGCGTGTCTCCGTGGGGAGCACCGGTGTTGCTGGTTAAGAAGAAGGATGGTTCGCGTCGAATGTGCGTGGACTATCGGGAGTTGAATGCGGTGACCATTAAGAATAAATACCCGTTGCCTCGCATCGATGATATTTTTGATCAGCTTGGAGGTTCGAGGGTGTTTTCTAAATTGGATCTGAGAAGTGGTTACCATCAGTTGAAGGTGAAGAAGGGAGATGTTCCGAAGACAGCGTTCAGGACGAAGTATGGACACTATGAGTTCGTGGTTATGCCCTTCGGCGTAACTAACGCGCCCGCAGTTTTCATGAATCTGATGAACCTGATTTTCTACGACTTTTTGGATAAGTTTGTCGTTATCTTTATTGACGACATTCTGATCTATTCGAAGTCGGAGGAAGAGCATGCCTCGCACTTAAGGACGGTGTTGGAGATTTTGAGGAAGCATCGGTTGTATGCTAAGTTTTCAAAGTGCGAATTTTGGCTGGATCGGATTGCTTTTCTCGGGCATGTGGTGACTGGAGATGGTATTTCAGTGGATCCCGAGAAGATTCGGGCCATCAGGGAGTGGCCTGTTCCGTCGTCTGCGTCTGAGATTCGAAGTTTCCTTGGACTTGCTGGTTATTATCGACGATTCATTAAGGACTTTTCTCGCATTGCTAAGCTGATGACCAGGTTGACGCGGAAGGATGTTGCTTATGTTTGGTCGGGTGATTGTGAGAGTGCTTTTGGTGTTTTGAAGGAGAGGTTGACGACTGCCCCTATTCTGGTTGTGCCTGATCGCAGCGGTGGATTTGAGATCTTTTGCGATGCTTCTGGCAAGGGTCTCGGTTGTGTGTTGCATCAGCATGGGCATGTTGTGGCGTATGCGTCACGTCAGCTTAAGGTTCATGAGAAGAATTACCCGACGCATGATTTGGAGTTGGCTGCCGTTGTGTTCGCTCTTAAGATTTGGAGGCATTTCCTGCTGAGTGAGAAGGTGAAGATTTTCACCGATCACAAAATCTTGAAGTATATTTTCACTCAGAAGGAGCTCAACATGCGACAGCGCCGATGGTTGGAGCTTATGGCGGATTATGAGATTGATTTGCAGTTTCACCCTGGCAAGGTGAATGTGGTTCCTGATGCTTTGAGTAGGCTTCCAGCGGTGATGATTTTGACCTCGCAGTGGAGATTGCAGCAGGATTTTTGCGAGTCTGGCGTGGAGATTGTTCTTCCTGGAGAGGCTTCGTCGTTGATGTACATGCAGGTACAGTCGACGATCGTGGATCGGATTAAGGCTGGCCAGGCTGAGGATCCGAAGCTGGTGAGGATTCGGGAGCAGGTGGAAGCCGGTCTGCGGACTGACTTTTTGATTCATGAGGATGGCTCGCTGAGGTTTGGAGCCAGGTTGTGTGTGCCTGCTGGGGATATCAGAGAGGAGTTGATGGTGGAGGCACACAGTTCGCCGTATTCTGTGCATCCTGGTGGCACCAAGATGTACCAGGATCTTCGTCTGAATTATTGGTGGCATGGTATGAAGAGGAGCGTGGCTCGGAGTGTAGCCAAGTGCTTGGTTTGCCAGCAAGTGAAGGCGGAGCATCAGCGTTCGGCCGGGTTGCTACAACCGCTTCCGATTCCAGAGTGGAAGTGGCAACACATCACTATGGATTTCGTGACTGGACTACCTCGGAGTCCGAAGCAGAATGACGCGATTTGGGTGATCGTAGATCGATTGACCAAATCTGCGCACTTTATTCCGTTCCGAGTGGGACAGTCCACCGAGGCGCTAGCGAGGAGATATATGGAGGTAAAATTCTCTTACTCTCCGTTTTATTTTCCTTTCCTAGTTTGGATAGTGATGTAACGTGAATCGTGCAGGAGGTTGTGCGACTTCACGGAGTCCCCGTGAGTATCGTGTCTGACAGAGACACGAGGTTCACATCTCAGTTCTGGCAGAGTTTGCAGAAAAGCTTGGGTACGCGTCTGAGTTTCAGCACGGCGTACCATCCGCAGACGGATGGCCAGTCCGAGAGGACGATTCAGATTTTGGAAGACATGCTGAGGGCGTGCATGTTGGATTTCAAGGGTTCGTGGGAGGACCATCTGCATTTGGTGGAGTTCTCTTACAACAACAGCTTCCAGGCGAGTATTGGCATGGCGCCTTTCGCCGCTCTTTTTGGTAGGAAATGTCGATCGCCATTGAGTTGGGATGACGTTGGTGATCGGGAGTTGTTGGGACCTGAGATGATCGTGGAGGCCGTGGATATCGTCAGGAATATTCGGGAGAGGTTGAGAATTGCTCAGGACCGTTTTAAGCATTGGGCGGATGCTAAACGTCGTCCTTTGGAGTTTCAGCCGGGCGACCATGTGTTCTTGAAGATTTCCCCGAGTCGTGGTGTGATTCGTTTTGGGAAGCGTGGGAAGTTGATCCCGTGATACATTGGACCATTTGACATTTTGGAGAGGGTTGGCGAGGTAGCGTACCGCTTGGCCTTGCCGCCATCTTTGGAAGGAGTTCACAATGTTTTCCATGTGTCGCAGCTTCGTCGATACATTAGCGATCCGTCTCATGCGGTGGATTTTTCGGAGATTACCGTTCGCCCCGATATGACGTATGACCAGCATCCAGTGCAGATTCTGGACAGGCGTCAGAAATCGCTTCGGAACAAGATTGTCAATCTTGTGAGGGTGATGTGGCGACACGGCTCACCTGGAGAGTCTACTTGGGAGAATGAGGATGAGATGCGAGAGCGTTTCCCACTTTTGTTTCCGGACTCGTGAGTTTTCGGAAATTCCGACGGAATTTTTCTTAAGTTGGGGAGGATGTAACGACTGCTTTTCATGTATCTGAATTTAATATAATATAATATTTGTTTTGATGGATTTTCTCCTCATGTGTGGTTTTCGTCTCCGTAGCTTTCATTTTCGATCGATTCGTCGTGTTTTCTCTTTTCTTCCTTAGGATCGTCGATTTCGAAGTATGTCACTCGTGACGGACTTCATAACGGTCATATCTAACTATTAGATCAAGCCTAGGAGTCTTAGGAATCGATCACGGGGCCCCGCGCTCCGTATCGGAACTTTCTGTGCTTATTAGCCGGTATAAGAAGGGGCACTGACCGACTAGATGACGATCCAGTCGGTCGGCAATCCTTCTTGGACCGACTAGTTAGCTTTCTAAATTATTCAGGAGTTACTGTTTATCGTTAGTCGGTCTAAGAACGTTGGTTGACCGACTAGGTTGCAAACTAGTCGGTCAGCAATGCTTCTTGAACCGACTAACTCATCATCTTAATTTTGTATCAGTTACTGTTTACCCTTAGTCGGTCTAAGAACGTTCATCGACCGACTAGATGCTAAACTAGTCAGTCAGTACTTGTTCATGGACCGACTAAATCTAAATCCTATTTTCGTTCAGGAGTTACTGTTTGCACTTAGTCGGTCTGCGTTGGTCGACCGACCGACTAGTTGCCAAACTAGTCGGTCAGTGGTTGTTCTTTGACCGAGTACCAGTGTTAAAACCCTAATTTCTGGGCAGCCGCCAGCCTAGCCTATTTAAACCCACCCCAAATGTTTTCTTCTCTCTCAACACGATCCAAAACCCTAAAATCTTCCCCCTTCAGCCCCCATCTTCCTCCAAGCTTAAATCCTTCATTCCAAGCCCTAAATCCATCATCCAATCCATCCATTCACTCTATCCACCTCTCATCTTCCCCAAAATCTCACCCAAATCCATCAAATCCCCAAAATCCCCCAAAACCCTAGTTTCCCCAAAGTTTTCCATTTGCTTCCAGATCTGATCCTAGGGTTCCCCGGAGTGTTTCTTCCGCCTCCTCTTGGTAAGAAATCGATCTACCGTTGTTTTTATAACTTATTTATAATTTTGGTGAAACCCTAATTAATTTCATGTTGTTTGGTGTTTGTTCCCCCATAACAGCGATTTCCCCGTAGATTAGCATCCGTGAGACGAAGTGGTCGTCATCCCCGGTGCTAGGCAAGTGAAACTTGCCACTTAGGGTTTAGGCCATGTTTTAGGCCATTTTCTTGTTGTAGGCGTAAAAGAGGCTAGGCGACGAAATGATACTCGCCTAGGCGCAAATTGGGGAATTAGCTTGACAACGAAGCTAGTTCCAACATATATCATGTTGCACAATTACCATGTCATGTTTACTTTCCATTAACGGTACGCAAATTAAATGTCATGTCATTGCATTGTTTTGGTGATCCCGTGATTGCGTAGCTTTGCTACACTACTTGTGTGTTCCTGGCTCGTGTTCCAGAAGCGAGCCATGTAGTTGGAAACCCCAACGCTCGATATTGAATTGTGAACTAAGAATGCGAGCTCAATGTGTGGGGCAACCCCAGGCTCACTAGCTGAGCTCAATGTGCGGGGACCCCAGGCTCCATTACGTGTGGGTATAGGGGGTGAGGGTTAAGCGGCCAGGCAACTGGGGGTCTGTTTGATCAACAACTGCAGTTGTAAGGCGTAAACTCTTTGGGGTGGGGTAGTGTTTAGTGCCGATCGGACTGACATGCTAGCCATTCAACGAAGGGCGTAAACATCTACAAAACAACCGTAAAACGTGAAATGTGTTTAGTACCGATCGGTCTGAAATGCTATGCCATTCAGCGAAGGGCATAAACACCTACACAATGTGAATTGATTGAGATTGATAGTAGCGTGGCTACTCTTGTCTTGTCTTGTCTTGTCCCGATGATTGTTCTCTTGTACAAATCGTCTTGCCATGTCTTAAATTGTGCACTCATGTTATAACTGCCATGTCATTCATACTAAACTGCTAGGTTGCTAGCTGCCTTACTTTCAGTTTCCTTGCCCAAGTCTTTTAGACTTGCTGACATGTGCCCCTTTACTCTTTTGGGTGACACATGTTAGATCCTGAGCCCGAGTACCTCGTTGAGGACGAGGTGTTTGCTGACGCCGAACCCGAGCCTGTGTTTGACGGGGAGTACGTGGACGCTGGGGACCAGTCCTAGTGTCTTCGTTGTGCTTTACTTTTGTTAGACAGTTGTTTTGTTATCGGTGCGTAGCACCTATACTTTGCTTTGTTATGTTGATGCTTTTGTTGGCCTTGTTCTGGGCCCTTAGACTCTTTTCTTTTAGCCTGGTGGCTTTTCTGGATGTTGGACTTTTTTTGATGTTGGACAATTTGTGAGATGGAGAAATTTTATTTCAGTCTCTCCTTGTGTTATTATTGTTATTCTGTTGTGGTTACAGGGACCTGTTTATGTATTGTGGACGATTATCGGGTTTGGGGCTTCGCAGCTCCACTCTCGTGCGGACCTTTTCACGTCTCGCCTCCATTTCAGGGAAGCGGGTCGTGACATCGACCCAATGGATACCCCCAGATCTATGTGTGGCTCTCTCGTTACACCACTGCTCATTGTTTGATGCCATATTTTCCAGAATCTGTCCGGCATCTTCTTCACTTCGGGACATAAAGGACCCTCCAGCCGCGGCGTCCATGGAAGATTTCAAATCGTCCATCAACCCATTATAGAACAGATTTATGATCTGCCACTTGGGGAGCTCATGGTGGGGACATCTCCGCTGCATTTCCTTGTATCTGGTCCAGGCTTCATGCAGAGACTCATGGCTGGCCTGGAAGGAGGAGGAGATCTCACTCCTCAGCTTCATGGTCTTCCCCGGAGGAAAGAACTTCACCAGAAAAGCATTTGAAAGCTTCTCCCAGGTGTTGAATGTGTTTGGGTCCTTCCCCCTAAGCCACAGCTTGGCCTTATCCCGTAGAGAGAAGGGAAATAGCTTCAGACGGATCGCCTCAGTTGTGACACCATTTATCCGGAAGGTGTCACATTTCTCCAAGAAGGAGTCCAAATGTTCAATGGGGCTCTCCATGGGTACCCCCGAGAATTGATCCTGCTGGATCCACGTCACCAAAGATGGTTTAAGCTCGAAGCTTTGAGCCGTAATAGCAGGAGGACGGATGGCGGAGGTGGACTCGAGGGATGGCATCGAGTACTCCAGCAGAGACTTGTGAGGTGGGGTGTTCTCTCCCATGGTTTCCGGTTCTTCTCTTCTTTGCTTCTCCGTGGCAAGACGCCTTAGGGTGGCGTTTATCTCCGGATCAACGGGAATCAAGTCGTCGAGACTTCTTGAACTCCTGCGCATTAAAAACAACAAACACCCGTGAAGCGAAAAGTGGGAAAGAAACAGATAAAATAAAAAATAGAAATAAAAAATAAGAAAATAAAATAGAAATGGAAAAAGAAGAATGCGAAAATTATAGCGAGATGGGGATATGAGCTAGACTCAAGGGTTCATGAAATCCTAAAATAACAAGCACGTTGCCTCCCCGGCAACGGCGCCATAAAGCTCGACGTCCCCCGCGTTTTTATGCGCATGCAACCGGCGCAATGTGTGTGATTGTGGGCGTGCGATTTAAATATTTATAACCGCAAGCGTACGGTGTTGTAGTGTGGCTTGCGGGTCGAACTCAGGGAGGCGTGGTTGTGCTTGTGTCAAGAAGGATCGGATTCACCCCGTGGGTGAGCTAGCCCGAATCGGATGATGGGTTGTCACGGAAAATGGAATGCAAGGGATGAACAATAAGAAGGGAAAACCCGGGACTTCGGTTTCCACCCTATGGTGCGATTCTCGCCGATACGGCCTACGGGTAGGATAGCGATCGGAATTAGGGTCTAATGGTGAGACGTTGCCTCTAAGAGTGGTACCAGCGTCCCATGGCCCCGATATTCCGGTCGGTGCCCAGGATGATACGCCAGACTTCCCGGGTTCGGTCAGTGGGCATTCCCATGTCCATTAACACTGACCGACTCCGGGAGCACTAAGCTCGCAACGATAACTCCCAACGTCTCATCCTGCTGCTCCCGCGCGCTAGGATTCGACGTCTACGCTAAGGGCGTGAGCTATGGCTAGTGGGTCAACCGCCAAGTTTATTCCCCCTTGGCCCAATGGTCAAATGTGGTCTTTTTCCCGCCGATGACAATAAAACACCCCGCGTAACCGGTAGATTCATA
Organism: Scilla litardierei; assembly: GCA_030789695.1. Lineage (NCBI taxonomy): Eukaryota > Viridiplantae > Streptophyta > Magnoliopsida > Asparagales > Asparagaceae > Scilla > Scilla litardierei. The sequence continues at coordinate 65,607,163 of CM061131.1, forward strand.
ATCCCTATCGATTTCCTAGTCCTATGGACGCCTCGGGGAGAACCCACGAAGGGGGTTCCACCAAAATCCCAGATTTGGGAACTACTCACACATATTTACTAAAAAGCAATCTAAATCAAAATCGACCGTTAGAAACATGATCAGGCGATTGAAAAGTAGTATGAGTAATGCAATTAACACTATATTAAAGTTTAACAAAGATCACACAACTTACTAATATTTGAAAAATTACAGCCGTCAAGAGAGAGAAAAACAGCAAAAAATAACCACTCTGGTTTCTGGAAAACCTAGGGGTCATATATATATATAGAATACAATATCACCCGATCGATTGAGAAGTCAACCGATCGGGTGACCTGCTTCGTTTCTTTGGTAGTTAAGCACGGGACTTCACCTGGTCACATGACACAGTCGGTTAAGAGTTGAAGCTGATCGGTTGGATCTTCGTGCCGTCAGGTGAACCGGTCGGTTGAGCTCTCCGTGTCTTGACTTCGGAGAATCGGCTACAGATGAACCGATCAGGTGAATGTCACCCGATCGGTTGGCATTCAGCATCAAAAATCAAGAGAGTTGGGGCATTTGAACCGGCCTCTGAACCGACCGGGTGACTTCTTAACCGCTCCAGCTTGTGTCCGGGTGGTGCACGCGTGCAGCACCCGATCGGTTGGAAGTGACCAACCGGTCGGGTGAGGGGCTGAAAAATGCTATCTTCGTCGTTTGACCCCCTGGATCACGCGTGACTCCTCCCGTTGCTCCGGGGACTCATGATATCATCGTTATATGTCCCCTACGCCAATAAACTCCTGCAAAATACAAAAAACACATAAAAGTGAAAGAAAACAAGAAAACACGACAAAACGAATACAAGACGACAGAAAACAACGGAAAAACACAAAAGAAACATGCGTGAATATATGAAATATAAACGCACGTCAATTCCCGAGATCCATTGCATTACTGTAGGATCAAGGACTTATTATACGCTTCATTTTGATTGCTCCAAGTCCCTTATAAATGGCGGACAACGAGCACTCATCTTCTCACAACTTCATCTACTTTCTTCCATCATCTTCTTCTTTATTTGCCCACACAACCTCCGTATGGAAATAGTAAGTCCTTCAGCTGTTCGTGCATGCTTGATATAGATATGGACGATAGCATTCATTCAGTTGTTCGTCCATTTATAATCAGGCATGCCCGAAAAAGATTTTCCAGATGTGAGGATTTCGCCTTCCACCATGCCCGTCCCCGACACAGGGCACCCAGGTCAGCCGCCCAAGAAGTACTGGTCAGGGGGACATCACCAGCACATTGTGTCAAGTATGACACATACTTGACAGCCGGTTACAACGACGCGTGCAATGACGACACTCCTATCATGCTTCACGGTTGCCGACAGTCGGCAACGACGTTAATAAACGCAACGAAGATGGTCTCCTAAGGTAACTAGATGGTTATAGATGGTTATGGTCGCCTCCCCCAAGCTTTTAACTGATGACTAATTTTTTTCATCTCCCTTGCTTCGCCCAAATTCTGAACTAAATCCTAACCCTAGATCCATCTACATCTGTCCGATCGAGTTTGCTTGCAGTTATGCAATCGATTGATCCGCGTGTCCTTGTTTTTTGTTGAAAGGTAACGATCACAGTTCATTTTTTGCTTTTAGTGAGCGAAGATCATCTCATCCTTCCTAAGATCATCGAACTTTCTCCGCTCCTTCAGAATACCCTTCAAGATTGTAGCGCGAACAACGTCCTCGGGCCCAGGAAGTATCAAAATTCCTGTAACTATTGATCCAGAGGTTATCGAATGCTTCGTTGGATGCGAGCCCTTGCCCCCCACCGGTTGTTCCAGGTTCAAAAATCCATCTTTTTTAACTTATTGAAGTCTAACCTCAATAAGTTAAAAAAATGGATTTTTGAACCTGAAACAACGGGGGGCGCAAGGGCTCGCATCCAATGAAGCATTCCATGACATCAGGATCAACCATTACAGAAATTTCACCATATTCCATATTCCCACGTGATTCTTCTTCATTTTCTTCTTCAATTTGGAAGCGAGCCAAGAGATCGAAAACAACAGGAGGGAGTGCTTGTGCCTCAGAGGGACGGTAACCATGCACCGCCAACCTATGTGACCAAGGGCCGCCATCCAGGCTTAATCATATGTATCAGTTTGTAAGAGCATAGGCTAATGAATCAGTTTGGTTCTGTATCAGTATGTACATCAATATATTTAAATGGCTGGGTCATTTTGAAAATGTCATAAATTGGAATAAGTATGAGATTTAATCTAAAATTTTGCAAGTAGTTTCTGAATTCGATTGAATATGACTTTAGATTGAATAAGTATTAGATTTAATATAAAAGTTTGCATGTAGTTTCTGTCACGCCCCGCTTCCCAAAAATATGGAGGCGAAGCGTGAGAAGGTCCGCTCAGACTTGAAGCTACAAAGCTGCAAGTCCGATAAGCGTCGATCAAATTTAAACTGCAGGTCCTTGCAACGCGAACGAAACAAAGATAATAATGTTTAAATGAGACAAAAGAGATATCTCAGAATATCCATAAAATAAGTTTCAACATCACAGAAAAAGCCACCCGGCTGAAAAGAAAAGAGTTTAAATGCCCAAACATGGCCAACAAAGTAAAAAGTACAAAACAACGGTGCTACGCACCAACAACTAACAAAAGGCCTAAAGCTCAACAAAACTCAAAGCATGGTCACCGGTGTCCACCAAAATCCTCCTGGGCAATCATGGACTCAGACTCAGCGTCAGCAACTCATCACGTACACAGCAACGACCTCTGGCTCAGGTCTAACATGTGACACCCAAAAGAGCAAGGGGCACATGTCAGCAAGTCTGGGAGACTTGTGCAAGGAAACTACAAGTGGGTAAAAGTAAAGCAACCTAGCAGTTCTAGTATGAATGCGATGACACGGCAGTTTAAAGTATGAGTGCAACAGGTAAAGTAAAGTAAAGTACAGTACGAGCATGGCATGGCATTCACAAGACAAGTACAAGGCAATGAAAGTAAGCACCTCGTGCACAGAGATTCCGCCTTTTGGCTAGAGTGGCTGCACGGCCAGCTCCTAGCTCAAGTAACCGTTTATCCCTACCCCTCCACGTGTATCGGGCATTGGTTTCTGGCCAACACATGAGGCCCGCTTCTGGTCCACGAGCCAGGAAGTGTGTAAACAAGTATGGCGTAGGGGTGCACCTAGCCAGTCAGGTAGTACAAGGACAAGTATTGTAGCGTGTGCTACGATGCAACAATCAATGCATGGATGACATGGCATGGCAAGTAGTAAAGCGTACAAGTAAGAAAAGTAAACGTGACAGTTTAGCATGCATGAATGACAAGTTTAAGGGTTGGATCTAGCTTCGTTGTCAAGCTAGATCATTTAGGTGACGGATCTAGTTTCGTTGTCAAACTAGATCAAGTAGGCGTCTAGCCAGCTATCATTTCACTGACTAGTCTCTTTTACGCTAGGAACAAGAAAGTGGCCTAAAAACAGGGCCCTACACAAGAGTTGGCAAGTTTCACTTGCCTGCAAGTTCGACGTCTGAGCACACCGTCCAATGAGTCCAAAAATCACAATTATCTACGTGCAAAGTCCACCGGCCTAAAGTCCATATTATTAATCTTGATTAGTGAATTTAAAACATTTAAAATACTTTAAAAATACTGATTTTTAGTCTTGATTAGCATGCAATTGGGTTGGGGTTCCTAGGGGTGCAAAACGTTACCTCAACACGACGCGAAAGCTACACCGGCGTCGGGTAGCGACGCCGGGGGTTGGAATAAGAGAACGCGCTCCAAGTCCTGATTCCAATATAGTTTCCTCGCTGGAAAATTCAGAGCTTCAACCGGAGCGACGGTTCCAGATTCCAAAGCTCGCACGTGCGACGACGGGCTACGACGTGCGACGACGTCGTACGCGACGGATCCTTGAAGAGCAAGCACCTAGGTGGGGCCCACAGTAGTCCTAGGGACCTTTGGGGAACCCAAAATACCTCTGGAGAACTTGGGGGGCCCACGGAGGCAAGTGGTGCGACGGATGCGGGGTTGCGACGAGTGGCCGTCGGTCGTACCCCTCCAATGCGGGAGAAACCCTCGGTCGTGCGCTGAGAATGCGGGCTGCGACGATTTGGGGCGTGCAGCGGCTGCGGGGTGGCTGGGTGCGAGAGCTTCCGTCGGTCAGGTCGAGAGAACGGGTCGGTCAGGCGCTTGGATTGCGGGCGGGCGACGATGCAACGCTGCAGCGCTTGGGCGCTCGGTCACAGCGGGCGGGGCCTTCGGTCGGGCACGGAGCGGAGCGGGGGACGAAGCGGGCGACAGCTGCGGTGCGGGGCGGGCGCTTGAGCTCTCGGTCTGACCGAGAGCTCCCTTCGGTCGGTGCGGAGGAATTGAGCGGAGCGGCTATGCAGCGATGCGGGCCAAGCTTGGTGCGGGGGCGGCCAGCGGTCGGAGCGGGGGTTTTGGCCTCGTTTCTTCGGTCGTGCGGGGGGCTGAACGTCGCAACGTTGCGACGATTCGTCGCAACGTCCAATTTCAAGTTTGGAAGAGGCTAGGGCTAATTTCTTTGGAAAATAGGGTCTTGCTAGGGGTTGCTTATATAGTATAGGTGGGTTGACTTGGTCTAGGGCTAAATCTAATAGGATTAGAAGTTCAAAAAGATTTAAAATTTGAATTTAAACTTCTCCAACCCATTCTAGGATTTGACCTGGTCCAAATGAGCTGGAAATTGGCTCAAAAATTATTTAAAACGTTTAAAACTCAAATAAATTTTATTTGGTCGAAATTAATTTAAAAATAAATTATTAAAAATATTATAAAACTTGTAAAAATTATAAAAGTGGTCAAATGAACTACAAAAATTATAAAATAAATATCGGGGTGATCGTGGCGACGAATGTGAGCTAACTAAGAAGACAGATCTCAGTTTCGACGTCGGACGACGGAACTAAAAATAGAAACGTCTCCCGTCAAGAGTGAGAATCGTCACGTCTCATCGAGTAAGTTTAAATTGTGGGAAAACGACTCGAGAAACGTCGTTCCAAATTAGTGCCACCATTTAATACCCTCAGAGACGTTCACAACGACATATCACACAAAAGTGTTCACGAGCAAACAAAGTCTAAAACAAACACGTGCACGGCCAAAAGCACGTGTACGAACAACGTACCACGAGAAGTGGTCGTTACATCCTCCCCACCTTAGAATAAAGTCCGTCCTCGGACTTTCTAATATAGCTAGTCGCTCTAATAACTACCCCAGTCAAGCCACATTATAATTTAAACCAAGTATAGTCATTGCAAGTGCTTATATATGCACTAAGTAGTCAAACATTAATACCACCAACACGTATATACATTCACATACGTATACACTTATACCTATTATATTCAGTCAAATTCATACATGTATTTCAATCAGGTATATAAACATACATCCCTTATATAACTACTACTCACAAACAATAATTCAGGTACTCACATAAGAATAGTGTCACACTTAGCAAATACAACCATTGCTCTACATATAGATAGCTACCTATGCACAAACATCAAGAGTATACTTCCCTCTAATATTCATCTAATACCAACATCTCAGCACTTATAGTCACACCATACCATTACTAAATCAAATTCACTATATCTAATATACATTCACCGCTACTATAATTTCACAATATATAGTCATTCAAATACATGCAAATAGTTCACCATATATTCACATCACGTACGGTCCTATAACTGTATTTACGACACGCCACATATACCATAGTCATCAAAACCTATAACTAAGCACATACTTACCCGTGCATGGTGCACACCCATACACGCTAACATTTCATTTTCATACGCCAATCATACCATTATATAACTAGCACACCCACACACCTAGTTTTAGCTAGTACACATGCGTTCACACAACAAGTCCTTAGTAATTAGCTATACCACAAGACCAACACCTATAACTATATACTGGCATAGCGACCCACAATCATGTGCGTAGCACAACCAGGCACAAACACTCCTATCACTATACATACATCAAACATTGCTATATTCAAACTACAAACTTACATTCAATATACTTAGAGTATACCCACTCAAGCTTGAGTGAGACTCAGTACTCATATTAGAATATTCTATATACGTAACACGACACTCATACATATACCAATACTACTCCCATATATATACATCTACCAATACAACCATATACATTCCATAAATCAATCACACTTAATATTTAGTCAGGCAATACTCACATATTTAAATTATTTTATATACCATAATAATAATAATACAGACATCAGCACTCGTATAATTATAATACACTCCCTAATACATGCATACGTATTCATCGTATAGTCACACGCACATGTAACTTATATATATATATTCACACCATAGCCTACTACCTATAATTAGTATACTAACTCATCCACACATACATAATTAAGATGTGCAATAGTCGTGTATACCTCACGGTATGCACTCATGCAACATCCCGTAAAAGCAAGCAATACCAATCAAAATTATAATCCTACTACCATATGTATATCACATATATACTCATGCAACAAAACATAACTACTTACATATAAGCACCATATATATCTACCTACGAGCACATACTCACTCGTACTAGTATATAGGTCACACAATAGACCTACTTACTTATCTATAGGTTCACACATTATCATCACACCTAGCATATACCTAGCTTTACCAATCATTTTATTTCAACCATTATAAGTATCTCTAATTACATACATTCCATTAGATATTTCAACGCTAGCTCTTATATACACCGGCATCCCTAGTATAGTATAGCTATCCACACAAAAATCTATAATTACTAACACACAACAACTTCATACTATCACGAATAACTCCGAGTATATATATATATATAAATATATCACACAATAGGCAAGCACCAATATACTATGGGGGGTACACTCATTCAAGCCCACGTACACAACTTAGGTACGTGCACAACGACACCTCTCAAGGGTCCAAGGGTCTACTAACAACTAAGGGTTGACACAGACATTGACGGACCCTAAGGCCTAAGCAATAAAGAGAGATCGAGGGCGAGACGAGGGAAGGATCGATAAGCACGAGTTCAGATAGGACGAATACGAGGAGACGGCTTGGTTGGACGAAACATTGACTCAAAGGTGAGGTTTAGGTTGAGGGAAAAAGGAGATGTAGTGATGCTTTATAGAGGGGGAAAGAAATAGGGTAAATAGCATAAGCTAAAATACGCGGAGTTTGAAAACTGTTTGTACTTCAAAAGTTAAAATCCTCGTCTGAAAAGAAATATTTAGGGATCGATAAAACGAGTTGTTCAAAATAAATTTGAGTCGAATATTCATAATAAGAGAAAATGGTCTCTTGGTTTTTAAAAAAATTTAAAAGGAAGTAAAATCATTTACGCGAATATTAAGGACATGGTTTAGAAAATTCCATCAGTCAGTAATTTAATAAAATGTTGTCAAAAGTTTTGGAAAGTCGAAGAATGAATTCGAGTAGCGGAAGAATTTAAACTCATGTTAATGCTTTCAAAACTTTTAGGCTATGGAAAATTTAAAATGATCAATTTGAAACTACTTTTAGAGAACGAAGGTTTGCCAAAAATGAGAAACAGAGTTACACAAGGTTCTTAATATACGAGCACAACAAGTTTGGTACGGATATAAAATTTTTTGAAAGTATGTATGGTGCACGGAAAATAATATTAACTTAGTAGTAGAATTATCGAAATCGAATAGCAAGTCTTAAAAATCAAATCAGGGAGGGTCTAAAGCAGGAAGAGGTTATGAAAATAGTAATTTTGCAAAAATCTGAAATAGTGAGAACGACGAGCAAAAACCAACTTGCTGAAATCTGAAATTCCATGTGACTTGAAAAGTATATTAAAAGTAAACACGAAGTATTATCCAAATGGCATAAATAAGAGGGAAAATTATAAATCGAACTGAACAAAATAAAAGTACGGTTCAGAATAAAATTAATATATGAAAAGACGACATGAGTACGAAAACATAGGCTGGGAAAAATATTATAAGCTAGAGTTCAAAATTCCGACAAACGTTTTAAAAAAAATTTAAATCAATGATGAAGTATGAAGTATAAGTATATTAAGATTTTGAACAAATTTAAACCTAGGGAAAGAGGAAATCGAAATATACTTTTGGAAGATTCAAGATTGTAACGAAAAGGTTTGAAAATTGACGACGATCGTCATGGGGCGATCTCGTGAATCGAGGCAAGGAAATTGGTCAGGTGATCAAAACATTCATATGCCTAGGTTATGAATCAGGAAGGTCTACGGAAAGTCCTACGGTCGACCAACTAAAGATTAGGAACTAGGCGCTAAGACTTCTAAAGGTTAGACGGTAAAGAATTGCGTTCAACTTGGTCCGAAATCGATGAGCCCAAAAGCGAACGTCTAAAGGAGGTTCTAGAAGTCTAATATGGTTAGGGGTAAACAAGGACCGCTAGGGTGACTCCTACGACGATTGAATCAATTGCTAGAAGGGGGGTTTAACTACAGTCAGGGCCTCTAACTAGCAAGCACAGACGTCTAACTAAGCCTTCTTATCACCTAGTGTCCTAAGAAAACAACTAAACTCAGGGCTTATGACTCGGATGTTGCAATTTATTTAATGGACATTCCGTTATTATCGTTGTTCCGTTAATTCGCAATTGCAAGATTGGACCTGCATGGGCCACCAACAAAACCTGTGACGCCCCGCTTCCCAAAAATATGGAGGCGAAGCGTGAGAAGGTCCGCTCAGACTTGAAGCTACAAAGCTGCAAGTCCGATAAGCGTCGATCAAATTTAAACTGCAGGTCCTTGCAACGCGAACGAAACAAAGATAATAATGTTTAAATGAGACAAAAGAGATATCTCAGAATATCCATAAAATAAGTTTCAACATCACAGAAAAAGCCACCCGGCTGAAAAGAAAAGAGTTTAAAGGCCCAAACATGGCCAACAAAGTAAAAAGTACAAAACAACGGTGCTACGCACCAACAACTAACAAAAGGCCTAAAGCTCAACAAAACTCAAAGCATGGTCACCGGTGTCCACCAAAATCCTCCTGGGCAATCATGGACTCAGACTCAGCGTCAACAACTCATCACGTACACAGCAACGACCTCTGGCTCAGGTCTAACATGTGACACCCAAAAGAGCAAGGGGCACATGTCAGCAAGTCTGGGAGACTTGTGCAAGGAAACTACAAGTGGGTAAAAGTAAAGCAACCTAGCAGTTCTAGTATGAATGCGATGACACGGCAGTTTAAAGTATGAGTGCAACAGGTAAAGTAAAGTAAAGTACAGTACGAGCATGGCATGGCATTCACAAGACAAGTACAAGGCAATGAAAGTAAGCACCTCGTGCACAGAGATTCCGCCTTTTGGCTAGAGTGGCTGCACGGCCAGCTCCTAGCTCAAGTAACCGTTTATCCCTACCCCTCCACGTGTATCGGGCATTGGTTTCTGGCCAACACATGAGGCCCGCCTCTGGTCCACGAGCCAGGAAGTGTGTAAACAAGTATGGCGTAGGGGTGCACCTAGCCAGTCAGGTAGTACAAGGACAAGTATTGTAGCGTGTGCTACGATGCAACAATCAATGCATGGATGACATGGCATGGCAAGTAGTAAAGCGTACAAGTAAGAAAAGTAAACGTGACAGTTTAGCATGCATGAATGACAAGTTTAAGGGTTGGATCTAGCTTCGTTGTCAAGCTAGATCATTTAGGTGACGGATCTAGTTTCGTTGTCAAACTAGATCAAGTAGGCGTCTAGCCAGCTATCATTTCACTGACTAGTCTCTTTTACGCTAGGAACAAGAAAGTGGCCTAAAAACAGGGCCCTACACAAGAGTTGGCAAGTTTCACTTGCCTGCAAGTTCGACGTCTGAGCACACCGTCCAATGAGTCCAAAAATCACAATTATCTACGTGCAAAGTCCACCGGCCTAAAGTCCATATTATTAATCTTGATTAGTGAATTTAAAACATTTAAAATACTTTAAAAATACTGATTTTTAGTCTTGATTAGCATGCAATTGGGTTGGGGTTCCTAGGGGTGCAAAACGTTACCTCAACACGACGCGAAAGCTACACCGGCGTCGGGTAGCGACGCCGGGGGTTGGAATAAGAGAACGCGCTCCAAGTCCTGATTCCAATATAGTTTCCTCGCTGGAAAATTCAGAGCTTCAACCGGAGCGACGGTTCCAGATTCCAAAGCTCGCACGTGCGACGACGGGCTACGACGTGCGACGACGTCGTACGCGACGGATCCTTGAAGAGCAAGCACCTAGGTGGGGCCCACAGTAGTCCTAGGGACCTTTGGGGAACCCAAAATACCTCTGGAGAACTTGGGGGGCCCACGGAGGCAAGTGGTGCGACGGATGCGGGGTTGCGACGAGTGGCCGTCGGTCGTACCCCTCCAATGCGGGAGAAACCCTCGGTCGTGCGCTGAGAATGCGGGCTGCGACGATTTGGGGCGTGCAGCGGCTGCGGGGTGGCTGGGTGCGAGAGCTTCCGTCGGTCAGGTCGAGAGAACGGGTCGGTCAGGCGCTTGGATTGCGGGCGGGCGACGATGCAACGCTGCAGCGCTTGGGCGCTCGGTCACAGCGGGCGGGGCCTTCGGTCGGGCACGGAGCGGAGCGGGGGACGAAGCGGGCGACAGCTGCGGTGCGGGGCGGGCGCTTGAGCTCTCGGTCTGACCGAGAGCTCCCTTCGGTCGGTGCGGAGGAATTGAGCGGAGCGGCTGTGCAGCGATGCGGGCCAAGCTTGGTGCGGGGGCGGCCAGCGGTCGGAGCGGGGGTTTTGGCCTCGTTTCTTCGGTCGTGCGGGGGGCTGAACGTCGCAACGTTGCGACGATTCGTCGCAACGTCCAATTTCAAGTTTGGAAGAGGCTAGGGCTAATTTCTTTGGAAAATAGGTCTTGCTAGGGGTTGCTTATATAGTATAGGTGGGTTGACTTGGTCTAGGGCTAAATCTAATAGGATTAGAAGTTCAAAAAGATTTAAAATTTGAATTTAAACTTCTCCAACCCATTCTAGGATTTGACCTGGTCCAAATGAGCTGGAAATTGGCTCAAAAATTATTTAAAACGTTTAAAACTCAAATAAATTTTATTTGGTCGAAATTAATTTAAAAATAAATTATTAAAAATATTATAAAACTTGTAAAAATTATAAAAGTGGTCAAATGAACTACAAAAATTATAAAATAAATATCGGGGTGATCGTGGCGACGAATGTGAGCTAACTAAGAAGACGGATCTCAGTTTCGACGTCGGACGACGGAACTAAAAATAGAAACGTCTCCCGTCAAGAGTGAGAATCGTCACGTCTCATCGAGTAAGTTTAAATTGTGGGAAAACGACTCGAGAAACGTCGTTCCAAATTAGTGCCACCATTTAATACCCTCAGAGACGTTCACAACGACATATCACACAAAAGTGTTCACGAGCAAACAAAGTCTAAAACAAACACGTGCACGGCCAAAAGCACGTGTACGAACAACGTACCACGAGAAGTGGTCGTTACAGTTTCTGAGTCAGAGTGACTAAGTATCCGGTTTAATCTACAATATTTTCAGATTGAACAAGTATAATAAGACTTAAATCTAAAAGTTTGCATGTAGGCTTGATTGGGATTCAAATTAAGTATGATGAAATTTGGAATGTGATTGATTCACTACGGTGGCATGCAGTGGAATTAAAATTATAGCATCTCACAAATATGTTCAAAGCGCAAAACAGACAAATTTATTCCCGTGGGGGCGTTGAGCAAATTTGTCATCGACGCAACTTTAACTTAACGTGCACAACGGTCATAATTCTGCTGGTTGTGCGCGTTAAACAATTGTCCATAAAATACCTTAGATGCTCAAAGCGAACACCTGGCTTTGCTTGTTCTGTGCTTTGCGCAATTATGTTAACCATTAAAAATTTGCTCAACGCGCACAACGGCTCAAAGCGTGTACACCTGGCGTTGCTTGTTGTTTGCTATGAGCAATTATTTAAACCATTAAAAATTTTCTCACCGCGCACAACGGCCATAAATTAATTGGTTCTGAGCGTTGTGCAATTATGTAAGCGGCTATAAATTTTTCCAGCTCACTTCCCACCGGTCAAACATTCTTGGGAAAATCATATGTCTGGTATCAATCAACTGTAGATTGACGAGCAGTATTTTGTATATTCACGAGAACCCCTCCTGTAGCATGACGGGGTCTTCGATGTAGCCACACATTAACTCTACTTCTGTCGCATCCTCATAAACCAATACAATTCGTTGCCATGCGTTGTGCGTTGTGCGTTGTGCGTTGTGCGCCTTGAGCAATTTCGGTTTTCCATGCGTTTTGCGCGGTGAGCAATTATGATTGTTAGTTTGTTACTCGCTTCTGTATTATTTAGCACGATGTGCGCGTCGAATAAAATGTATTAAAAAGGATTGGTGGAGATTAGTATTGTTGGGAGTAATTTTCCAATTGGCATCATTGTTGATCAAGGCGAAAAACCGTTGATTTTCCTTGTTTTGCACGGAGAGTAATTAACCTATTTTGTTTCCTTATTATACTCTTCATATTGATTGGTCCAATTCCCCTATAAATGGCGTACAAGGAGCCCTCATCTTCTCACAACTTCCTCTACTTTCTTCTATCATCTTCTTCTTTATTTGCCCACACAACCTCCGTCTGGAAACAATAAGGTCTTCTTATGTTCAAGCATGTTGCATGAGGTAGAAATGGACGAGATGGAGATGGATATGGAGTGTAAAGATGAGATGGTCTTCTACTGTTCGGGCGTGATGCTTGAGATAGAAATGGACGATAGAATTCAACCAGTACTTTTTTCACGTAAAGATAAATGGTTAATGTTGGAAACTGCAACGACGGTAATAAACGCAACGAAGGGCTATCGTCCATTAATAATCTAGCATGCACGTGGAATGGCCATCTGCTCTTTACACTCTATCTCCTCCTCCAACCCCTTCATCTTTGTACTATACATCGTCTAAGACACACAAACACCTCCTACTATCCTTTCCAATCTCGAAGATGAAAATCTCATTCTATTTATAACGCAACCATGTGTTGGTGTTCACCGGCTCTTGGGAATCGGAGTTCTTTTCGGTGTCTTCGAACCGGCGTCATACTTGACAGCCGGGTACAACGACGCCTGCAATGACGACACTCCTATCCGGGCTACGGTGGCAGAAAGTTGGCAAACACGTCCATAAACGCAACGAATATGGTCGCTTCGTTGCGTTAATTAACGTCATTGCTGACTTTCGGCAACCGTAGGCAGGATAGGAGTGTCGTCATTGCAGGCGTCGTTGTAGGGTGAAGCACGTAAATCACACCGACAATTTATCGCGTAAAGAGCCCCTTCATTGCAAACATCTTACGAAGACAATCATATGTATCAGTTTGTAAAGAGCATAGGGTAATGAATTTGTTTTGTTCTGTATCAGTATGTACATCCATATATTTGAATGGCTGGGTCATTTTGAAAATGTCATCAATTGGAATATGTATGAGATTTAATCTAAAACTTTTCAAGCAGTTTCTGAATTCGATTGAATATGTAGCCGATTTAATCTATAATGTCTTCAAATTGAATATGTATCAGCGATAATCTAAAAGTTTGCATGTAAACAAGTTAATTTTCTCATAGACGGAATTTAACAACTTACTTGGAGGGACATTTTCGTGTTCTTTACAATACGTCGATAAAGACGCCAGTGGTTGAAGGCAGGCCGTTGGATGGCGGGCTGGGGTGCCGTTCCACTTTACTGTAAACTGCATCAGGATGTGCGATGGGAGGTCGAGGAGTGGAAGGCAGGCCGTTGGATGGCGGTCTGGGGTTTCGTTCCAATTTACTGTAAACTGCATCAGGATGTGCGACGGGAGGTCGAGGAGTGGAAGGCAGGCCGTTGGATGTCGGGCCGGGGTTTCGTTCCACTTCAGGATGTGCGACGGGAGGTCGACGAGTGAAAGGTAGACTGTTGGATGGCGAAGGGACCCGTTGTCTGGGAACGGTGGTGCTCAGTGGGGTGATTTGGCATGGCGATGCCTTCACCGGTGATTTGGACCGACACCCCGCGGGCAGCGACGCCTCCCCCGGTGGTGGAGGTAGTCACGAAGTAGGCACTGGAGGGGAGGAGCGGTCCGCCCTAAGTCCCCTGGTGTAAGTTGTCCAAGGGAAGTCAGGGAGTGGAAGGTGGTCCGCTCCATGTGTAAGAGGAATAACTCATCGGTGATCCGCCTGTAAGAGGAGGAATTCGTCGGGAAGGAGAGGTTCGGTATCAACCGAGGGCCTATCCAACGATCGGGCCAACAGGAGGTTTCTTTTGAGAGGGGAGGAGTGTCTAGAGGCAAATCGTCCCTAACGCCCTGGGTTTGTGAGGAGAGATCGAATACGGGGGCGTCTCGCCCCCTTTTAACCTTCATGGTAAGGCTTTTCTTTCTTTGCTTTGAGCAATTATGTCTCAGCGTTGAGCAATTAAGTAAGCGGCTACAAAACCACTCATACCTCAGAATTGCTCACCGCACACAACCACTCAAACTCAGAATAAGCTCACCACACAAAACCACTCCAAACTCAGAATTGCTCAGCGCACAAATCCACTCAAAACTCAAAATTGCTCATCGCACAGAACCATTCAAACTCAGAATTGCTCACCACACACAACCACTCAAAAAACAGAATTGCTCAGAGCACAAAACAACTCAAACCTCAGAATTGCTCACCGCACACAACCATTTTTTCCCAGTGAGGGTGAACTGCCACAAAGTTCTCCACTGGGTCACAGTTGCTCTTGCTTTTGAGGACATTTGTGTTATTTTTGGGTCAAAAGGTCTCCTTGAGAGCTTTCAAATCGCTCTAGCTACATCAATTCTCTCACATCGCAATTAAGAGTCTCTTCATATGTCTGATATCAATCCGCCGTATATGCATGAGCAGTTTTTGTATATTCACGAGAACCCCTCTGTAGCATGACGGGGTCTTCGATGTAGCCACACATTAACTCTACTTCTGTCTCATCAATACAATTCGCTACCATGCGTTCTGCGTTGTGCGCATTGAGAAATTCCCGTTTTCTATGCGTTCTGCGAGGTTGAGCAATTATGATAGTTACTCGCTTCTGTATTATTTAGCCCGGTGTGCGCGTCGAATAAAATGTATTAAAAAATCTTAGTGGAGAGTAGTATTGTTGGGAGTAATTTTCCTATTATGTGATCAAGGCAAAAAACCGTAGGGTTTCATTGTTTTAGGCGGAGAGTAATTAACCGATTTTGATCCACATGCTACAATAATTGGGATTACACGATTTTCGCGTTGGAATTACGCGGTTTGCGCGTTGAGCATAAATGTTGATTCCCGAGATCCATTGCATTACTGTAGGATCACGGACTTTTTATACGCTTCATTTTGATTGGTCCAATTCCCCTATAAATGGAGGACAACGAGCACTCATCTTCTCACAACTTCATCTACTTTCTTCTATCATTTTCTTCTTTATTTGCCCACACAACCTTCGTATGGAAACAATAAGTCCTTCAGCTATTCGTGCATGTTTGATATAGATATGGACGATAGCATTCATCCAGTACTCTTTTCACGTAAAGGTAAATGGTTCATGTTGGAAACTTATGCAACGAAGGGCTATCGTCCATTTATAATCAAACATCCCCGACATTGCTGGGGGGTGTTGCAACTACGTTGTTAAGAAAATTTGTCCCAAACAGCACTATGAAAAATATGTACGATGATCATACCATATTCTTTTGGGGTGATATTGGCTACGCTGTCTCACATGTTTCAGGAAAGCTGTTGGGTGTTGTACCATGTAAGATTGTTATTCCCTCCTATTATGAATTGTGGCTATGTATTTGTTTTGTGTGTCTTGCTATACACTCCATCTCCATCTCCATCTCCTCTTTATACACTCCATCTCCTCCATCAAACCCTTCATCGTTTCACTATACATCATCTTTGACGCACAGACACTCCATCCTATCCTTTCCGATCTCTTACACTCCCAAACACAACGTCTTATGCAACCTCGTGTTGTTTTACATCGTCTCCGGTAACGGAGTTCCAATCGGTGTCTTTTGTCCTGACTTCAGGATACAACAACGACAGCAATGACGGTAATAAGCGAAACGGTCTGCCGACTTTCAAATTCACGGCGTCCCCTACAAAGGACCAAGTGCCACGTCAATGCACACATCTGGTATGAAAATCATCTTGAGCAGATCAGGGCAGAAATTCGACAACTGCAACATAGATGTGGAGCGCGTTGCCCGTGTAGTACATCGCCACAGGGGAAACGCGTTCCAGCCGTTGTGTTTGACACGGCTACATACTTGACTGCAGGTTACAATGACGCGACACTCATTTACAGCCGATGATGGTAGAAAATCGACAACGGCGTTAATAAAAGCAACGAAGATGGGCACCCGATAAACTCGCAGAAGTTGAAGGGGGTAGCACGCAGATCACACGCCACTTCATTGCAAACATCTACGAAGACAATCATATGTATCAGTTTGTAAGAGTAAAGGGATATGTATCAGTTTGGATCCGTATCTGTACGTGCTTCAGTATATTAGAATGGGTTGGCCATTTTAGAAAGGTCGCCGTTTGAATATGTATCAGCGTTAATCTAAAGGTTTGCATGCAGTTTCTGAATCAGATTGACTAGGTATCAGATTTAATATAAAATGTCTTCAGATTGAATAAGTATCGGTCTTAATCATAATTAGGTACAGTTTCTAAGTGAAGTTTGACTGTTGGCATGTTGCGGAATCACAATTTTAGTCTGATGAAAATTGGAATGTGAATGATTGACCGTTGGAACAAAAATTACAGCATCCAACAAATATGCTCAAAGCGCACAACGGGCAAAATTAGTCTGTGCGGGGCGCGTTGAGCAACTGCGCTATCGACGCAACTTTAGCTCAACGCGCACAACGGGCATAAGTCTACTAGGTGTGTGCGCGTTTAACAATTGTTGATAAACTACCTTTTATATGCTCAAAAAGCGAACACCTGGCTTTCCTTTTTGTGCGCTTTGAGCAATTATGTTATGACATAGAAAATTGCTAAATGCGCAGACTTGCTTCATTTGATGTTTTGCACGTTGATGAGATTTGTATTCCAAACGAAATTGGCACCGAGCATAATGGGCATAATTTTGCCCGTTGTGTGCGTTGAGCTATTTTTTTAGTAGCTATCAGTTTATCCCAATGCGCAAAACTTAGGCAGGCATTAATCATTATTGAACAGAACATCCGGCTGGTAACAATCCGCTGTATATTAACGATCACTGCTTGTATATTCACCAGCACTGCTCTGCAGACTCGAGGGGTCTCTTAGGTAGACCAAAGGTTCCAATATATCGCCGTTGTGCACTGTGAGCAATTCTGTTAACCATTAAAAATTTGCACGGTGCGAGCAACAATTAATGTGGAGATATCAGCAAATTTTATTGAGTGGGCGAGTAGGAGTTTTTTTCGCACTAACAAAATTGCTTACCGCGCACAACCGGTCAAAATTATTTGTTCTGATCGTGGTGAATGGTGAGCAATTGTAGTAACCACTAACAAATTGGCTAATAAAGGCGCTCAACGGGAAAAACTTATCAATGGGAGTTTGTGGTAAGCAATTTTGTCAGACAATAACATATATGATACAATAACCCTATTCTCACTTGGACTATTTGACACACTAACAATGATACATTCTCATCGCATAACAATTTGGAACAAAGGTTGATGTTATTAAAAATACTCAGAGCGCAAAACCGGCACTAATATTGACAGTTCTGTGCGTTGAGCAATTTTGTAGGTAAAGACATAATTACTCAAAGCGCAAAACAGGCAATATTACTGCAGTGTTGCGCTCGGTGTAATTGGTATGATATACAACATCAATCCATACCAATGATGACATTTGGACATTTCGGAAGCCATGACAAAATTTCATCCTACAAAGTGGTCAATTTGTATACAAAAAACGTATTACATTGATCAAACGTTTTATCTTATAGATACTAAATAGCATCAGCGGTATCAATATTCATACCTTCTACCTTCTCAACGAATGACTGCATCATCTGCTCATAACCAACCTGCCTTCCATCAGCCACAGCGTCATGCTTTCTTATCCACATAAGTGAAGTCGGAGGGACGGGACCAGTTGGGTCAAGTTTAACAAAAACAAAGTGATTATCGTTCACATGACCCAACGTTATGTGGCGTCTATAGGCTCGGTTTACTGGAGGACTTCTCAATGGAAAAAATGTCACACACAGCTTGGGTGTAAGCAAATGTACTACACAGTTGTAGCATGAGGCAATGACATGTGCCATGTCTGAAAATTGCATCCAGTCATCCCGTCTGGCAACTGCCTCCAAATTAAAATTATATGTAGCCTCACCCATAACACGCATGTACAAGACGTTGTATGTCCGCATCTCACGGAGCAATTCAGTTCTGACAGGCAGCCAATCGGATTGATCCAAGCCCAACTGAACTGCCACAGCCCTGTACCCACAGTTGCCATCTACATCCACGTTTACGCAGCACACTATGAGGGATCGTAGACAAGGAGAAAAATCCAAATAATATGGTATGAGGAAGTTGTCAGGCAATTCATCAACATAATCATCACAGGGAAACGAAGGTTTCGGATTCTTTATTTGAAGTGTCGGACGCCTACTACTTTCCTTCACAGGCCTCCTCTTCAATTTAGGCTTCTCATTCGCCGCCGTCTTATGCTCCGTAATCGAATGCAACTGTGGAGCCTTAACAGGATTCTTCCTAACTGTAGGCTTCACCGTCTCATCCGAAACATGCTCAGAAATCTCATCAACCAGTGGAGAAATTTGTTTAAGCATGCCATCCATCTCCTCGTTCTCATCAAAATACGTGGCCACAGCCGTCTCCTCATCCCTCCCAGCAGTCTGAGCATCCACATTTTGATCCCCCGTCTACACCGTTGCCCCCAACTCCAACATAAGCTCAGCTTGCATCAACCCAGCATCCACTATCTTCTCATCCTCCACATCCTCCACAGTCGCCTCATCCACCTTCGGCTCCTAATTCACGACAGCTGCATTCTCCCCCTCATCCATCTCAGCAGTCTGGTCATCCACATTACGTTCCACCGTCCCCGTCATATCCACCAACTCCCCAGTATGCTCCTCAGCAATCAAATCAGTAGCCACTTCCTTATCATCCTCCTCCTCATTCGCCTTCTCCTCATACACCTTCGGCTCCACAGTCTCAGCCGCTGCATTATCCTCCACCAGTACCTCCTCAGCATTCTGCACCTCCACGTTAAGGGCAACCGTCTCCTCCGTCTCCACCAACTCCCCAATAACATAATCATCTACAGTCAACTCAGCAGCCACTGCATTCTCAGCCTCATCCTCCCCATAAACATCATGCACCATCGGCTCCATATTCTCCTCCGCTGCATTAACCTCATCCTCCTCCGCAGCATTCTGCTCTTGCCCACTAAGAGCCAACTTCTCAGCAGCCTTCTCCATCGCATTACGGTCCACCTCATCATCCTGCAAATAAGCAGCCAATGTAGTCACCTCCTCAGCCTCATCCACCTTCTCCTCATCTCCCTTCTGCTCCTCCTCAACATTATCCACATGCAACACAAGCTCATCACCCACAATTCTACACGGTGATGCTAACTCCTTCAACTTGTTTACAATACCCACACTCTGCCCCCTTAGTAATCGGGTACGTGCATTATAAATTGATTTGATTGGTGTTTCCTTGAAGGATTTAGTTTCCTTCATGCCTTTCAAAATTGCTGACGACGGCACCTTTCTATTTGCCAAGTCTCGCAATGCTTCCACCTCTTTTCCCTGCAACATCCCGTCGTCGGAATGGCCCGCGACATAATTATCAGCTTGATGGTTGTGCCTGCCATCAACGACCGTTAAATTCCACTCACCGCCATCGACCACCTCATTACCACGCAATTTGAACAGGCATCCACACTTGTTCGTTCTAACTGACCGGTTGCTCTTTCATACTGGTCGGTGTCCCCTGTAGTTCCCGCTTCTTGCACATGCATAGTAGGCAGCAGGAGTCATATTGGACGATTTACTCATACTCGATGCACTGGTAACAATCACATGCCCCTGTTGTCGTCTGACGCTCTTTATCCACTGAAAGAGCTCGTCTCTACTTTTAAAAAGTTGAATCGTTGTAAATTCGGCTGTATAATCCATATACACCTGTATCAAACAATTCATACAACTAATTGGACCGGGAACCAAACATTAGTTTCATTATTGCCCGTAAAGATAAATCAATATTACCTCGGAATTTTTTAGCGTCTCCATCAATCTCAACTGTCTCTGCAGGCAAGTAAAAACCAAAAATTTCTCCTTCTATTTCTACACATTGTAATAAGAATATCAAATAAAATGTACTTAACAGTATATACTTACCAAATCACGATTTCGACAAATTTAGGTTCAAAACCCCTAAATCGATTGCTATCGCTTCACCGATTTGTTTGAACGCAGCAGTTGACACTGTGATGTAAATGTCGAGCCCAGTAATAAAAATCAAATCTTTGGAATTTCCGTCTGTGCGCCTTGAGCAATCTACGAAAAACTTGCCGTTTGATATTCCGCCTTGAACAATCTGTGGAAGGTTATGGCTGTGAGCGGTGAGCAGAATTTATCAAGGGGTGAAAGAGGGTCCTAACGGGTCATAACAGGTAAAAATTTTAACCCGTTGTGTGCTTCGAGTAAATTCGGTGGTTTAGTTGGCATATTTTACTCAGCGTGCACAATGGTTATATTTTTACACGATTTGAACCATTTTGCACGCTGAGTAATCTTACATGGATTGTCAGGATTGACATTAGTAACGGTAATCATTATTAATCGCGACGCTGAGAATGATTTTGCCCGGTTGTGCATGCTGAGTAGTTCTAAATTTTGTTTTTAATATATATTCTATTGGATTACTAATATTCTTATGCCGATGTTAACAACATTATTGATACATATAAAATAATATAATACCAACGTGATAACTATCATAATTTGTATTAATTAACAGCCTTAAGAAATATTGGATAGATTGCGTGTGTTATTAAGCATTCAAAATCTAGTATATATCAGTTTGTACCCGTTCACCAAAAAGTTAGTATGAGGCAAACTTGATTAGTAGGTCTATCGTTGAGCATAACTTATAGATACGATACACCACAGCACGACATACAGATGATAACATTTGCACATTTAGGCAGACACAATAAAATTTCATGCTACCAATCTGTCAATATGAAATAAACAATCCATAGTAAAATGATACAACGTTTTATCCTACAATATTTCAATAACGTCAACGGTTGCACTATCGTGACCAAATACTATTGACTGGAATTGATGCATCCTATCCTCATAAGCAGCCGGCCATCCGTCTGACACATCGGAACGGTATCTTAGCCACATACTTGAAGTCGGAGGGACATGACCATATGGGGCAAGTTTAACAATAACGAAGTGATTATTGTTCACATAACCCAACATTATGTGGCGTCTGGATGATAGGGGTACTGGAGGAGTTCTTAAAGGAAAATATGTCACACACTAATGTGGTGCAAGAATATGTACTACACAGTCGTAGCATGAGGCAATGACATGTGCCATTTCTGGCATCTGCATCCACCATTTAGCTTTTGGACGGTCTAACAAGTGGCCCAGTGCCACTACATTCTTTTTAAATTCCACGGCACCCATAAGTTGCCGGTACAAGCCGTTGTGGTTCTGCATCTCTTCACGCAAGTCATATTTGACCTACATCCATTCGTCCTCACCCAGTCCCAATTGAGCTGCCACAGCCCTATACCCACCATTTCCGTCTGCTTTCACATCTACGACGTGCACTATAAGGGGGCGTAGACACTCAGGAAAAGCGTTCCAAAAAGGTATTATTATGTCGGCAGCCAAGTCCTCATCATTATCATCATGTGGAATTGATTGTTGCAGCTTCTTTATTGTACGTTTCCACAACGGCCTACTTCTTCCCTTACCCGGCTTACACGTCAATGTAGACGTATCCGTCATCTCAGCTTGCTGCTTAGCAATCTCCGCTACCAGGGTAGAAATTTGCAGACGTAGAACCTCATGCTCCTTCTCAAAGGCCTTAGCCACTGCATTCTCATCCTCCTCCTCCTCAGCAGTCTACTCCGCCTCATTACGATCCACCTTATCATCCTCCCCACCCATCTTCCCAGTATGATCCTCCTCCTACAACTCAACAGGCACTGCATTCTCCCAAAACGCCTCCCCCACCTTCTGATCCTCCCCCTCATTATTCACAACCTTCACATGGTCATCACCCACAATTTTATCAGCTGATGCTAACTCCTTCAACTGTTTTACAATACCAACCTTCTTCCACCATTGTAACCGGTTTCGTGCATTATAAATTACTATGATTGAGGTTGCACTGAAGTTTTTATTTGCCTTCAGTACTTTCAAAATTTCAGATGGCCGAACCTTGCTATTTGCCAAGTCACGCACTGTTTCCATCTCCATTCCCTGCAACGTCCCTTCATCGGAATGGCCATCGACATATTTAGCTGCTTCATGGTTGTGCCTGCCACAAACGACTGTTAACTTCCACTCCTCAACGCCCACGACCACCATATAACCACGCAATGAGAAAGGACATGAACACTTCTTGGTTTTAACAGGCCGGTTGGTCTTTTTTAGCTTTCGGTGTCCCCTATACTCACCGCTTCTTTCACACGCAAAGTACACATCATGATGCCCTTTGGCCATTTTACTTAATCTCCCCAAACGTGTAACAATCACATGCCCAAGACTTAACCCGACGTTGGGTATCCACTGAAACAGCTCTTTTCTATCCTTGAACAGTTGATTGGTGGTAAAGTCGTTTGTAAAATCCATATTATCCTGTATCAAACAATTCATAACCTGATCCTCAAAGATTTAATGCATTATTGCCGAGAAGATAAATCAATATTACCTTGGATTTTTGTACCAACTTCATCAATCTCAACCGTGGATGAATGCATGTAAAATCAAGATAAGAAAGGCAGATAAACTGTACTTAAAAGTATAGACTTACCAAAGAGGCGATTTCGAAAAATTTAGGTCAAAAACCCCTAAATCGATTTCTCTCGATTCAGCTCTTTGTTTGATCTCACCAGTTGAGTAAGTGATGTATCCTTCGAGAAATGAAATAAAAATCAAATCTTTTGGAATTCGGTCTGGGCGACTGGAGCGATCTTTGAAAAAACTTGCCGTTTGAAATTCCGCCGTGAGCAATCTGTGTAATTGTCTGTCAATTCGCTGCGAGCAAAAGGTATTACGGGACAATTTCGGGTCCTACCGGGTCATATCGGGTCTACAATAATTTACCCATTGTGCTGGTTGAGTAAACAAGTCTAGTTTGAAATATTACTAGCAAATAACACGTCCACATGTGCACGTGGACTTGATCAAAATGGTTGTGTACGGTGAGCACTTACAAGTTTTGAGTGGTTGTATGCACTGAGCAATTCGAGTTTTGCGTGGTTGTGTGCACTGAGCAATTCCGTGTTTTGAGTGGTTGTGGGCGGTGAGCAATTTCGAGTTTTGCGTGGTGGTGTGCGGTGAGCAATTCTGAGTTTTGCGTGGTTGTGGACGATGAGCAATTCTGAGTTTTGCGTGGTTGTGTGAGGTGAGAAATTCTGAGATTTGTGTCGTTGTGTGCGGTGGGCAAACAGCTAGACTGTTCACAGAGGAGAACTTTTACATTTTTGCCCTCCCAGTGTTCGCGATGAGTAATTTACACTATGGACCAATATTTTTACGCATACGTGTATACAAATGCATCATAACAGCTTCCATATGCGATCAGTTTTGTGACCTAATGTAGGAAAAGCTAACGAGATAGGGTTTGATCGACAGAAATTATTCTAATTCACTGATCTATATAGACTATAAGAGTTCCTGCTTATATCAAACGAAGATCCTTAAGGCAGAGCAAAAGATTTGTGTCATTGGGTTGGGGTGCCCTAAAATAGTCGACTGCGGACGCATTGCATCGTAAAGTTGGTAAGCCATTAATTGATGCTAATTAATTCCGGTATTTATTAATAATTTCAGAAATTGATTGCTCGATTGTTACATTTGGTACATGATTGCGTAGAAATTACGAAGATTGAGATGGACTCGGTACACATTGAGGGGATCTGTGATGAAGCGGACAAAGAAGCAAAGGTTAGAAATTATTTCGCTTTGTTAACTGACTAATTTACTAGAAAATAAAGGAAAACATTTAGTGACTATGTTGGTATGTGGTACTTAATTCAGCGTATTGTTGAAGGCTCAGAGGTTAATGAAGATTATACAAATCAGTTCACAACAAATAAAATTTTCCACAGCATAGAAGAGCTTGGTAAATGGATAAAAGCGGTCGGTGTGAAAACCGGGAATTTGGTTGTTACAAAATCATCAAATATGAGTACAAAGGGCAATAGGGTCCCAACTTATTATTTGTGTTATGAAAGAAGTGGGACATATCGGCCACACATGCCGGATGTATCGGCCAAAAAATCAACTCGAAGAAAGAAGTGTTCATATCCCTTCTACTTGAGGGCTAATGGTGTGGCAACAGATAAGTGGATTTTGACAGTTGTACGTGGCAATCACAACCATAAACCCGCTATGTACATCGAGCGACATCCAGATGAGAGGAGGTTAGGAGGGGGGAGATGGCCACGGTGAGAGACTTGTCAAATAGATTACTTATGCCAAGGGAAATCTTGAAATACCTAAAGGAAAAGGATAATGCAACATCTACCATAATCAACACTATGTATAAAGCCAGACAGAGGATAAAGGAAGGGGAAATGGCCTGGAGAGCAAAAATGCAGCTATTCCTTAATCTAGTGACACATCGTAATTACATTGTGTATCATGAAGTGGACGAAGTGACAAATGCAGTGATGAATATATTTTGGGCACATCCGCAGTCGGTTGATTTATTACGAAAATTTCCAGAGATTCTGGTTATGGACTGCGCGTTGAAGACCAACCGCAACAGGCCACCATTGATGGAGATGTATAGGGTGACATCCATAGATATTCAGTTCGCGGCTGCACGGAGTCCATACGTGAGGATAACTACTTGTGGGCCTTGGAGAAGTTGAGCTCTTTGCTACATGGATACAGGATGCCACGTGTAATTTTGACAGCACTGGAGCCAGCACTTATGAATGCCATTGGCCATGTATTTTCCCTTGCGGTGCACCAATTATGTAGAATGCACATATCCAAAAAATATTGCCAAAAATTGCCAGCTCTCTTTTGAAGATCAAGAAAAATGGTTAGGTTTCATCTCTAGCTGGAATTTATTGGTAGGGGCACGCAAGGAGGAGGAGTATGTTGTTAAACTGAAGGCATTGGAGACAGAGTACAAAGATTACACAAGGGTCGTGAGCTATATGAAGACATCTTGGCTGGACAAGTATAAGGGGAAGTTTATTTCTGTATGGACAGATGGTAATCTGCACTTTGGAAATGTCAGTACCAATAGAGCGCAGACCAAAAGAGCCCAGACTGAACATTCTAAGCTTAAAAAGGCATTGGGTTCATCGGCCTTCAGTTTATCCGCTTCTTGGCCAACCATACATGAATCATTAGAGGGGCAGTATATCGAGATCAAGGCATCATTCGAGAAATCCAAGATCATGTTGCAACATAATGTGCATGGGTTCTTGTTCAGGGAGCTGATAGGATTTACATCCGCTGCGGCGTTGAAGATAATGTCTGTGGAAGCTGATAAATCTGACTCTATGGGAACGGACCAATGCACAGGTGATTGTCTAGCAAGAATGATTTATGGTGTACCATGTGCCAATGAGATTGGAGAATTCACAAGGGAAAATCGCCCCATTAGCTTAGATGCCGTAAATGCTCATTGGAAGAAACTAGACATGGAGGCTAAGACGGAATTGATGTCTGAATAAGATGGGCTTATACATGCTGAATTAGAGTGCATACACAAGCTCTATGCTCAACTTGATGGGCCGATGAAGCAGGAGTTGTTAATTAAGTTGAAGGAGCTAGCTACCCCGGCGACAAATCTGATTACAGAGCCGCAAGTTAATGTCGTGTTCAATGAAAGAAGAGAAAGGGATAATAATTTGACAAATGAAGATACATCCACCCCCATTGATCCTGCTCATTATGATCATGTCTTAGCCGATGCGGCTAGTTGCTCTGCTCAAATTCCAATTGAAGTCTCATCGAAACAAGAAAGCGTCGGCCGTGTCCAGCCGAGATGGTCCCAAAGGATCAAAAATACGTCTGCTCCACCAATTCCTCCTCAACTTGCTAGAAAGAAACCAACTGTCAAATCCGCAACATCTGGCAGTATGTCTGTGGTTTCTGCTACAGCTTCATTTGCAGCAGCAAATTATGCATCTAAGGACGCTAGAGCCGTTCAAGGAGGCATACCTTATATTGATCAATTCCCCGCTGCAATCACCAATTATATATCGAACGTCACAGATGTGAAGCCAGATGGGAACTATGGTTACAGGGCTTTATCTTCACATCTAGGGATGATAGAGGACCAGTGGAAGGTGGTCAGAAGAGAGTTGCTTGAAGAGCTGCGTGACCACTATGATGTGTACTCAAAGGTGATGGGTGAGGAAAGTGCACAAGAACAGGAAGTGTCAATTAACTATATGGATGACCACCCCCTGAAGAAATATTGGATGACATTCCCAGAAGTTGGACATATAATCTCAAGTCGTTATAACTGTGTAATACATCTGCTGTCAATGCAACATTGTCTTTCATTTTTTCCGTTAAGATCAGGACCAGACCAAGGTACGAAACGTGGTCCCCTCACCATAGGTTTTGTAAATAATAATCACTTTGTAAAGATTCAACTTAAAGATAGAAGCCCGGTCCCACCGGTAATAAGGCATTGGAAGGCTAACCGTCTGCCTGAGGCCAAAGGATGGGTGGAAGGCCTTGAAGAGAGGATGCGACAATTCGAGACATTAATCTGAAAAGATGTACGCAAATATCCCACTGTACTTACTATATCATCAGATGATTGAATGTATAATTTTGTGCAAATGTAGTGTCCGAGTTTATAATGAAAGTATATACTGAAATTTTTGGGATTTGTGCATAAAATTTATGGGATTTTTGCACAACGGGAACTCAACACGCCATCATGGCTTTGCTTGTTGTGCACGTTGAACATTTATGTTATGGGATACAGAGTTGCTAAATTCGCACGACTGTCGTAATTTTACCCGTTGTGCGCTTTGAGCAATTTAAGTTACAGCATTAAAAATTTGCTCACCGCGCACAACGGCCATAAAGGAGAATGCTAAGAGTTGGACCCATAATTGTGTGATTTAGTATGTTATTGATGTTGAAGACCTATGATATATTGCATTAAATGTGTTATGTATGTTGCATGAAGTGATTTCCACCTCTTCGTATTCTTGAATATTTGTCTCCTTGACGATTGGTCTTCTTGAATTTATGGCATAAGTCTAATATCCCAAGTTCGTTTAAAGGAAAATTCTATACGTAACAATGTCGATGCATGTAGAGGCTATGTGAATGATGTAGAAAATGACTCCAATGAAACACACTGACAAATCAGATTCATCCATACACATCAGGTAAAAGGTGTGACCGGTGTGCGCAATGAGAAAAAATTGTATATCTGGTACACTGTGATGCTAAGCTCAATTCCAACGTAGTTCACGTGCACTAAGTATATTCCCGGGTAACTTCGATATTTCACACCATCCATGTCCATTTCTGTGATGGATGTATGCTAATAGTTTTTGTTACGACCTAAAGATCGTAGGAGCCCAACTCCCGCCCGGATCCGCTAACATACCCCATTAGCTCACCATTTCACAAAAGGGCCGCCGCCCCGAAAATCCGGGGCATCATGGAGATAGGCGCGCCTTGCAGCGCTCCCCGAACCGGCCGAGGCGAACAACCGCAGCCGGCCGAGGCGAACAACCGCAGCCGCCCGACCCACCGGGGTAGCGCGCTTGGGGACGCTTGGGTAGCTAGGCCAGGCCTATTGAGGGGGCGCGGCCGGGCTGGACAACCCCCGACTGGAACGGCCCGTCCGATTCCCACGAACCGCGGCGCCTAAAGTGAGCCAGACCTTTAGTTCGACGCTAACGACAAACAGCCTAGGATAAGGACACGACTGACACATACGTCACCCGACCGCCTGACAAAGCACCCCCAGGCGGCTGACCTGTCCGGCGGTTAGTGCTTTCGGCCCTGACATCCCGACAAAAGCACCCCTTGGCCGTTGTGCCGCCTGACAGAAGCAGGTCAGAAACTCCTGTTCCTGATAGCCTTGTCCGAAGCTTCCGCTGACACCCGAGCCAGCTCAGCATGCCTAGTCATCACCCGTCAGGTATAAATACCCCCTCTCCTCTTACGGAGAGGGGGTTGGAAAATTCTCTCTCATCTTCTATAATTGACACACGAGAGCAAAGGTCCTCCATATCTTTGTTCTCCCACCTATAGCTCGTCACGCGAGGCGGACACACCGTTAGTCCGACCGGCGTGACTAGCCCCCCATTTAAGCCCTTTTACTGACTTAGGCATCGGAGGGGCTAAGGGTTGAACCCAAACCCCGCCCTTCTGACGAGTTGTTCGTGCTGCAGGAGAGCTCGCCCCTTGACCAAAGTCAGCATCAGCCTCCCGTCGTCCAACCTTCCTCAGCTGCGTCCGACGAGATACGATCCCGTGAGCTCTGCCGGTAACGGATCCAACCTCTTCATCCCACTAATCACTTGTAAAACAGCCTACCTAACCCCTCATTTCCATACAACCATCGTGCCCTTGGTTCCCCATAATACAAATTCATTGTACGCGAGTTCCACCTCGTAACAGTTTTAATAGCCACAAGAAATTAAGCAATTGGTGTACGAAGATCGCTAATGGTTAGCAAACAGATATTTATACTAACAAGCGGTAAAAGACTGCACCAGACGGTGTTCATTACCAATTGAATGTTCGGGATTCATTACGAACGCATAAACCATCACATGTTCACCTCTCAAAATATAAAAAACATTTGGTGTACTAAGATGCCATGATTCACACCGACGCCTCGCTAGAGGGCGCGTTGGTAGCCAAACCGTCCTACGTTTGGGCCGATTCTCCACCGGACTCCCGACCAGATTGCTGACGCTTCCTCGTCTCAGCCTCATGCCTCACGTCTTCAATCGAGTTTGGAGGAAGTGAGGTTCTCTCCAACTCAGCTATACGAGCTAGGAGACTACTCTTTGACGTGCGTATATATTTCATATATTCATGCACGTTTTCTTTTGTGTTTCTCCGTATTTTCCGTCGTCTTTTATTCGTTTTCTCGTGTTTTCTCGTTTTCTTTCACTTTTCTTTGTTTCTCCATGTTTGCAGGAGATTGCCCGCATTTGGGACGTAAAACGATGATATCATGTGTCCCCGGAGCAACGGGAGGAGTCACGCGTGATCCAGGGGGTCAAACGACGAAGATTACATCTTTCAGCCCCTCACCCGGTCGGTTGGTCATCTCCAACCGATCGGGTGATGCACGCATGCACCACCCTGTCTCAGCTGGAGCTCAAGTGGATGTCACCCGACCGGTTCACAGGCCGGTTCAACGGGGCCGATTCTCTGTCTTTTCAAGCCAAATTCCAACCGATCGGGTGACTCTCACTCGATCGGTTCATCTGTAGCTGATGCTGAGGAGCCGAGACACGGGCACCCAACCGACCCCTTCACCCGATGGCGCCAAGATCCAACCGGTCACCCCAAGAACTCAACCGACCGGTTCATATGACCGGGTGAAACTCCGTCGTTTTCTGTTTATTATTTGTAACGGATCACCCGATCGGTTGACTTGTCAACCGATCGGGTGATACGAGATCCTATTAATAGGACCCCTAGGGTTCCAGAAACGGGGAGCTGTTAGTTTTTACTGTTTTCTCCTATTTGTGACGGCTGTAATTACTTTTCTATTGTAAGTTTTCGGATCTTTCTTAATCTTTAGTATTATCTTAATTGCTCTACTACCTTCGCATTCCTATCGTCTGATTATGATTTTAACGGTTCATTTTTGTTTAGATCGCTTTTTAATGAATATTTGTGAGTAGTTCCCAAATCTGGGATTTTGGCGGAAACCCCTTCGGGGGCTCTTCCCGATGCATCCATAGGGTTAGGAAATCGATAGGGATTAGGAATCTAACGGTTACGCGGGGTGTTTTATTGTCATCGGCGGGAAAAAGACCGCCTTTAACCGTTGGGCCAAGGGGGAATAAACTTGGCGGTTGACTCCCTAGCCATAGCTCACGCCCTTAGCGTAGACGCCGAATCCTAGCGCGCGGGAGCGGCAGGATGAGACGTTGGGAGTTATCATTGCGGGCTTAGTGCTCCCGGAATCGATCAGTGTTAATGGACACGGGAGTGCCCACTGATCGAACCCGTGAAGTCCGGTGTATCATCCTGGGCACCGACCGGAATATCGGGCCTATGGATGCCGGTACCACTTTCAGAGGCAACGTCTCACCATTAGACCCTAATTCTGATTTCCACCCTACCCGTAGGCCGTATCGGCGAGAGTCACTCGTTGGAGTGGAAACCAAAGTCCCGGGTTTATTTTCTTAGTGTTCATACCTTGCATTCCTTTCCTGTGACAACCCATCAACCGATCCGGGCTAGCTCACCCACGAGGTGATTTCGGTCCTCCTTGACACAAGCACATCCTAGCCTCCATGTGTTCGACCCCCAAGCAACACTATAACACCGTGCGCTTGCGGTTACAAATATCTAAACCTTCACGCGGGTCCCCCTGCCATTTGCGGCTAGCAAACCAAGGGCACGTCAAGTTTATGGCGCCGTTGCCAGGGAGGCAACGTGCTTGTTATTTTAGTATCTCTTGAACCCTAGTGTCTAGCTCTTATCCCTACCTAGCGATAATTTTCGCATTTTCTTTTTCCTTTTTATTTTCTTCTTTTTATTTCTTATCTTATCTGTCTCTCTCCCACTTGTCGCTTCACGGGTGTTTGTTGTTTTTCATGCGCAGGAGTTCAAGAAGTCTCGACGAGTTGATCCCCGTTGATCCAGAGATTAACGCCACCCTTAGGCGTTTGGCCGCCGAGAAGCGAAGAAGAGAGAATCCTGAAGCCATGGAGGAGAACACCCCACCTCGCAAGTCCCTGTTGGAGTACTCGATGCCATCTATCGAGTCCACTTCCACCATCCATCCTCCAGCTATTACGGCCCAAAGCTTTGAGCTAAAGCCGTCTTTGGTGACATGGATCCAGCATGATCAGTTTTCGGGTGCACCCATGGAGAGCCTGATCGAGCATCTAGACTCCTTCTTGGAGAAATGTGACACCTTCCGGATTAATGGTGTCACGACTGAGGCGATCCATCTGAAGCTGTTCCCCTTCTCGTTGCGAGACAAAGCCAAGCAATGGCTGAGGGTGAAGGACCCCAACACTTTCAATACCTGGGAGAAGCTCTCCAATGCTTTTCTGACGAAGTTCTTTCCTCCGGGGAAGACCATGAAGTTGAGGAGTGAGATCTCCTCCTTCTCCCAGGCCAGCCACGAGTCCTTGCATTAAGCTTGGACGAGATACAAGGAGATGCAGAGTAGATGCCCTCACCATGAGCTTCCGAAGTGGCAGATTATTAATCTGTTCTACAATGGGCTGAGGGATGACCTAAAATCTTCTATGGACGCCGCGGCTGGGGGTTCCTTTGTGTCAAGAAGTGAGGAAGATGCCGGACAGATTCTAGAAAATATGGCATCCAACAATGAGCGGTGGTGTGACGAGAGAGCCACACCCAGGTCTGGGGGTATACACAGAGTCGAGGACGTCGACAAACTTTCAAGCAAGTTCGACTTGCTTTCGACCCAGATCTCCGCACTAATGGTAGGAGCCGGTGGTGCCGGTACACAACAGATTGCTCCGGTA
Source organism: Scilla litardierei (assembly GCA_030789695.1). Classification (NCBI taxonomy): domain Eukaryota; kingdom Viridiplantae; phylum Streptophyta; class Magnoliopsida; order Asparagales; family Asparagaceae; genus Scilla; species Scilla litardierei. The sequence goes on from CM061131.1 coordinate 65,639,243, forward strand.
GAATCCGAAGTCTTTGGGGAATTCGACGGTGGTGACGTCTCACCACCGTTGGATCAGGCGAGCGTACCATTTTACAACCCCACGGGAAATGCGCCGTATCCACCAAGAACCAATTCCAACCTGGCCTACTCTCCAAACAACCGGAACCACCCTAACTTTGGTTACAGGGCACCATTCCAGCCCTCGCCGCCTCAGCAGCCGCAGCAACAAACATATCAGCCGATTAGGCCACAGCAGAGTCAGATTCAGCAGCAACAATATCAGCAGCAACCTCAGCAACAATTTTACGCCCCCAGGAATCAGCAGCCAATCCAGCAGCAGCAGCAGTATGGCCAACAGAGGGCCGTCTCTCCGGTTGAGTCTCTCTTGACTCAATATATAACCAACCAAGAGAAGATAAATCAAACGCTGGAAATGGGTCAGCTGGCCCTCACGGACCAAGTAACCTAGCTGGGGTTACAAGTGGCGACCCTTTCAAGGTCACAAAACCAATTGCCGCCACAACCTGAGGTGAACCCGAGGGGAGCAACCCAAACGTCGGCACTCGTGCACGAGCACGCAAATGTGTCCGCTATCGTTCTGAGAAGCGGGACACAAATCCCTACTAGAGTGCCCCCTAACAGACCGGAAGCACCGTTGGTCGTCGAGCGACCGATCGAAAAATCAAACGACGCCGGTGCTTCGTCATCAAATCCTACGACTCCGGAGGGAGTCTCTGAAGAAGAGAAGAAGAAGAACGAGGAAGGGAGCCTGAAAGTGTTCAAACCCGTTGTGCCTTTTCCACAACGGTTAGCTCAGGCCAAAATCGATGAGAAATATGGCAAGTTCTTCGCCATGGTCAAGGATCTGAGCTTGCAAATCCCCTTCCTAGAAGCAATCAAAACAATCCCCTCTTATGCGAAATTCCTGAAGGATTTGGTGACGAGAGGGTCTAGAAAGGAGAAAGTAGTGTTGACGGCGGAGTGTAGCGCTCTCATCCAGAGGGCAAATCCGCCGAAACTTAAAGACCCCGGGAGCTTCTCAATCCCTTGCACGATCGGGGCAGTAAAGATTCATCGTGCACTCGTCGATCTCGGAGCGAGTGTCAGTTTGATGCCCTTATCGATGTATAAGAGGATAGGAATGGGTGATTTGGAGCCCACCGGTATGACCCTACAACTAGCTGACCGGTCGGTCAAATATCCGGTGGGGATTGTGGATGACCTCCCCGTCAATGTAAAAGGGGTGCATGTGCCAGTGGACTTCGTTGTCATGGACATGCCTGAAGACGCACACACCCCAATCATCCTGGGACGGCCTTTCATGGCCACTGCCGGCGTTTTGATTGATGTGAAGAATGGAAAACTTTCGCTAAACGTCAGCGGAGAAAAGGTTGAATTTGATCTGGGGTTGTCCATGAAGTATCCTGATCCCCCAGATGACCCTCGGTGTAATTTGCTGGAGGTGGAAGAAGATAAAGCTGCTGAAGAGAGCTCCTGGGAGATTCTCTTAAGAAATCCCCCCGATAACTTGGGGGATTTAGAAGACCAAGACGGCCCCAAGAATAATGATGCTGCTGGGAAAGCAAATGCAGCACGTACGACCCCTCCCGGGTTCCCCAAGGCTCCTCCTGCGAGGAAAACGGGGAAAGAACCCATGGACCTCACCAAAGACGAGGTCCGGATCCTTAAGAAGATGGCGGTAAACGCCAATACGAAAGAGAAGCCCCCGGATCCCAAAAACAAGGAGAGGGTAGTCGAGTAAATCTTTCTCCAGTCGCTGACTACTCCAAAGGCCGTAAGCTCCGATGAAGAAGAGATGCCGAACTTCGGGCATCCCCCGTATCAACCACCGTGAACATCACTTGCGGGCGTCGAGCCAACGACGTTAAACAAGTGCGCTTCATGGGAGGCAACCCATGCTTTAAACTTTTGCCCCACTTTTTAGTGTTATTTTTGACTTTATTTTATCTATTTTTATAAATAAAATCAGCCGCAAGAACATCCGTTCAGGGACTTAGACAATCTGTTGGTTTTTGCAGGAAACAAAGCCCCAACCGATCGGTTGATAACTCAACCGATCGGTTGGGATGTATCAGATACAAGCCGCATCTGTCCCTAAATGAACAGATCGGGTGAAGAATGGAGAGACCGTGTGACAGACCGGGTGATCTGGGGAGAATTCTCGGGAAATTTTTGGGAAATATCAACCGATCGGTTGAGTTGGAGCGCGATCGGTTGAAGAGACCGGGTGAGAAACCCCCAGTTCTCGGGAAAATGAGTGGAGCGGCCAACCGATCAGTTGACAAGTCAACCGATCGGTTCGCCTGTAGCACTTCTTCGGCAAGAGTTTTCGACCTAACAGTCAACCGATCGGGTGACAAGTCACCCGATCGGTTCGACTTAAACCCTATAAATACCCCACCCTCACCCGTTCGCATTCCACCTCGCCCGATCGCTCGAACCGCCGTCGTTTCGCCTGCTTCTCCTCCCCAATGGCCCGATTTCTCCTCCCCACGTCCTCCACTCCTCCAATACTCCCTCTCTCCACCTCCTCCACCAATCTCTCCATCATTTTCACTCTCTCTCCCCTTCATTTCGAATTTCTGACCTAATTCCCCCCAAACAACGCCTATTTCGAAAATTCTTGCTGAAAGAGGTCGCCGCGGCTCCACGCTTCTCTCATTGCATGGCGTGGGGTAATCTACGAGAAAGCTTCGCCATTTTGATTGGGTACACTCGCTCCTACGCTTGTATTTCTATTTTTTCCCTATATATTTTGCTTGCTCAGTTTGCTTGTGTTAGTGTGCATTCATTGCTTTTTGCACTCATTCACACACACACACTCATGCATGGCTAAGGATAAAGACAAGGGGAAGGGGATTTTGCGAGAGGAGGAACCATCTCGAAAGAGACGAAAACAAACACGTCCCCCTACCCACACACGAGCACTGACACTAGGCCCTCCTGCGCCTGTTATCCCCCCTGTGGACCCAATGTTGGGCCCGCATGGGTATATCTTTAGGAACCAGGAACACAAGGATTTTTATCGTAGGCTCAATGCTCGGGGCCATCTATCAACTAAGTTCCCGCACACACAGTCACTAGTCGATCTCGGGGTCTTCACCGAGGTCGAATCTCTTTTCGCTAACTTAGGTTGGTTGGCCTTTCTTAATGCCTCTGCCTTATCCTACCCGTCACTCACCCTTGAATTTCTCTCTACACGTGTTTGGGAGTCCGGGTCGATCATAAAATTTCGGGTGCGTAACAAGAGTGTCACCACCAATCTGAATACCATTAACGATATATTTGGTTTCCCCAATCTTGGGGATGACTCCATCCGACACTACGGGTACATGCCCGAGTTTGACGTCGATCAATTCTGGTCCACCTCCACCTTCGCCTTCTCACTCACATCCACGGCCCACTGATCGAACCCGGGAAGTCCGGTGTATCATCCTGGGCACCGACCGGAATATCGGGCCCATGGGATGACGGTACCACTTTCAGAGGCAACGTCTCACCATTAGACCCTAATTTTGATCGCCATCCTACCCGTAGGCCGTTTCCGCGAGAGTCGCTCGTTGGAGTGGAAACCAAAGTCCCGGGTTTATTTTCTTATTGTTCATACCTTGCATTCCTTTCCCGTGACAACCCATCAATCGATCCGGGCTAGCTCGCCCACGGGGTGATTTCGGTCCTCCTTGACACAAGCACATCCTAGCCTCCCTGTGTTCGACCCCCAAGCCACACTACAACACCGTGCGCTTGCGGTTACAAATATCTAAACCCTCACGCGGGTCCCCCGGCCATTTGCGGCTAGCAAACCGGGGGCACGTCACTCTTCTCTACGTACCATCACTCTTCGGAGCTCTTCCGAACTGTTGACATTGAGGCCGACCAATCTTTAGCTTTCGCAACCTCCCACTCCGCCTGAGATCTGCGGTCACTCTCTTTCATCAGCTGCTCCTTCAAATCCTTAAGTTGAGATTCGAATGAAACCGCCTTTTTCCACACGGCAATCAACAATTGTACCACTCGGCGACGCAATTCCGCCCTGACCAATGATGTCTGCAGGGAATCATCGATAAGTAAGACTGTAAGAGTAAGGCAACAACACAAAGAGACGACATTAGTAGTTAACGTGGTAACTGCCATAAACGACTGAGTTAGAGAGCCTTTCAATGTCAATTTGACCCAGGACACTTTGGTCTGTGGGAAGGATGGAGTTCTCCACCAGCCGACTGGCCACCCCCTATCCACCAATGCAGACTCACCGTCCCAGACGGGAAAGAAGGGTCGATGATGGTTCCCCCTAGTACCTTCCGATGGAACGTCAGTGGGCGGATTCAATAGCAATGCCCCCTCGTACGCCGGGGGGACATAGCCTGCCGGAATGAGACCTCCACATGGCCGCGTATCCCTTAGAGGAGTCTCAGGCAACTACGGCCGCACATCCCCCCTGTCATGAAGGGAACGGTTAACATCTACGTCACCGTCTCTTCTTCTCCCTGAAGACTGGCCTTGCAAAGTTTCTTCGTCCCACTGACACGATTTCTCAGCCATATCTGCAGTGAAGGCACAAATCAACGCGAATGGTGATATATCCCCAAATTTGGCGGGATATATATCCCCCACTTGACCAGACGTATGGCGGGGTTTTCTGGGGCCTTCGTGGGGTTTTTTGTGGTCTGCTACATTAATTCTCCGAATTTGGCAGCAACTCAAATTTTTTGCCGGGTCCAGCATTTTGGGTGGCCATCTTGATTCTTGACTCTCTCGCTCTTCTGTTTGTTATTACAAGTATAAATAAACGGAGGCCAAAATTTGAACCGTTATGTGCGGTGAGCAAACACAATTTAGTCACGCGCAGTATGTGCGTAAATGAGGGATCGTTGTGCGCGGTCGAATATTTGGATTTATTATACGAATTTTACTTATCGCGCACAAATGGCATTACTGTATACAGTTGTGTGAGGTGATATATTATACGACTAAATGTTTATTTAGTTGTGACTAAATGTTTTATTTGTCACAATGGATACAAATATTCGCTGATATGGCGCTTACGAGAAAACAATTTCGCAAACAAAGTACCATCAAATTCGACAGATGGATGAGTCGATGACCCGTTGAATTCTTATTTGTGGTCCCACCAACCTCTCACCTCGTCCATCTCGTCAAATCAATAACTCAATTGCCGTTTTATTTATTTATTTATTTTCGTCTTATTAATGGTAACACGTGAAAGTGGACCCCACAAAGGGATAACGATAGAATTTTTCAACGCATCACAGTCGAAAGACACGAAACATACTGCAAATTGCCCGGTTAACAACATTCCAACACGAAGGTACACATATAGTTTAGCGGGCCCCACAAGATATTCTCGACCCCACTATCCAAACCCATTGAATCTAGTTGGTAGGGGATATTTTAACTAAATATGGTAGATGATGTGACATTTAATTAGGTATTTTTTCCCATATTTAGTTAACGTCTAATTACGCTATATTCGACGACTCCATACAAGTCTAAACCGAATGGCCGGTTACATCATCTCCAACCACACTGCAATAACACGCCAAATATGGCGTTTTCCCTCCATCAACCGCCATGCAAAACTGGTAACATTTTGCCGGTTTGCTACAGGGCCATCCAAATTTGGAGAGTCAATGTAGCAACCTCCGATGTATAAAAAACAGTGTAGTAACCTACATCCAGTTTTTGTATGTCTGTTGATTAGACTATACCTAGCACATTCATTATGAATCTGTTTGTTTATTTCGATCCCCCTATGGCATTATCCAAAAGGCGGGAGTAAAATAACAACAATCGTGCCAAATAAGAGTCTAAATATATATAAATCAAAAAAATCATAAAACCACATTATAAACTTAGGTGATAAGAGGAATGAAATTCCAATATCAACATTGAGATACACGAAGGAAAACTAACGTCTCAAATCACAACACATATAGAATATAGCATACATGGAGACCATATCACAAAATTCACACATATATGATCAACAAATATAGTGCGGAATTAAAATTAAACCTAATAAGAAACAAATGCAAACACAATTATGTTTCAAAGGTTCGAATTACCCAAGTCACTTCCCGACTTGTTCCCGGTAATCCTACGTCCCTTCCACCCGGATACCTCCGGATACTCAAGTTAGAACCCTAACTTGAGTTTTCCTTTAAACCCACTTGTAGCAACCCTACTAGTGAAATCAAATACAATCGATGTCCTTGACTCCTACAACTTGGGAGTAAGCAAACCGCTCTCACAAACCGAGAACAAAACCAAATAACGAAATTTATGAAATTATGAAAGCAACACTAACAATCTCATATGCCTTGAAGTAGAACTTGAAGGAGAAGTGTGTTGTGTGTTGAAAACTCTCTTAGAAGAGAGGAGAAAGCCCTTTCTCTTGACTGCACTAGTTACCTTGACGATCACTCTTTGCTTCTAGGTTGGAGAGCAAGAGATCAAAGATTAGGAATTCTTAGGGCTTTGGATTTGAGCGCTTTAAACTTAGAATGAAAGCTTGAGAGAAAACTTGGAAGATTTGGTCACCCCTCAAGGGAACAGTAGAAGACCCATTTATAGGTTTCTCAAATCCACAAAACAGTTTAGGAAAAAACCATTTAGGAATTAGTGAGAAAAATCTCAACGGATAGAATCTGAACTCGTGACAGTCGATAGATGAAGAAACCATAGTCGACTGTTGCATAGTCAGCATGAGTAGGTGAGAATTCATAACGGTAACTTACCACGTCGACAGTCGACTGATGAAGCAAAGACAGTCGACTGTTAAACCAACAGGCGACTGTAAATCCTTCTACAGGCGACTGGCCGAAAGAGTGGTAAGTTGATGAAATCTGGAAATCTTGTAAGATAACAGGAAAGATGACTGATGAGGATAGCACAGTCGACTATAAATCTTTATACAGACGACTGTCAAATACACTTTCAATAGAGAGGATTACTGCCGTAAAGGTGGAGCCCGATGTAATAGATCAGGTGCCAAGCCACTTAAGGATGGAAAGAAAGGACACCTCGTGGGAATTTACTTTCCGTTTGAATACACATCGCTTGTGCCTTGCACCGGATCCATTATATCAGTTGCCGACTGATAATCATGAATCCCTGTCAATAGAGAGGACTATTGCCGTAAAGGTGGAGCCCGATGTAATAGATCGGGTGCCAAGCCAAGTAAGGCTGGAAAGAACGGGCACCTCATGGGCATTTACTTTTCTTGTGGTTTACACACCGCTTGTGCCTTGCACCGGTTCCATTATATCAGTTCTCGCCTGATAAACATGAATCCCTGTCAATAGAGAGGATTACTGCCCATGTAAGGCTGGAAAGAACGGGCACCTCATGGGCATTTAATTTCCATGTGGTTTACACACCGCTTGTGCCTTGCACCGGCTCTATTATATCAGTTCTCGCCTGATAATCATGAATCCCTGTCAATAGAGAGGACTACTGCCGTAAAGGTGGAGCCCGAGGTAATAGATCAGGTGCCAAGCCACGTAAGGCTGGAAAGAACGAGCACCTCATGGGCATTTACTTTCCATGTGGTTTACACACCTCTTGTGCCTTGCACCGGCTCCATTATATCAGTTCCCGCCTGATAAACATGAATCCCTGTCAATAGAGAGGATTACTGCCATAAAGGTGGAGCCCGAAGTAATAGATCGGGTGCCAAGCCACTTAAGGCTGGAAAGAACGGGCACCTCATGAGCATTTACTTTCCGTTTGAATAAACATCGCTTGTGCCTTGCACCGCCTCCATTATATTAGTTCCCGCCTAAAATCATGAATCCTTGTCAATAGAGAGGATTACTGCCGTAAAGGTGGAGCCCGAGGTAATAGATCATGTGCTAAGCCACGTAAGGTTGGAAAGAATGGGCACCTCATGTGCATTTACTTGCCATGTGGTTTACACACCGCTTGTGCCTTGCACCGGCTCCATTATATCAGTTCCTGCCTAATAAACATGAATCCTTGTCAATAGAGAGGATTACTGCCGTAAAGGTGGAGCCCGATGTAATAGATCGGGTGCCAAGCTACTTAAGGCTGGAAAGAACGGGCACCACATGGGCATTTAATTTCCATGTGGTTTACACACCGCTTGTGCCTTGCACCGGCTCCATTATATCAGTTCCCGCCTGATAAACATGAATCCCTGTCAATAGAGAGGATTACTGCCGTAAAGGTGGAGCCCGATGTAATATATCGGGTGCCAAGCCACGTAAGGCTGGAAAGAACGGACACCTCATGGGCATTTACTTTCCATGTGGTTTACACACCGCTTGTGGCTTGCACCTGCTCCATTATATCAATTTCCGCCTGATAATCATAAATCTCTGTCGATAGAGAGGACTGCTGCTGTAAAGGTGGAGCCCGAGGTAATAGATCGGGTGCCAAGCCACGTAAGGCTGGAAAGAACAGGCACCTCATGGGCATTACTTTCCATGTGGTTTACACACCGCTTGTGCCTTGCACCGGCTCCATTATATCAGTTCCCACCTGATAAACATGAATCCCTGTCAATAGAGAGGATTACTACCGTAAAGGTGGAGCCCGATGTAATAGATCAGGTGCCAAGCCACTTAAGGCTGGAAAGAACAGGCACCTCATTGGCATTTACTATTCGTTTGAATACACATCGCTTGTGCCTTGCACCGGCTCCATTATATCAGTTCCCGCCTAATAAACATGAATCCCTGTCAATAGAGAGGATTACTGCTTCAAAGGTGGACCCCGAAGTAATAGATCGTGTGCCAAGCCACGTAAGGCTGGAAAGAACGGGCACCTCATGGGCATTTACTTTCCATGTGGTTTACACACCGCTTGTGCCTTGCACCGGCTCCATTATATCAGTTCCCGCCTGATAAACATGAATCTCTGTCAATAGAGAGGATTACTGCCGTAAAGGTGGAGCCCGATGTAATAGCTCGGGTGCCAAGCCAAGTAAGGCTGGAAAGAACGGGCACCTCATGGGCATTTACTTTCCATGTGGTTTACACAACGCTTGTGCATTGCACCGGCTCCATTATATCAGTTCCCGCCTAATAATCATGAATCCCTGTCAATAGAGAGGATTACTGCCGTAAAGGTGGAGCCCGATGTAATAGATCGGGTTGTAAGGACCCTGTCTATGGGGAAAACACTAGAAGGGGGGTTGAATAGTGTTTATGCAAATTTAAAAGGAATTTACGCCAAATAAAATGCAATCCAACAAATAATGCAGAAATAGAATTAAACCCAAATAAGAAACAATTGCAAACACAATTATGTTTCAAGGGTTCAGATTACCCAAGTCAACTCCCGACTTGTTCCCGGTAATCCTACGTCCCTACCACCCAGATACCACCGGATACTCAAATTAGAACCCCAACTTGAGCTTTCCTTAAAGCCCACTTGTAGCAACCCTACAAGTGCAATCGAATACAATCAATGTCCTTGACTCCCACAACTTGGGAGCAAGCAAACCACTCTCACAACCGAGAGCAAATCTCAAATAACGAAAGTTATGAAATAATGAAAATAACACTTACAATCACCAATGCCTTGAAGTAGAACTTGAAGGTGGAGTGTGATGTGTGTTGAAGAACTCTCTTAGAAGAGAGGAGAAGCCCTTTCTCTTGACTGCACCAATTCCCTGGATGATCACTCTTTTGTTCTAGGTTGGAGAGCAAGAGAACAAGATTTGGAAATACTTAGGGCTTTGGATTTGAGAGCTTTGATCTTTGGAAATGAAAGCTTGAGAGTTTTTGCAAATCAATGAGTAACCTTCCAATGGAACAGTAGAACCTCTATTTATTGCTTTCTCAAATCCACAAAACAGTTTAGGCAAAAACCTAATTGGAATCCGTGAGAAAAATTTCAACGGATAGAATCTGAACTCGTGACAGTCGACTATTGAACAATCCACAGTCGACTGTTGCACAGTCAGCAAGGGTAGGTGAGAATTCATAATGGTAACTTACCACGTGGACAGTCGACTGATGAATCAAAGACAGTCGACTGTTAAACCAACAGGCGACTGTAATTACTTCGACAGGCAACTGGCCGAGAGATGGGTAAGTTAGACAAATACTGGAAATCTCACAAGTAACAGGACAGACGACTGATTCAAGGAACACAGTCAATTGTTAATCAGAATAGGCGACTGTAAATCCTTAAACAGACGACTATCAAAAGCCTGAGAAATTTCCAGAGAGCTGAGTCAAAGAAATGACTTACAGACAGCTGACTGTTACAGCATAGACAGTCGACTGATCCAAGAGATAGTCGACTGTATATACAGCATTAGTCGACTGGCCGTTAAAGTCAGATCAAACAGAGTTTGGGAAATGATAGACAGGCGACTGATTTACAAAACGCAGTCGACTGTCACTGGGACAGGCCCCTGTGAATCGTTCATCAGTAGCCTGTGCGAAATAATCAGAGAAGGCCCAAAACTATATTGTAATAGTCTGTACATAACAGGCGACTGTAGAACAAAACACAGTCGAATGTTTTTGGGGCAGACAACTGTAAACTGTTAAGCAGTCGACTATTATAAACAATCCTAGCACAATCAATAAAGAAATGAATTGGGAACAAAGGACAAATGATCTAATGAAGTCCTATGACAGAATGTAGATGTGTGTGAGTGCTACATCAAAGTTCTACTTCTAAGCTATATACTAGAAGAGATAAAAGAAAAATTACATTGACGAATAATCTCTTCTTTCCATCATATGAGCTTGAAGTCTTCACGGAGCTTCAATCATTATCTACGATCAACCAATTCATGTCATTTGCCTTCAATGACGTTTGTGAGTCATCCATTGCAAGTAGATCTTCATAAATAGCTTAGACAATGGATTAACAGCAAAATAGGGGATTAGTCACAAGTATTTATGTTTGCTCATCATTAACACCAAATAGGGAGAAGTCCAATCCTCAACACAGGTGCCAAGCCACGTAAGGCTGGAAAGAACGGGCACCTTAAGGGCATTTACTTTCCATGTGGGTTACACACCGCTTGTGCCTTGCACCGGCTCTATTATATCAGTTCCTGCCTGATAATCATGAATCCCTGTCAATAGAGAGGATTACTGCCGTAAAGGTGGAGCCCGATGTAATAGATCGGGAGCCGAGCCACGTAAGGCTGGAAAGAACGGGCACCTCGTGGGCATTTACTTTCCATGTGGTTTACACACCGCTTGTGCCTTGCACCGGCTCCATTATATCAATTCCTGCCTGATAAACATGAATCCCTGTCAATAGAGGGGATTACTGCCGTAAAGGTGGAGCCCGATGTAATAGATCGGGTGCCAAGCCACTTAAGGCTGGAAAGAACGAGCACCTCATGGGCATTTACTTTCCATTTGAATACACATCGCTTGTGCCTTGCATTGGATACATTATATCAGTTACCGACTGATAATTATGAATCCATGTCAATAGAGAGGATTACTGCCGTAAAGGTGGAGCCCGAGGTAATAGATCGCGTGCCAAGCCACGTAAGGCTGGAAAGAACGGGCACCTTATGGGCATTTAAATTCCATGTGGTTTACACACCGCTTGTGCCTTGCACCGGCTCCATTATATCAGTTCCCGCCTGATAAACATGAATCCCTGTCAATAGAGAGGATTACTGCCGTAAAGGTGGAGCCCGATGTAATAGATTGGGTGCCAAGCCACGTAAAGTTTGAAAGAACAGGCACCTCATGGGAATTTACTTTTCATGTGGTTTACACACCTCTTGTACCTTGCACCGGCTCCATTATATCAGTTTCCGCCTGATAAACATGAATCCTTGTCAATATAGAGGATTACTACCGTAAAGGTGGAGCCCGATGTAATAGATTGGGTACCAAGCCACGTAAGGCTGGAAAGAACGGGCACCTCATGGGTATTTACTTTCCATGTGGTTTACACACCGCTTGTGCCTTGCACCGGCTCCATTATATCTGTTCCCGCCAGATAATCATGAGTCCCTGTCAATAGAGAGGATTACTACCGTAAAGGTGGAGCCCGATGTAATAGATCGGGTGCCAAGCCACGTAAGGCTGGAAAGAATGGGCACCTCATGGGCATTTACTTTCCATGTGGTTTACATACCGTTTGTACCTTGCACCGGCTCCATTATATCAGTTCCCACCTGATAAACATGAATCCCTATCAATAGAGAGAATTACTGCCGTAAAGGTGGAGCCCGATGTAATAGATCGGGTGCCAAGCCACTTAAGGCAGGAAAGAACAGGCACCTCATGGGCATTTACTTTCTGTTTGAATACACATCGCTTGTGCCTTACACCGAATCCATTATATCAGTTGCCGACTGATAATCATGAATCCTTGTCAATAGAGAGGATTACTGCCGTAAAGGAAGAGCCTGAGGTAATAGATCGTGTGCCAAGCCATGTAAGGCTGGAAAGAACGGGCACCTCAAGGGCATTTACATTCCAAGTGGTTTACACACCGCTTGTGCCTTGCACCGGCTCCATTATATCAGTTTCCACCTGATAAACATGAATCCCTGTCAATAGAGAGGATTACTGCTGTAAAGGTGGAGCACGATGTAATAGATCGGGTGCCAAGCAAATTAAGGATGGAAAGAAAGGGCACCTCATAGGTATTTACTTTCCGTTTGAATACACATCGCTTGTGCCTTGCACCGGATCCATTATATCAGTTGCCGACTGATAATCCTGAATCCCTGTCAATAGAGAGAACTACTGCCGTAAAGGTGGAGCCCGCGGTAATAGATCGGGTGCCAAGCCACGTAAGGCTGGAAAGAACGGGCACCTCATGGGCATTTACTTTCCATGTGGTTTACACACCGCTTGTGCTGTGCACCGGCTACATTATATCAGTTCTCGCCTGATAAACATGAATCCCTGTCAATAGAGAGGATTACTGCCGTAAAGGTGGAGCCCGATGTAATAGATCAGGTGCCAAGCCACTTAAGACTGGAAAGAACGGGCACCTCATGGGCATTTACTTTCTGTTTGAATACACATCACTTGTGCCTTGCACTGGATCCATTATATCTGTTGCCAACTGATAATCATGAATCCCTGTCAATAGAGAGGACTACTGCCGTAAAGGTGGAGCCCGATGTAATAGATCGGGTGCCAAGCCATGTAAGGCTAGAAAGAACGGATACCTCATGGGCATTTACTTTCCATGTGGTTTACACACCGCTTGTGCCTTGCACTGGCTCCATTATATCAGTTCCCGCCTGATGAACATGAATCTCTGTCAATAGAGCGGATTACTGCCGTAAAGGTGGAGCCCGATGTAATATATCGGGTGCCAAGCCACGTAAGTCTGGAAAGAACGGGCACCTCATGGGCATTTAATTTCCATGTGGTTTACACACCGCTTGTGCCTTGCACCGGCTCCATTATATCAGTTCCTGCCTGATAATCATGAATCTCTGTCAAATGAGAGTACTACTGCCGTAAAGGTGCAGCCCGATGTAATAGATCGGGTGCCAAGCCACGTAGGGCTGGGCAGAATGTGCAGTGGCCACTAAACAATAGATATTTATAGATCGGTTGCAAGACGCAATCGGTATGCCACGTAATGATGAAAGTACAACCGCCACCTCGTACAATCTCATTTCGGAGGTACGAAATATAGGACATTTTAAATGCTTTCTGCTTTCTTCTCAACAATGTTCACGTGTGGAGACTGGAGAATGAGTCAAGTAGAACCTCGGTTTCCGTGTAAGCCCTTCATTACGATTTTTTTGGCCATCCGAACAGATGCTTTACCCCAGCAGTCTAATGAGATCGTTTTAGTCAGTTCCACTTCCCTATGTAATCCAGCGGCTGAGATTAAAATAACCAATCGTTATATATATGTGGATTCAATAGACCAGGGGTTTTGCGGAAAATTTCATTCCTCTTCCCTTTGGTCTGCCGTTTCGTTTTCTTCTTCATCTCAACACTCTCACATTTCGTACTAGGGTTTCTTCATGCTGCCAAAACGATCTCGTGAGTCGCGTTCTTCTGACTCTTGGAGATTAAGTGATGATGATTCAACGTCACCTGAACACGATGATCCCCTTACCTCATCGTTCTCGGCCAATAGACCCATTCTTCGTGATGCACTTTCACTTGGTCCAACGCAAGATGAACATAATGTGCTGTTGCCTCCTCCTGGGTTTCCTCCTTTACATGCAGGTTCATCAGTTCCATCTCCGGCTGAAAAATCCCCACTCGAGGACATCTATAACGGCCTCCGCTCTATGGTTGGGATGTCTCGTCGTAAGGACTCTGTTCTGTACAACCTCCGTAGCAAACTCGCGGCGCTTACTACGTCTGTCTCTGTACTTACAAATGAACAACGTCAGCTTAAGGATATACTCATAGGCAATGTAAGCCCCGCATCTGCTCCTTCATCCTCCTCCCATCAGCCGGTGAACTTTACTCGTAGATTAGGAGAAATTGAAACAAATCTCTCCAACACCAATCTGGCGATCTCACTTCTGCGTAGCGACTTCGACACTATGATGCTCATAATGTCGAACATACAAGAGAAGATGGAGACTCTGGTGCCCTCTCCTAGAGACATCCGTACTGTTGCCCCACCATCACGACCACCACCACCTCCTCCTCCTCCTCCAGGTTTTTGAGGTGGACGGGCCTTTGGCGCACAAGCCTTTCTCTTGTCTTTTAATGTATTTTTGATCATTGACGGAGAAGAGTGATTGTGGGTAGATATTCTTTGGTGTTTTATGTCATAATGTACGAAATGTAGTTTCAAATTTGTTGTTGTATGTACATTATAACATATAAATGTTGTAGTATGATAGAATTCAGACCTTAATACAATGTCATTTAATTTGATACAATTGCATGACATTACGAAATTGATATATGTGATATATACATTGATGCTTACTTGAATCAAAGTCTGAAATTAAAATTACCTAGTTAAAAACTTTTTACCGATATATGAATTACCCAGCGCGCACAACGTTCATAAGTTGTGACCGTCATGATATACGTTGTGATAAAACATTTACGTTTGCACACAATTACTCAGCGCGCACAATGGTCACATAATGTGTTTGACCGATGTGCGGGCTGTGAGCATACCCGTATCTGGTTATCCACAATTACTCAGATCACACAACTGCACGTAATTGTGACCTTTTTGCGCGCGGAGCCAAACTATATGCAATTAAAACGACAATAATTCATCGCAACCAAACTTCAGATGCCATGACCGTTGTGCGCGCTGAGCAAAACTGTATTACATAATCCATTACCCACAATTAATCATCCCGTCCTGCGCGGTGTGTAAAAAGGTATACCTTTCGGAAATATAATTCAGCTCACACAACTGCTAAAATTTCACCCACCTGTGCGCGTTTAGTAAAACTATCATAACTAATAATTCTCAGCGCGCACTACGTTCAATAAAAAATCACAATAATTAAGAAAAAACACAAAATCGGGGGAGAAATAATGTTCAGACTGACATGCGAAATAAGTATATCCACATTGAAGCAAATATAATGCGCATACGGTCAGTTGATTGATGGGTGTAGATACATACTCCTTCCCTTTTTGTATTTAGGTCCTTTTGGCATCCGTATTTACGTGTTTGGTCCCTTTTAAGTTTTAACCCCCCGACGCTGACGACACGCACACCCACACTTTTCTCTCCTTCCCAGTTTCGCGTGTAACCGTTATCGTGTTCATGGGGAATTATTTTTGCTCCGTGCACAATTTGCACGGGAAATTTCTAGTATACATATAAGTGAAAAGACAACACATATCTTATTGTTTACAGAATAAGACACCATATATCTTTGTGAATGATACTCATATGTCACGCTGTTGGATTTGATGGTGTCCCATTTTGTAACATCCCACTATATGGAATTATGAGTAATATTGTATAAACATAAATAATTTGCTCAACTTGCACTACAGCCATAATTTTTCCCGTTGTGCGCGTTGAGCAATTTTGTTATAGGCCATCAAGTTTGCTCAACACGCACCATAAAGGTCAAACATTCTTGGGAACAACATCTTGCTGGTAACAATCTGTTGTAGATTCACTCGTCTCTATATTCAATACAATATCACTCCTCACGGGTTCTTTTAGGTAGATGCACAGTGACTCTACTGTAGTATATCGTCCTCATAAATGTGCCAGTCCAATTCGTCTATAAAATGGCCTCCCTTCCCACTAGACCTTATCAACCACTGCACTTCTTGATGATAGTATTCTATCTGATTCTATCTGTTTCTATTTTATATAATATTTTTTATTCACCATGCTAAATATATCCCGTTGTTCATCACTGATTCGTCTTCAACACACAAAGATGAACAATATACTACCGGTAATTGACGTGATGAAGAAATTGAAGCCATCGCATTTATATGTACTGGAAGATGTTATTTGCTCCTTCATATGTTCTACAACAGCGGATTCTTCTGAGAAGAAGCAGCCTGATATATTTTTATATCAGTGCCTAAACGTAAAGTTACATGTCTTTATACCCTATTTTTTACTTAAATATGCTTTTTAGCGTCCATAATTGATGCTTCTTCAACGCATACAGGGCCATGCGCTGAAGAATCCAGATCAGCCAACTTCGTTAAAGGAGTGGCTACTTATACCATTATGGACGATCTGGATTCTAGTGATGATGGTGCGCGCTATTGGAGCTGATCATAAATGCCATCTTGCTTGAGCTGTTCAACATGACTCTGAACAGTTTTGCGTAGTGGGATTCAATGTACCATTAAGATATTTCCGTGATTGAATTTCATACCATTTCCAAAATGTGAAGTTGCAAAATATTTAGCTGTAGTTACAACTTTATTGTGTAATGTACATTATAATGCATAAATGTTGTAGTATTTTGGAATTCAGACTCTAATACAATGTCATTTTATTTGATACAATTGTAGGACAATACAAATTTGATATAGGTGATATATATGTCCGACATTGATATTAATGAGCAAAATTGTTTAGCGAACTATATATTACATTTATGCATTATGTACATTATAATGCATAATGCTATAGTATGTTAGAATTCAGACCTTAATACTATGTCATTTAATTTGATACAATTACAGGACAATACAAAATTGTTATAAGGTGATATATACATTGATGCTTACTTGAATCAATGTCCGATATTGATATTACTGAGAAAACACTGTTCACCGAACTATAAATTACCCAGGGCACACAACAGGCTCATGCTATATGTTGTGATAAACTATTTACGTATGCACACAGTTACTAGCATGCACAACGTTCACATCGATTTGTTTGACCACTGTGCGTGCTGAGCAAAACCGTATCTGGTTATCCACAATTACTCAAATCACACAACTGGACGTAGGTGTGACCCTTTTGCGTGCAAATCCAAACTGTATGCAATTAAACACAATAGACCATCGCACACAACAGTCAGATGCCATGACCGTTGTGCGTGCTGAGCAAAACTGTATTACATGCTCCATTACCCACAGTTAATCATCCCGTCCTATGGGCAACATAAGGTAAGGTTGTGAGCACTGATCAAATTACACCCACCTGGGCGCGTTGAGCAAAACGGTCGTAACGAATAATTACTCAGCGCGCACAACGTTCAATAAAAAATCCCAATAATAAAGAAGAAACAAAAAATCGGGGGAGAATTAAATAATGTTCAGACTAACATGCCAGATAAAAAATCAACATTGATGAAAATATGCGCTGCAGTTGATTGATGGGTGTAAAGACATTTAAGTGATAAAACATCACATATCCTACTGTTTACAGAATAAGACAGCAAAAATAACTACATTTCTATGATTTGTTAAAATTTGACCCGTAGTACGCGGTATGTAAAAAGGTAAACATTTTGGATTTATAATACAGCGCGCACAACGGATCAAAATACACCCAGCTGTGCGCGTTGAGCAAAACGGTGGTAACGAATAATTACTCTGCGCGCACAAAGTTCTATACAAAATACCTATAATTAATAACTTCAGCGTGCACAATTTTCAATAAAAAATCCCAATAATAAAGAAGAAACACAAAATCGGGGGAGAATTAAATAATGTTCAGACTGAAATGCCAGATAAAAAATCAACATTGAAGAAAATATAATGCGCAGCAGTTGATTGATGGGTGTAAAGACATTTAAGTGATAAGACAACACATATCCGACTGTTTACATAATAAGACAGCAAAAATATCTACATTTCTTTGATTTTTTAAAATTTGACCCGTAGTGCGCGGTATGTAAAAATGTATACATTTTGGATATATAATACAGCGCGCACAACGGATCAAAATACACCCAGCTGTGCGCGTTGAGCAAAACGGTCGTAACGAATAATTAATCTGCGCGCATAACGTTCAATACAAAATCCCGATAATTAATAACTTCAGCGTGCACAACGTTCAATAAAAAATCCCAATAATAAAGAAGAAACACAAAATTATGGGAGAATTAAATAATGTTCAGACTGACAGGCCAAATAAAAAAATCAACATTGAAGCAAATATAATGCGCAGACGGTCAGTGGATTGATGGGTGTAAAGACATTTAAGTGATAAGACAATACATATCTTACTGTTTACATAATAAGACAACTTATATCTATGTGTATGATACTCATGTTTCACGCTGTTTGATTTGATGGTGTTAACATCGCTATAAATGGAATTATGAGTAATATTGTATAAACATAAATAATTTACTCAACTCGCACAACTTCCATATTTTTACCCGTTTTGCGCGTTGAGCAATTTTTTTAGAGGCAATCAATTTTGTTAGAGGCAATTTCTGTAGCCCACAGTAACCCTACTGTAGTCTCAGCCTCATCCATGCAGACCATACCCAGTCCAATTCGTCTATATAAAGTGATTGACTTCCCTCTAGACATCGTCAACCACTACACTTCTCGATGATAATGTTCTATATGATTCTACATATACAATATTTTTTCTTTTACATGCTAAATTTTTATCCTTACTAATGAATGCTTCGTCTACGACACATAAAGATGGCCAGCCAATAAACTTGCGACAATTGTCGTGATGCTGAAATTGAATTAGTCACATTTATATGGGCATCAAAGATGGAGTCTGCTCCTTCAGATGGCATCAAAGATGGTGTTGGCTCCTTCAGAAGAAGCACCCGATGTTTTCGAATGCTTCACATTTCCATCAGCCTGAAGGTGCCAACAAGGTATCGGCTCTCAAACTGCCAATCTTCTCTGAAACTGTGCATCCTCATTTCTCTCCATGCTCAGAAGAATTTCTTACGAGTGCCATTATTGAATTTCATACCAGTGCAAAAATGTGAAGAATCTCTATTGGAGCTGCTCATAGCTGCAATATCCACAGGAGACAAGGTCACGGCATGAGAACTTGTCGTATGAGCAAAACTGTATTCCATTGTTCAAAGTTAATCAGCCCGCCCTACGTGCAAAAGTAGTGACCTTTGTGTGCACTAAGCAAAAATATTTACAATACTGTGATTTGTTACAGTTACTGTCTTCTGATGTGATGCTATATGTTTTTTTGGAAAAACTTGGACAAGCACCGCAAGAGTATCGGTGTATTTAGATTTTGCTCTTTGCTAATCGAAACCAGATGTTTTTTTGCCGTTGTGCGCGTTGAGTAAAAAAGGTATACCTTCAAGCAATTTTTTTCATCGCGCACCACCGCAGTCAAATACTATTTGGAAAAACATCTGGCTGGTATCCATCTGCTATATATTCACGAGCACGAACAGTTACTCTACGGTGTTTCCATCCTCGTATATGGTCAGTCCAACTCGTCTGTATATGGTTTCCATACCCACCAGACCTCATCAACCACTACCCCAGGTGATGATAGTTCCTTTATCTGATTCTCTCTGATTCTTCAGATACAATGTTTTTTCTTCAAACTTGTAACTTTTTTGTTGTTCATGAGTGTGTCATCTACAGCACACAAATATGGCCAATATACTAGCGACAAGTGCCGTGATGCAGAAATTGAATACATCACATTTATCTGGCGGCGAAGATGTTCTTTTGCTCCTCTTCGCCTGATCTGTTCATCTTCATTGCAAACATCACATGAAGGCGAAGATGTTCTTGCAACCATAACAGCTTCATTCTCGTCCATCCCAACTTGCAGATATTCTTTGACCCTTCGTAAGTTCTGTTCATATTCATTGCATACATAACTGCTTGATGATAACAACTGTTCTATCTAATATCTATCTAAGTCTAATTATACAAAATTTTTACATTTTTATTCTATCTTTTACTTGGGGAGTTTGTACTTGATGGTATCCCTCCTGCTCCCAAGGGTGTTCAAAGTGTCATTGTTTGCCTTGAGATAGATGCCAATGGTATCTTGAATGCCTCTACAAAGGAAAAGACATGTGTACAGAAAAATAAGATCACAATCACTAACGATAAGTGCAGGTTGACCCAGGAGGAGATTGAAAGGATGTTCCTTGAGGCAAAGAAGTATAAAGCGGAAGATGAAGAGAACAAGAGAACGTCGGAGATGGTGTGTTATGTACATTGGAATGCATAAATGTTGTAGTATGTTGGAATTCAGACCTTAATACAATATCAATTAATGTGATACAATTGCAGCCCATTACAAAATTGTGATTGGTGATATATACATTGATGCTTACTTAAATCAAATTCCAACAATGAAATTTAATGGGAAAAATTAGTGAAAGTAATATACATTACATTTACACAGCGCGCACAAATGGCAAACGGCGTGAACGTTGTGCACGTTTAGAAATTTTGATCGAGGCCAACAATTTTGCTCATTGCTCAGCACGTCAGTGGATCATTATTGGGAACAGCATCTATGTAATATATACAATAAATACCTGAGGTACAAGATTACTCTTCTGTATATTCCCGAGAAATCTCTGTTGACTTTTATTTAGTAGAAGTGCTACTTTTGTTTATACCAGCTTCCATTTACCCCTGGACACTAATTAATCACCCCACATAATTGCTCAGCTCGTACAACTTGCAACAGAAATGAACGTTGTTCACGCTAAGCAACGCTTTCTACAATTACCGAGTTTTGCTCATCACGCACAACGGTGTTATTTAACAATCTGTTGTGCGCTCGGAGCGAAACTGTATACAATTACACAGTACACATAATTACTCATCGTGATCATATACGAAAGGTCATTCTCCCGCCAG
Source organism: Scilla litardierei (assembly GCA_030789695.1). Classification (NCBI taxonomy): domain Eukaryota; kingdom Viridiplantae; phylum Streptophyta; class Magnoliopsida; order Asparagales; family Asparagaceae; genus Scilla; species Scilla litardierei. The sequence goes on from CM061131.1 coordinate 65,660,454, forward strand.
TCTCGTCCTCGGTGATGGGGCCGTGTCGGCCGTCCAGCAGGGTTCCCGGGTGTCGACCTGGAATCAGGGGGAGAGGAAGTAAACGCTCTCACTCGGCGTTTGTTGCAAAAATTCCCTTCATTAAATTCTGGAAAATTACATATGACTCGCTCGAGAGCAGTCTTACAAAAGTAACGATTTGCAAAATTTAGGAAGATGACACATCGTCGTCTGTAAACAGGTCCTTTATCTCTCTCGCCACCCTATCCATCTTGGCGGTGGCCTGAGCTTTGAAAGCATCGATCTCTTGCTCCTTCTCGAGAAGCTTGGCCTGAAGGTGAGCAACCTCCTTCCTCGATGCCTCAAGATCAGCTTGGAGTTGAGATCGCTCTCTACCCCACTGAGCTTCTGACTGCTTCTTGGTGCTTGACACGGTGACGAGGCTGGATTTCGCCTCCAAGCCGCCCAATCCGACTTGCCCTTGGCGGCCATGATCTTCCCCAATTCTTCCTGCAGCTTCGTCACCTGAGCTCTAAGCTCAGAAGCCTCGTTCTCGGCATCCGCCACCCGGCGCTGCCCCTCGATCAGTTCGTGGGCCCTGCAGCGCAGACCTGCCCCGAAAATGGTCACCTGCAGATGGCGACAATCAGCAAAACCAAGAGGGGAAGAAAAATTCAGAAGGCCCAGTGGCAACGAACCTGACGGCCACTGCGAACGAAGCAGTTGGCCATCGTCTCAAGGTCGACCCCATTCAGGAAATCGACATCCCTTGGCAGAGTGATATTCTCCGCCAGACGAGCCACCGTCCCAAAGTCCAGGAGGGCCGACTCGGCCGTCCCCACGACGTACAGTGGCCGATAGGTCTCCCCCTGAATCTCCCCATGATGGCCAGACCCAATGCGGTTCGACTGCAGAAGGTGGCCGAACTCTGGAGATATGGGGCCGACGGAAGGGACCGGAGGAACATTGTCCTCGTATGGCCACCCGTCGTGTGGCGTGTTGGAGGATGATGCGTCCCCAACTCGAGGATCATAAGGAGCTGCCTTCAAAGACCGAGCAGCTTGACTTGAGGAGCATCCAGCCTCCCCTAACTCCAGAATGAGGTTCCCCAATTCCTCTAATTCCTCCGCTTCCACCTCTTCCTCATCATCCCTCTTCCTCTTACGGCCTTCTTCATTAGCCAGCTCCATCGCTAAAGTAAACTCTCTGTATGCTCCTCCCGCCATTTTTGTTTCTGGAAGAAATAATAAGATGATAAGATTTCCTCGGAGCGTAAAATCCATTGGCTTCAACTCCAATTTCTTTTATTACGCGAACGAATAGGACAAGATGATCGACACGTGTCGGAAATTTGCCAAAAACAACGGTTGAGATCAACTGAAGGCGAAAGGTTTTGGCGGCCTGAATCAAATTAGATGCTTCGAATGTCGTGCCCTATTAAATGAAAGTACCCATCATTCAGCCTCGATCCGCGTTATTAATCGAGAACGAATCACGGGGGCCAATGTTTATACCCGTGTACGGCGCCCGAAAAGGCATTGGGTAATTGCTCATCGCACACAACGACTCAAACCCTAGAGTTGCTCTCCGCACTCGCCCACTCAAAACTCACAATTGCTCATCGCACACAACCATTTTTTTCCCATCCAGTTCACATGTGCACTGGTAATTTTATTATCTGTATCACCGTTGCATAATTGTTAAGAAATTCCATGTCACAACTAGTCCTTACATAAAGTTTGGAAATTGTGCATGTGAGCAGGCAGAGTGTATGTCATGGCATATATATCTACTGTAGTAAAGGAAGTAACAACTATACTTATGAACATGTGAAAGCGTGCACGTGCAACAGGCAAGGTGTATAACAATGGATCCACACATGCAACAGGCAGAGTGTATGTCAAGACTGAGGTGCATTCAATCATTGAGATACAAAAATAGAAAAAAATCAATTCAAAGTGTCAAATAATTCAAGAAAACATGTACCTTCTCCCTTTTTTAGTAAATTATAATTGCTTGCACCGCAATTTTGCGCTGCATATAGTCATCATCTAAGAGTATTAGTGTTATGATTTGATGTATGATGAGAGACTTGTACTTTTGCCCTTCTTTTTTCGAGTGAGTTGTGAATATGAAGATGTTGGTGTATGTATAAGATGTATCAATGTATCATTAAAATGGAATATTGTGTTATTTTCTCAGTGTTTTTATCTGTGATGGAGTTTTACTTGTACTTCCCAGCAAGTGCGTAGTACCTGCAGTGTTCTTTCTACTCTCTTCTTTTCTTTCTTTCTACGTAATACCACTCGTCTCTTCGGAAATACCTGATACGGGTTCGTACTTATCGGGCATCCCGGGGACCGGGTCGCATTGAATGAAGGCCAGTCGAACGAATTCTCCCACCCATGGGGAGCGAGATTCGAAGTACCGCCTCTGTGAGACTTTGACACATGTCCCCTACTGACGGCTTGGATTCGAAGGGACCTTCAGTATAAAGCCTTTCTCCTTTTAAATTCTGCTTTACCCACTGCTCGTTACCCTGATTTTCATCTTTTTTGCTCAGATGGCGGGTCGGGATTTCAGTCAAGACGTTCCTCACCATCCGCCCTTGGGCACGGCCGAACCTTCGCCCTTCGTGGCGGATCAGATTGATTCGCCCTCCGGTCTCAACCTCGGAGAGGGGGACGTGGCGGCCGTCGAGCAGGGTTCCCGTGTGTTAACCAGGAATGAGGAGAGGAAGAGACGCTCTCACTCATGGTCTGAAGGTCCCGAGGGGAAGAAGAAGAGGAGTGAGAGTGGTCCAGCTGTCCTTTCGAGTGACCGCTCCTTCCGGGAGAAACTGGCAGACTCTCTGGTATGGCATATCCAGCATGTCGGACCCTTTTTTCTTCAACGACTGTTTTGTTGATGGCGACATTCACCCCTTCGGTCTTGCAGGTTTCCCCGATTGCTGTAGATGGTCTTGAGGCGGCCTTGGCTCAGGAGCGCCTGAGGGCTGAGGCGGCTGAGCAATCAGCCAAGGAGGCCCACCAGTTCAAACTGAGAGTTGCAGAGCTCACCTAGGAGGTGGGATGTTTGACGGAGGCTCTGGCTGTCGCCAAGAGTTCGGCCAAGTATGCTGAGGATGCACTGTCCCTCGCCCGGGAGGAGCATAGAAAGGCGAAAGGCGCTCTTTGGGCCGATATAGGCGACCTGCGGGAAGTGGCCCATGGTCGGATCGTAGCTGAGGTCCAGATGGACTATGGGGATGTCCTGGCTCCGAAGATCACGGAGTCTATCTGTGAGGGATTCTGAGCATTCTCGGACATTTTAGCTGCTCAGATCGAGAGGTCCTTCCGGGATGGTTTCGCAGCGTTCGAGGCGCGGGTCCGAAGAATGCTTCCCCGACCTCCGGTTGTCCCTGGTCACCATACTGGTTTGGGAGAAGACGAATTACCTAGGGACGCCTCTTCGCGAGCTCCTGCATCATAGGTGGATCGAACCCTTTTTTGTTTCTCCTTTTTGTTCGTTGTACTTGGAGGTATTTTTGATGAATGGAAACAATTTCTCGAATGATTTCTTGACAATTGGCATGACATGCTGCAACAGATAAATTATAAGATATGAGATCGACAGCAGCATATAGATTTCTCGAATGATAGGCATCATCCTCATACTCTCATAATTAAAACTTTGGGTATTAAGTTTTAGTTTGGACCCGCAGACCTAGGAATTCAAAGCCACACTAGCTGCATTTTGAACTAAAATACTAGATAAATCATTTTTCATAGATACAGTTTTAAAGAGATTCAGTTTTCAGCACATTTAATGATGGGCTTCATTACATAAATGCTTTTCATAACCTTGCCATTTTTTCTTTGGTGATGAGCTTGATGACTGAGCCCACAGTCATGGCCAAAAGGCTGAAGAGGAAATCGACAAAATCTTTGCCAGCTTCAGCAAACACCACTCTCTTCATCCTCTTGTCTATGAAAAGCGTCAACCTCAGTTGGGTGGCCATCATCACTGCTGCAGCAAACCGGTGAGTGTTTGTTTAAGCTATGGTCTCTGGTTGTTTGGGAGGGTTTGCTTGAATATGGTCAGAGTAATATTTGAGCAAGGTTACTTCTTCCTCATGCCTTTCACAGCACTCGAAGTGTTGTGGTTGAATATAATTGTGGGTATGGAAGCCATTTATAGACGAATTGGACTGCCCTTGGATGAGGATGAGCCTACAGTCAAGTGTAGCATTACTCCTTCCTCATGATTGATAAACATCACTCGAAGTGTAGAGGTTGAAGAGGGCTTGTGCGTAGGGAAGCCATTTTATAGACGAATTAGACTGCCCTTGGATGAGGATGAGTCTACAGTAGAGTGACCGTGAGTCTATAGAAGAGATCCCGTGAGTCTACAAAGCACTGATCGTGAATGTACATAAGATTTTATTCATTGCGCACATCTTCCTAAATTATTTGCTCTCCGCCACAACGGCCATATTCTTACCGGTTGTGCGCATTGAGCTATTTTGTTTGCTCAACGCGCACCACCACGGTCATACATTATTGGGAACAACACTGGCTGCTATCAATCTGCTGTAGATTCACGGGCATTCTTCTGTATAATCACAAGCAATTTGTTGTAGACTCACGGGGTCTCTTGTGCTGCCTCCCAGTAACTCTATTGTAGTCTCATCCTCATCCAATGGCATCCAAAGTCGTCTATAAATGGATACCATTCCCACAATCCCTCGTCAACCACTACACTTCTTGATGATATTATTCTATCTTATTCTATCTGATTCTAGTTATATGATATTTTCTCTGCAACATTCTATTTTTTCCTTCATCACTGCTGCGTCCTCAACACTCAAAGATGGACAATATACTAGCGTCTAGTGACGTGATGTAGAAATTGAATACATCACATATATATTGATTCGAAGATGTTCTTTGCTCCTTCATATGTTCTGTTTGTCGTCATTGAAGCTATCACCTTCCATGCACACCCGCTTCTTCACTGCTTGTATATGTTCTTTGATACTTAGTTGCAGAAATCACGGCTTGATGTTTATAAATGTTCTATCTTATTCTAAGTCTACCCGTACAATATTTTTACTTAATTATGCTTTGTTATGTGTTCATCACTGATTCTTCTTCAACGCAGACAGGGGGACGGATGGCCAAGATACAAAGAAGCAAGTGACGCTGATGCAGCTGATGGAGCAGCTTATAAATGGCAACAAAGTTTAAATTTTTTTCATGGTGGGAATCCATGTATCCCTAGTATAGTCCAGTGCTTTAATTGCTTAGTCAGGCAAAAACTGTGATGTTGCAAAATGTTTAGATGTAGTTTCTACTTTGTTGTGTTATGTACATTTGAATGCATAAATGTTGTAGCATGTTGGAATACAGATCTTAATACAATGTCATTAAATTTGGCACAATTGCATCACATTACAAAATTTTGTGATGCTAACTTGAAGTACCCACAATTACTCAGCTCGCACCAACGGCAACAGCATTGAACGTTGTGCGAGCTGAGCACAACTGTCTACGATTACCAACATTTACTCAACGAGCATAACCGTCAAAGTTATTAACCGTTGTCTGCGTGGAGCTTAACTGTTTACAATTACCCATATTACTCAGCGTGCACATCCGTAACATTATTGAACGTTGTGTGCGCTTATTAGGAAGCCTGTAAAATTACCAAGTTTTGCTCAGCGCGCACAACTGGTAAAAGTTGTAAACGTTGTGCGCGCGGAGCTAAACTGTATACAATTACCCATCATTAATCATCGCGGACAACTACATGCCTCATTCTCTTCATTCTCTTCAGCTCTTCTGCTTCTGCTTCTCACTCCTTAATCCCATTAATTTTCTTGACAATTGTCAGGCTCTGCAGTAACAGAGAAATTATAAGATATGAGATCCGCAGCATCGTATATAGGTCTCGAATGATAGGCATCATCCTCATAGGCTTATAACCAAGACTTTGTGTTTTAATGTTCAATTGGACCCCCAGACCTATTAATTCAACTCCACGATGGCTGCATTTTGGACTAAAATATAGGAGGCTGCTGTTTTCAGATGACCATTTTTAAAGAGAACCAGTTTACTTACAACCCATTTACACTGATATGTCCGTGACAGATGCATGTAGCATATTTCTTCCAAGCTAATACAAAATTGTTACCTATAGGATATAAAAATGTCGGCCTTCATATCACAGCCTTGATAAGTCATCGGGCGAAGATATTTCCTACAGAGATTATAGAGCAATGATGTTAAAATAATTTATACTAGTATATAAAATAGTAACCAGCTGTGCTCATATACACCTTCTTACTACCAACTGTGCTTATACTACAAGTTCTCATGTCATGACCATTTTCTGCACAAACACTGCAAGTCCTTGTTCTTGTTTGACTTTGTTCTTGTGAGACTTGTATTCCAGACGAAATCCTTGGCGCCACTTGTGGTCGGCCTTTAGTTCTTGCTTTTGCAGAATCATGCATAATGACATCATTTACTCCCACTTCTTGTTTGATAGGTGCACTGGACCCCACCTGTGATCTTGGCTCTTCAGAAGCAGTTTGCGCTTTATTAGTCATATTATGCTGGTCCAAAAAACTGTTTGCCCACCCAAAGACGACATCAAACAGAAGTAGATCTCTTGTTACCGCCTCCACGACTTTATCGAATGATGAACGAAGTCTCCAGGCTTGAAGTGGAGTAATTTGAATTAGACGCACTCCGTGTACTCTGCTAGTCGAAGAGGCCCCAAGACTCATGATGCTATGTCTTGCATTTAGAGTCCACCTTGGTAAAATATCTCTCTCAGGGATGGCTTGCATATCATACTTTTGCTTCATGATATATAAAATTTGCGTGCACAGCAAACCTTCAGTCACAGCCCTTGCACACGTACACCTGAACATTCCCTTAGATATATTGCATTAAACACTATGCACGTAGCTCTTTCCATCAATCTGCATAGTTACTCTATACGTGCTCGTATCCCCATCCGTGCTAACCCTTTCGTGCCGACAGTATAAAGTATTTTTGAAATGATTTTGAAAAATGGAAAATATGTTTCTAGTATATACCTTTGCGACATGAACCTCTAACTCATGCATGCCGCTAAATTCTGGTTTGTTCCGCATACAAAAAGTATCTTCTCTCTCCTCTTTGTCTCGCTGAAATTTTACGGCTTTATCATATTGATCAATGAACTCGTATAATGGAGTCATACAGTTTACATATTCATTAAAATATGCATTCATGCTTTCACTCCTTTGGCTGGACGCCATGCCTACACACAAAACAAGAAATGAATACCATGTGCTGAGTTTATTTTGATCATATATTTTTACACCAATCTCTATCGTATTAACATTTTCATACCCACAAAGAAAGTATCCAGTAGGTACGCCTTAATCCAATGATGTGCTTTATCATGCATCATATGCAACCACTTCCAGGCTTTCATTTCATTTTTTTGTTTTTCTGAAATTCCGTTTGGTACTTCTCCATTAAGATGCGCCAACAATTCTCAGCTTCTTCAACATTTTGACTGTCCTTACACCAGTTTGCATAGTCTTCTTCAAATTCAGGGTTATAAGAAGACCACAATGAACGTAGATGCTCATCTTCGTGTAGACTGATATGCCATATGCAATACTGTGCTTTGTATTTGGAAACACTCTTTTGATTGCATTGCATATTGCCGGGTCTTGATCGGTGATGATAGCTCCTGGTGCTTTATCCCACATACATGTTAACCACTGTCCAAATAACCACACAAAGGATTCTTTCTTATCATCAGCAAGAAGAGCACATCCAAATAGAATAGACTGTTTATGATGATTGACACCTGTAAAAGGTGCAAAAGGCAACATGAATCTATTTGTCTTATAAGTGACATCAAATACAACAACATCTCCAAACTGGCTGTAAGATGTCCTCGCCCTTCCATCAGCCCAAAATATACTCCTACATACATTCTCTTCATCATGCTCAATAGCATAATAGAACTGAGAGTCTGTAGCTTGCCTTTTAATAAATTGTTCTATTACTCTAATGCATTCCTTCCCAATGTTGTTCTTTCTTGCTACTCTCCCATGATCAATGCATTGTTACGTAGTAATATTGACATTACTACTACTCGTGGCATTTAGAATCCTTGCAATCTTTGCAGTTCCTACTCCACAGCCACGCATCTGATCAACTAAATTCCTACATGTTCCGTTCATATGCGATCTTTTATGTGACCATAGCATCTGGATCTTCGATGGGCTTTTTATCAACTCATGATTATGATCATCATTAAAGGTGTTTATGCGCCATACTCCATCGGCGATTTTATGAACTGTCATTCGATTCATGCAGCCTTCTCTCTCATTTTTCCTTCGATTAACGTCCCTCCCTATCTCCCTCTTATCTTTTAAGCTTTTATACCCTTCTTTGTTCACGTATACTTCCTCCTCGTGGTATTGCCATCTTTTCCCTTTCCCGTAGATCCCTTTCGGGTTGCAAAACCTTTCATTGCTGCATATGTATTATAAAATTGATACACATCTTCTTCTGTTTGAAATGTCATTCCAACATGTGTGCTGCCTTTTTCATTATCACTATGCGTATCCTCTTGATATACGATGTTTGCACTGTCATTTTCAACTTCAATCTCATTTGGCATCTCATGATCATGCACAAAGGGTTCACTCTCTTTGATTTTCATTTTCTACATTAGAAACAAGTAAAAATATCAGTAATATTGACGCAGCATGACTACTAACATGTTTATCCAAGTAGTAGTAGATTATCATCAGCTTGTTAGTTGAAACCACACTACTATTACAAATCATGTTAAAACCTTGCGTATTATATCTATTCTTTTTCAATCTGATCTAATTGTTACCATCATATTTGATGACCGGATCAAATCCATCAAAAAGTCAAACATATCACCCGTTTTGCGCGGTGGACAATATTATGTACGCCATTCGCTCTATGTTATTGTGCTATATGAGCGGCTTCGGTAAGTTTTGATGGACATCTCATATTGCTTAACGCGCACAACGGGTGATATGTTTGAAGGGGTTTGCGCGGAGAGTAATTTCCATCGCAACACTTCGCTAGTTTGGAAATTACTCACCATGCAAAACGGGACAAAAATTTAGCCCGTTGTGCACGGAGAGGAATTTCCAGCGCTAATCGTCCAAAGGTTAGAAATTACTCACCGCGCAAAACCCTTCAAAAATTTATCATGTTGTACGTGTTGAGCAATATGAGATGTCCAACAAATTAGGGGTGACGATCCTTACCTCGATGGAGGAGAGTAAGAGGGGAATCAACGAGCGTATAATGGCCTGGATTTGGGGGCGATCTTAGGCGTGGGCTGTTGAAATCGAAGACCTTGTGCAAAACTGGGGATCTACTCCAGCTTTTGCGTTTTACGCGGGAGTGAACAAAAGAATTGGTGGCGATTGCTCCAGCTTCTGTGTTCTGCGTGGGAGTGAGCAAAAGAATTGGTGGCGATTGTATTTTAGTACAAAAGGGCTTAAAGGTAATTTAGTACAGAGGCGCGTTGAAAAGAGCTTAAACGGCGTTTTGGTAATTGCACCAAAAAGTCAGATATTACCATGATCGCTGATAGGATCTGACGGTAGGGAGGGGCCGAGCGCAGGAATCCCATCTGAGCTTGAGCGTAGGCGCATTTTACCCTATATATATACTAGTCATAACACGTGCCCGTAGGGCACGGTTTAGTTAAGATATTCTCCCCTCAAAATCTTAATTCCCCGAAAAATTAGATCATCCCATGAAATTTAGTTCCCCCCAAAATATTAGTTCATCTCAAAATTTAGTACACTTAAAATTTTGTTCTGCTCAAAAAATTTAGGGTTTTCACCGCTAAATTTTTCACTTTCCAAAAATGTTACTTCCCTCCAAAATTTAGATTTTATAGAGTATTCAGTTCACCGTAAAAATTAATTCCCTCCAAAATTAGTTCCCCAATAGTTCCATCCCGATTTAATTGTTTGTAAAATTTTCACATGCTCATGTATTTTATATTTATTTTTGTTTCCTTACAAAAAAATCGAAATTCTCCAAAAATTTTAATTCAATTTGCTTCAAATGGGCTTTTAATAGTTAGATGGGTCCTATGCATTTCATCACGCTGAAGCCCAACTCCCAACTTCCCTTCTGTCGTCCAATTTGAAATCTTGAAAATAAATGGGTCAAAAAACCCAACTTGTGCAATTGCCTTCGGGTCACAAATTTCCATCTTTATTGTGGAACATGGAAAGACTGAAACTTTATAAAGGCACAACTCAATCAAACATTGATCAATTGCAAAATGACATGAACATGATACCGAAGCTAAATATAATAGAAACATCGATATCATGACATATGATACCAAGAGTTTGGCTTAAGTATGAATACGAACAGATTCTTTAATATTTCTTTCCTTCCCAGCACTTTTATCATATAAGCCTAAAGATATAAACTTAATGGTTTTCACCGAAGTAACCTCCAAACATTATACTAAGTCTGCTTCTATATTATCCAAAAACATCTTTGTATAAAGAATTAACTTGAATGCAAGTTACTTCCTGAATCTCTCAACAATTCATTTTGAGATGCCAATCGTTTTACTCCAATCAGAATTCATTTGCTTGACGAAAATCCTGAAGCATAGTCGATTATCCTTGAAGTAGACATTTACAAAAAAAGATCACATCATTTCAAAGCAATTAAAGTCTAACTCTTAGGATAAACTCTTGAACGCATCATAATCAGAAAGTAAAATTTTGTGCTGCAAAATACATGGGCATCTTTACAGTCATGGAACATGTTGATATCCCCTTCCAGTCAATGCTCATACAGAAGAGCTTCATACTGAAACACTGCTCAGTCATATACCCTTTTTACTACATACAGTTGATGTCATAATCCTGTTACATAGCCAATAAAGTGAATATAGGGTGGCGCGTAATCTAACTGATAAAATATTCGCAAACATCAACCCAAGATACAACAAAAGGACACACTCATCACACAGCGTGCATAAAGGTGTCATCGTCCAAAAGCTCTTCCAACCCAGTCATAATATCCTCGTCTCTAACACCATCGGCATCATGCATAACCCTTTCCTGCAAGGGAATAGCTGATGATGCTGAGACATCAAAAGTGAGAAATGAAAAGTGACAAATGAAAAGTGAGAACTGAGAAATGTATAATGGACTATTGTAGTGCTGGAGAAAAAGAAAATGTGTAAAAGTGATGTATAATTTTTTATTGGATGTGATGTCAGTTCTAGAGGATCATGTTTGTACTCTATAATTTTTTGGAACATTTGCATATTGAAGAAACATGCATACAGTTATATCAATCTGGACTTCCATTGTTGTACAATTTCTAGATGAATACCCATGTTGTTGTGCTGTCGAGTAGTTGTATACAAATTCTGGAATGACCCCAATTTGGAATTAGATGAGAATGGACTCTTGATGCCTAGTTGCAAGTTCTGTTGCACAGTTACTTCTTGATGCCCAGTTTCATTCTCAGTTCATTTTCATATGCTTTGTATGATTTGAATACATTTGTTGCAAACAAAAAATACGCAATCCAAACCTGAAAAGTTCTACGGTTTACACTCTTATTTGAGAAGTTCTCCAATATAGAGTTTGCACAGAATTTGCAGTTGCACTCATATTTGAGAAGTTGCACTCAAAATAAACAATCCAAACAAAGAATACAGGATACAAACATAAAGAATTTCGACAAAAATACACAATCCAAACAAAAAAATTCAGAATTTGTAGTTACACTCATATTCGAGAATTTCTCCAACTTCATATTTGCATATTTGAGAAGTTCATCTTGCTTCCAATTGCACAAAATTTGCAGTTGCAAAGAATTTGCGTTTTTAGCTTCCAGGTATTTGCAATTGCACAGAACTTGTTGTTTAAATATTCAGATTATTAGCTAATGTCGGAAGTTATTCCCAGAAATACTGCAGTTGTCTCGATGTAAATAGACATAATTCAAAAGAATAGAGATAAAACACTAAATATTGCTTCTAGAGAACTTCTATCTAACTTCCAATCATGGAGTCATTGTATTTGTGTTCAGAAAAATGCCAAATTTGTTGGTTTATCATCTGAAAGTGTTAAACCCTCCAGTTGCATGTAATCAAATACCTCAAAAAAACAATACATGAATGAAGATGAGAGTAAACTGAACGGTCTGCAAATTAAGATGTATACATTTGTTTTAATCCTTTTCTATTAAAGCCAAAACAAAAAATAATTAGCATAAACAAATTAATGGAAAAGTTCAATTTTTACCACGATGCCATCAATGCCATCATGCACACTCTGAGTCTCAAAAAAGCCATCGAACCCCTTAATATCCTCCCCCTCTTCATCAGCAATCTTGACATGCATCGCAGCAAGCATCAATAGAGTCTATAATTTTAAAAGTTCCCATAAAAGATCAGAACTTTTTTGAACACTAATTATCAAACACTTCAGTATTTTACTGAAGTTCAAAATTTGAAGTGTACCCATTACATGTTCTATTTAAAAGATCTGGATGTACTGATCGATTCAAAAACGTCGAAAGGACCTAAAAATCAATCAAAATGTCAAAAAAGGGTAGGGGAAAAGAAAAAGAAATGATCGAGCAAATAGACCAGAAAAAGGTACCATACCTCGAGCTGTCCATTGGCGGCGGCGATGTGGAGGGCGGAGAGGCGGTCAAATATGGTGGTCCGATGGAGCAAAGAGGGCTCCATCGTGAGGAAGGATTTTAAACAGCTTGCAAATATCACATTTTATTAATATTGCCATTGTACACATGCATTACTTTGGTCCTAATATGGGGGCTGCAGTTCTGGACCAAGATAGCGATGTCAAGTATCTAACTCCACAAAAAAGGACACAAATACATGGTTTTCAATATGCATGTTGAAAAATGTATGGTTTTATGCCAGATTATGTACTAATAAGTATAAGTGAATTGAGAAATTCAGAGAAAGACTTGAGATGAAAACTATTTGAAACAATGCACACTGGTTAAAACTACTAAATTTTATTTAACTTTGAGGTTCTATTGATCCACAAAACAGGGAACTTACACCTTTCAAGCTGTTTTTGTGGGATATTCACTCAAAACAGTTTTTTCCCCGATATCATGTAAGAGTATTAGCAGGCAAGTGCGATATAAATTATGTTCTATTATTTTGATTCCTGCATGAACCAACTAATACTGTGTTCTATTATTTTGATTAATGCATGAACTAACTAATATGGATGAGCACGCATAAGTGCATTTGCTGAAGAATGTGTCTTTAATCCTATTAGATTTTGTGCTTCTTATTTCTATGGGATACAAATAAAGTAAATGCATTGGATTTTTAAAACAACCTAGAGCATTCTGCTTCATTAATTTCTTCAGAAGGATCCAGATAATCTTAAAACACTACATATAGGTGCTTTGATAGATGTAAGATAACAAAAAATATATACATAGCAGGAACCAAATAAATCACAACCTCATTTTCCATCCAGATTATCAAACGCTTCAGTATATTTACTGAAGATCAAAATTTGAAGCGTGCCAATTTCCTTTTCTATTTAAAAGATCTGGATGTACTGATCGATTCAAAAGCATTGAAAGGGCATTTAAAATCAATCAAACTGTCAAAAGGGGGTAGTGGAAAAAAGAAATAGAAATGACCGAGCATAGAGACCAGAGAAAGGTACCATACCTTGCGCTGCCCAGTTGGCGACATCGATGTGGAGGGCAGAGAGGCGGTCAAATACGGTGGTCTGGTAGAGCAAAGAGGGCTACATCGTGAGGAAGGATTTGACAGTCTCCACGTCTCCGGCTTGGACCACGGTGAAAAACTCATGCTCACCGCTTGACCGCGCGCAGGTTAGAGACTGGCTCTGTACATGTGAAGCAAGCTGGAGTTGCTGAGCAGTGCCAGCCTTGTTCCCTTGTTGCCTCTCCCCCATAGAAAACTGACAGGAACATGAATCTTGGTGCATCAGGAACAAAAAAATTGATGCAAAGATCTTGAAAATCAACAACATCAAAGTTTAAGATTTGGCCAAAAATTCGAGTTCCTCGATATGTGGCCAAAAAAATCTTTGCCCTGCCTAGATGAACGAAATCAAAAACTTTCCTTTCGTATGATTCCAGAATCGAGTTTGCTTATGTCAGATTGATAATAACACTCAAGCATGGCAGTTCAGATAGCAGATGAATATGATACAAATAATTAGAAAGGACAATGAGAGGTAAGGAGACAATGAGTAAACCTTGACGGAGTCAAGTGGGGTTCTTTCTGCAAGGCTACAACTGATAATCACTCATTCTGCCACTACAATATTACACACCATTGTCGCAAAGCCTCTGTTTTTCGAACTGATTCCTTGCATCACATAGGAGGGCAATCGGATATGTATCTTAATTTTTGAAGTAGTTTATAACTGCAATCCAGAATGCAAAAATTCCTCCCAATTTTTTTTGGAGAAAACAAACAAATGTTTGCTTTGCACTTTCCTTCTCCCTTCAATAAGATTCAACTGAATCAATGCAGTAATTCTTCCTCGCCTCGCCTACTTTGCTGATGGTCATGTGGCTTTAACTTGATCAACTCAGCTTCTTTTAGGAGTAAGAAAGTCTGTAAAATATGAAGACATACACTACTACTGGTTATTAGGTTTGTGACAGAAGAAGCTTTTATTGGGAATAAAGTATCATCATTCTACAAATTACTCAAACATAACTTATCCGTAACTTCTAATTTTAGCAATTTGCTCCATATCAACAAAATAAATATACAAACTTGCATATCAGCAAATTGCTCCATGTCAACAAAATCAACATCCAATTAGTAGGATCTTAAGGATTTTGAACTGTACAGTAGATGCAAACTTAGTACAAACATAAACCAAATAGTTATAAAGAGGTACCTTTTATTTAGGCAACTAATGATGATATTATTATTTTCTGTGTTTCATTCCTTATATAGCAACGTCAAACAGATTTGCAATGCTATGCATAAGTGATTGAAGTCCTCCCAACACGTTTACAGTTATCAGCAGTCAACTACCAGAACCTTACACAAATAAACAAATTTGTTGAAGACCTGACCTCATTGTAATGGCTCAATCACCATTCAATCGATAATCTCTTTGGCACCTAATTACTCAAAATGCAACATCCTGCTTTGCTTTCCCTAGTGAGATGTCCAAAATCCTGAAGCTATGACCCACATCCTCCGAAAGCCACACCTAACAACGTTAAGAACTTAAAACAGAAAAGGAAACAATATAAGTAAAACGGAAAATCTCAAAGCATGATTAACATAAACAAAATAAAACCCCAAAAAAGAAATTTTCAAAAGGCGTCTCAGTTTTGGTAAAAGCTGATGTAAGGAGAAAGAGTAAAAGCCGATGTTACGCCTATTTGGCCGAGACCCGTAAAGCACGAGCCCAGGAGCCCGACTGCTGGTCAAAAGCCCATCTGCGTCCTCAAAGCCCATTCGACAAAGGCCCTACAAGGGACCTTCTCGAACGCCGATCCGACCCGGCCCCAATAACCCGTTGGTCGCTCGCCCACTCCTGCGAAAACCACTCCCCCGGACGCGCGACCACTAAAGAGCGATAATGGGGAGGTGCTGGCAGGGCGGAGAGAGCGGCGGCAAGGGGGGACTGATGGTGCACGATCAATGGCGGACGTGTGACGTGGGTCAGAGGCGATCACGCCGGGGCTCTACAAAAGGGCCAGGAAGACGACGAAGAAAGGGACCGCATCTGAGGTAACAAAACCTAAGGTACTCCATCAACGACCTCGTTCCCCCAATTCATCTCCTTCCTCCCCCGCTCGCGCCGAGAGACGCCGTTACGATCTCCTCATGAGTCGAACCGTCTCCGCCGGGCCTCCTTTCTCAGATCTCTATCTGACTTAGGCATCGGAGGGGATTTGGCCGGAACCAAGGTCCGGCCCCCTGACGAGCGTTCTCGTCTGCGCAGGTGGACAGCTGACCAGCGGGCCGAGGCTACTCCTCGCCTCTCGTCGACCACACGATCAACCGGACAGTGAGGCTTCCCCTCACCCTCAGCCTTCCTTGGCCGAGCACGCCCTACCGAGGCCGAGCGTCCTAATCGGGTCTGAGACTCACCCTCGCCACCAGACGGCCGTGCATCTACCCGGGAGACTGAGGCTACCCCTCGTCCCCCTCCCAGCCGAGGCCGAGCGCGTCTGTCCGAGGCCGAGCGTCTCAACCAGGGCCGAGGCTTCCCCTCGCCCCTTCTGCACCGATTCGAAGCCCCCGAGGGACCCAAAGCGGGTCCCTTGACCACGTTGACCGGGTTCTCCACGGTCAACGCATTGTAGTGAGAAAACACTCCGAAACATCTGGCACCGTCTGTGGGAAAGAGAAACCGTCCCACGAAGAAGCAAACCACACCAACAATGGCACGAGCCAGCAATGGGAGGAAGCGCATGCCCCCCATCCCAGAGGAGGGGAATGGCACAGCAAACGGCAATCCCGAGGACACACCCGTCAGCGGCCACCCCACCCTCTCCACCGAAGAAGCCGGCGGCTCAGAACTGGCCACGCAGGGACAGCTCCGTGCCCTAGCTCAGGAGACCAACGCGAGCCTCCAGACGTTGGTCGCAACGGTGCAGTAGCTCGTCGGCCCTGCGCCACCCAACGGAGGCACGTTGGACGACAGCCATCGATGGGCGGGGGGTCCCCCACACTTGCGGTCCGCCGTGGTCGACGACCACGGGACCCGGAAACCGAACATGGAGCGTCGGTTCACGCTGTCCGGCTCTCGTCAGGCGAGGTCACGCGCCTCCTCACCCAATCGTGAAAGGAGCCGAAGAGAGACCGAAGGGACGGACGGCGAATCAAGGACGGCCTCGTCTCATCGATCGCGGTCGTCCCGCCGCAGGAGAAGCGAACGACACCACTCGAGAGACCGATCGCGGCGGAGCAGGAGCTCCCGCAGGAGGAGTCGGGAACGTAGGGACAGCCCGGCCCCCAGTGTGGCGAAGGCTGCGGAGCCAGCCCCGCTGGCGCCGGTGGTACCCGCACCCCCGGTCGATCCAGAGGCAGGCGAGTACCGCATCCCCGGAGGCATCCACGGAGATCGATGCCCCTTGTCACGGAGAATAACCGACGCACGGGTCCCCTCCCGATTCCGGATCCCGGTGCTGGGAAAGTACGATGGAATAGGAGACCCGGCGCACCACGTGATGGACTACGAGGGGGACATGGCCTTCCAGGGAGCTGACGATGACCTGCTTTGGCGGGGCTTCTATTCTACTCTCAGGGGAGCGGCGAGGATCTGGTACCACAGCCTGCCCGGCCGCTCCATCGACAGCTTCGAACAACTCGCCCAGTTGTTCTGCAAACAGTTCATGGCGGGGAGGCTGATCAAACCTGGTGCTGAACATCTGTTCAACATAGTACAAGGCCCGGCCGAACCACTCCGACAGTTCATGCGCCGCTTCAATGCAGAAAGGCTAAACGTGAACAACCCACCCGACCTGGTGGTCCAGACGGCTCTTAAGAAAGGGCTTCGCCACAGGGGCCTCAAGAAGTCCCTGCACAACGACCCCCCAAAGGACCTCCCCGGGATCATGGCAAGGGCCGAGCGCTTTATGCTGACCGAGGAGGCCTTGGCCGAGGATGCAGGAAAAACCGCTCGAGGGACCAAGCGTGGCGACGGCGGACGAGCAAGCCCCGAAGGATACCGGACCGAAAAGAGACAAAGGAACAGGCAACGGGGAGAAAGCGCGAGGGACACCACCCCAGACGCCATTCTCGCCCAAGTACAGAAGGAAGAGCGAGCTGATCGCCCCCCGCTGAAGGCTAAAAGAGGCGGGAAGAACAGGGAGAAGTACTGTAAGTACCATAAGGACGATGGTCACGACACGGAAGATTGCTGGCATTTGAAGAAGGACATTGAGAAGCTGATGAGCCGAGGGCACGCCAGGAATCAGGCCGACGAGCCGGCCCATGGAGAAGGGACCTCCACACAGCCGGACAAGGGGAAGAAGATCAACACCATCCAAGGCCCCCTCCGCATCATAGAGTGAGCAGGCAACATCCTTCCCCCCGGGGGGCGGAGTAAGTATGAGGGAGATATCTAGTTTTACATCCCTCTGTTTAGCTTCATTTCCCCTTTTCCGTTTCCTCCAAATGTACCGGTCCAACTGGACCCACGAGAGTACAAACGCCTTCTTTTTATTGTCTTTATTTAAAATTCCGACGGAGTTGACATGTCGCCAGTAACGCAAAAGGCCGGGGACCGCCGCCTCACTGGAGGAGGAAGAGGAGCTTTGCCCTCACCGACTATCTCCGGCACTCATAAGTCTGGGAGCAATTCCCCCAGCAGACGCGGACGCCGACCGGTCCTAAGCCGAGGAGCTTGGCCCTTGCCGACCGACCCCAGTGCACATAAGTCTGGGGGCGACTCCCCCGGCAAAGCACGGTCGCCGACCGGTCCTAAGCCGAGGAGCTTTGCCCTCGTCGACCGACTCCAGTGCCCATAAGTCTGGGGGCGATTCCCCCGGCAGGCACGGACGCCGACCGGTCCTAAGCCGAAGGGCTTGGCCCTCGACGACCGAGTCCAGAGCTCATAAGTCTGGGGGCGACTCCCCCAGCAGGCACGACGCCGACTGGTCCTAAGCCGAGGAGCTTTGCCCTCGCCGACCGACTCCAGCGCTCATAAGACTGGGGGCAATTCCCCCAGCAGGCACGGACGCCGACCGGTCCTAAGCCGAGGAGCTTTGCCCTCGCCGACCGACTCCAGCGCTCATAAGTCTGGGGGGGCAGTTTCCCCAGGAGGCACGGACGCCAACCGGTCCTAAGTCGAGAAGCTTCGCCCTCGCTGACCGACTCCTGCGCCCCTAAGTCTGGGGAGAATACCCCCAGCCAACGCCAGTTTCGTCCATTCCCAAGCCAAGAACTAGGCAACAACGCCAAGTACACAAAAATTCCAAGTAAGTCGATTTCATTTATAATAGTTAACCCGAGTACAAAAATGCGTCTTATTTACAGGGGATCAAGGCGAAGGGAACACCCTACAAACAGTCTACTCGCGACAAATGACAGAGTTCAGATCGACACCGACAAAGCAAAATTGGTTGACAAAAGACCCAGAGTAGGTGACCCAAGCTAGCGGCCATGCAACCAGCAATTGTTGGCCGCGGGGCTGAAGGAGAGGGCGGGGGCCGGGGATCCATTTCAAGTAGACTGGCCCAAAGCGAAGCGGATGCTTAAAAATTTGAGGATAAGGCTGGGAGGGACTGCTTAAGGAGCCCGAGCTCGGGAGGACACATCCTCGGGCACTTCGCCCTGCTCGGAGCGAGGGGACTCGACTGGCGGAGGGGCTTGCCGGACACGTTCCGCACATTCCCAGAAGGAAGACTGGACGACTTCGACGATCCGGGGGGCGATGATGTCTATATACTTACCGAAGGCCCCCCTGAGAACCTCGAAGATCTCCTTCCCCAGGGTCTCAACGACGCCCTTCTCGACCTCCTCCGCCAGCCGCATTACCTGACGCCGGTCCGACAGCTCCCTCTGAAGCTCCTCCCTCTCCAGACGGAACGATTCCGCCGCTTCCTCAGCCGACTGATGAGCATCCCCTAGCTTTCCCTCAAGGTCACCCACTTGCCCCTCCAACGCAGCCACACGGAGGGCGAGGCGCCGAGACTCCATCTGGGCCTCCATCATGGCCACCTCGGCCGCCCCGGCCCGCTCCTGAGCCCTCATGGAAGACTCCTCCATCTCCCTCAAGCGGACGGCTCGACACTGCAACTCCACAGCGAGCGCTGAACCCTGAAAAGACGATACATGTGCTAAGAAGAGGATAAATAGAAAGAGAGGATAGCAAGATAACCGAACCTGTTGGAGGATCCAGACCAAGGAATCCGACATCTTGTCGGCCGGGATCTTCTTGAGGAGGCTGCGGTCCCGGGGAGGGACGGAGACCTCGGCAACCTGCTGGGCCACTGCTCGGTCAGCAAACATCGAACTCCCAGGGACGACAATCGAAGCCAAGTCGCTCGCCAACAAGGCCCCGACCCCTGGTGATACGGGCGAAGACGCTGCGAGGGGGGTGGCTGGCAGAGCTATCGAAGGATCCCCGGCGGTCACCACGGGAAGCGCGGAACCTGCCGGGCCGGAGGGATCCACGTCCTCCTTCCTCTTCTTTCCACCGTGGAGCTCTGAAGGCGCCGGAGGAGAACGCTTCCGCCTCGCACCATCCTCACCCCCCGGAAGGGGATCGCCGGAAGAAGAGGTGGGAGGCGCGGCCACCACCTTACCCACGGCAGGCTCGGCTCGGCGCACCTCCTCCTCAACGGTCCTCCGAGGCACCCTTCCAGAGGTACTACCTCGGCTCCGAGCGGCTCCACGACGGATCAGCTCGTCAACGTCACGGACGAATTCGTGGCCAGCCATCCCTGCAAAGGAGACCGAAATCAGGATGAGTCATAGGGCGATCCGGGGATGAAAAAGCGACCTACCCGGAGACCACAAGACGGCCTTCAGGAGTAGGTCGTCCAGCAAAGACCAAATGGACTTCGTTTCCAAAGGAAGAGCCAACAGAAGCGCAGCGGCTGCCCGGTCGGCGTCTGAGAGAACTAACGATGGGCGAGAATGGACAGAACTGCCCCAGCTTGTCAGAATCTGGGCCTCGCCCAAGAAGACCACGAAGACATAATCCAAGTTCCAATCCCCTGACCAGTGGGGTAACCCGATCAGGCATTCCCTCCTCGAACGAGCTCGGAGTAGCAGCCATGACCCCGGACCGACCGTCTGGGCCTGGTAAAAGTAGAAGAGAAGGGGGAGAGTCGGCTCCAGACCACGGGTACAGCAGAGCGTTACGAAACCCGTCAATACCGCGATCGAACATGGGGTGAACTGACACAGGGACACTGTGAAATGTTCCATGACCTGGATGAAGAAGGGATGGAGCGGGAAGCGAAGACCCAGGCGGAACATCTCGACG
This sequence comes from Scilla litardierei, assembly GCA_030789695.1. Lineage (NCBI taxonomy): Eukaryota > Viridiplantae > Streptophyta > Magnoliopsida > Asparagales > Asparagaceae > Scilla > Scilla litardierei. The sequence continues at coordinate 65,681,467 of CM061131.1, forward strand.
TAGACACCGACCTCATTGCTCCTCGGGAGGCAAATCCGCTCGTCGACGAATGGAACCCGAACCTCGTATGGGAAGCAGAGATATCTTTCCCGGATCTCCGCGGCCACCGAAGGAGGGGTCCTCGACGGCGTGCGGAGGACAACCGGGGGCACATTAAGCCGTACGGCAGCCAACGCCACGTCATCGCGGGCGTAGTATGGAAAAAGTTTCTCCTTCCCCTTATCTTGAAGAGAACGACTCCCGGCGGGGGAACCAGACTCCCCTAGCCGGGGTTCGCCCCGTCCGGACTCCGGAGGACCCCTCGTCCTCCGGCCAGAACCGCCTATCCTAAGAGCAGCCATAGGATGAAAGCAAGAGAGGAAGTACCTATTCTCAACTATTTTGGAGAGGACAAAGAAGCGAAGGCGACGGGAAACTCCGGGTTACTGAAGGCTCTGAATACCGGGAGGAGCGAAGAAGAAGTGGAGATCAACACAACTGGGGATCTTATACGCCAGGGGAGAATTCGAAGCGCCTGACAAGAATGCGTGGCGAGGCTCGAAGAGTCGGCGGCGTTCCGAAATTGGCGCCAGTTGAAGACCAATCGATCCGCCTCATCATGACCTGCATTTATGGCCTCGCCTCGATTGAAGCGCCGCTCGGAATCCCAGGAGACATAACGGGTGATCCGAGCGAGCCGAGGCTGATCGACCCCACCAATGACGGCTCACAAACCCTTCGGCTTCTCGAATTTAAGGCGACTACGCGAGCGGCGGGGATAAGCTTGCCGCTACACGTGGCAGCATCTGAAGGCCGACGGCGCTTCGGAACCCGCGCCTTAAAAACATCGAACGGGCCAACTCATGATGACGACTAATAAATGAGTCGGCATCGACTGGCGAGCTCGTCACAATCGGCAGTGGTCACATCGGCCGAGCCGAACCGGCCAAGGCCAATCAACCCGACCGATGGGGGCAATTGTTACGCCTATTTGGCCGAGACCCGTAAAGCACGAGCCCAGGAGCCCGACTGCTGGTCAAAAGCCCATCTGCGTCCTCAAAGCCCATTCGACAAAGGCCCTACAAGGGACCTTCTCGAACGCCGATCCGACCCGGCCCCAATAACCCGTTGGTCGCTCGCCCACTCCTGCGAAAACCACTCCCCCGGACGCGCGACCACTAAAGAGCGATAATGGAGAGGTGCTGGCAGGGCGGAGAGAGCGGCGGCAAGGGGGGACTGATGGGGCACGATCAATGGCGGACGTGTGACGTGGGTCAGAGGCGATCACGCCGGGGCTCTACAAAAGGGCCAGGAAGACGACGAAGAAAGGGACCGCATCTGAGGTAACAAAACCTAAGGTACTCCATCAACGACCTCGTTCCCCCAATTCATCTCCTTCCTCCCCCGCTCGCGCCGAGAGACGCCGTTACGATCTCCTCATGAGTCGAACCGTCTCCGCCGGGCCTCCTTTCTCAGATCTCTATCTGACTTAGGCATCGGAGGGGATTTGGCCGGAACCAAGGTCCGGCCCCCTGACGAGCGTTCTCGTCTGCGCAGGTGGACAGCTGACCAGCGGGCCGAGGCTACTCCTCGCCTCTCGTCGACCACACGATCAACCGGACAGTGAGGCTTCCCCTCACCCTCAGCCTTCCTTGGCCGAGCACGCCCTACCGAGGCCGAGCGTCCTAATCGGGTCTGAGACTCACCCTCGCCACCAGACGGCCGTGCATCTACCCGGGCGACTGAGGCTACCCCTCGTCCCCCTCCCAGCCGAGGCCGAGCGCGTCTGTCCGAGGCCGAGCGTCTCAACCAGGGCCGAGGCTTCCCCTCGCCCCTTCTGCACCGATTCGAAGCCCCCGAGGGACCCAAAGCGGGTCCCTTGACCACGTTGACCGGGTTCTCCACGGTCAACGCATTGTAGTGAGAAAACACTCCGAAACAGCCGAGATCCAAAACTCTCTTTTAAAAGATGATGTATTTTGAGAATTTTACCAAAACTGAGACGCCTTGCAAAGAAAATTCAAAGGCTGATGTAATTTTTACACAAATTTGTAGGGGCCGTTACATCAGCTTTTACCATTGCATCATTACACAAATTTTCAAAAGGCGTCTCAGTTTGGGAAAAGTATGAATTTTTAGAAATGACGCAAGGAGACGCCTAAAAATTCAAAAGCGTAAACTGGGACGCCTAAAAATTTGCGAAGAAAATTTGTGTAATGCCCCCTACAAATTCAAACTTTTACCAAAACTGAGACGCCTTTTAAAAGAAAATCCAAAACTCTCTCTCTCTTTCTATTACTCTCTTTTAAAAGCTGAGATCCAAAAATTACATAAGCCACACCTCTCTTTTACTCTTTCTCATTGCGTCATTTTTACTCTTACATAAGCTGAGAATTGTGGGCTTGTAAAGAATTTATCAATTACTGCTCTTGTCAGCTCAAAAATCACTGAACCTATATTGGATAAGTTAGTTTCCTGTGGTATGGACACATTAGATCAAATTTCTGTTGCTTCATTGAATAAAATGGATAACGTCTTTCTGAATGGGGACTGGATAGGAGTTTGTGCGGACTCGATGTCATTTGTTTTAAGCTTCAGACGCTTACGTCGCGCTCAGCAAATTGATTCCCAGGTAATTCTCTTTCTTGTCATCAAGTGGTTACTGGGACATATTATTCAGGTTAGCTGCTGAATAGGAGAATAAGTTTTATTATCTACATCAAGGATCAATTAGCCAGTTCGTTATGGATATAATTAATTCTTATAGCAATGACATATACTTTGCTCTTGAAGAATTGATCAAAGATAGTAAGCAAAGGAACATTTTACACAACAATGTAACTCAGGTTCAACTATACAGTAGTATACAAGTTGATTAAGGATTCATGATATATTATTAGGAATAAATCTAGAGATAATAAGCATCTTGGATATACACCAAGTTGCCTCGGTTTATGTCAGAACTAATCAAATTCACATCGTCCATTAGAAGCTTGCTATTAGTAATAGCAATTTTAAACATCTAGCATTAAGAAAATACCTGTGCAGTTGCTTTGTTATTACATCAACTGAGGGAGTAGTAAACGGAGTAGCATATGTTATCTTTCCGCCGAGAGCCATTCCCTTTACCAAGAGCAGCCTCAAGCAACTGACCAGGAGTTTGCCGTGTTGGAAAGGCATGTGGATTTATCACTATATCTGGAACAATTCCTTCACATGTGAACGGGAAATTTTCTTGTGACTCCAAGAACCCAACAACGCCCTTTTGACCGTGCATACTGGAAAATTTGTCCCCAAGGCAAGGAGATCGGACCTGGGGAAATTTTGATTGACATGTCAAATATATAGAATGACATGCATACAACATTTGCAATCGGTAAAACCAATTAATATAACCCTTAATAAAAAACTATTAATTTGACTAACTATAAGATTAGAACTTATTTAGTCATAATTAGAGAAATTAACATGAAGTTAGATTAATAGTTCATCAGCGATAACTTTTAGATCGTAACCAATCGAACAAAAGTCTTATGGCTTGGGTATTTTGGTAATTAGTTGGCATATAAATGTCGGTCAAATTAACAAATATCGGTGGATGGTTATTGAGATTTCCATTTCTTGCAATATATTAGCTCCATTTCTTTCTCAATCCTACATTCCTACTGGGAGCAAGCAAAAGGACCAACAAAAATAACTGACTTCTTTTATTTCTTTTTTGTGAAGAATAGAAGGCAAATTGCGCATACCTGCCTCCTAGCTCGAACCCTCATCCTTCCCTTTAGTGTGCCCCGCATTCGCATTTGTGTCACCAACACCAGGAAAAGCATCCGAGACCGGTGTGGCAACTTTTTTATCTTGCTTCTTCTTTTGATCAGCAATCAATTCTTGTTATCATCAGAGCTGATGTCTGTAATGTGTTTCATCCAATAATCATCAACATTTGCAAATTAAAACCTAAACAATCGTAAAGCAGAGCAAATATCCATCATTCAAGCATATCTCTTAAAGCAACAATATGTTTCAATTCATCACTGCAAGATCACCTTGGCAGATATGCAACACCAAATTTATTGAAAAAACTAAGATGAACGTACAGAAATCGCTAAGCCAGGGTCAAAGACTTGCCTGAATACACAATTTAGCATGGATGGATGCTGCTATATCGTCTCAAATTAACCGGCCATATCATATATACATGCCCATGACCTGAACTCACTCAAGGGAAGGAATCGCTTTTGTTTCACGTGGTGTGTAATACACAAAAATCAGCAGAATGCGCCTCTGACTGTGCTTTTAGTATCTGATAGGCCCATCCAAGCTACCTGATGCAAACTGCAGAATGAAGCATAGAATCGGATTCCATGTTTTCAATGCTTCGCGTAAAGAGAAGCAGACTGTTGCCGAGAAACATTCAGCAAGAATTACCTGTCTAACTTATATCTTCCAAAGCAAAACAAAGCTTTTTCTGACCGAAAATCAAACAGGGTTTTCATTGAGGTATTCCATCGAAGACTTCATGTGCAAGCACCAAGCCCATAATATTGTCTGCATACATCACCATCGTTGTTCAACAACACTCCATGACTCCAACAAAGCCATTTTGTCCATGAGAAAATAAAATATTGGACAAAAGATGAAGTTGAATAAACAAATCCCATAGCAGAACTAAAAGATAGAAAGTAAGCAATAAAAATTTTACAACCCTCCATGGAAATTTTAGCAAGAGATTGATCTCCGTAGATCGGGTTACTGAAAAACACGAAAGGAAATACATTGATAAAAAATGGTTCAGATGGAAGGGATGAGTTAGCAGATGAACTTAGATCTCGTGATTCGGCGATCTCATCTCGGCTCTGACGACCGATCATTTTAGGCTGATGGATCCTCTCTCCCCTGCCTCTTGATTGCTTTGAGGGTTGAGGGTGTGAGCGCGCTCTGACTGTGAAGAGAGGTTGAGGGTTTGAGGGGTTAAGCGTGCTCTAGCTGTGAGGGGTTGAGGATGCTGCCCCGAATGCTTTTGAGGCAAAATATTGAGATTTCCCCTTAAATTTTGCATCCCCCCCAAAAAAAATGTGAGTGATTTCCAACGTGAATCGGTTTTTTAGAAATGTGAGCTGCAACAAAAATTTCAAATTTGTTTCAACGAAATCAGCTTTCCCCCTCAAAATTTCGAAGCACCCAATTCATTGTTCTAGTCACCAAAAAAAAGTATGACTGGACTTATGACTGGGATATGACTGAGACAAAATGGGATATGACTGGGAAAAATTCAAAATATGCTCCATTTTATAGAATAGATATATATATACACACACTAGCAAATAACCTGTGCACACGTGCACGTGGACGGAATAAAATGGTGGGGAGGAGGGATGAATAAAAAGTGTGGGTGTGGGTGTGGGGAGGGTCCAGGGGCAAAAATGCAAAACCCTGGGTTGTATGAGCAAAATTCCCCACCTCTTCTCTTATCTCTCAAAATCTCATCACAAAATTCTCCATCTCTTCTCTTATCTCTCAAAATCTCATCATTTATCCAATTTCTCTAGTCCAAATTCTCTTATCTAATTCTCTTGTTCAATTTCTCTTATCCAATTTCTCTTGATAACATCCCCATTTTATAGAATATATATATATACACACACTAGTCATAACCCGTGCCCGCGGGCACGGTGCATTTAAGATTTTACCCTGTGAAATCTTTGTTCCCCAAAAAATTATTTACACAGCCAAAATTTAAAAGAACAAATTAGCATAAAAATATTAAGAGGAACTGGCACCTTCGGCACGGAACAACAAATTCGGCCCGTGCGCCTTTAACGCGCAACAACAAATTCGACGCGGGCACCTTTGACACGGAACAACAAATTAGCGTAAAAAAATTTAGCGGGGCGCTTTCGGCACGGAATAGCAAATTCAGCGCCAAAAAAAGAAACCAACAAATAAGATTATGTGGAATTTGAAAAATAAATTCCGTTAACCGTTCTACGCCAAAAAAGAAACATGTAGAATTTATTTTTGCTAACCAAAGTGCATTTAAATTTTGGGACGAGAGAGATGGTGTGGTTTTCAAAAGTTTTGGTTTTCCCAACAAATTTCTCACCCAAAAGTTATGATTACATCCACTCAAAAGCTTGACCCTTGCGTTTTTTCACACAAATTTCAAAAAATTGAGTTTTCCAACCAAATAGATTCCCCCTCATAATTTCTCAAAACTCATCTCAACCTTCCATTCCCCAAGATCAAATCTCAGCCACTCTTTATCTTGTCCTAGTCAGCTAAAGGATTCAAAAACAATTGTGTTTTATATAATAGATATATACTAGTCATAACCCGTGCACATGTGCACGTGGACTGAGAAAAAATGGTCGGCAAGGGGGAAGAATAAAAAGTGGGTGGGTGTCTGTGGAGGGTCCAGGGGCAAAAATGCAAAAATCAGGGTTGTATGTGCAAAATTCCACACCTTTCTGAGTTTTGGGTGGTTGTGTGCGGTGAGCAATTCTGAGTTTTGGGTGGTTGTGTGCTCTGAGCAATTCTGAGTTTTGGGTGGTTGTATGCGCTGAGCAATTCTGTGGTCGGAAAGGTGGGGAAGAATAAAAAGTGTGGGTGGGTGTGTGGGTGGGTCCAGGGGCAAAAATGCTAATTCCAGGGTTGAATGTGCAAAATTCCACACCATTCTGAGTTTTTGGTATTTGTGTGTGGTGAGAAATTCTCTCTTATCCCTCACCCGTGCACATATGCATGTGGACTGGGAAAAATTTTTCGGAAAAGGTGAAAGAATAAAAAGTTTTGGGTGGTTGTGTGCGGTGAGCAATTCTGAGTTTTGTGTGGTTGTGTGCGCTGAACAATTCTGAGTTTTGTGTGGTTGTGTGCGGTGAGCAATTCTGAGTTTTGAGTAGTTGTGTGCGCTAAGCAACTCTGAGTTTTGAGTGGTCATGTACGCTGAGCAATTCTGGGGGGAGAATAATAAGGGGTTTTTTGTGCAATTTAATGGAAAGTGGAGGGTGTACCAAATGTAAAAAATGCAATTAAGTGGAAAGGTGGGGGTTAATATTTTCGCAATTAAGGGCCAAAAGGACCGAAGTGCAAAATCCATGGGAAAAAGTGTAAACAACGGAGATGTTTTGGGGGCAAGGGAAAAACTTTTTTTTAAAGAGTGGGGATCCCCACGTGGGCTTGGAGAGTATTTTTGTCTTTTTCTATGAGTGGGGGATACCTGTGAGAGAGGGTCCAAAATCTCATCTCTTATCCAATTTCTCTTGTCCAATTTTTGAGTTTTAGGTGGTTGTGTGTGTTGAGCAATTTTCTCTTATCCCTCTTATCCAATTTCTCTTGTCCAAATTCTCTTGTTTAATTTCTCTTGTCCAAATTCATTTATCCAATTTCTTTTGATAACATCCCTCTTTTGTATAATATAGAGAGAGAGAGAGACACACACAGACACATATATATTTGGAAGGTTAGTGTATATCTTTATTATAAAGTGTGAATAAAAATAAGGATACAATATGCTTATCAAAGGTAGGTATTTACAGAGAGGGGATAGGGCACAGGTACCGTCACCCTCTACTGAAAATCCCATCTTCTCAAAACAATCTGCATGTACAAAAGATAAAAAACCGGAAAAAAACTATCCTGCATCTCTGAAATCCCATCTCTCCATTGTCTGAATTGCATCTGATGATTCTGGGACTTGATTCCTTAGGATAATTCTGATGTCTGATAGAGTCGTCTTCAGCTTTTTAATGCCATCGAAAATTCTACTATTTCTTTTTTTCCATACATGCCAGACTATAGCTGCAAGAACAGTCTTCGCCAACAAACTTAAAATATCCTTTTAACCAAATTCAATAAGTAGTAATCTCCTACCTTAGGAAGCCGGGGTACTATGGGGTCTGATACACCTAATTTAAGAAGGCTACTAGAAAGGATGTAATTGGTATAGTCACATTCGAAGAAGAGGTGATCTATATTTTCAGTTAAATCCGAGTCACATAGCACACATTTCACATCAGTGCTAACCCCCCACTGCTCTAATTTATCCTTCGTAAGTAGTTTACCATGGAATGCTCTGAGCAAGGTAATAGACATCTTAGGCACATGATAATTATACTCATATATATGTATATGTATCTGTGTGTGAGTGAGTGAGTGAGTGTGTGTGTGTGTGTGTGTGTGTATCAGGTGGCCAAGGAGGGAATTTCTACCTTGGCCACAATCTAGGCCGCACACACCCCCATGTGGGAGATGTGGGGTCCATGCCCATGATGGGTGATGGGCGCCCTAGATTGTGGCCAAGGAGGAAATCCCCTCCTTGGCCACCTGACCCCCATTAACCTAATATGTGTGTGTACCTCCAGTGTAAAAGGTAATGTAATTAATTCATATAAACTAAAATAGTTACATTGTAGAAATGTGGCTTGTAATACCACAAGTTAGCCAACATATATATAGGATGTGGAGAAGACAAATTTCGTCACCCAGTACACACTATCATTGAACTAGTCATTAACCAGGCCCACAGGCACGGTTCATTTAAGATTTTCCTCCTGAAATCTGTGTTCCCCAAAAAATTATTTCCACATGCAAAATTTAAAAGAACAACAAAGTAGCGTAAAAAATTTAGCGGTACAGGCTTCGGCCCGGAACAACGAATTCGGCGTAGACGCCTTCGGCACGGAACAATAAACTAGCTAAAAAATTTTACCACTGATGCCTTTGGCGCGGACACCTTCGGCACGGACCAACAAATTCGGTAGGACGCTGTCACGACCCGCTTCCCTAAAATGGAGGCGAGACGTGAGAAGGTCCGCACGAGAGTGGAGCCGTGAAGCCCCAAACCTGATAAGCGGCAAAAAAATACATAAGCAGGTCCATGTAACCACAACGGAATAACAATAATAACACAAGGAGAGACTGAAATAAAATCTCACATCTCATAAATTGTCCAACAAGAAAATAAGTCCAACATCCAGAAAAGCCACCAGGCTAATGGAAAAGAGTCTAAGGCCCAGAACAAGGCCAACGAAAGCAACAACGACAAAACAAGGTATCGGTGCTACGCACCGATAACAAAACAACTGTCTAACAAAAGTAAAACACAACGAAGACACTAGGACTGGTCCCCAGTGTCCACGTACTCCCCGTCAAACACAAGCTCGGGCTCGGCGTCAGCAAACACCTCGTCCTCAACAAGGTACTCGGGCTCAGGATCTAACATGTGTCACCCAAAAGAGTAAAGGGGCACATGTCAGCAAGTCTAAAATACTTGGGCAAGGAAACTGAAAGTAATGCATCTAGCAACCTAGCAGTTTAGTATGCATGACATGGCAGTTATAACATGAGTGCACCATCAAGACATGGCAAGACAATTTGTACAAGAGAACAATCGTCGGGACAAGACGAGACGAGACAAGACAAGACAAGAGTAGCCACGCTACTATCAATCTCAATCGATTCACTATTCACGTTTCACGTTGTTTTGTAGATGTTTACGCCCTTCAGCTGAATGGTACGTCATTCACACCGATCGGCACTAAACACTACCCCACCTCAGAGTTTACGCCTTACAACTGCAGTTGTTGATCAAACAGACTCCCAGTTGAATGGCCGCTTAACCCTTACCCCATCCCACACGTAAACAAGCCAGGGTCACTGCACATGAGCCCAGCAAGTGAGCCAGGGTTGCCCAGCACGGGAGCTTGTTTCTTAGTTCACAATTCAATATATCGAGCGTTGGGGTTAGCAACTCATTATGCTCGCTTCTGGTCACGAGCCAGGAACACAAGTAGTGTAGCGATGCTACGCAATCACGGGATCACCAAAAGAATGCAATGACATGACATTTAATTTGCGTACCGTTAATGGAAAGTAAACATGACATGGTAATTGTGCAACATGCTAAATGTCGGAACTAGCTTCGTTGTCAAGCTAGTTCCCCAATTTGCGCCTAGGCGAGTATCATTTCGTCGCCTAGCCTCTTTTACGCCTACAACAAGCAAATGGCCTAAAACATGGCCTAAACCCGAAGTGGCAAGTTTCACTTGCCTAGCACCGGGGATGACGACCACTTCGTCTCACGGATGCCAATCTACGGGGAAATCGTTGTTTTGGGGGAACAATCATCAAACAACATGAAATTTTATTAGGGTTTCATAAAAATACCAATAGGTTATGAAAACATAGAGGAATCGATTTCTTACCGAGAGGAAGCGGAAGAAACACTCCGGAGAACCCTAGGATCAGATCTGGAAAAGATTGGAGAAGTTTGGGAGAATTAGGGTTTTGGGGGATTTGGGGATTTTGATGGATTTGGTGAGATTTTGGGGAAGATGAGAGGTAGATAGAGTGGATGGATGGCTTGGATGATGGATTTAGGGCTTGGAATGAAGGAATGAAGCTTGGAGGAAGATGGGGGCTCAAGGGGGAAGATTTTAGGGTTTTGGGTCGTGTTGAGGAAGATGAAATCGTTTGGGTTGGGTATAAATAGGTTAGGCTGGCGGCTGCCCAGAAATTAGGGTTTCAACACTGGTTAGTCGGTCAAAGAGCAACCACTGACCGACTAGTTTGGCAACTAGTCGGTCGGTCGACCAACGCAGACCGACTAAGTGCAAACAGTAACTCCTGAACGAAAATAGGATTTAGAGTTAGTCGGTCCATGAACAAATACTGACCGACTAGTTTAGTATCCAGACGGTCGATGAACGTTCTTAGACCGACTAAGAGTAAACAGTAACTCAACTAAAATTAAGATGATGTGTTAGTCGGTTAAAGAAGCATTGCTGACCGACTAGTTTGCAACCTAGTCGGTCAACCAACGTTCTTAGACCGACTAACGATAAACAGTAACTCCTGAGAAATTTAGAAAGCCAACTAGTCGGTCCAAGAAGGATTGCCGACCGACTGGATCGTCATCTAGTCGGTCGGTGCCCCTTCTTATACCGGCTAATGAGCACAAAAAGTTCCGATACGGAGCGCGGGGCCCCGGGATCGATTCCTAAGACTCCTAGGCTTGATCTAATAGTTAGATACGACCGTTATGAAGCCCGTCACGAATGACATACTTCGAAATCGACGATCCTAATGAAGAAACGAGAAAATACGACGAATCGATCGAAAATGAAAGCTACGGAGACGAAAACCACACATGAGGAGAAAATCCACCAAAACATATATTATATTATATTAAATCCAGATACATGAAAAGCAGTCGTTACATCCTCCCCAACTTAAGAAAAATTCCGTCCTCGGAATTTCCGAATACTCACGAGTCCGGAAACAAAAGTGGGAAACGCTCTCGCATCTCATCCTCATTCTCCCAAGTAGATTCTCCAGGTGAGCCGTGTCGCCACATCACCCTCACAAGATTGACAATCTTGTTCCGAAGCGATTTCTGACGCCTGTCCAGAATCTGCACTGGATGCTGGTCATACGTCATATCGGGGCGAACGGTAATCTCCGAAAAATCTACCGCATGAGACGGATCGCTAATGTATCGACGAAGCTGCGACACATGGAAAACATTGTGAACTCCTTCCAAAGATGGCGGCAAGGCCAAGCGATAAGCTACCTCGCCAACCCTCTCCAAAACGTCAAACAGTCCAATGTATCGCGGGCTCAACTTCCCACGCTTCCCGAAACGAATCACACCACGATTCGGGGAAATCTTCAAGAACACATGGTCGCCCGGCTGAAACTCCAAAGGACGACGTTTAGCATCCGCCCAATGCTTAAAACGGTCCTGAGCAATTCTCAACCTCTCCCGAATATTCCTGACGATATCCACGGCCTCCACGATCATCTCAGGTCCCAACAACTCCCGATCACCAACGTCATCCCAACTCAATGGCGATCGACATTTCCTCCCATAAAGAGCGGCGAATGGCGCCATGCCAATACTCGCCTGGAAGCTGTTGTTGTAAGAGAACTCCACCAAATGTAGATGGTCCTCCCACGAACCCTTGAAATCCAACATGCACGCCCTCAGCATGTCTTCCAAAATCTGAATCGTCCTCTCGGACTGGCCATCCGTCTGCGGATGGTACGCCGTGCTGAAACTCAGACGCGTACCCAAGCTCTTCTGCAAACTCTGCCAGAACTGAGATGTGAACCTCGTGTCTCTGTCAGACACGATACTCACGGGGACTCCATGAAGTCGCACAACCTCCTGCACGATTCACGTTACATCACTATCCAAACTAGGAAAAGGAACTAAAACGGAGAGTAAAAGAATTTACCTCCATATATCTCCTTGCTAGCGCCTCAGTGGACTGCCCTACTCGGAACGGAATAAAGTGCGCGGATTTGGTCAATCGATCTACGATCACCCAAATCGCGTCATTCTGCTTCGGACTCCGAGGTAGTCCAGTCACGAAATCCATAGTGATGTGTTGCCATTTCCACTCTGGAATCGGAAGCGGTTGTAGCAACCCGGCTGTACGCTGATGCTCCGCCTTCACTTGCTGGCAAACCAAGCACTTGGCTACACTCCGAGCCACGCTCCTCTTCATACCATGCCACCAATAATTCAGACGAAGATCCTGGTACATCTTGGTGCCACCAGGATGCACAAAATACGGCGAACTGTGTGCCTCCACCATCAATTCCTCTCTGATATCCCCAGCTGGCACACACAACCTGGCTCCGAACCTCAGCGAGCCATCCTCATGAATCAAAAAGTCAGTCCGCAGACCGGCTTCCACCTGCTCCCGAATCTTCACCAGCTTCGGATCCTCGGCCTGGCCAGCCTTAATCCGATCCACGATCGTCGACTGTACCTGCATGTGCATCAACGACGAAGCCTCCCCAGGAAGAACAATCTCCACACCAGACTCGCAAAAATCCTGCTGCAATCTCCACTGCGAGGTCAAAATCATCACCGCTGGAAGCCTACTCAAAGCATCCGGAACCACATTCACCTTGCCAGGGTGAAACTGCAAATCAATCTCATAATCCGCCATAAGCTCCAACCATCGACGCTGTCGCATGTTGAGCTCCTTCTGAGTGAAAATATACTTCAAGCTTTTGTGATCGGTGAAAATCTTCACTTTCTCACTCAGCAGGAAGTGCCTCCAAATCTTAAGAGCAAACACAACGGCAGCCAACTCCAAATCATGCGTCGGATAATTCTTCTCATGAACCTTAAGCTGACGAGACGCATACGCCACAACGTGCCCATGCTGATGCAACACACAACTGAGACCCTTGCCAAAAGCATCGCAAAAGATCTCAAATCCACCGCTGCGATCAGGCACAACCAGAATAGGGGCAGTCGTCAACCTCTCCTTCAGAACACCAAAAGCACCCTCACAATCACCCGACCAAACAAAAGCAACATCCTTCCGCGTCAACCTGGTCATCGGCTCGGCAATACGAAAAAAGTCCTTAATGAATCGCCGATAATAACCAGCAAGTCCAAGAAAACTCCGAATCTCAGACGCAGACGACGGAACAGGCCACTCCCTGATGGCCCGAATCTTCTCGGGATTCACTGAAATACCATCTCCAGTCACCACATGCCCGAGAAAAGCAACTCGATCCAGCCAAAACTCGCACTTCGAAAACTTAGCATACAAACGATGCTTCCTCAAGATCTCCAACACCGTCCTTAAGTGCGAGGCATGCTCTTCCTCCGACTTCGAATAGATCAGAATGTCGTCAATAAAGATAATGACAAACTTATCCAAAAAGTCGTAGAAAATCAGGTTCATCAGATTCATGAAAACTGCGGGCGCGTTAGTTACGCCGAAAGGCATAACCACGAACTCATAGTGTCCATACTTCGTCCTGAACGCTGTCTTCGGAACATCTCCCTTCTTTACCTTCAACTGATGGTAACCACTCCTCAAATCCAATTTTGAAAACACCCTCGAACCTCCAAGCTGATCAAAAATATCATCGATGCGAGGCAACGGGTATTTATTCTTAATGGTCACCGCATTCAACTCCCGATAATCCACGCACATGCGACGCGAACCATCCTTCTTCTTAACCAGCAACACCGGTGCTCCCCACGGAGACACGCTAGGATTAATATAACCCTTCTACAAAAGCTCATCCAACTGCTTCCGCAACTCCTCCAATTCTGCAGGTGCCATACGATACGACGCCTTCGAAATCGGCTGCGCACCTGGAACGAGATCGATAGAAAATTCCAAAGCCCGATCAGGCGGCAAACCAGACATCTCCTCGGGGAAGACGTCGCCAAAATCACGCACCACAGCTGGCCACTCCGACTCCATCTGCATAGCCACAGCCTCCACCGGCCTGGCCCGAAATCTGACAGGACCAAGCGAACTGCTACCACGACTGAACTCAAACACTGGATGTCCGGGAATCTCGAACACCACCTTCTTCCTCCGACAGTCGATCGTAGCATAGAAGCTCGCAAGCCAGTCCATCCCAAGAACCGCATCATAGTTGATGATGTCGTGGACAACGAAATCAGCGAAAAGCTCATGTCCACAGACCACCAAAGAGCAAGAATTGCAACCACGATGCACCGAGACCACGCCATTCCCTGTAACGATATTCCAACTCTTGGGAAGAGGGGACGTCGACAAGGAATGCCTCTCCACGAAGTTCCGAGAAATAATGCACATCGATGCACCGGAGTCAAAGAGGACCCGTGCAGGAAATGTGCAAACCAAAACCACACCTAACAATCAATTAACAATCAAACCCTAGTCTAGCAAACAACCATGTTCAAGCAAACAACACAATCTAACAATCAAACCAGCTAGGAAAGTAACAGCTAGATTGAGGATTACCTGCGATAACCTCATCCACAGCATCGCTCTCCGCAGCGGTCATCAGAAAAGCCTGCCTCCTCGGCGGAACAGCCTGCTGAAAAGCCTGCCTCTGCGGAACAAGAGCTGCTCCACGACCAGCAGGAACAGACGCTCGCTGCTGCAACGGCTATGCTGCAACAGGAGCCCTCCGCAGCGGACCCGCATACCGACAATCCTTCGCGGCATGGGAAGCATCACCACAAACCAGACACTGGCCCAAAAACTTCCGACACTGATCCTTGATGTGGCCAGGCTTGCCGCAGAAATGGCAAGTCTTCAGAATAGGCCCTCCTGGCCTCTTAAACTGAGCAGACTGATTAGGCCTGAATCCAGGTCTAACCACAGCTCTCGCCTGCTCCATAGTCCTCTTCCCAGCACCAACAACAGACCCCCTCCTCTGGTTCACGAGCAGCTCCTGCCTCTTGGCAGCGACCAGAACCTTCTGATAAGACTCCCGGTCAGAGGAGGTCACAAAACTCTGGAGCTCCGAAGCAAGCCCCTGCAGGAACCTCTGAGCCTTCTCCTCAGCGTCCTGCACCATCTTTGGTGCAAACCGACTCAGCCTCATGAACTCTTGGTGATACTGGTCCACCGACGAGTTCCCTTGCTTCAAATCGATAAAACGCTGCAGCATCTCCTCCCTGGCAGTCTTCGGGAAGAACTCACCCTCAAATCTGGCCTTGAAGGTAGCCCAAGCTATCGGCTCCACCAACAACTTCTCTTCCGCATCCCACCAATTCCGAGCATTATCCTTGAGTTGCCTCTTCGCCAAATCAACCCATCCAGCCGGGGTGATCTTGGCCATCTTCAGATTGTCCTCGATGTTCCGAATCCACTCATTGGCAGCCAGAGGACCCTCAGAACCATCAAAATATGCGGGACCCAGCTCCCGAAATTTCTTCGCTCCTGGCTCAGAGTGAGGGGCATCCGGAAGAGCCCGGGCAGCTCGAGCAAGTGGAGCATTCTGGACTTGCAGAAGCACGCCCTGCTGCACTTGCATCATCTGGAGCATCATCCGCATCATCTCACCGCTGGTGGGTTCCCGCTCAGGCTCCTCATCATGAGGGATCGCGCCACTACCCCCACCACGGGTGAAACGTCTTCCTGCCATCTAGTGACACAGAAAACAAATCAGATTAGACTCATAGCTTATGACATCGGACGTCGAACTTAGTTTATTGGACATTCTAATATTATTATCGCTATTCCAAAAATCGTAGTTACAGAAGGGCCTGCATGGGCCACCACTAAAACCTGTCACGACCCGTTTCCCTAAAATGGAGGCGAGACATGAGAAGGTCCGCACGAGAGTGGAGCCGTGAAGCCCCAAACCCGATAAGCGTCAAAAAAATACATAAGCAGGTCCATGTAACCACAACGGAATAACAATAATAACACAAGGAGAGACTGAAATAAAATCTCACATCTCATAAATTGTCCAACAAGAAAATAAGTCCAACATCCAGAAAAGCCACCAGGCTAAAGGAAAAGAGTCTAAGGCCCAGAACAAGGCCAACGAAAGCAACAACGACAAAACAAGGTATCGGTGCTACGCACCGATAACAAAACAACTGTCTAACAAAAGTAAAACACAACGAAGACACTAGGACTGGTCCCCAGTGTCCACGTACTCCCCGTTAAACACAAGCTCGGGCTAGGCGTCAGCAAACACCTCGTCCTCAACAAGGTACTCGGGCTCAGGATCTAACATGTGTCACCCAAAAGAGTAAAGGGGCACATGTCAGCAAGTCTAAAATACTTGGGCAAGGAAACTGAAAGTAATGCATCTAGCAACCTAGCAGTTTAGTATGCATGACATGGCAGTTATAACATGAGTGCACCATCAAGACATGGCAAGACAATTTGTACAAGAGAACAATCGTCGGGACAAGACGAGACGAGACAAGACAAGACAAGAGTAGCCACGCTACTATCAATCTCAATCGATTCACTATTCACGTTTCACGTTGTTTTGTAGATGTTTACGCCCTTCAGCTGAATGGTACGTCATTCACACCGATCGGCACTAAACACTACCCCACCCCAGAGTTTACGCCTTACAACTGCAGTTGTTGATCAAACAGACTCCCAGTTGAATGGCCGCTTAACCCTTACCCCATCCCACACGTAAACAAGCCAGGGTCACTGCACATGAGCCTAGCAAGTGAGCCAGGGTTGCCCCGCACGGGAGCTTGTTTCTTAGTTCATAATTCAATATATCGAGCGTTGGGGTTAGCAACTCATTATGCTCGCTTCTGGTCACGAGCCAGGAACACAAGTAGTGTAGCGATGCTACGCAATCACGGGATCACCAAAAGAATGCAATGACATGACATTTAATTTGCGTACCGTTAATGGAAAGTAAACATGACATGGTGATTGTGCAACATGCTAAATGTCGGAACTAGCTTCGTTGTCAAGCTAGTTCCCCAATTTGCGCCTAGGCGAGTATCATTTCGTCGCCTAGCCTCTTTTACGCCTACAACAAGCAAATGGCCTAAAACATGGCCTAAACCCGAAGTGGCAAGTTTCACTTGCCTAGCACCGGGGATGACGACCACTTCGTCTCACGGATGCCAATCTACGGGGAAATCGCTGTTTTGGGGGAACAATCATCAAACAACATGAAATTTTATTAGGGTTTCATAAAAATACCAATAGGCTATGAAAACATAGAGGAATCGATTTCTTACCGAGAGGAAGCGGAAGAAACACTCCGGAGAACCCTAGGATCAGATCTGGAAAAGATTGGAGAAGTTTGGGAGAATTAGGGTTTTGGGGGATTTAGGGATTTTGATGGATTTGGTGAGATTTTGGGGAAGATGAGAGGTAGATAGAGTGGATGGATGGCTTGGATGATGGATTTAGGGCTTGGAATGAAGGAATGAAGCTTGGAGGAAGATGGGGGCTCAAGGGGGAAGATTTTAGGGTTTTGGGTCGTGTTGAGGAAGATGAAATCGTTTGGGTTGGGTATAAATAGGTTAGGCTGGCGGCTGCCCAGAAATTATGGTTTCAACACTGGTTAGTCGGTCAAAGAGCAACCACTGACCGACTAGTTTGGCAACTAGTCGGTCGGTCGACCAACGCAGACCGACTAAGTGCAAACAGTAACTCCTGAACGAAAATAGGATTTAGAGTTAGTCGGTCCATGAACAAATACTGACCGACTAGTTTAGTATCCAGTCGGTCGATGAACGTTCTTAGACCGACTAAGAGTAAACAGTAACTCAACTAAAATTAAGATGATGTGTTAGTCGGTTAAAGAAGCATTGCTGACCGACTAGTTTGCAACCTAGTCGGTCAACCAACGTTCTTAGACCGACTAACGATAAACAGTAACTCCTGAGAAATTTAGAAAGCCAACTAGTCGGTCCAAGAAGGATTGCCGATCGACTGGATCGTCATCTAGTCGGTCGGTGCCCCTTCTTATATCGGCTAATGAGCACAAAAAGTTCCGATACGGAGCGCGGGGCCCCGGGATCGATTTCTAAGACTCCTAGGCTTGATCTAATAGTTAGATACGACCGTTATGAAGCCCGTCACGAATGACATACTTCGAAATCGACGATCCTAATGAAGAAACGAGAAAATACGACGAATCGATCGAAAATGAAAGCTACGGAGACGAAAACCACACATGAGGAGAAAATCCACCAAAACATATATTATATTATATTAAATCCAGATACATGAAAAGCAGTCGTTACAGACGCCTTCAGCGCGGAACAACAATTTCGACGCCTTCGGTGTGGGCGCCTTAGGCTTTCTTTAAGGACACAACAATCGCGGTGGGATTTTATATTTAATAATACTTTGTTTAATTTAATGGATCATGATTCTCCACAATCTTTCCCCAGATACTTTTAATTTCAAAGTTAAGTGAAAACACTTTTGATTTCAAAGTTTTAGTTCCCAAGACACGTTTCCCCTCAAAATTTATGTCTTCCCGCTAAAATTTTCACAAAATCCAATTTCAACCATTGATTTACCAAGATCAAATCACATCCACTCTTTATCTTGTCCTAGTCAGCCCTACAATTCAAAAACAGTTGTGTTTTAATATATGTGTGTGTGTGTGTGAATGTTAGGTTTTATATACATGTAATAGTTTATTATAAATAATGTTAGTTACACAGTATTTATTAAAATGAGTATTAGTGTTAAAATTAGTGATGTTGTGAATAGGCCTTGGGTATCCACCCATCATTGAATGCTATATATATGAGGGCAGGGGGGCTCCTAACTCTCTACACCTTTTACCTTACGCTTTTCCCTTCATAACATGTTATCAGTGCGAATCTGCTCGAAGGAAAAAGACGACGACTTTCAAGGAGGAGTTCATCGCCAATGTCAATTTTAAGAAGATCTTGGTCTTCTCAACGGGGAGGGTAAAGGGCATCCTTCATCGACCGTCGTCTAGACCATAACTGAATCTAGAAGGTAAATCCTCAATCTTTTTAGATCTAGACTTGCTTTTCCTGTAGATTTGCATGTTTTAGATCACGTAGTTCATGAATAGGGTAAAAATCGAATTTTTTAGATCGGTATGTCTAAAACATTAAAAATGATTTTTTATGATCCATGGCCGCGTCCTGAAGGCGCAGCGGTCGTGCCTTCGTGCACGGCAAGGCCAGCCCAAAAGGGCATAGCCCCTAGGGCGCAGCCTGGCCGCGACCCAACGACGCGGCGGCCACACCCTGCAGGCCAACTATATCACAATTAAATATTTCTTTAATTAGTGGGCTTTAGAGGCCCAAATAAGTTAAAAAGATAAATAAAGATACAAAATGGATCATAATTACATGTTTTAAATGTTGTAGACTTGAGCACACACTTCACTTGTTAGACTATTTTTAAATCTATGCATGTGATGTCATATATTTGTGTGGTTGTATATGTATATAGTATCTGTGTGGATCTGCTATTAGACTATGTTTTTAGGGATCAGCTAGGTTTCCAACACTTTTCCCTTTTTTCTGCAATTTTTTCTTTTTGAGAGAACTTGTATGTGAGGTTAGAAATGTAAAAGTCAAATCTGAAGGACCACCCCACGAGATGAAGGTGCTTGCATAACGAGAACGGGGATTTTCTTAAAGTTCCCAAGTTGTCTTTATTTTATGCGCTTTTTTTATTATGGGATGTATCTTCGGACTTTTTCTTTTATTGTGCTCGGCTGGCTGATCCTTATAGTTCTAAATTAATTCTTTATTCATATTAAATGCGTGGATGTTTAACTTTAATAGTCAAATAATTCATGTTATTTTTATATTGCTAGATTGCACATATGGCCAGACTTGCTAATGTTGATTTCTCGGTCCTAAAGGCCGATGGGTCGAACTACTTGAGTTGGCAGTTGGACCTGAAGTTCCATCTGCCTTCTCATGGGGTTTAATCTAACACCCACAGTAAAGGTAACAATCAGTACTGCCACAGTTGAAAAGGATGCTTCTATAGAAGCCCCTACTGCAGAAGAAGTTTTCGATATACTTAAGGCAAAAGCCATTATTTATATCAGGAAACACTTAGACTCGACCATGAAGGACGAGTATCTTACTGTAGAGGATCCCTTTGAGCTATGTACCGCACTTGAGGAGAGGTACATACATCAAAGGGATGTCATACTCCCTCTTGCGCAGTACGAGTGGAGTTACCTCCGCATACAGGATTACAAATCCGTAGCGGAGTATAACTCAACAGTATTCCAAATCACCTCATACCTGAAGTAGTGTAGTGAGAATGTGACTGAGAGGATATTTCTAGAGAAGATGTTTACGTCTTTTCATGAGAAGGACATGATCCTCATGCAACAGTACCGTGAACGAAAGTTCACAAAGTACTCCGATCTACTCTCATGCCTACTAATGGCCGAACAGAACAGAGAGTTGTTGATTGCCACTCACAATCTATGCCCTCCTGGCTCTACTCCACTTCCACCTCCTGCAGAGGCACATTTCTAGTCCTTCCAGAAGAAGAAGACGGATAAGAAGGCAAAGTTACAGAAATGGAAAGAATTGAAGCAGAGGAAAAAGGCTACTCCTAAGGCTCCTCCCCAGAACCAGAAATTCGTGGCAAAGAAGCAATAACGGATGCCTAATAAAGGTGGTCCTCCCAAGAAAGAATGGGAGGATACATGCTCTAGATGCGGAATGACTGGCCATTGGTCCAGAAACTGCCACACAGCCAGACACCTACATGACCTCTACTAAGCAAGTCTCAAGCCTCATGCTGAGACAACCTCGATAGATGGAGCAGTGTTACCAGCTACTACATGGAATCCAGAAGATTTCATGAATGACGACACTATGTAGTCATGGACCATCTGTATCTTACTTTCTAGCACTATATCTTACTTTATGTCTTTCTATTCCATGTTAGCTCTATTCCATGTTAGCTACTTTGTTGGTCGGCTTTTTAAAACATTAATGAAAGTATTCTCTTTTCTCGTTGTATTTATTGAATGCTTTTCATTTTTCGAAATGGAATCTATATGCCTAGTGGACAGTGCGTCAACGCACTCAATTCTTCAATGTATAGACAACTTTACGAGCATTGGTAGTTACTCTAGTCCATTGAGAATAATCTCAGGACCAGCCGACATAATAGAAGGATCAGGGGAAGCAATCATTTTGCTCCCCAATAACACACACATTAAACTTAGAGATGCGCTATACTCATCTAAATCAATCCGAAAACTTCTAGGTTTTAAAGATATCCGTTTAAACGGGTATCACTTAGAAACGGTCGAGTATAATAAAAAAGAATACATGCACGTAACGTCTTTTACAAATGGTATAAAAACCGTTGTGGAACGTATCGAGGGACTCCCCACAGGTCTCTACCAGACAAGTATTCCCTCTCCAGAAGTATACATGACGGAGCACCTGCAGTGCCCTCAAATACTAGAATTCCAACTCTGGCATAGTAGACTGGGACACCCTAGATCTGTTATGATGTACCGCATCATAAATAGCTCAAGGGGTATAAATTTGAAGAACCTGAAGATTCTTCAAAAAGGTAATTTCTCATGTCCACCCTGTTACAAGGGTAAATTAATAACGAGACCCTCTCCACTTAAAGTGGACTTGGAGTCTCCTAGCTTTCTGGAGAGAATCCATGGGGACATTTATGGGCCTATACACCCATTAAGTGGTCCTTTCAGGTACTTTATGGTCCTGATAGACGCATCTACTAAGTGGTCACATGTGTGTCTACTGTCCACCCATAACTTGGCATTTTCTAATCTTTTAGCTCAGATAATCAAGTTGCAGGCCCACTTCCCCGATCACCAGATAAAGAAACTTCGTCTGGATAATGTGGGGGGAGTTTACATCATAAGTTTTTCTAGACTATTTCCAAGCATCGGGCATTGAAGTCGAACATCATGTAGCACATGTTCACACCCAAAATGGGTTAGCAGTATCTCTAATAAAGAGACTGTAATGGATTGCTCGTCCATTACTACTTCAATCCCAGTTGTCGGTGAATGCATGGGTTCATGCAATATTGCATGCTGCATCTTTAATAAAATACAGACCTTCTGGAGGTCAGTCATCTTCTCATATGCAATTAGCACTTGGAGTACCACCAATTGTCTCATATTTGATAATATTTGGTTGTGCAGTTTACGTCCTCATAACACCACTACGAAGGACAAAGATGGGTCCACAACGTCGTCTTGATATTTATGTTGGATTTGACACACACTCCATAATAAGATTCCTAGAACCCCTTACGGGAGACGTTTTCAAGGTACGTCTAGAAGACTATGAATTTGATGAAACATCATTTCCAAGACTAGGCTTACAAACCAAGAAGCCTGAAGCTTTAGAGAGTATCTCTTGGGATACACAGAAATTAAGTCACTTTGATCCGTCCACGAGCCAGTGTGAGGAGGAGGTCCTGACAATGCTCCATATCCAAAACACTGTCCATCTCTTGCCGGACAAATTTACTGAAAACAGAAGATTGTCAAATCACAGTTCCTGCTGTTAACACTCCAGCTAGGATTGACATAACGCAAAATAGATGCAATTCGCCTGCAGCAGAGATGGTTGGACCTCTTAAAAAGAGAGGACGACCGTCGAATCCAAGGATCAAGTCCCTCCAAAGAGTAGGACACTTGGCAATGGTCAAACAATATCACCACATGATGATACTATAAGCACTGCTCCCACAGCTCTCCCAAACTCTCAAAGAGAGGAAAAACCGGGACAAAAAATGAAGTTTCGATACATTATGTACGAACTGGGAAGTATTGGGACAGAAAGAGCACCATTATAGATGCCACATTTGCGTGCAATATTGCCATCAACGTCGTAGACTGCGACAATGATATTGAACCATACTCTCTGACAGAATGTCAAAGCAGAGATGATTGGCCAAAGTGGAAAGCGGTAATAAGAGTGGAGTTGGACTCGCTCACAAAACGCAAGGTCTTCGGACCAATTGTCCAGACACCAAAAGGTGTAAAAACCTGTGGGTTATAAATGTGTATTTGTTAGAAAAAGAAATGAACAGAACGAGATCGTTCTCTACAAAGCAATGCTTGTAGCGCAGGGTTTTACCCAACATCCATGGGTGGATTTTGACGCCACATACTCCCCAGTCATGGACGCGATCACCTTCCGATTCCTTATTGGCTTAACATCTCAAAAAGGTTTGGATATGCATCTTATGGACGTCGTGACTGCATACCTATATGTCAATTTAGACCGAGACATATTTATGAGATTACCTGACAGTTTTTCTTTGCCTGCAGCACTAAAAGAGAGACAACGTGACATCTACTCGGTGAAACTACAAAGATCATTATATGGTCTGAAACAATCTGGAAGGATGTGGTATAACAGACTGAGCGAATTCCTTGTGAAGCGAGGATTTGCAAGTGACCCATTCTGTCCTTGCATATTTATTAGAGCAAAGGCAACAAGATTTGTCATTATAGCCGTCTATGTAGACGACTTAAACCTCTTCGGATCTCATAGAGAGATCATTGAGATTTCTAGAAGCTTGACAGAAACTTTCAAGATGAAAGACCTCGGAAAGTCAAAATTCTGTTTATGTCTTAAAATAGAGAATCTAAACGATGGGATCCTATTACATCAGTAAACTTATAAACTTACTGAAAAAGTTCCAAATGGATAAGTGCCACCCGCTTTGTATCCATATAGTCGTGAGATCATTGGATGTACATAAAGATCCCTTCCGGCCGCTGGAAGAGGGGGAGGAAGTACTAGACCCTGAAGTTCCTTATTTAAGTGCTATTGGTGCACTCCTTTAACTGGCTAACTGCACTCGCCCTAACATAGCATTTGCAGTAAACTTACTAGTCAAGTATAGTGTTGCACCAACATAGCGGCAGTGGGCCGGAGTTAAGTATCTTCTGCGCTACCTCTAAGTGTCCCTAGACTTAGGTCTATTCTACAGGAAAGAGACAACAACAGGTTTAGTTGGTTATGCTGATGCAGGTTACAGATCTGATCCTCATATAGAGAAGTCTCAGATCAGATATATGTCCACTTATGGCAGAACTGACATATCTTGTAGACCTGTGAAGCAGACCATGACGACCATCTCATCCACACATTCAGAACTTTTAGAAATCCATGAAGCAAGTAAAGAGAGCTTCTGCCTACGTTCTATGATCTTGCACATTCCCACCTCTACCGGCCTGGAGCCCGGCGTTCTTGAGCCTGCTACTATCTATGAAGACAATGCACCATGTATTGCCCAGCTACAAAACTGCTACATCAAAGGCAACAAGACAAAGTATATCTCTCCCGAGTTCTTCTGGATGCATGACCTTCAGAAGCAAAAGCATATTGAGGTACAGAAAATCCAATCTTGTAAAAACTTGGCAGATTTGCTTACCAAATCTCTGCCTACTAGTATATTTGAGAAAGTTGTAAGTGGGATTGGAATGAGGAGAGTGAAAAAATGTATACTGGGCTAGGATGAGAGGACTATGAATGTGTAGATACATAGGAGACTGATGTATAGATTCATAGGAAATTTACAAGTATGAAGCTTGGTCAGATGAGGGGAGTCAACAGTAGAGTTGTACTTTTTTCCCTTGGCTATTGGTTTTTTCCACAGGGTTTTCCATAGTCAAGGTTTTGACGAGGCAACCTCGTTGACTCTGAATCATGAAGTATATACCCCTAGACACATCCCTAAAATAGGGGAAGTTATGGAGAAACTGTTCTTTATTTAACAAGGCAGTTATCCTAACTTGGATCTTGAAGAATCCACCTCTTATTCTGTGAATGGTTGGATAAGGGGACGTATTGTGAATAGGCCCATTGGGCCTATTGGGTATCCACACATCATTGAATGCTATATATATGAGGGCAGTGAGCTCCTAACCCTCTACACCTTTTACCCTACGCTTTTCCCTTCATAACAAGTGATATATTGTTAGTTTATTTGTTAGTTTATATATGCCGTATATGTATGTTAGATTATGAACGGTTATATATATTAATTTTGATGTTAGTAATAGTATACACATATAATTTTAAGTAATATCTAACGGTTTTATATTAAACAAATATGTACATACACAATACACATACCTGAGTGTAGAATTCGCGCTCGTATCGAGGATTTCATATGGTATATATGGAGGGTACTATAACCCCTTTCTTCAAACGCTAACCTTTTTATTTGTGACTGAAAACAACCCCCCACGTGCTAAAATTTTGTAAGCAGAAGTGCCAATAAGGAGGAATATGAGTTTATTTTAACTTAAAATTTAAGATGGAGTATTTTAATATGGTGGTTAATTAATTAAAATAGTTAGTCATCTAAAACAATGTACAGTACAAGTGTACAACGTGCAAAGTTTTCAAACCAATTGAAACTCGTCCTATCGTGAGCCAACGTAATTCATGTCATCCATTTGCTCACCGTACCAACGTTCAACTAACGTGCGAATTCGAAACTCAAATGCCTATATAAAGGTGGCCGCTCCCTCTCCATTCACTCAGCTCAAAGTTTTAGCCATCTCGCAAAAAATATGGCGGTAAAATTCTTGTTCATTGTCTTTGCTGTCTCATTTTTATTAGCTCTTAGAGCTGCAACAAGCGATCCTATACTATCATGCAGCCAGACGCCATACCCTCAAGTTTGCACCTCCCTAATGGCCACCATTACCCCCAACTCACAACCCTCTGAGGCCAAAACCGCGTCGAGCTTCCGCGACTTAGCCATTAAGGCTACCATGGAGCAGGTCGCCATCGCCCATCAGCTAGCTTCAACCATGGACTTGAGCTCTCTCGATGAGAAAGCAAAGGCTGCTTGGGGTGATTGCTTGGTTCTCTACGAAGACACCATTAGCCAACTCAAACGCTCCATGTCCCCTTCTTCTTCTCACGAAGATTCTCAAACGTGGCTCAGTGCCGCCGTCGCGAACCATGAGACTTGCAAGAACGGATTCATTGATCTCAACGCATCCTTAGTCTTACACTTGTCATCTTCACCATTTATGACAAACTACATATCCGAGGCCATTGGCAACTCGCTTGCCATCAACAAGGCCATGTCACCCGTTATCTCCCTGGGCGGCAACTATGAGTTGCTCTCCGATGGATTTCCATCGTGGGTCTCTGCATCCGACCGCAAACTTCTTCAGTCTTCGAACGTAAAGGCTGACCTTACCGTGGCTCAAGATGGTTCTGGAAATTACAAGACCATCTCTGAGGCTGTTGCAGCTTCTGTGAAGCAAAGGAGTGGGAGTTCAAGATTTGTGATCTACGTTAAGTCTGGTACTTACAAAGAGAATGTTCAGATCACGAACTCGATGAAGAATCTGATGTTGATCGGAGATGGCATCGGTAGGACCGTGGTTACGGGCAGTAAGAGCGTCGGAGGTGGCTCAACAACTTTTAATTCTGCAACAGTTGGTGAGTCTATTTTTGTGCTATACCTCGATTTTATAAAGTATCTCTTTTCTTCTGTCTTTCTCTTTCATCTTTACATCTATCTCTTCTCAAAAAAAGAATAACCCCTTCAGTCGACCTTAATCCAACGTCTTAGCAACTTCTTTACCATGATCATCTCGCCCACGTAACCTTGTACTAAGATAAAGTCGGCAAAAACGACGACGACATGATTTTATTAAAATATTTTATTCATGTAGACTTACCAGCAAGTGTTGACCGTAGATGGTTTAATGAACACCTTGCATTTGGAAGTACACAGCTTTTATATTTAAATGACTATCGTACGTGGCAAATGCTGACATGACTGCATGTCTTTTATGCTTAAATGAATTACGTTTTATAATTAAATTGCCTTTTTCGTATGAAAGTGCTTACGTTTTACACTTCGTGACTACATTTATATGAAAGTGCAAGTCTTTGTACTTAAAACGGTCGCATTTCATTTCCCCATCTTTTGTACTTAAAGAGGCACAATTTACACTTAAATGATCTTTTTTCAATTGAATTGTTTGCATCTTAATATTTAAAAATTACGTGTATGGTGTAATTTTGCGCAGAAGCAGTCTTTCACTTTTTTTTTTTTTGGATAAAAACGGAATTTGGTGTTTCACCGCCTGTGTTAAGGATTTATGGGGCGAGGCCAATGAGCAATTGTTCAAATGGCATTCTCTCCTCCCTCCCTCTCTCCTAAGAGATGTGAGATCGAGAACCGGCCGTCACACGCTTTACTGTTTTCCAATGATTAAAACAATCAAATGAAAATTGCACATTCCGTAGGAACATAATATCATGGAAAATTGTCTGCAGCATATCCTAGGTTTAAAATGCCATTGGTCTTAATGTGAGAAGCAAATATTTTAATTTGTAGTCTTCCTCCCTAGTAAAATAAATAAAATAAAA
Source organism: Scilla litardierei (assembly GCA_030789695.1). Classification (NCBI taxonomy): domain Eukaryota; kingdom Viridiplantae; phylum Streptophyta; class Magnoliopsida; order Asparagales; family Asparagaceae; genus Scilla; species Scilla litardierei. The sequence goes on from CM061131.1 coordinate 65,709,077, forward strand.
AGAGGTCAAAAAATTTTTTCAGATAGATACAGAAACTGTTATTAATTCATTAAAAAAATATTTAATGTAATGAAGATTCAATCCGCATCTTGTTTGCTAGTTGGACTGACTTTAACGAAAACGACTGCCAAAAAAATAACAGAGTATTTCCTTTTGTTACGTTTACCTGGGCAAATCCTAATCTTCTGCGCTGCAATCATAATCAATGTTGTCACAGCGGTCACCGGCGGCGGCTTCATAGCTCAAGACATGACCTTTGAGAACACAGCCGGCCCTCAAAATCATCAGGCAGTAGCACTCCGGTCGGGATCAGACCTCTCTGTCTTCTACCGATGCAGCTTCAAGGGATATCAGGACACCCTCTACGTCCACTCGCAGCGTCAGTTCTATCGCAACTGTGACATCTACGGCACCGTCGACTTCATCTTCGGCGACGCTGTCGTCGTCATACAGAGCTGCAACATTTACCTCCGCAAGCCGCTCTCAGGCCAGAAGAACACCGTCACGGCCCAGGGTCGTTCGGACCCGAACGAGAACACAGGCATCTCCATCCACGACTGCAGTGTGGGGGCTGCAGAGAGCCTGGGGTCCACACAGTCGTATCTGGGCCGGCCGTGGAAGGCATACTCGAGGACAGTGTTTATGAAGTCGGCGATCAGCGGGGTCATCAATCCGGCAGGATGGCTCGAGTGGTCTGGAGATTTTGCGCTGAGGACTTTGTATTATGGTGAGTACGGGAACACCGGCGCCGGCGCTGCTACAGGTGGTAGAGTAAAGTGGCCTGGCTTTCACATTTTGACTGCGACGGAGGCTTCTAAGTTTACAGTGCAAAATTTCTTGGGCGGGGGCTCCTGGATCTCGGCAGCTGGGGTTCCTTACACTCCTGGGCTCTAATGTTCGTGGTGGAGAAAGAATAGTGTTGCAACACGTGTCACAATAAAACGGTTGTGTTTGTGATATTGTTTTCTAAGAAACCAACAGTCAGAAACTTCTTTGTCATGCAAATAAGAATACTGTACGTAATGTTATGTATCATCCATTGGCATTGGGACATCCAGTTTGCCTCTCCCTCCTTTCATTTATAAAAAGTGTGACGTAATTTGTTGTGTTGTAATGAATTACTACTCCTAACCCATGTCCTAAGAGTCCATTTCATTTAAAATATTCTCTCTTATATTAAATTCTTCATTTTAAATGAATAGCAATAATTAAAATAAATAATTATTGAGTTTTGTTTAAAATCTTAATTCCCCCCAAAATGTAGTTTCACCCAAAAAAATTTGTTTCCCGCACAAAGTAAAAAAATGTTATAGGTCCTCCAAAATTTAGTTCCACTCAAAAAATTTAATTCCCACATTGTTTATTTCGTTCCCCACAAAAAATTTTAATCTCTCCAATATATAGTTCTCCCAAAATTTTAGACAAATTTAGTTCCTCTCTTCCCAACCCGTTGTTTAGACAAGTTTTCAATTATGAGAATGATGGGTTCTTGTTCACGCTCAGTACTTGTGGCCTGGTATAGTGATGGAGCTTTTGTGTTCTGTGAGACAATGTTAACATGTGGACATGTCTAAACCACATAAATTCTAAATAATCTTGCTTGAAGTAAAATTTTCATGTTACATTGTTTCTTTCTTCATGTCATGAACGTCATTAATTTGTTAGATTTTGTTGCAAGAATATATCTACTTGCATATTCATATATCCCAATTTACATACTGACGCTAAGTTCACAATCGAAAAAGGCAAAGGGCTCATGAGAACATAGATATTGAAGTTTATTTTCCCATTTTCCTTGCAAGAAGAATCTATTAACCATTCTTAAAGCCATCAACATTATTGTAACTGCTAACTTGTGTGTGTGTGTGTGTGTGTGTGTGTGTGTGTGAACATATATATTTGCATTAGCATTAGTCTGTCAAATATATATGGTCACACTCTCTCTCTCTCTCTCTCCCCCTCTCTCTCCCCCTCTCTCTACGGCAAACATTAAGTTCCTAACTATTAAAAAATTTAGATGTAACGACCCGCTCTTATGGGACCATTACTTATTTGATACATTTGCAGGTCTGCAGATTACCGGTGAAAACAACATAGCATATGATGCAGAGATGTACAAATACTCAAACAGGCATCCATTTATTACAATCCATACTGAGGTACAATATGCTCCAATACCTCATACAGAGATACATGAAAGGAAAAGAAGTACATATAGAAATACATCACGACTCGAACTCTAAAAGTCAGCAGTCACTGAATCGGACTCTGGCTCTTCTGACCCAGAATCCTCTACGTCAACATGTCCTTCGTCTGCAGTGCCACGAAGTATGGAACCGTAGGTAAGTCACAACAATTCTAAAAATAGGAAGAAAATCAGTGCACAAGTATAGACATGCTAACTAAGGAAATATGCTAAAGAGGTAAGTCACAACAATTCTAAAAATAGGAAGAAAATCAGTGCACAAGTATAGACTAACTAAGGAAATATGCTAAAGAAGTAGCTACAAACAAGTACGATAAGTAAAGTACATATAGTCATGCATACAAGTGCGATAAGTAACGTACGGATGGCTGCACAAACATGGTAAGTAACGTACATGTAATGCATAAAATAAATGTGACTGTGCAAGCAGTAACTAAACTAGAAACTAAGAGACTCACATAGGAGAGTGCAGTATACAACCATGAGTCAACCTCTTTCGGAACAGGGAGCTAATCCCGCGCGTCTACGTACTACATACTTTTGAAAAAGAATAGGACATGACATGAAAGGAGTGGAGACTCCAGTCATTTAACAGGAGGCAGGCATGTAGTATTTTCCAAGACATGCATGTTAATGACAGGAAGACATGTACATCTACGGTAATAGGCATGGTCAATAACGACCGATAATATACACATTAACATGCATGGTCGATGGCGACTGGTAACAGGCACGGTTGATGACGGCCGATAAATATTATTCCAACATGATACTCCGACATGATATTCCACAAGATATTACATACGATAATTGACTCGTCTCGAAATGTGCGAGCGCTACTACCAAATGTAGGAGATCGATCAAGTAGTAAACCTGGAGAGTCAGGTATCGAATCCACGGGACAGTCGACCTCTAAACCAAAAGAATCAGTTTCTAGAGATTAATAACACGATGAAAAACTACCACCTTTCGAAGGTGAGATAAGTGTGATGATGGTTTTACGTAAACGAGAAAATAATACTAAAACAAGTACGGAGAAGTCAAAACTAAGGTATCAATGAGGAGTATGTATCGGTTGTGATTTCATTAAGGATCTGTAATCAATGAATATTAATATATTTTATTAGTTAATCAATTTGTTCATTACGTTTTCAATCAAGTTTCATAGATGAGCCTCGCGGATCATCACCCTCTCGGGTCCCTCCGGGTTTGCACACATAGATGTATCCTCGTGGTACATCGTCCTCTCGGAATCCTCACAGTATGTGTGTGAATCTAGATCTAAAATGTTAGAACCAATTATGTAACCTAAATCGATACACGATGTTTCATCCGGTAATGGTATAAAGCATCGGAAGATATAACAATAGAGAGCATCAAATAGAACCATATGTAATCAAGAAAATCATTAATTTCATAGAGGATCTAAGCAAAAATTCACGCTAGAGTAGTGGTACGTCCGCAAAGACCGTATCACAAAGAATACACGTAGAGATCAATGAAATACTTGATATATCGTGATAATACGGTGAGAAGATATTAAATTCAGAGATCACATAGCCCTAATTACTTTACAACCAACACATAAGGGTACTAGCCCTGCATGGAGAGAAGAAAACTCAGTTTCATTAGCAAATACATGATCAAGAATTCAAAATACATGCTAAATACGTGAAATACAAGGTATAAGTTGAGATTTATATCACCAAAACTCCTCAAAAAGCCTTAGAATTCCTTCTGCAAGAGCCTATGTTCTCTTCTTCATAGCCCCGGAAAATCTTACGAAAATATGCACAAGAGAGCATCCAATACGCAATGAATACGGCCAAAAACCCTAGAATAAGCTTATATATGGAGATTGCGGGTTTTAATAGCTTAACGGGTTCGAAAGCCACTCCATTCCCGTGCTCAAACCCAAACCCGCAGCAGTGTAAATGTAGGCCGTTCGATGTAGCGGGATTTGATCTGGTGACGGCACGTGTCTAGATCTGCTCTGCTAAAAGCCGATTCATTTTGAGCGAGTCCGAGTCGGCTCCGATCTCTTCCTTCGTCGTTGGATCAGAATCTAAGGGATTACTTTTTTCCACGTCGCCCCGAACCCGCTCTTTGGATCCGCTCCGCTAAGCTTGATCCGAGTTCGAAGTGGATTGGAAGCCATCCGTTGGATCCACATCTGATGGTAAAGAAGAAGTCGCGTCGTCCTTCTTCGTGCGCCATTCGATTCGAGCAGGGAATGCCCTGTAGCTAACATGTGGCCTGCCTGATTGCGTGGGATACATATACGCGCGTATATGCTGCGTATTTTCACCGTATTATCCTCGTAATTCTTCGATTAAATGGTATTCTGCATTCTAACACAGATCTCAGAAAAATACAAATAAATAGTCGTTGGAATTGTGAGACTGAGATCTTCATATAAAAAAATACTAAAAGAGCAGAAATACTCAATGTGTTGCTGTTTTGTGCATAGAATAGGAGTTTGTTCTAATAAATAAGGGTATTCTGAATACGATCATATTAGAGACCAAATAAGCACCATATATGCACAAAATGGGCTAAATATGGGGCTAAACATGCAATATTTTCCATGCAATATCCGACCATGTTCTCTTAGCAACGGACAGATTAATTACAATTGGTGAGATTGGCTTCAGCGGCAATTTGCCAAACACTTGCCCTGCACCCCTACTGTTAATTGGGCCCCTTACCTGCTGAATGCCATCCCTCTTTGGATGATGAGGCCGTGGAGCCTCTCTGTAGGAGGAAGGGTAGCCCATCCCCGCCCTAGCATAGGGTCTGCGATGTTGACTTTCCAACCTTGCTCCCCTTCTTTGGACCACCTGCCATGGCCCATCATGTACACCCCCGCTGGAGCCAGAGAGGCCGCGATCTTTATTTGAAGCAGCCTTGCCATCACCAGAATCATACCCCAAAGCCTTGTCCTTGTCACCTCCCGCATCGCCAGGATCTCCCCGATCGCCCTTAGTAGCCGCCGCCATTAGATATTATATATATATATATATATATATATATATATATATATATATATATATATATATATATATATATATATATATCACACCTATAACCATATAGCATATCGCATATATATCTCACCTATAACCATATAGCCTATCGCCTATAACACTTTGTGTTTGGGTCTGAGTATATATATCACTAGAAATTACCCGTGCACATATTGCCCATGGATCAAATCAAAACACACACAAAAATATCAAGATGGGCTACGATTTAGGGCTAGGGTTAGGGTTAGTGCTAAGGTTAGAATGAGTCGCAGAGTGGAGTTTCCCATTGATTCGTGCCATGCGTGCATGTGTGAATGCATAACAAGCGTGCACGTGTGAATGCAAAAACGAAGGGCAAACGCTCTGGGCAGAGTCTGCCCATTAACTGGGCAGAGTGATCTACCCAGAGCATGCGCCCTTCGTTTTCGCATTCACACGTGCACTCAAGTGCACGATTGGCTCTGCCCAGTTTCTGGACAGTTTCTGGGCATACTCAAATTTTGAAGCATTTCTGAGCAAACTCAAATTTTATAAGTGTTTCTTTTCATGCTATATAATTTGGTGTGTTTACTCATTTATTATATTTTTTATTTACAGTCTAAGTTATTATTATTTTTTGGTAGGGTCAGCATGGCGAGAAAGGTCCATCAGGACCTGAGGTTGGCAGCGGTGGCGGTCATGGCGAAGGGAGCGGGATTGGAGGTGACGGTGGCGATGGCGATGATGGCGTTCGATAGCGGGCTTGGAGGCGACGATGGTGATGACAGTGACGATGGTGACGATGGCGGTGACGATGTTGGTGGCGACGATGACAATGACGTTCGATAGCATTTTTTATTGTTTTTATATGATTATTGGTTTAAACTGAGAACAATATGTTTATTTTATTTGTTAATTTGTTTAAATTGCTGTGTTGTATTAAATAATTAATGTCATTGGTTTTTTCGAGCATTTAATTTTATTTATTTGTTTGCTTTAATTTGTTGTATACAGGTACGTTTATCATTGTTATAAACGTTATTGTTTTATGTAGGAAATTCTGCAATTTTTTAAAAATTCCATTTTAAACTATCGGCCACGGACAAATCCGTGGCCGATAGTTCAATGCGGCCACGGAAATGTCAGTGGCCGATAGTTACCACGGATAGTGTGCACCAAATTGACGATTTCGTGTACATAAACCATGGCCGATACAGTATCGGCCACGGAAAAATCCGCGGCGGTTAATAATTTATGGCCACGTAAATGTCAGTGGTCAAAGTTTTTCGCCCATGAGTTTTGTGCATGATTTACGTCAACTTTGTTCACATTATCCGTGGCGGATAACTATCGGCTACGGACATTTCCGTGGCCATAAATTATTAGTCTCTACGGATTTGTCCGTGGCCGATACTTTTAATGTTTTTTATTCGAATTATCTGCCACGGCGATCCATGGACGTTATTTCGTGACAGATTATCGGCCACAGAATATTCCGTGGGTGAAAGTAGTATCAGCCACTATAGTATCGGCCATGGATTTTTGGCCATGGGATTTTTTCCCGTGGCCGTAACGTGCCAAACACGGAAACGCTGCTTTTAGGCACGGATTTTTTTTCGTGGCTGAAAGCCGAATGTGCAATGGTGTAACCCGCCCTACCACCAATCTGACGTGGACAATGTTTCATCTGAAATGAACGACCACGATTCAATCAACTTTCAACCGTTACAAACAATCACATACCCAAATACAATCTTCTCAAAGGAATTAGTGGGTTCCTCCGGCTTTGGCCTCCCGCCTCCGACGCAGATCTCCGACGCTCGTTCTGGGGTCTGCAACAAATTTGATCAAACCTCTGGCCTTCTTGCGGATCTCGGAGTAAAGACCTGGACCCTTCTCCAAATATTTTGTAAAATCAAAAGCGAGAGATAGATCTAGCCAAAAATACACTAAAAATCACTAACTCAGGGGGGAAATTTGATCAACTTACAACTTTAGGGTAAATTAGTCTTTCATGCTAAGATCCGGATCCAACTAAACAAAGATTATCATCAAGATTCTTTGACCAGATCTGCAGAGAGCATAATTAGGGTTTAAGGTACTTAGATTCAACCGAATAATCAAAAAAATATGGAAGAGCAATTGAAGTTTTTACCGTAGAATTTTGGTATGGTGGAAGAGTAATTGGAGTTTTGATAAGGGCCAATTGGGTCAGATTGGTTCAGGGGTGCCGAGAGAGGATGATTGAGGTCCTCTTCGATGAAGATAATAGCAGTGGAGGCCGGGGAACTAGTGAGCTAAAGACACATTGACATCGGCCTGCTTTCCGCAGGCCGCACCGTGGATGACGGACTCCTGCTTCCTCCTCCACTGCTGAGATAACAAACAGATCGACACCTAGGGAAGCCATCATCGATGAGAAGGCAATCAAAATCGCGAGGAAAATAAAATGCAGAGAGGAATGAGAGAACACATGAGAAAATTTCAGTGCCCCCAAATTTGTTTCCCCCCAACTGTTAATTGGAAATACTATCTTCCAACTGCCTAAGCCATTGAGCCCCCAATACTATCTGATTCCCACTCATCGACAACACCAATAAATCCAAGAGTATTTCTGCTCCTTGACAATGGAGCTAGACTCCTCTACAACCCCCAGCTCCCTCCAACTTTTACCCATTAGCCACCCACACGTCAAAAGGTTTTGATGCTTCCACCAACTACTTTAGAGACTTAGCTAACCGAGGATGAATAAAGATGTGGGTTGAGCCTGAGTCCACAAGTATACTGACATTCTGTCCCTTGATACTTCCTTCCAATCTAAGCGTGTGATCTGCATGAATAACACACATAGCTTGTAAGGAAATGGAAGTAGGCTTAATGATTTTATTGTTAAGATTCGGTGACTGCATTTCTTCAACCGTATGCTCTTCTCCAGGATCGAAATCCTCACCATTTTAGACTCCTTCAAGGATGAATACGTGTTTCTCTTTACACTTATGCTCCCTATTCCACTTCTCATTGCACCAGAAGCATAGATTGTTTTGCCTTTGATTTTGAATTTCTTCCGAAGTAAGCCTTTTAGCTTGACTTAGGTTAGAATTAGCGGAGCTTCTCTAGGGAGTAGTTGAGGAACTCCCTGCTGCTGAACTTCCCTTCCCAGAAGTCCAATTATGCACATGACCTCGACCTGTCTTCTTCAATTGCAGAACCTTTTCATCAAAATTTCTTGCCAAGAACACCGCCTGCTTATAAGTCTTTGGACAAGACGCCTTCACTTCAAACTTAATTTCATCTTTCAAACCCCCAATAAATTTGTCAAGAATATACGTCTGAGGCAATTTATCCAACAATCCCATTAACTGCTCAATCTTCTCCAAGTAAACCCGCACGGTGCCCTACTGCTTCAGATTGGCGAAAGTAGTAAAAGGCTCTTCAATTTCAGTGGGACCAAACCTAGCTATCAACTCCTTCTTGAAGACTTCCCGTTGCGAGAAGGTCTGCAAATTAATTTGTCCCCACTCATACCATTGAAGAGCTTTTTCTTTGAAATAGAATCCGCATACTTTCACCCATACTTCCTTCCCAAGATTATAATACTCAAAAATTTTGATAACGTGATTGATCCAAGGAATCACCTCTTCAGATCCCTTTAATACTGGAAAATCAGGTTTCAAAATTTTTGCACTCCCAAACTTAGCTCCTTGACTCTCCCCTCCATTCAAATTTGAATTCCCGCTGACATCTCCCTCCGGAAATGAATTAGGGGGGTTAAGAGGATTGTTACCTTGCTCAGCTCTAGTTCCAACAAATTGAGCCTCATTTGTAGGACGTATCGAGTCCATCTGATTGGAAAGATACTGGAACTGAGCATTCATCAGAGCAAATTGCACCGTGAAATCAGTGTGATCACTCGCTATTCTTCCAGTCAATTGTGCCTTGAATCAGCATTTTTATTCACCATCCGTCCTTGATTAGCTGCTTGGGTCTCGATCATAGTTTCGAGTCATCTCAGCCTTTCCTCCACTAGATCCATACTTGTTGCATCATTGGACAAATTTTTATCACATGGCTCGTAGCTTGCTCTAATGCCAATTGTTGGGGTCTCTTTTTAGCAATGCCGTCGAGCTCCCCAAAACACCTGAAATCAGAAGATCAATGGAATTGTTGAGCAATTCCAAGGTATTTCGAAAAGGAAAAAAAGCAAATCAAAGAAAGCAAGAAAACTAATCAGAAAAAAGAATGAAAAGATTTGCTTAGAACTTCTAAATCAAATTGATTGATTTTCAACATAGCTTTTGCTATTACAATGCCCAGCTATTTATAGAGCTCGGTTAATAGAATCGGTTACAAATAACCGCCTAACAGAATGTGTTACGGCTAACATTTTGCCGGAGATCCGATCACAGTTGGCCATTGTAACCGTTGACGGTTATAACTATCGACAGTTGGAGCGGTCGCTATCGTTGATGGCAGCTGGAGACATCTGGCTCTAAATGATTAAAGAAGAAGCTCCAACGGTCGTGTGAAAGGGCACTGCCTCAATTCGTTATGTAAATAACCAACCTGCCCTACCATTAATCTGACGTGGACAACGTATCATCTGAAACGAACGACCACGATTCAATCAACTTTCGACCGTTACAAACAATCACCGGCCCAGATACAATCTTCTCAAAGGAATTAGTGGGTTCCTCTGCCTTTGGCCTCCCGCCTCCGACGCTCGGTCTGGGGTCTCCAACAAGTTTTATCAAACCTCTGGCCTTCTTGCGGATCTCGGAGTAAAGACCTGGACCCTTCTCCAATTTTTTTGTAAAATAAAAAGCGAGAGATAGATCTAGCCAAAATACCCTTAAAATCACTAACTCAGGATCAGGAGGGGGGAATTTGATCAACTTACAACTTTATGGTAAATTAGTCTCAGGCCAAGATCCGGATCCAACTAAACCAAGATTATCATCGAGATTCTTTGATCAGATCTGTAGAGCGCATAATTAGGGTTTAAGGCACTTGGATTCAACCGAAAAATCAAAAAAAAATATGGAAGAGCAATTGAAGTTTTACCTGAGGATTTTGGTAAGGTGGAGGGGTAATTGGAGTTTTGATAAGGGCCAATTGGGTCAGATTGGTTCAGGGGTGTCGAGAGAGGATGATTGAGGTCCTCTTTGATGAAGATAATAGCAGTGGAGGCCGGGGAACTAGTGAGCTAAAGACACATTGACATCGGCCTGCTTTCTCCAGTCCGCACCGTGTATGACGGACTCCTGCTTCGTCCTCCACTGCTGAGATAACAAACAGATCGACACCTAGGGAAGCCATCATCGATGAGAAGGCAATCAAAATCGCGAGGAAAATAAAATGGAGAGAGGAATGAGAGAACACGGGAGAAAATTTTGGTGCCCCCAAATTTGTTTCCCCGCCACTCTTAATTGGAAATGTCACAGAGTTCATCACATCCATTAATTCCATGCCACATCAGCAATCCGCGTGATCGGATCCCAATGATTTCATGCCACGTAAGCGATCCTCAAGCTTTGTGCAGAGAGTGGTTGGGTATGAGAGTGGTCGATACGGTTTCCACCAAAAGTAAAGATGTTTTACACTAACATTTTCACCAAACCTCATTTCAACCATTGATTTCTCAAGATTAAATCTCACACGTCTTTCTATCAACCATTTTGTCCTAATCAGCTTGTACTAGTCAGCAAACTAATTCAAAAACATCACTCAAATGTATGATAGACATATTATTGTTCAGATAAATGCAATGATATATTATTGTTTTCTTTTCACAGTCCTCGGTGATCGTTTAGCCACCAACGCCACTTGTAGTAGCGACTTAGTTTTATAGGCCATGATCTTATGGGAATGGTTTGAAGACAAATCCCACTGACAATTTCGAAGACAAATTACTAAGTTAATTAAGCTACCTTTTGAAATTTGACCTTAGAACTACTTTGGGTCACACTGTATTTTGCACTCCAAATGAGGCGCTTTCAAATTTCTTATTGTTTTCAAATGACAATGCTAGCAACACAGGCTCCCACAACACATGATGTCTGTTATGGTTTGGCGCTCGAATTCATAGCAATCCTTTTGAGCCTGAATCCGATTGAAAAAGGCCGGGGTTGGCCCCGCTTGCCATTTTTACCTTGCTCTGTGATTGTAAATCCGATTGCAATTGAAACTAGCACGATCAGTAAAATGGGTTTGCAAATTGCAACCATTGTTTGGTGTTTCAGAGTGTTTTCTCACTACAGAGCGTTGACCGTGGTTAACCCGGTCAACGTGGTCAAGGGGCCCGCTTGGGTCCCTCGGGGGCTTCGAATCGGTGCAGATGGGACGAGGGGAAGCCTCGGCCCAGGTTGAGACGCTCGGCCTCGGTCGGACGAGCACGGCCTCGGAGGAAGGAAGACGAGGGGTAGCCTCGGTCGTCCAGCTAGAGACACGGTCGGCGAAGGGCGAGGGGAAGCCTCGGACCCAGTTGAGACGCTCGGCCTCGGTAGGATGTGCTCGGCCTCGGAGGGCGGACGGTGAGGGTAAGCCTCACTCGTCCAATTGACTGTGAGGTTGGAGAGGGGCGAGGGGGAGCCTCGGCCCGTTGATCAGCTGTCCACCTGCGAAGACGAGAACGCTCGTCAGGGGGCCGGACCTAGGTTCCGGCCAAATCCCCTCCGATGCCTAAGTCAGATAGAGATCTGAAAGAGGAGGCCCGGCGGAGACGGTTCGACTCGTGAGGAGATCGGAACGGCGTCTCACGGCGCGAGCGGGGGAGGAAGGAGATAAGATGGGGGAGCTAGGTCGTTGATGGAGTACCTTAGGTTTTAGATACCTGAGATTCGGTCCCCTTCTTCATTGTCTTCCTAGCCCTTTTGTAGAGCTCCCAGCGTGATTGCCTCTGGCCCACGTCCCACGCCCGCCCTCGATCGTGCCCCATCAATCCGCCCCCTCGCCGCCGCTCTCTTCGACATGCCATCACCTCCCCATTACCGCCATTTAGTGGTCGCGCGTCCGGGGGAGCGGTTTTCGCAGGAGTGGGCGAGTGACCAGCGGGTTATCGGGGCCGGGTCGGATCGACATTCAAGAAGATCCCTTATAGGGCCTTTGTAGAATGGGCTTGAGGATGCAGATGGGCTCTCGACCAGTAGTCGGGCTCCTGGGCTCGTGTCTTTTGGGTCTCGGTCAAATAGGCGTAACAATTGCCCCCATCGGTCGGGTTGATCGGCCTCGGCCGGTTTGGCTCGGCCGATGTGACTTCTGCCGATTTTGACAAGCTCGCCAGTCGATGCCGACTCATTTATTAGTCGTCATCATGAGTTGGCCCGCTCGATATTTTTAAAGCGCGGGCTCCGAAGCACCGTCGTTCTTCTGATGCTGCCACGTGTGGCTGCAAGCCTATCCCCACCATTCGGGGGGTTGTCTTCAGTTGAGAAGCTGAGGGGTTCGTGAGCCGCCCTTGGTGGGGTCGATCAGCCTTGGCTTGCTCGGATCGACCGCTATGCCTCCTGGGATTCCGAGTGGCGCTTCAATCGAGGCGTGGTCATAAATGTAGGTCATGATGAGGCGGATCGATTGGACTTCCCCTGGCGCCAATTTCGGAACGTCGCCGGTTCTCCGAGCCTTGCCACGCGTTCTTGTCAGGCGCTTCGAATTCGTCCCTGGTATATAAGATCCCCAGCTGTGTTGATCTCCACTTCTTTCTTGCTCTTCCCATTGTTCTAGGCTTTCCCCAACCCGGAGTTTCCCGTCGCCTTTGCTTCCTTGCCTCCTCCGAACTAGCTAAAAGGTAATTTCCTTTCTCGCTCTCGTATTATGGCTACTCTTAGGATAGGCGGTTCTGGCCGAGGGGCGAGGGATTCTCCAGAGTCCAGGCGGGGCAGGTCCCGGCTTGTGGGATCAGGTTCCTCTTCCGGGAGTCGTCCCTCCCAGGATAAGGGGAAGGGGAAGCTATTCCCAGACTTCGCCTGTGATGACGTGGCGTCGGCTGCAGTGCGTCTTAACGTGCCCTCGGCCATCCTCCGTACGCCGTCGAGGACCGTTCCTTCGGCGGTCACGGAGATCCGGGAAAGGTATCTCTGCTTCCCGTACGATGTCCGAGTTCCATTCGTCGACGAGCGGATTTGCCTTCCGAGGAGCAATGAAGTCGGCATCTACGTCGAAATGTTTCGCCTGGGTCTTCGTTTCCCGCTCAATCCCTTCCTTGTCCAGGTCATGGAGTATCTCATGGCGCCCCTTTGCCAGTTCACCCCTTGCTCGATCGCGGTACTGACGGGCTTCGTAACGCTTTGCTGCACCTGCGGTCTGGAGCCGTCTCTCCCCCTTCTCTTCCACTTTTACCAGGTCCAGACGGTCGGGCCGGGGTCATGGCTGCACCTCCGAGCCCGTTCGAGGAGGGAATGTCTGATCGGGCTACCCCGCTGGTCGGGGGATTGGAGCTCGGATTATGTCTTTGTGGTCTTTTTGGGTGATGCCCAGATTCTGACAAGCTGGGGCGCGTCCGTCCAGCCTCGCCTACCGTTAGCCCTTTCTGACGCTGATCAGGCAGCCGTCGCGCTACTGTCGGCTCTTCCTTTGGAATCGAAATCCATCTGGTCTTTGTTGGACGACCTACTCCTGAAGGCCGTCTTGTGGTCTCCGGGTAGGTCGCTTTTTCATCCTCGGATCGCCCTATGACTCATCCTGATTTCGGTCTCCTTTGCAGGGATGGCCGGCCGCGAGTTCGTCCGTGACGTCGATGAGCTGATCCGTCGTGGAGCTGCTCGGAGCCGAGGTAGTACCTCTGGAAGGGCGCCTCGGCGGACCGTTGAGGAGGAAGTGCGCCGAGCCGAGCCTTCTGTGGGTAAGGTGGTGGCCGCGCCTCCCGCCTCTCCTTCTGGCGATCCCCTTCCCGGGGGGGTCACAAGGGCCGGACCCGCCCCGTCAGCCCAAGAGGCAGGGGGTAATGGTGGGTCCGGTGCAGTTCCTCCCGCCCTTGGCGTGCCCCCTCAGGTTCCCGAGGGTGGGGATGGTGCGAGGCGGAAGCGCTCCCCTCCGGCGCCTTCGGAGCCCCACGGCGGGAAGAGGAGGAAGGAGGACGCGGATCCCTCCAGTCTGGCGGGTTCCGCGCTTCCTGCGGCGTTGATCGCGCCCCGGCGTACACGTCCCGAGGCGACGGTTGTAGTTTTACCGCAAGCGCACGGTATAGCGGCGAGCGGGTATCGAACACAGGGAGGACGAATGACCGTGCTTGCTCCTAATCAACCTGGCTATTCAGAGGGATAATTGCCTTGGGCGATCCTGTCACAATCGTCAGACAAAAGTGCAAAATATCAAATCAAATAGAGAACGCCTAGGGAATGGGGAATCCCCGCTACTCACCGTATTTCACAATTGTGGTTCGCCGGTATCGAAATCGCTAGGATGAGAATTCGGATGAACTAGTTGCAACTAAATGTGGAACCAGGCTTACGCTCTCACGCTGTTGCCGGTCTATAGCTATCCTGGGTTTGGGTCCAATCTCTTGCAAACCCTAGCCTAGGGAAGCTAGCATTAGGATCAACATCATCGTCCAATTGCGCACCGAGCCCAATCTCTTGCAAACTCGGTCCACAATCTAGATTAGGATAGTTCCTACCCGTCCAATCTATTGCAAACGGGTATCGGCACGGAATTGCAACCGGAGACCCTAGCATCGGTCCAATTTCTTGCAAACCGATACTTCGAAAATCCGACTCCAACCCAATTCGGATTTCTAGGGCTTCCTATCGAATTGGGATCCAATCTCTTGCAAATCCCTATTGACGTGAATACCTAGCTATCCGTAGTAATTCGATCCCAATCTAATCCCTAATAACAATCCTGGCTCAATTCCTACCAATTCAACACAAATACGAAATTGGGCTCGTAGGGTTCATCCCCACGCCCCAAGACGTGGAGACTACTCACTAATCATAGCAATAGCACAATAATTGGCAAAGAAATAGACAATGGAATTCATCACAACAATGATATAAACAATAAAAATAGAGTTTTTGTGGAAGAGAAGTGCAAACCAATGTAGATCTTCAATCAACCCAACAAAAATCCAAGTTTTTCTCTTCACCAATCACAATTAATAAAGCTAAAAAGTAGACTCAAAAAGCTGCAAAAAATCTGAGAGGTGGCTCCCAAAACTAGGGTAAAAACAGAGCTTAAATAGCCCCAAAAATCGTCTAAAAATCCTGACCAAAACGCCCCTGCACAGCCTGTTTTCCGCAAATTTCTCTACAGGCAGCGCATCGCACTCGGCCGAGTGACAAAAGTCGCTCGGCCGAGTGAAAACCCTGTCAATTTTCCAGTAAGTCGGGGACTTCAGGGGTCTTCAGTTCGGGGGTGGCTCGGCCGAGTGAGTTGTCGTCACTCGGCCGATGGCTTCACTTCACTCGGGCGGACGGGGTTTTGCCACTCGGCCGAGTGGGTCTTCTGAAGCTCAGATGGCCGAAAAACAGTAACTTCGGTCTTTTTGAGGGCCTTCGTCTGGGCGCCACTCGGGCGGACGTGGTATCGTCACTCGGCCGATGTGGTCTCCGTCGCTCGGCCGAGTACACATGGAAGTCGTGTCTGAACGGGTCGGCCGAGCAGTGTCTCGCTGGTCGGCCGAGTGGCTCCTCCACTCGGCCGAGTGGGACACAAAAAATGCCCAAACTGGTCGTTTTGGCCTCCTCGTCGCTCCGGCGACGTCCATTCTTCTTCCGCTCCTCTCCAACAGCAAAATACCCCTCGGGGAGGTCGTCGGTGGCCGTCTAGATTACACGCATCTCGAGATCACTCCTAATCGTGCCAAATCACCTGAAATGCGACAAAAACAACAAATCGTGAAAAGCATCGCAATATCGTCGATATATCATGAAAAACATGATTTGGGCGATCAAAATGGCATGCAAACATGCGGGAAAAGGGTGTAAAATAAGGAGTGATCAAAATCCCCCAAGCTTGCCTCTTACTCGTCCTCGAGGAAGATAAGTAAAAAAGCGAACCCGGTGGATTCGGAAAACGAAAACGGCGAAAAACGAAAAAAAATGAAAAACGAAGAAGAATGAAAACCAAACGAAAATAAAGAAAGAAAGAAAGAAGAGGTAGGATGCTAGATCATTTTCTCAGGACGTGGGTTTCACCTACTCTTATAGCATGCACCGAGTGAGAAATACATGTCAAAGAATCTCATTTTGATATCATAGTAGAATAGTGCAAGTAGAAAATAGAAAACCCACGAACAACGGTATAATCATGAAAAACGGAATGATTTTAAAATTAACATCGCCTGAATCATCTAAAGCGGTATACAAGTCTCAGATCACACACTTTTCAATTGAACGCTTTCTATCTGGAGTATAAGAGTATCACATCATAGAATAGAGAGAATAGAAAAGTATGGGTTTCATGAAATGAATGCTAGGCTTAGATTTCTGGATTTCGTAAAGCTAGAAACAATCTCACCGAGTATAGAATATTACTTAGCCTAGGTTGTCGTGCAATGTCAAGTAGTCGCTCTCTCACACATCAATGGATCTCCTCCCCCAAGCTTATCTATAAGCGTGGTGGCACAAAAATATTTACATCCCCATTTTTATATAGCTCCAAAGGCAAAGAAGAGAAAGAAGAAAGAAAATAAGCGAGATGGGATCTTTTATTGAGGATTTTTCCTCTTTTCTCTCTTTTCTCTTTTTTTTTCTTTTTTTTTCTTTTTTTTTTTTTTCATATATACAATGATCCCAATTCAAAGAGAGATAATGATATACGAGAATGTTCTTCTCTCTTTTATTATATTTTTTTTTGTTGGAATAAGAGATTTGGAGCTAGGAATTAATAGCGGGGGAAATGCCATAAAATAGAATCACTAAGGGGAGATTCACCAATGATTTTAAAAGTAGAGAAATGATGTTCAAGATTTGTGGAGAAAGAAATAAATATAACTCTCGGCTCACTCTATAAGACATGCACGACAACTTCAGCAGGGTAATCTAATCTACTCAGTTTCGATCACAAAAAAGCTAACTAATCCAGATATATCATAGCTAACCATCATTCAATCATCCGGAAGTGAAGTGTACAATTCATGCATATAGAAGTGATAAAGGAAAAGAAGTCAGTACTCCAGATATAGGCATTCAATGCGTGAATCTTGGTGTGTTTTCTGTGATAGCATACATATGAATATTCAGGCTCAGCTAATAATAAAATTTCATCCATTTTCATGAGGAAAAAGTGTGGGCTCCTATTTCTAAATGCAAGCGAGTCATAGCATATGATATCAGAAATGAAATCTAAGACACGACAAATATAGCATGCATATAGAATAAGCTAACTCCACGTAGACATCATCACAGAAAATTCATCTCTAGCATGAGATGAAAAAAGGAAGAAGTAAAGATAAAAGGAAAATAGAACTATGCAATGCGGCACACAGGAAAGTAAGGAAAACGTGATGCATGGCAAAACAAAAGGAAAATAACGAAAAATGAGTGCAAAAGTGAAAAGCGGTGTGAAAAACTGAAAATAAAGGTGGCAAATCGAAAAAGAACGTGAGAGCTCACTCCCCCAAGCTAAACGGCACAGTGTCCTCAATGTGCAAAGTGTGGCACACAGAGAGACAATTAACGTGAGGGGCAAGTGATGAGGGGAAGGAAGGAAAAAAAATAATAAAAGGAAAAATAAAGAAGTGAAAATATGATGCGGGTATGATGCATGCACAAACAGGAGTGATATGAAAATACGGCACCAAAAACGCTCCCTCTCTCCCAAAAAGATATATATAGATGTTATCAAAATGAGAAACCCTAGTAGATATGATATGATGTGCACAAAAAGATATGATCAAAAATATAATCCCAAAATAAGTGAGAGGAGGGGGGGTGGACAAAAAAAAACATCAGGACCCAGCAGAGACGGGCAGCACAACGTCAGGAATGGATAAAGGCATCAAGAGTGCCTAAGAAGGCGGTGCCGCGCCGTCTCCGTCCTGAGGCGGAGGGGGTGGTGGTGGTGGTGTAGGCTGCTGAGCTGGGGTGGGCGTGGGAGTGGAAGCAGGTCGAGCGTGTGTGGGAGTGTGTGTGGGAACCTGCTGGGTGGGTGGGGGTACGCGCGGGAGACGCTCTAAGATCTGTGTCAGGCAGTAGTGGATCTGAGGGATCAGGTCAAAGCGTCCAGCCATCGTAGAGACGGTGGAGGACAGGGTCCGAAGGTCTCCTCTAAGACCACTCACCGCCACCTCAAGAGCACGTATGCTCTGCAGTACAGTGTCGGGCGGGGGTGGTGCAGAGGGACGCACCGGTCTAGGCTGCATAGGGCGAGGCTGGCGTACGCGTGTGGAGTATGTAACGGGCTCAGCAGGGAATGGGACAAAAGGTGCCGTGCCAGGAAATGTGGGCCGGGCCTCAGTGTGAGGCCGGGGCGGGCGGTGAGAAGTGGAGGCAGCGGCAGCGGAAGAAGAGTACAAAAGCGGCTGCGAGGCGGCTAGTGAGGTCGGTGGCACAGAAGTGTGGACAGACGCCACGACGCTCTCGGAGAAGACGGCGGTAGTGGAGGCAGAGGAATCTCCCGCTGGGGAAGAAGTGTGTGGTCCAAAAGGTGTAGCCCCAGCGGAGATCATGCTAACCATGGTCTCCACGACCGAAACGAACGAGGGCTCTCCGTACGCGACTACGGTCGGCGGGCGCTCGGGGAAGGCAGAAGAAAGAGGCTCGACAGACAAGGGGCCAGTGGTGGAAGTGGGAGTGGTGGTGACAGCCTCGGAAGCGGTGACAGTGGTGGAAGTGGGCTCAGCAAGTGTACTCGCGACACTGGTAGAGGTGAGGACAGAAGTGTCAGGAGCAGCAGAAACGACAGGTGTGGGCTGAGGGGCCACAGGGGCGGCAGCGGGCTCGGCAGGGCGTGCAGCAGGGTCTGCGGGAGCAGCCTGGGCAGCGTGGGCGGCGGGGCCCTGCTCGGCCTCCTCGGCCTCGAGCACGTAGGCGGCGGGGATGAGGACATCCATATCTGGGAGCCAGTCAACGTGGGCCGGTGCAATCTGGGTCCGAGCAGGGCTCGGGAGAATCATGTAATCGGCCCCATAGGGGCCGTGCAACCAGACCCAGTGACGCTCACCGTGCGGACGCAGCATCTTCATCCGGGCCATTACGTCTATCGACAAGGAAGTGGGGCCCGGAACGCGTCGCAGGTCGTCGGGGAAATCCTCGCCGGTCATAAGAGCCAGCAGGGTAATCAGGCCGCCGCAGCATATCGGTGAGCGAGCGCCCACCGATACAATGATGCGGTCTAAGTACCATGCCGCGATATCGATCACGACGGCGGGGACAAGCACATCTCCATCCCTAGACAGAGCTCTGGGACGTGTCATCGCATAGAGCATGTAAAGCTCTGGCGTAGACATCGTGCCCGGCTCATATCTGGCCAAAAAGGTAGTCGCCATGAGGCGCTGGGCAATGCGTAGGCAGGGATGTACGATGGCCGAGGCCTTGGCCCTATGTAACGGCCTGTTTTTCTAGTCGTATTTTGACTGTTGTGTGCGTGTAATTTTACTTCGTTGATCCGGTTATTTTCATCCGAGTGGTTATCGTCCGCACGTTGACGCGAGCGCGTCTTTATTTTAGTTTTGCCGTAGCATAACTTTTGGGCCATTGCTTTTAGTTAAGAGTTGATTACTAATTAGCTAATTACTATTAACTATTTTAGTCACAGAAATTACTTTTTACTAATTAAAATCATTAATTAACTTATTATTAATATTATTTTTACTAACTTTTTTTTTTATATATATAAGTAATTTAAGATATGTAAGCAAGTTAAATATATACCTATGTTATTTAAGTTTAAGCTTTTAAAATATAAGTTAATTTTTAAGTTAGTTAATAAATTTGGGTTAAGATAAGTTTAATATAAGTGTTTGATATTAGTTATTTTATAAAGTTTTTGACATAAGTTTTATAAAAGTTATAATATAAGTTATTGATTAAATTTAAGTTAAGATTTTTAATAAAGTTAAGTTAAAGTTTTAATTGGGATATGTTATAAGTTATTAGTTATAAGTTAGAATAACTTGCCATCTTAACATGTTATTATCTCGTTAAGCTAACTCGTTCGTAACACGTGTGAACCAGGTACACCGACTGCCTTTCAAAACGTGCCTTTCACGACAAGACGATTTTGGTAACTCATCGTACCCTTGACATGGGTTCTTAAAACAATAACAATGCATGCCAACCTAGTTTTATTTCGTTATCACAGTGTTTCCATTTTTGAACTGTTAGCTAAAATTGCATGGTATCGTATCATAAATTGCACAGTATCGTAAAGGGAGAATTGGGCTACTTGACATGATTGACAGAAAATTGTGACTGGAAATGTAAAATTGCACTGACACTGGGTTTTGGGGTAACTTATAATGGCGAGGGTACGGGAGCGACTAGTCCAGACTTTGTTGTCACCGTGCGGGTTCTAGCAACCCATAACAGTGCCGGTGACAACCATCACAGATCACAGATCACAGATTATTGCACAGTACTCAGAGAATTGGTTCGCCCGGGTAGCACCCGCGGCAAGAGTTGGCCTCTTGGTTGCTTACTGTACCCCGCATTATAAGTCACGGTCTAGGTATAGGCACAATTAGACTCTTGTTACATGGTCACTTTTAATATTGCACTTTTAACTGCTAGAAATTGATGATGGATGTAAAACTGCAAAGTTACCTTTCTGCTCTCTTTTTCTCTTACTATTATTGTTCGCACTTTACCTCTTTTCTTTTAAATTGCCATGCTTGTACATTTGTTTCAATATCCATGTATAGAGATACTTTGAGTTACGTCTGATCCTGGCGACCCTTCTCTTTGTGGTGGACTCGCCAGATATCACCCAGGTCGAGGAGTTTGTACCAGAGGCCGCAGACGTTGAGTACGACCAGCAGGACCAGCAAGACCCTGTGTATTGAGAGTGAGTGTGAGAGAATTTGCTATGTTGTTTTCAGTGTGGATTGATGTATCTTTTGAATTCTGTTGTATTTTCCTTTCCTGTTAGCTACTGGGTTGTAATAAGGTTGTAAAACCACTTTCATTATCAGTATTTTGGCGTATTTCTGCAACGTAGCCTGTGTTGACTTCATTGGTGCCTAGCAGGACTTGTGCATGTTCCAAGCAGTAACGGGCCCCGTAAGTGGGTCGTTACAAGTTTGGTGGCCCATGCAGGTCCGCGCTAAAAGCCACATGAACAATACAGGAAGTTCAGAATATGTCGTATAACATACTCAATGAGACTGATCAAACCTTATTGAATGCAGATAAGCCATGGAAAGGAACACTTCGGGAAGCGAAGACAGTGCCTTTGGATCCGGGATCAACCACCCGAATGAGGGCCCCAACAAGAATGATGCTGGCAATGGAGCCAACAACGGTTCGGGTGCAACAGCATTCCCGACTGCACCGTTGTCTGCAGAAGATTGCATGCGGGGCATGTATGCCCTTCATCAGCAGCTTGGACAGGCCTTGGAACAGGCTTTGCACAGAGAGCAACGAGCTGACCCAAGTGCTTATCACTTTCGAGGGATGAGCCCGAAGACCTTCGCAGGGACTGAGAGCCATCTTCAGGCGGAAGAATGGCTCAAGCGCATCACTGATGATCTGAGAGCATCTCAGATTCGAGAAGAAGCCTGGGTGGCTGTCGTCAAGAGGCAACTGACAGATGGTGCTAGAGACTGGTGGCAGGCGGTTGAAGACCGCTTGGGATTGCCGATTTCGTGGGATGTATTTACAAGTACCTTCAACGCTCAGTACTTTCCCCCACACGCAACGATCAAGATGAGGAAGAAGTTCATCAACCTGAAGCAGGGTTCGATGACGGTGGATCAGTATGACGCTGAGTTCTCCAGGCTCAGCAGGTTTGCTCCAGAGATGGTTACAAATGCTTTGACTCGAGCCCAGCAGTTCCAGCAGGGGCTCAATATTGAGATTCGAAGGATGATGGTCGGTGCTAGCCCGACCACACATGCTGAAGTTCTGGCCATTGCTCGTAACCATGAGATGGTCGAAGAGGAGGAAAAGGAAGAACGCATGCTGGCAGCATCTGCGAGGCCCCCACCGACCCAAGCTGGGCCAAGCAGACGGCCACAGATGCACCGCCCTATTCCGCAGGTTCAGTTTAAGAGGCCAGGACCACAGCAGCAGGCCCTCCCGGTTTGCCACTTTTGCGGAAAGTCTGGACACTTCAAATCTGAGTGTCGAGGATTTTTAGGCCTTTGTTTGGTTTGTGGAGACCCTGCGCACGTGGCTAGGAATTGCCCACATCATAAACCACGTGCTCCAGCCCCAGTTCCAGCTACAGCTCCTCGTGCTGCCCCGACTGGGATCGCCCCACAGCGTCCACCACTACCTCCACAGCAGAGGGTGTTCCAGCAGGCAAGGCAGCCACCACCGAGACGCCAGGCTTACACCATGACTGTCGAAGAGGCCGAGGCCACCGGTGAAGTGATCACAGGTATAATTCTTGCATTATTAGTATATCTTTTCTTTCATTAGCATTGGTTGCTTAGATTAGTGTTTGAACCTAGGTGTCGTGCTAGTAGCTGGGAATCCCGCCCTCTCCTTGTTCGACTCGGGAGCATCACACTGCTTTCTAGCGAGTCGATTCGTTCGCACCCATACCGTTCCTGTTAAAACCCTATCTACCGGCTGGAACGTCAATACGGGTGGCGGTGTGATAAAGGCGACCAGTGGGTATCCTCAATGCCCTGTGGTGATTTGTGGGCGAGCTTTGTTCGCCGACTTTATGATGATTGATATCCCAAACTTTGATGCTGTATTCGGGATGGATTGGTTGGGAACTTTCCATGCCACCATCGACTGTTGTCGAAGGAGGGTAGCCTTCGACATTCCTGATCATCCGAAGTTCGAGTTCATTAGTGGGAGCAGATCTGTGGGACCGGTGAAGTACAAGGCCAAGTCGACCGAAGCAGTAGCAGCCGCGATGGACGCTGAGCCTGAGATACCAGAAGTGGTTCGAGAGTTCTTGGATGTGTTTCCAGACGACCTTACAGGTTTGCCTCCAGATCGTACCCTTAAATTTGCCATCGAACTAATGCCAGGAGCCCAGCCTATGTCCAAGGGACCGTATCGTCTAGCACCATCTGAGCTAGAAGAATTGCGGGTCCAACTTGATGATCTACTGAAGAAGGGATGGATACGACCCAGTGTATCTCCCTGGGGATCTCCTATATTGCTGGTGAAGAAGAAAGACGGATCCCTTCGTATGTGCGTTGACTACCGCGAGCTGAACAAAGTCACCGTGAAGAACAAGTACCCCCTACCGCGCATCGACGATCTTTTCGACCAGCTCGGTGGGTCAAGCGTTTATTCAAAGCTGGATCTGAGGACAGGGTACCATCAGGTGAAGGTGAAAGATGAAGATGTTCCCAAGACTGCATTCAGGACCAGATACGGACATTATGAGTACTTAGTGATGCCGTTTGGTGTGACTAATGCACCCGCGGTATTTATGAGTCTCATGAACCAAGTATTGTATGAATACTTGGACAAGTTCGTTGTAGTCTACATCGACGACATTCTCATCTACTCGAAGAATGCAGTGGAGCATGCAGAGCATCTCAGGAAAGTTCTCGAGACCCTGAGAAGACACCAGCTTTATGCCAAACTTAGCAAATGCGAGTTCTGGCTGAACGAGGTGGCATTTCTGGGCCACGTGGTGTCCGGAGCAGGGATTGCTGTTGATCCTGAAAAAGTAGCCGCCGTTCAAAACTGGCCAGTCTCCCGAACGGTGACCGAGATTCGAAGCTTCTTGGGACTAGCTGGCTACTACCGGAGGTTCATCAAAGACTTCTCGAAGGTCGCGGGAGCCATGACGCGATTAACGAGAAAGGATGTGATGTTTGTTTGGTCAAAAGCATGTGAGGATGCTTTCCAGGAGCTGAAGAAGAGATTGACGACTGCACCCATCTTGATCATTCCAGATCGATCAGGAGGATTCGAAGTCTTCTGTGATGCATCTGGCAAAGGACTCGGATGCGTGCTACATCAGCATGGTCGAGTTGTAGCATATGCATCCAGGCAGTTGAAGATCCATGAGAAGAATTACCCCACTCATGATCTTGAGTTGGCGGCAGTGATTTTTGCATTGAAGATTTGGAGGCACTTCCTATTGGGTGAGCACGTGAAGGTGTTCTCGGATCATAAGAGTCTGAAGTATCTCTTCACTCAGAAGGAGCTCAACATGCGTCAAAGACGATGGGTCGAGCTCATGGCAGATTATGACATTGACCTTCAGTACCATCCTGGGAAAGTCAATGTTGTACCGGATGCATTGAGTCGTCTTCCAGCGGTGATGACCCTTACGACTCAGTGGAGATTGCAGCAAGAGATCCGAGACATGGGTATAGAAGTGATTCTACCAGGGATGACTGCATCTTTGATGGGCATGCATATCCAGTCGACCTTGGTAGAGAGAATCAAGTCTACTCAGATGGAGGATGAGAAGCTGCGGAGGATTAGAGATCTGGTGATAGCAGGCCAGAGACCAGAGTTCAAGATTCATGCAGATGGGTCCTTGAGGTTTGAGGACAGGATATGTGTACCGTCCGGTGCCATTAGAGAGGAGCTACTGGAGGAAGCTCACAGCTCCCCTTACTCTATACATCCTGGAGGTACCAAGATGTACCAGGATCTGCGACAACATTACTGGTGGCATGGCATGAAGAGAAGCGTCGCACGGAGCGTAGCGAAGTGTATTGTGTGCCAACAGGTGAAGGCTGAACACCAGAGGACTGCCGGCTTGTTGCAGCCATTGCCCATTCCGGAGTGGAAATGGCAGCACATCACGATGGACTTCGTGACTGGTCTACCCAAGAGTACAAAGCAGAATGACGCTGTCTGGGTGATCGTAGATCGATTGACCAAGTCAGCGCACTTCATTCCTTTCAGAGTGGGCCAGTCTACAGAAGTATTGGCCAAGAAGTACATGGATGAGATTGTGAAGCTGCATGGAGTTCCTATCAGCATTGTCTCAGACAGAGACACCAGGTTCACATCTCGATTCTGGAGGAGTCTTCAGGAAAGCTTGGGAACTCACTTGAGTTTTAGTACGGCTTACCATCCGCAGACCGATGGTCAGTCAGAGCGTACTATTCAGATACTGGAAGACATGCTGCGGGCATGTATGCTGGACTTCAAAGGATCGTGGGAAGATCATCTCCATTTGGTGGAGTTCGCATACAACAACAGCTACCAGTCTAGCATTGGTATGGCACCTTTCGCGGCACTGTATGGGAGAAAGTGCCGATCCCCCTTGAGCTGGGATGATGTAGGAGATCGAGAGTTGGTTGGTCCTGAGCTAATCACCGAAGCCGTGGATGTGGTTCGGATCATCAGAGAGAAGCTGCAGCTGGCTCAGGACAGGTACAAGCACTGGGCAGATGCGAAGCGTCGACATCTGGAGTTCCAGCCCGGTGATCATGTATTTCTGAAAATCTCACCTAATCGAGGATTGATTCGTTTTGGTCGGAGAGGAAAGCTCAGTCCCCGATTTATTGGGCCATTCGATATTTTGGAGCGAGTCGGAGAGGTGGCATACAAGCTTGCACTGCCCCCTGCCTTAGAGGGAGTGCATAATGTATTCCACATCTCGCAGTTGCGTCGCTATGTGAGCGACCCGAGTCATGTCGTGGACTACTCAGAGATCGCAGTTCGTCCAGACTTGACGTACGAGCAGCAACCCGTAGAGATCCTTGATCGACGCCAAAAAGTCTTCAGGAACAGGACTATTGATCTAGTCAGAGTGATGTGGCGTCGCGACTCGCCAGGAGAGTCTACCTGGGAGCGAGAGGACGAGATGCGAGGACGTTACCCCTACCTCTTCCCTACCCCGTAGAGAATTCCGAGGACGGAATTATTCTAAGGAGGGTAGGATGTAACGGCCTGTTTTTCTAGTCGTATTTTGACTGTTGTGTGCGTGTAATTTTACTTCGTTGATCCGGTTATTTTCATCCGAGTGGTTATCGTCCGCACGTTGACGCGAGCGCGTCTTTATTTTAGTTTTGCCGTAGCATAACTTTTGGGCCATTGCTTTTAGTTAAGAGTTGATTACTAATTAGCTAATTACTATTAACTATTTTAGTCACAGAAATTACTTTTTACTAATTAAAATCATTAATTAACTTATTATTAATATTATTTTTACTAACTTTTTTTTTCCTAAATTAATTTTCTAAATTTCTCTTACCATCTTACTTTAACCTAACCCTAACCCACCGAATTGAATCCCACCGAAAGAAATCGGTGAGATCCGACATCCCGCTTTTATTTCCCCCTACCATCAACCAACTCTTTTATTCTGTCTCTTCTCTCCTCTCATCGTCCTTAAAACAACATACAGGCAAAACGAACAGCAACCCATCCACAGTAAGAAACCATCGTCGTCGTCGACACAATCCTCCTTCACCCCCATTCAAATCACCCTTCTACAGTCTCAACAACCAGAGATCAATCCACCAGAAAACAATCAACAATTTCAATTCCAAAAATCAAACCCAAATTGGAACCCCCCAACTCTCGCTTCATCGCGCGAAGCTGCCACCCTCGAGGGCGCCTCAGCCGCCGTCCGATCTCACCACCGCCGCACCCCGAAGCAGCCCGGAGCCGTCGACCGCTGCTCCGCCCCGATCCGGCCTCCCCGACGCCCTAGGCCGCCTCGCACCGCCTCGCGACCGCCCTAGGCCGCCGATCCGAGCCGCCTGACCGCCGTCGCCGATCCCGATCAGCACCGCCGCGCTCCGAAGCAGCCCGGCGCCGTCCCCTCCCCCCGTGAGCCTCCCCCGCCTCCGATCCAACCGATCCGAGCCCGGATCCGCCTTGCGCCACCTCCGATCCGCAGTGCACCCCCGCCTCGATCGCGCCGTCCCGCCGCATCCGCCACCTAGTCGCCGTGCCCTAGCACCTCCCGCCGCCCGCCGTTCCCCTTTGGCCGCCGCCCTTGCCCAGTATCGCCCTGCATCAAAAAAAAAAAGAAAATAAAAGAAACAGAAAGGAGAAGAAGAAGTGCCAGAGAGAGAGGGTGAGTAACAGAAGGGGGGGGGGTTAAGTTATTATAAAGTTTTATTATTATTAATAATATTATTATTAATAAAGTTAAGTAATTGTAAAGTTTTTTTTTATATATATAAGTAATTTAAGATATGTAAGCAAGTTAAATATATACCTATGTTATTTAAGTTTAAGCTTTTAAAATATAAGTTAATTTTTAAGTTAGTTAATAAATTTGGGTTAAGATAAGTTTAATATAAGTGTTTGATATTAGTTATTTTATAAAGTTTTTGACATAAGTTTTATAAAAGTTATAATATAAGTTATTGATTAAATTTAAGTTAAGATTTTTAATAAAGTTAAGTTAAAGTTTTAATTGGGATATGTTATAAGTTATTAGTTATAAGTTAGAATAACTTGCCATCTTAACATGTTATTATCTCGTTAAGCTAACTCGTTCGTAACACGTGTGAACCAGGTACACCGACTGCCTTTCAAAACGTGCCTTTCACGACAAGACGATTTTGGTAACTCATCGTACCCTTGACATGGGTTCTTAAAACAATAACAATGCATGCCAACCTAGTTTTATTTCGTTATCACAGTGTTTCCATTTTTGAACTGTTAGCTAAAATTGCATGGTATCGTATCATAAATTGCACAGTATCGTAAAGGGAGAATTGGGCTACTTGACATGATTGACAGAAAATTGTGACTGGAAATGTAAAATTGCACTGACACTGGGTTTTGGGGTAACTTATAATGGCGAGGGTACGGGAGCGACTAGTCCAGACTTTGTTGTCACCGTGCGGGTTCTAGCAACCCATAACAGTGCCGGTGACAACCATCACAGATCACAGATCACATATTATTGCACAGTACTCAGAGAATTGGTTCGCCCGGGTAGCACCCGCGGCAAGAGTTGGCCTCTTGGTTGCTTACTGTACCCCGCATTATAAGTCACGGTCTAGGTATAGGCACAATTAGACTCTTGTTACATGGTCACTTTTAATATTGCACTTTTAACTGCTAGAAATTGATGATGGATGTAAAACTGCAAAGTTACCTTTCTGCTCTCTTTTTCTCTTACTATTATTGTTCGCACTTTACCTCTTTTCTTTTAAATTGCCATGCTTGTACATTTGTTTCAATATCCATGTATAGAGATACTTTGAGTTACGTCTGATCCTGGCGACCCTTCTCTTTGTGGTGGACTCGCCAGATATCACCCAGGTCGAGGAGTTTGTACCAGAGGCCGCAGACGTTGAGTACGACCAGCAGGACCAGCAAGACCCTGTGTATTGAGAGTGAGTGTGAGAGAATTTGCTATGTTGTTTTCAGTGTGGATTGATGTATCTTTTGAATTCTGTTGTATTTTCCTTTCCTGTTAGCTACTGGGTTGTAATAAGGTTGTAAAACCACTTTCATTATCAGTATTTTGGCGTATTTCTGCAACGTAGCCTGTGTTGACTTCATTGGTGCCTAGCAGGACTTGTGCATGTTCCAAGCAGTAACGGGCCCCGTAAGTGGGTCGTTACACCCTACTAGGGTCAAAGGCGGCGTGGAGACCCGTGATACGTGCCCAGAAGGCACCGGCGTCGAAAGAGGGTGGAGGGATATGTGTGGGGCCATAACCGCGATCGGCTCCGGGGACTGCGGGCCAAGAGAAAAATGCTCTCATCATATCGAGAGTGACCTGGCACTCTCGATCCATGAACCGGAATGAGCATCCCTCATCGGTCCGGGCGATCAAACTCAAAACCTCAAGTGTCGGACGGGTAAAAGTATCCGCCGACACCTGGAAAAAATCTCGCCAGCCCACGTTGTCGTACAACGTGAGCATCCCCTCAAGTACCCCCAGGCGTCCTAGGTCAGCGAGGTGTGCGAACCTGGAGGGTACGATCGAGCGCTGGGAGATACGCTCGAAGACGGCGCGGTGTGCGTCGTCTCGGAACGTAATCCCGAGCGGCCCGACCAGTGGAGCCGGTGGTGGTGGCTGTGGATCGGCGGGGAGAGGCTGTGCGGGCTGTGGGTGCGCTGCAGGCTGTTCGGGGTGTGTGGGGTGTGTGGGGGACGGTGGAGGAGAGTCCTCCAACTCGTGGGAGGGGCCGGCATCATCCGACCGCTTCCGCTTGGCGGAAGCTCTCTTCGACCGCGGCCGTGTCCGGGGCGGCATATCTGCCCCGAGCGCGCGCCGAAAAAGTGAAAAGTGCGGCGTGTGCACAAAGAGTGGAAAGAGTTTACCCAAACACGCCGCGAGTGCTAAGTAGTGGAAGCGTGCGAAGTCCGCGCCTCCACGAAGTCCTGAGCAGCCCGTAGAAGCTCCCCTGAGCTCCCCTAAGCTCCAAAAAGCAACCTGCGCATGGAAAAGCGATATCAGCGAGTAATAATCAAAATGTATGGAGCAATAGGGGTATAACAGATAGATATGTGACTTGATTCGGGTTAGGGGTTCGATTGACACACGGATCCTCAAAAACTACGCAAAAAGAGAAGAAAATGGTGAAAATAAGCGAACCGGAGGTGATCGGAGACGGGGGTTGCCGGCGGCGACTCGGGCGGGGTGCGGCGACGGTCGGCCGGCGGTGGCAGGCCGAGCGGCGGCGCGCGCGGGCGAGTGGATGTTGGGCGAGGCGCGATCGGGCGAGGGGAAGCTGAGGGGGCGCGGGCGAAAGGGTTTTTTTTTTTTTCGTTTTCGAAAACTGCGCCTCCCCCTTTGGCTTTATATTAAAAAGTTACGACTCGGCCGAGTGACGTGATCACTCGGCCGAGCGAGGCAAATAAAAATTTCTCCCCGATATCGCTTCGGCCGAGTGGCCTTGCCAGGCTCGGCCGAGTGGAGTAAATCCATTCGGCCGAGTGACTCAAGCTACTCGGCATGACTCGCCCAAGGAGGGTGTCTGTTTCACTCGGCCGAGTGAATATATATACTCGGCCGAGTAGCAGTTATAATGAAATGAGGAAAATAGACAGAGAGTTGGGTACAGCAGACTTCCCTTGTTCGTGAGCGGCTCGGCCGGACGAACTTCTGTACTCGGCCGAGTGACTAGTATACTCGGCCGAGTGAGCCTTGCATTCTGCTGTTTGTCTTCGTTTAGACTCTAAACTCCGTCTTTCTTCCTCCAGTCGATTTCATGCTCCTCCTAAGCGTCGAACGCCTTCTTAGGGCGCTCCTCATCGTCTCGTTCAACCTCCTCATGATGATCTACCTATCTCCTCTCCTGTCAAGAAAAATAGGACCCGTTATCACAAAATTTTTGATCGGATGACTCAAAACACTAAAAATTTCTAAAACGAAAATAAAGAAAAAGCGAAAATAAAGCAAAAACCGTCGGGTTGTCTCCCGACAAGCGCTCGTTTTAGGTCGTGAGCTCGACCCCCTATAATTTTCAATCAATGCGGGATGTTTGGTGCATATGAGATGCACCCGTCAAACTTTCCGGGGAGCGCGCTTGGATTCGGACGTGGCGGCGAAGCGTTCTCCCGCGGTGGTCTCCTATCTCGAATAGTGTTGGGGGGAGGCTCCCCCAAGCTAGCATTTGCCCCGGTCAACGGCTTAGCCGGCGATGCCGATTTCCGTACCGGCGGAGCTTTCTTTGGAGACTTTGATTTCGAGAGCTTGCAGAGGTCTCGAATCCTTGCGACATCAGCGTCGCCTTCATCTTCATCAGCGGAGAAGTCGGGGGAATCATCATTATTGTCCTCATGGCCTAAATCCGGGCCTTCATCCAATTCTTCATCAAAAAGGGCACCAATTGAGTGAGGAATCGCCTCCTCTATCACCTCATCAAGGAGGTCCGAGAGATCATCCGGCCGCTCTTTAAGCAAATATACTCTATTGATTTCGCCCGTCGGGATCCCCTCGGAATAGTGCTTTAGCCTTTGCCCATTTACTTTGAATGTGGTACCTTCCTTGCTTTCCAACTCGAAAGCTCCTCCCGGTTGTATGTGCTTGATGGTGAAAGGTCCCGACCAACGTGACCTCAACTTACCGGGAAATAGTCGGAGTCGGGAATTGTAGAGCAAGACCTTGTCTCCCACCTTGAAGTCCGTGACAGTTATGCGGGCATCGTGAAAAATCTTGGTCCTTTCCTTGTAAATTCTCGAGCTCTCATAAGCGTCCCTCCTTATTTCATCAAGTTCGTTGATGTCCAAGAGTCGCCTCACCGCCGCACTCTTATAGTCGTAGTTAAAGGTCTTGATGGCCCAATATGCGCGGTGTTCCAACTCTACCGGCAAGTGGCAAGCCTTCCCATAAACTAGGCGGAACGGTGTGGTACCGATGGGGGTGCGAAAGGCCGTGCGATAGGCCCATAGAGCATCGTTTAGCTTCATTGACCAATCCTTTCTAGACCGATCTACTGTTTTCTCGAGAATTTGCTTGATTTCTCTATTTGAGACTTCTACTTGGCCGCTTGTCTGGGGGTGATAAGCCATTCCAACTCTATGATTTACCCCGTACTTCTTTAGCATGGCTTCAAACTTGTTCTCTATGAAATGGCTTCCCCCGTCACTTATCAAGGTACACGGCACTCCAAAGCGCGGAAAGATATTTTGCTTGAAGAATTTGGAGACGACCCTCGCATCATTAGTAGGGGTGGCAATAGCTTCCACCCATTTGGAGACATAGTCAACGGCCAATAGGATGTACTTGTTGCCATTGCTCGACGGAAAAGGCCCCATGAAGTCTACTCCCCAACAATCAAAAAGCTCAATCTCCTGGATGGGTCTCATCGGCATCTCATTGCGCTTGGAGATATTCCCGGTCCGTTGACATCTATCGCAACCCTTCACAAAAGCGTGAGTGTCTTTAAACATTGTGGGCCAGAAGAATCCGCTCTGCAGGATCTTAGCGGTTGTTTTAGAGGCGGCATGATGTCCCCCGCATGGTAGACCGTGGCAATGCAAAATGATAGACGTTGCCTCCTCTTTAGAAACACACCTACGAATGACACTATCTTTGCATATCTTGAAAAGGTAAGGATCTTCCCAAAAATAGCTACGGACCTCATGCATAAATCTCCTCTTTTGTTGCGTGGACATCCCATGCGGTTTGATTCCGCACGCCAAGTAGTTGACGAAGTCCGCGTACCAAGGTACTTCCTCGGTCCTTACCGCATGTAGCCTCTCATCAACAAATGTGTCGTCAATAGGTAAGCTCTCATCCTCCTTGTCGCGAATGAGCCTAGATAAATGATCCGCCACGACATTGTCTGTACCCTTCTTATCTCTGATCTCTAGGTCGAATTCTTGCAACAAGAGTATCTACCTAATCAACCGGGGTTTGGCCTCCTTCTTGTTTAAAAGATACTTCAATGCCGCATGGTCGGTGTGGACAATCACCTTGGAACCGAGGAGGTAGGAGCGAAACTTCTCTATGGAATAGACGACCGCTAAAAGCTCCTTTTCGGTAGTTGTGTAGTTTTTCTGCGCGTCATCCAATGTCTTGCTTGCGTAGTATATCGCATGAAGCTTCCTATCTTTCCTTTGTCCCAATACTGCTCCAATGGCTTGGTCGCTAGCATCGCACATTAGCTCAAAAGGGAGGCTCCAATCCGGCGGTTGAATGATGGGCGCTGAGACTAGCGCTTCCTTCAAGGTGTTGAAAGCTTGCAAGCATTCTCCTGAAAATTCAAAAGGAACATCTTTAGCGAGTAAGGAAGTAAGTGGTCTGGCAATCAAGGCGAAATCCTTAATGAAGCGGCGGTAAAACCCCGCGTGACCAAGGAAGCCTCTAATGCCCTTAACATTAATAGGAGGAGGGAGTTTTTCGATTACCTCAATTTTAGCTTTATCTACCTCGATTCCTCTTGAGGAAACAAGATGCCCGAGGACTATACCTTCCGTGACCATGAAGTGACACTTCTCCCAATTGAGAGTGAGATTGTTTTGTTGGCACCTTTTTAGGACTTTAGTGAGATTTTCCAAGCAAGAGTCAAACTCACTTCCGTAAACCGAGAAATCATCCATAAAAACTTCCATAATATTTTCAATATAATCGGAAAATATGGATGTCATACATCTTTGAAAAGTGGCGGGAGCATTACAAAGGCCGAACGGCATCCTACGGTATGCGTAGGTGCCATAGGGACAAGTGAAAGTTGTCTTTTCTTGGTCATCTTCGTGCAAGGGGATTTGGAAAAAACCCGAATACCCGTCTAGATAGCAAAAGTATTTATGGTTCGCGAGGCGTTCAAGCATTTGATCGATGAATGGCAATGGGTAATGGTCCTTTCAGGTGGCTTTATTGAGTCTCCTATAGTCAATGCACATTCGCCATCCTGTGACAGTGCGCGTGGATATTGGCTCACCTTTGTCATTTTTTATGACAGTCATCCCTCCTTTCTTGGGGACGACGTGGACGGGGCTAACCCATCTACTGTCAGAGATAGGATAAATTATACCGGCTTCAAGCAATTTTAGGATTTCCTTTTTAACCACCTCCTTCATGTTCGGGTTCAACCGCCTTTGAGGCTCTATGGAGGTGGCTTCGGTATCCTCCAAATGGATCCGATGCGTGCAAAGCCTAGGGCTTATCCCTTTAAGATCGGAGATAGTGTATCCCAAGACATCTTTGTGGCTCCTAAGGACGTCTAGGAGTTTTTCAAGTTGATCTTGTGTGAGGTGGGAATTTACTATCACCGGAAAAGTCAATTTATTACCCAAAAAGGCATACCTTAGATTCGGCGGTAATTGTTTAAGCTCTACCTGAGGTGGCGCTGCTTCTTCCACCTTTTCAGCTCTCATGAATTCGGCTTCTTCCTTGTCATCCTGGTTTAGCTCATCTTCAGGTGGAATGCTTTCTTGTGACGAGTCGGACTCGCTACTTAGTGAGGATGAGGCATCGAAGTAGGCGCCCTCTGATTCAGTGCTAGCATCGCCAAAACCTTCACTCTGCTCCAGTTCGTACCTGGAATCAAGAAACACATCAGACGATTCATAAAAACAAGAGTGAGCGTCATAAAGTGTAACACCCGGAATGTCGGTTTGCTCGAAGGGTTCTTCGGGAGCATAGTACTCTTCGACATTTGCTCTATTGTCTTCGAAATACAATTTGTCGTCGACCACGTCAACTCTGACATTGCCTCCGATAGTTCCTTCCGGGGAGATTTGGTCCATCACAAAGCTAGCAAATAGTTGTTCGTCGGGGTCCGTGATATTGATAGCAAATGCCCCGGTAGCGTGGACCTCGTCGACAAGCTCCTTAAGGAGGTCTGTGAAGGTGTCATAGTCTTCTCGTCTGAGTTCTATTGTTGGCGTTGCATCCCCCATTCTCCCTGTTAAGATCTTATGCGAAATGCGGGGAGAATATGCAAATAGGGCTACGAATGAAGTTAGGATAAGATAGAGAGGGAAGTAAAGGAAGAAAGTAAGAAGAAATAACCGGGTGGTCGGTGCCGAGCACCGTCAAAATGCACCTCCCCGGCAGCGGCGCCAAAAACTTGATCGCGCCCCGGCGTACACGTCCCGAGGCGACGGTTGTAGTTTTACCGCAAGCGCACGGTATAGCGGCGAGCGGGTATCGAACACAGGGAGGACGAATGACCGTGCTTGCTCCTAATCAACCTGGCTATTCAGAGGGATAATTGCCTTGGGCGATCCTGTCACAATCGTCAGACAAAAGTGCAAAATATCAAATCAAATAGAGAACGCCTAGGGAATGGGGAATCCCCGCTACTCACCGTATTTCACAATTGTGGTTCGCCGGTATCGAAATCGCTAGGATGAGAATTCGGATGAACTAGTTGCAACTAAATGTGGAACCAGGCTTACGCTCTCACGCTGTTGCCGGTCTATAGCTATCCTGGGTTTGGGTCCAATCTCTTGCAAACCCTAGCCTAGGGAAGCTAGCATTAGGATCAACATCATCGTCCAATTGCGCACCGAGCCCAATCTCTTGCAAACTCGGTCCACAATCTAGATTAGGATAGTTCCTACCCGTCCAATCTCTTGCAAACGGGTATCGGCACGGAATTGCAACCGGAGACCCTAGCATCGGTCCAATTTCTTGCAAACCGATACTTCGAAAATCCGACTCCAACCCAATTCGGATTTCTAGGGCTTCCTATCGAATTGGGATCCAATCTCTTGCAAATCCCTATTGACGTGAATACCTAGCTATCCGTAGTAATTCGATCCCAATCTAATCCCTAATAACAATCCTGGCTCAATTCCTACCAATTCAACACAAATACGAAATTGGGCTCGTAGGGTTCATCCCCACGCCCCAAGACGTGGAGACTACTCACTAATCATAGCAATAGCACAATAATTGGCAAAGAAATAGACAATGGAATTCATCACAACAATGATATAAACAATAAAAATAGAGTTTTTGTGGAAGAGAAGTGCAAACCAATGTAGATCTTCAATCAACCCAACAAAAATCCAAGTTTTTCTCTTCACCAATCACAATTAATAAAGCTAAAAAGTAGACTCAAAAAGCTGCAAAAAATCTGAGAGGTGGCTCCCAAAACTAGGGTAAAAACAGAGCTTAAATAGCCCCAAAAATCGTCTAAAAATCCTGACCAAAACGCCCCTGCACAGCCTGTTTTCCGCAAATTTCTCTACAGGCAGCGCATCGCACTCGGCCGAGTGACAAAAGTCGCTCGGCCGAGTGAAAACCCTGTCAATTTTCCAGTAAGTCGGGGACTTCAGGGGTCTTCAGTTCGGGGGTGGCTCGGCCGAGTGAGTTGTCGTCACTCGGCCGATGGCTTCACTTCACTCGGGCGGACGGGGTTTTGCCACTCGGCCGAGTGGGTCTTCTGAAGCTCAGATGGCCGAAAAACAGTAACTTCGGTCTTTTTGAGGGCCTTCGTCTGGGCGCCACTCGGGCGGACGTGGTATCGTCACTCGGCCGATGTGGTCTCCGTCGCTCGGCCGAGTACACATGGAAGTCGTGTCTGAACGGGTCGGCCGAGCAGTGTCTCGCTGGTCGGCCGAGTGGCTCCTCCACTCGGCCGAGTGGGACACAAAAAATGCCCAAACTGGTCGTTTTGGCCTCCTCGTCGCTCCGGCGACGTCCATTCTTCTTCCGCTCCTCTCCAACAGCAAAATACCCCTCGGGGAGGTCGTCGGTGGCCGTCTAGATTACACGCATCTCGAGATCACTCCTAATCGCGCCAAATCACCTGAAATGCGACAAAAACAACAAATCGTGAAAAGCATCGCAATATCGTCGATATATCGTGAAAAACATGATTTGGGCGATCAAAATGGCATGCAAACATGCGGGAAATGGGTGTAAAATAAGGAGTGATCAGGCGTCCACCGGGGACCCTTCGGTAGCCGTGTCGACCACCCCCCCTTGCAGCGTCCTCGCCCGTATCACCGGGGATCGGGGGCTTGTTGGCGAGCAACATGGCTTCCCTTGTCGTCCCTGGGAGTTCGATGTTTGTCGACCGAGCCTTGGCCCAGCAGGTTGCCGAGGTCTCCGTTCCTCCCCGGGACCGCAGCTTCCTCAAGAAGATCCCTGCCGATAAGATGTCGGATTCTTTGGTCTGGATCCTTCAACAGGTTTGGTTATCTCGCTATCCTCTCTTTCTCTTTATCCTCTTCTTAGCCCATGTCTCGTCTTTTCAGGGTTCAGCGCTCGCTGTGGAGTTGCAGTGTCGAGCCGTCCGCTTGAGGGAGCTGGAGGAGTCCTCCATGAGGGCTCAGGAGCGGGCCGGGGCGGCTGAGGTGGCTATGACTGACGCCCAGATGGAGTCTCGGCGTCTCAACCTCCGTGTGGCCGAGTTGGAGGGACGAGTGGGTGACCTCCAGGGAAAGCTGGAGGATGCTCATCAGTCGGCTGAGGAAGCGGCGGAGTCGTTCCGCCTGGAGAGGGAGGAGCTTCAGAGGAAACTGTCGGATCGGCGCCAGGTGATGTGGCTTGCGGAGGAGGTGGAGAAGGGCGTCGTCGAGACCCTGGGGAAGAGGATCTTCGAGGTTCTCAGGGAGGCCTTCGGTAAGTATGAAGACCTCATCGCCCCTCGGATCGTCGAAGTCGTCCAGTCTTCCTTCCGGGAATGTGCGGAGCGTGTCCGGCAAGCCCCTCCGCCGGTCGATCCCCCTCGCTCCGAGCAGGGCGAAGTGCCCGAGGATGTGTCCTCCCGAGCTCGGGCTCCCTAAGCAGTCCCTCCCGGCCTTATCCTCAAATTTTTTAAGCATCCGCTTCGCTTTGGGCCAGTCTACTTGAAATGGATCACTGGCCCCCGCTATCTCCTTCGGCTTCGTTATCGGCTCCGTGGCCAATAATTGCTGATTGCATGGCTGCTAGCTTGGGCTAACCACTTTGGGTCTTTTGTCAACCAATTTTGCTCTGTCGGTGTCGATCTAGCTTCTGTAGGTGAAGAACTCTGTCATTCGTCGTGAGTGGATTATTTGTAGAGTGTTTCCTTCGCCTTGATTCCCTGTAAATAAGACACATTTTTGTACTCTGGTTAACTATTATAAACGAAATTGACTTACTCGGACTTCTCGTGTATTTTGCGTTGCTGCCTCGTCCTCGCCCTAGGATTGGATGACGTTCGCGTCGGTTGGGGGAATTGTCCCCAAACTTATAGGTGCTGGAGTCTGTTGGCGAGGGCAAAAAAACTCCTCGGCTTAGGTCCGGTCGGCGTCCGTGCCTGCTGGGGGGAACTGCCCCAGACTTATGAGCGCAGGAGTCGGTCGGCGAGGGCGAGGCTCCTCGGCTTAGGACCGGTCGGCGTTCGCACTGGCTGGGGGGATTGCCCCCAGACTTATGGGCGCAGGAGTCGGTAGGCGAGGGCGAGGCTCCTCGGCTTAGGACCGGTCGGCGTTCGCGCTGGCTGGGGGGATCGCCCCCAGACTTATGGGCGCAGGAGTCGGTCGGCGAGGGCGAGGCTCCTCGGCTTAGGACCGGTCGGCGTTCGCGCTGGCTGGGGGGATTGCCCCCAGACTTATGGGCGTAGGAGTCGGTCGGCGAGGGAGAGGCTCCTCGGCTTAGGACCGGTCGGCATCCGTGCCTGCTGGGGGAACTGCCCCCGGACTTATGAGCGCTGGGGTCGGTCGGCGAGGGCAAAGCTCTTCTTCCTCCTCCAGTGAGGCGGCGATCCCCATTCTTTTGCGCTATCGGTGACATGTCAACTCCGTCGGGGATTTAAGAAAAGACAAAAAGGGAATGCATTTGTACTCTCAAGGGTCCTGTCGGACCGGTACATTTGGAGGAAAAGGAAAAAAGGAAATGAAGCTAGACAGAGGGATGTAAACCTAGATAACTCCCTCTTACTGGGCTGCAACCGGGGGGAGAGACATCGCCCGCTCACTCTATGATGCGGAGGGGACCCTGGACGGTGTTGATCTTCTTCCCCTTGTCTGGCTGTGTGGAGGTCCCTTCTCCGTGGGCCGGCTCGTCGGCCTGGTTCCTGGCGTGCCCCCGGCTCATCAGCTTCTCAATGTCCTTCTTCAAGTGCCAGCAGTCTTTCGTGTCATGGCCATCGTCCTTATGGTACTTGCAGTACTTCTCCCTGTTCTTCCCACCTCTTTTAGCCTTCGGTGGGGGGCGATCAGCTCGCTCTTCCCTCTGCACTTAGGCGAGGACGGCGTCTGGGGTGGTGTCCCTCGCGCTTTCTCCCCGCTGTCTGTTCCTCGGCCTCTTCTCGGTCCGGTACCCTTCGGGGCTGCCTCGTCCGCCGTCGCCGCGCTTGGTCCCTCGAGTGGCTTTTCCTGCATCCTCGGCCAAGGCCTCCTCGGTCAGCATGAAGCGTTCGGCCCTCGCCATGATCCCGGGGAGGTCCTTCGGGAGATCGTTGTGCAGGGACTTCTTGAGGCCTCTGTGGCGAAGCCCTTTCTTAAGGGCCATCTGGACCACCAGGTCAGGAGGGCTGTTCACGTTCAGCCTTTCCGCATTGAAGCGGCGCATGAACTGTCGGAGCGGCTCGGCCGGGCCTTGCACTATGTTGAACAGATGTTCAGCACCAGGCTTGATCTGCCTCCCCGCCATGAACTGCTTGCAGAACAACTGGGTGAGCTCCTCGAAGCTGTCGATGGAGCGGCCGGGTAGGCTGTGGTACCAGGTCCTCGCCGCTCCCCTGAGAGTAGAATAGAAGCCCCGGCAAAGTAAGTCATCGTCAGCTCCCTGGAAGGACATGTCTCCCTCGTAGTCCATCACGTGGTGTCCCGGGTCCCCTATCCCGTCGTACTTTCCCAGCACCGGGATCTTGAATCGAGAGGGGACCCGTGCGTCGGTTATTCTCCGTGATAAGGGGCACCGGTCTCCGTGGATGCCCCCGGGGATGCGGTAGTCGCCTGCCTCTGGCTCGTTCGGGGGTGGAGGTAGCACAGGCGCCAACGGGGCTGGCTCCACGGCCCTCGCCACGCTGAGGGTCGGGCTGACCCTGCGCTCCCGACTCCTCCTGCGGGAGCCCCTGCTCCGCCGTAATCGGTCTCTTGAGTGGTGTCGTTCGCTTCTCCTGCGGCGGGACGACCGTGACCGACGAGATGATGCCGTCCTCGATTCACCCTCCGTCCCTTCGGTTTCTCTTCGGCCCCTTTCACGATAAGGGGAGGAGGCGCGTAACCTCGCCTAACGGGGGCCGGACAGCGTGAACAGACGCTCTGTGTTCGGTTTCTGGGTCCCGTGGTCGTCGACCACGGCGGACCGCAAGTGCGGGGGACCCCCCGCCCATCGATGGCTGTCGTCCAACGTGCCTCCGTTGGACGGCGCAGGGCCGACGAGCTGCTGTACCGTCGCGACCAACGTCTGGAGGCTTGCGTTGGTCTCTTGAGCCAGGGCGCGGAGCTGTCCCTGCGTGGCCAGTTCTGAGCCGCCGGTCTCTTCGGTTGAGAGGTCGGGGTGGCCACTGACGGGCGTGTCCTCGGGGTTGCCGTTTGATGTGCCATTCCCCTCCTCCGGGATGGGGGGCATGCGCTTCCTTCCATTGCTGGCTCGTGCCATTGTTGGTGTGGTTTGCTTCTTCGTGGGACGTTTTTCGGTTCCCACAGACGGCGCCAGATGTTTCAGAGTGTTTTCTCACTACAGAGCGTTGACCGTGGATAACCCGGTCAACGTGGTCAAGGGGCCCGCTTGGGTCCCTCGGGGGCTTCAAATCGGTGCAGATGGGACGAGGGGAAGCCTCGGCCCAGGTTGAGACGCTCGGCCTCGGTCGGACGAGCACGGCCTCGGAGGAAGGAAGACGAGGGGTAGCCTCGGTCGTCCAGCTAGAGACACGGTCGACGAAGGGCGAGGGGAAGCCTCGGACCCAGTTGAGACGCTCGGCCTCGGTAGGATGTGCTCGGCCTCGGAGGGCGGACGGTGAGGGTAAGCCTCACTCGTCCAATTGACTGTGAGGTTGGAGAGGGGCAAGGGGGAGCCTCGGCCCGTTGATCAGCTGTCCACCTGCGAAGACGAGAACGCTCATCAGGGGGCAGGACCTAGGTTCCGGCCAAATCCCCTCCGATGTCTAAGTCAGATAGAGATCTGAAAGAGGAGGCCCGGCGGAGACGGTTCGACTCGTGAGGAGATCGGAACGGCGTCTCACGGCGCGAGAGGGGGAGGAAGGAGATAGGATGGGGGAGCTAGGTCGTTGATGGAGTACCTTAGGTTTTAGATACCTGAGATTCGGTCCCCTTCTTCGTTGTCTTCCTAGCCCTTTTGTAGAGCTCCCAGCGTAATTGCCTCTGGCCCACGTCCCACGCCCGCCCTTGATCGTGCCCCATCAATCCGCCCCCTCGCCGCCGCTCTCTTCGCCATGCCATCACCTCCCCATTACCGCCATTTTGTGGTCGCGTGTCCGGGGGAGCGGTTTTCGCAGGAGTGGACGAGTGACCAGCGGGTTATCGTGGCCGGGTCGGATCGACATTCGAGAATATCCCTTATAGGGCCTTTGTAGAATGGGCTTGAGGATGCAGATGGGCTCTCGACCAGTAGTCGGGCTCCCGGGCTCGTGTCTTTTGGGTCTCGGTCAAATAGGCGTAACATTTGGAAATTGTGAAGAACAAGCGGTTTTGTCAACTGTTGGTGCTATTTTTTTTAGGGCACCGAAGCTCATTTTGTACGTTTCATCGGTGACGTGCTCGTACAAAATAACGGATCTTGTATGTACCTTTCAGAATGTTCTGCATGCAGCATTCATTTTGGCACATTCGTGTCGTACGTGCCCTGTTGCATGCAAGTATACATTCTGGTGAACGTCTCCATCTTTCTATTTTTGGAGGGCTCCAATGTCTATTTCTGTTTGCATTAAACCCTAGAACTGTGTTGTGTGTCATACGAATTAGTTTTAGAGTTGCGGGATGAAGTTGGGAGATGAAAGTCGTTTGTGATGGGATGTAGTTGCCTCGAATACATACGAAACCCTCTCGTAATTGCTGGAAACCAACCCAGACTTCTCTTTTCTTAACTCTCCCTTTGGTTGTCGTCGACATAATCCGTCTAACTCCGGGCACCAATTTCATCCCACAAAACACTCAACTCCTCCATCCTTAACACCCGCTACCGGTGGCGGAGCCAGGAAGAGTCCATTTAGGGGACAAATTATGAGCTAAAACTACAGAATAATTTCTACATATGATACGTCTATTTTACGGAAGCCCAACAGCATGGGCCCAAAGGCGCAGCCCACCGAACGAAGCCCGAAGGAACATGGAGCTAGAAACCCAACTACCGATCAGAAGCCCGTCTGCGAGATCAGGCCCGCCCGACAAAGCCCCTTAGAGGCCCCCCGAACAACGATCCAACCCGGCCCCGGAAACACGCAAGTCACTCGCCCACTCCAGCGATAACCGCTCCCCCGGGCCTGCGACCACTTAATGGCGGTAATGGGGAGGTGCTGGCATGGCGCAGGGAACG
Organism: Scilla litardierei; assembly: GCA_030789695.1. Taxonomy (NCBI): domain Eukaryota; kingdom Viridiplantae; phylum Streptophyta; class Magnoliopsida; order Asparagales; family Asparagaceae; genus Scilla; species Scilla litardierei. The sequence continues at coordinate 65,751,110 of CM061131.1, forward strand.
ACGATAGGGAGGCGGATTGAGGGGGCACGATCGGGGGCGGACGAGTGACGTGAGTCGTGGACAATCACGACGGGAGGCCTATAAAAGGGCTAGAAGGACGACTAGACAAGGGACCGCATCTCAGGTAACTAAAACCTAAGGTACTCCATCAACGACCTAGTTCCCACATTCCATCTCCTTCCTCCCCCGCTCGCGCCGGTAGACGTCGTTCCGATCTCCTCTCGAGTCGAACCGTCTCCGCCGGGCCTCCTCTTTCAGATCACTGTCTGACTTAGGCATCGGAGGGGATTTGGCCGGAACCAAGGTCCGGCCCCCCTGACGAGTGTTCTCGTCTACGCAGGAGGACATCAGATCTACGGGCCGAGGCTTCCCCTCCGCCCCACGCCGGCCACGCATCTCACAAGACGACCGAGGCTACTCCTCGTCGTCCGACCGTCCGAGGCCGAGCGTCTCACACCGGGCCGAGGCTTCCCCTCGCCCACCTTGCGGCCGAGGACCCAGATTCGGCCCGTCCGACGCGCTCCACGTCATCCGCAACTCCGATTAGCGTCGTGTCTGCACAGACTCGACGCACCCGAGGGACCCAAGTCGGCCCCTTGACCACGTTGACCGGGTAGTCCACGGTCAACGCTTTTGTAGTGAGAAAACACTCTGAAACATCTGGCGCCGTCTGTGGGAAAGAACTTTCCCACGAAGAAACAAACCGCACCTGCAATGGCACGAGCCTGCAACGGAAAGAGACGCATGCCCCCCATCCCGGAGGAGGGGAATGGCGCATCCAACAACAACCTTGAGAACGCACCCGACGACAATCACCCCGCCCCCTCAACCGAAGAGACTGGCGGGTCGGAACTAGCCACGCAGGGGCAGCTCCGTGCCCTGGCCCAGGAGACCAACGCGAGCCTCCAGACGTTGGTCGCAACGGTACAGCAGCTCGTCGGCGCTGCGCCAGCCAACGGAGACGTGTTGGGCGACGGCCATCGTTGGGCGGGGGGCCCCCCGCTCTTACGGTCCGTTGTGGTCGATGTCCACGGGAACCGAAGACCGAACATGGAGCGTCGGTCAACGTTGTCCGGCTCCCGTCAGGCGAGATCACGCGCCTCCTCCCCTTATCGTGAAAGGAGCCGAAGAGAAACCGAAGGCACGGGGGACGAGTCGGTGACCGCGTCGTCTCGTCGGCCACGATCACCCCACCACAGAAGAAGCGATCGACACCACTCGAGAGACCGATCACGGCGGAGCGGGAGCTCCCGCCGGAGGAGCCGGGAACGCCGGGTCAGCCCGACCCCCAGTGTGGCGAGGGCCGTGGAGCCAGCCCCGCCAGCGCCTGTGCCCCCTCCACCACCGAACGAGCTGGAGGTAGGCGGGTGTCGGACCCCCGGGGGCATCCACGGAGACCGGTGCCCTCTGTCGAGGAGAATAACCGACGCGCGGGTCCCCTCTCGATTCAAGATCCCGGCGCTGGGGAAGTACGACGGGATAGGAGACCCAGGAAACCACGTGATGGACTACGAGGGTGACATGTCCTTCCAAGGAGCCGACGATGACCTGCTCTGCAGGGGCTTCTATTCGACCCTCAGGGGAGCGGCGAGAACCTGGTACCGCAGCCTACCCAGCCGCTCCATCGACAGCTTCGAGGAACTCACCCAGCTGTTCTGCAAACAGTTCATGGCAGGGCGACAGGTAATGCCCGATGCTGAACACTTGTTTAACATAGTGTAGGGCCCGACCGAGCCGCTCCGACAGTTTATGCGCCGCTTCAACGCGGAACGGCTGAACGTGAACAGCCCCCCCGACCTTGTCGTCCAAACGGCCCTAAAGAAAGGGTTGCGCCATAGAGGCCTGAAGAAATCTTTGCACAACGATCCCCCAAAGGACCTCCCGGGGATCATGGCGAGGGCCGAGCGCTTCATGCTGACCGAGGAGACCTTGGCCATTGAGGCAGGAAAGGCCAGACGAGGGACCAAACGCGGCGATAGCGAGCGCCGCAGCCCCGAAGGGTACCGGACCGAGAAGAGGACGAGAAACAGGCAGCGAGGAGAGAGTACCAGGGACTCCACCCCAGACGCCGTCCTCGCTCAAGTACAGAAGGAAGAGCGCGCCGATCGCCCCCCACCAAAGACAAAAAGAGGGGGGAAGAGTGGGGAAAAGTACTGCAAATACCACAAGGACAATGGCCATGACACCGAAGACTGCTGGTACCTAAAGAAGGACATTGAGAAGATGATGAGCCGAGGGCACGCAAGGAATTTAGCTGACGAGCCGGCACACAGAGAAGGAACCTCCATGCAGCCGGACAAGGGGAAGAAGATCAACACCGTCCAAGGACCCCTCCGCATCATAGAATGAGCAGGCGAGGCCCCTCCCCCCAGTCGCAGCCTAGACCGGAGGAGATTATCTAGGTTTACATCCCTCCGTCTAGCTTTATTTCCTGTTTTCTTTCCTCCAAATGTACTAGTCCAATAGGACCCTTAAGAGTACAAATGCATTCCCTTTTATCTTTTCCTTATCTTCGACGGAATTAACATTTCACTAAGGGTGCATAAGAATGAGGACCTCCGCCTCACCGGATGGGGGGGTTAGACAAAACCAGTCCGGAGCGGAGGAGCTCCGCCCTCGCCGACCGATTCCTTCGCTTGTAAGTCTGGGGGCAATCCCCCCAGCCAGCCCAGACGCCGACCGGTCCTAAGTCGAGGAGCTTTGCCCTTGCTGACCGACTCCTGCGCTCGTAAGTCTGGGGGCAAATCCCCGAGCCAGCGCGGACGCCGACCAGTCCTAAGCCGAGGAGCTTTGCCCTCGCCGACCGTCTCCTGCGCCCGTAAGTCTGGGGGCAACACCCCCATCCAGCGCGGACGTCGACCGGTCCTAAGCCGAGGAGCTTCGCCCTCGCCGACCGACTCCACTGCTCGTAAGTCCGGGGGCAATTCCCCCGGCCAGCGCAAACGCCGACCGGTCCTAAGCCGAGAAGCTTTGCCCTCGCCGACCGTCTCCTTCGCTCGAAAATCTGGGGGCAATTTCCCCAGCCCGCTCGGGCGCTGACCGGTCCTAAGCCGAGGAGCAACACCCCCGCTGACTGATCACTCCTTATTTTACACCTTTTTTCCCGCATTTTTGCATGCCATTTAGATCGCCCAAATCATGTTTTTCACGATATATCGACGATATTGCGATGCTTTTCACGATTTGTTGTTTTTGTCGCATTTCAGGTGATTTGGCGCGATTTGGAGTGATCTCGAGATGCGCTTACTCTAGACGGTCACCGACGACCTCCCCGAGGGGTATTTTGCTGTTGGAGAGGAGCGGAAGAAGAACGGACGTCGCAGGAGCGACGAGGAGGCCAAAATAAGCAGATTGGGCATGTTTAGTGTCCCACTCGGCCGAGTGGAGGACTCGCTCGGCCGACCAGCGAGACACCGCTCGGCCGACCAGATCAGACACGATTCCTATGTGCACTCGGCCGAGCGACGGAGACCACATCGGCCGAGTGAAGAGATCACGTCCGCCCGAGTGGCGCCCAGACGAAGCCCTTCAAAAATCTCCAAGTTTCTGTTTTTCGGCTACCTGAGCTTCAGAAGACCCACTCGGCCGAGTGGATAATCCCGTCCGCCCGAGTACAATGAAGCCATCGGCCGAGTGACGACAACTCACTCGGCCGAGCCGCCCCCGAAGTAGAGACCCCTGAAGGCCCCGACTTACTGGAAAATTACAGGGTTTCTCACTCGGCCGAGCGACTATTGTCACTCGGCCGAGTGCGACGCGCTGCCTGTAGCGAAAATTGCGGAAAACAGGCTGCGCAGGGGTATTTTGGTCACAGTTTTTGGACGATTTTGGGGGCTATTTAACCCCTGTTTTTACCCTAGTTTTGGGAGCTTTTCCCTTAGATTTTTTGCAGCTTTTTAGATTAGCTTTTTAGTTTTATTCTTGAGATTGGAGAGGAGAAAAGGTTTGATTTTTGTTGGATTAATTGAAGAACTCCATTGGTTTGTGTTTCTCTTCTCTAAAAATTCTATTTTTATTGCATATCTCAATATTGTGATGAATTCTATTGCTTATTTCATTGATTATTTTTGTGATCTTGCTATGAATTGTGAGTAGTCGACACGTCTTGGGGCGTGGGGATGAACCCTACAAGCCCAACTTCATATTTGTGATGAATTAGTAGAAATTTTGCTAGAATTGATATCTAGGGATTAGATTGGGATCAATTTACTACGGTTAGCTAGGAGTTCATACCGATCGGGATTTGCAAGAGATTGGATCCCGATTCGATAGGAAACCCTAGAAATCCGAATTGGGTTGGAATCGAATTTCCGAAGTATCGGTTTGCAAGAGATTGGACCGATGCTAGGGTTTCCGGTTGCAATTCCGTGTCAATACCCGTTTGCAAGAGATTGGACGGGTAGGAACTATCCCAATCTAGATCGCGAGCCGAGTTTGCAAGAGATTGGGCTCGGTGCGCGATTGGACGATGATGTTGATCCTAATGCTAGCTTTCCTAGGATAGGGTTTGCAAGAGATTGGACCCAAACCTAGGATAGCTATAGACCGGCAACAGCGCGAGAGCGTGAGCTTGGTTCTACATTCAGTTGCAACTAGTCCATCCAAAATCTCAATCTAGCAATTTTGATACCGATGAGCCACATTTATGAGATACGGTGAGTAGCGGGGATTCCCCATTCCCTAGACGTTCTTTATTTGATTTGATATTTCCGCACTTTGTCTGACGATTGTGACAGGATCGCCAAAGGCAAATCGTTCTTCTTGAATAGCCAGGTTGATTGGAACAAGCACGGTCATTCGTCCTCCCTGTGTTCGATATCCCGCTCGCTGCTACACCGTGCACTTGCGATAAAACTACAACCGTTCTTTAGGGTTACGTCCCGGAGCGATCAAGTTTTTGGCGCCGTTGCCGGGGAAGGGCATTTTGACGGTGTTCGTCATCGACCACCCGGTTACTTCTTATTTCTCTCTTTCTTTACTTTCTTCTGTTCGCACATTCTCCATGTATTTTGCATAAGGCCTTTGCGGGAAGAATGGAGAATGCAATGTCAACAATAGAACTCAGTCAGGAAGACTATGACTCCTTCACAGACCTCCTCAAGGAGCTTGTCGATGAGGTCCACACTACCGGAGCTTTTGCTATCGACGTCAAGGACCCCGACGAACAACTGTTTGCTAGTTTCGTGATGGACCAGATCTCCCCGGAGGGGACTATCGGGGGCAATGTCAGAGTTGACGTGATCGACGAAAAATTATATTTCGAAGACGGTGGAACAAGTGCCGAGGATCACTATACTTCGGAAGGATCTTCAGAGCAAACCAACGTTCAGGGAGTTACACCCCATGACACTTACCCTTGCTTCTATGAATCGTCTGATGTGTTTCTTGATTCCAGGGACGAACCGGAGCCGAGTGAAAGCTCTGACGAAGCTAACACAGAATCGGAGAATGCTTATTTCGATGCATCATCCTCACTAAGTAGTGAGTCTGACTCTTCACAAGAGAGCGCGACACCTGAGCACGAGCTAGACCCGGATGGCAAGGAAGGAGCGACACTCATGCGAGCTGATGAAGTAGAAGGAGAGGCGCCTCTTCAGGTAGAACTTAAACAATTATCTCCGAATCTAAGGTACGCCTTTTTGGGTAACAAGTTAACTTTCCCGGTGATAGTAAACTCCCACCTCGCGCCAGACCAACTTGAAAAACTCCTAGACGTTCTAAGGAGCCATAAAGATGTCCTGGGATACACTATCTCCGATCTAAAAGGGATAAGCCCTAGGCTTTGTACACATAGGATCCATTTGGAGGATACCGACGCCACCTCCATAGAGCCTCAAAGGCGGCTAAACCCGAACATGAAGGAGGTGGTTAAAAAGGAAATCCTAAAATTGCTAGAAGCCGGTATAATCTATCCTATCTCTGACAGTAGATGGGTTAGCCCCGTTCACGTCGTCCCCAAGAAAGGGGGGATGACTGTCATAAAAAATGAAAAAGGTGAGCCCATATCTACACGCACCGTCACCGGATGGCGAATGTGCATTGACTATAGGAAACTCAATAAAACCACCCGAAAGGACCATTACCCATTGCCCTTCATTGATCAAATGCTTGAACGCCTTGCAAAACATAAATACTTTTGCTATCTAGATGGGTATTCGGGATTCTTCCAAATCCCTTTGCATGAAGATGACCAAGAGAAGACAACTTTCACTTGTCCCTATGGCACCTATGCCTACCGTAGGATGCCGTTTGGCCTTTGTAATGCTCCCGCCACCTTTCAGAGGTGTATGACGTCCATATTTTCCGATTACATTGAAAATATTATGGAAGTCTTTATGGATGATTTCTCGGTTTATGGAAGTGAGTTTGACTCTTGCTTGGAAAATCTCACTAAAGTCCTAAAAAGGTGCCAACAAAACAACCTCACTCTCAATTGGGAGAAGTGTCACTTCATGGTCACGGAAGGTATAGTTCTCGGACACCTTGTCTCTTCGAGAGGAATTGAGGTAGACAAAGCAAAGATTGAGGTAATCGAGAAACTCCATCCTCCTATTAATGTCAAGGGCATTAGAGGTTTCCTTGGTCACGCGGGATTTTACCGCCGCTTCATCAAGGATTTCGCCTCGATTGCCCGACCACTTACTTCTTTGCTCGCTAAAGATATTCCTTTTATTTTTTCAGGTGAATGCATACAAGCCTTCAACGCCTTGAAGGAAGCACTAGTCTCCGCGCCCATCATACAACCACCAGATTGGAGCCTTCCTTTTGAGCTAATGTGTGATGCTAGCGACCACGCCATTGGGGCGGTATTGGGACAAAGAAAAGATAGGAAGCTTCATGCGATATACTATGCGAGTAAGACATTGGATGACGCGCAGAAAAACTACACAACTACCGAGAAAGAGCTTCTGGCGGTCGTCTATTCCATAGAGAAGTTTCGATCTTACCTCCTTGGTTCCAAGGTGATTGTCCACACCGACCATGCGGCATTGAAGTATCTTTTAAACAAGAAGGAGGCCAAACCTAGGTTGATTAGGTGGATACTCTTGTTGCAAGAATTCGACTTAGAGATCAGAGATAAGAAGGGTACGGACAATGTCGTGGCGGATCATTTATCTAGGCTCATGCGCGACAAGGAGGACGAGAGTTTGCCTATCGACGACACATTCGTGGATGAGAGGCTATATGCCATAAGGACCGGTGAAGTACCTTGGTACGCGGACTTCGTCAACTACTTGGCTTGTGGAATCAAACCGCATGGGATGTCTACGCAACAAAAGAGGAGATTTCTGCATGAGGTCCGTAGCTATTTTTGGGAAGATCCCTACCTTTTCAAGATATGCAAAGATAGTGTCATTCGTAGGTGTGTTTCTAAAGAGGAGGCGACATCCATCATTTTGCATTGCCACGGTCTACCATGCGGAGGACATCATGCCGCCTCTAAAACAACCGCTAAGATCTTGCAGAGTGGATTCTTCTGGCCTACAATGTTTAAAGACACCCACGACTTTGTAAAGGGGTGCGATAGATGCCAACGGACCGGAAATATCTCCAAGCGTAATGAGATGCCAATGAGGCCCATCCAAGAAATTGAGCTTTTTGATTGTTGGGGAGTAGACTTCATGGGACCATTTCCGTCGAGCAATGGCAACAAATACATCTTATTGGCCGTCGACTATGTCTCCAAATGGGTGGAAGCAATCGCCACCCCTACTAATGATGCAAGGGTCGTCTCCAAGTTCCTCAAGCAAAATATCTTCCCGCGCTTCGGAGTGCCTCGTACCTTGATAAGCGACGGGGGAAGCCACTTCATAGAGAACAAGTTTGAAGCCATGCTAAAGAAATACGGAGTTAACCATAGAGTTGGCATGGCATATCACCCCCAGACTAGCGGCCAAGTGGAAGTCTCAAATAGAGAGATCAAGCAAATTCTCGAGAAGACCGTGGATCGATCTAGAAAGGATTGGTCAATGAAGCTAAATGATGCTCTATGGGCATATCGCACGGCCTTTCGCACTCCCATCGGTACCACACCGTTCCGACTTGTTTATGGGAAGGCTTGCCACTTGCCGGTAGAATTGGAACACCGCGCTTATTGGGCCATCAAGACCTTCAACTACGACTACAAGAGTGCGGCGGTGAGGCGACTCTTGGACATCAACGAGCTTGATGAAATAAGGAGAGACGCCTACGAGAGCTCGAGAATTTACAAAGAAAGGACCAAGATTCTCCACGATGCCCGCATAACCGTCACAGACTTCAAGGTAGGAGACAAGGTCTTACTCTATAATTCCCGGCTCCGACTATTTCCCGGAAAGTTGAGGTCACGTTGGTCCGGACCTTTCACCATTAAGAACATACAACCGGGAGGGGCCTTCGAGTTGGAAAGCAAAGACGGGGCCCCGTTCAAGGTAAATGGTCAGAGACTCAAGCATTACTCCGAGGGAGCCCCAACGGGAGAAATCAATAGAATATATCTACTTAAGGGACGGCCGGATGATCTTTCATACCTCCTTGATGAGGTGATAGAGGAGGCGATCCCCCACTCGATTGGCGCTCTTTTTGACGAAGATTTAGAGGAAGGCCCGGATTTAGGCCAAGATGAGAAGATAGATGATTCCCCCGACCTCTCCGCTGAAAATGATGAAGGCGACGCTGATGTCGCAAGGATTCGAGAGCTCTACAAGCTCTCGAAATTGAAGTCTCCGAAGAAAGCTCCGCCGACACGGAAATCGGCGTCACCGGTAAAGCCGTTGACCGGAGCAAATGCTAGCTTGGGGGAGCCTCCCCCCAACACTATTCGAGACGGGAGGCCACCGAGGGAGGACACGCCGCCGCCACGTCCGAATCCAAGCGCGCTCCCCGGAAAGTTTGACGGGTGAATCTCATATGCACCAAACATCTCGCATTGATTGAAAATTATAGGGGGTCGAGCTCACGACCTTAAACGAGCGCTTGTCGGGAGGCAACCCGACGATTTTTGCTTTATTTTTACTTTTTCTTTATTTTCGTTTTAGAAATTTTTAGTGTTTTGAGTCGTTCGCCCAAAAATTTTGTGATAACGGGTCCTATTTTTCTTGACAGGAGAGGAGATAGGTAGATCCATCATGAAGAGGATGAACGCGACGATGAGGAGCGCCCCAAGAAGGCGCTCGACGCTTAGGAGGAAGATGGAATCGACTGGAGGAAGAAAGACGGAGTTTAGAGCCCAAACAAAGACAATCAGCAGAACACAAGGCTCACTCGGCCGAGCATACTAGTCACTCGGCCGAGTACAGAAGTTCGTCCGGCCGAGCCGCTTACGAACGAGGGAAGTCTGCTGTACACAACTCTCTGTTTATTTTCCTGATTTCAATATAACTGCTACTCGGCCGAGTATATATTTCCACTCGGCCGAGTAAAACGGATACCCTCCTAGGGCGAGTCATGCCGAGTAGCTTGAGCCACTCGGCCGAATGGACTTACTCCACTCAGCCGAGGCTGGTAAGGCCACTCGGCCGATGCGTAAGCGGGGAGGAATTTTCTATTGACCGTACTCGGCCGAGTGGCCAAGTCACTCGGCCGAGTCGTAACTCTTGCTATATAAGAGGTCGAGGGGGGCACGTTTTTCGAAACGCTAAAATCCGATCGTCCGCTCGCACCCCCGACCTTTCAGCTTCCCTCGCCCGCTCGCACCCCCTACTCGCCCGACCGCCGTTGCCACGCCGCCGCTCGGCCAGCCACCGCCGGCCGACCACTCGCCGCACCTCGCCCGAGTCGCCGGCGGCGGCCGTGTCTCCGGCCACCTCCAGTATTGCTTATTTCGCCCATTTTCGCCTCTTTTTGTGTATTCTTCGAGGATCCATGTGTTAAACGACCCCCTAACCCAAATCAATTCATATATCTATCTATGATACCCCTAATGCTCCATACGTTTTGAATATTACCCGCTGATATCGCCATTCCATGTGCAGGTTGTTTTTGGAAGCTTAGGGGAGCCCAGGGGAGCTTCTCGGGACTGATTTGAGCTTCGTGGAGGCGCGGACTTCGCACGCTTCCATTGCTTAGCACTCGCGGCGTGTCGGGGTACACTCTTTCCATTATTTTGCACACGCCACACTTTTCACGTTTTTCGGCGCACTCGGGGCCGATATGCCGCCCCGGACACGGCCCCGGTCGAAGAGAGCTTCCGCCAAGCGGAAGCGGTCGGATGATGCCGGCCCCTCCCACGAGTTGGAGGACTCTCCTCCACCGTCTCCCACACTCCCCATCCACCCAGCACAGCCTGCAGGCCCCGCACACCCCGCGCAGCCTGCAGCGCCCGCACAGCCCGCACAGCCTCTCCCTGCCGCTCCACAGCCACCACCACCGGCTCCACTGGTCGGGCCGCTCGGGATTACGTTCCGAGATGACGCACACCGCGCCGTCTTCGAGCGTATCTCCCAGCGCTCGATCGTACCCTCCAGGTTTGCACACCTTGCTGACCTAGGACGCCTGGGGGTACTAGAGGGGATGCTCACGTTGTACGACAACGTGGGCTGGCGAGATTTCTTTCAGGTGTCGGCGGATACGTTTACCCGCCTGACACTTGAGGTTCTGAGTTCGATCGCCCGGACCGACGAGGGATGCTCGTTTCGGTTCATGGATCGAGAGTGCCAGGTCACTCTCGATATGATGAGAGCGTTTTTCTCGTGGCCCGTTGTCCCCGGAGCCGATCACGGTTACGGCCCCACCTATTCCCACCCACCCAGCAGGTTCCCACCCACACTTCCACACACACTCAGCCTGCTGTCACTTCCACACCCACCCCCGCTCAGCAGCCTGTCCAGCCAGCACCACCCACACGACCTCCGCCTCAGGACGGAGACGGCGCAGCACCACCTTCTTAGGCACTCTTGATGCCATCGTTTATTCTTGCCGTTGTGCTGCCCGTTTCTGATGGGTCCTGTTGCATTTTTGTCCACCCCCCTCCCCTCACTTATTTTGGGATTCTTTTTTTTTGATCATATCTTTATATATCTTTTTTGGGAGAGAGGGAGAGTTTTTGGTGCCACTTATATATCTGTATCACTCCTATCTGTGCATGCATCATGTCCGCATCATATTTTCATTTCTTTATTTTTCTTTTTATTTTCATTTTTTCATGCATGCATCCTCACTTGCCCCTCACATTTCTTGTCTCTCGGTGTGCTACACTTTGCACATTGAGGACACTGTGCCATTTAGCTTGGGGGAGTGAGTTCTCACGATCTTTTTCGGTTTACCACCTTTATTTTTAGTTTTTCACACCATTTTCCGTTTCTGCACTTATTTTCATCACTTTTCTTTTATTTTACCATGCATCACGTTTTTCTTATTTTTCTGTGTGCCGCATTATAAATAGTTCTATTTTCCCTTTATCTTTATTTCTTTTTCATCTCATGCTAGAGATGACTTTTCTATGATGATGATGACGTTGGATCTAGCTTACTCTATAAGCATGCTATATTTGTCATGTCTTAGACTTTATTTCTGATATCATATGCTATGACTTGCCTTGCATCTAGAGATAGTAACCCTCACTTTCGCCACATGAAAATGGATGAAATTCTACTATTAGCTGAGTCTGAATATTCATATGTATGCTATCACAGAAAACACACCAAGATTCACGTATTGAATGCTTATATCTGGAGTACTGATTTCTTTTTCCTATATCACTTCTATATGCATGAATTGTACACTTCACTTCAGGATGATTGAATGATGTTAGCTATGATAAATCTGGATTAGTTAGCTTTTTTGTGATCGAAACTGAGTAGATTAGATTACCCTGCTGAAGTTGTCGTGCATGTCTTATAGAGTGAACCGAGAGTTATATCTATTTCTTTCTCCACAAATCTTGAACATCATTTCTCTACTTTTAAAATCATTGGTGAATCTCCCCTTAGCGATTCTATTTTATGGCATTTCCCCCGCTACTAATTCCTAGCTCCAAATCTCTTATTCTCTAAAAAAAATAAAAGAGAGAAAAACATTCTTGTACATCATTATCTCTCTTCGAGTTGGGATCGTTGTATATATGCTATATTGAGAAAAAAAAAGAAAAAAAAAGAAAAAAAACAACAACAACAAAAGAAAAAAAAAAGAGAAAAGAGGAAAATCCTCAATAAAAGATCCCATCTCACTTTCTTTCTTTCTTCCTTCTTCTTATTACCTTTGGAGCTATATAAAAATGGGGATGTGAATATTTTTTTTATGTCACCACGCTTATAGATAAGCTTGGGGGAGGGGATCCATTGATGTGTGAGAGAGTGACTACTTGACGTTGCACGACAACCTAGGCTAAGTAATATTCTATACTCGGTGAGATTATTTCTAGCTTTACGAAATCCAGAAATCTAAGCCTAGCGTTCATTTCATGAAGTCCATACTTTTCTATTCTCTCTATTCTATTGTGTGATACTCTTATACTCCTGATAGAAAGCATTCAATTGAAAAGTGTGTGATCTGTGATTTGTATACCGCTTTAAATGATTCAACGATGTTAATTTTAGAATTATTCCGTTTTTCATGATTATATCGTTGTTCGTGGGTTTTCCATTTCTATTTGCACTATTATACTATGCTATCAAAATAAAATCTTTTGACATGAGTTTTTCATTCGGTGCATGCTATATGAGTAAGTGAAACCCCCGTCCTGAGAAAATGATCTAGTAGCTTACCTCTTCGCTTCTTTCTCTCTTCTTTATTTTCATTTCGTTTTCCATTCTTCTCCGGTTTTCATTTTTCATTTTTTTCGCCATTTTCGTTCTCCAATTCCATCGGGTTCGCCTTTTACTTATCTTCCTCGAGGACGAGTAAGAGGCAAGCTTGGGGGATTTTGATCACTCCTTATTTTACACCTTTTTTCCCGCATTTTTTCATGCCATTTAGATCGCCCAAATCATGTTTTTCACGATATATCGACGATATTGCGATGCTTTTCACGATTTGTTGTTTTTGTCGCATTTCAGGTGATTTGGCGCGATTTGGAGTGATCTCGAGATGCGCTTACTCTAGACGGTCACCGACGACCTCCCCGAGGGGTATTTTGCTGTTGGAGAGGAGCGGAAGAAGAACGGACGTCGCAGGAGCGACGAGGAGGCCAAAATAAGCAGATTGGGCATGTTTAGTGTCCCACTCGGCCGAGTGGAGGACTCGCTCGGCCGACCAGCGAGACACCGCTCGGCCGACCAGATCAGACACGATTCCTATGTGCACTCGGCCGAGCGACGGAGACCACATCGGCCGAGTGAAGAAATCACGTCCGCCCGAGTGGCGCCCAGACGAAGCCCTTCAAAAATCTCCAAGTTTCTGTTTTTCGGCTACCTGAGCTTCAGAAGACCCACTCGGCCGAGTGGATAATCCCGTCCGCCCGAGTACAATAAAGCCATCGGCCGAGTGACGACAACTCACTCGGCCGAGCCGCCCCCGAAGTAGAGACCCCTGAAGGCCCCGACTTACTGGAAAATTACAGGGTTTCTCACTCGGCCGAGCGACTATTGTCACTCGGCCGAGTGCGACGCGCTGCCTGTAGCGAAAATTGCGGAAAACAGGATGCGCAGGGGTATTTTGGTCACAGTTTTTGGACGATTTTGGGGGCTATTTAACCCCTGTTTTTACCCTAGTTTTGGGAGCTTTTCCCTTAGATTTTTTGCAGCTTTTTAGATTAGCTTTTTAGTTTTATTCTTGAGATTGGAGAGGAGAAAAGGTTTGATTTTTGTTGGATTAATTGAAGAACTCCATTGGTTTGTGTTTCTCTTCTCTAAAAATTCTATTTTTATTGCATATCTCAATATTGTGATGAATTCTATTGCTTATTTCATTGATTATTTTTGTGATCTTGCTATGAATTGTGAGTAGTCGACACGTCTTGGGGCGTGGGGATGAACCCTACAAGCCCAACTTCATATTTGTGATGAATTAGTAGAAATTTTGCTAGAATTGATATCTAGGGATTAGATTGGGATCAATTTACTACGGTTAGCTAGGAGTTCATACCGATCAGGATTTGCAAGAGATTGGATCCCGATTCGATAGGAAACCCTAGAAATCCGAATTGGGTTGGAATCGAATTTCCGAAGTATCGATTTGCAAGAGATTGGACCGATGCTAGGGTTTCCGGTTGCAATTCCGTGCCAATACCCGTTTGCAAGAGATTGGACGGGTAGGAACTATCCCAATCTAGATCGCGAGCCGAGTTTGCAAGAGATTGGGCTCGGTGCGCGATTGGACGATGATGTTGATCCTAATGCTAGCTTTCCTAGGATAGGGTTTGCAAGAGATTGGACCCAAACCTAGGATAGCTATAGACCGGCAACAGCGCGAGAGCGTGAGCTTGGTTCTACATTCAGTTGCAACTAGTCCATCCAAAATCTCAATCTAGCAATTTTGATACCGATGAGCCATATTTATGAGATACGGTGAGTAGCGGGGATTCCCCATTCCCTAGACGTTCTTTATTTGATTTGATATTTCCGCACTTTGTCTGACGATTGTGACAGGATCGCCAAAGGCAAATCTTTCTTCTTGAATAGCCAGGTTGATTGGAACAAGCACGGTCATTCGTCCTCACTGTATTCGATATCCCGCTCGCTGCTACACCGTGCACTTGCGGTAAAACTACAACCGTTCTTTAGGGTTACGTCCCGGAGCGATCAAGTTTTTGGCGCCGTTGCCGGGGACTTCGCTGCTCATAAGAGTGGGGGCAGCCCCCCTAGTCATCAAGGACGTCAGCCGACTTGTCCACTCAGGGGGCAAGGGACAATCTCCCGGGGAAAGGAGGCGAGCGACCACTGTCAGCAGAGGGCCCGAGGTCGCAGCAACAAAGCAAAGTACACGAGGGGTTCGAGTAAGTCAATTTCATTTCCAATAATTAACCCAGGTACAAAATTGTGTCTTATTTACAGGAAATTGAAGTGGAGAAACCTCCCTACGAATAAACCGCTCTCGGCGGACAACAAAATTCGTCACCTACAGAAACTAGGGTAACGCCGGCGGGGCAAAACTTGTCGACCAAGAACACAAAGTCGCTGGCTTAGGCGAACATCCTTGCAATCAGCAATTGTTCGCTTCGAAGCAAAGAACCGGTAAAGAGGCCAATGGAGATTGCGTGGCCGGGGATCCATTTCAAGTAGACCGGCCCAAAGCGAAGCGGATGCTAAAAAATTTGAGGATGACAAGCCAGGAAGGACGACCTAGGGGGCCCGGGCTCGAGAGGACGCATCCTCGGGCGCCTCGCCCTGCTCGGAGCGAGAGGGATCGACAGGCGGGGGAGCTTGCCGGACACGCTCCGCGCAATCCCGGAAGGAGGACTGGATGACTTCGACGATCCGGGGGCCGATAAGGCCTTCTTATGTACCGAAGGCTTCCCTGAGGACCTCGAAGATCCTCTCCCCCAGAGTCCCGACGACGCCCCTCTCCACCTCCTTCGCAAACCGCGTCACCTGACGACGATCCGACAGTTCCCTCTGAAGCTCCTCTCTCTCCAGGCGGAACGACTCCGCCGCTTCCTCGGCCGACTGCCGAGCGTCCTCCAACTTTCCCTGGAGGTCATCCACACGTCCCTCTAGCTCGGCCACCCGGAGCTTGAGATGTCGAGACTCCATCTGGGCCTCCGTCATAGCTATCTCCGCAGCCTCGGCCCGCTCGCGGTCCCTCGCTGAGGACGCCTCCAGCTCCCTCAAATGGACGGCTCGACACTGCGACTCGACAGCGAGTGTTGAACCCTGAAACGACGAGGCATGAGCCAAGAAGAGAGCGAATGAAGGAAAAGGACGGCAGGATAACCAAACCTGTTGAAGGATCCAGACCAAGGAGTCTGACACCTTGTCGACAGGGATCCTCTCGAGGAGACTACGGTCCCGGGGGAGGACGGAGCCCTCGGCGAACTGCTGAGCCAGGGCTCGGTCGACAAACACCCAACCCCCGGGGGTGACCTCGAGGGAGGCCGAGCTGCCCGCCAATAGGGCACCTATTCCCGATATTGGAGACGGAGACGCCACGACGTGGGTGGTAGTCAGGGCCACCGGAAGATCCCTGGCGGACACCGCCGGGGCTCGGAGCACACCGGACTGGAGGGAGCCTCACCTTCCCTCCTCCTCTACCCCTCGTGAGGCTCGGCAGGCACCGAAGGAGAGCGTTTCCGCCTCGCGCCACCTCCACCCTCGGGGACAAGAGGGGGCATGCCAAGCGCAAGGGAAGCTGCACCGGACCCGTCGTTGCCCCCCGCCTCTTGGGCTGGCGGGGCGGATCCGGCCCTTGTGACCCCCCGGGGAGGAGATCGCCAGAAGAAGAGGCGGGAGGCGCGGCCACCACCTTGCCCACGGAGGGCTCGGCTCGGCACACCTCCTCCTCAATGGTCTGCCGAGACGCCCTTCCAGAGGTACTGCCCCGGCTCCGAGCGGCTCCGCGACGGATCAGCTCGTCGACATCGCGGGTGAACTCGCGACCAGCCATTCCTGCAAGGGAAACCGAAATCAGGGTAAGCCACGGGGCAATTCAGGACTGAAAAAGCGACCTACCCGGAGACCACAAGACGGCCTTCAGGAGTAGGTCGTCCAACAAAGACCAGATGGACTTCGCCTCCAAGGTGAGGGTCGGCAGCAGCGCGACGGACGCCCGATCAGCCTCGGAGAGGGCTAGCGTTGAACAAGGCCGGACCGACCCGCCCCAGCCTGTCAAAATTTGGGCACCCTCCAGGAAGACCACGAAGACATAATCCGAGCTCCAATCCCCCGACCAGCGGGGTAGCCCGATTAGGCATTCCCTCCTCGAGCGGGCTCGGAGTTGCAACCATGACCCTGGGCCGACCGTCTGGATCTGATAAAAGTAGAAGAGAAGGGGGAGAGACGGCTCCAGACCACGGGTACAGCAGAGCATCACGAAGCCCGTCAGTACCGCAATCGAACAGGGGGTGAACTGGCAAAGGGGCACCATGAGATACTCCATGACCTGGATGAAGAAGGGATTGAGCGGGAAACGAAGACCCAGGCGGAACATCTCGACGTAGACACCGACTTCATTGCTCCTCGGAATGCAGATCCGCTCATCGATGAAGGGAACTCGAACATCGTACGGGTAGCAGAGATACCTTTCCCGGATCTCCGCGGCCACTAGAGGAGGAGTCCCCGACGGTGTTCGGAGGATAACCGGGGGTACATTAAGCCGCACGGCAGCCGACGCCACATCATCGCCGGCGTAGTCCGGGAAGAGCTTCCCCTTCCCTTTATCTCGGAGGAGACGGCTCCCGGAGGAGGAACCTGATCCCACAAGTCGGGGCCCGTCCCGCTAGGACTCGGGAGGATCCCTCGCCCCTTGGCCAGAACCACCTATCCTAAGAGCAG
This sequence comes from Scilla litardierei, assembly GCA_030789695.1. Lineage (NCBI taxonomy): Eukaryota > Viridiplantae > Streptophyta > Magnoliopsida > Asparagales > Asparagaceae > Scilla > Scilla litardierei. Next base: position 65,768,455 of record CM061131.1, read on the forward strand.
CCATAATATGAAAATGAGAAAGGAGTTACCTTTTTGTTAATTTGGAGAAGACAAGGAAACGAAGGCAGCGGAAGACTCCGAGTTGTGGAAAGCCTAGAACAGAGGGAAGAGCGAGGAGGAAGTTGGGATCAACGCAGCCGGGGATCTTATATACCAGACCCAGGGACGAATTCGAAACGCCTGACAGGAACGCGTGGCAGGCCTCAAAGAGCCGGCGGCATTTCGAAATCGGCGCCAAGGGAAGTCCAATCGATCCGCCTCATCATAACCTTCATTTATGACCACGCCTCGACTGACGCGCCACTCGGAACCCCAGGAGTCACATCGGTCGAACCGAACCGACCAAGGCCGATCAGCCCCACCGATGGGGGCAATTGATACGTCTATTTTACGGAAGCCCAACAGCATGGGCCAAAGGCGCAGCCCACCGATCGAAGCCCGAAGGAACATGGAGCTAGAAACCCAACTACCGATCAGAAGCCCGTCTGCGAGATCAGGCCCGCCCGACAAAGCCCCTTAGAGGCCCCCCGAACGACGATCCAACCCGGCCCCGGAAACACGCAAGTCACTCGCCCACTCCAGCGATAACCGCTCCCCCGGGCCCGCGACCACTTAATGGCGGTAATGGGGAGGTGCTGGCATGGCGCAGGGAACGGCGATAGGGAGGCGGATTGAGGGGGCACGATCGGGGGCGGACGAGGGACGTGAGTCGTGGACAATCACGACGGGAGGCCTATAAAAGGGCTAGAAGGAGGACTAGACAAGGGACCGCATCTCAGGTAACTAAAACCTAAGGTACTCCATCAACGTCCTAGTTCCCACATTCCATCTCCTTCCTCCCCGCTCACGCCGGTAGACGTCGTTCCGATCTCCTCTCGAGTCGAACCGTCTCCGCCGGGCCTCCTCTTTCAGATCACTGTCTGACTTAGGCATCGGAGGGGATTTGGCCGGAACCAAGGTCCGGCCCCCCTGACGAGTGTTCTCGTCTACGCAGGAGGACATCAGATCCACGGGCCGAGGCTTCCCCTCCGCCCCACGTCGGCCACGCATCTCACAAGACGACCGAGGCTACTCCTCGTCGTCCGACCGTCCGAGGCCGAGCGTCTCACACCGGGCCGAGGCTTCCCCTCGCCCACCTTGCGGCCGAGGACCCAGATTCGGCCCGTCCGACGCGCTCCACGTCATCCGCAACTCCGATTAGCGTCGTGTCTGCACAGACTCGACGCACCCGAGGGACCCAAGTCGGCCCCTTGACCACGTTGACCGGGTAGTCCACGGTCATCGCTTTTGTAGTGAGAAAACACTCTGAAACAACATACAATAAAAACCAATAAGCAAAAGCCATCAATTATCTATAAACATTAAATTTATTAAGTACTTTGCATTATAATATATTCAATAAATAAAAGGGCTAGAGCAGAACAATATACACGTCGTTAACTTCATGTCCACTTTTTGATAATAACAGCAATTTTGCAAAATGTAAATCCATGCCATCATATGTCTGCAGAAAACAAAACCATCATTATTCAAATGGCCCAACAAAATGAAAATCATGTAAAAAATATAGAAAATACTTGCACAATATTGAACAATGATGCAGAAATTAGAAATTATAATCGACGGCAAAGTGGCCAAACTAGCATATTGATCACAATACTCAAACATTCTCATTTCCACTAATATATGATAACATTATAATCAATAGCAAAATGGCCAAACTAGCATATTGATCACAATACTCAAACATTCTCATTTCCACTAATATATGATAACATTACAGTTAATAAATACATCATCTATACACACAAATTAATACATAAATGGAGATCGAGTCATTGATTAAACTCTTTCATGTTTTACATCATACTTATGATTAAACGATGTTCTACAAAACTTAAAGTTAATTGTCTCTATAGACTCTATAGTCTCTACTGTAGAACATAATCCATCAAATTCAAATGCTAATCTCAAGATTCTAAATATTCAACATAACACAATAATACAAACACATAAAGTAATTATTTTGTTAGACCTAAACAATCCTCCAGTTGGTTCAAATATTTGCAAATAGCCATGTAAAATTTGAATTTTTCCTTCCATCATTCGTGGATCAAGCACACTACTACATAAACAGCCTTTAGCCACAGATTTTTCCGTGGCTGAAGGCTGGGAATCCATGGCTGAAAGCCTTCAGCCACGGAAAACAAATTCCGTGGCTGAAAGTCTGTGGCCGATACAGGTGTGGCTGATGGGGTTTTTGGCCACGGACTTTTCCGTGGCTGATAATCAGCCATGGACTTTCAGCCACGGATTTGTCCCTGGCTAAATATTCATTGGATAAAAAACATTAGCCAATGATTTGTCCCTGGTTTGTGGCTAAAAAACATCAGCCACGGATTTGTCCCTGGCTAAATATTCATTGGATAAAAAACATTAGCCAATGATTTGTCCCTGGTTTGTGGCTAAAAAACATCAGCCACGGATTTGTCCCTGACTAAAGGTGTACTATATATTTTTTAAAAAAATTTAAAATGTTTAAAAATCGCTACAAAATCATTAAACTCATAAAAGAGCAAAAAAGAAACCATTAGGAGTCAACACAGAGAAGTAAACAAGATAACATCACTTCTTGTTTTATTCTTCACAGGATCAAAGTACACAATAACATATCTTCGACCACATTGAATCAAAAAGATAAAAATTAATGCTCATTTGAAAATAAATCTAATTCCTAATAACTAACAACAAACCCATGATTATTAGTAAACCCAATTTTCTTTCCTTCCTTTTCTGTAAGGCATTGAAGGAATTACAAATTGTTTAGAGTGCACGTGCTTCACTTGGCATTGGCGACAACAGTTTCATGGCATCATCCACATTGGACCATTCCTCCACCCTTTCCTCTGCTTTGGGACCGTCTCCTACTCAGCCCTTTTTATACTAGAGATGCAAGCGATTCTCAGGAACCATAATCAACTGTGTGATGCAATATCTGAAATAACTGAGCAAAACATGAGAGACCAGTGAATGCAATATCTGAAATAACTGAACATTCAACAGGCTAACAGAGGCACATGTATATAGGGACTTGGCGGACAAGTAGGAACAGAGTAGAGAATATATGCATTTAAACCTGAAACATGCTAATGGAGATCTTACCAATCATGTGATGCTGAAAGGATCCCTAACACAGGCATTACGGCAAGACATCAAACAGTATCTGCAGAGATCAAATATCGCGTAAGATTTATTTCTTTTATGCACCGGAGTACAATAAAGGGAAGGAAATAATACAAAGGGCATTTCTACAAAATTAAACGTGAATATATTCAACTAACTAGATAACTCATAAGCCTACCAAATAATTCCAACATGCATATTTAATGTAAGATCAAAAATATTCTTTCCATGAATACAAGAAAACATCTCCAGGGCAGTAACCTTATAATTAGGTCCAAAGTTAGCAATACATTGCTATCTATATTCTGTTGCATCATAGAACAACGACAAAGGTAGAGGTCCAAAAAATATTTAAAATAAAAAAGTTCCTTATAGTGCACAACAAGAAAACAAATGCCAAAATATGGATGTGTGCAAATTGCACAAAATACTGAAAACACATTGAATGTAAATGCAGAGGCATCACCCTTTCCTTCACTTCTATTTCAGCAGAGATGTATATAGTTGGCAATTAGCGGTTCCAGGTTATATATTTTCACAGAATGTATTACAATTGAAAAAGAAAATATGAACCATTCTCAGGTCTGCAAGTGAAAGAAAATGGAATACATGGATTGCTCAAATTAATGTAAAAGTGTTTGCTTGGGTTACTTGAATGAAAGGCATTACGGCAAGTCCCAATTTTGCTTTCATTTGACAATCTACCTAAATTTCCACTCAACATATGCATGTTTTAAGTCGTGCAGGGTAAAATAGTGATAAACACTTACGTTGCTTCCACTACTTTAGATGAACCACCCCTTTCATGCTCAGGCAAAATAACTATGCAAGTGACAACTATGCAAGTGACATCGAAATGCAAGTTCGTGACTTTCCCTAAACTTGTCGCACCAATTTTTAGGTTGCAAGGAATTCTAAAAAGTAAGCAGATGTGGAAAAAAATGAGGGCAAATAGATTCATTATCGCTGTATCAGTTTTGTGACTGACATGGCAATATCTTAATAATGAAGCAGGCATCTCACAAATAGATTAAGGCACATTTTTTTGGTATACATGACCACACAGCATCAAACCCTTCTCAATAATTTCTAACCAAAATCATGTATCAAAACTCTAGGCTATAACGAATGTTTACTCAAATTAGGAAGCCTAGGATGAAAATATATCAACCTTAGGTGTGCATGGCTTAATCTTGATATCGATGACATTGTCTTAAATGAATTTGCAAGAATCATGTTGATACTGACATATAGAATGAGAATGATATGAACACTTCTACAAAAGGATAAACTCAATGCAGATAAATGGTGCCCAAGTATGTTCATGAGAGAGTAATAATTAATATGCACAAGAAAAATGAACCCAAAAACATGGTATCATAATTTCACTGAAAATTTACGACATATATACAGCAGATAGAGCTCTTCCTAACATAAAAGAAAACAGGGCTTCCCTACATACATATAATACATATACAATAATTATAGAAAACAAGTATGCATATAGAATAATGGGTATCGTATATATCTGATACCGATGGAATGGCAATGAAAGGAGAATCATGAGCCATTCTAATCTCTGCCCTTTTACCTTCCTTAAACTCATGTCCGCAGCATTAAAACTACCTAAGTCAATACCCTATTAAAATGCACGAATCATTAATTTCCTTTTGTTGGGTCACACGTAGTGTGATCGTTTTGTCATTAGTGGCACATGCTTATTTTCAGTGGATCTTGGATATCTTGAAGGGAAAGATCCTATTATTACTCTTGGTGTAAGTCATGTTGGAATTTATTTTGCAACATGAGTTGCAACATGCTATTCTAACTTATGGAAGAGAAGTCCAGACGGTGGATGTGATTGCATTGTCTTCAGATCTTATTTTGCAAACATCTTCAGATCTTATACTCTTATTTAGTTATCCTCAAATTATTCTGATGTTTGCCTTGTGTATAAGATTTCCTGAAGATCTGATTGAAGCTTTATTCCCGCAACTAATAATGGGTTCCGATATAAGTGAAATCACGTGCTCTAAGTGATTTCTTGATTTGCGGGCTGTCAATCTTCATGGGATTCTATTGAACTACCTTTTATAACTACTCCGAGATTGTAGGGAGTCGGTTTATATAAAAGACATGCGGATTGTCTCTAGGTTTTTTATCGATTCGAAGATCGTGATTGTCAACTTCGGGAGGGAGGCTGACGGCTACCTGAGGTAGGGATCAAGAGAGTTGATTCGAGTCAGTTTTGCAAAGGGATCTTGCACGCAAGGGGAGCTTGCAGAGATTACTCCATATGGTTGGTTGAGACCACCCACTGCGGTATTGAGGGGGAGCATGTTCCTCCTAATAGAAATCCGATATTAGTGATTGTATTTATTTTTATTATAGTGGAGTAATCTGATTTTCTGGGTGTTGCCCCGCAGATATAGGTGTGTGTACCGAACTGTGTTAGCAAGTTTTGCGTGCTTCTCTTGGATCTATTCATATTTATATATGTTCACTGATTATCTTCATAGTACCGAATTACAATTGGTATCAGAGCAGGTCATCGGAGCAGCTTTGTATTGTCAAAGCGGGTGTGATCTTGGAATTTTAGTACTTGAGTCATGAATACAAGAGAAGGTGCTTCCGTTACCCGCCCTCCATTGCTCATTGGTACAAACTACACTTATTGGAAGTCTCGGATGTGCGCATTTATTAAGTCTCTTGATGAGAATGCATTGATTGTTGTCATTGAAGGATGGACTCCACCGACCGAAGTTGACAAAGATGGCAAAGAACACATCAAGCCGGCAAGAGATTGGAATCCACATGAAGATCATGCGGCTCTGGGGAATTCTAAAGTAGTGAATTCCATTTTCATAGCAGTTGATGAAGAACATTTCAAACTCATCTCTACGTGTGAGTATGCTAAAGAAGCCTGGGACATACCTCAAAACATTCATGAAGGAACCAATGCGGTAAAAATCTCTAAACTTTACATGCTTGCATCTCAGTTTGAAGAACTAAAGATAAATGATGATGAAACCATTGCTGAATTTAATGGAAAGTTGAGAGACATAGCTAATCAGGCTTTTCAACTTGGTAAAAAGTACTCATAAGTGAAGTTGGTTCAAAAAACCTTACGATCTCTTCTAGACAGATTCCCCGCCAAAGTTGCTGCCATTAAGGAAGCTAGGAATACATCCACTATGAGGTTGGATGAACTTATAGGGTCCGCCAAATTTGCTGCCATATTTTACCCCTTTTTCTGCATGTTTGCATATCATTTTGATCGTCCATATCGTGTTTTTCACGATTATTCGATGATATCGCGTTGCTTTTCAATATTTCTTGTTTTTGTCAGATTTCAGGAAATATGGAGCGATTTGGATCATAAATGAGATTAAGGGACTTGCACACATACCGGAGCATAGTCCATGGCCCAATCGAAGAGCTAGTAGCGTTAGAGGATGAGCGGAAGAAGAAGAAGTTTGATAGAATCGACGAGGAAGTAAGGAGGAGAAGATATCACTCTAGAAACAGGACACTCGGCCGAGTACGCAGTCCACTCGGCCGAGTGAAGAAACGTACTCTGTCGAGTACAACTGATACGAAAGAGCCTACTACTAGAAAACTGACCATCAGCCATGGATCATCTGCCACGGACGATATCTGTGCAAATGTTTAGGCAATTGCCACTGAATTGTCCGTGATAGATGTTCCGTGACGGATGACTGTCGTTCGTCACGGAACACCTGTCACGGACAATGCCGGGGCAAATAATTTTCATTGGTCACGGAAACTCCATGACAGATTTACATCCACCACGGATTTGTGGGCGAAATTTTCCCCAGTTTAGGCGGGCGAGCGCGGGATTTTATTTCTGCTTGCACGCGCTCTCGCTGCCCCCTTATCTCCTCACTGCTTTTATTTTCTCCTTACCTAAGCTCTAGTTGCCCCTTTATCTCCTCCCTCCCTCCCTCCACCCTCTCTCTATGGCGGCTCGACAACAGGTGACGACAAGGTCTCTCTCTCTCTCTCTCTCTCTCTCTCTCTCTCTCTCTCTCTCTCTCTCTCTCTCTCTCCAACCGGTGACGACAAGGTATCTCTCTCTCTCTCTCTCATCTCCTTTAGGGTTAGGGTTTTGCGACGATCGCCGACGAAATCCTAACCCTAACCCTAACGTCTTGTGGGGGCACCAGCCCCTCCTCGTCCCCTCTCCCAGAGTGAAGGGGGAGGGGGCACCGCCCCTCCTCTCCCCTTTTCCCCCTTTGTATTGTAACCATTGTTGGTTTGATTTCTTTATATAATAACCCTCAAAAGTCTGGCCACCCTCTTATCGCTCGACGATGACCACTACGACCGGCCATACATCTATCTTGCACCGGCAGATCGACCTCCACCACTAGAAGATGTAAGCCCTAAAATCCGTGTACCCCGGTTTAAATCAGATTTCATGTATTTTTGCGTGTTTCGTTCTTGTTTATGGTTTGCACGTCAAATGTTTGATGAAATTCCCCGTACATGCAAATGTTTTATCTGGCATCGGAGAGATCCAAAGTTTCACTCAAATATATTTGGGTGGAAAGGAAAGGCACTCCTCGACGGCGATGGCCAGCTCGATCAGCAAAGAGGATATCATGGTTCTATTGATTATTCAATTTGCACTATTCTTTGCTTTTATTGACTCCTTGCAGATGAGTCTTCTCTCTTCCTGTACTGATCATGTATTTGACTCCTTGCAGATGAGTCTTCTCTCTTCCTGTACTGATCATGTATTTGACTCCTTGCAGATGAGTCTTCTCTCTTCCTGTACTGATCATGTATTTATTAAATTAGTAATTTTGATGTTGCAAACATGAAATAGTTTAATCAACTCTTTTATAACACATTCTCGATGGGTCATTTGCATATTCATTTTTATGTATATTCTAAACCATGTCCATAACTAGTGATTGTTACATAAAGTTAACTAAATTTCCAAGACATTGTTTCTTGAGAACTCGAATGCTGGCAACCCGGCACCTTATGGCTGGTGGTTCCCACAGATGTACAATTTGTGTTTGTTCTCCTAATTTGCTGGAGTAGAGAGATGGTACTTGCCTAATAGCGAAATTACAATCAGTAAGATAGAAGACAAAAGAAAAATAAGAAGAAAATTGATCAGCGTCAACCCTCTTTATCGTTGTCTCCCTAACACATTCAGACAGAATGCCATTGACGAATGTGAATGGCTCCCATTGCCATTTACTATCGGTCACATTGTAGCTTGTGCTAGCATTATTACATTTTCATGCATATCATGATGGATCTGGGATGTTGCTAACTGGCAATATTCAACTTAGCTGCTGTAACTCTCCATTACAAACTCAAATTTATAAACTCAAATTTATAAATTTAAATCTCCATTACAAACTCAAATTTATGTAACATGGCAATGTAACTCTCCATTACAAACTCAAATTTATAAAATTTCATAATTAGGGGATGTTGAGGTATAAAAGATTCTTTAATTTAACCTTGTAATCTTCTACTATCTGGCTAGCACCTCAAAGTGAGTTTATGTGCTGTTGGTTTCAACCAAATTTTGTGCATGTACTAAATTGTCTATTTCATTTATGTTCTATGATTGCACTTATCATATAACTTATGCTATCGTTTTGTGTTAATTTCCATACACCTGTAATTTCACATATGCAGGTTTCTACAAGTTTGATTCACAATAGATGCAGTTTTTGGCGCTGTGGCTATAGTTGGGGTTGCGGTGTTAGTATTTTTTAAACATTATTCTATCCTAACATGGGGAATATAATTCAAGTATTTTCTCATCCCTTATTTACTTATTTTATCCCATAGCGATCAAAACAAGGAATTGTAACAAATTTGTCATCTTCACGCTTCTTGAACTTTTCTAAGAGGATAATGGAAGCTTGCTCCTTAATTGCGTGGGCCCAAACTATATTACTAGTAAATGGCTCCCCCTCTTGAGTTGATTAATTTACTCATAAATCCAATGCTAGTCATAATTACCTTGTCCCTAATTGTGAGGACCGCCATTATATTGATATCCTGTTGAGTAAGTTGCTCAATCTTCTTAGGAGTTCTGATACCATTTGAGCTCTGCAGCAGATCAGTTTTACGTAATGATGATAAGGGTTTGATGATATCATGTAACTAGTGTCTTTATTTTTTTTTCACTATCGATTCTTTTTCTATCAATTGTGATATTGTTCTCATCATGGAGTAGTATGTGAAAGATAAAAATAAGATGGTTTAATATTAGTGACAGCTAATTAATGACTATTGTGTAATTAATGTTTCTGATGAGAGGTTGCATGTTGGATGCACACTGGAGAGAGGCAAGCAGCAAAGATGAGGCTGGCATACTTGAGGTCATTGCTTGATAAGGATATAAGTGTTTTTTTGCCTAATTTGTAAATATGTATTTTTAAGAATTTGCTCAAAATAACAATGTTTTGCAGGGTTAATCACAGAATTTACTCGTTGAAGCATGCACAAATATCTATTGCACAAAACATTGTCAGGTACATGATGTCAATTTATTTGAGCTAATTTGTAACCCACTGAGTCGCATACTTATTTATGAAGTAAGTTTATATGTCCAAAGAAATTGTTGATTGTCTCTGTTATGCTTTTGCTTTTTTCTCTTGCGTAATTGGTTTTCTGGCTGGCCTTCATTCTGGATGTGTGGTGAATGCTTTTCCAGGCAACCTTTCTCTTTGATTTTTGTTCAGAAGAGATGTTGACTGCTAGTTGATTTTGTGCTTTCTTTTGTGTGTGTGTGCGCGCGCGCGTGTGAAGCATCTGCTTTTGCATATTTATTTATCTTTCTGTTAATATGCATCTTGGAGTATCTACATGTTTCGACCAAGGTTTGAGTAATTTCCCCATATAAAATCTTGTCATTGTAGTCATTGGTTCCTTTTTAAGAATAATATTTTAAATGTTGTCTTTGGTTCCATTTTAAAGTGTTTACTTCTTATATGACCCACAAATCTCCATATACTATTTTAAATGTTCTCATTGATATTATTTACTGACTGCTGTCTTTCTTATATTTCGTTTCAATAACTAAATATGAAGCACATGAAATTATCAGGAAAATATAGATGCAAAATCTGTATTTTAAACTTCCATCAACTGGCCAATGTGACTATGGTTCACATGGAATCCAACTATGCAACACTAAGAATGATATCTGATAATTAAGGGAAAAGAATTTTATAACTTACCAATAAAAACTTTATTCTTTGAGTAGGATTTTGACTATAGCTTAGGAGAATACAACTCTTGTAATCTTAATTTTTTCCCTGACTGGATACATGGCATGTCAATCATCTGCATTCAAATTTTGTAGCCAATTCATTTGAGGATCAAGTGATATTTAGAGTAATTTCATCAATGTATGCAATTTATCATAATTAACTTTGGACTTGTTAACCCTTATTTTCTTCTTAATTATGTTGGTCTTCTGTTCTGCATATTGGTGCTCTCTTTCTTTCCATTATCCAGTCTATATAGTTGTCTTCTCATGTCCAGTCTATATCGTTGTCACTAAAAACGTGTACGTGGTCTCAAAATTTATGGTATGTAGAGTATGTGTACGTTGCTCACCTTAAAGACAGCTGAATATGACCTATATTTAAGCGTTCTTAATGCTTCACCACAATGATGAAATGGATTACTCGCAACTGTATGGTTTAATTACTTGGTTGCTCATCAAGCCAAATGCCCCATTTCATTCTCTCAATAATGGGTGGTCAAAGTGCAATGTTTCACTAATAAGCATTATAGATGCATGCTTTTAACGAGTTGCTAATTAATAATACAAGGACATACAACAACCTATCCACAAGACTAATTGGTTGTGTGTCCTTGTGCACATGTCAAGAAATCTGATTGTGCAAATCCACATGTACACCAAAAGGTGTCGTATTAGATACGTTGATCTCCCGACGAGTGTTGACCTAGGCAAAGATGCACATGTCAATATTTGAACTTCGTCTTGACCTACTCTTAACAAACAAGCTAGCCTTTTAGATGCATCAAACAACACCAAATTAAACTTGCTCATATTAATTAAGGGAAAGAAAGAGGTCACGAAGATGGCAGCCTGATGGAGACCTGTGTGTGGAAACTAGAGTTATTGGCACCGTTGGGTACAACCTGAATTGGATAATACCAGTTTATTCCATTTTCCATGCTTAGTTCATGCATTGTACTCATTGTGCTATATATGCAGACTCTGGTGAGTTCTCACATATTGGAATATCCATACATGCCATAGTTTAGTACTGAACATTGGGTATCTTTTTAGGTCAATGAGTGGATGTTATTTTTATTTTTTGGCATATTTTAGTACCGAACACTGGAACATCCATACATGCTATATTTTAGTTCTCATATATTATGTTTTGGTATCTGTGACCGTAGAACATAGCTTGTGGGCATTACCATGATATCTCATCTTCAATAATATAGGCAGTCTATATCCATTTGCTATTCAGAAGAATAAGAGCCACACACAAAAAAACATTACAGTGTTAACTAAGAACATAAGCCCACTTATTTATTTCAATTTTTGTTTCAGGAATCGTGTCTGCAAGGCGGAGCCGGTGGAGGACCGGAGGGTGAAGATATGAGGTGAGAGTTTAATTATTTTTTACTTTGTGTTTGGGGGAGTGATGAGGGGGCCGAGGGGCCGTTATGATGAGATTGAGAGTTTACTTTGTATTGAAGGGGCCGAGTGGCCGTTATGTTGATGTGTGGAAATTTTTTGTTTTGAGCATTATGTTGATGTGTGGAAACTTTTTTGCATTGAGTGGGCCAAGGAGCCGTTATGTATTTGTATGTGGAAACCTTTTGTATGCGGAAAACTTTTCTATTGAGGTATATATGTTGATGTTTGTGAGAAGTTTGTATTCATGTAGTTTCTTGGAATTTGTTGATGGATGAGAATTTTTTAATTGGATTTTTTGATATTGTTTATATATGGGAATTTTGATTGTTTTCTTTCTTGTTATTTTATATATATGGGAATTTTGATTGTAAACGAATTTCGAAAATTTTTGGATTTTTTAGAAAAAATAAATAAACACATTAGTCACGGACTGTTCGTGGCTAATATATTTAGCCACAAAATTGTCTTTGGAAAATATCTGGCACGGAAAACTTTTCGCCACCAAGAATCCGTGGCAAACAAAACAATCTTGACATGGCATATCCGTGGCTAATGCAGGTTAGCCATGGTAAATTTTTCGGAAATCATCCGTAGCTAATATATTTTTGCCACGGAATTTCTGTGGCAATAGTTAAAACAATAGCCACGACATATCCGTGGCTAATGCAGTTGACCACGGAATTTTTTCCTGAACTTTTCCGTAGCTAATATATTTTTTCCACGGACATTCCGTGGCAATAGTTAAAACAATAGCCATGGAATATCCGTGGTTAATGTTGTTTATCACGGAAATTTTTCTGAACTATTTCCGTGGCAAATATACTTTTGCCACAGATTTTCCGTGGCAATAGAGTGAACAATCGCCACAGAATTTCAGTGGCTATAGTTCTGTGGCTAACTTTTCCGCCACAGAATGTCTTCCATTTGCCACGGATTTTTGGCATTTGCAATGCCACTTTCCCTCATGGAACAATAGCCACGGAATTTATAAAAATCTTTGGCTATTGGGTAATAGCCACTGATTTTAGGGTATTAGCCACGAATTTGTCCGTGGCTAATGTCCAATTTTCCATTAGTCACAGCCCACTCGACCGAGTGAATGATCCCACTCGGCCGTATGGAGAACTCCACTCGTCCGAGCGAGTCAGAGCTTTCTGAAGGAAAACACGCCAGACTCTCTGGAATTCTGGGAAGCACATCAGAAGACTCACTCGGTCGAGTGAGGAAGTCCACTCGACCGAGTGAAAAGATCCACTCGACCGAGTGACGCAGAGTGCCAAGAAGACCGGACTCCCGACTTCTCTATTTTATTTGGGTCTGTCACTCGGCCGAGTGACATTTTCACTCGGCTGAGTGGCACAATCTGCCTGTGTCGAGTGCTAGGGTTCTGGACTGCATCAGGGGCAAATCTGTCAGGATTTTTTGGTCGGTTTTGGCTTGTATTTAAGCCTAATTTTCATCCTAGACCAGGGGAGACCAGAAAATAGGTTTAAGCTAAATTCTAATTGTAATTCCCCTTTGGAGATTGAAGAACACGAATCTGGTTTGTTTTTCTTATCGAAATTTCACACTTTTATGAATTGCTTTCTACAAAATCTTCATTGTTATATGTTTTCATTCATTTATCTTGCTATTGCAATGATGAATCGTGAGTAGTTCCGCTGTTCTATGACATGAGGATGAACCATATGGATCTAATTTTAGAATTGTGATGAACGACTTTATTTGTTGCTAGAATTGATAGAAGGTTAGGTTGTGATTGATTTATTACGGATAGTTAGGAATTTCTATCGATTTGAAGTTTGCAAGAGATTGGATTTCGATCGACAGAAAGGCCTAGATATTCGATTTAGGTTTTATAATCGAGATTCACTAGTGTCACGGTCGCTTTCCGATCGTGTGCTTCCATGCGTGTACTTTCTTTCCGTACGCGTATTTTTCGTTTCCTCATCCTATATCCCAAACGCACAATGTTATATATAGGTGTGACCGTCGGAAAGGGTAGTTATTTGTGGAATTTTTTTGTGAACATCATTACACAAGTCGTTCTCCCACAAATCAGCTTTTAATGAAGGTGTGTCCTAACTTTAGACTTCGACGTTTGACCTCTTTATTTTTAGTTCCGTTTTTCGTTGACCTAGCTCATGACCGATCATCGTTGTCTCGACCCTCTCGTCGACAGGTCATCCCGATATTTTTCTTGTATTTATCGGACATCGCTAGATCGACCATTCACACTAATCACCTTTGTCCTTTAATTAGCCTAGACTAATTCAAAATTCAAACCATAATTAAATAATCTAATCAATCCTGTAGGAATTCATACGTATCACAAGTTATTTCCTAGTCTATTTGCCACACAAGTTCTACCCTCCCCCTCTCACACACCCTCTCTCCAATCAAGCCTAAGGGTACCCCTTTCAACCCCCATTTAGCAACAACCCTCATTCTAACTTGGGCACATAGGGTTTTCTAAATCCCACGCAGCCGCCATCTACCCACACCGTACCCTTCTTCAACCTCAACTATGGCGGCCTCCCCTTGCCGGCGCGACTTCCGGCCAACCCAGCTCCGGTCATCCCCCTCCGCGCAAACCCTCCACCTGCAAACCGCAACTCCCCTCTCCTAGAAACTGCTGCTCAGGCCCACATAGATGCCGCCGGCCATCCCTATCACCTGCACAACCTCCGACCACCTCACCTACCGCCGGTAGCCCTATACTGCCGTACCTCCTCTCTCTCATCTCTACCCCTCTTAAAAACTGCTGCCCTTGCCCTAAACCGGCCTGCTTCTCCTCTTGATTGCCGCCCAGCCTGCCACCCTCTCTTATGCCGGCCACCACCCTCCCATTAGCAGCTGCACACCCTCTTAAATACTGCCCTCACCCTTCCATTAGCCGCAACACAAACTGCCTACTGCCGCACTCCACCCTCCTTCCTCCCTTAGATCCGAACGACCAACATTCCCATTAAACTGCCGGACTCCCCCTTGTGCAACACCTCCGCCCAACACCCAAACACCGGCCAACCCTGCCACGACAGCTCCTATAAACTGCCGTTCATCCCCTTGTTCTGACCGGCTGCCCCATAACTGCCGCATCACAACCCACGGCTGTCCATGAACTGCCGGTCAGCCCCTCTTCGTCCACTTGCTGGTCTTTCCTTACGCAACGACCCCACAGCAGCCCCTGCCATTCATCTTCTTCTCGCAGTCATCTTCTCCTCCATGTTCGCTGCCCTCTTGTCGCCGTCTTCGCCGCAAGCCATAGATGTCACCGTACCTCGCTCGTTACCTGAGTCCAACCCCCGACGTCGCTATCCAACGTCAGTGTAGCTCTCGCGTCGTGTTGAGGTATATTCCCGATCCGTAGGAAACCCAAACACCGCATGTTTAATCAAGATAAAAATCGTTAATTTTATTGTGTTGGTTAAATCACTAATTGAGATAAATAATACGGGACTGTAGATTGGTGATTGGTGATTGGATGATTGGGTTGAGCACATAGGAGATTCTGGACCGTTGAACTGAGAACTACGGACGTTATTTCAGACAAGTGAAACTTGCTCAGATTATTGTTACGCCATGTTTAGGCCATTCTGTGAATTTGAGTGAAAGAGACTAGGTGGTGAAATGATAGTCGTCTAGACGCCCATGCTAGATCTAGCTTGACAACGAAGCTAGATCCGATACCATAATTGATCTAGCTTGACAACGAAGCTAGATCCGACACCCTTGCCATGTCATTTCATGCATATCGCATGTCACGTTTATTTTGATATAATGGTATGCAATTCAATATCTGCTCTCATACTATTGCATTGCATATTCCATGTCATTTCATGCATTGTATGTCTTTGTAATGATTGTGTAGCACACGCTACTATTGAAATGTAAGCTGTGACGAGTAGGATCTTGACTCCTACATCATGTAATGAGGCTAGGTGCACCCTTATGCCAAATCAAGAATAATTCCTGGCTCGTGTTCCAGTAGCATGAATTGTATAAACACTTACTGGCTCGTGATCCAGAAGATGGGCACCGGTCCATACACACATGGAGGGGTAGGGTTAAGCGATCACTCAGCGTAGAAGTGTGTCCATACAGAAAATTCAGCTGAAAGGCATAAACCCTATGCACATCTTGAATACAAATTAATTGTGAAATCGTGAATATTGTTTAGTAGCTTTTTGCTACGACGTGTCATGCAAATGTTAACTATCATGTTCATCTTAAACTGCTGCTTTTATTAAATGTCATGCTCATTTTAAATTGCTGCAATCATTGAATATCATGCTATGTTTCCATATTTTAGGCTGCTAGTTGCATTCATTAATTTATGTTTCCTTGTACAAAAGTCTCACTTTTCCCTTTTGGAGATTTTTGCTGACATGTGTCCTTTTCTCTTTGGGTGTCACATGTCAGGCTTTGGGTCTGAGGTAGTTGTTGTGAACGACAGTTTGCTGACGTCGATCTTGAGGTTGGTTATTATCTATGTTTTTGTTTCGGCCATGCTTGGGCCTTCTTTTTAGACTCTCTCTTGTACTTTATTCTATGGCTGTATCTTTGGATGTTTAGAATAATAAAATGGATGTTATTTGAATGTTGGGTAATTTTATTGCCTGCTTTCAATTATTATTATTGTTGTTGTTTCATTACAATGCAAGAATCTGTGAATGGATGAACACACAGATGCTTATCAGACAGTAGCTTCATAGCTTCAGTCTGAGTGGACCTCTTCGCGTCTAACCTTCAGTACTTGCGAAGCAAGGCGTGACTAGTTTTTATGATGGCCCATACAGGTCGTTGCACCTGCAAAATATCGAAACAACAATAATAATAAAAACATCCATTGAAACATTCGAAACATTCGATTCATAAAACTTGAGTCTAATATGAAGGTTTTCCTTGTCTTAGATGGTAGGAAGACTTAGATAGACGTCCAAGTTTGATAGTCAGGCACCTTCATTAATATTTAGTCGTACTCGTCTTAGGATACCCTAGTAGCCTCTCACCCAGCTCTGACCATATTAGATTCTTAGAGTTTTTCCTTTAGCCGTTCGATTGGGTCCATCGAATTTCGGGCCCAACAGAACATAATCTGGATCCTCTAAGGACCCTCTTCCCGAGATCTCTATTGCAGTCTAGTTCATTAGAAAGTCTTAGCGCTAAGTTTCTCCTAATCTCTAGTCGGCCCGGTAATTAGAATCCCTGATTTCTATCTTTTTCTAATTATTAAACTTTTGAGTTAATGACCATAGAATCCCATCATAGCAGATTCACTAAGTTATTTCCCAGTCGTATTTACGTTTTGAATATTTGATCCACGTCCTTGCTTCCGATTCACGTGATTCCTTCATGTCGTTCATCATCAATCGTTGAATCTTCCCCATTACCATCCTGATCCTTCGAAAAGTATTTTCAATATTAGTTTTTGTTTCAGAGTGTTTTCTCACTACAGTATCGTTGACCGTGGACTGCCCGGTCAACGTGGTCAAGGGGCCGATTAGGGTCCATTGGGTGTGTCGAGCGCGTGTAGACGCAACGCGAATCGGAGATGTAGTCGACGCAGAGCACGTCAGCTGGGCCGGGTCTGGATCCTCGGCCTCTGGGGGGCTGAGGGGAAGCCTCGGCCCAGTGTGAGGTGCTCGGCCTCGGACGGTCGGACGACAAGGGGAAGCCTCGGTGCCTTGGCTTGACGCGCGACCGACACGGAGCTGAGGAGAAGCCTCGGCTCGGATGGGTGCGCTCGGCCTCGGTCGGTCAAACGACGAGGGGTAGCCTCGGTCATCTCGCTTGATGCGCGGCTGGCGTGGAGCTGAGGGGAAGCCTCGGCTCGGATGGATGCGCTCGGCCTCGGTCTCTCCTGGCGTCGAGGGGTGGCCTCGATGCCTTAGCTTGACGCTTGATGGCATTCGCCTGGTGTCGAAGGGAAGCTACGGCACTTGGATCTAACGTCTTCCTGAACAGACGAGAACACTCGTCAGGGAGGCCGGACCTTGGTTCCGGCCAAATCCCCTCCGATGCCTAAGTCAGATGACAGTCTGAAAGAGGAGGCTCGGCGGGGACGGTTCGACTCGAGAGGAGATCGGAACGACGTCCTCCGGTACAAGCGGGGGGAGGGAGATGAAGTGGGGGAACTAGGTCGTTGATGGAGTACCTTAGGTTTTGTTACCTGAGATGCCGTCCTTTGTTCAGTCGTCCTCCTAGTCCTTTTATAGGCCTCTTGCCATGACTGCCCGTCATCCACGTCCTTCGCCCGCCCCCAATCGTGCCCCCTCGATCCGCCCCCCACTCGCCACTCGCCCGCGCCGTGCCAGCACCTCCCCTTAATGGTCATAAAAGGGGCAGCGGATTTCGTGGGGGCGGTTATCCGTGGGTGAGTCGCACGCTTCCCGAGTCGGGCCGATTTGACGTTCGGGGGCCCTCTAGTGGGCCTTGTCGGACGGGCCTGATCTCGCAGATGGGCTTCTGATCAGTGGTCGGGTTTCTGGGCTCGTGTCTTTCGGGCTTCAGCCAAATAGGCGTAACAATTGCCCCCATCGGTCGGGTCGATCGGCCTCGGCTGGTTCGGCTCGACCGATGTGACTTCCGCCGATTTCGATAGGCTCGTCAGTCAAAGCTGATTCATTAATTGGGCGTCATCATGAGTCGGTCCGTTCGATACCTTCAAGACACGGGTTCCGAAGCGCCGTCGGTCCCCTGATGCTGCCACGTGTAACTGCGGGTTTATCCCCACCGTTCGCGGGGTCGTCTTTGGTAGAGAAGCTGTGCGGGTTGTGAGCCGCCATCCCGTTATCTTCTTCTTCGTGTTGATCTTGATCCTGCCAGAGCTCTGCCCCATGTCGTCTTCCTCTGCCACTGGTTCGGGTCTGCCGGAGCGTGACGTCACTCCTAACCTGATGGGTAGTCCTCCTTCGGCGATTCGTCGGCATGGGGGCGAGCTTTCAGGGGTGCCTCCAGAGGTCTTAGCGTGGCCTTCGTCGGTCTGTGCCACCACCATCGGGGGTATGCGCTCCGCCTACCTGCTTCCACCTTATTCGGCTCGTGCTCCCGGGTCTGACGAGCGGATCTGCCTTCCCGGTCCCAGCGAGGTTGGAGTGTACGAGAAGTGCTTCCGCTACAGGCTCCGTTTCCCGCTCCACCCCTTTATCATCGAGTTCCTTCAAGCCTAAAACGTGGGCTTGTGCCAATTCTGCCCCAACGCCATCGGGCTCCTCGTCGGGTTTGTCATCATCTGCATGCTGAAGGGAGTGGTGCCCTCCCTCCGCCTCTTCGCCCAGTTCTACCGCATGAGTCATCACCAGTTGGAGGCGTGGATTTACATCAGCGCCCGTTCGAAGATGAGCATTGTGTTGGGGTTGCCGAGTTCCCTGAAGCGTTGGAAGGGGGAGTACGTATTTGTCATTTTCCCGTCGAGTGTACCTTTCCCGATTCGTTGGGAAGCGACCGGCGCAGTCATCCTTGATCTGGGTGACCCAACTGCCACCGAGCTGAAGACGGCGAAGGCCCTGCTGGCGATTCCTTCGAGGGATAGGATGATCGACGTCCTCTTCAGCAGCTATAACTTGCGCAAGACTGTGTGGCCCTTGGGTAAGTTCTCCGAACGTTCGCCATTCGGGGTTGCTCGGGCTCTTCTCGGCCCTTTACTTCTTCTTTGGGTGCAGGTGGATTCCCTCTCGATTCTTCTCCCGCTAGCCCTCACGTGCTGGCCTCGGATCCGGGCCCGGGTAAGAGGGATCATGTGTTGGAGGTCTGGAAGAAGCTGCGGATCGTGACCTCTGCTGTTGGTTCCAAAAGGAAGAAGGGGCCATCTCCCTCCACCCCCTTGTTGGAGTCTTCCAAGAGGGTCCGTAGGGGGGGGCAAGGAAGTTAACGTCTCGCCGTCCGCTGATCAGCACCGGCCTGCCCCTGTTGAGATTGCCTAGCCGTGGGTCGGCCCCTCGCCTCTCTTGAAAGGTTCTCTCCCTGATGCCTACGATCGGTATCTAGGCGTGTTTTGCTCCAACCCGGGCGAGTTTCCTTCATCAGGGGAAGGTCTTCTTCGTCCACGCTTCCCGGTGGGGGAGAAGGAGTCGGTGTTTTTGAGCCGCGAAACTGCCGCACGAGTGGCCGAGAATAGTTGCCTCCCTCTTGATCAGGCCGCGTTGGATGGAGTCAGAGGCGACTATTTGGCCACCTTCGTGATTCAGGCTGGCCAACAGGTGGAGTGTCTCTGCTTGCTCTCCCTCTAGCTGCTTTCGCCGTCTTACCTTTGTCGCCTTGGTGCAGTTGTCCTCGGTGGGACTTTCGATGAGGCGCCAGTTTGCGGCGCTCCCTAAGGCTAAGTCCGACGCTGGGCGAGATCCTGATGTCCACGGTGATGAGGGGGATGCAGGTCAGTTAGACGAGGCACGAGTCAAGTCCTTGGAGACCCGCATAACTGAGCTGTCCTCTGCCCTCGAAGAGTCGGACCGTGAGAGAGCCTTGGCTTTGTTTGCAAAGTCAAAGGCCGAGGAGCGGGTTGCCGTGCTTTTGGGAGATGCCGACACACCTGGGGGAGCTGACGAGATCCCTGTCTCCGTTGCTGCCCCCGAGGCCCTGGAGCTCTCCGATCGTCTGGAGGCGGCGGAGGAACGGGAGAGGGCTCTCCTTGTTCGACTCGGCGAGAGATCCCGGGAGATTGAGGTGGAGATGGCGGAGCTCCAACGCCAGATCGAGACCTTGAAGGCTCGGGTGCGTGAGCTTGAGGAGGTGGATCCGTCCCAGATTGCCCAAGACGCTGTGGAGGAGTATGCCACCTCCTTTGTTGAGTCAGCCATGGCTGAGGCGTTCGAGAAGGGTTTCACCCGTTGCCAATCCGAGATCCAGAAGAAGTTCCCGCTCTCGGGAGTAAATTTCGAGGATCTCCGGGTGCACTCTGACGGTGAAACGGAGCGTGGGGGCGACCCAAGTGAACAGCCAGCATGTGGCTCCATGGGTGCCCCTGGAGATGTTTGAGGGAGGGGAATGCCCCTCGGCCTCTTCGTACGTCTCTTTGTATATCCTTTTGTTAGGCGCGCGCTTAGCAGGCGTCCCATCGGGCGAGGCTTCCCTTGTCCCGAGTGGGATTCTTGTGAACACATTTATCTGGAAAGGAACAAACTTGAGTAAATTCATTTCGTAGAAAACAATACATTTATTGAAAGTACTTGCGTAAGTGTTCCGTGTTCCAGGCGTGAGTGAGGATCCTCCCCTCCATATTGGCTAGACGGTAGGTTGTGGGTCCGAGGACCTCGATGACTTTGTAGGGTCCCTCCCATTTAGCCGTGAGCTTCCCTTTGCGAGCAATATCCGGGTTGAAGCTTGCTTTCCTGAGGACCAGGTCCCCAAGGTGGAAACTCCTTCCCTTGACCCAAGAATTGTAGTATCGGGCCACCTTCTGCTTCTGGCGGATAATGGTGGCTAGAGCTTGCTCCCGCCGCTCGTCGAGGAGCTCTAGACCGAGCTCCAGGCCTTGCGAATTCCTGTCTTCGTCGAAGTACTTGAGGCGGAGAGACTCTTCACCCAGTTCGACCGGTACCACTGCCTCGGCTCTGTAGGCAAGCATGAACGGGGTTTCGCCGGTGGCCTCCTTGTGGGTCGTCCAGTATGACCAGTGTTTCAGAGTGTTTTCTCACTACAAAAGCGTTGACTGTGGATAGCCCGGTCAACGTGGTCAAGGGGCCGACTTGGGTCCCTTGGGTGCGTCGAATACGTGCGGATGCGACGTGAATCGGAGTTGCCGACGACGCGGAGCTCGTCAGCTGGGCCGGGTCTGGATCCTCGGCCTCGAGGGGGCTGAGGGGAAGCCTCAGCCCGGTGGGAGACGCTCGGCCTCGGACGGTCGGACGACGAAGGGTAGCCTCAGGGCCTCGTGAGCGGAGGGGAAGCCTCGGCTCAGATGATCGTGCTCAGCCTCGGTCGGTCGGACGACGAGGGGTAGCCTCGGTCGTCCTGCTAGATGCGTGGCCGACGTGGGGCAGAGGGGAAGCCTCAGCCCGTGGATCTGACGTCTCCCTGAATAGACGAGAACACTCGTCAGGGGGGCCGGACCTTGGTTCCGGCCAAATCCCCTCCGATGCCTAAGTCAGATGATGATCTGAAAGAGGAGGCTCGGCGGGGACGGTTCGACTCGAGAGGAGATCAGAACGACGTCCACCGATGCGAGCGGGGGAAGGAGATGAAAATGGGGGAACCAGGTCGTTGATGGAGTACCTTCGGGTTTGTTACCTGAGATGTCGTCCCCTGTCTAGTCGTCCTTCTGGCCCTTTTATAGGCCTCCCAACATGACTGCCCATGACTCACGTCCCTCGTCCGCCCCCGATCGTGCCCCCTCAATCCGCCTTCCCATCGTCGCTCCCTGCGCCATGCCAGCACCTCCCTATAACGGCCATTAAGTGGTCACGGGCCTGGGGGAACGGTTATCGCTGGAGTGGGCGAGTGACTTGCGCATTTTCGGGGTCGGGTCGGATCGCCGTTCGGGGGTCCTCTAGGGGGCTTTGTCAGGCGGGCCTGATCTCGCAGACGGGCTTCTGGCTCCATCTTCTTTCGGGCTTCGTTTTGGTGGGCTTGGGCCTCCCGTGACTTCGCGTAGTTGGCTGTGCCTTTGGGCCCATTCCGTTGGGCCTCCGCAAAATAGACGTATCAATTGCCCCCATCGGTGGGGCCGATCGGCCTTGGCCAGCTCGGTTCGATCGATGTGACTCCTGGGGTTCCGAGTGGCGCGTCAGTCGAGGCGCGGTCATAAATGAAGGTTATGATGAGGCGGGTCGATTGGACTTCCCTTGGCGTTGATTTCGAAATGCCGCCGGCTCTTTGAGGCTCGCCACGCGTTCTTGTCAGGCGTTTCGAATTCGTCCCTGGGTCTTGTATATAAGTGCCCCGGCTGCGTTGATCCCAACTTCTTCCTCGCTCTTCCTCTTGTTCCTGGCTTTCCACAAACTCGGAGTCTTTTGCCGCCTTTGTTTCCTTGCCTCCTCCAGATAAGCAAAAAAGGTAACTCCTTTCCCATCCTCCTCTTATGGCAGCTCTTAGGATAGGCGGCTCTGCCCAAGGGGCGAGGGATCCTCCTGAGTCCAGGCGTGGCGGGCTCCGCTCCGCAGGATCTGGTTCCTCCTTGGAGAGCCGTTCCCTCCGAGATAAAGGGAAGGGGAAGCTCTTCCCAGATTATGCAGGCGATGATGTGGCGTCGGATGCCGTGCGGCTTAATGTACCTCCGGTTGTCCTCAGAACGCCGTCGAGGACTTCTTTTCTGAGGCCTGCGGAGATTCGGGGAAGGTACCTCTGTCACCCGTATGATGTTCGAGTCCCATTCTTTGACGAGCGGATCTGTCTGCCGAGGAGCAACGAGGTTGGCGTTTATGTTGAGATGTTCCGTCTAGGTCTTCGTTTCCCGCTCCATCCCCTCTTTATCCAAGTCATGGAGTACCTCATGGTGCCGCTTTGCCAGTGCACCCCCTGTTCGGTCACGGTTCTGACGGGCTTTGTGATGTTCTGTTGTACATGCGGTCTGGAGCCATCTCTCCCCCTTCTCTTCTATTTTTATCAGATCCAGACGGTCGGTCTAGGGCCATGGTTGCACCTCCAAGCCCGCGCGGGGAGGGAATGCCTGATCGGGCTACCCCACTGGGCGGGGGATTGGAGCTCGGATTATGTCTTCGTGGTCTTCCTTGAGGATGCCCAGATTTTGACAGGTTGGGGTGGGACGGGTCGGCCTTGCCCTACGCCAACCCTCTCCGAGGCTGATCAGGCGGCCATCGCACTGCTGTCGGCCCTTCCCTTGGAGGTGAAGTCTATCTGGCCTTTGCTAGACGACCTACTCCTGAAGGCCTTCTTGTGGTCTCCAGGTAGGTCGTTTTTTCCGTCCTGGATAGCCCTGTGGCTTACCCTGATTTCGGTTTTGCTTGCAGGAATGGCTGGTCGCGAGTTCACCCGCGACGTTGATGAGCTGATTCGTCGTGGAGCGGCTCGGAGCTGAGGTAGCACCTCGGGAAGGGCACCTCGGCGAACCGTTGAGGAGGAGGTGCGCCGAGCCGAGCTCACCGTGGGCAAGGTGGTGGCCGCACCACCCGCCTCTTCTTCTGGTAGTCCCCTCCCCGGGGGGGTCGCAAGGGCCGGGTCCGTCCCACCGGCCCAAGTGGCGGGGTGTAACGACGGGTCCGGTGCGGCTCCTCTTGTGCTCGGCGTGCCCCCTCTTGTCCCCGAGGGTGGAGGTGGCACGAGGCGGAAGCGCTCCCCTTCGGAACCTGCCGAGCCTCATGGAGGGAAGGGGACAAAGGAAGGCGCGGATCCCTCCAGTCTGGTGTGCTCCGTGCCCCCGACGGTGGCCGCCGAGGATCTTCCAGTGACCCTGACGACTACCCCAGTCGCAGCGTCTCCGCCTCCATTATCGGGAATCGGTGCCCTGTTGGCGAGCAGCTCGGCCTCCCCCGAGGTCACCCCCGGGGGTTCGGTGTTTGTCGACCGAGCCTTGGCTCAACAGTTGGCAGAGGGCTCCGTCCTCCCCCGGGATCGTAGTCTCCTTGAGTGGATCCCTGTTGACAAGGTGTCAGACTCCTTGGTTTGGATCCTTCAACAGGTCTGGCTATCCTGCTGTTCCTTTCTTTCTTTCACTCTCCCTTTGGCTCATGCCTTGTCATTCAGGGTTCAACACTCGCTGTCGAGTCGCAGCGTCGAGCTGTCCGTTTGAGGGAGCTGGAGGAGTCCTCTGTGAGGGACCGTGAGTGAGCTGGGGGCTGCGGAGATAGCTGTGGTGGAGGCTCAGATGGAGTCCCGGCAACTCAAGCTCCGGGTGGCCGAGCTAGGGGGACTAGTGGACGTCCTCCAGGGAAAGTTGGAGGACGCTCGGCGGTCGGCCGAGGGAGCGGCAGAGTCGTTCCGCCTGGAGAGGGAGGAGCTTCAGAGAGAACTGTCGGACCGATGTCAGGTGGCATGGTTTGCGGAGGAGGTGGAGAGGGGTGTCGTCAGGACTCTGGGGGAGAGGATCTTCGAGGTCCTTAGGGAAGCCTTTGGTAAGTATGTGGACCTTATCGGCCCCCGGATCATCGATGTCGTCCAGTCCTCCTTTCGGGATTGTGCGGAGCGCGTCCGGCAAGCCCCTCCACCTGTCGATCCCCCTCGCTCCGAGCAGGGCGAGGCGCCCGAGGATGCAACCTCTCGTGCCCGGGCCCCCTAGGTCGTCCTTCTCGGCCAGTCACCCTTGTTTTTATCCTCAAATTTTTTAGCATCCGCTTCGCTTTGGCCCAGTCTACTTGAAATGGATCCCTGGCCTCGCAATCTCCATTGGCTTCTTTACAGGTTCTCTGCTTCAGAGCAAACAATTGCTGATGCAAGGAAGTTCGTCTAAGCCAGTAACTTTGTGTTCTTGGTCGACAAGCTTTGTTCTGCCGGCGTTTCCCTCTTTTCTGTAGGTGATGAATTTTGTTGTCCGTCGTGGGCGGATTATTTGTAAGGAGATTTCTCCACTTCGATTTCCTGTAAATAAGAAACGCTTTTGTACCTTGGTTAATTGTTGGAAATGAAATTGACTTACTTGAATTTCCCGCGCATTTTGCTTTGTTGCTGTGAGCACGGCTCCTCTGCTGATGGTGGTCGCTTGCTTCCTTTCTCCGGGAGGTTGCCCCTTGTCCCTCGAGTGGACAAGTCGGTTGGCTTCTTTGATGGCCGGGGGGAGATGCCCCCAGTCTTACAAACAACGGAGTCGGTCAGCAGGGGTGTAGCTCATCGACTTAGGACCGGTCGGCGTCGACGTTGGCTGGGGGGGATTGCCCCCAGACCTGCGAGCGGAGGAGTCGATCGGCGAGAGCGAAGCTCTTCGACTTAAGACCGGTCGACGTCTGCGCTGGCTGGGGGGATTGCCCCCAGACTTGCGAACGGAGGAGTCGGTCGGCGAGGGCGAAGCTCCTCGACTTAGGACCAGTCGACGTCTGCGCTGGCTGGGGGGATTGCCCCCAGACTTGCAAGCAAAGGAGTCGGTCGGCGAGGGTGAAGCTCCTCGGCTTAGGACCGGTCGGTGTCTGTGCTAGCTGGGGGGATTGCCCCCCAGACTTACAAGCGAAGGAGTCGGTCGGCGAGGGTGAAGCTCCTCGGCTTAGGACCGGTCGGCGTCTGCGCTGGCTGGGGGGGTTGCCCCCTGACTTACAAGCGAAGGAGCCGGTTGGTGAGGGCGAAGCTCCTCGAATTAGGACCAGTCGGCGTCTATGCTGGCTGGGGGGCTTGCCCCCAGACTTACGAGCGAAGGAGTCGGTCGGCGAGGGCGAAGCTCCTCAGCTTAGGACCGGTAGGCGTCTGCGCCGGCTGGGGGGATTGCCCCCAGAATTACAAGCGAAGGAGCCGGTCAGTGAGGGTGAAGCTCCTCGGCTTAGGACCGGTTTTGATTGACCCTCCGTCCGGTAAGGTGGCGGTCTTCACTCTTATGCACCCTTAGCGAAATGTTGATTCCGTTGGAGATGAGGAAAAGATAAAAGGAATGTGTTTGTACTATTTAAAGGTCCTATTGGACTAGTACATTTGGAGGAAAAGAAAAGGAAATAAAGCTTAGACGGAGGAATGTAAACCTAGATAATCTCCTCCTGACTAGGCTGTGACTGGGGGGAGGGGCCTCGCTTGCTCACTCTATGATGCGGAGGGGTCCTTGGACGGTGTTGACCTTCTTCCCCTTGTCCGGCTGCATGGAGGTTCCCTCTTAATGGGCTGGCTCATCGGCTACGTTCCTTACGTGCCCTCGGCTCATCAGCTTCGCAATGTCCTTCTTTAGGTGCCAGCAGTCTTCAGTGTCTTGGCCGTTGTCCCTGTGGTATTTGCAATACTTTTCCCCATTTCCCCCCCTCTTTTCGTCTTCGGCGGGGGGCGATCAGCGCGCTCTTCCTTCTTCACTTGAGCGAGGACGGCGTCTGGGGTGGCGTCCCTCGTACCCTCTCCTCGATGCCTGTTTCTCGTCCTCTTCTCGGTCCGGTACCCTTCGGGGCTGCGCCGTTTGCTATCGCCGTGTTTGGTCCCTCGTCTGGCCTTTCCTGCCTCGATGGCCAAGGTCTCCTCAGTCAGCATGAAGCGCTCAGCCCTCGCCATGATCCCAGGGAGGTCTTTCAGGGGATCATTATGCAGAGATTTCTTCAAGCCTCTATGACGCAGCCCTTTCTTTAGGGCCGTTTGGACAACAAGGTCGGGGGGGCTGTTTACGTTCAGCCGCTCCGCGTTGAAGCGGCGCATAAATTGTCGGAGCGGCTCGGCCGGGCCCTGCACTATGTTAAACAAATGTTCAGCATCTGGCATTACCTGTCGTCCTGCCATGAACTGTTTGCAGCATAGCTGGGTGAGTTCCTCGAAGCTGTCGATGG
This sequence comes from Scilla litardierei, assembly GCA_030789695.1. Lineage (NCBI taxonomy): Eukaryota > Viridiplantae > Streptophyta > Magnoliopsida > Asparagales > Asparagaceae > Scilla > Scilla litardierei. Next base: position 65,795,656 of record CM061131.1, read on the forward strand.
AGCGGCTGGGTAGGCTGCGGTACCAAGTTCTCGTCTCTCCCCTGACGGTCGAATAAAAGCACCTGCAGAGCTGGGTATCGTCGGCTCCTTGGAAGGACATGTCTCCCTCATAGTCCATCACGTGGTTCCCCGGATCTCCTATCCCATCGTACTTCCCTAGCGTTGGGATCTTGAATCGAGAGGGGACCCGCGCGTCGGTTATTCTCCGCGACAGGGGGCACCGGTCTCCGTGGATGCCTCCGGGGATCCGACACCCGCCTACCTCAGGCTCGTTTGGTTGTGGCGGTGGCACAGGTACCGGCTGGGCTGGCTCCACGGCCTTCACCACACTGGGGGGTGGGGCTGACTCGGCGTCCCCGGCTGCTCCGACGGGAGCTTCTGCTTCGCCGTGATCGGTCCCTCGAGTCGTGCCGATCGCTTCTTCTACAGTGGGGTGATCGTGGCCGACGAGACGACGCGGTCACCGATTCGTCCCCCATGTATTCGGTTCCCCTCCGGCTCCTTTCACGATAAGAGGAGGAGGTGCGTGATCTCGCCCGATGGGAGCCGGGCAGTGTGAAACGACGCTCCGTGTTCAGTCCCCGGTTCCCATGATCATCGACCACAGCGGACCGTAGGAGCAGGGGGCCCCCCGCCCATCGATGGCCGTCGCCCAACGCGTCTCCGTTGGCGGGTGCGGCACCGACGAGCTGCTGTACCGTTGCGACCAACGTCTGGAGGTTCGCGTTGGTCTCCTGGGCCAGGGCGTGGAGCTGTCCCTGCGTGGCCAGCTCCGACCCGCCAGTCTCTTCGGCTGAGGGGGCGGGGTGATTGCCGTCAGGTGCGCCCTCAAGGTTGCCGTTGGGTGCGCCATTCCCCTCCTCAGGGATGGGGGGCATGCGTCTCTTTCCGTTGCAGGCGCGTGCCATTACAAGTGCGGGTTGTTTCTTCGTGGGATGGTTCGGTTCCCACAGACGGCGCCAGATGTTTTAGAGTGTTTTCTCACTACAAAAGCGTTGACCGTGGACAGCCCGATCATTGTGGTCAAGGGGCCGACTTGGGTCCCTTGGGTGCGTCGAATACGTGCGGATGCGACGCGAATCGGAGTTGCTGACAACACGGAGCTCGTCAGCTGGGTCGGGTCTGGATCCTCGACCTCGAGGGGGCTGAGGGGAAGCCTCGGCCCGGTGGGAGACGCTCGGCCTCGGACGGTCGGACAACGAAGGGTAGCCTCGGTGCCTCGTGAGCGGAGGGGAAGCCTCGGCTCGGATGATCGTGATCGGCCTCGGTCGGTCGGACGACGAGGGGTAGCCTCGGTCGTCCTGCTAGATGCGTGGCCGGCGTGGGGCGGAGGGGAAGCCTCAGCCCGTGGATCTGACGTCTCCATGAATAGACGAGAACACTTTTCAGGGGGGCCAGACCTTGGTTCCAGCCAAATCCCCTCCGATGCCTAAGTCAGATGATGATCTAAAAGAGGAGGCTCAGCGGGGACGGTTCGACTCGAGAGGAGATCGGAACGACGTCCACCGGGGCGAGCAGGGGAAGGAGATGAAAATGGGGGAACCAGGTCGTTGATGGAGTACTTTCGGGTTTGTTACCTGAGATGCCGTCCCCTGTCTAGTCGTCCTTCTGGCCCTTTTATAGGCCTCCCGTCGTGACTGCCCATGACTCACATCCCTCGTCCGCCCCCGATCGTGCCCCTCAATCCGCCTTCCCATCGCCGCTCCCTGCGCCATGCCAGCACCTCCCCATAACGGCCATTAAGTGGTCGCGGGCCTGGGGGAACGGTTATCACTGGAGTGGGCGAGTGACTTGCGCGTTTTCGGGGTCGGGTCGGATCGCCGTTCGGGGGTCCTCTAGGGGGCTTTGTCGGGCGGGCCTGATCTCGCAGACGGGCTTCTGGCTCCATCTTCTTTCGGGCTTCGTTTGGTGGGCTTGGGCCTCCCGTGACTTCGCGTAGTTGGCTGTGCCTTTGGGCCCATGCCGTTGGGCCTCCGCAAAATAGACGTATCAACCAGAGTATCCCGGGGAGCTCTTCCGGCCAGTTTCCTTCGGAGTCCTTTACTTTCTTTCGGAGGGGCTCTATGATGCATTTGTTGGCTGCTTCCACCATCCCGTTGGTCTGGGGGTGTGCTACAGAGGCGAAGAGGAGCTTGATCCCCCATTCCGCGCAAAAGTCTTTGAACCCCGCGGAGTCGAACTGTTTCCCGTTGTCTGTGACGATGGCCCGTGGTACTCCGAACCTGGAGATGATGGAGTTCCATACGAAGCTTTTCGCTTTCTTCCACATGATGTTGGCCAATGGTTCAGCCTCGATCCACTTGGTAAAGTAGTCCACTGCCACAATCAGATACTTCCGCTGCCCCCGACCCGGCTTAAATGGTCCGAGGATGTCGAGCCCCCATTTCGCAAAGGGGATGGGGCTCACGATAGAGATGAGCTCCGACGGGGGAGTTGAGGTGTGGTTGGCAAACCTTTGACATTCTTGGCACTTTTGGACGTAGTCCGTTGCGTCTTGGACTAGGGTCGGCCAGTAACATCCCTGCCTCAAGATCTTCTGTGCGACCATCTTTCCCCCGTGGTGATTTCCGCAGATCCCTTCGTGAACCTCCCGCAGGACGTAGTCGGCTTCCTGCGGTCCGATGCATTTCAGGTATGGGAGAACATCCGCCTTCATCCAGCGTCTTCGGTAGAGCGTCCCCTCATGGATCACGTATCGGAGCGCTTTCCTTTCCAGGGTCCGACGCTCGTCCTAATCTGTCGGCACCTCCACATGAGTGAGGTATCGTATGATCGGGTCCATCCAGGTGGGATCTTGGTCGATTGCCATCACCTCCCGATCTTCCGTGCTGGGGGACTGCAGGTTCTCCACGTAAATGGTGTGGCCCAGCTCCTTGGTTGAGGACGAGGCTAGCTTCGACAGCGCGTCTGCCCGCGCATTCTCCGACCGTGGGAGATGTAAGACTTCCGCGCTCTTGAACTTGGACAGCGCCGCTTTGGCGGCGGTGAGATACCTCTGCATTGCTTCCTCCCGCGCCTCGTAACTTCCCAGAAGCTGGTTGACAATGAGCTTCGGGTCGCTGAGGAGGCACACGGACTCAGCCCCGAGCTCCTGGGCCAGCCTCAGGCCGTTGATTACCGCTTCGTACTCCGCCACGTTGTTGGTGGCCGGGAACTCGAACCGCAACGCGTATTCCATGATGTTCCCTTCCGGAGACCGGATCGCGATCCCAGCCCCGCCTCCTGACTGTGTTGCCGATCCGTCTACATGGACTATCCATGCTTCTGGGACTCCTGACTGGACAGGGTGGAGGTGGTCAGACGAAAGAAAAGATAAGGGCTGGGTGATTACCGTTGCTGGGCCTTCTCCCTCCGGGGGCATCCTCCTTCCGTAGTGCATTCAGCGATGAAGTCGGCCAAGGCCTGCCCCTTGATGGCAGTGCGTGGCTTGAATCGGAGGTCGAACTCGCTCAATTCCACCCCCCCAGTTCAGCATCCTTCCCATTCGATCGAATCTCTTGAGATTCTGCTCCAATTGCGAGTCGGTCAAGACCAATATGGTGTGGGCTTGGAAGTAGGGCCTGAGCCTTTGCGCTGAGAGAACGAGGGCGTATGCCAGTTTCTCCATGGGCGAGTATCGCACCTCCGCTCCCTTCAAGACCCGGCTCGTGTAGTACACCGGCCATTGCACCCCACTGTCTTCCCTGATCAGTACCGAGCTCACCGCTTCTTTTGCGCGTGCCAGGTAAAGGCTTAGCGATTCCCCTTCTCGTGGCTTGGACAGGAGAGGCGGGCTGCGAAGGTATTCCTTGAGATCCGCGAATGCCCTGGAGCAGTCTTCGTCCCATGGTATCGCCTTCCTGTTGTCTGACGGTTCTACGATCGCTTTCCTCAGAACTTTGAAGAAGGGGAGCGATCTCTCCGCCGATTTGGATAGGAATCGCCCCAAGGCCGCGATGCGCCCATTCAGCCTTTGCAGTTCTTTGATCGTCGTTGGCTCCCGCATATTGATCAATGCCTCGATCTTGTCAGGGTTATCTTCAATGCCACAGTTAGTTATCATAAATCCCAAGAATTTGCCGGATCTTACCCCGAACGTGCACTTCGTGGGGTTGAGTCGAATGTTGTGTCACCGTAACCGCTCGAAAGTTTCACGGAGGTCGGCGACATGGTCCTCCGGCTTTCTCGACTTGACAAGCATGTCGTCGACGTAGACCTCCAGGTTCCTCCCGATCTGGGAGTAAAAAACCTTGTTGACCATTCTCTGGTAGGTGGCCCCTGCGTTTTTCAAGCCGAATGGCATCTTCTTGTAGCAGTAGGTTCTCCGGTCTGTCGTGAAGGCTGTCATCTCTTCGTCCCGAGGATCCATCTGGACCTGATTGTACCCTGAGTAGGCGTCCATGAAGCTAAGCATCTCGTACCCCGAGGCATTGTCCACAAGGTGGTCTATGTGTGGCAGGGGGTAGCTGTCCTTGGGACAGGCTTTGTTGAGGTCACTGAAGTCCACGCACATTCGCCACTTTCCGTTGGGTTTTTTGACCATCACCACGTTCGATAGCCACTCCGAGTACCAGACCTCTCGTATGAAGCCTACGTCGAGAAGACGCTCTACCTCCTCGGAGGCCGCCTTCATCTTTTCGCCACCCAGGTTTCGCTTCTTCTGCCTGACCAGCTTGAAGTTGGGGTCGGCGTTGATCTGGTGGACGATCAGCTGGGGATTTACGCCGGGCATGTCCTCCGGTGACCAAGCAAAGACGTCAAGGTTCGCCTCCAGGCACTCGACCAGTTGGCTCCTTAGGTCGTGGCTTAGTCCTCTCCCGATTGAGACGAACCTGCCCTCGATGTCCGTGATCGGGATCTGCTCTTGTTCCTCCGCAGGGGTGGGTCTCGGCCCGCTCCTTAAGTCGAGCGCGGCCATCTGGTCGACTAGACGATCCTCGGGCCCTTCCTCCTCCAGTTGGTAGCAGGTATTCGGTCTCCCCGCGTCACCTTCGACCTGCCCCATCGCCCTTGGCGTTCGGAACTTGATAGTCTGATGAAGGGTCGAGACTACTGCGCCGACGGTGTTGAGAAGGGGTCGGCCGATGATTCCGTTGTATGCCGACCCGATCCCCAATACGACAAATTCTACCGCCAGGGTCACCGAGTCTGGTGGGCCTCCGAGTGTTACTGGGAGGCGGATCGTGCCGACGATGGGGGTGGAATGACCCGTGAACCCTACCACGGGACCCGAGCAAGGTTCCAAGTCTTCCTTCCGCAGCCCCATCTTCTCCAGGGTTGACATGAAGAGGATGTCGCAGGAGCTGCCGGTGTCGATGAGCAGCCGCCGTACCATTGATGTGTCGATGATCACCGACACCACCAAAGCTGCGTCTGACCTGCACGCTGCTCCTGTCGTGCCCGTCCTCCCGACCGGTAGGGCCAGCGAGGGTTTCTCGGTCTTCTCCTCATGGTCCTCCTCACGCTGGGCCTGGGCCCTTTCTTACCAACCATGGCGGGCCCTGTCGCCTCGCGCCTGAGCCTTGCCCTCCCTTCGCCGTGATGGGTGAAGCCGTGTCATTGCAGGCGTGGTTTGTTTTTTCGTGGGATAGTTCGTTCCCACAGACGGCGCCAGATGTTTCAGAGTGTTTTCTCACTACAGTATCGTTGACCGTGGACTGCCCGGTCAATGTGGTCAAGGGGCCGATTAGGGTCCCTTGGGTGCATCGAGCGCGTGTAGACGCGACGCGAATCGGAGATGTAGTCGACGTAGAGCACGTCAGCTGGGCTGGGTCTGGATCCTTGGCCTCTGGGGGGCTGAGGAGAAGCCTCGGCCCGGTGTGAGGTGCTCGGCCTCGGACGGTCGGACGACGAGGGGAAGCCTCGGCGCCTTGGCTTGACGCGCGACCGACGCGGAGCTGAGGGGAAGCCTCAGCTCGGATGGGTGTGCTCGGCCTCGGTCGGTCGAATGACGAGGGGTAGCCTCGGTCGTCTCGCTTGATGCGTGGCCGGCGTGGAGCTGAGGGGAAGCCTCGGCTCGGATGGATGCGCTCGGCCTCGGTCTCTCCTGGCGTCGAGGGGTGGCCTCGATGCCTTGGCTTGACGCTTGATGGCGTTCGCCTGGTGTTGAAGTAAAGCTTCGGCACTTGGATCTAACGTCTTCCTGAACAGACGAGAACACTCGTCAGGGAGGCCGGACCTTGGTTCCGGCCAAATCCCCTCCGATGCCTAAGTCAGATGACAGTCTGAAAGAGGAGGCTCGGCGGGGACGGTTGACTCGAGAGGAGATCGGAACGACGTCCTCCGGCGCGAGCGGGGGGAGGGAGATGAAGTGGGGGAACTAGGTCGTTGATGGAGTACCTTAGGTTTTGTTACCTGAGATGTCGTCCTTTGTTCAGTCGTCCTCCTAGTCCTTTTATAGGCCTCTTGCCATGACTGCCCATCATCCACGTCCTTCGCCCGTCCCCAATCGTGCCCCCTCGATCTGCCCCCCCCACTCGCCACTCGCCCGCGCCGTGCCAGCACCTCCCCTTAATGGTCATAAAAGGGGCGGCGGATTTCGTGGGGGCAGTTATCCGTGGGTGAGTCGCGCGCTTCCTGAGTCGGGCCGATTTGACGTTCGGGGGCCCTCTAGTGGGCCTTGTCGGACGTGCCCGATCTCACAGATGGGCTTCTGATCGGTGGTCGGGTTTCTGGGCTCGTGTCTTTCGGGCTTCGGCCAAATAGGCGTAACCGTTTTAAATTCCTCTCCCAATTTAAATTCTTTGAAAATATTTAGCATGAGCTTAGACTTCCTACCCTTCAGTTGACTTAATCTCATTCTTTGGAATTTCAAAATTTTTCGCCGAAATCTTTAAATTACTACCTTATAATATATTCTAACCTATACCATTTCTTCTTTTACTATATATATACTACTCAAACTTATTTCAAACAACTCATTGTACCGACCTCTAAATATTTTTATGCGAAAAAGAACTCCAACGTTTCAAGTATGCCGGTTTTATATTCTTTCGTCTAATCCCTACTTCGTATTTTAACTTATATCATCTACACACTATTCTCCTGTATTTTATAATGATATTATTATATCTTTCTTTTCCTTACTTAAATATTCACAATTATATCTCTGTTTCATCTAACCAAGCTATCTCCTTATCCACGCCTCTTCTGTACCCGTTCATTCTGATCTTGTTTCATTTTCGGTTCCCTTACTATTGCTTAGACATCTAGTCATCCTACTAGTACTTGTCGTTGCCTATATCAACCTTAGTAGAGTATGGTGGGCCCATTAGTTTTATTGTGATGTCGTCGAGGTGCATGTATATAGGTAGTGTGTGTGAACCCCTGCATACCACTCATGTATGAGTGTGCTACCCTTAGTATATTAATGATTGTCTCTTGTGTTATATAAGCATACTCAGTGTTATTCATGATGTATATGAAGCTGTATGAATGATAGTATTTATAAATATATGTGTGGATAGCTATACCACTTTAGGGATGTCTGTGTATATTAGAATTTGTGTTAGAATATCTACTAGTGGCGTATGTAGTATGAAGGTACTTGTAAATGCTTGAAATAGTATACTAGTAAAGTCATGTGCATGTTAGGTGTAATGACCATACGTGTACTTATAGTTAAGTGTTCAGGCCTATTATATGATCTATATGTTAGCACGTATGAGCGTGTGCTCGTACGTAGATATGTATGTGCTTAGTTATAGGTAGATATATACATAGTGTATGAATATATGTGATATACGTATAGTAATATGGTTATAATTTTGTATAGTACTGCTTGCCTTTACGGGATGTTGTGTGTGTACGCGTATACCATGACGTATGCACGATTATGGTATGATGTAACTATATATGGATGAGTATATGTAGTAGTATACTAATTATAAGTAAATCGCTATGGTGTGTATATATTATATGTATGTGACTATATGATGAATGCATGTATAGGATGGTGTAATGTGATTGTATACATGTACTGATATTTGTATTATTATTATAGTATGTAAAGTGATTGTATTATGGGCGTGTTACTTGACTAAATATAAAGTGTGGCTGATATTATTTTGTGTATATGATAGCATGTGTTTTTACCTGTATAGTGTGACGAGTGATATGATTGCATTGGTATATGTATATATAAGAGTGGTGTGTTGGTATAGGTATAAATATCGTGTTATGAAGTATTATGGTTCTTGTATGAGTCTTTGAGTCTCTCTTATGCTTGAGTGGGTATACTCTAAGTATATTGTTATATTTGTCTGTGGTTTGTGTGCAGTGCTTTGAACGTAGTAGTGGATGATGTGTGTATAGTGATAGGTTTGGCTGTGCATGGTTACGTTATGCACATGGTTGTGGGTGGCTATACCATTATATAGATATAGGTGTTGGTTTGTAGTATAGTTCTTTACGAAGGACTTACATGTTTAAATGTATATGTGCTAGCTAACTAGGTGTATAGAATGTGCTATGTACATAGTGGTATGAGTGGCATGTATGAATATTATATTAGCGTGTGTGGGCGTGCACCATGCACGTGTAAGTATATGCTTAGCTATAGGTGTTTGCGACTATGGCATGTGTGTTGTGTCTTGAATATAGTTATATGATTGTAAGTGATGTTTATATAAGATGAAGTATCTGCGTGTATTTGAATAACTATATATTTGTGTACTTATGGTAGGGGTGAATGTATGTTAGATATAGCAACCATGATTTAATAGTGTATGGTGTGATTATATGTGTTGATATGTTTGGTGTTGGATGTACACTAGGAGATATAAGGGAATAGTATATCCATGTTTGTTTTGTGCATAGGTAGTTATCTATACGTGAAGTGCTACGATTGTATTTGCTGGTGTGGACTATTTTTTATGTCGGTATATGCACCATGATTACATGATAAGTGAGTGATAGTTATATAAGGGATACACGTGACATATGAATGATTGAAGTACATGTATGAATTTGACTGTTTATGATAGGTATAAGTGTAGAATGTGTGTGTATATATATACATGTTTGTAGTATTAATACTTGACTATCTAGTGCATATATAAGCACTTGTAGTAACTATACATGGTTTGAATTATAGTGTGATATGATTGAGGTAGTTACTAGAATGGCTAGATATATTTTTAGTTAGAAATTCCGAGGACGGACTTTGCTCTAATGGGGGTAGGATGTCACGGTCGCTTTTCGATCGTGTGCTTCTGTGCGTGTACTTTCTTTCCGTACGCGTATTTTTCGTTGCATCCTTCAGTATCCTAAACACGCGATGTTATATATCATTGTGACCCTCGGAAAGAGTAGTTATTTTTGGAATTTTTTGTGAACGTCATTTCACGGGTCATTCTCACACAAATCAGCTTTTAATGAAGGGGTGTCCTAACTTTAGACTTCGACGTTTAACCTCTTTATTTTTAGTTCCATTTTCTGTTGACCTAGCTCGTAACCGATCATCGTAGTCTTGACCCTCTCGTCGACACGGTCGTCCCGATATTTTTCTTGTATTTATCAGACACTGCTAGACCGACCATTCACATTAATCGCCTTTGTCCTTTAATTAGTCTAGACTAATTCAAAATTCAAACCATAATTAAATAATCTAATCAATCCTATAGGAATTCTTACGTATCACATGTTATTTCCTAGTCTATTTGCCACACAAGTTCTACCCTCTCCCTCTCACACACCCTCTCTCCAATCAAGCCTAAGTGTACTCCTTTCTACCCCGACTTAGCAACAACCCCTCATTCTAACGTGGGCACCTAGGGTTTTCTAAACCAACATGCAGCCGCCATCTACCCACGCCATACCCTTCTTCAACCTCAACTCACGCAACCCACCTCCTGCGGCCTCCCCTTGCTGGCGCGACTTTCGGCCACCCCAGGTCCGGCCATCCCCCTTCGTGCGCACCCTCCACCTGCAAACCGCAACTCCCTTCTCCTAGAAATTGCCTCTTAGCCCCCACATAACTGCCGCCGGCCATACCTATCACCTGCGTAACCTCCGGCCACCCTCACCCACCGCCGGTAGCCCTATACTGTCGTACCTCCTCTCTCTCTCTCTCTCTCTCTCTCTCTCATCTCTCCCCATCTAAAAAACTGCCGCATTGCCCTAAACCGGCCTGCTCCTCCTCTTGATTGCCGCCCAGCCTGCCACCCTCTCTTATGCTGGCCACCACCCTCCCATTAGCAGCTGCACACCCTCTCAAATACTGCCTCACCCTTCCATTAGCCGCAACACAAACTGCCTACTACCGCACTCCACCCTCCTTCCTCCCCTAGATCCGAATGGCCAGCACTCCCATTAAACCGCCGGACTTCCCCTTGCGCGACACCTCTACCCAACACCCAAACACCAGCCAACCCTACCACGACAGCTCCTATAAACTATCGTTCATCCCCTTGTTCTGACCGGCAGCCCCACAACTGCCGCATCACTACCCACGGCTGTCCACAAACTGCAGAACAGCCCCTCTTCGTCCACTTGCCGGTCTTCCCTTGCGCAACGACCCCACGGCAATCCCTGCCGTTCATCTTCCTCCTACGGTCATCTTCTCCTCTGTGTTCGCTACCGTCTTGTCGCTGTCTTCGCCGCAAGCCGTAGACGTCACCGTACCTCGCTCGTTACCGGAGTCCAACCCCTGATGTCTCTATCCAATGTCAGTGTAGCTCTCGCGTCCGTTGAGATATATTCCCGATCCGTAGAAAACCCAAACACCGCATGTTTAATCAAGATAAAAATCGTTAATTTTATTGTGTAGGTTAAATCACTAATTGGGATAAATAATACTGGACTGTAGGTTGGTGATTGGTGATTGGATGATTGGGTTGGGCACATAGGAGATTCTAGACCGTTGAACTGAGAACTACAGAGGTTATTTCTGGCAAGTGAAACTTTCTCAGATTATTGTTAGGCCATGTTTAGGCCATTCTGTGAATTTGTTTAAAAGAGACTAGGCGGTGAAATGATAGTCGCCTAGACGCCCATGCTAGATCTAGCTTGACAACGAAGCTAGATCCGACACCATACTTGATCTAGCTTGACAACGAAGCTAGATCCGACATGCTTGCCATGTCATTTTATGCATATCACATGTCATGTTTATTTTGATATAACGGTATACAATTCAATATCTGCTCTCATACTATTGCATTACATATTCCATGTCATTTCATGCATTGAATGTCTTGTAATGATTGTGTAGCACGCGCTACTATTGAAATGTAAGCTTCGACGAGTAGGACTTGACTCCTACATCATGTAATGAGGCTAGGTGCACCCCTATGCCAAATCAAGAATAATTCCTGGCTCGTGTTCCAGAAGCATGAAATGTATAAACACTTCCTGGCTCGTGATCCGAAAGATGGGCACCGGTCCATACACACGTGGAGGGGTAGGGTTAAGCGATCACTCAGCGTAGAAGTGTGACCATGCAGCAACTTCAGCTGAAAGGCGTAAACCCTGTGCACATCGTGAATACAAGTTAACCGTGAAATTGTGAATATTGTTTAGTAGCTTTTTACTACGACGTGTCCTACAAATGTTAACTATCATGTTCATCTTAAACTGATATATTCATTAAATGTCATGCTCATTTTAAATTGCTGCAATCATTGAATATCATTCTATGTTCCATATTTTATGCTGCTAGTTGCATTCATTACTTTATGTTCCCTGGCACAAAAGTCTCCCTTTTTCCTTTTGGAGATTTTTGCTGACATGTGCCCTTTTTTCTTTGGGTGTCACATGTCAGGCTTTGAGTCTGATGTAGTTGTTGTGGACGACAGTTTGCTGACGTCGATCTTGAGGTTGGCTATTATCTATGTTTTTGTTTCGGCCATGCTTGGGCCTTCTTTTTAGACTCTCTCTTGTACTTTATTTTATGGCTGTATCTCTGGATGTTTGGAATAATAAAATGGATGTTATTTGAATGTTGGTTAATTTTATTGACTGCTTTCAATTATTATTATTGTCGTTGTTTCATTGCAGTGCAAGAATCTGCGAATGGATGAACACACAGACGCTTATCAGACTGTAGCTTCACAGCTTCAGTCTGAGTGAACCTCTTCGCGTCTCGCCTTCCATACTTGGGAAGCGGGACGTGACAACTAGACTTAGTTTGCAAGAGATTGGACCAAAGCTAGGATTTTTATTATAAATCTATACCCATATTCGTTTGCAAGAGATTGGATGAATACGAACTATCACAACCTAGATTGTAACTCTAATTTGCACGAGAGTGGGCTCGAGGAGGGATTGAACGATGATGTCGATCCTAAAGCTAGAGGCTTATGTTAGGGTTTGCACAAGAGTGGGCCCTAACCTAGGTCGCTATAGACTGGCAATAGCACGAGAGTGTGAGCTTGGTTCTCTATTCAGTTATGACTAGTTCACCCGAATTCAAGTCTTGCAAAGTTGAGATTCGCTATTCACAGAGATAAATGACGATCCGTAGTGGGGATTCCCTAGCCCTGACGCCTTTATTATATTGAATTTGAATTGTTGATTGAACGACTGTGACAACAATATCCTATAAACCATCCTTCCACTAATAGCTTAGTGATCAAGATAGAGTACCGTCATTAGTCCTCCTCGTGTTCGATATCCGCTCGCCACCACACCATGCGCTTGCTGTAAGACTACGACTGTCTTCCAAGTGTGTATCCGGGGCCGATCAAGTTTTTGGAGCCGTTGTCAAGGAGGCGACGGTATTTTATTTTCTCTACCTATCTATTTCTTTTCTATTTTTTAGTTTTAATCTTTTATTCATCTATTGTGCTAACAATTCTATCTAGACTCTCTTTTTCTGTGCATGTACACAAGATCAAAGGCTTCCCAAGGAGACATATTTTTGACCCTGAGATCGTGCGTACGGCAAGGAGCCTTAGAGTTGAGAGGAGATCTGCTACAGAGGAAAATCAAATGGCCGCGCCGGAAACACCAGAGGAGCTGGCACAATGAATGACTAGGATTATCTCCATCCAAGATAGACTACGTCCCAAGACCATGCCAACCACCTCTCCTATAGCCATACCGGAGTTGGCGGCCGACAAGAACTTTAAGTTGAAGATGTGATTCGTGGTGTTGATGCAACAAGACCCATTCCATGGGAATGCTCAAGAGAAACCATACTACCATTTGCAAATGTTCTTAGCGAAGTGCAACACCTTCCAGATGCCTGGCGTGCCATTGGATGCTATTCGACTGTGTCTTTTCCATTCACCCTTCGTGATAAGGCTTTGTATTTTCTGAGGACGCAAGCCGAGGGAATCTTCACCACTTGGGATGAGCTAGCGAGCGCATTTGTCAACAAGTTCTATCCGCCATCCAAGACTATGAAGATATGAAGCGCATTGATGTCTTTCAGGCAAGGCCCTTAGGAGTCTTTATACGAGGCGTGGGAGCGCTTCAAGGATCTCCATCACCAATGTCCTCACCATAGCATTGAGCAGTGGGAGCTAGTGCATAACTTCTACAACAGATTGCAACCAAGCACCAAGCAAATTATTGAGGCCACCACCAATGGAGCCATTTTGGCAAAGGCACCGGATGATGTTACAGCCTTGCTTGAGGAGATGGCTTCGAATAATCAGCAGTGGCCTGACGAGAGGGGACATTCTTCGTCGTCCTTAAAGCCGGCTAGCATATATGAGGCAAAAACGGTGGCGGAGCTCGTTACCAAATTTGATTCTCTTTACCAAGCCGTATATAGACTTGAAAAGTTGATTAGCGAGCCACATGGAGATTCCAACGCGTCTGCACCCGGAGGAAGCATGAGCGACTAGCAGGATCAAAGCCAGGTTATGTTTGTTGGAGGGGAGCAAGGAGATGGAGATATGGAGCAAGCTCGATATGTTGCCGGTAGTAGCGGTTATTGGGTGAACCCGGCTACTGGGGGTCACCTCGGATTTTCATGCGCCAACAATGATGGAGCCTTGACTCCACCACAGCAGCAACGCCCACCGCAACAAACACAAGCCCGGCCTTCGCAATAACCATAGTATCAACAGAGGCTGCCCCACCAACCAAACTACCTACCGATGCAACAAGTGGGGCCCTATAGACCCCCAGGATACATTCAAGGATGGAGGGCACCCAAAGCACAGCCAAGGTCGGAGCATGAAGCAAGGGTTGAAGAATTTATGGCCGAACAAAGAAAACTAATGCAAAATTGACGGCTCAACAAGATTCCTTCAACACCGTCATGGCACAGTTGGCAGAGCAACTCACATTGCTCAACAAGACTAATTAACAATTACAGGCTCAACCGGAACAAAACCCACGGAGCAATATTGACCACATCAATGCGGCAGTGATGGTAATTACAAGAGGCAGGAAGGACACTACTCCTGCCATGACTCAAGCAAAGGAACAGATGGAGGAAATTTCGATTGAGAAGGAGCCAGTCAATGAAGAGGAGAGCCCAAAGGTGGCGAGTAACGGTGAAACATCTGAAGTAGAGAAGCCACGAAAGGAGCGAACTTATATGCCACCGGTACCATATCTACAGCGGTTGTCAAAAGCAAGAATTGGGAAGAGGCTCATTAAATTTTTGGATTACTTAAGAGGACTGAGCTTGAACATCCCGTTCTTAGATGCAACCGTTAAAATCCCATCTTATGCAAAATTCCCCAAGGATTTGATCGCGAGCAAGAAACGAACGGAAATGGTAATGCTATCCGAGCAAGGATCATAGTTCGCCAACGAGGGGAAGATGCCGACCAAGTTGAAAGATCTCGGTAGTTTCCGAATTCCTTGCGCGCTTGGAGGAATTCCCCTACAAAAAGCCTTAGTAGATTTGGGAGCAAGCGTGAGCCTCATGCCCCTAGCGATGTTCAAGAAACTGAATATGGTGACCGACCTCAAGGCCATAGGCATGAAGATACAGTTCACCGACGGGCGAATCACTAGGCCTATGGGGATAGTGAAAAATGTCCCGCTACAAGTCCCGGGTGGACTTTGCTTACCATGTGCCTTCGTAGTGATGGACATTAGAGAAGAGGGGGATACATCGCTGATACTTGGACTTCTCTTCCTAGCCATAGCTGGAGTGATTGTAGATGTGAGGGAAGGAACCTTGTCCCTCAATGTAAGCGACGTGGTGGTTGAGCTCCATTCCCAAGACGATGAAGCGTATGCATTGACCAGAGGAAGTGGACTACGTGGACCTCCTCAATGAAGTCATAGACGACGCCATACCATTTGCCATTGGAGCCAAGCATGACGACGACCATGTGGAGGTCCAAATTACCGAAGATAGTGAAATGATGGGAGACCCACCGGATCCTCTTACGAATGAAGAGAAGGACGACGCTGATGTCGTTAGGATTAAAGAACTATGCAAGCTCTCTACGGAAAAGCACGTCAAGAAAGCACCGCCAACAAATAAATCTTCGCCGTCGGTCAAGAAAAGGGAGGTCAAGAGCTCAAGTTTGGGAGAGTCATCCCCCACTACTACCCATGATGAGGGGCAGCCGAAGAACGCCGACAAAAATAAACAACTGAACCCAAGCGTCCTTCCCGGTAAGTTTGACACGCGCATCTTCCATACGCCAAACATCGAGCATTAATCGCGAATCTTAAGGGATCGAGCTCAAGACCTTAAATGAGCACTTTTCGGGAGGCAACTCGACGGTTCAATCTCAGTTTTTAGTTGAATTTTTCTTCCATTTTTTTAGATCTTTATTAGTGTATAGAGTCAAGAGTCGATGAAAAACCTGACAACAGGCTCCGATTTGCATTTCAGGAAAAGGAGGATAGGAGACCATATAAATGGAGGATGACCATAGCAATGGGGAGCACTCCAGGGATGCACTCAAACGCCAAGAGGAGGAAGAAACTGACGGGAGAAAGAAAATCAGATAGTGTCGCAAAAATAGAGAGTTGAAGCTTGAAACAGCGGCCCACTCGACCGTTGATATTTTCACTCGGTCGAGTGAAGACCATACTCGGTCGAGTTGGATACTGCACAGAGAAGTCTCGAAAAACCCCTCTCTGTAAATTACATCCCACTCGGCTGAGTGACTTTGTCACTCGACTGAGTGAACCTGACACATTCAGCACTTAAAATTCTCTGAGTGGCCTATCCACTTGGCCGAGTGACTTTGTCACTCGACCAAGTGATAGCCCCCACTCGGTCGAGTCGGGACTTATATGAAAATTTTCAAAATTTCAAAACAGCCGCCACTCGGCCGAGTGGTCACCGCCACTCGGCCAAGTGACTTACCCTATTAAAACCCAGTGCTCGGATC
Organism: Scilla litardierei; assembly: GCA_030789695.1. Classification (NCBI taxonomy): domain Eukaryota; kingdom Viridiplantae; phylum Streptophyta; class Magnoliopsida; order Asparagales; family Asparagaceae; genus Scilla; species Scilla litardierei. The sequence goes on from CM061131.1 coordinate 65,811,894, forward strand.
CCAAATTCCAAAAACCCCAAATCATGATCACTCGTCCGAACCTTCCTCCCTCTCTCACCCGAGCTCCTCATCACTCGCTCGAGCCGCCATCGTCGCGCTTGAGCGGCGCGACCCCCTCGTCGTCCGACCGCCTGCTGCCGCCGCCTAGCCGTCGAACGGCTATCCTAAGCCCTAAAAACAACACCCTTTCTCATATTTCTCATTTTGTAAGCCCTGATCCACCCCGAATCAAAATTAAACCATATTCACATCTATTTCTCTTGATTTTCCCCTAAATTTTTCGATATTCATTGCTAATCAATCAATTTTGTGTTTCAGGATAGCTTGGGGGAGATCAACGGCTGATTCGGAGCTTCGGGGGAGGCATCTTATTGCTTGAATTGCTCGCATGGAGTCGCGTCATGATCTGGTATACTCTATCCTTATTATTAGCACCCTCGCAGTAGCTTGCACATCGCACAGCATCACCATGCCCCCACGCACTAGGTCCCGTGTGCGGGAGCCCGCTGCCAAGTGGTTCTCCCTCCCTCCTAGTGACCCACCACCTACAATTCTGCCTCTTACTGCACCTATTCCACCCCCATAAGCACAGCCTGTCACGGCCGTCGACACGATGGGGATCACTTTCAGAGATGACGCACACCTGCCAGATTTGAAAGAATCTTACATCGATCGTTAGTCCCCTCTAGGTTTGCGCACATTGCTGATTTTGTGCGCCTAGGGGTATTCGAGGGGCTGCTCCAGTTGTAGGAGAACGTGGGGTGGCATGATTTTCTTTCGGTGTCGACGGATACCTACGTCCGTTCGACCCTCGAGGTCCTGAGTTCTATTCGTAGGACTCCCAGGGGTTGCACGTTTCGTCTGATGGATCGTGAGTGCGAGATCACTCTCAATATGCTCCGAGCCTATTTCCATTGGCCCCCTGTCCCAGACCCCAACCGCGCTTTTGGTCCCACGCACCACACCCCTTCTTCCTTTGAGGCTCATGCTTTCTGGACACTTATCACGGGATCACCACTCGCTTTTGACCCTAGCCAGGCCAAGGCCTCCTCTATCGTCCACTCGTGCCTCCGTATTACTCAGCACCTTATGGCGACCACTTTTCTTGCGAGGTATGAGCCTGGGACGATGTCTACGCCTGAGCCCTATATGCTCTATGCAATGACGAGAGAGAGAGAGAGCCTTCGAGGCCGGTGGAGATGTCTTACTCCCTGCCACTCAGATTGATATTGCCAGCTGGTATCTCAATCTCATGATTATCTCTATCATCGCCAGGATGACGATTCGTTGTGGCGGTCTGATCACCCTTCTGGCTCCTTTGTGAGGGGTTGAGATCCTAGCTGATTTGCCTCGACCTCTGGGCCCCACTTCCCTTTCCATAGACGTTATGGCCCGTATGAGGATGCTGCATCCTCATAGTCAGCACCACTGGGTTTGGCTGCACGGTCCATTTGCTGCTGATTATAGCGTGCTTCCGAGCCCCGCTCAGACCCACATTGGACCTACAGGTGGGGAGTGGAGACCAGAGATGGACCTCCTCATCCCAGCTGTGTATGTGCTTGAGCCTGAGGGTGCTCAGCAGGAGCCCCTCCTCGACCCTCTTGCCTCGGAGATCCCGATCCCTCAGCCTGCACCTGATTTGATTCCAGCTCCCGTCACTTCTGTACATACTTCTGCCAGTCTCGGGAGCACCTTTGCTGAGTCCACCACCACCACTGTCAACACCTCTGTGTCGTTGACTGCTGGCCCCATTTCTTACGTGATCTTTGAGAGCGTCTCCACTGCTGCTTTTGAGAGGGGTGAGCCTTCCTTTGTTTCGACAGCTGAGACCCTATCCTCACCGAATTTCACGACCTCCCTAGTCGTCAACCCTTCTGTCTCTGCCGTCGCTATTTTTACTTAGAGTGTCGTGACGTCTGTCTCCACATCTTTGTCTACGATCTCTCCACCCTTCTCGCCCTTTGTCGTCGCTTCATCTTCTGCCGCTGCTTACACTTCTAAGAGCATTCTTGTGTCTCAGCCTCCCACAGAGGCTGAGCGTCTTTTAGCGAGCACCGCACCTCACCCACACCCACTAGTGGTCACAATAGTCTACGGTGGCCGTGTGCGTCAGCCCCGACCTACACCTGCGTGACCCTCTGCCCCTGCTCCAGACACCCTCGTTCAGCACCTTCGTGTTGTAGAGGGAGCTATCAGTAGACTCAGAGCGGATTTTTGGGCTCTCGTCACCACCGTTAGTTCTGTGCAGACACACGTCGCCCTACTTCCTGGTATTCAGGTCTCCCTGAATCATATTCTTGTGCGCCTGCCACAGCCTCAATCAGTCGCACCCCGTCCCATCTCTCAGCAGGCACCACCCCCGCCACCCCCTCCCCCACCACAAGGAGGTGCTGGCGTCCCACCACCAACTTAGGCACACACTAGATGCCTATCATACTTTTGGCAGTTGCTCTGATTGGTAATTTTTGCTGCTGATTTTGCACCCCCCCTCTCGCCCACATATTTTGATCACTTTTTACATAGCTCTGTATTTATCTGTCTGGGAGAGAGGAGTTATTTTTGGGCCCTTATATTGCACCCCCTTGATCTGTGTGCTCATCACATCCATCATTTGCATTCCGCACTCATCAAATGCATATCCATCAATTCATTTTTTTATCTTGCATGCATCCACACCCACTCACTCTTCTCATTTCTATTCTTGTGCCACACTGAGCACATTGAGGACACTGTGCGATTTAGCTTGGGGGAGTGAGTGTCTCACGCATTTTTATTTACTTCATTTTTTATTTTTAGTTTTCTACCTTTCTTTATTTTCCACTTATTTTCACCCATTTTTGAAATTTTTTTCTCATGCACCACGTTTTCTTATTTTGTGTGTGTACTGCTTGTGTATAGTTAGTTCTTATTTTCCCTTTATCCTTATTTCTTTTATCCTTTTTGCTATAAATGAATTCTATGTGACGACGATGACTTGGAGTTAGCTTACTCTTATATGTGTATTCTCTTGCCATGCCATCGTTTTTATTTTAGATATCATAAGCTATACATCACCATGCATTTGAGAATAGTAACCTTCATCTTTATTATATGATTATGAATGTAAATCAAGCATTAGCTGAGTCTAAAAATTTATATCGTATACTTTTCATAGAAAACACACCAAGCTTCACGCATTGATTGCCTAAACTTGGAGTATTGCTTTGTTATTTGCTATCACTTCTATTTGAATGAAATTGTACGCTCCACTTCCCGGTTGATTGAATGTATGCCTTTTTGATATTACTGGATTAGTTTACTTTCTGAAATCAAACTGAGTAGAGTACATTACCCTGCTGAAAGTTGTCGTGCGCATACAAAAGAGTGAACTGAGCGTTGCATATTTTTCTTTCTCCACATATCTTGAACATCATTTCTATACTTAAAATCATTGGTGAATCTCCCCTTAGCAAAACTTATATTGGCATCTTCCCCATACTAAAAAGTCCAAGCTCCATTACCCCAAAATCGAAAGTGAAACACATGCATACCCTTCCATCTCTGATTTGGGATTGTTATTGTGAATATTCCTTTGCAAAAAACCAAACAAAACAAAAACAAAAGAGAAAAAGAGATCATAAAAAGAGAAAAGAAAAACAAAGAAAGAAAAAGAGAAGTTCATTGGTATATACGCAATCCTTCCTTCCTCTTTTCCTTTTTCTTATTTCACCTCTAGTCTTATAGAGCTTCAAAAAAATGGGAAACTCCGTATTGTTCTATTTGATGCCACCTCGCTTATAGATAAACTTGGGAGAGGGGATCTGATGATGTTTGAGAGATTGACCACTTATATGTACATGAAGACCTAAGCTAGGTAATTTTTGATACTTAGGGAGATTACTAGAGTATAACGAAGTCTATGAACTGAATGTTTGGCATGCACTTCATGAATACCATCTCTTTCTATTCTTATCGCTTTATAATGTGTAATACCTCTTATACTCCAAGTAGAAAGCGACCAATTGAAAAGTGTGCAATCTATAATTACGTATATCACTTTGAATGCCTTAGACGATGCTAATTCTAGAATAAATTCATACTTCATATCGTTTTGACGTTCTCAGTTTCTATATCGAATGCACTTATATAAGATGTGATATCGAGTTAAAAATCTCTGGCATGTTTTATTCATCATGTACTATTTGAGTAAGCAACTCTATGTTATGAGAGGATGATCTAGCACTTTCCTCTTCGCTCTCTTTTCTATCTTTCCTTTTTTTCGTTTCTTCCTTGTTTTTATCCACCGAGTTTGTCATTTTACTCATCTTCCTCGAGGACAAGTAAGATGCAAGCTTAGGAGATTTTGATCGGTCCATATTTTACACCTTTTTTCTGCATGTTTGCATATCATTTTGATCGCCCATTTCGCGTTTTTTACGATTATTCGACGATATCGCGTTGCTTTTCACTATTTCTTGTTTTTGTCAGATATCAGGAAATATGGAGCGATTTGGAGCATAAATGAGATAAAGAGACTTGCACGCATACCTGAGCATCGCACATGGCCCTATCGAAGAGCTAGCAGTGTTAGAGGATAAGGAAAAGAAGAAGTTCGATAGAATAGGCGAGGAAGCAAGGAGGAGAAGATATGACTCCAGAAACAAGCCACTCGGCCGAGTACGCAGTCCAATCGGTTGAGTGAAGGAACGTACTCGGTCGAGTACAACTAATACGAAAGAGCCTGGAGTCACAGCCCACTCGACCGAGTGAATGATCCCAATCGGCCGAGTGGAGAACTCCACTCGCCTGAGTGAGTTAGAGCTTTCTGAAGGAAAACATGCCAGACTTTCTGGAATTCTGGGGAGCACAGCAGAAGACTCACTCGGCCGAGTGAGGAAGTCCACTCGACTGAGTAACAAGCTCCACTCGGCCAAGTGACGTAGAGTGCCAAGAAGACCGGACCCCCGACTTCTCTGTTTTATTTGGGTCTGTCACTCGGCCGATTGACTTTTTCACTCGGCCGAGTGGCGCAATCTGCCTGTGTCGAGAGCTAGGGTTCTGGGCTGTGCCAGTGGCAAATCTGTCAGGATTTTTTTTGCCATTTTTGGCTTGTATTTAAGCATAGTTTTCATCCTAGACCAGGGGAAGACCAGAAAATAGGTTTAAGCTAAATTCTAATTATAATTTCCCTTTGAAGATTGAAGAACATGAATCTGGTTTGTTTTTCTTATCAAAATTTCGCACTTTAAAGAATGGGCTTTCTTCAAAATCTTCATTGCGATATGTTTTATTCATTTATCTTGATATTGCTATAATGAATCGTGAGTAGTTCCGCTATTATAGGGCATGGGGATGAACCCTATGGATCTAATTTTGGAATTGTGATGAACTAATTTAATTGTTGCTAGAATTGATAGATGGTTAGGTTGTGATTGATTTATTACGGATAGCTAGGAATTTCTATCGATTTGGAGTTTGCAAGAGATTGGATTCCGATCGATGGGAAGGCCTAGATATTCGATTTAGGTTTATAATCGAGATTCACTAGACATGGTTTGCAAGAGATTGGACCAAAGCTAGGATTTTATTATAAATCTATACACATATTCGTTTGCAAGAGATTGGACGAATACAAACTTTCACAGCCTAGATTATAACTCGAGTTTGCATGAGAGTGGGCTCGAGGATCGATTGAACGATGATGTCGATCCTAAAGCTAGAGGATTAGGTTAGGGTTTGCACTAGAGTGGACCCTAACCTAGGTCCCTATAGACCGGTAAAAGCACGAGTGTGTGAGCTTGGTTCTCTATTCAGTTACGACTAGTTCACCCAAATTCAAGTCTTGCAACGTTGAGATTCGCTATTCACAGAGATAAATGACGATCCGTAGTGGGGATTCCCTAGCCCTAGACGCCTTTATTATATTGAATTTGAATTGGTGACTGAACGACTGTGACAACAATATCCTATAAACCATCTGTAACGGCCTGTTTCAATCGTACCTTCTTCGTGCACGTGCTTTTGATCGTGCACGTGTTTATTTTAGACTTTATTTGTTTTTGAACGTTTTTGTGTGATATGTCGTCGTGATCGTCTCTGAAAGTATTAGTTTGAGGAACAACTTGGGAACGACATATCTCGAGTCGCTCTTCCGTAATACTAACTTATTTGACGTGACGTCGCGACTTTCTGTTTTGACGCGAGACGTTTCTATTTTTAGTTTCGTCCCTCGACGTCGAAATTTAGATCTGTCTTCTCCACTCTCTTTCTTTAGTCGTCCCGAACACACCAGAATTATTTTATAATTTTTGGACTTAATTTGACTTATTTTCTATTTTTTTGAAAGCTTTAAATAATTTTAAAACCTATTTTTATAAAATTTTTAATTACAATAAAATTACTATATTATAATAACGTATTAAAGAATTTTCTGGCAAATTTTCAGAATTTTTGGCCGCCCCAATTTCGTGTGAGGGAGAGGAGAGTAATTTTTAAGTAAATTAATTATTTTAAATTATTTTAATAATATTTTTCCGAACCCAAACCCTAACCCTAGCTCTAACCTATTTAAGTTAGCCCTAGGCAAAGTATTTTCGTCATTGCTCAAAACCCTAGCCGCCGTTTCATCTTCTAAAGCTTCGTCGCAACGTTGCGACGATCGCAACGTGCACGACCGACGGCCACCCCCGCAAATCTCAGCGCACGACCGGAGCAAGCCCCCGCATCGCCGCTTGCAGCGCCCGCTGCATCGCCCCCCCCGCTGTCGCCCGCTCCGACCGAGGCCTTCTCTCGGTCTGACTGAGAGAACAGCCGCTTGGCCGCTCCGCTGCACCGCTCCACATCGCCCTAGCGCCCGACCGATGGGTCCGCCCGCAGCGACCGAGAGGCCGCCCCGCACCCGCTCTCCACTCCGCCTCGTTGCAAGTTGCAACGTTGCAACGTGGCCCGCCCGCTGCGACCGATGGGATCTGTCGGTCAGACCGACGGTTCTCCTCGCACCCCCGCTGCAACCGACCCCGCTGCGCTGCTCAGTGCACGACCGAGAGCCCCTCTCGGTCTGACCGAGAGGAACCCCCGCACCGACCAAGTCCGACCGACCCAACTTCGTCGCAACATCATTTCTCCCACACCAACTTCTGTGGTGGGCCCCCCAAGTGCTCCTGAGGTGTTGTGGGCCCCCTTGGACCCCTAGCACTGCTGTGGGCCCCACTTGGACGTGCTACTTCACGGATTTGCCGTCTACGACGTTGCGACACGTCGTAGGCCTTCGTCGCAAGTTCGAACTTTTGGAGAGACGTGCGAGGACCAGATCTGAAGCCGAGGAGTCCTCCGATCAGACCCGACATCCAATCGACAGCAAACTCCGGTTCAGGTTGGTTCCCCGAAACTCGTAGAAACCCCCACAATAGCTGACTGAACCCTAAACTAAAAACCGTCAACTTGAACTAAATTTAATTTTCAGCTCCTGTAAAACGTTGTGCGAACATAGAAAATCGACGAACGGACAAATTTGACTGTGCACATAGGATAGATCGTCGATTAGGTTGATACATCAAAAAAGTGACTTTTGACGAATAGGATAGTCCCGAAAAACCTAGAAACGAAACCTAATAGGATTTGACAAATTCGCGACCTGACACCGTCGCCGTGACTGTTTCAGACGGACTACCGCGGACGCGACGACTGGACGAGACGCTTCGGGAGGACGACGCGCTCGCCATCGCAGGCAAGTGTATCCACTTGCACTTTTGGCCGTGTTTAGGCCTTAGTTGGTTAGAACTGTTAAATGTGAACAAATAGAACCGGACGTGAAATGATAGCGTCCGGGACGACTCTTGACGGCTCAGACTTGACGACGAAGTCTGAGCCTGACAAACAACAATTTTTGATGCTGTAGGGCTATCATGTGTGTGCGTGTGTGTGGACACCCTAGAATAACCTTCCCTGTCGTGTCACGTCACGTCCCGTCTTGCACAGCCCGCTGGGCAATAGGGCACTCGCCGAGTGATCCCTTGTACAGACTCACAGCCTGCGGGCAATAGGGCACTCTCCAAGTTGAGAGAGTGATCCCTTGTACGGATACACAGCCCGAGGGCAATAGGGCACTCTCCAAGCTAGAGAGAGTGATCCCTTGTACGGATTCTCAGCCTGCGGGCAATAGGGCACTCGCCAAGCTAGAGCGAGTGATCCCTTGTACGGATATCTTGTCTTGTCTTGTCTTGGGGTTTGGGGTTGGGTTGAGCGTGCGCACGGTAAGAGGGTCTGATCCCCCTAGAACCGTAAGGCGTGAACCCTTTCGTGTCTCACTTGTCTTGTCATGCCTTGCTTCCGTCACGTCACGTCTTGTCCTGACACCGGTAGGCTAGTCCCGCAGTTGGTAGCACACGCTACAACTACTACTTGTTGCGCTTTACTTTCCTGCTACGTTACTTCTCTTGTACTTGTTGTAACCCCAGCATGCTAATCAACCAGTAAAACGTTGTCTAAAAAGTTGATACACTTGCAGTAAAGTCTAACCCTTCTTGTAGACTTTACCTGACGTACAGTTCCTTTTTCTTGGGTGCTGTACGTCAGGTATTTAGCCAGAGTTCGTGGACGAGGCAGACTCGCTGGAGTACGTGGAGCCGAGGACGTCGTCATCAGAGCACATGCCTGACAAGGACCAGACCTTGAGGTCTTTTAGTCGCCACTTACAGAGGTTATTACTTTCAGTTTTCTTTTAGATAGTCTGTTGCCATGCTTAGGCTTCTTTTAGACTTTGTACCGGTTGGATATTATTTCTCCATGTAAATGAATGCAAATTTCCTTTTCCGTACTTTTGTTGTTTCGAACTATAATAATGCAAGAACCTGAAAAATCTTTTAAAATGGTACCTTTACAGACGCTTATTGGGTCCGAGCTTCTCAGCTCTGGCCTAAGCGGGCCTCGTCACGTTTCTCTTCCGTCCATTTTGGAAAGCGGGGCGTGACAGGTTTTAGTGGTGGCCCATGCAGGTCTTGCAAAAGTTCGGAACAATAAAAGTACCGCATTCATTGATATCCACGTACAAGTCTGAATTAGTTTCCAAGTCTTAGATAGTAGGAAGACTTAGGTAGACGTCACAGGTTGATAGTCGGATGCCTTGGTTAAGATTTAGTCGTCCTCGTCCTAGACTATTTTAGCATCCCCATTTGACTCTGATCGTGCTAGAATTTCTAGAGTCCTTCTCTCTTTGTCTTTCGCTCGGATCCATCGACTTCGGGCCCAGCAGAACGTAACCTCGATTCTCTTAGGAACCCCCTCTTTAGATCCTGATTATAGTCTAGCTCATAGGAAGCCTTTGAGCTGAGTTATCCAAATCTTTAGACGACCCGATGATTAGAACCCTTGTCCTCCAGCATCCCTCTGATCCTTGCAAATTTTGTGCTATCGACCATAGAGTCCCATCGTGGCTCTTCACGATTCATATCTTAAGCGTAATCTTCATGCGATCATTTTTCCTTTCTCTCGACTCTCGTGATCGTTTCCTAACGATCATCACCAATCCTTCGAATCCCTTCCCTGACCAATTCTACCTTCTCTAAAATTATTTTCGACTTTCCTTATTAAGTTTTCGCTCCAGATTGATTTCTTTGAAAACCCCTATATTATATATTTAAAATTTGCTGTTTTGGATCGAGTTAAAACTTTTAATTGACTTGGAGCTTTCTGGGACGTAAAAATTTTAAGTCAATATCTCGCACTCGTTTTAAATCATTATTCCTCAAATTCAGTTTTATTTGCCTTGTTTCTAAAATATATATATTACTTTTATAAACTACACAATTTATTTCTACTATCTTGTACTTATTTTCGAATTTTTCCCTTTCCCAAAACCTGCTTCCTTTAAAAGTATTTTCGAAATTCATTATTAAATTCTCCACCCAATTTGACTTCTTTGAAAACTTTTTATTTAAAATTTCTTACTTTCGGTTGATTTAAAATTCTTTCGCGAATTTTGAAACCTTTCGGTCGTAAAAGTTTTAAGTTACGACCTCGTACTTATTTTCGAATCAGTATCCATCGAATTTTAGTTTTAAAACTTTGTTATTATTTCGGGAATTCAATATATCATTTTTCTACCTACGAAATTATTTTAACCATTTACGTACGTACTTTAGAATATTTTTCTAAAACAAAGGGGGATTTTAAATTTCTTACATATAAACATCTATATGTTCATCGTGCTCATACTTCAAGAACCTTTGTTTAAATTTATTTTTTTCATTTACAAAACAATCGCTACCTCATCCCACTTTTATTTCCTTTATTTCTTGTTTTCGAAACCCATTATTAAATTCTTCGCTCGGTTTAACTTCCTTGAAAACCCTTTATTATATATATTTAAAATTTATTGCTTTTCGATTAAAAGTTCCTTCTTAGATTTTGAAATCTCCTTGGTCGTCAATTTTCAAGTTACTACCTGGAAATTATTTCAAATCGGTATCTTTCATATTTTCATTTTTAAAACCGTGTTAACATTTTGATAATTCAATTTATATTTTTCTGGGCTACCAGATCTATTTCTAAATCGCTTACAGTGCATACTTTTAAAATATTTTCTGGACTAGGTGGAACTTCAATTATTTTTATTATTATTATCATATCTGATCTATGTTCCTCGTGGCCACATTTCAAAATCTTTGTGAAAACTTATTTCCATTTGCAAAACAATCGTTTTCCACCCAACCAACTACCTCCTTATCTTGCCTTATTTGAACTCGTTCCTTCCGATCTTATTTCGTTCCGCTTTTGATTTAGTTTTCTTTCCTTCTTTTATCTAGACATTAGACCTTGTAGTTATCCATGCTATCTCCAGTTTAGGAGTAGGCCCTCTGGTAGGTGATGTCGTTGCAGTGCCTGAGTATAGGTAGAGTGTGTAGACCTGTATGAGTGTGTCATCTTTAGGATCCTGATGTTTGTCTCCTGTGTCTTGAATGTGTACTCAGTGTCAACCATGGTATGCTGGAAGTTGTCTGAATGACGATATTCATACTTATATGAATGGTGTCATCGCAGGCAGATCCTTAGACTGAGTTTTAATTTTAATGAATGGTTTATCTTGGTTGTATGTGACTGTATCAAAATTGTGTCTTCTTTAAACCAAATCTTTAAAGTTTTAAAACTAGCTCACAAGATCACAAATCACTTATCCTCCCTCATCCATTACCGCAACACCACACGTTTTTCCAAATGTTTTAAAATATTTCTTTGGCCTTGAAGTCTCTCTTTCTCTTCTCTTCTTTCTTCCTTAAACAAAGATTTTCATGTTTATGATTGTTATATTAATTGGGCCTAGCTATTATCGTTGTAGGATTTTGTTTGCGGGTAGGCTCAGGGAGTGAGATGAGTTTTATTCTGGCAATGATTAATTGATTTTGGGAACACGAGGATGATGGATTAGAATATTTTTTTTGGATGAAAAGAATGAACTGTCTCAGACTTATTTATAATACCGATGTGAGACGGACTCAATGAGAAATTCTGGTCGGATGAAATTATACGAGGAGATGAGAACTTATCAGACTTGAGGCTTAGACGGGTGGTAGATAGGAGTAACTGTGGAGTATAGTTGAGTTAGGGTGATCATGAGATTGAGTAGAGCTTATATTATCATTGAGACGGATTGATGAATTGACGTGAGAAGACTTTGAGAATAACACGACGTGTGGAGATAAATGGATGATTAGGCAGTCGGACTTAATGTTGGTTGGGATTAGTTATAGTGAGTAGGATGAGGGGTAATTCTGGCAGATCAAATTATTTGGTGGATGAATTCATGGAGAGATGTGACGAGAATGTATTGAAGACACGACGATTGCTGATTGGTGAAGGTATTATAGGATAGACAAATGTTTTGTCTTGGATTGGTGGATGACTAGAATCGCGTTTTTTTTGGAGATTTATTAATGTTGGGAAAAGGTTTAGAAATTCAAAAGATATTAATGAGCGATGATGATGCTTAGTGGAGTGGTACGATATCAGAAGATGTTATTATTTCTATGAGAACTTGGAGTTGGAAATTGGAACGGTAATGATGGATCTATATTATTAGGAGGTGAGTTTAGTCGTGGCTTTGCCTAGTGAAAAGATGGATTATGGGGTATTATTGAGGAATGTTGTTCGAAGTTACAGGATTAGAAATCTTTACGAGTAGGTATGAGAGTTGCGGGTATAAGGTTATATGAGTAATATTATTACTAGTGTGAGTGATTCCGAGGGCGGAATCATTTCTAAGGTGGGTAGAATGTAACGGCCTGTTTCAATCGTACCTTCATCGTGCACGTGCTTTTGATCGTGCACGTGTTTATTTTAGACTTTATTTGTTTTTGAACGTTTTTGTGTGATATGTCGTCGTGATCATCTCTGAAAGTATTAGTTTGAGGAACAACTTGGGAACGACATATCTCGAGTCGCTCTTCCGTGATACTAACTTATTTGACGTGACGTCGCGACTTTCTGTTTTGACGCGAGACGTTTCTATTTTTAGTTTCGTCCCTCGACGTCGAAATTTAGATCTGTCTTTTCCACTCTCTTTCTTTAGTCGTCCCGAACACACCAGAATTATTTTATAATTTTTGGACTTAATTTGACTTATTTTCTATTTTTTTGAAAACTTTAAATAATTTTAAAACTTATTTTTATAAAAGTTTTAATTACAATAAAATTACTATATTATAATAACGTATTAAAGAATTTTCTGGCAAATTTTCAGAATTTTTGGCCGCCCCAATTTCGTGTGAGGGAGAGGAGAGTAATTTTTAAGTAAATTAATTATTTTAAATTATTTTAATAATATTTTTCCGAACCCAAACCCTAACCCTAGCTCTAACCTATTTAAGTTAGCCCTAGGCAAAGTATTTTCGTCATTGCTCAAAACCCTAGCCGCCGTTTCATCTTCTAAAGCTTCGTCGCAACGTTGCGACGATCGCAACGTGCACGACCGACGGCCACCCCCGCAAATCTCAGCGCACGACCGGAGCAAGCCCCCGCATCGCCGCTTGCAGCGCCCGCTGCATCGCCCCCCCCGCTGTCGCCCGCTCCGACCGAGGCCTTCTCTCGGTCTGACCGAGAGAACAGCCGCTTGGCCGCTCCGCTGCACCGCTCCGCATCGCCCTAGCGCCCGACCGATGGGTCCGCCCGCAGCGACCGAGAGGCCGCCCCGCACCCGCTCTCCGCTCCGCCTCGTTGCAAGTTGCAACGTTGCAACGTGGCCCGCCCGCTGCGACCGATGGGATCTGTCGGTCAGACCGACGGTTCTCCTCGCACCCCCGCTGCAACCGACCCCGCTGCGCTGCTCAGTGCACGACCGAGAGCCCCTCTCGGTCTGACCGAGAGGAACCCCCGCACCGACCAAGTCCGACCGACCCAACTTCGTCGCAACATCATTTCTCCCACACCAACTTCTGTGGTGGGCCCCCCCAAGTGCTCCTGAGGTGTTGTGGGCCCCCTTGGACCCCTAGCACTGCTGTGGGCCCCACTTGGACGTGCTACTTCGCGGATTTGCCATCTACGACGTTGCGACACGTCATAGGCCTTCGTCGCAAGTTCGAACTTTTGGAGAGACGTGCGAGGACCAGATCTGAAGCCGAGGAGTCCTCCGATCAGACCCGACATCCAATCGACAGCAAACTCCGGTTCAGGTTGGTTCCCCGAAACTCGTAGAAACCCCCACAATAGCTGACTGAACCCTAAACTAAAAACCGTCAACATGAACTAAATTTAATTTTCAACTCCTGTAAAACGTTGTGCGAACATAGAAAATCGACGAACGGACAAATTTGAATGTGCACATAGGATAGATCGTCGATTAGGTTGATACATCAAAAAAGTGACTTTTGACGAATAGGATAGTCCCGAAAAACCTAGAAACGAAACCTAATAGGATTTGACGAATTCGCGACCTGACACCGTCGCCGTGACTGTTTCAGACGGACTACCGCGGACGCGACGACTGGACGAGACGCTTCGGGAGGACGACGCGCTCGCCATCGCAGGCAAGTGTATCCACTTGCACTTTTGGCTGTGTTTAGGCCTTAGTTGGTTAGAACTGTTAAATGTGAACAAATAGAACCGGACGTGAAATGATAGCGTCCGGGACGACTCTTGACGGCTCAGACTTGACGACGAAGTCTGAGCCTGACAAACAACAATTTTTGATGCTGTAGGGCTATCATGTGTGTGCGTGTGTGTGGACACCCTAGAATAACCTTCCCTGTCGTGTCACGTCACGTCCCGTCTTGCACAGCCCGCTGGGCAATAGGGCACTCGCCGAGTGATCCCTTGTACAGACTCACAGCCTGCGGGCAATAGGGCACTCTCCAAGTTGAGAGAGTGATCCCTTGTACAGATACATAGCCCGAGGGCAATAGGGCACTCTCCAAGCTAGAGAGAGTGATCCCTTGTACGGATTCTCAGCCTGCGGGCAATAGGGCACTCGCCAAGCTAGAGCGAGTGATCCCTTGTACGGATATCTTGTCTTGTCTTGTCTTGGGGTTTGGGGTTGGGTTGAGCGTGCGCACGGTAAGAGGGTCTGATCCCCCTAGAACCGTAAGGCGTGAACCCTTTCGTGTCTCACTTGTCTTGTCATGCCTTGCTTCCGTCACGTCACGTCTTGTCCTGACACCGGTAGGCTAGTCCCGTAGTTGGTAGCACACGCTACAACTACTACTTGTTGCGCTTTACTTTCCTGCTACGTTACTTCTCTTGTACTTGTTGTAACCCCAGCATGCTAATCAACCAGTAAAACGTTGTCTAAAAAGTTGATACACTTGCAGTAAAGTCTAACCCTTCTTGTAGACTTTACCTGACGTACAGTTCCTTTTTCTTGGGTGCTGTACGTCAGGTATTTAGCCAGAGTTCGTGGACGAGGCAGACTCGCTGGAGTATGTGGAGCCGAGGACGTCGTCATCAGAGCACGTGCCTGACAAGGACCAGACCTTGAGGTCTTTTAGTCGCCACTTACAGAGGTTATTACTTTCAGTTTTCTTTTAGATAGTCTGTTGCCATGCTTAGGCTTCTTTTAGACTTTGTACCGGTTGGATATTATTTCTCCATGTAAATGAATGCAAATTTCCTTTTCCGTACTTTTGTTGTTTCGAACTATAATAATGCAAGAACCTGAAAAATCTTTTAAAATGGTACCTTTACAGACGCTTATTGGGTCCGAGCTTCTCAGCTCTGGCCTAAGCGGGCCTCGTCACGTTTCGCTTCCGTCCATTTTGGAAAGCGGGGCGTGACACCATCCTTCCACCAATAGCTTAGTGATCAGGATAGAGTACCGTCATTAGTCCTTCTCGTGTTCGATAGCCGCTCGCCACCACACCGTGAGCTTGCGGTAAGACTACGACTGTTTTCCGGGTGTGTATCCGAGGGCCGATCAGTCACTTCAGACCTATAAAATGAAACTGAAGCACAAAAGAGTGGCCCTAAAAGTAGAAGCTGGAGAGGTCCTTAAGGCAGATGATGAGTCGGAGCTTGATGATGACATTGTCCTTTTGACCAAGAACTTCAGCAGAATGCTGAAAAAGATCAGTATCAAAGGGCAGAACTTCAGATCAGGAAACAATGTGCCACGACCAAGTAATCCCACTGCTGGTAAAATTGTCAGTCTCCCTACTCGGAGATATGACCAGAAAAATAAAGGAGAATGGATACAGTGTAGAGAATGTGAAGGCTTTGGACACATACAAGCAGAGTGTGCAAACACCTTGAAGAAGCAAAAAAAGGGAAGTCCTTAGCTAGTACTTAGAGTGATGATGAGTCTGAGGGAAGTGCTGGAGATGAGGATATCACCAGCAACTATGTTGCTTTCACATCATCCTTGAAAAGACAATCTGATTGCAACACTCACAGTTATGTTGGATCTGATGTTGCATCATCAGTTATGACATCTGGCAATAAGCTAGACAATGTCAGTCCCAGTATTGCAACATCAACTACAACATATAACAGTGAATCAGATTCTGAAGCTGAAAGTGATGAGGATGTGAGTGACGAGAATGTTCGAACAACCTACCAAATGATGTATGATAAATGGATGAAGATCTATGAAATAAACAAAATGTTGAAATATGAGAATGTCATATTAAAGGGAGAAAAGGAAGAAGCAAAAGCAAGAATCTTGGAAGCTGAATACAGTCTCAGGAATCTAGAAGGTATCGTCAGAAAAACTCTACTCAGGGCTGAGAAGGCTATGAGTATTCTAAGCAAGTGGAACTCCGGGAAGTCAAAACTGGATGATATTCTGAATATGTGGAAGATTTCAGGAGATCGCACTGGTGTGGGGTACAATAGAGGAGCATATTATCATGTGCCTACGGAGAGACGAATTCTTGTTACTAAAGAACTTGAAAGAATGGGTTAGCACAAAGACCATGATCAGAAGAAGAAGCAGACTAGAGGCATAAAAGGTGGTCATCCTGTGTGCAGTTACTGCAAGTTCATAGGCCATACTGAGAAAAACTGCTTCAGTCGCATACGACATTGGTTACAAGGAAGAAATGTTAGACACCCTGATATGAAGATGAAGAATCAATGGGTAAGGAAGTTTGAACTGTACTGCATGGTGGCCTACACATCATTGATCACATCCTCTGATAATATGTGGTATTTTGATAGTGGATGCTCTCGTCATATGACTGGTAATAAGAAAGTGCTAGATAATTACATGATATGCACTAGAGGTCGTGTGACATTTGGTGACGGTCGGAAAAGTAAGGTTGTAGGAAAAGGAGATCTGAATATGGTCGAGTTTCCTAAACTTAAGAACGTTCTACATGTCGAACATCTTAAAGCAAACCTTATTAGCATCAGTCAGATGTGTAACCAAGGGATATTAGTGAGGTTTACTAAGGAGAGATGTCTTGTGTTTAATTCTAGTCAAGAATGCATTCTTAGTGGGAAAAGATCTGCCGACAACTGCTATCTCTTTCAAGAGACTACTACTTGTCTTCATACTCTTGCTGACGTGTCTGAATAGTGGCATCAAAAACTAGGGCATCTGAACTTTAAAACTCTTATGAAAATCTATAAGGTGGGTGCTGTCAGAGGAATACCTGTGTTAAACAAGAAGAAGAAAGGTGTTTGTGGTCCATGTCAAATGGGCAAGCAGTAGAAGACTAGCCACAAGCAACTGCAGATCATTACTACGTCCAAGATTCTGGAACTTCTATATATGGATCTGATTGGACCGACATCTGAAACTAGTGTCGGAGGTAAGAAATACATTTTTGTCGGTGTTGATTTTTCTAGGTTTACATGGGTAGATTTCCTTAAGGAAAAATCAGACACTTTTTGAAGCATTTAAGAGATTATGTGTTCGTCTGCAAATTGAGAAATGAAGCATTATCTGCAAGATTGTTAGAATCAGAAGTGATCATGGAAAGGAGTTTAAAAACTGATCATTTGCTGATTTTTGTGAGTCCCGAGGTATTGCTTACGAATTTTCAGCCCCAAAGACTCCTCAACAAAATGGAGTTGTCAAGAGGAAGATCGAACCTTGCAAGAGATTGTTCATGTTATGCTAAATGCTAGAGAGTTCAGTGTAAGGTAGTGGGCTGAAGCTATCAATATGGCATGCTATACAGTTAATAGAGTTTATCTTCGTCCTACAACTGAGAAAACCCCGTATGAAATCTGGAAGGAAAGAAAGCCAGATGTCTCCTACTTTCACATCTTTGGAAGCAAGTGTTATATTTTAAATGATCGTACTCCAAGAGGGGAGTTTGATGCTAAACGTGATGAAGGAATATTTCTGGGTTACTGTACATCTAGCCATGCTTATAGAGTCTACAATAAACGTACTAATACTATGATGGTGTTTATTAATGTTGTTGTCGATGATTTTGATCAGCAAACAGACACTGCCACAGCTGAAGGGATGTCATCACAGGAGGACTGCACAGAAGAAGAAGAGCATGTTGTAACTGATGTTGCAACACCAGATACAACACATGATCATGTTGCAACTGATGTTGCAACACAAGAGACAACATTAGCTGAAGAACCTGAAGGTGGTCAAGTTGTTACTTACACTCATGATGTGATCACCAGAGTTATTAGGGACCACCCTCCAGAGCTGGTTATAAGGGATACGTTTGAAGAATGTCGTACAAGAGGCACGAGCCGTGTCAACTACCGAGACCTTACAGGGTATGTATGTTTTATCTCTCTTGTTGAACCTAAGAATGTGAATGAAGCTCTTCTTGATGAATTCTGGGTGTCAGCCATACAAGAAGAACTGAATCAGTTTCAGGGGAATGATGTCTGGACTCTGGTTGAAAGACCAAATGGTATAAATGTTATTGGTACCAAATGGATCTTTAAGAACAAGAATGATGAGAAGGGAAACATAACTCGCAACAAAGCTCGTTTGGTGGCTCAGGGTTATACTTAGGTTGAAAGTGTTGATTTTGATGAGACGTTTGCTCATGTAGCACATCTCGAATACATCAGACTCTTACTAGCAGTAGCATGTAGTTTCAACTTCAAACTACATCAGATGGATATGAAGAGTGCCTTCCTCAATGGTATTCTGAATGAAGAGATCTATATGGAGCAGCCCAAAGGCTTTGAGGATCCGTTCTTTCCAGACCACGTGTATCAGTTAAGAAAGGCTCATTATGGTTTGAAGCAAGCTCCGAGAGCTTGGTATGAGAGGCTAACCAAATATTTACTTCAGAAAGGCCACGTTAGAGGGGGAGTTGACAAGACACTATTTGTTCAGAAAACCAAGGCCGCAGTGATAGTAGCTCAGATATACGTTGATGATATAGTGTTTAGCTCTAACTCTCAGAAGTTAGTGAATGAATTTATTAATCTTATGCAGAAGGAGTTTGAAATGAGCATGGTGGGAGGACTCAATATGTTTCTTGGTATTCAAGTGAAGCAATCCAACGAGGGACTGTTTATATCCCAAAGTGAGTATGCAATGAATCTGGTGAAGATGTTTTGGCTAGAGAATGCTAGAAAGGTATGTACTCCTATGTCTACAAGTGAAAAACTCACTAAAGATGATAATGGTAAGTATGTGGAGGTTACGCTGTATTGGAGCATGATAGGGAGTTTTCTTTATCTAACTGCTAGCAGACCTGGCATCAGTTTTAGTGTGGGAGTGTGTGCTTGTTATCAAGCATCTTCCAAGGAGTCTCTCATTACGGCAGTAAAAAGAATTCTCAGATACAGAATTGGTACCGCTGATTATGGTATTTGGTATACCAAAGATACTAACACTCTTCTGTCAGATTATAGTGACGTTGATTGGGCATGCAATGCTGATGATAACAAGAGTACTACATGTTGGTGTTTTTATGTTGGAAATAATCTTGTTTCATGGTACAGCAAGAAGCCGAATTCTATCTCCTTATCCACGGCAGAAGCTGAGTATATAGCCGCTAGAAGTTGTATAGAACTATTATGGATGAATGATATGCTAACTGATTATGGTATGAAACAAGTTGTGTTAACTATTCTATGTGACAACCAAAGTGCTATCAATATTTCGAAGAATCCAGTGCAACACTCGAGAACAAAGCACATAGATATACGTCACCACTTCATTAGAGAATTGGTAAAGAAGAAAGTGCTTATTATGGACTATGTTGCAACATCATATCAACTGGCAGACATATTCACTAAACCACTTAAGTCAGGCAGATTTGAAGAGTTACGACAAGCTCTTGGACTTTGTCGTATTTAATCTCTATACCTATGTTATATCTCATGTTGCAACACGGGGAGGTTTTGTTTTAAAAGTGCTCATTAGTTTCGGGTCTCTATTTCCGCGCTCATTTCCACTTCCCAAATTTTCAAAGAAAAGAGGTCCTCTATTCTAGGGTTTCCTTGTGGATCTCTAAGAAATACTTCTTCTTCTCCATTGATATGGCCCGTGATCAAGATCGAAAATCAGCACAAGCGCCTCGCCGTTACTCTCGGTGCTCTTCCTCAGTGAAAGCGACATCGTCTTCCTCCTCGCCTCCTCCAATGAAGCAAAAAAGGGTGGTATCTCGATCTGCTCGTGTTCCTTCTCGTGATTATCCCTCTCCCTTTTCATCTTCGGTGTCTTCCACCCACATGCATCACCCTACCCTGACCAATTTGGAAGTTATGCCTTTTGCCACAATTTCTGTTCAGCGGGAGGTACCCACTTCTTCTGCGGATACTTTTGTTCTAGTTACCATAAATGACTGGTTCTGGCATCTTCGAAAGTCTGGAAAGAAGTTCGATTTGTCTTATATGGATTTTTCTTATGTGTGTTTTGGTCCCTATCGATTGGACAAATTGGGTGGAAAGTTGAAAAGTGTCCAAGTGGTTGATGACAACTCTATTATTCTGGTCACTTCTCGACGACGTTACTCTTTAGTCAAATTGACAGAGATAGTCGTTTTGGAAGAATCAGATTCTTCCATGTCTATATCTAATGAGGCTGTGGGTGGTCATGCCGGTGGTGAGGAATCTTCTGGTCCTCCCAACCCTCCTATCTCTGATGATGATCAAGATTGGGGTCACGGCCCTGAAATTCCTGCTGATATGGTAGATGATTATCGCATGGAGGATAATGTTGCTGCTGATGACTCTAGTATCCCATCTGCTCCTCTTGATCATGCTACCTCTGAGGATGATCAAACATTGGGTGAAAATGACCCTTCAAATGTTGCAACACTGACTGATGTTGCCTCTGATGTTGCACGTGATGTTGCCACATCACCTCATGTTGATGAAGAGATTTTGGCTGATGTTGCAACACAGGATGCAACATGCACCCATGTTGCCCCTGCCGCTTCTACTAGATCACCTCCTATCTAGCCTGTGCCTGTTGTTGAGGTCCCTCCTTCTATCTGCAAGCAAATGACCTCCTCCAAGAAAAGATATGTTCCTTCCTGATCTTCCTCTCCATATCCTTTCAAGAAGGATAAATTCTCTGCTGAAGCAGGTTCTGTCTCTCCCCCTATTTACAGTCTCTGATGCTATGAACAAACAATTCTTTGACCTACCATGCAAGAAAAGTTGGTCGCATTACTCTGACAGGTCAATTCTTGATGAAAAGCACCTAGCTGTTGACTCTCTTTCTAAAACCCAGTTTGTTTTTGTCCTGATGGACATCAAGCTACTCCACTCAGCCATATGCTTTAGACCTTTCAACCCTATGCTTGTTAGGAAATTTTATTGCAATCTATCTAGATCAGCAGGAGTAGCTCTGTCCAGATCATCCTTCCACTCATATGTCAGGGGGAAAATTTATCTTTTTCCCCCTCTGTGATAACAAGCTGCTGAAGTGGACCTGTTCTGCCTCTCTTTCCTCCTTTGTGGACACTGTTGGTACTGACCATGACACCTTCATTAAGGTAGTCACTACTGGAAAAGTGATAAGCTGGCCCAAGTCCACCTCTTTTCCTTCCTCCTCCTTATCTGCTAAATATTTTCTGCTCTATAGATTTGCAACAAGAAATTGGCTACCCACTTATAATGTGTCAGTGGTCACTAAAGATATGTGCAAATTATTATATTGTGCTAGTACTAAGCAGCCCTTCAATTTGGAAAGAATCATCCTGATTCTATCTTATCTCAGGTAGAATCATCTGTAGCATCACCTTCTTTACATCATCCTTGTCTAATTTCCTTGTTGCTACACTCTCAGAAGATATTGCCCGCTGCTAATGAACTGACTATTCCTTCTGAGAGCAGTTGATTTACCATTAGATCAGTTGCTGGAAAGACTGATGACATCTTCATTGTGCCTTCATCGTCTCCTGTCATTGGAGCTATTCCTTCATATCCAGTCTCTCCTGTCAGTCAACCCTCTGCTGCCCCTCCCCCTACAGTTTCTGAGCTCACTGTTGGATCAGATTCCCTTATATGTGAAGACATCTTCATTTATGAGGCTGCCTTAAAGGATGTGGACACTCAGAATGGTCTTCTTCAGGCTCAATAGACCATGTTTGAGAACAGGATTCTACTTCTGAAGACCAAACTGCTCTCTCCTTCTTCAGTGGATTCAGATGGTGAAGCTGATGGCAGTTTTATATGAGATTACCCGTTGGGATTTATGACACAAAGGGGGAGAGTTTTTGTTGGTTGGAGTGGTTGGTGTTTTTTTGTGGTGGTTTGGTATGCTCTTGCTGGTTCTTGCTATTTTGTTGTTTCAGTTGTTCTGGTACAGTTCTCTGATCATGTGTAGTCTATTGCTACTTCTGTTAGTATGAATTAAGAATCAGTTCATCTGTTGAATCTGCTTTTTCTGGATATGATCTTATGCTCCTGAATTTCTAGTTCATTTTCTACATGACTTTCTAATAATGAGATTGTGACACTAAATACCAAAGGTGGAGTTTATTGGGTCACACATAGTGTGATCATTTTGTCATTATTGGCACAGACTTATTTTCAGTGGATCTTGGATATCTTGATGGGAAAGATCTTATTATTACTCATGTTGTAAGTCATATTAGAAGTCATGTTGCAACATGAGTTGCAACATGCTGTTCTAACTTATCGAAGAGAAGTCCAAACTGCGGAGGTGATTGCATTGTCTTCAGATCTTATTTTGCAAACGTCTTCAGATCTTATACTCTTATTTAGTTATCCTCAAATTATTCTGTTGTATGCCTTGTGTATAAGATTTCCTGAAGATCCGATTGAAACTTTAATCCTGCAACTATTAATGGGTTCTGATATAAGTGGGATCACATGCCCTAAGTAATTCCTTGATTTGCAGGCTGTCAATCTGCATGGGAATCTATTGAACTACCTTCCATAACTACACCGAGATTATAGGGAGTCGGTTTAAATAAAAGACATGCGGATTGTCTCTAGGGGTTTTATCGATTCGAAGATCGTGATTGTTAACTCCAGGAGGGAGGCTGACGGCTACCTAAGGTAGGAATCAAGGGAGTTGATTCGAGTCAGGTTTGCAAAGGGATCTTGCATGCAAGTGGAGCTTGCATAGATTACTCCATATGGTTGGTTGAGACCACCCCACTACGGTTTGTATTAAGGTGGAGCATGTTCCTCCGAATAGAAATCCAATATTAGTGATTGTGTTCATTTTTATTATAGTGGAGTAATCTGTTTTTCTGGGCGTGGCCCCGCAAATGTAGGTGAGCGCACTAAACTGCGTTACCAAGTTTTGTGTGTCTTCTTTTAGATCTATTCATAGTGCTATATGTTCATTTGATTATCTTCATAGTACTGAATTACACCTTTTATTAATACAAAAATAACAAAATAGGCACAGAGTTCGCATAATACCTCAACTCGGGGATCCACATCAATCGCAGGAGATACAACCGGAAGACGCATCCATCAGCCATTAACACATTGATAAAAGGAATGATACCGAACTTAAACGTAACTACTAATTATACGATATGAACAAGATAAAGCCTACTTTCATAGAGATGTTCTCGAAACTAGCCCTGCTGATTAGGGAGAAGGCGAGGAGAAAAACATCAGCCCCTCGATAGCTAAAAGACATGAGTCTATTGTAGTCTTCCTGACCTGCAAAAATTCGGATTAAATGAATAATACTGGCATGTTGACTTGCTATTTTCTTGCCATATTGTTGGATCTTAAACAGATTAATACAGAAATTAAAAAAACAGAAACATAAAAAATGATCGGAATAACGTAACAATTAATAGCATTGGATATTACGAAACCATTTTTTAATTATTCAATCCAAAGTACAAATAATATCAACTCCTAATCGGTTAATAGACCGCTAGATTGTTTTAGAACAAAATAAATAGCCGAATTTTCAGCCTTGAATTTTTTAAATCTCTTATGTTATGAACGAGAAACAGATTTGGAGAAGGGTTGAGGCTAGGAAACCCCTAGCCTCCTTTATATAGTATTCATAATGGGTACTCATGTGGGTGGATACCCAATAGGCCCAATAGGTCCTATTCATAACACTTCCCCTTATCCAACCAACGTGGTATACTCGACTTTATGAATACTGAATGATTCATTAGTACTACTGAGTATCTTAAAGGGTGGATACTTCTGGATCCAAGTTAAGGGTAACTGCCTCGTTAAAACCCCTTAGCTATGGAAAACCCTGTGGGAAAAACCGATAGCGAAGGGAAAAGAGTATAGCACTCCATAACTTCCCCTGATTTGGGAATGTGTCGAGGGGTGGATACTTCTGGATCCAGAGTCAATGTGGTTGCCTCATTAAAACCTTGACTATGGAAAACCCTGTGGGAAAAACCACTAGCCAAGGAAAAAGAGTACAACTTTACAGTTGACTCCCTCTAATCTGATCAAGCTTCAGGCTTGCAGATCTCCTATATATCTATACATTTATCTCCTATGTGTCTATACATCCATCTCATCAGCAACATTCCGAAAGCAAAAGTAAAGTACAAGCATCACTCATCTATACAAGTTTCACTCATATAAGGCATTAGCAGAAACTAAAAGAGTGCTAGCAAACTTGGTAGACAGCTCCACGTCTCAATCGTCATTGTCTGCGAGGTACTTCAGGACCTGGCATTATATGTTCTTGAGCTGCTCCTTGGGTGATGAGCTTCTCGGGATGGTGGAAGGATGTAGACTTGGAAGGATTCTGTGTAGATCTTCAGGGGGTGGACGTCCCGTTTATGCCATTCATCGCGATGATCTGTAACCTGCATATGCAAATACATTTAATATAGAGGATTTTTCCTCGACCCTTGGAGATAGCGCAAAAGCTACATATCTCTGGTCCAGTGGCGCGCTGGGGGCACTGCACTGTACCTGGCTAATAGCTATACTGCTAACGATCAAAAGAGACGCATGTAGTTGGCCAGGTAGAAGAGTGTTACAAAGACACTTAAGGTACTTCTGGACCATATATATTCTTCCCCTCTTCCAGCTAACGGAAAGGGGTCTTTTAATGTATATCCATACAACCAAATAGGTGTATTTGGTGGAGAATGAAATAATGTTTCTTCATCAATCATCATTGTATGAAGTTTACATCTTCGGGATGATTTATTAACGTCATCTTCAGGATGATAGTTCATTTCCAGGATAATAGTTCATCTTCAGGATGATGGTTCATCTTCAGGATGATTAAAGTTCTGTAAGCCTAGAATTTATGCCTAGCTAGGGCTTTCATATCATATTATATCTGATAGATAGGCTTTAACAGATATTTCGGTAATTTTCTCTTCAGGAGATCCGATAATATTTTGAGTTATTAAAATAATCTCAATTCTCTTAATTTGCTCTCTTAAGAACAATACTATTTTTAAGAGGTGCAAACAACAACCTTTTAGTATGAGTCCTTTAGGGATCTTTGTCTAGGTTGTCTTTCCTTTAATCATATTATTAATATGTGTCCCAAAAAGAAAGGAAAGTAAAGAAAATATTTGTACATGCAGTTGAAGAAATTTTATATCGGTGATGTTGTCACATCCAATAGCAACATCAACCAAAAATTCCCTCTTTTTGCCATTCGTTGGGTTACGCCTTGACATAAACCAGTCGATGCATCAGATTCATCTTGTAAGTGAGTTCAGCTCATCTTACTTGATTACTTCCTGGTTTGAGCGATTTATACCTCTAAGAACTATAGCAAATTAAAATGCTTATAGCTAACGATTTTATTTTAATTCTCCTTCAATACTCAGTTATCCCACAGGATTTGATATCATTTTTGATACCAGGACTTCAGGTCCAACACCTCATATTTCATAAGTGAGTCCAGCTCACCTTATTATTGCCTCATTCCACATTATTATAATTTAGCCAAATCTCTATCTTTGCTTCAGGCAAAGCAGAGTTGTGGAAACGATATTTTATATTTAACTGGCAAAATGAAATATGAGAGAATTTGTCGACAAAATGTGTTCTTTCTTGTCCAAAACTCACCTCGTACGTACTATAATCATTTGATTTCTCCCAGAGGTGTCTCCTTCACGACGCGTTAAAGAAGTGAAGGTTCTGGGACGGGTAAAGAATATGGATAGATCCAGAATTGGTCCTTAGCAACCAAGTTGCAATAAGGTTCTGGATTTGAGCTCACTTTCCTGTGGTGGTATTGTTTTTTCGGTCTCCAGGAGTAGATCTCTCTTTTTGGAGCCTAGTGGTATGTCCTCTCATCCATTGAGGATATCCACTTCTGCTACTGGTGGATTGCATCCAATATATTTGGTATGTCAATCCTAGCTGGATTTTTAGTAGCAGGGATGTGAAAGTTTTGACAATATCTATATTGTCAGTAACTATGTCTGATAACTGTTTTAACAGTTTCATAGGTGTGGATCTTCAGGATCTCATCACAATTCATGATAACCAGATCATAGGTATTAATGATTTAAATGGTCATTTGAGCTTCAGGCTCATGGATGATTGTAGTTGATCACTCCTTATTTTACACCTTTTTCCGCATGTTTGCATGCCATTTAGATCGCCCAAATCGTGTTTTTCACGATATATCGACGATATTGCGATGCTTTTCACGATTTGTTGTTTTTGTCGCATTTCAGGTGATTTGGCGCGATTTGGAGTGATCTCGAGATGCGCTCACTCTAGACGGTCACCAACGACCTCCCCGAGGGGTATTTTGCTGTTGGAGAGGAGCGGAAGAAGAATGGATGTCGTAGGAGCGACGAGGAGGCCAAAATAAGCAGATTGGGCATTTTTTGTGTCCCACTCGGCCGAGTGGAGGAGCCACTCGGCCGACCAGCGGGACACTGCTCGGTCGACCAGTTCAGACACGAGTTACCTGTGCACTCGGCCGAGCACCGAAGACCACATCGGCCGAGTGACGATACCACGTCCGCCCGAGTGGCGCCCAGACGAGGCCCTTCCAAAACATCGAAGTTAATGTTTTTTCGGCTGCCTGAGCTTCAGAAGACCCACTCGGCCGAGTGGTAAATCCCGTCCGCCCGCGTGCAGTGAAGCCATCGGCCGAGTGACGACAACTCACTCGGCCGAGCCGCCCCCGAACTGAAGACCCCTGAAAGTCCCGACTTACTGGAAAATTGCAGGGTTTTCACTCGGCCGAGCGACTTTTGTCACTCGGCTGAGTGCGATGCGCTGCCTGTAGCGAAAACTGCGGAAAACAGGCTGTGCAGGGGTATTTTGGTCACGATTTTTGGACGATTTTTGGGGCTATTTAAGCCCTGTTTTTACCCTAGTTTAGAGAGCCATCTCTTAGATTTTTTGCAGCTTTTTAGATTACTTTTTAGCTTTATTATTGTGATTGGAGAAGAGGAAAAACTTGGATTTTTGTTGGATTAAATTGAAGAACTCCATTGGTTTGCATCTCTTTTTCCTAAAAATTCTATTTTTATTGTTTATATCATTGTTGTGATGAATTCTATTGCTTATTTCATCGATTATTTTTGTGCTATTGCTATGATTTGTGAGTAGTCTCCACGTCTTGGGGTGTGGGGATGAACCCTACAAGCCCTATTTCTTATTTGTGATGAATTGGTAGAAATTGAGCTAGAATTGCTATTAGGGATTAGATTGGGATCGATTTACTACGGATATCTAGGAATTCATATCAATTGGGATTTGCAAGAGATTGGATCCCAATTTGTTAGGAAGCCCTAGAAATCCGAATTGGGTTGGAATCGGATTTTCGAAGTATCGGTTTGCAAGAGATTGGACCGATACTAGGATTAACGATTGCAATTCCCTGCCAATACCCGTTTGCAAGAGATTGGACGGGTAGGAACTATCCTAATTTAGATTGTGGACCGAGTTTGCAAGAGATTGGGCTCGGTGCGCAATTGGACGATGATGTTGATCCTAATGCTAGCTTCCCTAGGCTAGGGTTTGCAAGAGATTGGACCCAAACCTAGGATAGCTATAGACCGGCAACAGCGCGAGAGCGTGAGCTTGGTTCTACATTCAGTTGCAACTAGTTCATCCGAATTCTCATTCTAGCAATTTCGATACCGACGAACAACATTTATGAAATACGGTGAGTAGCGGGAATTACCCATTCCCTAGACGTTCTTTATTTGATTTGATATTTCGCACATTTGTCTGACGATTGTGACAGGATCGCCCAGGACAATTTTCTCTGTTCTCAAATAGCCAGGTTGATTCGGAGCAAGCACAGTCATTCGTCCTCCCTGTGTTCGATACCCGCTCGCTGCTACACCGTGCACTTGTGGTAAAACTACAACCGTTCTTTGGGTGTATATCCGGAGCGATCAAGTTTTTGGCGCCGTTGCCGGGGAGGCACGATTTGTGACGGCATTCGTCATCGACCACCCGGTTACTTCTTCTTTCTCTCTCTCTTTACTTTCTTCTGTTCGCACATCCTCCCTGTATTTTGTGTAAGGCCTTTGCAGGAAGAATGGAGGATGCAATGTCAACAATAGGACTCAGTCAGGAAGATTATGACTCCTTCACAGACCTCCTTAAGGAGCTTGTCGACGAGGTCCACGCTACCGGAGCTTTCGCTATCGATGTCAAGGACCCCGACGAACAGCTATTTGCTAGTTTCGTGATGGACCAGATCTCCCCGGAGGGGACTATCGGGGGCAATGTCAGAGTTGACGTGATCGACGACAAATTATATTTCGAAAGAGGTAGAGCAAGTGTCGAGGATCACTATACTTCGGAAGGATCTTCAGAGCAAGCCAATGTTCAGGGAGTTACACCCCATGACCCTTACTCTTGCTTCTATGAATCGTCTGATGTGTTTCTTGATTCCAGGAACGAACCGGAGCTGAATGAAAACTCTGACGATGCTAGCATAGAATCGGAACACGCCTATTTTGATGCATTGTCCTCGCTAAGCAGTGAGTCTGACTCTTCACAAGAGAGCGCGCCACCTGAGCACGAGCTAGACCCGGATGGCAAGGAAGGAGCGGAACTCATGCGAGCCGATGAAGTAGAAGGAGAAGCGCCTCTTCAAGTAGAACTTAAACAATTACCTCCGAATCTAAGGTACGCCTTTTTGGGTAACAAGTTAACTTTCCCGGTGATAGTGAACTCCCACCTCACGCCAGACCAACTTGAAAAACTCCTAGACGTTCTTAGGAGCCACAAAGATGTCTTGGGATACACTATCTCCGATCTAAAAGGGATAAGCCCTAGGCTTTGCACGCATAGGATCCATTTGGAGGATACCGACGCCACCTCCATAGAGCCTCAAAGGCGGTTAAACCCGAACATGAAGGAGGTGGTTAAAAAGGAAATCCTAAAATTGCTAGAAGCCGGTATAATCTATCCTATTTCAGACAGTAGGTGGGTTAGCCCCGTTCACGTCGTCCCCAAGAAAGGGGGGATGACTGTCGTAAAAAATGAAAAAGGTGAGCCCATATCTACGCGCACCGTCACGGGATGGCGAATGTGCATTGACTATAGGAAACTCAATAAAGCTACCCGAAAGGACCATTACCCATTGCCCTTCATTGATCAAATGCTTGAACGCCTTGCAAAACATAAATACTTTTGCTATCTAGATGGGTATTCGGGATTCTTCCAAATCCCTTTGCATGAAGATGACCAAGAGAAGACCACTTTCACTTGTCCCTATGGCACCTACGCCTACCGCAGGATGCCGTTTGGCCTTTGTAATGCTCCCGCTACTTTTCAGAGGTGTATGACATCCATATTTTCCGATTACATTGAAAATATTATGGAAGTTTTCATGGATGACTTCTCGGTTTACGGAAGTGAGTTTGACTCTTGTTTGGAAAATCTTACTAAAGTCCTAAAAAGGTGCCAACAAAACAATCTCACTCTCAATTGGGAGAAGTGTCACTTCATGGTTACGGAAGGTATAGTTCTCGGACATCTTGTCTCCTCAAGAGGAATTGAGGTAGATAAAGCAAAGATTGAGGTAATCGAGAAACTCCCTCCTCATATTAATGTCAAGGGCATTAGAGGCTTCCTTGGTCACGCGTGGTTCTACCGCCGCTTCATAAAGGATTTCGCCTCGATTGCCCGACCACTTACTTCTTTGCTCGCTAAAGATATTCCTTTTGTTTTTTCAGGTGAATGCTTACAAGCCTTCAACGCCTTGAAAGAAGCACTAGTCTCAGCGCCCATCATACAACCGCCGGATTGGAGCCTTCCTTTTGAGCTAATGTGTGATGCTAGCGACCAAGCCATTGGAGCGGTATTGGGGCAAAGAAAAGATAAGAAGATTCATGCGATATACTATGCGAGCAAGACATTGGATGACGCGCAGAAAAACTACACAACTACCGAGAAAGAGCTTCTAGCGGTCGTCTATTCCATAGAGAAGTTTCGCTCCTATCTCCTCGGTTCCAAGGTGATTGTCCACACCGACCATGCGGCATTGAAGTATCTTTTAAACAAGAAGGAGGCCAAACCTCGGTTGATTAGGTGGATACTCTTGTTGCAAGAATTCGACCTAGAGATAAGAGATAAGAAGGGTACGGACAACGTCGTGGCGGATCATTTATCTAGGCTCATTCGCGACAAGGATGATGAGAGCTTACCTATTGACGACACATTTGTTGATGAGAGGCTATATGCGGTAAGGACCGGTGAAGTACCTTGGTACGCGGACTTCGTCAACTACTTGGCTTGCGGAATCAAACCGCATAGGATGTCCACGCAACAAAAGAGGAGATTTATGCATGAGGTCCGTAGCTATTTTTGGGAAGATCCTTACCTTTTCAAGATATGCAAAGATAGTGTCATCCGTAGGTGTGTTTCTAAGGAGGAGGCGACATCGATCATTTTGCATTGCCACGGTCTACCGTGCGGAGGACATCATGCCGCCTCTAAAACAACCGCTAAGATCTTGCAGAGCGGGTTCTTCTGGCCGACGATGTTTAAAGACACCCACAACTTTGTAAAGGGATGCGATAGATGCCAACGGACCGGGAATATCTCCAAGTGCAATGAAATGCCAATGAGGCCCATCCAAGAAATTGAGCTTTTTGATTGTTGGGGAGTGGACTTCATGGGACCATTTCCATCGAGCAATGGCAACAAATACATCCTATTGGCCGTCGACTACGTCTCCAAATGGGTGGAAGCAATTGCCACCCCTACTAATGATGCAAGGGTCGTCTCCAAGTTCTTCAAGCAAAATATCTTCCCGCGCTTCGGAGTGCCTCGTACCTTGATAAGCGACAGGGGAAGCCACTTCATAGAGAACAAATTTGAAGCCATGCTAAAGAAGTACGGAGTAAACCATAGAGTTGGCATGGCCTATCACCCCCAGACGAGCGGCCAAGTGGAAGTCTCAAATAGAGAGATCAAGCAAATTCTCGAGAAAACCGTGGATCGGTCTAGAAAGGATTGGTCAATGAAGCTAAACGATGCTCTATGGGCATATCGTACGGCCTTTCGCACTCCCATAGGCACCACACCGTTCCGACAAGTTTACGGGAAGGCTTGCCACTTGCCGGTAGAGTTGGAGCATCGCGCATATTGGGCCATCAAGACCTTTAACTACGACTACAAGAGTGCGGCGGTGAGGCGACTCTTGGACATCAACGAGCTTGATGAAATAAGGAGAGACGCCTATGAGAGCTCGAGAATCTACAAGGAAAGGACCAAGATTCTCCACGATGCCCGCATAACCGTCACGGACTTCAAAGTAGGAGACAAAGTCTTGCTCTACAATTCCCGGCTCCGACTATTTCCCGGTAAGTTGAGGTCACGTTGGTCCAGACCTTTCACCATCAAGCATATACAACCGGGAGGAGCTTTCGAGTTGGAGAGCAAGGACGGTTCCACGTTCAAAGTAAATGGTCAAAGGCTCAAGCACTATTCCGAAGGAATCCCGACGGGCGAAACCAATAGGGTGTATTTGCTCAAGGAACGATCGGATGATCTCTCGGACCTCCTTGATGAGGTGATAGAGGAGGCGATTCCTCACTCAATTGGCGCTCTTTTTGATGAAGAACTTGAAGAAGGCCCGGATTTAGGCCATGAAGAGAATAAAGATGATTCCCCCGACTTCTCCGCTGAAGAAGATGAAGGCGACGCTGATGTCGCAAGGATTCGAGAGCTCTGCAAGCTCTCGAAACTGAAGTCTCCAAAGAAAGCTCCGCCGGCACGGAAATCGGCACCACCGGCAAAGCCAGGTTGATTCAGAGCAAGCACAGTCATTCGTCCTCACTGTGTTCGATACCCGCTCGCTGCTACACCGTGCACTTGCGGTAAAACTACAACCGTTCTTTGGGTGTATATCCGGAGCGATCAAGTTTTTGGCACCGTTGCCGGGGAGGCGATTGCGTTTGATTCTTTCTCACCCTAGCTATTCCTTTTTCTATTATTACTATCATTATTTTTATTTCTTATTTCTTACCTAACCCTTCCACGGTGCTAACCATTTCTTTGAAACTCTGTTTCCCCTGTGCATGTACACGAGATCTACGGCGGACCCTGAAGCTTTATTATTTGATCCCGAGATCGAACGTACCGCGCGGAGACTTAGAGCGGAAAGAAGACAAGATCCAGAAGGGAGGTATATGACCAACCCGGAAACTCCTGAAGAATTGGCGGCAAGGATGGCGAGGATAATTTCCATTCGCGATAGGCTTCGGCCTAAGACCTCTTCTACCACCTCGTCCATTGCCGTGCCGCAGTTGGCGGCTGACAAGAACTTCGAGCTAAAGACTGGATTGGTGGTTTTAATGCAACAAGACCCATTTCATGGGAACGCACATGAGAACCCCCACTACCACATCCAACTATTCTTGTCGAAGTGCGCCACATTTCAGATGACGGGGGTCTCCATCGATGCTATCAGACTGCGTCTCTTCCCTTTCACGCTAAAGGACAAGGCACTCTATTGGTTGAGGATGCAGGCTGACGGAGTCTTCACCACTTGGGACGAGTTGGCAAGTGCATTTATTGATAAATTCTATCCGCCATCCAAGACGGTGAAGATCCGGAGCGCTCTCATGTCCTTCAAGCAAGGACCACAGGAGACGCTCTATGAAGCTTGGGAGCGTTTTAAGGATTTGCAGCATCAATGCCCGCACCACAGTATAGAAGATTGGGAGCTAGTTCATAGCTTCTACAACGGTCTCCAACCGGGGACCAAACAAATTATTGATGCCGCGGCGAATGGTGCAATCTTGTCAAAGACTCCCGAAGAAGCTACGGCCCTAATTGAGGAGATGGCCTCAAATAATCAACAATGGGGCGATGAGCGAGGACACTCCACGTCCTCCTTAAAGCCAACAAGCATCTACGAGGCGAAGGCCGTAGCGGAGCTCATGAGCAAATTTGATTCTCTCCACAAGGTGGTGGAGAGATTGGAGAAGTTCATCACGGAGCCCCAAGGAAGCCCTTCCACCTCCGCTCCAACCAACCAAATGTGTGATTGGCAAGACCAATATCAAGCCATGTACTCGGGAGGAGAGCAAGGAGAAGGATCCTTGGAGCAAGTACAATATGTTGCGGGGAACCAAGGGTATTAGTCCAATCCGGCCGCAAGAAATCATCCGGGATTCTCCTACGCCAACATTGAAGGAGCTTTGAACCCGCCTCAACCACTACCTCAACAAGCTCGACCACCACCACCCCAACAACAAAACTATCCACCGAGAGGGCCTACTCAACAAAACTTTCAACCGAAGCAACAAGTTCCACCATATAGGCCGCCCGGTTACAACCAAGGGTGGAGGAATCAAAATCAAAACCCTCCGCAAGCTCCACAACGATCCGACTTCGAAGCTAGAGTGGAGGCGTTCATGGTCGAGCAAAATAAGGTGAATGCTACTTTGAAGGCGGGGCAAGACTCTCTTAATACCGTAGTGGCTCAAATATCGGAGCAATTAGCGTTGCTCAATCGGAACACTCAACGATTGCCGGCGCAACCGGAGCAAAACCCACGGGGCAACACCGGCCACATCAACGCCGTAGTTGCCGTTACTACTAGAGGCGGGAAGGACACCACCCCCACTATGATTCCTACCGAGGAGGCCGTGGAGGAAAGCTTGGAGCCGATTGAGCCGATAGTTGAAGTTGAAAAGGAGAAGGAGCCACAAGACAAGGAGAAATCTAGAGCGGAGCAATTAATTGAGGAAAGGCGCTTCATGCCACCGGTCCCATTCCCCCAAAGGCTCGCTAGAGCGAAAATGGAGAAAAGGCTAGCGAAATTTCTCGAGTACCTAAGAGGAGTTAGCCTTAACATCCCTTTCCTTGACGCCATCGTCGAGATCCCCACGTATGCTAAATTTTTGAAGGACTTGATTTCGGGGAGGAAAAGGAAGGAGAAGATCATGCTAGCCGAGGAGGGCTCTTGGTTCACCAAGAGAGAGAAGGAGCCGGCAAAATTCAAAGATCCGGGGAGTTTTCGGATTCCTTGCACCTTGGGCGGAGTTCCGCTTCAAAAGGCGTTGGTTGATCTTGGGGCTAGTGTGAGCCTCATGCCCCTCTCCATGTTCTTAAAGCTAAACACCGGGACAAAGTTGAAACCCACCGACATGCGCATTCAATTAGCCGATGGACGGATAACAAGGCCGGTGGGGATCGCCGAAGACATACCGCTACAAGTCCCGGGTGGAATATGCTTGCCATGTGACTTCGTGATCATGGACGTCAAGGAGGAGGGAGACACTTCATTGATACTTGGACGCCCGTTCCTCGCCACCGCCGGAGTCATCGTCGACGTGCGCGAAGGTACCTTAACCTTAAACGTCGGAAACATCGAGGTGGAGCTCCACATTCCTAAGGCTATGAAGCATATGCCTTATCACGAGGAACTTGACTACATGGACCTCCTTGATGAGGTGATAGAGGAGGCGATTCCTCACTCAATTGGCGCTCTTTTTGATGAAGAATTTGAAGAAGGCCCAGATTTAGGCCATGAAGAGAATAAAGATGATTCCCCTGACTTCTCCGCTGAAGAAGACGAAGGCGACGCTGATGTCACAAGGATTCGAGAGCTCTGCAAGCTCTCGAAATTAAAGTCTCCAAAGGAAGCTCTGCCGGCACGGAAATCGGCATCACCGGCAAAACCGTTGACCGGAGCAAATGCTAGCTTGGGGGAGCCTCCCCCCAACACTATTCGAGATAGGAGACCACCGAGGGAGAACGCGCCGCCGCCACATCCAAATCCAAGCGCGCTCCCCGGAAAGTTTGATGGGTGCATCTCATATGCACCAAACATCCCGCATTGATTGAAAATTATAGGGGGTCGAGCTCACGACCTTAAACGAGCACTTGTCGGGAGGCAACCCGACGGTTTTTGCTTTATTTTTACTTTTTCTTTATTTTCGTTTTAGAAATTTTTGGTGTTTTGAGTCGTTCGCCCAAAAATTTTGTGATAACGGGTCCTATTTTTCTTGATAGGAGAGGAGATAGGTAGATCCATCATGAGGAGGATGAACGAGTCGACGAGGAGCGCCCCAAGAAGGCGCTCGACGCTTAGGAGGAAGATGGAATCGACTGGAGGAAGAAAGACGGAGTTTAGAGCCCAAACGAAGACAAACAGCAGAACACAAGGCTCACTCGGCCGAGCATACTAGTCACTCGGACGAGTACACAAGTTCGTCCGGCTGAGCTGCTCACGAACGAGGGAAGTCTGCTGTACCCAACTCTCTGTTTATTTTCTTGATTTCGATATAACTGCTACTCGGCCGAGTAAATTTGTTCACTCAGCCGAGTGAAACAGATACCCTCCTAGGGCGAGCCATGCCGAGTAGCTTGAGTCACTCGGCCGAATGGACTTACTCCACTCGGCCGAGGCTGGCAAAGCCACTCGGCCGAAGCGATAGCGGGGAGGAAGTTTTCATTAGCCTCTCTCGGCCGAGTGACCACGTCACTCGGCCGAGTCGTAATTTTTTTATATAAAGGGCCGGGGGGGCGCGGATTTCAAAACGCAAAAAACCCCAAACCCCCGACACTCCAGCTCCCCTCGCCCGAACCCCCCTCGCTCTCGCCCTCACTCGCCCGACCAGCGCCGACCGTCGCCGCCCGGCCTGCCACCGCCGGCCGAGCACTGCCGACGCCTCGCCCGAGTCGCCGGCGGCGGCCGACCGTCCGATCACCTCCGGTACCCCTGTTTTCGCCGTTTTCTCCTCTTTTCGTGTATTTCTTGAGGATCCATGTGCTAAACGCCCCCCTAACCCAAATCAATTCTTATATCTATCCATTATACCCCTATTGCTCCATACATTTTGATTATTACTCGCTGATATCGCTTTTTCATGCGCATGTTGCTTTTTGGAGCTTAGGGGAGCTCAGGGGAGCTTCTACGGGCTGTTTTGGACTTCGTGGAGGCGTGGACTTCGCACGCTTCCACTGCTTAGCACTCGCGGCGTGTTTGGGTATACTCTTTCCATTCTTTTTGCACACGCCACACTTTTCACGTTTTTTCGGCGCGCGCTCGGGGCCGATATGCCGCCCCGGACACGGCCGCGGTCGAAGAGAGCTTCCGCCAAGCGGAAGCGGTCGGATGATGCCGGCCCCTCCCATGAGTTGGAGGACTCTCCTCCACCGTCCCCCACACACCCCGCACACCCAGCACAGCCTGCAGGCCCCGCACACCCCGCACAGCCTGCAGTGCACCCACAGCCCGCACAGCCTCTCCCTGCCGACCCACAGCCACCACCACCGGCTCCACTGGTTGGGCCGCTCAGGATTACGTTCCGAGACGACGCACATCGCGCCGTCTTCGAGCGTATCTCCCAGCGCTCGATCGTACCCTCCAGGTTTGCACACCTCGCTGACCTAGGACGCCTGGGGGTACTAGAGGGGATGCTCACGTTGTACGACAACGTGGGCTGGCGAGATTTTTTCCAGGTGTCGGCGGATACTTTTACCCGCCCGACACTTGAGGTTTTGAGTTCGATCGCCCGGACCGATGAGGGATGCTCATTCCGGTTCATGGATCGAGAGTGCCAGGTCACTCTCGATATGATGAGAGCATTCTTCTCGTGGCCCGCCGTCCCCGGAGCCGATCGCGGTTACGGTCCCACCCATATCCCCCCGCCTTCCTTCGACGTCGGTGCCTTCTGGGCCCGGATTACAGGCCACCACGCCGCCTTTGACCCTAGTAGGGCCAAGGCCTCGGCCATTGTCCACCCCTGCCTACGCATTGCCCAGCGCCTCATGGCGACCACCTTTTTGGCCAGGTATGAGCCGGGCACGATGTCTACGCCAGAGCTCTACATGCTCTATGCGATGACACGTCCCAGAGCTCTATCTAGGGATAGACACGAGCTTTTCCCCGCCGTCGTGATCGACATTGCGGCTTGGTTTTTAGACCGCATCATTGTATCGGTGGGCGCTCGTTCACCGATCTGCTGTGGCGGTCTGATCACCCTGCTTACCATGATGACCGGCGAGGACCTACCTGACGACTTGCGACGCGTCCCGGGCCCCACTTCTCTGTCGATAGACGTTATGGCCCAGATGAAGATGCTTCGCCCGCATGGTGAGCGTCACTGGGTCTGGTTGCACGGCCCTTTCGGTGCCGACTACATGATTCTCCCGAGCCCTGCTCGGAACCAGATTGCACCAGCCCACGTCGACTGGCTCCCGGCGATGGATGTTCTCATCCCCGCCACCTACGTGCTCGAGGCCGAGGAGGCCGAGCAGGCCCACGCTGCCCACGCTGCCCAGGCTGCCCCCGCAGACCCTGCTGCACACCCTGCCGAGCCTGCCGCCGACCCTGTTGACCCAGTGGCCCCTCAGCCCATACCTGATGCTTCCGCTGCTCCTGACACCGCAGTCGGTGTCGAGAGTACTTTTGCTGAGCCCACTCCCACCACTGTCACCACTTCTGAGGCTGTCCCCACCACTCCCACTGCCACCTCCGGCCCTCTGTCCGTGGAGCCTCTTTGCTCCGCTCTCCCCGAGCGCCCGCCGACCTTTGTTGAGAGTGGAGAGCCCTCTTTTACCGCGGTCGTGGAGACCATGGCTAGCATGATCTCCGCTGGGGTTGCGCCTTTTGGTCCACACACTTCCGCCCCAGCGGTAGTTACCTCTGTCTCCACCCCCGCTGTATTTTCCGAGAGTGTCGTGGCGTCTGTCCACACTTCTGTGCCACTGACCTCTCTGGCCGCCTCGTTGCCACCTTTGCACACTTCTTTCGCCGCCACTGCCTCCACTTCCCACCAGCCGATGCCCCGGCCTCACACTGAGGCCAGGCCCACATTTACAGGCGCGACACCTTTTGTCCCCTTCCCT
Organism: Scilla litardierei; assembly: GCA_030789695.1. Classification (NCBI taxonomy): domain Eukaryota; kingdom Viridiplantae; phylum Streptophyta; class Magnoliopsida; order Asparagales; family Asparagaceae; genus Scilla; species Scilla litardierei. The sequence continues at coordinate 65,849,976 of CM061131.1, forward strand.
GCTGAGCCCGTTACATACTCCACTCGCGTACGCCAGCCTCGCCCTGCAAAGCCTAGACCGGTGCGTCCCTCTGCACCACCTCCGCCCGACACTGTACTGCAGAGCATACGTGCTCTTGAGTTGGCGGTGAGTGGTCTTAGAGGTGACCTTAGGACCCTGTCCTCCACCGTCTCTACGATGGCTGGACGCTTCGAGCTGATCCCCCAGATCCACTACTGCCTTACACAGGTCTTGGAGCGTCTCCCACGCGTACCCCCACCCACCCAGCAGGTTCCCACACACACTTCCACACACACTAGACCTGCTTCCACTTCCACGCCCACCCCAGCTCAGCAGCCTACACCACCACCACCACCACCACCTCCGCCTCAGGACGGAGACGGCGCAGCTCCACCTTCTTAGGCACCCTTGATGCCTTGATCCATTTCTGCCGTTGTGCTGCCCGTTTCTGCTGGGTCCTGTTGCACTTTTTGTCCACCCCCTCCCCTCACTTATTATGGTATTCTCTTTTTGCTCATATCTTTTTATATCTATTCTGGGAGAGAGTGAGAGTTTTTGGTGACACTTATATCTATGTATCACTCCTATCTGTGCATGCATCATGTCCACATCATATTTTCATTTCTTTATTTTACCCTTTTTTCTTTTCATTTTTCCATGCATGCATCCTCACTTGCCCCTCCCATCGCTTGTCTCTCGGTGTGCCACACTTTGCACATTGAGGACACTGTGCCGTTTAGCTTGGGGGAGTGAGTTCTCACGATCTTTTTCGATTTGCCACCTTAATTTTTAGTTTTCACACCATTTTTTTTCGCTTTTGCACTAATTTTTCATCATTTTTTTCTTTTATTTTTCCATGCATCACGTTTTTCTTATTTTCCTGTGTGCCGCATTGCATAGTTTCTATTTTCCCTTTATCTTTATTTCTTTTTCATCTCATGCTAGAGATGACTTTTCTGTGATGATGATGACGTTGGATTTAGCTTATTCTATATGCATGCTATATTTGTCATGTCTTAGGTTTTATTTCAGATGTCAGATGCTATGACTTGCTTTGCATTTAGAATAGTAACCCACACCTTTTTTCGCATGAAAATGGATGAAATTTTATTATTAGCTGAGTCTGAATATTCATATGTATGCTATCACAGAAAACACACCAAGATTCACGCATTCAATGCTTATATCTGGAGTACTGACTTTCTTTTCCTATATCACTTCTATATGCATGAATTGTACACTTCACTTCAGGATGATTGAATGATGTTAGCTATGATATATCTGGATTAGTTAGCTTTTTTGTGATCGAAACTGAGTAGATTAGATTACCCTGCTGAAGTTGTCGTGCATGTCTTATAGAGTGAACCGAGAGTTATATTTATTTCTTTCTCCACAAATCTTGAACATCATTTCTCTACTTTTAAAATCATTGGTGAATCTCCCCTTAGTGATTCTATTTTATGGCATTTTCCCCCGCTACTAATTTCTAGCTCCAAATCTCTTGTTCTAAAAAAAGAGAGAGAAAAACATTCTTGTACATCATTATCTCTCTCTGAGTTGGGATCGTTGAGTATATATTGCTTATTGCAAAGCAAAGAAAAAAAAACAAAAAAAAAATCCTCAATAAAAGATCCCATCTCACCTTCTTTCTTTCTTCTTTCTTTTCGTTGCTTTTGGAGCTATATGTATAAAAAAATGGGGATGTAAATATTATTCATGCCACCACGCTTATAGATAAGCTTGGGGGGGATCCATTGATGTGTGAGAGAGTGACTACTTGACATTGCACGACAACCTAGGCTAAGTAATATTCTATACTCGGTGAGATTATTTTAGTTTTACGAAGTCCAGAAATCTAAGCCTAGCACTCATTTCATGAAATCCACACTTTTCTATTCTCTCTATTCTATAGTGTGACACTCTTATACTCCAGATAGAAAGCGTTCAATTGAAAAGTGTGTGATCTGTGATTTGTATAGCGCTTTAAATGATTCAGACGACGTTATTTTTAAAATTATTCCGTTTTTCATGATTATAACGTTTTCGTGGGTTTTCTATTTCTATTTGCATTATTATACTATGATATCAAAATAAAATCCTTTGACATGGGTTTTTCATTCGGTGCATGCTATAAGAGTAAGTGAAACCCACGTCCTGAGAAAATGATCTAGCATCCTACCTCTTCGCTTCTTTCTTTCTTTTTTTATTTTCATTTCATTCTCATTCTTCTTCGTTTTTCGTTTTTTGTTTTTCGCCATTTTCGTTTTCCAAATCCACCGGGTTCGCCTTCTACTTATCTTCCTCGAGGACGAGTAAGAGGCAAGCTTGGGGGATTTTGATCACTCCTTATTTTACACCTTTTTTCCGTATGTTTGCATGCCATTTAGATCGCCCAAATCGTGTTTTTCACGATATATCGACGATATTGCGATGCTTTTCACGATTTGTTGTTTTTGTCGCATTTCAGGTGATTTGGCGCGATTTGGAGTGATCTCGAGATGCGCTCACTCTAGACGGTCACCAACGACCTCCCCGAGGGGTATTTTGCTGTTGGAGAGGAGCGGAAGAAGAATGGATGTCGCAGGAGCGACGAGGAGGCCAAAATAAGCAGATTGGACATTTTTTGTGTCCCACTGGCCGAGTGGAGGAGCCACTCGGCCGACCAGCGGGGCACTGCTCGGCCGACCAGTTCAGACACGAGTTACCTGTGCACTCGGCCGAGCACCGAAGACCACATCGGCCGAGTGACGATACCACGTCCGCCCGAGTGGTGCCCAGACGAGGCCCTTCCAAAACATCGAAGTTAATGTTTTTTCGGCTGCCTGAGCTTCAGAAGACCCACTCGGCCGAGTGGTAAATCCCGTCCGCCCGCGTGCAGTGAAGCCATCGGCCGAGTGACGACAACTCACTCGGCCGAGCCGCCCCCGAACTGAAGACCCCTGAAAGTCCCGACTAACTGGAAAATTGCAGGGTTTTCACTCGGCCGAGCGACTTTTGTCACTCGGCCGAGTGCGATGCGCTGCCTGTAGCGAAAACTGCGGAAAACAGGCTGTGCAGGGGTATTTTGGTCACGATTTTTGGACGATTTTTGGGGCTATTTAAGCCCTGGTTTTACCCTAGTTTAAAGAGCCATCTCTTAGATTTTTTGCAGCTTTTTAGATTACTTTTTAGCTTTATTATTGTGATTGGAGAAGAGGAAAAACTTGGATTTTTGTTGGATTAAATTGAAGAACTCCATTGGTTTGCATCTCTTTTCCCTAAAAATTCTATTTTTATTGTTTATATCATTGTTGTGATGAATTCTATTGCTTATTTCATCGATTATTTTTGTGCTATTGCTATGATTTGTGAGTAGTCTCCACGTCTTGGGGCGTGGGGATGAACCCTACAAGCCCTATTTCTTATTTGTGATGAATTGGTAGAAATTGAGCTAGAATTGCTATTAGGGATTAGATTGGGATCGATTTACTACGGATAGCTAGGAATTCATATCAATTGGGATTTGCAAGAGATTGGATCCCAATTTGTTAGGAAGCCCTAGAAATCCGAATTGGGTTGGAATCGGATTTTCGAAGTATCGGTTTGCAAGAGATTGGACCGATACTAGGATTTCCGATTGCAATTCCGTGCCAATACCCGTTTGCAAGAGATTGGACGGGTAGGAACTATCCTAATTTAGATTGTGGACCGAGTTTGCAAGAGATTGGGCTCGGTGCGCAATTGGACGATGATGTTGATCCTAATGCTAGCTTCCCTAGGCTAGGGTTTGCAAGAGATTGGACCCAAACCTAGGATAGCTATAGACCGGCAACAGCGCGAGAGCGTGAGCTTGGTTCTACATTCAGTTGCAACTAGTTCATCCGAATTCTCATTCTAGCAATTTCGATACCGACGAACCACATTTATGAAATACGGTGAGTAGCGGGAATTCCCCATTCCCTAGACGTTCTTTATTTGATTTGATATTTCGCACATTTGTCTGACGATTGTGATAGGATCGCCCAAGGCAATTTTCTCTGTTCTCAAATAGCCAGGTTGATTCGGAGCAAGCACAGTCATTCGTCCTCCCTGTGTTCGATACCCGCTCGCTGCTACACCGTGCACTTGCGGTAAAACTACAACCGTTCTTTGGGTGTATATCCGGAGCGATCATTAGTATTTCTGTTGAAACTGATGCTGGGACATTAAAGTTTTGAGGGATCTTCAGGATCTCATCAAATCTTTAAAATAGGGTCATCAATGCACGTCTTAGGGGAAGTGAATTTGAATGCTTCCCCTGTTCAGAGTGCTCAGACTCTATTTATCTGGGATATTTACTTCCGATAAATAGTTCTGCATTTTGATGGTCTATAGTGGTGATATGGGGGTGTCTACTCATCATGGCACAATCTATAAGATGTGCTCTAAACGCTTCCCCCATCAGGGGTTTTCGGAAACTTTTTATATGAGTTGATCAGACTCATATAAATAGGTTCTAAGGAGGCGTTTTGATGGTTTGCAATGTAATTGCATGTTCCCATGTGGTCACCTACAACTGGATTTTTAATGGATAAGAAATCCATTTAAATCATTTTAATGATTTATATTACCCATACTTGGGTGTGAACACAAGCTTCAGGGTGTTCATTATTTTTCCAGTTGTAAAACATTTAAATTTCCCAGTGTTATCCAAAGTTACCACCATTTTATAAAAGAATGTGGTTGGATAATGACCATTTATTTATAGGATATATTGATGAGTACACCAAGGGTACATCATCAGTCCGGTTAAGGGAGTGGACGAAGCCTATTTATATCCCTTAAATACTCTCAAGAGACCTAAAGGTCTTCATTATCTTTAGTGATGATGGTATATCATCTTAAATTCATTTGAGAAAGTGGGGAGAGTCAAGGTCCATGTGAATGGAGATGATCTCATTATCATTTTTCCTTTTTGAATAGGACAATGAAAGTTTCACCCTTTTTGAAGAATCTTCTGGTTCGTCTGGTTGATGATGTCTTGCATCATCACTCTAGGGTGATATCGATCCAAAGTTGGTCGATACTGGACACTTCTGGTGTTCCAAAATAATTCTTCTTTTGAATTTATGTGGAACTTTTGAAAAGTCCATTAAAATGCTCAAGTTAATTTTGTCCGGTAATAGTTGAACTGTGTTCAAACTGTGAAGGATTACATCTTCACTTTGACTATTGTGCGGATCATTTTGGGACAAAGCTTCAGGCTTCATTTATTTCTTGAGTCATTAGGGATTTCGTTTTGACGAATATCCTTTTTGAAACTGTATAAGTTTCAGAGAGTATATGGCGTCCTCATTTTATTTTTAGGGGTATTCAATATAGCAAAACATACGCAGTAAAATAAAATGTATTAAAACTACAAGAGAATAATACTGATGATAAGTCAACAAGTGACATAGTGTGATGTGTGCTCTTGAAAACATACAACAATAATTATGCTCATTTAAGACTTATGTTATGACAACAGATTATATTTGATTTCAAAATTTATTTGTCCTCGGGGAGTAGCTAAATATACATAAGGTCAATTAGACTTTCGTCGTTTTGACTAGATATGTATGTATTTTTATATGGCATAAGTTAATGCACATTCATGTTTGCAAAAACATTATGGCTCTTATCAGAACTTCCGGTCTGATTTTGGCTTGCCATCGCTTACTCCATGTCGAGGTATATCGTATCTTCCCTTTCCCATTTAATCCAAGACTTCCCCTGTTTTGAGTTTTCCTTATTTTTATTACAGGACATGTTTGATCCTGAACTTCTCATGATTTCAAAATTCCTTATTTATAAAGGACAATGAAAATTAGTCTTGCTAAGGAGACATAAGCATGGCTTTGAGCAAATTATTTATACTTCCACTTTTCTAATTCATAAGAGACTTTTAAAAAGTCTATTTGAATGCTCGAGTATAGCTTCAGGCCTTTTACTTGAGTCGTTCGAATTTTATGTGGATAGTTTACCATGCTCAGAGGGGAACAAATACGTGGGTGCGTAATATATTTCTCACTTATTCATTAAGCCACGACTTCAGGCATATGCTTATATTCAAAGCTAGAAAAAATCTTTCCTTGTAAAAATAAAGGAGAGTACTCTTTTAAAGAGTTTAACGGTAATATGGAAAACTTCTGGTGTCCATATTGGATTATATAGATCATAGATCTTATATATCTGTTTACCGCAAAGTGTGCATCTTTTATAAAAATAGCAATTATAATTTTCGCATAAACCATCGTATTTATTTTATTAGGGAGAGAGAGTGTTGACTTTTGATTTTGAACTTCAGGTTCATTTTGTCAAAGTGGATTTGATATAAATTTTTTTTTTTTGAAATCATTATTGTCTTATTGTCATAAATATCATCATATCATGAGCCCATCAGACATATAATGTAAAGCTTTTTAAACTAAAGATTATGTTCAATTGAATTGAAACAAGTATGATGTACACATGCTATTTATATGCTGCAAGCATTTTAAAAAATCTTATCGCAGGTATATAGTCTAGCAATAGGCGTTAAACTATATCAAAGTGATTTTAGCATGCTTTTTGACAGTTTCATTGTAACATTAACATGGTACTAAAATAATTAACATCCACGCAATTAATGCATAAGCAATGAAAACTAAAATGACTTAGGACTATGGGGATCAGCCAGCCGACACCGAAATAAAAAGAAGTACAGTCCAAAGTTACATCAAAAATAGCATGAAAGAATAAAATACTGTAGGAAGATATGTGCCCATAAGGCAATTTATCTTGATTATACGTCTTGTTCATACTGTATATGGTACGTATTATTCTAAGTGTAAAGGATTTGTATTAATATACTTAGATAATATCCATAGACTTATAGTTAGGTCCTTACGTATCTAGATGAGATCTCGATTATGAGTAAGTAAGTGACCGAATAGAAACGTAAGTCTTAAACGGTTCGTGATCATAGATGTGTCGAGAACTGGATATCGACACATCGGATAGATCACTGTGTCTTCGTCTTGCCTCAGGGTAATGATGATCTCATAATCATTCGACTTAGCGAAGTCGGAGACGAGACACAGGTGCTCATTAGAGAATGAGTTCACTGAACGACCAAGTTAGAGTTATTAAATGGTTAAACTTTAATGATCTGTCTTTAATAACTCTAGGGTGATGATAGGTTAGTTGATCCTTAAGACCTGAAGTCAACTGTATAAACCTGTGAACGGACGGTGTAGCTTAGACCCATGATCTAGCTTCGAGGACCAGTCCTGATGAAAGATCTTAGGTTGGGTTGCACCAGAAGCTCTCTAGGTGAGTAAGTGACTAAGATGGGATTCGTCACTTCCATTAAAGGGAAGTTAGTGTTATAGGCTCAGTACGGTCTTTATGTTAATCCTCGGCCGGGGTACGTTGCAAGTTGTACAACGTGTATACAATAAAGACCGCAGTATACTGACCAATGTTGTCTAATAGGGTTGACAGAAAACCATACCCTAGGCCAACATCAAACACAGTCTTGACGAAGGGATTTTAGCTAACGGAATTCATCTCTGACACAGCCAATGCAAACCCTATGACACTTTTGTCAAAGGGTCGATCACGTTATGATGACTCTGAAACAGGGACGACAGCTACTGCTCGTAGTGACCGTCGTCTAGGGGTTTCGAGCCCCAACCTGTAGTAAGGTCAGGCTATAGGGTCTCACACCGAGTAGTATTCGTGTCTTAGTAATAGGAATATAGAATAGAGAGAAATGTCATTTGATGATATTCACAAGTTAAGTTGTGAAAGTTAGTCGCAATAGCAATAGGGACATAACGTTGCATTAGATGCTAACTTTAACTAAACGTGTTGTAAATTAGTTACAACGAATTTAGTAGGAACAAACTTATTGGAAAGGGTTACCTGGATGACGGGATCGTCCCGGTCTAAACACAGGTTCAAACCGCGTCCAAATCGGAGCTCAAACGAGCCCAGAAACGCAGAAAGAGTCCAAGGGGAAGTGGGTTAGACCCACTGGGCCAAAAGGCCCATATGCAAAGGCAAACGGGCGTGACCCGCTGCAGCAGCGGGCATGGCCCGCTGTGTGCAGCGGGCAGGCACCCGCTGCACAGCGGGCGTGGCCCGCTGCACAGCGGGCCAGCGCCCGCTGCAAGCGGGCGCGGCCCGCGGCTACAGCGGGCCAGCGCCCGCTGTTGCAGCGGGCCAGCGCCCGCTGTTGCAGCGGGCCAGCGCCCGCTGTTGCAGCGGGCCAGCGCCCGCTGTTGCAGCGGGCGCCCGCCCGCTGCAGCAGCGGGCGGGCGGCCCGCCCTTGTCCCCCTTGGGCGGGCGCGCCCGCTAAGTCTAGCGGGCGCGCCCGCAACTTAAGTCAAATTAGGTTTTTTTTTGAAAACCCAAATGACGGCTACGAATTTTGTGAAAATTGCTAAACTTTGAGCAATTGTTTGAGGGGTCAAACGAAGTCGAAATTCGTCACCGTCAGTTCCTACGCGTTCACCATCCCAAGCTTTTCTGATTGATAGCTTGTTTGGTGTCTATAGTTTAGTATGCGAGGAGAATTAATTAGTTAAAGTTTGACTTTGTGAAAGGCTAACTTTAAGATTGAAATTAAGCCAAATGACTTAATTCAATTTTTCCTCTTCATGTGGATTGTCCCACATTGCCCGCAACAAGAGGGTGAGTGCTCACTCCCTATATAAATAGGGGTGCACTCTCCTCGTTGAAAAAACACACCAGTCAACGATCGGGTAGCTCCAAATTATTGAGCAAGCTCGGTCCGCGACTAAATCTCTCTCTCTACTTTCCTATTCTCCGGAGTAGTCCTAGCACGACTACGAAGGGGGTTTGGATCTGATCCGGACGTCTAAGACGCGGGTTCTTCTCAAGTGAAACTTTCTACCGCGTGTGATCGGCTCGGAGGCGAAAGCGGCTCGGGCGGATCGGTGCGAGGGTGCGAGGCGGCTCAGGGAGATCGGGTCAACGCGGCTCGGCTACGAGGAGCTTCTCAAGACGGTGCGGTACATCTTGCCTGCTCCAGGGCCAAGATTCCGGGTATGTGGTTAAGCGTTTTTTAGCGTAATATTTTAATTAGTCGCTTAGTGTAGATCCTTCTTGGAGTGGTCAGACCCACTCCAAGTCGGCATAGATCGGGCTGGGTTCTGGCTCCCCAGAGCCTAGCTAAATTGTTTAGCTAGTGTAGAAATTATGATTTCTGTTTTTCCGCTGCGACTTTTGTGCCTCCGTGGTCCGTCCGACTTAGGACGGATACGGATCCGAGCTCTGGGGGTCCGCCAAAACCCCAACAGTGGTATCGGAGCCACGGTTATGCTATAGATCTACTATAGCGACTTTTAAATAGTTAAAATGTTTAGCCTGCATGTTCAAAACCTTTTAGCTTTATGTTAAATTAGTTTTGAAAATATTTTGTGTTTCAAAATTAATTTGTTGTAACACGGAAAATTATTTTTGGGACAAAATTATTTTTTTTATGCGATAAATCTAAAGGCAGTCTCTTTTATTTTCAATACTTTATTAAATTTTTATGAGACATTAAAAATTTTAAAAGAGTATTTAATGTTTATGTAATCTTTAGAAAAATTTTATTTTTGAAATTTAAGAATTTTTCTTTAGTTACATAAAGTTAGAAATCTTTAAACTTTACTTGAATGCTTCTAAAAAGGATTTCTAAAAGATTTTAAAAGAGTTTTAAAATTGTTATAAATATGTTAATAATAGAAATAATTTTATTTCATGAGATGTAATATAAAATTAATTTCTTTTACTACATAGAAGTTTCTAAAATTTTATGTGATATTTTAATTTTTAGAAATAAGGTTAAAATTTTTTAAGACCTAAGTTTAAAATTATTAGATAATTTTGTACGACTTAGTTTTATGCGATAAAATTTTATGAAGGCTTTAAAATTTTAATCTTTAATTTTAAGTGTTAAAATTTAGATTTGCATGTTTGTATTATATAGATAATTTTTAAAACTTGCAAATACCTTTCATATGTCACTAAAAATGAAACTTTCTTTTATGCGTATAAAGTTAGTTGCTTCATTTCATGTTGTATATTGTATACACAAACCTTGTTAGGTTAGCCATTAAAACATGATAGTGACATGCTACGATCAATAAAACAAAACAACATTTGAACCTAATACCTGATTAGGATAGTCCCCTTGTTTGTAAATTATTTCATTAAATCGTTTAATTAATGATTTTTCATAAAAGGCAAAATGTTGAATTGTTTTATAAATCCTAATAAGATTGGGGTAGTAAGTTGAACGTAGAACCTTATAGTTGATAAGGACTTAATAAAAGATGTTCAACCAATCTTAAAAATTTTGAATTTTAGGATCCACTAGTTGATAAGGATTAACTAGTTCTTTTAATTAAAAGCCATTTAGTTGTTTGGAAAACATAAGATTGATGACAACTCCTTCAATGGATCATGATGTCGGTCAATGTGCTTGGCTAAAGTTTTTGGACCAACCTAGCTAGACTGGGTAACAAGTGGTCCTGGCTTAGTCAATTCCCTGGCCGCGTCCGCTGGACCGCAAGGAGTCAATTCATGACTATGTAAGTCCATCGACTATACCTAAGTCAATACGATAATAATCTTGTTCAAGATAAATCGTAGCCCTCCTTGTTTTAGGAGTTGGCAACTGTAAGAAACATGTTCCGGTTGTTGAGCTACACTCAAGCCGTGACATGTCAATCTTATAGAAACCGATTTCTTGATTGACATCTTAACCTGACTGAAACCGTTGTCTCATCCCTCGAGCTTCGGCGTAAGTCAAACCAAGAATGTAGTCTAAGACCTGACCCAAACCGGCGCGTCGTGCATACACCGAGCAAAGGGGCAAGTCAGGCTAGACACGAAAACAAGGGTCCGACTAGGCTAGCCATTGTGATCCGGTTGAGCACACTCATGATCACAAATGACTAGGGGTAAAAATCGATAGGGAATCATAGTAAATATGATTGACGACGAGTTCGTCTACCGACTGCAGAGTCGGACAGCTTGTTGAGATACACTCAAGGTTGTCAGACTCAGGGTAGTCGGATCCCTCTCTCACAAATATTATTTTATAATAAATTGTTTATTATTATGGCTTTAAATAAATTTAGTGGGAGAATATAGTTTTATTAAAACCATTAAAACTATACTACGAACATTTACTAACTATAGTATCTATAAAATACAGAATGGATTCGGGACTTAGATACATGGTTGAAAAGAACGTGCTGGATGGAACCAACTACAAAGACTGGCTTAGGAACATCAAGTTGGTCCTTTCCCTAGCCGGAATAGGATACGTACTGTTCGAGGACGCTCCAGATAAGCCGGATGAAGATTCGACCCACGAGGAAAAGGAAGCCTACAAATTGTACCAGAGGGATGCAGAGAAGGCCAGGTGCCTTACTCTGGCTTCGATGACCAACGAGTTGCAGAGGAAGCATGAACATATGGATGTTCAAAGCATGCTCCTCAACGCACAAGAGTTGTATGGCAAGCGATCAAGAGCTGCCAAGTTCGAGGCCACTAGCAACCTCTGGGGCACCAAGATGGGGACGGAACCCGTACAAGATCATGTTATCAAGATGATCGGGTACGTGGAGGACGCCGCCCAGTTAGGATTTGTCCTGGACAATGAGATGTCCACGGACATTATCCTAAAGTCTTTGACTCCCGATTTCAAGCCTTTTATAACTGGCTTTATAATGAACAGCCTTGAGACGGATCTTCCGGGTCTCCTCAATATGCTCCGGCAGTTTGAGGAGATTCATAAGAAGCCGGCTGCACTGGTTGTTGGCTCTGCTACTTTCGACCAGCCGAAAGGCAAAGGAAAGAAGAGGCAGGTCCCACAACCTGCGAAGGCTAAGAATGGGAAGAAGAAGAACAAAGGGGCCCCGTCGAAATCTGAGTGCTTCCATTGCCACAAGATTGGCCACTGGAAGAGGAACTGCAAGATCTATCTTGCAGAGAAGAAGAAGGGGCATACTGATGCCTCCACCTCAGGTACAAATTAAAATTCAATTAAATGCAATTATTTCCATTCATAAAGTATGAGATACTTATAGACATCTGTGTACTGTATACAGGTGGCTGATAAGAACTGGAGATTGGAGAAGTACGGAGATCGGTCGGCAATTAAAGCAACAGTTGCTGCTGGGACCGCTCAAAGACTTCTAGAGACGCTGATCGTGATGGAGATGATATTTTTCTTATTTGAATAAAATGTATCATCTTTAAGGATCGAAAACAATGAATGAGTGCTTTGCACTCAAGGTTTATTTTTGATAAACAAATTAAGGTTCCTTTTTATGAACCCGTTGTTTTGGAATGGATGTCTCGTTTGTTGCAATTGAAATTGAATTGGCTCAAATTCTGTGGATGTGGCTTTTCTGTGATGGTTGCGTATATTTTCGAATAATGGTGTTGAGCTTCGATAATATTGATTTTGAAGCTGACTAAATGTCTGAAGTCAATCAATAGTTAAGTATAAGTTCCAGGGGGCGTATAAATTGTGTGCAATCACAGTAAATACGCATATCAAGTTTGACTCGTGATTATCTGCGTTTAGTTATTAAAAGAGTTAATACTAAATGTGGTTAAAGGAATTAGTACAGTGTAGAACGTTTTGATTGAACGAGTCAATGTCAAGATTCCTTAAAACGATCTTGACTTGACTCATTCGTCAAACCGAATCTGACACTTGTACATTCCATCTAAGGCACTTACCAAATGGTTATTTTACTCATAAATCTAAATATGATTTAGTTATTATGTTGAAGTAATTTAACCAGGTAATTCTTAAAGTCAGTGGGAGCAAGCTCATATACTTAGTTCCGTCTTTCGGACTAAGTAAAAAGGATTTTTCACTTTAATGAATCTTCTATATAAATCATTAAGTCAAAATTGTTTTGATTTAATAGTATATATATAGAGACTTAGGGTGTCAAATATGTACTTGACATATTGACACAATACAGTGGAGTAAGCTAGAACTGACTTGCGGAAATGTTAGACCCCACATCTAAATCGTTTAAGCCAACTGTTAGCTATACGAAGTTAGGAAAATTGATCCAGATCATTTTTTCCAAATGATCAACCCTGTGTGATCAAGAGATGTGATTTCAATCCATTAAAATTCGTTGTAGATACTTATTAGTAGAACCACTCTTAGGTTTGCCATATCAAATGTCAAAGTGACTGATATGCTATAACGGCATGAGATACCGAGATAAATAGCCTAAGTGCAAGTGGGAGATGTAGGAAGATATGTGCCCATAAGGCAATTTATCTTGATTATACGTCTTGTTCATACTGTATATGGTACGTATTATTCTAAGTGTAAAGGATTTGTATTAATATACTTAGATAATATCCATAGACTTATAGTTAGGTCCTTACGTATCTAGATGAGATCTCGATTATGAGTAAGTAAGTGACCGAATAGAAACGTAAGTCTTAAACGGTTCGTGATCATAGATGTGTCGAGAACTGGATATCGACACATCGGATAGATCACTGTGTCTTCGTCTTGCCTCAGGGTAATGATGATCTCATAATCATTCGACTTAGCGAAGTCGGAGACGAGACACAGGTGCTCATTAGAGAATGAGTTCACTGAACGACCAAGTTAGAGTTATTAAATGGTTAAACTTTAATGATCTGTCTTTAATAACTCTAGGGTGATGATAGGTTAGTTGATTCTTAAGACCTGAAGTCAACTGTATAAACCTGTGAACGGACGGTGTAGCTTAGACCCATGATCTAGCTTTGAGGACCAGTCCTGATGAAAGATCTTAGGTTGGGTTGCACCAGAAGCTCTCTAGGTGAGTAAGTGACTAAGATGGGATTCGTCACTTCCATTAAAGGGAAGTTAGTGTTATAGGCTCAGTACGGTCTTTATGTTAATCCTCGGCCGGGGTACGTTGCAAGTTGTACAACGTGTATACAATAAAGACCGCCGTATACTGACCAATGTTGTCTAATAGGGTTGACAGAAAACCATACCCTAGGCCAACATCAAACACAGTCTTGACGAAGGGATTTTAGCTAACGGAATTCATCTCTGACACAGCCAATGCAAACCCTATGACACTTTTGTCAAAGGGTCGATCACGTTATGATGACTCTGAAACAGGGACGACAGCTACTGCTCGTAGTGACCGTCGTCTAGGGGTTTCGAGCCCCAACCTGTAGTAAGGTCAGGCTGTAGGGTCTCACACCGAGTAGTATTCGTGTCTTAGTAATAGGAATATAGAATAGAGAGAAATGTCATTTGATGATATTCACAAGTTAAGTTGTGAAAGTTAGTCGCAATAGCAATAGGGACATAACGTTGCATTAGATGCTAACTTTAACTAAACGTGTTGTAAATTAGTTACAACGAATTTAGTAGGAACAAACTTGTTGGAAAGGGTTACCTGGATGACGGGATCGTCCCGGTCTAAACACAGGTTCAAACCGCGTCCAAATCGGAGCTCAAACGAGCCCAGAAACGCAGAAAGAGCCCAAGGGGAAGTGGGTTAGACCCACTGGGCCAAAAGGCCCATATGCAAAGGCAAACGGGCGTGACCCGTTGCAGCAGCGGGCATGGCCCGCTGTGTGCAGCGGGCAGGCACCCGCTGCACAGTGGGCGTGGCCCGCTGTAGCAGCGGGCCAGCGCCCGCTGCTTGCAGCGGGCGCCCGCCCGCTGCAGCAGCGGGCGGGCGGCCCGCCCTTGTCCCCCTTGGGCGGGCGCGCCCGCTAAGTCTAGCGGGCGCGCCCGCAACTTAAGTCAAATTAGGTTTTTTTTTGAAAACCCAAATGACGGCTACGAATTTTGTGAAAATTGCTAAACTTTGAGCAATTGTTTGAGGGGTCAAACGAAGTCGAAATTCGTCACCGTCAGTTCCTACGCGTTCACCATCCCAAGCTTTTCTGATTGATAGCTTGTTTGGTGTCTATAGTTTAGTATGCGAGGAGAATTAATTAGTTAAAGTTTGACTTTGTGAAAGGCTAACTTTAAGATTGAAATTAAGCCAAATGACTTAATTCAATTTTTCCTCTTCATGTGGATTGTCCCACATTGCCCACAACAAGAGGGTGAGTGCTCACTCCCTATATAAATAGGGGTGCACTCTCCTCGTTGAAAAAAAACACACCAGTCAACGATCGGGTAGCTCCAAATTATTGAGCAAGCTCGGTCCGCGACTAAATCTCTCTCTCTACTTTCCTATTCTCCGGAGTAGTCATAGCACGACTACAAAGGGGGTTTGGATCTGATCCGGACGTCTAAGACGCGGGTTCTTCTCAAGTGAAACTTTCTACCGCGTGTGATCGGCTCGGAGGCGAAAGCGGCTCGGGCGGATCGGTGCGAGGGTGCGAGGCGGCTCAGGGAGATCGGGTCAACGCGGCTCGGCTACGAGGAGCTTCTCAAGACGGTGCGGTACATCTTGCCTGCTCCAGGGCCAAGATTCCGGGTATGTGGTTAAGCGTTTTTTAGCGTAATATTTTAATTAGTCGCTTAGTGTAGATCCTTCTTGGAGTGGTCAGACCCACTCCAAGTCGGCATAGATCGGGCTGGGTTCTGGCTCCCCAGAGCCTAGCTAAATTGTTTAGCTAGTGTAGAAATTATGATTTCTGTTTTTCCGCTGCGACTTTTGTGCCTCCGTGGTCCGTCCGACTTAGGACGGATACGGATCCGAGCTCTGGGGGTCCGCCAAAACCCCAACAAATACAACTCGGGAACTTCAGGGAGAAGCCCCTATCTTCATTGTGCGTATACCTTCAGCACCTTTTTGGTGTCCTTCGGTCTTCTTTTTACATTTATATCCTCACTTACAAATTTCTCTCAAAAAAAGAAAAATTACAGGAAATTAAAAGGTGTCGGAAACCTGGCTGATCCCTAAAAACATAGCCTAATTTGCACATCCATGCAGATAATATATTGGAAACATACAACCACGCAGATAATCAATCACATGCATGTAAAGATTAATTTAAATAATCTAAATTGTGACGTGCAAAAATTTATTTTGAAAAACTTTTACCTTTGATCCATATTTTAATGTTTTGTTTACCGCTTTAAAACCCTTTAAATTTTCTTTTAATTATTTTGGGCTTTTAGGGCCAAAAATAAAAGAAGAAAAATTATTTATGTAAATGGGCTAATTTTCTGGCCTTTTGGGCCATGAAAACAACCCATTAGGGTTAATTTGGGCCTCCCCCGAAAAATTGGCCCGTTTAGGGTTAGGGTTTCAGGAAACCCTTGGGGGGCCCGCGGCGTGTCGCCGCGACGGCTGGCCGCGTAGGACGCGGCCGCCGCAGCGGCGGGCCGCGGCCTGCTGGCCGCGGCCGGACGCTGCGGCACAGGGCCACGGCAGTTGGCCGCGGCAGTTGGCCGCGGCAACTGGCCGCGGCCGGAGGCCTCGGCACAGGGCCGCGGCGTCAGGCCGCGGCAACTGGCCGCGTCCTGGGGCCGCGGCGCAGTGCCGCGGCCTGAGGCCGCGGCTGCTGGCCGCGGCTTCAGGCCGCGGCGTGCGATTTCCGTCGGCGGCGCTAGAGACGCGCCGCCGTTCCGCCCTACGGGCGTGCGGATTTTTGGATCAAAGGCGGGGGTAAAAAACGGATTTTTCAACTATTTAGATCGCTAAAAACAGATTTTTATTGTTTTTAGGCATGCAGATCTAATAAAAAATTGAATTTTACCGTGTTTATAAACTTTTTGATCCTAAAACATGCAGATCTAATGAGAAAAGCAAGTTTAGATCTAAAAAGTTTTGTTTTTTACCTCTAAATTCGACGAGGAATCTAGGCGACGGTTGGTGAAGGATGCCCTTTTCGCTCCCCGTTGAGAAGATTACGATCTTCTTGAATCTGAGCGATTGATGGATCTCCTTCCCCGCGAGCCGCCGTCTCCTCCAACGAGCGTGATCGTGCTGATAACGTGTTATGAACGAGAAACAGATTTGGAGAAGGGTTGAGGCTAGGAAACCCCTAGCCTCCTTTATATAGTATTCATAATGGGTACTCATGTGGGTGGATACCCAATATGCCCAATGGGTCCTATTCATAACATCTTATACTTTTTTCTTCTTCTTAAAATCAAGGCTGATTTTCGCAAAACCATCCATTTTTTCAACTAATTAAATTTAAGAATACTGTCATATGGTTTAAAATTAAAACTCTCAGCAAATTGCTCTTAGTTAATTATCATCTAATTCTGACTGTTAAAGTACCCACTTCTGCCAATAATTTACTTATATATGCAATAATTTTATTTTTTATTCGGTTGGGAATAAAAATGAATCATAAAAGATTAGACCCACCCATATTATAATCAAATTGAAATTAAGCTGTCTATTCTTAAATGGATAATACCTAACCAAAATTAAGAATCAATTGATGGCAAAAATTAATTGAGGATGCAACCGTTTGCTTGTGGATTTAGTGTTAGAGAAATTTATATATAAGCAAAATGCTAAGGGAAGCATTTTCACCAAAACCCATGAAATACACGATTCATGGCAAGAGTGCACGAATTCCTAGATTTATTTTATTTGACAAGTTAAGTAAATTGTAACTTTAAAATTTATCATATTTCTTTCGTTTGTGGAACGAATGTCCAATGCTATTAATCGTTATGTTAGCTTACAAATCAAATTAAATTGTTTTAATTATTACAAAACCATTGTTTTAATTATTCAATCCAACTTACAAATAATATCAACTCCTGATCGGTTAGTAAACAGCTACTAAATTGTTTTAGAAAAAAATAAGCAACGAAAATGTCAAAACAAAGGAAATGACTCAATTTGATGGCAAATATAGAACAAACAAAACCTTCATTCATCACTTCGAGCAACTGTGATGTCTCCACACCTCAAAGAAACGCCGCTCCCATCTCGTCGATGTCACGCGCCGTCTGATCGTAGAGCTTCTCCCTTTGATCTGATCCTGATCCAAAAAACCGACTCCATAAACAGAGATCCGGTCACCACCGGTGAGATAGAGGAGAAAAGAGAGCGGAAGTTTACCGGAATAGAGAGATGCCGACGCAGCGGAATGATCCATGGCGATTCGAAGCGAAAGGCCACCGAACTAGGGATCGACCTGGATCTGAATCCAAGATGAAGAAGAGGAGGCCAACCAAGAAATATCCGACCAAGATCTGACCCCATCAGCTGCTCTTGCCCGACCCCATCAGCTTGCAGTGAAGGAAAGGGGGGGGGGGGAGAGAGAGAGAGAGAGAGAGTCTATGAGGAGAAGCTAGAAATTCTAAGCAGTTTCTGGAGAGAGATAAAGAGTCTGTGAGAGGAGAAGCTAGAGATTTTGAGATAGAAGAAGGTTAGGGTCTGGAATAAAAAGGGGGGAAACGAAAAAGATTGGCCGAAACATTTGGGAAGTCCGCGCCACCGAAATTTTATGCGCTTTTCAGCCATGGAAGTATCTAATCAAGCATAAAACTGTGACCATTTACTTTTAGCAACGAACTAATCCGTGGTGGATATCGTCCATCAGCCACGGATTGGTCCGTGGCTAAAAATCAGTGGTTAAATTTTACATATGGCCACGGATATTCAGCCACAGACGAATCCGTGGCTGAAAGCTAATCTTCATCCACGGATACGTCTGTGGCTGAAAATCTGTGGCTCCAGACCTTTTTTCTACCAGTGACATATTAAACTGATTACAATTTTTTGATCAATTATCAACTGATTAACAACAAAGATTCAAATTTTCCAATAATTATACATGAACGCTAAAATTGGGGGGCAAATAGTGCTCAATTAAAAGTGAACAAGATTGATCGAGAAGAGAAATACCAGTGATTTGACGATAGATTAGCGAAAATGATTAATTCCAAAAGATCGAAGAAAAAAATTGTCTTTTAGGGCTTCCGATTGCAGTCTCCTGATTCTAGTGATTGCAGTCTCAAATATTCCACTGATTGTTGCGGTCTTTTGAGGCTTCCAATTGCAGTCTCAAATATTTAATTTCAAAGGCTCAAATATCTAATTCCGAAGGCTCAATCTTTTGGGGCTTCTGCTTGCAGTCTCAAATATCTAATTCCAAAGGCTCAAAAATTGGCAGATTGATGTCTCAAAGAAAAAACATTAGTGCTTCTAATTGTCTTTCCAGCGAGAAACTGTCTTTCTGGCGTAACCGATTACAGTCTCATGAAGCCAAAGGTAGGACCGTAGGTACAGTTTTCTTTTGATTTTCTCATGGGGGAAGCAAGGAACCGATTGCATAACCAATTGCAGTTTCCAAGTAGCCCAATTCTCAAGTAGGCTAATTCTATCCACAGCTGGGTAGAGTTTTCTTTTGAGCTTCTCAAAGGGGCAACAAGGAAACAAAGGGCAAAGATAATTGGGTTTTCTTTTGAGTTTCTCTACTGGGGCACGGGGCACAAGGGAACAAATGACATGGAAAATTGGGCTGTTTGAGAATTGGACCTACTTTGGGTTTCAAAATAAAAAAACCTTAGGGGCAATGGCCTCCACATGCCCCACTTTGGCTCTGCCCATG
This sequence comes from Scilla litardierei, assembly GCA_030789695.1. Lineage (NCBI taxonomy): Eukaryota > Viridiplantae > Streptophyta > Magnoliopsida > Asparagales > Asparagaceae > Scilla > Scilla litardierei. The sequence continues at coordinate 65,869,506 of CM061131.1, forward strand.
TCCACTACCAAACAGGTGCTTAACATCATCCAATAAAACATTTGCAACCATAATCAAAGTTCAGTACATGAAGTTATCTATCCCGGTATAATTAATGGATAAAAATCATCAAACGAGAAAATATCACATTCCTCGACTCCATAATTAGTGGATCAAGTATTTGGCTAGAGCTTTAGGAAAATATTACATTCCTTGGGCGATAAACAATAAAAAAGAGTTAATTCGTGATGACACGCAATGGATTGATTTATAATGATGGACTGTATATACCTTCCTTGTATACGTCTCGTAATCTGCACACCATATTGTCACCAAAACGTTAGTAAGCCAAGCAGTGGCGTAACCAGAATTTTTTTGTCCTGGAAAAAAATAAAGATGACACAAAGAATAATTTTTAAAATTACAAAAAAGAATTTTTTAAAACCATATGCTTTCTCATTCACATATCATCTCCATCACAAAGAAAAAGCACTCATGATCTCTCTAAAAGATCTCACCACAATCTCTCAAAGTTGGCTCATAACAATGGTGGCTCAAAGTTCTCTCATTGAGTTCCTCTCATAGAAACCCTCACCTAAACACACCTTATATAGTTTAGGGTACAAAAGGTGTTCTAATCGAAATGGGATTCCTACTTGATTAGAACCCCAACTCAAACAGAATCCTAATCCAATCACAACTCTAATATGGATAGGACGTCGCCTCCTATGGTGAGCCCCTCCTTCATGTTGAACTTCCTGCTGAATGCCAAGCTGACGAAGTACTGAGCCGTGATATTCAAAGCTCGAACTGTAGAGTTGTCGATCTATAAGTTGTCGATTCTCTGAACTGAGAACCCATGCACTGTAGAAGTCTATTAGCTTAGCACCCTCATATCTGACTTGTGCAGAGTCCGATAGGCAGGATCTGAGCATAGGAAAGATAACTATGCACAAAATAGCTCGTCTACACATCCCCAATACTTCTTCAGCACCTTAATCAAGCCAACTTTGACAAATCTCCACCTTGGCAAGATTTAGGCCTTCGTCACAAAGTCGACCGTCAATGCACCACCTTGGTAGAGTCACCTCTAGTGTGCCTTCAATTTTTGCTCTGAAGAGCCCAATTCCCCCATCGAGGCTCACCTGGCTCCACCGAGCCTCATTACCCCTAACTAGGGCCACCATTGATATCATCTCGGAACAATATTGAGCAAATCCAATCAGTGCAATACAAGCTTAGTCAACATGTCCGTAGGGTTGTCAACTGTTCCAATCTAGCAAATTTATGTCTTCTTCTTCTCCCATATAGTCTCGAAAAAAGTGTTACCTCATGTCGATATACTTGATGCATGCATGGAAGACCTGATTCTTTGCTATGTGCATCGCACTTTGACTCTCACAATGGAAATCATAATTCTTCTGGTAGACTCCTAAATCGCCCATCAAGCCCATAAGCCATATCGTCTCTTTCACACTTCAGTCAATGCTATGTATTATACCTCCGTAGTACAGAGGACTAATGTAGACTGAAGTATACTCTACCAACAAATTGGAGCTCCTGATAGTGTGAAGACATAGCCCGTCATAGATCTCCTACCATCCAAGTCGCCCATAAAATCAGAATCAACGTAGCCTACAACTTACGGACCTTCACCATATTGGCTATATATCAATCTGATGTCAATGGTGCCATTGATGTATCTAAGTATCCATTGAATATCTAGCCAGTGTATGTTTTCCAGATTGTGCATCTATCTACTCACCATGATGATTGCATGTGATAGGTGGGGTTAGGTACATACCACATCATACATCAAGGATCCTACCACATTAGAATATGGTAAGCTCTCTATGAGCCTCTTCTCATCTTTGTTCTTCGGGCAGTGCTCAGTACAAAGCTTGAAGTAAGGTGCAAGTGGAGTAACTATGGGCTTCATCCTTTCACAACCAAATCTCTGTACAACAGACTTCAAACAGTGACTTTGTGAAAGATGAACCTTACCTCCACTTTGATCTCGTGTGATCTCCATCCCAAGAATTCTATGTGCTTTTCCTATGTCATTCATCTCAAATGCACAGCTCAACTATCTTCAGTCATTGCATCTCTGCTTTATTTGATGAAACGATGAGCATATCGTCAACATAAAGTAAGTGATAGATGAATGATCCATCTTCCAACCTCAAAAAGAACACGCCATGATCATAGGGACTACAAACATACCCTTGATCATTCGTCATTAAGAGTTTGAAATGCTTCTACCATTGTCTAGGTGACTGCTTCAGCCTATAGAGCAACTTCTGTAGCATACATGCAAGCCCATCGCTGCTCTCATAGCCATCAGGTTGAGCCATATAAATCTCCTCCTCAAGCTCTCCATGGAAGAATGATGTATTGACATCTAGTTGCAACAGCTCAAGCTCTAGCTGTGCAATTAATACCAACATGATCCGAATTATGCAATGCTTCACCACCGGAGAGAAGACTTCGTTGTAGTCGATACCTTCCCTTCGTGCATAGCCCTTCCCCACAAGACGAGCTTTGAAGAGAATTTCTCTAACTTCGGCTCCATCATTCTTGCTGTAGACCCACTTACACCATATTTCCTTCTTGCCTTTAGGAAGCTCCACCAGATCCCATGTTTCATTCTTCATCAATGATTCCATCTCTTCGACCATTGCTTTCCTCCACCTATCTGAGTCTTCAGAGTGCTCTACATCTCTGAAAAAAGTGGGTATGTCAATACTTGCAGCGAAACAAGTGAATGAGACCATCTCAGTGTTGCGGGATGTATGCCCTCGAGGCAATTTATCTCTGTGTATCTATACAAACATCTTGTTCAAAATTATAGTAAGCTGTATGGCAAGAATTTATCTAAGTTAAATCATAATGTAGTTATCATTAGAAATTAACTTTGGTAAAGTACTGAGACTTAATTCAAGGTCAAACGTGTGTCGATATGAGTATCTCGATCATGTAGAAATGTTTGACCGTCTGTAGCATAAGTCTAAAAGCGTTCGTGGTCGTATATGTTTCGAGAAAATGATATCGAAACATTGGATAGACCATTGTGTCCTAGTCTTCACTGTATAGCAGTGACGATGATCTCATGATCATTTGACTTGGCGAAGTCGAAGACGAGACACAGGTGCTCATTGGAGAATGAGTTCACTGAACGACCCACAAGAGTTATCATATGGTTATGATTGACAAATCTGTCAATGATAACTCTTAGTGATGATATGCAAGTTGGTATTTTACTTGAGGTCATTGTACGAAGCTGTGCGTGAACGATGTTACTTTGATCACTGACCTAACTTCGAGGCTAGGCATGTCGAAAGGTCTGTTGAGTATAGGACTTCTGCCTACTTGGTGTTAATGATGGGAAAATATAAATACTTGTGACTAGTCCCCTATTTGTAGTTAATCCATTGCCTAAGCATGTCATGAAGATCAATTAGCAATGGATGATACTCAAAGATCAATGAAAGCAAGAAAAGTGGATTGGATGATCAAATATGGTGATTGAAACTCCGAGAAGACTTCAAGCTCATACTTTGGAAAGAAGAGATAGTTCTACAATATAATCTTCTTTTTATCTTCTAGTATGTAGCTTAGAAGTAGAACTTTGATGGAGCACACACACTCATCTTCATTTCAGTCATAGGAAATCATTAGATCACTTTTCCTTTGACACCAATTCTTATTTTCTCTAGAATGTGCAAAGTGTGATCTCAACAGTCGACTGCTGAACGTTTTACAGTCGCTTGTCTAAAAATGGTCGACTGTGTTTTGTTCTACAGTCGCCTGTTATGCACATATCTAATCAGTTGATTTTTGGGCTTCTAAGCTTTAACTCTATCAAGTGACTGATGTATGTTTCACAGGTGCCTGTCTAAGAGACAGTCGACTATGATCTGTAAATCAGTTGCATGTCCATCATCTGCCCAATGATCATTCCATTTGATCTGGCCAGTCGACTGATGTTGTATTTACAGTCGCCTGTCCAAGGACCAGTCGACTGTGAATGCTTCAACAGTCGCATGTCCATGATTCTTCTGCAGGACTTACTCTCTGGAATATTTCATATTCTAGTACCAGTCGACTGATGTTGTATTTACAGTCGACTGTCCAATGGCACAGTTGATTGTCAATGCTTCAACAGTCGTCTGTCTGTGAGACTCTTTACAGACTCAACTCTCTGGTAAATGTCAGGGTTTGTGACAGTCGCATGTAGAAGGAATTACAGTCGCTTGTTGGATTTACAGTCGACTGTCTTCTATTCATCAGTCGCATGTCCTGTATTTCCAGACTTTTCTGAGACTTTCCCAACTTATCCTGATTACGGCCAGTCGCCAGTAGAAGGATTTACAGTTGCCTGTTGGTTTAATAGTCGACTGTCTACTCCTCATCAGTCGACTGTCCACGTAGTAAGTTATCGTTTGAATTCTCACATACCCTCTGACACAGTGCATCAGTCGACTGTGGTTTGTTCAACAGTCGACTATCGTGTGTGCAGATTCTATCCGTTGGCTGTTTCTCAACAGATTTCAACGGGGCTTTTGGGGATTTTGTTTGAGTGCTTTAGGGAAACTATAAAGGCAGCCTCTATTGTTCCATTGAGAGGTTATCAACTTATTCATTCATTCAAGCTTTCATTCATTCAAGATCAATGCTCTCAAAATCCTAAAGCCCTAGAAATTCCTATCTTTAATCTCTTGCTCTCCAACCTAGAACCAAAGAGAAATCTACTAGGCATTTGGTGCATTCAAGAGAAAGGTCTTTCCTCTCTTCTAAGAGAGTCATTAAACACACAACACACTCCCCTTCAAGTTCTACTTCAAGGCATAGGTGATTGTAAGTGTTGTTTAATTTCATATTTCATAACTTTCGTTATGTGATTTACTCTCGGGTTGTGAGAGTGATTTGCTTGCTCCCAAGTTGTGGGAGTCAAGGACATCGAATGTATTTCGATTTCACTTGTATGGTTGCTACAAGTGGGTTTAAAGGAAACCTCAAGTTAGGGTTCTAAATTGAGTATTGACCGGCGCCCCGTTTACGGTACGGCGGCACGGTGTCGTTTACCGCAAGTGCACGGTTAGTGTAGGGTGCGGGAATATCGAACTCAGGGAGGCGAGGTTGTGCTTGGGTCAGGTAGGACCTAAATCACCCCGAGGGGCGAGCTAGCCCGAATCGGTAAATGGTTGTCACGAAAGGAAATAAAGGGTATTAACAACAAGAAAGAAAACCCGGGACTTTGGTTTCCAACCCGACGAGAGACTCTCGCCGATACGGCCTACGGGTATGGATAGCGATCGGGATTAGGGACTAATGGTGAGACGTTGCCTCTGAAAGTGGTACCGGCGTCCCATGGGCCCGATATTCCGATCGGTGCCCAGGATGATACACCGGACTTCCCGGATTCGATCAGTGGGCACTCCCGTGTCCATTAACACTGATCGATCCCGGGAGCACTAAGCCCGCAACGATAACTCCCAACGTCTCATCCTGCCGCTCCCGCGTGCTAGGATTCGACGTCTACGCTATGGGTGTGAGCTATGGCTAGGGAGTCAACTGCCAAGTTTATTCCCCCTTGGCCCAACGGTCAAAGGCGGTCTTTTTCCCGCCGATGACAATGAAACACCCGGCGTAACCGTTAGAATCCTAATCCCTATCGATTTCCTAACCCTATGGACGCATCGGGAAGAGCCCCCGAAGGGGTTTCCACCAAAATCCCAGATTTGGGGAACTACTCACAAAAATCCATGAAAAAGCGATCTAAATAAAAATTAACCGTTGGAATCATGATCGGACAATTGCAATGTGGAAGTAATAGAGTAGATAAGACAATACTAAAATTTGAGAAAGATCTGAAAACTTACAAAAGAGTAACAATTACAGCCGTCACAAGGAGATAAAACAGTAAAAAAATAGCAGCTCCCGTTTCTGGAACCCTAGGGGTTCTATTTATAGACCTTCGCATCAACCGATCCGTTGACAAGTCAACCGATCAGTTGATCCGTTACAAATTAATAACAGAAAACGGCGAGCTTTCACTCGATCACATGAACCGGTCGGGTGAGTTCTTAAGTGACCGGTTGGATCTTGGAGCAGTCGGGTGAATCGATCGGTTCGACGTCCGTGTCTTCAGCTCTTCTTCTTCAGCTACAGATGAACCGATCAGGTGAGAGTCACCCGATAGGTTGGCATTTTGCTCGAGAAAATAGAGAACAGCCCCCCGCTGAACCGGTCTGTGAACCGGTCGGGTGACTTCCTTATGAGCTGCGGCAGAGACCGGGTGGTGCACACGTGCATCACCCGATCGGTTGGAGATGACCAACCGACCGGGTGAGGGGCTGAAAGATGAATTCTTCGACGTTTGACCCCCTGGATCACGCGTGACTTCTCCCGTTGCTCCGGGGACTTGGGATATCATCGTTAAGCGTCCCCTACGTGGTCAATCCCCTGCAATCATGGATAAACAAAGAAAAGTGAAAGAAAACGGGAAAATACATGAAAACGAATAAGAGATGGCAGAAAAACACGGAGAAACACAAAAGAAAACGTGCGTGAATATATGAAATATAAACGCACGTCAAAATCCCCCAAGCTGAACTCTTCCTCGTCCTCGAGGAAGACGAGTGAGAGTAGGAGCTCGGAAGGGAAAAATAGAGAGGAAGAAAGAAAAAGAAAACTCTAAATCCTAGATCGTCCATCAGAGCCACCAAAATCAAAAACGACACACCAAGCAAGAAAACGCCAAATCACACCACTAAACCTAGGAAAACGAGTCCAAATAAGTGTCGTGGGCCCACGCGGTGAAGCGCGAGTGAGCGTGGTCGTGTGCTAGCAAATGGTGTCGCTTTCTACAATGTGCTATGAGGCTCGATATACACAAATCCAAGATATGACCCAAATATCGATTCGAGTTGAATTAAGCGGTGAATATAAGTTCATGCATGCATGAGAAGAGTAAGAATAGAAGCGTATCATGCATCGGGGACTCCACAACTAGGGTTAAGGAAATCAGACCACTATAGCCTAGATACTAGCTAAAAAGTTCCTAAGCCAAGTGTTTTCGATAACGACGGGGGTTGAGATGATGTGGAGTAGGACACTCGGTGCAAATTCTCGCCTTCCCTTTATTCTCGGCAAGTAGGAAAAAAATATTCACACGGAAATTTTTTTTGGGTTTTGGGCATTTGTATTTTTTTTTTGAATGGGCTATACACAATTTTTCTTTTCTTTTCTTTTTGGGTTTTTCTTTTCTTGTCTCCCTTTTTTGATTTTTGGGTTTTTGGCTATACACATGTGCACTCTCCCAAGTGGGAGAACGGTACACGACGAGGGGATTTGCACCAAGTAAAACAAAAAAGAAGTCGAAATCTAAACACTCGGGCAAAGGAAACTATTCTCGCTAAATAGAGCATAGGCTAGATGGGTTATCCTAGTCCTTAATTGTGGAATCCCGACGCATGCGAATTGAAACATACGATATAAATATAGCATGCATATAGTGGAAACAAATACCGCATATTCAAATCGGAGCATGATAATCTAGGGGTCATTCCTGGACAGGTATATAAAGTAAAATCACAAGGCAGAAGCACACCAAATGCTAGTCACGACACACGACTTACAAAAAGCTAAGTGGACCCACGATGCGTGAAATGCAAGAGGACTCGAAATCCTAGGGTTAGTGAGTGTGATTATCGATGCAATGCTAGGTGTGTGTGACTTTGTGGCGATTCATCATAGGATTCATCTCTAGGAGAAAGAGCTAAAAAGAAGAAAAGAAAAAAAAGAAAAACACGAAGAAAAACGACTCAAATAAACGAAAAAGAAGGACTCAAACGACGCACACAGTGCGACTCCCCCAAGCTGAAGTTTGCATTGCCCTCAATGCAATATGAGTGAGTACGGGAGGGCAATGAAAATGGGGGGGAATATGCACTGACACAAAAGGAAATGAAAACGAGGAAAACACATAGATGGAACTGAAAAAAGAAAGAAAGATCAGAATCAAAATCAAACAATACGAAAATAAAAATAAAAACACAAACACGACACGACACTCAAAAAATGAAAGACAAGCACACACACAAAAATGAGAAAAACAAACAAAACACGACAGCACACCGAAATAGACGTCCCCCAAGCTAGACCAGATAGTGCTAGCGAAATGATATGATCGATAAAAAGCAGAGATGTGCAAGGGGGAGTCAAAAACAAACAAGGAGAAATCAGAAAGCAGTAGAAGGTGAGTCCTCGTCCTCCTCGGAAGAGGGTGTGGATGGGTGGTCGGGGGAGGCTGGGGGTGTGCTGAGAAGTGGGGAATGAGGCGGAGGAATAGGGGCAGTAGTGGTGTGAACAATGGGAGGAGTGTCGGTGGTGGTGGGTGGTTGTGGTAGGAAGGCGATCAAGGCGGTGGTGAGAGGAATAGAAATGGAGGAAGTAGATGCTGTGGTGACGGTAGTGGGAGGTGGTGGGAGGGATCTGGAGCGCACCGGCAATTTCCTCCGGCGCACGTATGTAGTGACGGAGGAGGAGGGAGGAGGTAGTGTGGGTTCTGTGGAAGTGGTCCGGAGGGGTAAAGTGGATGCCGGGATGGGATGTGAAGAGGGAGGAGAAGAATGTGGTGAGGGGGGTGATGGATGTAGGGAAGTGTGGGTGGGTGGAGGAGAAGATCGCCGGGGTGGTGAAGGTGGAGGTGGTCCGTGGATATGAGTAAGAAGGCGGAGAATGGCGGCCACGTTCCTCTCAAGTGCGAGGAAACGTGGGTGGGTAAGAAAGGAGGATGGCGATGGGTCCGAGGAAGCAGAGGACATGGCGAGCTCACAAAGGGCAGCGACCTCCCTCTCTAGACCTAAACGGGCAAATACCTGACGGCGACCAAAAGATGTAGACTGACGCGAGGCAGAGGAGGTGCCGCCAGGTAAGGTCGAAGAGGTGCCGGCGGCAGTGGTCATGCCGGCACAGAAGACAAGGCCAAAAATGGCCGCAAAGAGGTGCTCAGACGTGATCGGTCCCGGAGCAGAAACAGGATGACTCGGGCCAGCCCCTAAATCTCCCCCAGACGCAGGGATATCCTGCTCGCCTAACTGGGCGGCAGGGGACGGTGGTCTGCGGGCGTCTGCGGGAAGGAAAGGAAGATTCAACCCCGCTAAGAAGTCGGGATCAGGAGGGAAAGTCCAATCCCCCACGAGAGCAAGGGTCATGCGAGCGGGGTTGGGCAGAATGGTGTAAGGGGCTGGGGGTGACCATAATGAAATATGAAGCGGCCATCCGAGCGGGGTTTAATCATGTGGATGTGCCGCAGGACATCAATATCAAGATGTGAGGGTCCTGCGACAGCTGGAAGATTATCGGGGATGGTAATATTGAATTGGGCGTGAGAGCAGATGATCGTGATGATGCCACCATAACAAAACTTCCCCTTACCGGCCCGGCTGATCTCGAGTAGCTTGTAAACAAGCCAATCACTGCCATGGATGGGGACGGTAGGGGCCCTGAAGCTAATTCCATCATCATCCCGGACATAAGGGAAAGTCATGGCCCAAAGGATAAAAAGGTCAGGGATAGTCACAGTGTCGGACTCGTCCCTAGGAAAGAATGCAGATGAAATGATCCTGTGGGCTAAACGAAACACGGGATGAATGATGGAGGAGGCCTTGGCCCTTCCTCGGGGATAATCACGGATCAATGTGAGGCGGAACCAGAATTGATCGACATCAAACTCGGGCGTGTACCCGTAGTGTCGGATGGAATCATCCCCGAGATTGGGGAAACCAAATATATCGTTAATCGTGTTCAGATTTGTGGCGACACTACGGTTACGCACCCTGAATTTAATGATCGACCCGGACTCCCAAACAAGTGTAGATAGAAATTCGAGTGTGAGTGCCGGGTAGGATACGGCATGTGCATTAAGAAAGGCCAACCATCCTAAGTTAGCGAAAAGAGATTCGACCTCGGTGAAGACACCGAGATCGACAAGTGTACGTGCGTGCGGGAACTTAGTAGATAGATGCCCTCGAGCATCGAGCCTACGGTAAAAATCTTTGTGCTCCTGGTTCCGAAAGATATACCCATGCGGGCCCAACATTGGGTCCACAGGGGGGATAACAGGCGGAGGAGGGCCAAGTGTAAGTGCTCGTGTACGGGAAGGGGGGGCGTGTTTGTTTTCGTCTCTTTCGAGACGGCTCCTCTTCCCGCATAATTCCCTTCCCCTTATCCTTATCCCGAGCCATGTGTGAGCGTGCGAGCAAGAATGAGTGCAAAAACAGTGGATGCACACTAACACAAGCAAACGAGCAAGCACAATTAATAGGGCAAATATATAAATATGAGCTTAGGAGCGAGTGTACCCAAGCGGAATGGCGGAGCTTGCTCGTAGATGTCCCCACACTATTCAACGAGAGTAGCGTGGAGCCGCGGCGAACTCCTTCGGTAATAATTTTCGAAATGGGGGTGGTTTGGGGGAAAATTAGGTCAAACTCGAGATGAAAAGGGGGGTGAGGGTGAAGATGACGGAAGGATTAATGGAGGAGGTGGAGAGAGGGAGTAATGGAGGAGTAGAGGGCGTGGGGGAGTGAGGATCGGTTGTTGGGGAAGAGGGGAATGCGAAACGACGGCGGTTTTTGCGATCGGGCGAGGGTGAAAACGAGCGGATGTCGGGGGGTTTATATAGGGTTTTAAGTCGAACCGATCGGGTGAGTTATCACCCGATCGGTTGACGGTTAGGTCGAAATTCTTGTCGAAGAAATGCTACAGGCGAACCGATCGGTTGACTTTTCAACCGGTCGGTTGGCCGCTCCACACATTTTCCCGAGAACCTAGGGCTGCTCACCCGGTCACGTCAACCGATCGCGCTCGAACTCAACCGATCGGTTGATATTCCCCAAAAATTTCCGAGAGTTCTTCCCAACTCACCCGGTCTGCCACCCGGTCTCTTCATTACTCAACCGATCGGGTCATATGGGGACAGATCTCGGCATGTATCTGATACATCCCAACCGATCGGGTGAGTTGTCAACCGATCGGTTGGGGCTTGTTTCCTGCAAAAACCAATAGATTTGTTTAAGTCCCCGAACGGATGTTCTCGCGGCTGATTTTATTTATAAAAATAGATAAAATAAAGTAAAAAATAACGCTAAAAATTGGGGAAAAAGTTTAGAACATGGGTTGCCTCCCATGAAGAGCACTTGTTTAACGTCGTTGGCTCGACGCCCGCAAGAGATGTTCATGGTGGTTGATACGGGTGATGCCCGAAGTTCGGCATCTCTTTCTCATTGGAGCTGAAGGCCCTTGGAGTAGTCGGCGGCTGGAGAAATACTTGCTCGACTACCCTCCCCTTGTTCTTGGGATCCGGGGGCTTTTCTTTTGTGTTGGTGCTTCCTGCCATCTTCTTCAGGATCTGGACCTCGTCTTTAGTGAGGTCCATGGGCTCTTTCCCAGTTCTCCTCGCAGGAGGATCCTTGGGGAACCCGGGAGGGGTCATTCTTGCTGCATTCGCCTTTCCAGCAGCTTCTTTGTTCTTGGGGTCATCTCCATCTTCTGAATCCCCCAAGTCATTGGGGGGTTTCTCAGGAGAATCTCCCAGGAGCTCTCCTCTGCAGCTTTTTCCTCTTCTACCTCGAGCAGATTGCACCGAGGGTCATCAGGGGGATCGGGGTGCTTCATGGATAATCCCAGATCAAACTCAACTTTCTCTCCGCTGACGTTCAAAGAGAGTTTTCCGTTCTTCACATCTATTAGAACGCCAGCAGTGGCCATGAAAGGCCGTCCCAGGATAATGGGGGTGTGTGCGTCTTCAGGCATGTCCATGACTACAAAGTCCACAGGCACAAGCACCCCTCTTACATTTACGGGGTGGTCATCCACAATTCCCACCGGATATTTGACCGACCGGTCAGCTAGTTGTAGGGTCATACCGGTGGGCTCCAAATCACCCATTCCTATCCTTCTGTACATCGACAAGGGCATCAAACTAACACTCGCTCCAAGATCGACGAGTGCACGATGAATCTTTACTGCCCCGATCGTGCAAGGAATAGAGAAGCTCCCCGGGTCCTTGAGTTTCGGCGGATTTGCCCTCTGAATAAGAGCGCTACATTCCGCCGTCAGCACTACTTTCTCCTTTCTAGACCCTCTAGTCACCAAATCTTTCAGGAATTTTGCATAGGAGAGGATTGTTTCGATTGCTTCTAGGAAGGGGATTTGCAGGCTTAGGTCCTTGACCATGGCAAAGAACTTGCCATATTTCTCATCAATTTTGGCCTGAGCTAACCGTTATGGAAATGGCACAACGGGTTTGAACACTTTCGGGCTCCCTTCCTCCTTCTTCTTCTTCTCTTCTTCAGAGACCCCCTCCGGAGTCATAGGATTTGATGACGAAGCACCGGCGTCGTTTGATTTTTCGATCGGTTTCTCAACGACCAATGGTGCTTCCGGGTTGCTGGGGGCACTCTAGTAGGAATTTGTGTCCCGCTTCTCAGAACGATAGCGGACACATTCGCGTGCTCGTGCACGAGTGGCGATGTTTGGATTGCTCCCCTCGGGTTCACCTCCGGTTGTGGCGGCAATTGGTTTTGTGACCTTGCAAGGTTCGCCACTTGTAACCCCAGCTTGGTTACTTTGTCCGTGAGGGTCCACTGACCCATTTCTAGCTTTTGGTTGATCTTCTCCTGGTTGGTAATATATTGAGTCAAGAGAGACTCAACTGGAGAGACGGCCCTCTGTTGGCCATACTGCTGCTGCTGCTGGAACGGCTGCTGATTCCTGGGGGCGTAAGATTGTTGATGAGGTTGTTGCTGAAATGGTTGCTGCTGAACCTGATTCTGCTGTGGCCTAGCCGGCTGATAAGTTTGTTGCTGCGGCTGCTGAGGCGGTGATGGCTGAAATGGTGGCCGGTAACTGAAGTTTGGGTGGTTCCGGTTGTTTGGAGAGTAGGCCGGGTTGGAATTGGTCCTTGGTGGATACGGCGCATTTCCCGTGGGGTTGTAAAATAGTGCGCTCGCCTGATCCAACGGTGGTGAGATGTCACCACCGTCGAATTCCCCAAAGAATTCGGACTCTACCGCAGAAATTTGCTATGTACCTGCCCCACCGGCTCCTACCATTAGTGCGGAGATCTGGGTCGAAAGCAAGTCGAACTTGCTTGAAATTTTGTCGACGTCCTCGACTCTGTGTATACCCCCGGATCTTGGTGTGGCTCTCTCGTCACACCACCGATCATTGTTGGATGCCATATTTTCCAGAATATGCCCGACATCTTCCTCGCTCCTAGACATGAAGGAACCCCCAGCCGCGGCGTCCATAGAAGATTTCAGGTCATCCCTCAATCCATTGTAGAACAGATTAATAATCTCCCACTTCGGAAGCTCATGGTGAGGGCATCTTCTTTGCATCTCTTTATATCTCGTCCAAGCTTCATGCAAGGACTCGTGGCTGGCCTGGGAGAAGGAGGAGATCTCACTCCTCAACTTCATGGTCTTCCCCGGAGGAAAGAACTTCGTCAGAAAAGCGTTGGAGAGCTTCTCCCAGGTGTTGAAAGTGTTGGGGTCCTTCCCCCTTAGCCATTGCTTGGCTTTGTCTCGCAAAGAGAAGGGAAACAGCTTCAGACGGATAGCCTCTGTCGTGACACCATTAATCCGGAAGGTGTCACACTTCTCCAAGAAGGAGTCAAGGTGCTCGATCGGGCTCTCCATGGGTGCACCCGCAAACTGGTCCTGCTGGATCCATGTCACTAGAGACGGCTTTAGCTTAAAGCTTTGGGCCGCAATAGCTGGAGAACGGATGGCGGAAGTCGACTCGATGGATGGCATCGAGTACTCCAGCAGAGACTTGTGAGGTGGGGTGTTCTCCTCCATGGATTCGGGATCTTCTCTTCTTCGCTTCTCGGCGGCGAAACGCCTAAGGGTGGCGTTAATCTCTGGATCGAGGGGAATCAAGTCATCAAGACTCCTTGAACTCCTGCGCATGAAAAACAACAAACACCCGTGAAGCGAGAAGTGGGAAAGAAACAGATAAAATAAGAAATAAAAATAAGAAAAATAAAAAAGAAAAAGGAGAATGCGAAAATTATCGCGAGGTAGGGATGTGAGCTAGACACGAGGGTTCATGAGATCCTAGAATAACAAGCATGTTGCCTCCCCGGCAACGGCGCCATAAACTTGACCGGCGCCCCGTTTACGGTACGGCGGCGCGGTGTCATTTACCGCAAGTGCACGGTTAGTGTAGGGTGCAGGAATATCGAACTCAGGGAGGCGAGGTTGTGCTTGGGTCAGGTAGGACCTAAATCACCCCGAGGGGCGAGCTAGCCCGAAACGGTAAATGGTTGTCACGAAAGGAAATAAAGGGTATTAACAACAAGAAAGAAAACTCGGGACTTTGGTTTCCAACCCGACGAGAGACTCTCGCCGATACGGCCTACGGGTATGGATAGCGATCGGGATTAGGGACTAATGGTGAGACGCTGCCTCTGAAAGTGGTACCGGCGTCCCATGGGCCCGATATTCCGGTCGGTGCCCAGGATGATACACCGGACTTCCCGGATTCGATCAGTGGGCACTCCCGTGTCCATTAACACTGATCGATCCCGGGAGCACTAAGCCCACAACGATAACTCCCAACGTCTCATCCTGCCGCTCCCGCGTGCTAGGATTCGACGTCTACGCTATGGGTGTGAGCTATGGCTAGGGAGTCAACCGCCAAGTTTATTCCCCCTTGGCCCAACGGTCAAAGGCGGTCTTTTTCCCGCCGATGACAATGAAACACCCCACGTAACCGTTAGAATCCTAATCCCTATCGATTTCCTAACCCTATGGACGCATCGGGAAGAGCCCCCGAAGGGGTTTCCACCAAAATCCCAGATTTGGGGAACTACTCACAAAAATCCATGAAAAAGCGATCTAAATAAAAATTAACCGTTGGAATCATGATCGGACAATTGCAATGTGGAAGTAATAGAGTAGATAAGACAATACTAAAATTTGAGAAAGATTTGAAAACTTACAAAAGAGTAACAATTACAGCCGTCACAAGGAGATAAAACAGTAAAAAAATAGCAGCTCCCGTTTCTGGAACCCTAGGGGTTCTATTTATAGACCTTCGCATCAACCGATCCGTTGACAAGTCAACCGATCGGTTGATCCGTTACAAATTAATAACAGAAAACGGTGAACTTTCACTCGATCACATGAACCGGTCGGGTGAGTTCTTGAGTGACCGGTTGGATCTTGGAGCAGTCGGGTGAATCGATCAGTTCGACGTCCGTGTCTTCAGCTCTTCTTCTTCAGCTACAGATGAACCGATCGGGTGAGAGTCACCCGATCGGTTGGCATTTTGCTCGAGAAAACAGAGAACAGCCCCCCCGCTGAACCGGTCTGTGAACCGGTCGGGTGACTTCCTTATGAGTTGCGGCAGAGACCGGGTGGTGCACGCGTGCATCACCCGATCGGTTGGAGATGACCAACCGACCGGGTGAGGGGCTGAAAGATGAATTCTTCGACGTTTGACCCCCTGGATCACGCGTGACTTCTCCCGTTGCTCCGGGGACTTGGGATATCATCGTTAAGCGTCCCCTGCGTGGTCAATCCCCTGCAATCATGGATAAACAAAGAAAAGTGAAAGAAAACGGGAAAATACATGAAAACGAATAAGAGACGGCGGAAAAACACGGAGAAACACAAAAGAAAATGTGCGTGAATATATTAAATATAAACGCACGTCAAGTATCCGGTTGTAACCGGGTGGAAGGGACGTAGGATTACCGGGAACAAGTCGAAAAGTGACTTGGGTAATCTGAACCCTTGAAACATCCTTGCGTTTGCATTGTTTCATTCTAGGGTTTATTTTCATTCTGCACTAATTGTTGGTTAAGGATTTAATTTGGTGTAACTATCATTGTAAATTGCATAAACACTATTCAACCCCCTTCTAGTGTTTTTCTCATAGCCAGGGGCCTTACAATTGGTATCAGAGCGCTGGTTTATTGCTATGGCATCCAACAATAACAACGTTCCTCCACCGACTTCGTACGATCGTGATGGTGCGTCAACTGTCTTTGAAGGTTAATCAACGGTACGTCCTCCGCGTTTCAATGGCACAAATTTTGACATTGGAAATACCGGATGGAGACGTTCCTAAGGAGTGCTTCTCTTTTGAGAACCCTCCACAAGGAAAACGTCGAGCCCACCGAAGAGGATTTCGATAAGTGGACGTCCTCTGAGAAATCTGCCAAAGTAAACAACGCAAATGCAATGAACACTCTTCATTGTGCGTTGGACCCAGATGAGTTCAACAAGATATGTACATGTAAGAGTGCATATCAAATTTGGAACCAGCTCGTCGTTACCCATGAAGGAACGAATAAGGTAAAACTTTCTAAACTATATGTTGCCGTGCAAAATTTCGATATGTTTCACATGCAGTAAAATGAAAGCATAACAATGATGTACGGACATTTTACCGACATCACCAATGAACTGGAAGCTCTTGAGCAAGTCTACTCCCAACAAGATAAGGTAAGGAAGATCATAATGGGAATGACCACCAAATGAGAAAGAAGAGCTATTGCCATCGAGGAGGTCAACGACTTGAAGACTTACACAGGTGTGAATCTCATCGGTACTTTCGTGTCTTACGAAGTAAGACGGGAGGTGAAGAAGAAAGATTTAGCATTCAAAGAAAATTCTTCATCCTCCGATAGTGAAGAATCAGAAAAAGAGATGGACTTGGAAGAAATGGCACAAATGACGAAGAAGTTTCAACGCTTCTTTCTCAAAGATAAATTTCCCTCCAAGAATAACTTTGATTCTACTAATAACTCTACATCTCTTTGTTTTAAGTGTAACAAGTCAGGGCACATCAAGAAGGATTGCCCAATGCTCCGAAACAAAGAGAAGTGGAAGGCACCAAAGTACCACAAGTCAGACAAATTCAAGAAGGACAAGAAGAAAGGACTTGTCGGTACATTTGATGACTCAAGTGGAGATTCCTCAAGCGAATCTGAGGATGAGAAGGGTGAAAGCGCCCACATGTGTTTCATGGCCCGGGAAGATCCACTCTTCGATGAGAGTGATAACGACATGGATGAACCCGAGGTAACAATGGATGAATTGTGTATTGCTAATGAAGAACTATTTGCTAAGTATCAATCTTTAATGCTTAGATATACAAGTTTAAAGAAATTGAATGTTAGCAAGCCATCCATTCCATGCAATATTAACAATGCGTGACACTATTGTTGATACACTAACTCTTGAGAAAGCAAATTTGGCTTCTCAAAATGTCACTTTGAGAAATGAAGTGAATAACCTCAAATCTCAACTAGATCAAACGTATCCTAAGGATAATAGTGATCTAGCTTCACAAAACACACAATCGGGTTTAGAGAATGATTCTATTAAAACCCAATTGCACGAGCTCAAAGCACGGGTGTCCACTTGGGATACCAATATTTCTTCTATTAAGGAGAAATATGAGCTCATGTCCTCCTATGTTATGAGATTTAACAAAGGGAAAGGAAAAGTGTATGATTTGCTCGCAAATCAATTTTCGGCCACACATCGTGTAGGACTTGGTTATGTGGAAGCAAATGCATCCAATTCTCGCACCTCCTATAGTAGTATTATTATAGATTTCGTGAGGCCAACATCCGGTGCGTCCACAAGTGGTGTCAAAGACACCATGGGTAGCAAACCTGCAAGAAAGCCACCACTTCATCTTCACTCCTTTTTGGCAAGAAACCGCTAAGTGTGGAAACCAAAAGAGAGGTCATGCTTACATGTACACCAACCTTCATCCACGTAGGAAATCTCCTACTTCACAAGTGGACACACATGACACATTTTATGCTTCACACCCACGGACACGTGCAAATCCACACATGAGAAATACTCATGAACGTGGCCCGATACACTCATATGCTCATGCGCATCATTCTTACATTTGTGCACATCCTCCACATGTCATGCATGCTCCACATGTTTCATACAACATGCATGTTCCTAAGCATGCATACAACACACATATGTCTAATGCATATCCTCATCCTTATTTTTATGCTAGAACTCATGTTCCTAAGAAGCATGCATGACCGACGCCCCGTTTACGGTATGGGCGCGGTGTCGTTTTACCGCAAGTGCACGGTTAGTGTAGGGTGCGGGTTTATCGAACTCAGAGAGGTAGATGGCTTGAGTGGCTACTAGCCTCGCCTAGGTCGCATGCTAGCTACGTGGATGATGTGGGTGAAGTGTAGGAATAAGGGAAAGAAATAAAAAGACACGAAATGAATCCCCGCTAACACGGGCTAGAGCATTCATGACACTTGGCATTTGACTTGACCCAGGGTGAGACATTGCCCCAAAAGGTGGTACCTAGCGTCCATAGCCCGATATTCCGGTCGGTGCCAAGCACGCTAAGCCTACCCTGTTCTGGACGGTGGGCATTCCCATGTCCATTAACACCTTCCGCAACCGGGAGCATTAAGGCCACAATGATAACTCCCAACATTTCGTCCAAGCCGTTCCCACGTGCGAGGACTCCATGTCAACACTAGGGGCGTGAGCTATGGCTAGGGAGTCAACCGCCAAGTTTATTTCCCCTTGGCCCGACGGTCAGAGGCGGTCTTTCTCCCGCCAATGACAATGAAACACCCCCGCGTAACCCTAATGGCCAAATAGGTCAAATGTGATTTCTAGCAATACATCGAAGCGGATCTTGACAGGACAAGCACCGAACCCCAATCCCCAACACATCTAGTGTGTTGCCATACGAATTGGACCCAGATTGCTAGAAATCCCCATTGACACATTTCATCGAACACATGCCATGCAACCAAGTCAAATGAAACAACCAAGCATCAATCCTACCCTAACCCGTATTAGGGTTCATCAATACTACTCCATGATGAAAGACATATAAACAAACAACACAAAAGACATATAAACATTCACCATCAAGAAAAATAAACACAATACAAACAATGGAGAAAAAAGAGAGGAAAATACATATCTTGAGTTGAATCGTCAATCCAATACAAGACTTATTGAACAAAAGACCTAATCTAAACTAACCTAGAACTCACAAGAGAAGGGGGGCAAAAAGCCCTAAAAAATCCAGGAGATCTCCCTCAAGTCGGCCAGCCTCGTGTATTTATAGCCCCACTTCCAAACCCTAATGGTTCGGGTCCAAACCCGCAGGAAAAACATCACCCGATCGGTTGACAAGTCAACCGATCGGGTGATCTATTACAAATAATAAACAGAAAATGGCGGAATTTCACCCGGTCATATGAACCGGTCGGTTGAGTTCTTGGAGTGACCAGTTGGATCTTGGCGCCATCGGGTGAAGGGATCGGTTGGGTGCCCGAGTCTCGGCTCCTCAGCATCAGCTACAGATGAACCGATCGGATGAGAGTCACCCGATCGGTTGGAATTTGGCTTGAAAAGAGAGAGAATCAGCCCCGTTGAACCGGCCTGTGAACCGGTCGGGTGACTTCCACTTGAGCTCCGGCTGAGACCGGGTGGTGCATGCGTGCATCACCCGATCGGTTGGAGATGACCAACCGACCGGGTGAGGGGTTGAAAGATGTAATCTTCGTCGTTTGACCCCTTGGATCACGCGTGACTCCTCCCGTTGCTCCAGGGACTTGAGATATCGTCGTTAAACATCCCTTACGCGGGCAATCTCCTGCAAACATGGAGAAACAAAGAAAAGTGAAAGAAAACGAGAAAACACGAGAAAACGAATAAAAGACGGCGGAAAATACGGAGAAACACAAAAGAAAACGTGCGTGAATATATGAAATATAAACGCACGTCAAAATCCCCCAAGCTGAACTCTTCCTCGTCCTCGAGGAAGACGAGTGAGAGTAGGAGCTCGGAGAGAGAAAATAGAGAGAAATAAAGAAAAAGAAAACTCTATATCCTAGATCACTCGTTAGGGCCAACAAAATCAAAAATGACACACCAAGCAAGCGAACGCCAAATCACATCACTAAACCAAGGAATACGAGTCCAGACGAGTGCCGTGGGCCCACGCGGTGAAGCACGAGTGAGCGTGGTCGTGTGCTAGCAAACGGTGTCACTATCTACATTGTGCAATAAAGCTCGATATACACAAATCCAAGATATCACCCAAATATCGATTCGAATTGAATTAAGCGGTGAATATATGGTTCAAGCATGCATGAGAATAGAGAGAGAATCGAAACATATCATGCGTTAGGGACTCCACAACTAGGGTTAAGGAAATCACCACACTAAAGCCTAGATAATAGCTAAAAAGTTCCTAAGCCAAGTGTTTTCGAAAACGATGGGGTTGAGATGATGTGGAGTAGAACACTCGGTGCAAATTCTCGCCTTCCCTTTATTCTCGGAAGATAGGAAAAATATTCACACTTGGAATTTTTGGGTTTTGGGTATTTGTATATTTTTTGAATTTTGGGCTATACAAAATTTTTCTTTTCTTTTCTCTTTTTTTTGGATTTTTGGGTTTTTGGCTTTACACATGTGTACTCTCCCAAGTGGGAGAACGGTACACGACGAGGGGATTTGCACCAAGTAAAATAAAAATGAAATCGGATTCTAAACACTTGGGCAAAGGAGATATTTCTTGCTAATCAGAGCATAGGCTAAATGGGTTATCCTAGTTCTTAATTGTGGAATCCCGACACATGCGAAATGAAGTACACGATATATATATATATATATATATATATATATATATATATATATATATATATATATATATATATATATATATATATATATATATATATATATATATATATATATATATATAGCATGCCGAAGCAGACAGGGGAAATAAATACCGCATATTCAAATCAAAGCATGATAATCTAGGGGTCATTCCTGGACAGGTATATAAAGTAAAATCACAAAGTAGAAGCACACCAAATAGCTAGGCACGATGCACGACTCACAAAAAGCTAAGTGGACCCGCGATGCATGAAATGCAAGAGGACTCGGCTTCCTAAGGTTAGTGAATGTGATTATCGAAGCCATGCAAGGTGTGCGTGTGATTTTCGTGGCAATTCATCATAGGGTTCATCTCTGGGAGAAAGAGATAAAAAGAAGAAAAGAAAAAGAAAAGAAAAAAAAAGAAAAACACAGAGAAAAACGACTCAAATAACGAAGAAAAAGAGACAAATGACGCACGAAGTGCGACTCCCCCAAGCTGAAACTTGCATTGTCCTCAATGCAATAGTAGTGAATACGGGAGGGCAATGAAAATGGGGGGGAGTTACACACCGACACAAAAAATGAAAAACACAAAAAACACACGAACGAAACTGGAAAATAAAGAAAAAGAAACATACAGAATAAAAGATATAAAACACGACAAAGGACTCAAAGACACAAACACACGACAACGACACACGAAAAAATTCACACAAAAGTCGATTTCCCCCAAGCTGAACATGACAATGCTAGCAAAATGATATGATCAATGTGATGCAGAAATATGCTAGTGGAAAATCGGAAAAGAAAGAAATCAGAATGCAGGAGAGACAGTCTGCTAGTTCTCCTCGGAAGAGGATAATGGGTGAAATGATAGAAGGGCACGACATGGAGGGTTATTAAGATGCAAAAGCAAATCCTAGATACGCTCCCCTTGCTAATGAGAGGAGACGAGATTATTCAAATCTAAACTAGAAAGCGGTAAATTTTTACACTACTGGATTAGGATACACCTTAGCATAGGCGGATCCAAGATCTGAAGTGGGGCAGGTAGCTGCTCTAACTGCTCCTTCTGTGGCTCCGCCAGAAGCGATGTGCCACGTGTGCCAATGGACCCAAGCAATGCACCTCCAAGCATCCCTCGTAGGTGTCCACCTGTGACCTGCAAAGGACGAGGTGCATTAGTACATGGCAAGAAATTATTTCCCATAATAAATGTATCCCAGAGATAATCGTCAACATGAGATGGAAAAATAATAAAAGGGTGACGAATACTCCCTGAGAATGGGTCGCTATCCTCTGTACTAGCGACGACCAAATCCTCGCTCTCCATGAGAAGTGGCTCTCCAGGTGGTGACACACCGCGACATACCTCAAGGGAAGTAGATCTTGTGTCCTACGTGAGATATGGTATGTCAAATATATACAAGTCTAAAGAAATAGGAAGTGAAAAGCGAGACTCAAAAGTGGAGTGAGAGTGAGTATGAAAATCTCCCTGAATAGGGGCAATATGCTCAAGTAGATGCTCAGCCGCAGAAGAAGTGGAGAGCGACGGTAAAGGTAGATGTGACTCGGGCTCCATGGAGTGGACCATCGTATCCAAGCCCTCATGCACATCCTCCTCGACGATATGCTCATGCTCCACCATCTGCTCGATGTCCTGAATGACATCCTCATGGTTGACCACCGACCAAGGGGGAAGCTGTGACATAGATGGCTGTGGAGGTGGATGTGGAGCGGACCACTCGTATGTGGTCGTGGTGTCGTCGTCCTTACGCACATCCTCCTCGCCGGTATGCATAAACTCTGTGGTCTCCTCGGTGCTCTCATAGGACTCATATGGGGTATCCAGATAAAGATGAAAAGTCTCTCCCACAGATCCTAGAGAAATCTCCCCATCCTCACTATCATCATCAAAAAATGCTTCGTCATCCAAGTGGTAGTGTGGGAAAATTGGGGCATCGGCATGAGATGTGTCTATGGTGGCCGATGGCATGGTGGTCTCAACCATGAAGGTGGGTATATCCTCTCCTTCATCCCCTCTCCTCGGTGTCGGCTCGGTGATTGGTACCATCAAGTTTTGTAATATTTGGCCTTGGTTAAACATGACACTTTCAAGGAGAGACACGAGGCTTGATTCTTCTTGTGTGTGTGTGGAGGGGTATAAGGTTGAGGAAACGGATGAGAGGTGTTTGGGCTAAGGTCGTGGGAAAATGTTTGGCCTTGGGGTGGGGGGAGGCTCTCAAGCGTAAATGGGCAATCATAATACACATGCCCCGCCATCCCACAAGTCTCACAAACCACAACCGAATAGGGATTGTATCCTCCCATCTGAGCATCGAAATTTGATCTCCACATGGTTACACCAAAGATACCTGGACAATAAAAATAAGAAAACTAGAGAGGAGCGTCAATAGTACAAGAAATAACAAAAAGATAATATAATAGTGGGGGAAAAATTTCTTGGTTATTGAATATTTTTTAAAAAAAAGGAAAAATAAATTTTTTGTGTTTTTATGCGTAGTCTAACGAACCCAAGCTAAGCTAATATCAAACCGAACGCGTTCCCCGGCAGCGGCGCCAAAAACTTGACCGGCGCCCCGTTTACGATATGGGCGCGGTGTTGTTTTACCGCAAGTGCACGGTTAGTGTAGGGTGCAGGTTTATCGAACTCAGGGAGGCGGATGGCTTGAGTGGCTACTAGCCTCGCCTAGGTCGCATGCTAGCTACGCGGATGATGTGGGTGAAGTGTAGGAAAAAGGGAAAGAAATAAAAAGACACGAAATGAATCCCCGCTAACACGGGCTAGAGCATTCATGACACTTGGCATTTGACTTGACACAGGGTGAGACATTGCCCCAAAAGGTGTTACCTAGCGTCCATGGCCCGATATTCCGGTCGGTGCCAAGCACGCTAAGCCTACCCTGTTCTGGACGGTGGGCATTCCCATGTCCATTAACACCTTCCGCAACCGGGAGCATTAAGGCCACAATGATAACTCCCAACATTTCGTCCAAGCCGTTCCCACGCGCGGGGACTCCATGTCAACACTAGGGGCGTGAGCTATGGCTAGGGAGTCAACCGCCAAGTTTATTCCCCCTTGGCCCGACGGTTAGAGGCGGTCTTTCTCCCGCCAATGACAATGAAACACCCCCGCGTAACCCTAATGGCCAAATAGGTCAAATGTGATTTCTAGCAATACATCGAAGCGGATCTTGACAGGACAAGCATCGGACCCCAATCCCCAACACATCTAGTGTGTTGCCATATGATTTGGACCCAGATTGCTAGAAATCCCCATTGACACATTTCATTGAACACATGCCATGCAACCAAGTCAAATGAAACAACCAAGCATCAATCCTACCCTAACCCGTATTAGGGTTCATCAATACTACTCCATGATGAAAGACATATAAACAAACAACACAAAAGACATATAAACTTTCACCATCAAGCAAAATAAACACAATACAAACAATGGAGAAAAAAGAGAGGAAAATACATATCTTGAGTTGAATCGTCAATCCAATACAAGACTTATTGAACAAAAGACCTAATCTAAACTAACCTAGAACTCACAAGAGAAGGGGGGGCAAAAGCCCTAAAAACTCCAGGAGATCTCCCTCAAGTCGGCCAGCCTCGTGTATTTATAGCCCCACTTCCAAACCCTAATGGTTCGGGTCCAAACCCGTAGGAAAAACGTCACCCGATCGGTTGACAAGTCAACCGATCGGGTGATCTGTTACAAATAATAAACAAAAAATGGCGGACTTTCACCCGGTCATATGAACCGGTCGGTTGAGTTCTTGGAGTGTCCGGTTGGATCTTGGCGCCATCGGGTGAAGGGATCGGTTGGGTGCCCATGTCTCGGCTCCTCAGCATCAGCTACAGATGAACCGGTCGGGTGAGAGTCACCCGATCGGTTGGAATTTGGCTTGAAAAGTGATCGCTCCTAAATGCAACCCAAGAGCACGACCAAAAACTTGGTCGGCCCCGGATACACACCCGAAGAACGATTGTAGTTTTACCGCAAGCGCACGGCAAAGTGGCGAGCGGGTATCGAACACGAGGAGGTGGTGTTGGTTCCAATCTATCCTAGGTTGGCTTGACTACGAATCTATTATTGGTGGAGATGGCTATGGTATGATGTAATGGCAATGGTGATGGATGTCGGTGTCGGAGATAGAGTAATCGGTCAAAAGTCGATTCAAATACAATATAATAAAAGTGTCTAGGGCTAGGGAATCCCCACTACGGACCGTCATACATCATTGTAAATAGTGAATCTCAATATTACTAGACTTGCATTGAGGTGAACTAGTCGTAACTGAATATAGAACCAAGCCCACGCTCTCGCGCTATTGCCGATCTATAGCAACCTAGATTAGAGCCCAATCTCTTGCAAACCCTAACCTAAGCCACTAGCATGAAGATCGACATCATCGTTCAATCGCCCCTCGAGCCCACTCTCGTGCAAACTCGAGTTACGATCTAGGTTGTGATAGTTCGTATTCGTCCAATCTCTTGCAAACGAATATGGGTATAGATTTACAATTAAAAATCCTAGCTTTGGTCCAATCTTTTGCAAACCAAATCTAGAGAAACCCAATTGTAAACCTAAATCGAATATCTAGGCCTTCCCATCGATTAGAATCCAATCTCTTGCAAACCCCAATCGATGGAAATCCCTAACTATCCGTAGTAAATCAATCACAACCTAACCTCCTAGCAATTCTAGCAATTTAGAAATTCATTCATCAAAAATATGAAATTAGATCCATATGGTTCATCCACAAACCCTAGAACAACAAATCTACTCTAGCATAGCAATAAGGATATGAGAATCAATAGAAATCATTGCTTGCATACAAAAAGATAGAAAAACAAAGATTCAAATAAAAAGAAGAAAATACTTAGCTTGATGAAGATCTTCAATCCAAAATACAAGCTTTTAGATCCAAGAGGGGGCCTAGGGCATGGCCTAACCTCTAAAATAATCCTAAGAAAAACATATGGGGGCTAAGAAACCATAATGGGGATCCCCTCTAATGGTGGCTAAAAACCCCTTAAATACTCTCCCAAAACCCTAGCAAGAAACCCTAGAAAACCCCTCAAATTCGTGCCCAAAAACAGCCCAAACCGCAACTTAAAATCTGGGCCCAGGCCGCACTCGGCCGAGTGGAATATGTGATTCGGCCGAGTGGAAATTCCAGCACTGCAGCATCAACTTGCAGAAATTCTCCAAATTTCATCCGATCTCCGATTTGCGCGTTCTTGGCGGCGTTGGAATCGTCATGAAGTCTACTATCCATAAAAAATATGAGAAAAATACTTTGCTTGCTGGAATGATAGCAGATTTCAAAAGAGTGGGAGGCTGTCTGAAAATCTGGGCGCTGCATGTCCTCGGCATCACTCGACCGAGTTGACTTCTATACTCGGTCGAGTGGGCTTCTCTACTCGGCCGAGTGATAAACCCTGTAAAATTCCAGTAAGTCAGGGGTCTTGGGGGCCTGTCTTCGGAGGTGACTCGGCCGAGTGGCTTTACTCACTCGGCCGAGGGGCATTCGGTAATCGGCCGAGTCGGAACCCTCAATCGCCTGACGGATTCCAGTAAGTCTGGGATTTTTGCTTGCCGTCGTCGTGATGCCACTCGGGCGAGTGGTGTCTCCATGCTCGGCCAAGTGGGATGGCGATGCTCGGCCGAGTGCACGCTGATACTCAATCTGCTGCGTGTCCGATCTGGCCGGCCGAGCGGGCTTCTTTGCTCGGCCGAGTGACTCCTTCACTCGGCCGAGTGGCATGCTGAAAATGCCCAATCTTCTCTGTTTCTCCTCCTCGTCGCTCCTACGGAGTTCCTTCTTCTTCCACCCGTCTCCCATCGTCGAATATCCCTGAAAAGAGCCTTGGGTGACGCTCCGGAGTGGGTGCAAGTCCCTTAATCTCCTTTTTGCTCCCGATCGCTCCATATTTCCTGAAATCCGACAAAAACAAGAAATAGTGAAAAGTAATGCAATATCGTCGAATACTCGTGAAAAGCGTGATATGGGTGATCGAAATGGCATGCATATATGCAGAAAAAAGGTGTAAAATATGGACCGATCAAAATCCCCCAAGCTTACCTCTTACTCGTCCTCGAGGAAGATAAGTAAAAAGACGAACTCGGGAGATGAAAAATAAGGGAAATGAAATAAAAGAATACGAAGTGGAAGGGGTCGCTAGATTATACTCTCAGATCTCAAGCCATAAGCTACACATCACGATGACTTGGAAAATACAAATCACATGCTATAAGGATTTCATATCTTTCATAAACATGGTACTTGCAAGCTTTTAAGAACAATAAGAGGGACTGTCTAAATTCATACAATCAATTCATATCCACATCACGCATTTCATAGAATTTAATATACAAATGTTGGTGATGCACATTTCAATCAAAAGTTATAAATGAAGCATATAAGATACACACCAAGCATGCAATAGAGAATAGAATAAAAGTCATGGCATTCACATATTTATTTCAAATCATGAAAAATCTCCATATCTAATATGTTTTGCAAAGTCTAAGCATTATCGAATATTCCCATTCATGCACGTCACCACTCTAATGTCATACTCACTCATATGGTTAAATGAATTCACCCCCCCAAGCTTAGCTTGAGGCGTCGCATCCAAAGGAATATAATAGTGGAAAATGAGATTTTTGCCTTGGTTTTCCCAAGTATTTTGTGGCTCCAATAATGAGATAGAGAAATTTTTTTTTTCTTTTGGACTTTGTTTCTCATTTTTCTTTTTGGATTTTTGTAGGAGCTATATGATTTGTATTTTTTTGGATTTTGGCTCCTTTTTGGCTTTTTGGACTTTTTGGAGCTAACTTTTTCTTTTGTGGGGATTTTTGGGTAATAGATGCGATATAAGTAGCTTTAGGAGGTGAACTCAAGTGACATGTAGAGAATAAAAAGATATATGTGGAGAAAGAAACAATGTAGCACTCGGTTCACTCTAAGATGTGCACGAACGGTTCAATAAAATAATACTTCAACTAAAACTAATATGTAAGCATGGATATTCTCAATCATCTCAATAAAAAGTGAAGTCAAGCGGTAAAGCGCACAATCATATCAAGCATGCAACAGAAGGTGAATAAGACAATAAAACTGATGCTTCAGATATACTAATGATGCGTGAATCTTGGTGCATTTCCAACAAAAGCATACTAAACACTAATCCATGCATTCAGTTTCAATTAATATCATGCATTCATGTAGAGGAATCATCAAAAGAAATAGATTTGCAAGAACATGTGAATAGCAAGACTATGGAATACTCTAAGTAGCATGGCAAGGAATAATAAGCATCGTGATGGTTGCTAAAGCAATAAGAGATATCATCATACGAAATTCATCTAGCGGAAGAAAAAAAAAGGAAAATAAAGAAATAAAAAATAAAAGAGAGGAAATAAAAGAAAAACGAGTACACAACATGATGCATGAACACACATAAAAGGAAAATAAGATGGAAAATTCAAAAAGATGATGCAAAATTTTGAAAAAATTCTAAAAATCCTAAAATAAAGTAAAAATGCAACTAATGCATCTAAATGGCATGGAAATGCACTCCCCCAAGCTTAAACTTCACATTGTCCTCAATGTGATCATAAAAGGAAAAATATAAGGAACAACGATAAATATGAGGGAGGTGAATGAAAAATGATGAAATGAATGACATGAGATCCTAATGCAACTACATGCACATACAATGATGCATGAGAGCACCTTCCCCCAAGCTTATACCAAACAATCCTATTCAAGTGACTCAATCAAAAAAGTCATGGCTTTGCAAAGCGTGATCAAGTCAAATGAATAAGAAAGTGAGTATTCACTTGAAAGAAAAGCTCGATGGTGGTGAGCAAAAGGATGTGGCGTATCAAAATATGGAGAGGGGAATTAATATATATAATGGGTTTGGGGTGTAAAAGATTTTTGTTGCCATCATATGAGGTGATATTTATTCAAGCAAATCTATACGGTCCTCTCGCTGTCGAGAGAATTCGTGTTTATTCAAAGCATAAAAATTTCTACACTACTGGATTGATATCACCTATAGCAAAAGGCGGATCCAGTATCTTTGCCGGTGCAGACAACTGCTCCAACTGCTCTTTCCGTGGCTCCGCCAGGTGCATGCGTCCACGAACACCAACGAACTCCAGCAATGCATCCTCCAGCATTCCCACAAGGACTCCACCTGTAACCTACAGAGAATAGGATGCATCAGTTCGTCGCAAAAAATTCACCCTCGTAATAAAAGTATCCCAAAGAGAATCGTCTATAGAAATGTATGGAATAAATAATGGTGGACGATACTTCCCTGGAAATAATCCAATATCCTCACGTTCCGTGATAGCTGTCTCCACGGTGTCTTCTATATGCTGCTCAGGTAAATCTAGATCATAGGTGTGGACCTCATCAAGATGCTACTCATCATCGTCAGACTCATCCCCGTGCACCTCTTGATCATATTCATAAGCGTCCATAGGTGCTAACTCCTCGCTCTCCTCCTCATATACGTCCCATCGTACCTCTTGATCGTATGTACATGAATCCTGCAAAAGGCGCGATGAATCATAAAAAACATCATACACGGAAGGGAAATCAAAGATAAAGGGCGATGGAGTAAAGAGATCTCCCTGAAGGGGGGCCAAAAGCTCTGTGGGGTAGTCCTCTGCGTCAGTGGGAGGATGAGGTGGCTGTGGAAGCTCTAATGGAGGAGGATAGTGTTCGGGATCCTCATGAATGGCTGTGTCCTCGTCCCGATGCATGACCTCCTCGGTGATAAGCTCTGGCTCTGTGTGTAAGGCCTCCTCAAAAGCATGCTCTGGCTCGATAGTGTGCTCATTTGCCTTCTCATCAACTATCAATGTAGGCTCTCTCTGGGATGGTGATGCTGGCTGCTCAAGTGTGTCAACTTGTGGGGATGTATCATGTGGACGGGAATGCCCGCAAGCAATCCGAAAATATAGTCTATCCCCCTCAAGACTGACATGGATGTCCTCCTCAATTGTTCCTGCAGCTGAAACACGGTTCATAACAAAATCTGCAAATCGTAGCTCAAATGCATCACCTGCCGTAATGCTCTCTGAACCGGTGAACCTCACTGACTCCAAGAGACTCTCCAATAATCTCTGAAATCCATCATCCTCTGGCTGCGCTGGTGGCTCAATTTCTGCTTCCTCCACTGTATCTTCATCCATCCACTCTTCATATGCAACAGCTGTATTGTAGGATGTGGGATCGACGGTGGCACACTCTGGCTCTGGTAATATGATTGGAGATGCTTCTTGCCCATAAGATGAAGGAACAGAACTGATATCTTTGGGAATCATCGCAACCTTAAACATGAGCGCATTCATTTCAAGTTGCCTCTTCACCCGTTCCAATAGAAGGTTACTCTTTTCAAGCCCGGCTTGCATTTCAACCTGGTGTGCATGCATCTCATCAAAAAGGATCATTTGTTTCTCATCAAGCTCGGGCCAGTGCGTCTCCTCAAAAAAGTATTCTCCCATCTGAGCACTTTCATCAAAATTGTACTCTCCCATCTGAGCACTCTGATCATAATATTATTCTCCCATCTGAGCACTCTGATCATAATAGTATTCTCACATCTGAGCACTCTGATCAAAATCTGTGGTCCACGTAGTATAATCCATAGCACCTGATCAACAAAGATAAATACCTGGAGAAAAGATATCAGTGGCACACAAGAATATAGAAATGATAATAATGGTGGCGGGGGTGAAAATTTCCTTTTGTTAGTTTATTTTCGTAGTCTAATCAACCTAATTGTGACAAATTGGCACCCAATGGGAAACACCTCCCCGGCAACGGCGCCAAAAACTTGATCGCTCCGGAATGTAGCCCGAAGAACGGTTGTAGTTTTACCGCAAGCGCACGGTATAGCGGCGAGCGGGTTATCGAACACAGGGAGGACGAATGACCGTGCTTGTTCCAATCAACCTATCCATTTAAGAAGAGAGAGATTTGCCTTTGGTGATCCTGTCACAATCGTCAGACAAAGTACAGAAATATCAAATAAAATAAAGAACGTCTAGGGAATGGGGAATTCCCGCTACTCACCGTATCTCGTCAATGTGGTTCATCGGTATCAAAATTGCTAGAATAAGATTTTGGATGAACTAGTTGCAACTGAATGTAGAACCAAGCTCACGCTCTCGCGCTGTTGCCGGTCTATAGCTATCCTAGGTTCGGGTCCAATCTCTTGCAAACCCTAGCCTAGGGAAGCTAGCATTAGGATCAACATCATCGTTTAATCGCGCACCGAGCCCAATCTCTTGCAAACTCGGCCCACGACCTAGGTTGGGATAGTTCCTACCCGTCCAATCTCTTGCAAACGGGTATCGGCACGGAATTGCAACCGTGAACCCTAGTATCGGTCCAATCTCATGCAAACCGATACTACGGAAATTCGATTCCAACCTGTTACGCCTATTTGGCCGAGACCCGTAAAACACGAGCCCAAGAGCCCGACTACTGGTCAAAAGCCCACCTGCGTCCTCAAAGCCCATTCGACAAAGGCCTTACAAGGGACCTTCTCGAACTTCGATCCGACCCGGCCCCAATAACCCGTTGGTCGCTCGCCCACTCCTGCGAAAACCACTCCCCCGGACGCGCGACCACTAAATAGCGATAATGGGGAGGTGCTGGCATGACGGAGAGAGCGGCGGCGAGGGGGGGACTGATGGGGCACGATCAATGGCGGACGTGGGACGTGGGTCAGAGGCGATCACGCCGGAGCTCTACAAAAGGGCCAGGAAGACGACGAAGAAAGAGACCGCATCTGAGGTAACAAAACCTAAGGTACTCCATCAACGACCTCGTTCCCCCAATTCATCTCCTTCCTCCCTCGCTCGCGCCGAGAGACGCCGTTACGATCTCCTCACGAGTCGGACCGTCTCCGCCGGGCCTCCTTTCTCAGATCTCTATCTGACTTAGGCATCGGAGGGGATTTGGCCGGAACCAAGGTCCGGCCCCCTGACGAGCGTTCTCGTCTGCGCAGGTGGACAACAGATCAACGGGCCGAGGCTACCCCTCGCCCCTCTCCGACCACTCGATCAACCGGACAGTGAGGCTTCCCCTCACCGTCAGCCGGTCGTGGCCGAGCTCGTCCTACCGAGGCTGAGCGTCCTAATCGGGTCCGAGACTCTCCATCGTCACCCGTCGGCCGTGCGTCTACCCGGGCGACTGAGGCTACCCCTCGTCCCCCTTCCAGCCGAGGCCGAGCACACCTGTCTGAGGCCGAGCGTCTTAACCTAGGCCGAGGCTTCCCCTTGCCCCTTCTGCACCGATTCGAAGCCCCCGAGGGACCCAAAGCGGGCCCCTTGACCACTTTGACCGGGCTCTCCACGGTCAACGCTTTGTAGTGAGAAAACACTCTGAAAAATCTGGCGCCGTCTGTGGGAAACGAAGATCATCCCACGAAGTAGAAAACCACACCAACAATGGCACGAGCCAGCAATGGAAGGAAGCGCATGACCCCCATCCCGGAGGAGGGGAATGGCGCATCTAATGGCAACCCCGAGGACACGCACGACGACGGCCACCCCGCCCACTCAATCGAAGAGACCGGCGGCTCAGAACTAGCCACACAGGGACAGCTCCGTGCCCTGGCTCAGGAGACCAACGCGAGCCTCCAGACGTTGGTCGCGACAGTACAACAGCTTGTCGGCCCCACGCCGTCCGACGGGGGCGCGCTGAACGATAGCCATCGATGGGCGGGGGGTCCCCCGCACTTACGGTCCGCGGTGGTCGACGACCACGGGACCCGGAAACCGAACACAGAGCGTCGGTTCACGCGGTCTGGCTCCCGTCAGGCGAGGTCACGTGCCTCCTCGCCCTATCGTGAAAGGAGCCGGAGAGAGACCGAGGGGACGAACGGCGAATCGATGACGGCATCGTCTCGTCGATCACGGTCGTCCCACCACAGGAGAAGCGAACGACACCACTCAAGAGACCGATCACGGCGGAGCAGGAGCTCCCGCAGGAGGAGTCGGGAGCGTCGGGTCAGCCCGACCCCCAGCGTGGCGAAGGCTGCGGAGCCGGCCCCACCGGCGCCGGTGCTACCTCCACCCCCGCTCGAGCCGGAGACAGGCGAATACCGCATCCCCGGAGGCATCCACGGGGACCGGTGTCCCTTATCGCGGAGAATAACCGACGCCCGAGTCCCTTCTCGATTCAGGATCCCGGTGCTGGGAAAGTACGACGGAATAGGAGACCCGGCACACCACGTGATGGATTACGAGGGGGATATGGCCTTCCAGGGAGCTGATGATGACCTGCTCTGCCGGGGCTTCTATTCAACTCTCAGGGGAGCAGCGAGGATCTGGTACCACAGCCTGCCCGGCCGCTCCATCGACAGTTTCGAGCAACTCGCCCAGTTGTTCTGCAAACAGTTCATGGCGGGGAGGCTGATCAAACCTGGTGCTGAACATCTGTTCAACATAGTGCAAGGCCCGGCCGAGCCACTCCGACAGTTCATGCGCCGCTTCAATGCGGAAAGGCTGAACGTGAACAACCCACCCGACCTGGTGGTCCAGACGGCTCTTAAGAAAGGGCTTCGCCACAGGGGCCTCAAGAAGTCCCTACACACCGACCCCCCAAAGGACCTCCCCGGGATCATGGCAAGGGCCGAACGCTTCATGCTGACTGAGGAGGCCTTGGCCGAGGATGCAGGAAAAACCGCTCGAGGGACCAAGCATGGCGACGGCGGACGAGCTAGCCCCGAAGGGTACCGGACCGAGAAGAGGCAGAGGAACAGGCAGCGGGGAGAAAGCACGAGGGATACCACCCCAGACGCCATTCTCGCCCAAGTACAGAAGGAAGAGCGAGCTGATCGCCCTCCACCGAAGGCTAAAAGAGGCGGGAAGAACCGGGAGAAGTACTGTAAGTACCATAAGGACGATGGCCATGACACAGAAGATTGCTGGCATCTGAAGAAAGACATTGAGAAGCTGATGAGCCGAGGGCACGCCAGGAATCAGGCCGACGAACCGGCCTATGGAGAAGGGACCTCCACGCAGCCGGACAAGGGGAAGAAGATCAACGCCATCCAAGGCCCCCTCCGCATCATAGAGTGAGCAGGCAACGACTCTTCCCCCGGCGGCAGCCTAGTATGAGGGAGTTATCCAGTTTTACATCCCTCTGTTTAGCTTCATTTCCTTTTCCTCCAAATGTACCGGTCCGACAGGACTCATGAGAGTACAAACGCAATCTTTTTATTGTCTTTACTTAAAATCCCGACGGAGTTGACGTGTCGCCAATAACGCAAAAGGCCGGGGACCGCCGCCTCACTGGAGGAGGAAGAGGAGCTTTGCCCTCGCTGACCGTCTCCGGCACTCATAAGTCTGGGGGAAATTCCCCCAGCAGACGCGGACGCTAACCGGTCCTAAGCCGAGGAGCTTTGCCCTCACTGACCGACTCCAGTGCTCATAAGTCTGGGGGCAATTCCCCCAGCAGGCACGGGCGCTGACCGGTCCTAAGCCGAGGAGCTTTGCCCTCGCCGACCGACTCCAGTGCTCATAAGTCTGGGGGCAATTCCCCCAGCAGGCACGGGCACGGACCGGTCCTAAGCCGAAGAGCTTTGCCCTCGCCGACCGACTCCAGAGCTCATAAGTCTGGGGGCAATTCCCCCAGCAGACACTGACGCCGACCGGTCCTAAGCCGAGGAGCTTTCCCCTCGCCGACCGACACCAGCGCTCATGAGTCAGGGGGCAATTCCCCCAGCAGGCACGGACGCCGGCCGAGGAGTTCTGCCCTCGCTGACCGACCCCTGCGCCCATAAGTCTGGGGAGAATCCCCAACGCCAGTTTTCGTCCATTCCCAAGCCAAGAACAAGGCGACAACGCAAATTACACAAGAATTCAAAGTAAGTCGATTTCATTTATAATAGTTAACCCGAGTACAAAAATGCGTCTTATTTACAGGGGATCAAGGCGAGGGGAACACACTACAAACAATCTACTCACGACAAATGACAGAGTTCAGATCGACACCGACAAAGCAAAATTGGTTGACAAAAGACCCAGAGTAGGTGACCCAAGCTAACGGCCATGCAACTAGCAATTGTTGGCCGCGGGGCTGAAGGAGATGGCGGGGGCCGGGGATCCATTTCAAGTAGACTGGCCCAAAGCAAAGCGGATGCTTAAAAATTTGAGGATAAGGCTGGGAGGGACTGCTTAAGGAGCCCGAGCTCGGGAGGACACATCCTCGGGCACTTCGCCCTGCTCGGAGCGAGGGGACTCGACTGGCGGAGGGGCTTGCCGGACACGTTCCGCACATTCCCGGAAGGAAGACTGGACGACTTCGACGATCCGGGGGGCGATGATGTCTATATACTTACCGAAGGCCCCCCTGAGAACCTCGAAGATCTCCTTCCCCAGGGTCTCGACGACGCCCTTCTCCTCCTCCTCCGCCAGCCGCATTACCTGACGCCGGTCCGACAGTTCCCTCTGAAGCTCCTCCCTCTCCAGACGGAACGACTCCGTCGCTTCCTCAGCCGACTGATGAGCATCCCCTAGCTTTCCCTCGAGGTCACCCACTTGTCCCTCCAACGCAGCCACACGGAGGGCTAGGCGCCGAGACTCCATCTGGGCCTCCATCATGGCCACCTCGGCCGCCCCAGCCCGCTCCTGAGCCCTCATGGAGGACTCCTCCAGCTCCCTCAAGCGGACGGCTCGACACTGCAACTCCACAGCGAGCGCTGAACCCTGAGAAGACGAGACATGGGCTAAGAAGAGGATAAAGAGAAAGAGAGGATAGAAAGATAACCGAACCTGTTGGAGGATCCAGACCAAGGAATCCGACATCTTGTCGGCCGGGATCTTCTTGAGGAGGCTGCGGTCCCGGGGAGGGACGGAGACCTCGGCAACCTGCTGGGCCACGGCTCGGTCAGCAAACATCGAACTCCCAGGGACGACAATCGAAGCCAAGTCGCTCGCCAACAAGGCCCCGACCCCTGGTGATACGGGCGAAGACGCTGCGAGGGGGGTGGCTGGCAAAGCTATCGAAGGATCCCCGACGGTCGCCACGGGAAGCGCAGAACTTGTCGGGCCGGAGGGATCCACGTCCTCCTTCCTCTTCTTTCCACCGTGGGGCACCGAAGGCACCGGAGGGGAACGCTTCCACCTCGCACCATCCTCACCCCCTGGAAGGGGATCGCCAGAAGAAGAGGCGGGAGGCGCGGCCGCCACCTTACCCACGGCAGGCTCAGCTCGGCGCACTTCCTCCTCAACGGTCCTCCGAGGCGCCCGTCCAGAGGTACTACCTCGGCTCCGAGCAGCTCCACGACGGATCAGCTCGTCAACGTCATGGACGAATTCGCGGCCAGCCATCCCTGCAAAGGAGACCGAAATCAGGATGAGTCATAGGGAGATCCGGGGATGAAAAAGCGACCTACCCGGAGACCACAAGACGGCCTTCAGGAGTAGGTCGTCCAGCAAAGACCAAATGGACTTCGTTTCCCAAGGAAGAGCCAACAGAAGCGCAGCAACTTCCCGGTCGGCGTCTGAGAGAACTAACGACGGGCAAAGATGGGCAGAACTGCCCCAGCTTGTTAGAATCTGGGCCTCGCTCAAGAAGACCACGAAGACATAATCCAAGTTCCAATCCCCTGACCAGCGGGGTAACCCAATCAGGCATTCCCTCCTCGAACGAGCTCGGAGTAGCAGCCATGACCCCGGACCGACCGTCTGGGCCTGGTAAAAGTAGAAGAGAAGGGGGAGAGTCGGCTCCAGACCACGGGTACAGCAGAGCGTCACGAAGCCCGTCAGTACCGCGATCGAACACGGGGTGAACTGACACAGGGACACTGTGAAATGTTCCATGACCTGGATGAAGAAGGGATGGAGCGGGAAGCGAAGACCCAGGCGGAACATCTCGACGTAGACACCGACCTCATTACTCCTCGGAAGGCAAATCCGCTAGTCGACAAATGGAACCCGAACCTCGTATGGGAAGCAGAGATATCTTTCCCGGATCTCCGCGGCCACCGAAGGAGGGGTCCTCGACGGCGTACGGAGGACAACCGGGGGCACATTAAGCCGTACGGCAGCCAACGCCACATCATCACGGGTGTAGTCTGGAAAAAGTTTCTCCTTCCCCTTATCTGGAAGAGAACGACTCCCGGCGGGGGAACCAGACTCCCCTAGCCGGGGTTCGCCCCGCCCGGACTCCAGAGGACCCCTCGTCCTCCGGCCGGAACCGCCTATCCTAAGAGCAGCCATAGGATGAAAGCAAGAGAGGAATTACCTATTTTCAACTAGTTTGAAGAGGACAAAGAAGCGAAGGCGACGGGGAACTCCGAGTTGCTGAAGGCTCTGAATACCGGGAGGAGCGAAGAAGAAGTGGAGATCAACACAACGGGAGATCTTATATGCCAGGGGAGAATTCGAAGCGCCTGACAAGAACGCGTGGCGAGGCGCGAAGAATCGGCGGCGTTCCGAAATTGGCGCCAGTCGAAGTCCAATCGATCCGCCTCATCATGACCGACATTTATGGCCTCGCCTCGATTGAAGCGCCGCTCGGAATCCCAGGAGACATAACGGGTGATCTGAGCGAGCCGAGGCTGATCGACCCCACCAATGGCGGCTCACAAACCCTTCGGCTTCTCGAACTTAAGGCGACTCCGCGAGCGGCGGGGATAAGCTTGCCGCTACACGTGGCGACATCTGAAGGCCGACGGCGCGTCGGAACCCGCGCCTTAAAAACATCGAACGGGCCAACTCATGATGACGACTAATAAATGAGTCGGCATCGACTGACGAGCTCGTCACAATCGGCAGAGGTCACATCGGCCGAGCCGAACCGGCCGAGGCCGATCAACCCGACCGATGGGGGCAATTGTTACGCCTATTTGGCCGAGACCCGTAAAACACGAGCCCAAGAGCCCGACTACTGGTCAAAATCCCACCTGCGTCCTCAAAGCCCATTCGACAAAGGCCTTACAAGGGACCTTCTCGAACTTCGATCCGACCCGGCCCCAATAACCCGTTGGTCGCTCGCCCACTTCTGCGAAAACCACTCCCCCGGACGCGCGACCACTAAATAGCGATAATGGGGAGGTGCTGGCATGACAGAGAGAGCGGAGGCGAGGGGGGGACTGATGGGGCACGATCAATGGCGGACGTGGGACGTGGGTCAGAGGCGATCACGCCGGAGCTCTACAAAAGGGCCAGGAAGACGACGAAGAAAGAGACCGCATCTGAGGTAACAAAACCTAAGGTACTCCATCAACGACCTCGTTCCCCCAATTCATCTCCTTCCTCCCCCGCTCGCGCCGAGAGACGCCGTTACGATCTCCTCACGAGTCGGACCGTCTCCGCCGGGCCTCCTTTCTCAGATCTCTATCTGACTTAGGCATCGGAGGGGATTTGGCCGGAACCAAGGTCCGGCCCCCTGACGAGCGTTCTCGTCTGCGCAGGTGGACAACAGATCAACGGGCCGAGGCTACCCCTCGCCCCTCTCCGACCACTCGATCAACCGGATAGTGAGGCTTCCCCTCACTGTCAGCCGGCCGTGGCCGAGCTCGTCCTACCGAGGCCGAGCGTCCTAATCGGGTCCGAGACTCTCCCTCGCCACCCGTCGGCCGTGTGTCTACCCGGGCGACTGAGGCTACCCCTCGTCCCCCTTCCAGCCGAGGCCGAGCACACCTGTCCGAGGCCGAGCGTCTCAACCTGGGCCGAGGCTTCCCCTCGCCCCTTCTGCACCGATTCGAAGCCCCCGAGGGACCCAAAGCGGGCCCCTTGACCACGTTGACCGGGCTCTCCACGGTCAACGCTTTGTAGTGAGAAAACACTCTGAAACACAACCCAATTCAGATTTCTAGGGTTTCCTATCGAATTGGGATCCAATCTCTTGCAAATCCCAATCGGTATGAACTCCTAGCTATCCGTAGTAAATCACTCCCAAACTAATCCCTAATAGCAATTCTAGCAAAATTTCTACCAATTCATCACAAATATGAAATTGGGCTTGTATGGTTCATCCCCACGCCCCAAGACGTGGAGACTACTCACAATTCATAGCACAAACACAAAAATAATCAATGAAATTAACAAGAGAATTTATCACAATATTGAGATAAGCAATAAAAATAGAATTTTTAGAGAAGAGAGAGACAAACCAATTGAGTTCTTCAAATAATCCAACAAAAATCAACCTTTGTCTCCTCTCCAATCACAAGAATAAAGCTAAAAGTTAATCTAAAAAGCTGCAAAAATTTCTAAGAGAAAATCCCTCAAAACTAGGGTAAAAACAGGGGTTAAATACCCCCCAAAATCGTCCAAAAACTGTGACCAAAATACCCCTGCGCAGCCTGAAATCCGCAATTTTCGCTACAGGCAGCGCGTCGCACTCGGCCGAGTGACAAAAGTCGCTCGGCCGAGTGAGAAACCCTGTAAATTTCCAGTAAATCTTGATCTTCAGGGGTCTTCACTTTGGGGGCGGCTCGGCCGAGTGAGTTGTCGTCACTCGGCCGATGGCTTCTTGGTACTCGGGGGTCGGGATTATCCACTCGGCCGAGTGGGTCTTCTGAAGCTCAGGCAGCCGAAAAATAGTAAGTTGGCGATTTTTGAATGGCTTCGTCTGGGCGCCACTCGGGCGGACGGGATCTCGTCACTCGGCCGATGTGGTCTCCGTCGCTCGGCCGAGTGTACGTATGAATCGTGTCTGATCTGGTCGGCCGAGCGGTGTCTCGCTGGTCGGCCGAGTGACTCCTTCACTCGGTCGAGTGGGACACCAAAAATGCCCAAACAGCTTGTTTTGGCCTCCTCGTCGCTCCTGCGACGTCCTTTCTTCTTCCGCTCCTCTCCAACAGCAAAATACCCCTTGGGGAGGTCGTCGGTGACACTCTGGAGTTGGCGTATCTCGAGATCACTCCAAATCGCTCCAAATCACCTGAAATGCGACAAAAACAACAAATCGTGAAAAGCATCGCAATATCGTCGATATATCGTGAAAAACATGATTTGGGCGATCTAAATGGCATGCAAACATGCGGGAAAAAAGTGTAAAATTAGGAGTGATCAAAAAGACAGAGAATCAGCCCCGTTGAACCGGCCTGTGAACCGGTCGGGTGACTTCCACTTGAGCTCCGGCTGAGACCGGGTGGTGCATGCGTGCATCACCCGATCGGTTGGAGATGACCAACCGACCGGGTGAGGGGCTGAAAGATGTAATCTTCGTCGTTTGACCCCCTGGATCACGCGTGACTCCTCCCGTTGCTCCAGGGACTTGAGATATCGTCGTTAAACGTTCCTTACGCGGGCAATCTCCTGCAAACATGGAGAAACAAAGAAAAGTGAAAGAAAACGAGAAAACACGAGAAAACAAATAAAAGACGACGGAAAATACGGAGAAACACAAAAGAAAACGTGTGTGAATATATGAAATATAAACGCACGTCAATGCACCACATAGAAATCAAACAAATGTGCATGCAACTAGGAAAAGGTCTCCCAAAACTTACACAATTTGGGGTCCTAAGAACACAAGCTTAAATGATATGAATGCCTATGTTGATTCCTATTTTCATGATATTATTAATAGTGGTAATTATGTTGGGAAGCGGAAGTCCACTTGGACTTGGCTTCCAAAGGGCTAATCCCCTTGGACCTAACAAAAATCGGGTACCATGAGCTTATGGTGTACTATGTAGGTACACAAGAAAAAGAAAGAGAGCAATAAAGGTCTAATTAGATCTAAAAGGAAAGGATAGATACTCGACAGTGGTTGCTCGAAAACACATGACGGGAGATCCCTCATTGCTCTCCGAAGTGATTAGCATCAAGGATGGTGCAACGGTCACTTTTGGATGTAATCAAAAGGGAACCGTCATTGGAGTAGGTATAGTCGGTAATTCCTCCAAACCTTTAATTACTAATGTATATTTAGTTAGTGGTTTGTGTCATAACCTCATCTCCATTAGTCAACTTTGTGACAAAGGTTACAAGGTTAACTTTGGAGAAGGTTTGTGTAAAATTGTTTATTCTAATTGACATGTTTTATTTACCGGTATTAGGCGTAAAAATATTTATTATTTGAGCTTGCCTAAAATCGTAGAAATTGTTTAGTTGCTAATATAAATGAACAACTATTATGGCATCGCCGTTTTGGTCATGTTCATTTTAAGCATTTATATAAGTTAGCTAAGCATGATCTTGTCAAAAGTTTTCCAAAAATTGCTTTTAATAAGAAAAACTTTTGTGATTCATGTCAAAGAGGTAAACTTAGTAAATCATCTTTCAAACTTAAAGAAGGCATAACTTCTAAGAGGCCCCTAGAGTTACTTCATCTAGATTTGTTTGGGCCATCTAGAACCGCTTCTTTAGGCAATGCTCATTATGGATTAGTTGTCGTTGACGACTTCTCTAGATTTAATTAGGTCTCATTTTAACTAAAAAGAATGAAGCCTTTGAAGAGTTTACCATATTTGCAAAGAAGATTCAAAATTTCTTAGGACCACCATTATCACTATTCGTAGTGATCATAAATGAGAATTTGAGAATGAGTCTTTTACAAAGTTTTGTGATGATGCCGGGTAACTCACATTTTCTCTTTTCCTCGTGCACCACCACAAAATGGTGTTGTAGAGAGAAAGAATAGGACCCTAATTGAGTGTGCCCATACCATGCTCCATGATAGTCATCTTGGACTATAATTTTGGTCAGAGGCGGTGCACACAGCGTGTTATGTGCTCAATATGATCCTAGTGAGACCCCGAACGAACAAAACTTGTTTTGAGCTATTTTATGACAAAAAACCACAAGTTAAATATTTTCGTATTTTTGGTTCAAAATGTTTTATCAAGAACACCTTTGATAACTTAGATAAATTTGAGCTAAGATCCGATGAAGGAATTTTTGTTGGATATTCCACACGCAGCGAAGCCTACCAGAGATACAATAAAACCTCTTCAACGATCGAGGAATCACTACACGTATCATTTTATGAAGATTTTGATTGTCCTCATGTTATTGATGATAGTGTAGATGATATATGTGATTCTCTTAGTAATGTCAAGATTAATGATTCTATTATTGAGACTAATACTACTAATAAGATTGTTGAAGATGTTCCATGTGATGCAGGGATTCTCAAAGCTTACCCAACCATTCGCAATCACCATCATGACCAAATTATAGGAGATATTGGTGTGGGTGTTCAAACGAGATCAAGAATTGAAGAATTCTCTTATTGCGCATTCGTCTCTACCATTGAGCCAAAGAACATCCCAGAAGCATGTGAGGATAGCTCTTGGATAGTGGCAATGGAAGAAGAACTCATGCAATTCGAGAGAAATGAAGTTTGGGAGCTCGTTCCTCTTCTAAGCGGTCACCAAGTGATTGGGACCAAGTGGATCTTCAAGAAGAAGACCGATGAGAACGAGGTAATCACAAGGAACAAAGCAAGGTTAGTAGCTCAAGGCTACCGGCAAGAAGAAGGTATTGATTTCGAAGAATCTTTTGCCCCCGTAGCTAGATTAGAAGCTATTAGATTTCTTTTATCTTTTACATCTCATAATTTCAAACTATTTCAAATGGATGTTAAAAGTGCATTTTTAAATGGTTTTGTTAATGAAGAAGTGTACGTTTCTCAACCACACGGTTTTATTCATGAAAAATTTCCAAACCATATTTTCAAATATAAAAAAGCGTTATATGGGTTGAAACAAGCTCCTAGAGCTTGGTATGATCGACTCAAAACCTTTCTTTTGGATTTAGGTTTTAA
Source organism: Scilla litardierei (assembly GCA_030789695.1). Lineage (NCBI taxonomy): Eukaryota > Viridiplantae > Streptophyta > Magnoliopsida > Asparagales > Asparagaceae > Scilla > Scilla litardierei. The sequence continues at coordinate 65,911,993 of CM061131.1, forward strand.
AATATGTGAAGTTAATTCCACATTTTTTATTAAGAAGGGTGAAAATGATATCCTATTGATTCAAGTTTATGTAGACGATATTATATTTGGATCTACTAACTTTAATCTTTGCCAACAATTTTCTAAGTCTATGAAGGATGAATTCGAGATGAGCCTTATAGGTGAGCTCAACTATTTCCTCAGACTACAAATTCGGCAAATGAAGGATGAGACTTTCATACATCAAACCAAGTACACAGGGGAGCTTATCAAGCTATTCGGGATGGAATCGTCTTCAAGCAAACGGACTCCCATGACTACGACAACCCATCTACACACGGATAAGAACGGAAAAGATGTAGACGTTCATCTATATCGAGGTATGATCGGTAGCTTACTCTATTTAACTGCTAGTAGGCCCGATATCAGGTTTTCTGTATGTCTATGTGCTAGATATCAAGCTAGACCTAAGGACTCACACCTGATTGCGGTTAAACAAATATCTCGTTGCCTCAATCATTCACTAGATTATGGGTTACTGTACCCTAAATCTAGCACATATGAGTTAATCTCATTCAGTGATGCCGACTTTACCGGATGCAAATCCGATAGGAAGAGTACTAGTGGCACTTACCATTTTCTAGGAAATTCCCTAGTTTCTCGGTTCTCCAAGAAACAGAACTCGGTATCATTACCCACGACTGAAGCGGAATGTATTGCCGCGGGTCTTGCATGTGCACAAGTTCTTTGGATGAGACACACTCTTAAGGACTATGATGTCAATTGTGATATTGCTCTATCATGCTTGATAACCAAAGTGCTATATGTCTTTCCAAGAATCCTGTACATCACTCCCGTACCAAACACATAAATGTAAGACACCATTTTATCAATGATCATGTTGCTAAGAAGGACATCATCTTAGAGTATATTGAAACCCAAAAACAAAGCGCCGACATCTTCACAAAACCTCTTAAAGAATATTCATTTGTGAGGTTGCATGGAGAATTAGGGAATATGGGTGAATTCAAATTTAGGAGTTCAACCTTTATGTGATATCATATTTGAACTCATATCATCATGGTACTTCTCTTCTTTTGATTGATTATATGTTTCACATATATTTGTTTTAAGAGATTATTTGAGTTTTGACGCGTCCCGAACTTACATCTAAATTCCACCTAGCGGTGTCACGGTCGCTAGGCATAGTATGGCTCCTAGGTGTCAGCTATGGGCTCTATCCGTAAGCGGACAATGTCAAATTATAGTATAAAAGATGTCGGATCCCACAGGGACGGTGACAGTGTATTTGGGGGATTTTGATCACTCCATATTTTACACCTTTTTTCTGCATGTTTGCATGCCATTTAGATCGCTCAAATCGTGTTTTTCACGTTTATTCGACAATATTGCGATGCTTTTCACGATTTGTTGTTTTTTGTCGTATTTCAGGAGATTTAGAGAGATTTGGAGTGATTCTGAGATACACCCACTCCAGAGTGTCACCGACAACTCTCTTGAGGGGTATTTTGCTATTGGAGAGGAGTGGAAGGAGAAAGAACGTCGTAGGAGCGACGAGGAGGCAAAAACATTAAGGATAGGCATTTTCAACATGCCACTCGACCGAGTGAAGGAGTCACTCAGCCGAGCATAGAGAGCCCGCTCGGCCGGCCAGATCGGACACGCAACAGAGCCAAATACAGCGTGCACTCGGCCGAGCATCGCCATACCACTCGGCCGAGCACCGAGTCACCCCTCGCCCGAGTGGAGCCAAGACGACGACAACAATAGATGCCGAACTCTCTGTTTTCCGTCTGTACAGGCCCGATGACTGACTCGGCCGAGTGGAGAAAGACGGTCCGCCTGAGTGACAACCGACGTCCGCCCGAGTGACGGAAGGCCGTCCGCCCGAGTGACCTCCGAGGAGACGACCCCCGAGACCCCCAACTCTCTGTTTCTGTACAGGGTTCGTCACTCGACCGAGTGACATTTGGCACTCGGCCGAGTGAGCCGCGCTGCCTATAGCGGAAACTGCGGATTTGAGGCTGCGCAGGGGCATTTTCGTCAGTGTTTTTTGGGCGATTTTGGGGGGTATTTAACCCCTGTTTTTAACCTAGTTTAGGAGAGCTTTTTCATAACTTTTTGCAGCTTTTTAGATTAACTTTTTAGTGATTAGATTTAGCTTTAAGGGAGGAGAGAAAAGTGAGATTTTATTGGATGCTAGCTTGTTCTTCATTGGTTTGTCTCTCTCTCCCTCAAAAACTCCATTTTTATTGATTTATTGAATTTTGCTATGAATTCCATTGATTTTGATTGTGAATTTCTATTGCAATCTATTATGAATTGTGAGTAGTTCATCGTCTTAGGGCGTAGGGATGAACCCTACGAGCCCAATTTCGAATTTGTGATGAATTGGTGAAACTATTGCTAGGATTGATTAGGGTTAGTTTGGGATTGCTATAATACGAATAGCAAGAGATTCATATCGATTGGGATTTGCAAGAGATTGGATCCCAATTCGATAGGAAGCCCTAGATATTCGAATCGGGTTGCAATTGAATTTCTCCGGAATCGGTTTGCAAGAGATTGGACCGAAACTAGGGTTTTTCGATTGCAATTCTATACCAATACCCGTTTGCAAGAGATTGGATGTGTAGGAACTATCCCAACCTTGGTCGTAGCTCGAGTTTGCACGAGAGTGGGCTCGAGATACGATTGAACGATGATGTTTGTTCTTCACGCTAGTTTGCCTAGGTTAGGGTTTGCAAGAGATTGGACCCTAACCTAGGTCAGCTATAGACCAGCAATAGCGCGAGAGCGTGAGCTTGGTTCCACATTTAGTTGCAACTAGTTCACCCAAATTTCAAGTTTAGCAATTGTGAAACCTACGAGACACAATGATGAGATACGGCAAGTAGCGGGGATTTCCTATCCCCTAAGCGTCTTTATTAATTTGTTAATTCTTCTATACATTTGAACGACTGTGACCGCACATTTACGAACATTTCCCGACTTTTCGTATAGCCAGGTGATTCGAAGAAGACACTGTTATTAGGCCTCCCTGTGTTCGATACCTGCTCGCCGCTACACCGTGCGCTTGCGGTAAGACTACGATCGTCGCCGCTCCGGGACGTGTGTCCGGGGCGCGACCAAGTTTTTGGCGCCGTTGCCGGGGAGGCAATAGTGTTTGATTCCTATAACCTAGCTATTTTTCTTTTTGTTCTATTATTTCTATTTTTATTTTACCCTTCCGTTGTGCTAACTATTTCTTTGAAACTTTGTTTTCCCTTGCATGTACACGAGATCCTCGGCGAACCCTGAAGAGATACTATACGATCCGAAGATCGAGCGTACATTGAGGAGGATCCGAGCGGAGAAGAGACCCGTTACGGAGGGAAACTTTATGACCCATCCTGAGACACCCGAAGAATTGGCGGCGCGAATGGCGAGGATTATTTCTATAAGAGATAGGCTTCGGCCTAAGACTTCTTCCACGACGTCGTCCATAGCCATGCCGGAGTTGGCGACCGACAAAAATTTTGAGTTGAAGACCGGATTGGTGGTCCTTATGCAACAAGATCCTTTTCATGGGAACTCCCATGAAAACCCTCATTACCACATCCAGCTCTTCCTATCAAAGTGTGCCACCTTCCAAATGCCGGGCGTCTCCGTGGATGCTATTAGACTGCGCCTCTTCCCTTTCACACTAAAGGACAAGGCATTATATTGGTTGAGGACGCAAGCTGACGGAATCTTCACCACTTGGGATGGATTGGCGAGTGCCTTCGTCGACAAATTTTACCCGCCCTCCAAGACGGTGAAGATTAGAAGTGCCCTCATGTCCTTCAAGCAAGGATTACAAGAGACTCTTTATGAGGTATGGGAGTGCTTCAAGGACTTGCAACACCAATGCCCCCATCATAGCATTGAGGATTGGGAGCTTGTCCATAGCTTTTACAATGGTCTCCAACCGAGCACGAAGCAGATTATTGATGCCACGGCAAATGGAGCCATTTTGTCGAAGACTCCCGATGAAGCTACGGCCTTGCTTGAGGAGATGGCCTCGAACAACCAACAATGGGGGGACGAACGAGGACATTCTTCATCCTCCTTGAAGCCCACAAGTATCTATGAGGCCAAGGCCGTGGCGGAGCTTTCTAGCAAGTTTGATTCTCTCCACAAGGTAGTGGAGAGATTGGAGAAATTTATTACGGAGCCTCAAGGAGCCCCTTCTACATCCACGCCGACAAATCATATGAGCGATTGGCAAGACAAATCGCAAGCCATGTATGTAGGAGGAGAGCAAGGAGAAGGAGCTTTGGAGCAAATCCAATACATCGCGGGGAATTCTGGATATTGGGCCAATCCGGCCGTTAGAAACCATCCGGGTTTCTCATATGCTAATAATGATGGAGCATTGAACCCCCCGCAACACCAACCTCCTCAAGCTCGGGCTCCACCACCACCACACCCGATTTATCCATAAAGGGGGCCACTGAAACAAAATTTCCCACCGAGGCAACAAGTGGGACCTTATAGGCCACCAGGGTATAATCAAGGGTGGATAAATCCCAACCCACCGCAAGCTCAATCACGTCCGGATTTTGAAGCTAAGGTGGATGAGTTTATGGCGGAACAACGAAAGATCAATGCCACGTTGAAGGCGGGACACGATTCTCTCGCCACCGTCGTCACTCAAATTGGGGAGCAACTTGCGTTGCTCAATAAAAACAATCAACAATTGTCGGCTCAACCCAAGCCGAATCCACGGGGCAACACCGGCCATATCAATGCGGTCGTTACGGTTACTACAAGAGGAGGGAAGGATACCACTCCCCCCATGACTTAAGTCAAGAAGCCCGTGGTAGAGAATCTAGAAGAAAGCGAGCCGGTAATTGAAGTGGCAAAGGATAAGGAGCCGCAAGAAGGAGAAAAATCTAGAATGGAGGAGCCTATCGATGAGCGCCGATTTATGCTACCGGTGCCCTTCCCTCAACAGCTAGCTAGAGCCAAGATGGAGAAACGGCTAGCCAAGTTTCTAGAGTATTTGAGAGGGGTGAGCCTCAATATCCCATTCCTCGACGCTTTAGTGGAAATCCCATCTTATGCCAAGTTCTTAAAAGACTTGATCACGGGAAGGAAGAGGAAGGAGAAGATAATGCTCGCGGAGGAAGGGACTTGGTTCACAAAGAGAGAGAAGGAGCCCGCCAAATTTAAAGATCCGGGGAGTTTTCGGATTCCTTGCACTCTAGGCGGCGTCCCCCTACAAAAGGCATTGGTGGACTTGGAGGCTAGTGTTAGCCTCATGCCCCTCTCCATGTTCTGTAAGTTGAATACCGGCACGGATTTGAAGCCTACCGACATGCGGATTCAACTAGTGGACGGGAGGATTACAAGACCGGTTGGGATCGCGGAGGACATCCCACTCCAAGTTCCGGGGGCATATGTTTGCCATGCGATTTCGTGATAATGGACGTCAAGGAGGAGGGCGATACATCACTCATACTAGGATGCCCATTCCTCGCCACCGCCGGTGTCATCGTCGATGTGCGGGAGGGGACCCTTACCTTGAACGTCGGCAACATCGAAGTGGAGCTTCATATACCGAAGGCAATGAAGCACATGCCGCATCACGAAGAGCTAGATTACATGGACCTCCTTGATGAGGTCATTGAAGAGGCGATACCCTATTCCATTGGCGCACCCCACGAAGATAGCTTCGAAGAAGGCTTAGATTTGGCCGAGGAAGAGAAGACGGAGAACTCCCCGATATCTCCATGGCAATTGATGATGGCAACGCCGATGTCGCAAGAATACGGGAGCTCTGCAAGCTCTCAAAGTTGAGGACTCCAAAGAAAGCTCCACCGATACGAAGATCGGTGTCACCGGCGAAGTCGAAGACCGGAGCAAGCTCTAGCTTGGGGGAGCCACCCCCCAACATTGCTTATGACGAAGGGGCACTGAGGAAGACCTCACACCACCATGATCCAAATCCGAGTGGTCTTCCAAGCAAGTTCGACGGGTGCATCTCGTATGCACCCAATATCAAGCGTTAATTGAAAATCAATAGGGGTCGAGCTCAAGACCTTAAACGAGTGCTTGTCGGGAGGCAACCCGACGGTTATCGCATTTTTTCTACTTTGGTCTTTATTTTTGTCTTAGATTTTGTTAGTGTTTTTGAGTCGTTTGCCCAAAAAATTCTGACAACGGGTCCTATTTTCTTTGACAGGAGAGGAGAACGGGATATCTATCATATGGAGGATGACTAAGGCGAAGAAGAGCGCTCCAGGAACGCGCTCAAGGCTTAGGAGAAGGAAGAAATCAACTGGAGGAAGAAAAACAGAGATTAGAGCCAAAACGGAGCATCACAGTAGAAAACAAGGCCTCACTCGGCCGAGTACCATAGCCACTCGGCCGAGCAGCCAACGTCGACCGCCCGAGTGGCGCACCAACGAGGGAAGTCTGCTGCACCCAACTCTCTGTTCTTTTTTCGATTTCAGTATAAATTGCCACTCGGCCGAGTATATATCTTCACTCGGCCGAGTGAAACTGATACGCTCCTAGGGCGAGTATTACCGAGTAGCTTGTGCCACTCGGCCGAATGGACTTTTTCCACTCGGCTGAGGGTGACAAATCCACTCGGCCGAGTCGTATGTGGGGAGGAGTTTTTGAAAATATTTTTCGTTACGATCACTCGACCGAGGGACACCGTTACTCGGCCGAGCGACACCGTTACTCGGCCGAGTCGTAACCTCTCCTATATAAGGCACAGCGGGCTCGGCGCGGAATTCGAAACGTCATTCTCCCAAATTGCCCGAGCCCGCGTGCGATTGCTCCTCGCTCGCCCGTTGCGACATCCCCCTCGCCCGAACGCCGCCCTCGACCGCAGACCGCCGGCGACCGAGCGCCGACCGCCGACCGCTGACCACCCTCACCGCCGGCGACTCCCTCGCCGCCGTCCATCCTCCGGTAACCCCAATTTCGCCCGTTTTCTCCATTTTCTCCTATTTTTCGATGATCCGTGCACCTATCGAGCCCCTACCCCAAATTAATTTCATTATCTATATATTATACCCCTATCCCCCCATGTATTTTGAATTTTACACGCTGATATCGTTGTTTGATGTGTAGGCTATCTTGGGGAGCTTAGGGGAGCCTAAGGGAGCTTCCGGGGAACGCTTTTGGCTTAGTGGAGGCGGCGTCTTCGCACACATCCGCTGTTTTGCTCTCGCGGCGTGTTCAGGTACCCTCATTCCATTATTTTTGACACGCCACATTTTATATTCGTTGGGTGATCACTCGGGGCACACATGCCGCCCCGAACACGGCCACGCATTCGGGGAGCTTCCGCCAAGCGGAAGAGGCCGGATGAGCCCGGCCCCTCCCACGCTAGGGAGGACTCCCCTCCAGCTTCACCACCACATCCCACACAGCCACTCCCAGCCGACCCCGTTCACCCACACCCACTCCCAACCGAGCCCATCCACGCACAGCCACCACCGGCTCCTATCGTCGGGCTGCTTGGTATTACGTTCTGAAACGACGCACATCGCGTCGCTTTTGAGCGTATCGCCCAGCGCTCGATAGTGCCCTCCAGGTTCGCACACCTTGCAGACCTAGACCACCTGGGGGTACTAGAGGGGTTGCTCATGTTGTACGACAACGTGGGTTGGCGAGACTTTCTTTCTGTGTCGGTGGACACCTACGTCCGTCCGACACTCGAGGTCCTCAGCTCGATCACCCGGACCGCTGAGGGATGCTCCTTCCAACTCATGGATCGAGAGTGCCAAATCACTCTCGATATGCTTCGAGCGTTCTTTCAGTGGCCCGCAGTCCCCGTGCCCGACCGAGCCTACGCCCCCACACACATCCCTCCCCCATCCTTCGATTCACACACCTTCTGGGCCCGGATCACAGGTTTACCACCGGCCTTTGACCCTAGTAGGGCCAAGGCCTCGGCCATTGTCCACCCCTGCCTCCGCATAGCACAGCGCCTTATGGCGACCACCTTTCTGGCGAGGTATGAGCCTGGGACGATGTCTACGCCTGAGCTCTATATGCTCTACACGATGACTCGCCCCAGAGTTCTAGATAGGGATGGTGTTGCATTGGTCCCCGCCGTTGAGATTGACGTCGCTAGTTGGTTTTTGTACCGCATCATCGTATCGGTGGGTGCTCGCTCCCCGATATGTTGCGGCGGTCTGATCACTCTGCTAGCCCTGATGACCAGCGAGGACCTTCCGACTGACCTTAGAGTAGCCCCGGGCCACCACTGCACTCTCGATAGACGTCATGGCCCGGATGAAGATGCTTCGTCCGCACGGCCAGCGGCACTGGGTATGGTTGCACGGTCCGTTCGGTGCTGACTACATGATCCTTCCGAGTCCAGCTCAGACACACATAGGACCAGCACACGATGACTGGCTTCCGGTGATGGATCTCCTGATCCCTGCCGCCTACGTGCTAGAGGCCGAGGGAGCTGAGCCTGCACACCCTGCACACCCTGCACCGCCAGTTGACCCTGTGATCCCTCGACCTGAGCCTGCACCTTCTGCCGCTCCCGACACCTCTGTCGACACTTCTGCCAGTGTCAGGAGTACACTTGCTGAGCCTACGCCCACCACGTCTACCACTACCACCACCATTGCTGTGCCCCTGTCAGTTGAGCCACTCACCTCTCTGTTACCTGAGCGTCCACCTACTATAGTTGAGAGCGGCGAGCCTTCCTTTGCTTCCGTCGTGGAGACCCTATCCACTATGATCTCCGCTGGGGTTTCACCTTTTGGACTCCACACTTCCTCCCCAGCGGTTGACCCCTCTGTCTCCACCGTAGCCGTCCTATCTGAGAGTGTCGTGATGTCTGTCCCCGCGTCTGTGTCACTAACCTCTCTTGCCGCCTCGTCACCGATGTTGTCTTCCACTCCCACTGCTGCTGCCTCCACCTCACACCAGCTTGCGTCCCAGCCTCGCACCGAGGCTGGGCATCCACTAGTGAGCACAGCACCCGTACCACCCATGCCTGTTGTCCCGATCACCTACACCGCCCGTGTTAGACAGCCCCGACCAGCTCAGCCTAGACCTGTTCGTCCCTTCGCTCCACCACCCCCTGACGCCATAGTTCAGAGCGTTCACGCTCTTGAGGGGGGGGCGTTGAGTGGACTCCGGGGTGATTTTAGGGCCCTGTCTTCCACAGTCACCGCCATGCTGCACCGCCTCGAGCTACTTCCCAGCATTCACTATTGCTTGACCCAGATTCTCGAGCGACTGCCACGACCCCCACCCACCCAGCAGACATGTCCACCACCACCCCCCCACCTCCGCCTCAGGACGGAGATGGCGCAGCCCCACCAGCTTAGGCACACCCTTGATGCCACTGATTTTTTGTCGTAATGCTGCCCATTCTCTGCTTGGTCCTGATGCTTTTTGCCCACCCCCCTCCCCTCACTATTTTTGTCCACATTTTGATCATATCATCCTATATTCTTTTTCAGGAGTGAGGGAGAGTATTTTTGGTGACACACACATATCTGCATCACTCTTATCCTTGCATGCATCACATTCGCATCATATTTTTCATTTTTTTAATTTCTTTTTACCATGCATGCATACCCACCCCCCTCCCATTACACGTCTATCTGTGTGCCACACTTTGCACATTGAGGACACTGTGCACTTTAGCTTGGGGGAGTGAGTTCTCACACTTTTTGCTTTTGTCACCTTTTATTTTTATTTTTCTCATGATTTTCCACTTTTGCACCCATTTTTCATCATGTTTTTTCTTTTTTACCATGCATCACGTTTCTCTTATTTTCCTTGTGTGCTGCATTGTAAATAGTTTTTATTTTCGTTTATCTTTATTTCTTTCATCTTTTGCTAGAGATGACTTTTCTGTGATGATGACGACGTGGTGTTAGCTTTTCTCTATATGCATGCTATATTTGTCATGTCATAGTTTTTTATTTTTTGATATCATATGCTATGTTCTGCCCTGCATTTTGAAATAGTAACCCACTCTCTTCTTGGTGTATGAAAATAGATGAAATTCTATTATTAGCTGATGTCTGATGATTCATATGTATGCTATCGTAGAAAACACACCAAGATTCACGTATTGATGCTTATATCTGGAGTACTGCTTCCCTTTCTCTCATATCACTTCTTTATGCATGATTTGTATGTTTCACTTCAGGTTGATTGAATTGTTGCTAGCAATGATAAATCTGGATTAGTTTACTTTTTGAGATTAAACTGAGTAGATTATATTACCCTGCTGAAGTTGTCATGCACGTCCTATAGAGTGAACTGAGAGATACATTTATTTCTTTCTCCACATATCTTGAACATTATTTCTCTATTTTAAATTCATTGGTGAATCTCCCCATAGCGATTCTATTATTGGCATACCCCCGTTATTAAAATCACATGCTCCAAATTCCCCAAAATCCAAAGAAAAAAATACTTGTATATCCTTCTCTTTGATTTGGGATCATTGTGTATATATGTTTCATTGAAAAAAAAAGAAAAGAAAAAAAAAGAGAAGTTTGAGAATAAGTGAAGAAAAGAGAAAAGAAGTTCGAAAACGATCCCATCTCATATACTTTATCTCTTCCTTCCTTCCTTGGCTCTTATTTCTGTTTTCTTTGAATTTTGGAGCTTCATAAGAAACTGGGATGTAAATATTGTTCTGTATATGCCACCACGCTTATAGATAAGCTTGGGGGAGAGAATCCAATGATGTGTGAGAGAGTGACTACTTGACGGTGCATGACAACCTAGGCTAAGTAATATTCTATACCCGGTGAGATTGCTAAAGTTTTACGAAATCCGGAAATCTACGCTTAGCATTCACTTCATGAAAACCACGCCTTTTCTATTCTTTCTACTCTATCGTGTGATATCTCTTATACTCCTTATAGAAAGCATTCAATTGAAAAGTGTGTGATCTACGATATTGTATACCGCTTTAAATGCTTCAGACGATGTTAATCTCAGAATTATTCCATTTTTCATGCTATATTGATATTCTTGGGTTTTCTATTTCAAATGCGCCATTATACTATAATATCAAAATAAAAGTCTTTGACATGTGCTTTATATTCGATGAATGCTATATGAGTAGGCAAAACCCACGTCCTGAGAAAATGATCTAGCAACTTCCCTCTTCGTTTTCTATTTTGTTTTTCGTTTTCCATTTTCCACCTTTCCGCCGTTTTCTTTATCTTTATCCACCCGGTTCGCTTCTTACTTATCTTCCTCGAGGACGAGTAAGAGGTAAGCTTGGGGGATTTTGATCACTCCATATTTTACACCTTTTTTCTGCATGTTTGCATGCCATTTAGATCGCTCAAAGTGTTTTTCACATTTATTCGACAATATTGCGAAGCTTTTCACGATTTGTTGTTTTTGTCGTATTTCAGGAGATTTGGAGCGATTTGGAGTGATTCTGAGATACACCCACTCCGGAGTGTCACCGACGACTCTCTTGAGGGGTATTTTGCTATTGGAGAGGAGTGGAAGGAGAAAGAACATCGTAGGAGAGACGAGGAGGCAAAAACATGAAGGATAGGCATTTTCAGCATGCCACTCGGCCGAGTGAAAGAGTCACTCAGCCGAGCATAGAGAGCCCGCTCGGCCGGCCAGATCGGACACGCAACAGAGCCAAATACAACGTGCACTCGGCCGAGCATCGCCACACCACTCGGCCGAGCACCGAGTCACCCCTCGCCCGAGTGGAGCCAAGATGACGGCAACAATAGATGCCGAACTCTCTGTTTTCTGTCTGTACAGGCCCAATGACTGACTCGGCCGAGTGGAGAAAGACGGTCCGCCCGAGTGACAACCGACGTCCGCCCGAGTGACGGAAGGCCGTCCGCCCGAGTGACCTCTGAGGAGACGACCCCCGAGACCCCCAACACTCTGTTTCTGTACAGGGTTCGTCACTCGGCCGAGTGACATTTGGCACTCGGCCGAGTGAGCCGCGCTGCATGTAGCGGAAACTGCGGATTTGAGGCTGCGCAGGGGCATTTTCGTCAGGGTTTTTTGGGCAATTTTGGGGGGTATTTAACCCCTGTTTTTAACCTAGTTTAGGAGAGCTTTTTCATAACTTTTTGCAGCTTTTTAGTTTAACTTTTTAGGGATTAGATTTAGCTTTAAAGGAGGAGAGAAAAGTGAGATTTTGTTGGATGCTAGCTTGTTCTTCATTGGTTTGTCTCTATCTCCCTCAAAAACTCCATTTTTATTGATTTATTGAATTTTGCTATGAATTCCATTGATTTTGATTGTGAATTTCTATTGCAATCTATTATGAATTGTGAGTAGTTCATCGTCTTAGGGCGTAGGAATGAACCCTACGAGCCCAATTTCGAATTTGTGATGAATTGGTGAAACTATTGCTAGGATTGATTAGGGTTAGTTTGGGATTGCTATAATACGAATAGCTAGAGATTCATATCGATTGGGATTTGCAAGAGATTGGATCCCAATTCGATAGGAAGCCCTAGATATTCAAATCAGGTTGCAATTGAATTTCTCCGGAATCGGTTTGCAAGAGATTGAACCGAAACTAGGGTTTTTCGATTGCAATTCTATACCAATACCCGTTTGCAAGAGATTGGATGGATAGGAACTATCCCAACCTTGGTCATAGCTCGAGTTTGCACGAGAGTGGGCTCGAGATACGATTAAACGATGATGTTGTTCTTCACGCTAGTTTGCCTAGGTTAGGGTTTGCAAGAGATTGGACCCTAACCTAGGTCGGCTATAGACCGGCAATAGCGCGAGAGCGTGAGCTTGGTTCCACATTTAGTTGCAACTAGTTCACCCAAATTTCAAGTTTAGCAATTGTGAAACCTACGAGTCACAATGATGAGATACGACAAGTAGCGGGGATTTCCTATCCCCTAAGCGTCTTTATTAATTTGTTAATTCTTCTATACATTTGAACGACTGTGACCGCACATTTGCGAACATTTCCTGACTTTTCCTATAGCCAGGTGATTCGAAGAAGACACTGTTATTAGGCCTCCCTGTGTTCGATACCCGCTCGCCGCTACACCGTGCGCTTGCGGTAAGACTACGATCGTCGCCGCTCCAAGACGTGTGTCCGGGGCGCGACCAGTCCTATGGTGAGATGTCTATGTTTTTGGATTCTTATCTCTTTGTACATCTCTGGATCAGGACAGACGACTGTCATTCCTTTGATAGTCGAATGCCCAACTTAATTTTATCAAACAGGAGACTACATTTTTCGCACAGGTGACTGATGAATATTTTACAGTCGACTGTCCATGTAATAGGCGACTGCAATTTTGTCATCAGGCACCTGTCCAAACTTTCAGAAGTCTCTGTTTTTATCCTCGAATTTTTGATTGTCTGTCAGTCGACTGATGTGTATATTACAGGCGACTGTCTATTCGACAGGCGACTGTGAATAACTCACCAGTCGACTGTCTGCCAACCTATACCCATCTTTATCCTTTCAAGCAGTCGATTGACGATTGTTCATCAGTCGACTGTCAACTGTTGTGGCAGTTCATTAACTTGATCTAAGCTGTCGATTTTTCGATCCAACGGCCCAGATTCTTTAGACCCCTCTTTATATCATCGAGAGACGTCGATTCATTCACTTGTTTTCTCTCTCATCCGACTAAAAAATCCCTCTTCTTCCTCCTTCGAACTCCACCATCGATCACTCTTCCATCGATTTCGTGCCGATTTCGAAGCCTCTCTCATCCGCTCTTTCGATTTCTGAGTCGTTTGTCTCCCTCTTGATCGTTTTTCACCGATTAGGTATCGTTCTCTCTCGTGTCGATTTTTTTCATACGGCTTTTTCTTTCGCTCCTTTCATTGATTGCACAATGGCATCCAAGACCAAGGAGAAGGATGTTGCTCCTAAATGTACTATGACCTCTAAGCCAACCATTGTCAAAACCAAATAATCCCACAAAGTCCGCACCAAGAACGCCGATCCTCCATCTAATTCTTCTTCGAGTGGCTATTCCCCTTCGTCTTCTTCCTCCTCGTCCAAAGCTGAGCCCCTCTTGAAGCGTCCACGTAAGCAAGTTGGTGTTCACATCAATGAGCATGGCGCTGAGGCTGAACCTTCACACTCTGAATCTAGTTCTGATTCTCCTCTAGACCAAAATCCTGATGTGCCTCTTGCTGATCCTTTAGTTTCTATTTGCTGCGACGACTCCTGTCTGGCGAAGTTTCACTCCATGCTAGGGATCAGGCTCCTTCGTGAGCGATTTATTTTATAGCAGGCCTTTACAACCGAGAGACTTTCAGAGATTCTCTCATCTACCCATTTGAGTGATCTCTTTCGTTACTCCCATATCGACTCCCCACGTACTTATCCCTTTCTTGTCAAATTATTCTATGCAAACCGCATTCGCGGTGAATATGTTGACACATGAAAGATAGACACCGTGGTTCAGGGGACCCGCATCCGTATTGATCCTACTCTCTTAGGGAGCATTCTTAGGATCCCTTCTACTGGCTCTCTTCCTGCTGACATCTCTATTTCTGATGTTGGTGATCTCGATCAGGATGTCCTTCAGGACATGTTCCGTGTGATCCCCTCTTTCCTTTCTTCTGGAGTCCGGGCCTCCATGTTCATGGCTATGGGTTGGGCTGTTCACCTTGTAGTGAAGTCCAACATCCTGCCAAAGTATGGCTCCTCGGACCAGCCTTCTCAGGAGATCCTCCGATGCATGTATGCTATCTTCTTGGGTATGGCAGTAAACTGGGCCGGTGTCCTCTTTAATCGGATGGAAAAGGTGGAGGTTACTTCTGCCTCTGCTCATATCCCTTATGGAGGTCTCGTTACCCTTGTTTTCTGTCATTTTGGTATTGATTTGACTCCTTTTGAGCCTTTGCCTCTTGGTCCTCTCCTAGATGCTTTTGCGAAGTCGAAGTCCTCTTCGGCTCTGCAGTCAGCATCTAAGAAGAGGCAACCCACCTCTGCTCCTTCGTCATCCAACATTCCTCCTGCTGAGTGATCACTCCTTATTTTACACTTTTTTCCCGCATGTTTGCATGCCATTTGGATCGCCCAAATCATGTTTTTCACGATATATCGACGATATTGCAATGCTTTTCACGATTTGTTGTTTTTGTCGCATTTCAGGTGATTTGGAGCGATTTGGAGTGATCTCGAGATACGCCTACTCCAGAGTGTCACCGACGACCTCCCCGAGGGGTATTTTGCTGTTGGAGAGGAGCGGAAGAAGAAAGAACGTCGCAGGAGCGACAAGGAGGCCAAAACAAGCTGTTTGGGCATTTTTGGGGTCCCACTCGGCCGAGTGAAGGAGTCACTCGGCCGACCAGCGAGACACCGCTCGGCCGACCAGATCAGACACGATTCATATGTGCACTCGGCAGAGCGACGGAGACCACATCGGCCGAGTGACGAGATCCCGTCCACCCGAGTGGTGCCCAGACGAAGCCATTCAAAAATCGCCAACTTACTGTTTTTCGGCTGCCTGAGCTTCAGAAGACCCACTCGGCCGAGTGGATAATCCCGACCGCCGGAGTACCAAGAAGCCATCGGCCGAGTGACGACAACTCACTCGGCCGAGCCGCCCCCGAAGTGAAGACCCCTGAAGATCAAGACTTACTGGAAATTTACAGGGTTTCTCACTCGGCCGAGCGACTTTTGTCACTCGGTCGAGTGCGACGCGCTGCCTGTAGCGAAAATTGCGGATTTCAGGCTGCGCAGGGATATTTTGGTCACAGTTTTTGTACGATTTTGGGGGGTATTTAACCCCTGTTTTTACCCTAGTTTTGAGAGCTTTTTCTCTTAGATTTTTGCAGCTTTTTAGATTAACTTTTTAGCTTTATTCTTGTGATTGGAGAGGAGACAAAAGTTGATTTTTGTTGGATTATTTGAAGAACTCCATTGGTTTGTGTCTCTCTCTCCTAAAAATTCTATTTTTATTGCTTATCTCAATATTGTGATGAATTCTCTTGTTTATTTCATTGATTATTTTTGTGTTTGTGCTATGAATTGTGAGTAGTCTCCACGTCTTGGGGCGTGGGGATGAACCCTACAAGCCCAATTTCATATTTGTGATGAATTGGTAGAAATTTTGCTAGAATTGCTATTAGTGATTAGTTTGGGAGCGATTTACTACGGATAGCTAGGAGTTCCATTACGATTGGGATTTGCAAGAGATTGGATCCCAATTCGATAGGAAACCCTAGAAATCCGAATTGGGTTGGAATCGAATTTCTGTAGTATCGGTTTGCAAGAGATTGGACCGATACTTGGGTTCCCGGTTGCAATTCCGTGCCGATACCCGTTTGCAAGAGATTGGACGGGTAGGAACTATCCCAACCTAGGTCGTGGGCCGAGTTTGCAAGAGATTGGGCTCGGTGCACGATTGAACGATGATGTTGATCCTAATGCTAGCTTCCCTAGGCTAGGGTTTGCAAGAGATTGGACCCGAACCTAGGATAGCTATAGACCGACAACAGCGCGAGAGCGTGAGCTTGGTTCTACATTCAGTTGCAACTAGTTCATCCAAAATCTTATTCTAGCAATTTTGATACCGATGAACCACATTGACGAGATACGGTGAGTAGCGGGAATTCCCCATTCCCTAGACGTTCTTTATTTGATTTGATATTTCCGTACTTTGTCTGACGATTGTGACAGGATCGCCAAAGGTAAATTTCTCTCTTCTTAAATAGCCAGGTTGATTGGAACAAGCACGGTCATTCGTCCTCCCTGTCTTCGATAACCCGCTCGCCGCTATACCGTGCGCTTGCGGTAAAACTACAACCGTTCTTTGGGCTACATTCCGGAGCGATCAAGTTTTTGGCGACGTTGCCGGGGAGGCGATTGCGTTTGATCTTACCACCATAGCTATTTTATTATTATTATTATTTTATTTCTTTATCTTTTTTTACCTAACCCTTCCATTGTGCTAATCACTTCTTTGAAACTTTGTTCTCCTGTGCATGTACACGAGATCTACGGCGGACCCTGAAGCTATATTATTTGATCCCGAGATCGAACGTACCGCGCGGAGAATTAGAGCGGATAGGAGACAAGATCGGGAAGGGAGGTTTATGACCAACCTGGAAACTGCAGACCAATTAGCGGCAAGAATGGCGAGGATAATTTCTATTCAAGATAGGCTTCGGCCTAAGACCTCTTCAACGACCTCATCCATTACCATGCCGGAGTTGGCGGCTGACAAGAACTTTGAGCTGAAGACTGGACTAGTGGTTCTGATGCAGCAGGATCCATTTCATGGGAATGCCCATGAAAATCCCCACTACCACATCCAATTATTCTTGTCGAAGTGCGCCACATTTCAGATGCCGAGGGTCTCCATCGATGCCATCAGACTGCGTCTCTTCCCCTTCACGCTAAAAGACAAGGCACTCTATTGGTTGAGGACGCAGGCTGAGGGAGTCTTTACCACTTGGGACGAGTTGGCGAGTGCATTCACTGATAAGTTCTATCCGCCCTCCAAGACGGTGAATATTCGGAGCGCTCTTATGTCCTTCAAGCAAGGACCCCAAGAGACGCTCTATGAGGCTTGGGAGCGTTTTAAAGATCTGCAGCATCAATGCCCGCACCATAGCATTGAAGATTGGGAGCTAGTTCATAGCTTCTACAACGGTCTCCAACCGGGGACCAAGCAAATTATTGATGCCGCGGCAAATGGTGCTATCTTATCAAAGACTCCCGAAGAAGCTACGGCCCTAATTGAGGAGATGGCCTCAAACAATTAACAATGGGGCGATGAGCGAGGACACTCTATGTCCTCCTTGAAGACAACTAGTATCTATGAGGCGAAGGCCGTAGCGGAGCTTACAAGCAAGTTTGATTCTCTCCACAAGGTAGTGGAGAGACTGGAGAAGTTTATCACGGAGCCCCAAGGAACCCCTTCCACCTCCGCACCAACGAACCAAATGTGTGATTGGCAAGACCAATCTCAAGCCATGTATGTGGGAGGAGAGCAAGGAGAAGGATCCTTGGAGCAAGTACAATACGTTGCGGGGAACCAAGGGTATTGGGCCAATCCGGCCACAAGAAATCATCCCGGTTTCTCTTACGCCAACAATGAAGGAGCTTTGAACCCGCCACAACAACCACCTCAACAAGCTCGACCACCACCCCCACCCCAACAACAACACTATCCGCCAAGGGGGCCTCCACAACAAAATTTCCAACCGAAGCAACAAGTTCCACCTTATAGGCCGCCCGGATACAATCAAGGGTGGAGAAATCAAAATCAAAACCCTCCACAAGCTCAACAACAATCCAACTTTGAAGCTAGAGTGGAGGCATTTATGGTCGAGCAAAAGAAGGTCAATGCTACCTTGAAGGCGGGGCAAGACTCCCTTACAACCGTTGTGGCCCAAATATCGGAACAATTGGCGTTGCTCAATCAGAACACTCAACATTTACCGGCGTAACCCGAGCAAAACCCACGGGGCAACACCGGCCACATCAATACCGTAGTTGCCGTCACTACTAGAGGCGGGAAGGACACCACCCCCGCCATGATTCCTACCGAGGAGCCCGTGGAGGAAAGTTTAGAGCCAATTGAGATGGTAGTTGAAGTTGAGAAGGAAAAAGAGCCGCAAGAGAAGGAGAAATCTAGAGCGGAGCAATTGATTGAGGAGAGGCGCTTCATGCCATCGGTCCCATTCCCCCAAAGGCTTGCTAGAGCGAAAATGGAGAAAAGGCTAGCGAAGTTTCTCGAGTATCTGAGAGGAGTTAGCCTCAACATTCCCTTCCTCGACGCCATCGTGGAAATCCCCACATATGCTAAATTTTTAAAGGATTTGATTTTGGGGAGAAAGAGGAAGGAAAAGATCATGCTAGCCGAGGAGGGCTCTTGGTTCACTAAGAGAGAGAAGGAACCGGCCAAATTCAAAGATCCGGGGAGTTTTCGAATTCCTTGCACCTTGGGCGGCGTCCCTCTACAAAAGGCGTTGGTGGATTTAGGGGCTAGTGTAAGCCTCATGCCTCTCTCCATGTTCCTAAGGCTAAACACCGGGACGAAGTTGAAACCTACCGACATGCGGATACAATTGGCCGATGGGCGGATAACGAGGCCGGTAGGGATCGTCGAAGACATCCCGCTACAAGTCCCGGGGGGAATATGCTTGCCATGTGACTTCATGATCATGGACGTTAAGGAGGAGGGAGATACGTCATTGATACTTGGACGCCCGTTCCTCGCCACCGCCGGTGTGATTGTCGACGTGCGAGAAGGTACCCTAACTTTGAACGTCGGCAACATCGAGGTGGAGCTTCATATTCCTAAGGCTATGAAACACATGCCTTACCACGAGGAGCTTGACTACATGGACCTCCTTGATGAGGTAATTGAGGAGGCGATCCCCCACTCGATTGGCGCTCTTTTCGATGAGGATTTCGAGGAAGGCCCGGATTTAGGCCGAGATGAGAAGATGGATGATTCCCCCGACCTCTCCACTGAAAATGATGAAGGCGACGCTGATGTCGCAAGGATTCGAGAGCTCTGCAAGATCTCGAAATTGAAGTCTCCGAAGAAAGCTCCGCCGATACGGAAATCGGCGTCACCGGTGAAGCCGAGGACCGGAGCAAATGCTAGCTTGGGGGAGCCACCTCCCCACATGATTAGAGACGAGAGACCACCGCGGAAGGACGGCCCACCACAACATCAACATCTAAGCGTTCTCCCCGGAAAGTTTGATGTGTGCATCTCATATGCACCAAACATCCCGCATTAATTGAAAATCATAGGGGGTCGAGCTCACGACCTTAAACGAGCGCTTGTCGGGAGGCAACCCGACGGTTATTGCTTTATTTTTACTTCTTCTTTATTTTTGTTTTAGAAATTTTTAGTGTTTTGAGTCGTTCGCCCAAAAATTTTGTGATAACGGGTCCTATTTTTCTTGACAGGAGAGGAGATAGGTAAATCCATCATGAGGAGGATGAACGAGGCAACGAGGAGCGCCCCAGGAAGGCGCTCGATGCTTAGGAGGACGATGAAATCGACTGGAGGAAGAAAGACGGAGTTTAGAGCCAAAACGAAGACAAACAACAGAACACAAGGCTCACTCGGCTGAGTATACTAGTCACTCGGCCGAGTACACAAGTTCGTCCGGCCGAGCCGCTCACGAACGAGGGAAGTCTGCTATACCCAACTCTCTGTTTATTTTCCTGATTTCAGTATAACTGCTACTCGGCCGAGTATATATATTCACTCGGCCGAGTAAAACGGATACGCTCCTAAGGCGAGTCTTGCCGAGTAGCTTGAGCCACTCGGCCGAATGGACTTACTCCACTCGGCCGAGTCTGGCAAGGCCACTCGGCCGAGGCGTTAGCGAGTAGGGATTTTCCATTGATCTCGCTCGGCCGAGTGACTCCTTCACTCGGCCGAGTCGTAACTTTTCCTATAAAAGGGGGCGGGGTCGGGCTCGTTTTTCGAAACGACACAAACCGCAGCTCGCCCGATGCTTCAGCTCCCTCGCCCGAAACTCGCCCCCTACTTGCCCGACCGACGTCGCCGCTCCGCCGCTCGGCCTGCCACCGCTGGCCGAGCCGCCGCCGCTCCTCGCCCGAGTCGCCGCCGGCGGCCACATCTCCGGCCACCTCCGGTATCGCCTATTTAGCCTATTACTCCTCTTTTTGCGTATTTTTCAAGGATCCATGCGTTAAACGAACCCCAAACCCAAATCGATTTCTATATCTATCTATTATACCCCTAATGCTCCATACGTTTGAATATTACTCGCTGATATCTCCATTTCATGCGCAGGTTGTTTCTGGGAGCTTAGGGGAGCCCAGAGGAGCTTCTAGGGACTGATTCGGGCTTCGCGGAGGCGTTGTCTTCGCACGATTCCATTGCTTTGCACTCGCGGCGTGTCGTGGTATACTCTGTCCTTTATTTTGCACACGCCGCACTTTTTACGTTTTTTGGCGCAAGCTCGGGGCCCATATGCCGCCCCGGACACGGCCGCGGTCGAAGAGAGCTTCCGCCAAGCGGAAGCGGTCGGATGATACCAGCCCCTCCCACGAGTTGGAGGACTCTCCTCCACCTTCTCCACCATACCCCACACACACCACCCACCCAGCACAGCCTGCAGGCCCCGCACACCCCGCACAGCCTGCAGCGCCCGCACAGCCCGCACAGCCCACACAGCCACTCCCTGCCGCTCCACAGCCACCACCTCCGGCTCCACTCGTCAGGCCGCTCGGGATTACGTTCCGAGACGACGCACACCGCATCGCTTTCGAGTGTATCTCCCAGCGCTCGATCGTACCCTCCAGGTTTGCACACTTTGCCGACCTAGGACGCCTGGGGGTACTAGAGGGGATGCTCACGTTGTACGACAACGTGGGCTGGCGAGATTTCTTTCAGGTGTCGGTGGACACGTTTATCCGTCCGACACTTGAGGTACTTAATTCGATCGCCCGGACCGACGAGGGATGCTCGTTTCGGTTCATGGACCGGGAGTGCCAGGTCACTCTCGGTATGATGAGAGCCTTTTTCTCGTGGCCCGATGTCCCCAGGGCCGATCGAGGTTACGCCCCCACCCATATCCCCCCACCTTCCTTCGACGCCGGTGCCTTCTGGGCCCGGATTACGGGTCTTCACGCTGCCTTTGACCCTAGTAGGGCCAAGGCCTCGGCCATTTTCCGCCCCTGCCTCCGTATAGCTCAGCGCCTTATGGCGACGACCTTTTTGGCCAGATATGAGCCGGGCACGATGTCCATGCCAGAGCTCTACATGCTCTACGCGATGACACGGCCCAGAGCTCTATCTAGGGATGGCGATGAGCTGGTCCCCGCCGTCGTGATTGATGTCGCGGCTTGGTTTTTGGACCGCATCATTGTATCGGTGGGCGCTCGCTCACCGATATGCTGCGGCGGCCTGATCACCTTGCTTGCCCTTATGACCGGCGAGGACTTCCCTGACGACCTGCGACGAGCACCGGGCCCCACTTCTCTGTCGATTGATGTTATGGCCCGGATGAAGATGCTTCGTCCGCACGGTGAGGGACACTGGGTCTGGTTGCACGGTCCTTACGGTGCCGATTACATGATTCTTCCGAGCCCAGCTCGGACTCAGATTGCACCGGCCCATGTGGACTGGCTCCCTGCGATGGATGTTCTGATCCCAGCCGCTTACGTGCTCGAGGCCGAGGAGGCCGAGCAGGCCCACGCTGCCCACGCTGCCCCCGCAGACCCTGTTGCCCCTGCCGAGCCTGCTGCCCCTGTTGACCCCATGGCCCCTCAGCCTATCCCCGATGTTTCTGATGCTCCTGACACCTCTGTCCACACCTCTGTCGGTGTCGGGAGTACCTTAGCTGAGCCCACTTCCACTGCTTCCACGCCTGTCACCACCAGCACTGGCCCTCTGTCTACCGAGCCCGTTTCTTCTGCCCCACCCGAGCACGCCTCGCCGACCATAGTTGAGTGCGGAGAGCCCTCTGTCCCCACTGCTGCTGTATTTTCTGAGAGTGTCATGGCGTCTGTCCACACTTCTGTGCCACCGACCTCTCTGGCCGCCTCGCTGCCACTTTTGTATTCTTCTTTCACTGCGGCTGCCTCCACTTCTCACCGTCCTGCCCAGCCTCGCACTGAGGCCAGGCCCCCACTTGCGAGCGTAGCCCCTTTTGTTCCCTTGCCTGCTGACCCTGTCACCTACGCCACCAGAGTACGCCAGCCCCGACCTGCCCAGCCTCGACCGGTGCGTCCCTCTGCACCACCTCCCCCTGACACTGTACTTCAGAGCATTCGTGCTCTCGAGAGGGCTGTGAGTGGCCTCAGAGGCGACCTTAGGACCATGTCCTCCACCGTCTCCGCGATGGCTGGCCGCTTTGACCTGCTCCCGCAGATTCACTACTGCCTTACCCAGGTCCTGGAGCGTCTCCCCCGCGTACCCGTACCCACCCAGCAGGTTCCCACCCACACTTCCACACACACTCAGCCTGCTTCCACTCCCACACCCACCCCCACTCAGCAGCCACTACCACCTCCTCCTCCTCCTCCGCCTCAGGACGGAGACGGCGCAGCACCACCTTCTTAGGCACCCTTGATGCCATCGCTTCTTTTTGCCGTTGTGCTGCCCATCTCTGCTGGGTCCTGATGCACTTTTGTCCACCCCCCTCCCCTCACTATTTCTCTGATACACATTTTCTATATATATATCTTTTTATATCTTTTTTGGGAGAGATGGAGAGTTTTTGGTGTCACATCTTTATATCTGTATCACTCCTATTTCTGCATGCATCATGTCCGCATCATCTTTTCCGTTTCATTATTTTCTTATTTTTCATCATGCATGCATCCTCACTTGCCCCTCCCATTACTTGTCTCTCGGTGTGCCACACTTTGCACATTGAGGCCACTGTGCCATTTAGCTTGGGGGAGTGAGTTCTCACGTTCTTTTTCGATTTACCACCTTTATTTTTAATTTTTCACACCATTTTCCGCGTTTGCACTTATTTTCATCATTTTTCTTTTTATTTTACCATGCATCACGTTTTTCTTATTTTTATGTGTGCCGCATTGTAAATAGTTCTATTTTCCCTTTATCTTTATTTCCTTTTTTTTCTTTTCATCTCATGCTAGAGATGACTTTTCTATGATGATGATGACATGGAGTTAGCTTACTCTATTTGCATGCTTTATTTGTCATGTCGTAGACTTTATTTCTGATATCACATGCTATGACTTGCCTTGCATCTAGAGATAGTTATCCACACTTTTTCCACATGAAAATGGATGAAATTTTATTATTAGCTGAGTCTGAATATTCATATGTATGCTATAGCAGAAAACACACCAAGATTCACGCATTGAATGCTTATATCTGGAGTACCGATTTCTTTTCCTATATCACTTCTATATGCATGATTTGTACATTTCACTTCAGGATGATTGAATGATGTTAGCTATGATAAATCTGGATTAGTTAGCTTTTTTGTGATCGAAACCGACTAGATTAGATTACCCTGAAGTTGTCGTGCATGTCTTATAGAGTGAACCGAGAGATATATTTATTTCTTTCTCCACAAATCTTGAACATCATTTCTCTATTTTAAAATCATTGGTGAATCTCCCCTTAGCGATTCTATTATATGGCATTTCCCCCGCTATTAATTCCTAGCTCCAAATTTCCCGAATTCAAAAAAAAGAGAAAATATTCTTGTATATCATTATCTCTCTTTGAGTTGGGATCGTTGTGTATGTATGTTAATCTCTAAAAAAACAAAAGGAAAAAAAAGAGAAATAGAAAAAGAAAAGAGGAAAAATCCTCAATAAAAGATCCCATCCCACTTTCTTTCTTTCTTCTCTCTTTTCGTGTCAATTTTCATTGCTTTTGGAGCTTTATAAAAATGGGGATGTGAATATTTTTTATGCCACCGTGCTTATAGATAAGCTTGGGGGAGAGAATCCATTGATGTGTGAGAGAGTGACTACTTGACGTTGCACGACAACCTAGGCTAAGTAATATTCTATACTCGGTGAGATTATTTCTAGCTTTACGAAATCCAGAAATCTAAGCCTAGCACTCATATCATGAAATCCACACTTTTCTATTCTCTCTATTCTATTGTGTGATACTCTTATACTCCTCATAGAAAGCATTCAATTGAAAAGTGTGTGATCTGCGATGTGTATACCGCTTTAAATGATTCAGACGATGTTAATTCTAAAATTATTCCGTTTTTCATGATTATATCGTTGTTCGTGGGTTTTCTATTTCTATTTGCATTATTATACTATGATATCAAAATAAAACTCTTTGACATGTATTTCTCATTCAGTGCATGCTATTTGAGTAAGCGAAACCCACGTCCTGAGAAAATGATCTAGCAGCTTACCTCTTCGCTTCTTTCTTTCTTCTTTATTTTTATTTCGTTTTTCATTCTTCTCCGTTTTTCATTTTTCATTTTTCGCCGTTTTCGTTTTCCGAATCCACCGGGTTCGCCTTTTACTTATCTTCCTCGAGGACGAGTAAGAGGTAAGCTTGGGGGATTTTGATCACTCCTTATTTTACACTTTTTCCTGCATGTTTGCATGCCATTTGGATCGCCCAAATCATGTTTTTCACGATATATCGACGATATTGCGATGCTTTTCACGATTTGTTGTTTTTGTCGCATTTCAGGTGATTTGGAGCGATTTGGAGTGATCTCGAGATACGCCTACTCCAGAGTGTCACCGACGACCTCCCCGAGGGGTATTTTGCTGTTGGAGAGGAGCGGAAGAAGAAAGAACGTTGCAGGAGCGACGAGGAGGCCAAAATAAGCTGTTTGGGCATTTTTGGGGTCCCACTCGGCCGAGTGAAGGAGTCACTCGGCCGACCAGTGAGACACCGCTCGGCCGACCAGATCAGACACGATTCATATGTGCACTCGGCTGAGCGACGGAGACCACATCGGCCGAGTGACGAGATCCCGTCCGCCCGAGTGGTGCCCAGACGAAGCCATTCAAAAATCGCCAACTTACTGTTTTTCGGCTGCCTGAGCTTCAGAAGACCCACTCGGCCGAGTGGATAATCCCGACCGCCCGAGTACCAAGAAGCCATCGGCCGAGTGACGACAACTCACTCGGCCGAGCCGCCCCCGAAGTGAAGACCCCTGAAGATCAAGACTTACTGGAAATTTACAGGGTTTCTCACTCGGCTGAGCGACTTTTGTCACTCGGCCGAGTGCGACGCGCTGCCTGTAGCGAAAATTGCGGATTTCAGGCTGTGCAGGGGTATTTTGGTCACAGTTTTTGGACGATTTTGGGGGGTATTTAACCCCTGTTTTTACCCTAGTTTTGAGAGATTTTTCTCTTAGATTTTTGCAGCTTTTTAGATTAACTTTTTAGCTTTATTCTTGTGATTGGAGAGGAGACAAAAGTTGATTTTTGTTGGATTATTTGAAGAACTCCATTGGTTTGTGTCTCTCTCTCCTAAAAATTCTATTTTTATTGCTTATCTCAATATTGTGATGAATTCTCTTGTTTATTTCGTTGATTATTTTTGTGTTTGTGCTATGAATTGTGAGTAGTCTCCACGTCTTGGGGCGTGGGGATGAACCCTACAAGCCCAATTTCATATTTGTGATGAATTGGTAGAAATTTTGCTAGAATTGCTATTAGGGATTAGTTTGGGAGCGATTTACTACGGATAGCTAGGAGTTCCATTACGATTGGGATTTGCAAGAGATTGGATCCCAATTCGATAGGAAACCCTAGAAATCCGAATTGGGTTGGAATCGAATTTCTGTAGGATCGGTTTGCAAGAGATTGGACCGATACTTGGGTTCCCGGTTGCAATTCCGTACCGATACCCGTTTGCAAGAGATTGGACGGGTAGGAACTATCCCAACCTAGATCGTGGGCCGAGTTTGCAAGAGATTGGGCTCGGTGCGCGATTGAACGATGATGTTGATCCTAATGCTAGCTTCCCTAGGCTAGGGTTTGCAAGAGATTGGACCCGAACCTAGGATAGCTATAGACCGGCAACAGCGCGAGAGCGTGAGCTTGGTTCTACATTCAGTTGCAACTAGTTCATCCAAAATCTTATTCTAGCAATTTTGATACCGATGAACCACATTGACGAGATACGGTGAGTAGCGGGAATTCCCCATTCCCTAGACGTTCTTTATTTGATTTGATATTTCCGTACTTTGTCTGACGATTGTGACAGGATCGCCAAAGGCAAATTTCTCTCTTCTTAAATAGCCAGGTTGATTGGAACAAGCACGGTCATTCGTCCTCCCTGTGTTTGATAACCCGCTCGCCGCTATACCGTGCGCTTGCGGTAAAACTACAACCGTTCTTTGGGCTACATTCCGGAGCGATCACTGAGCAGCCTTCAACCGCAGTCGCACCTTCTCATGACCTTTTGGACGAGAGGATTTCTGGTCTTTATGAGTTGTTCTTTCTGTCGTTCCAGCATCAGGGAATTCCTTTCCCTGAGCACCTGAGACACTTTGTTCCACCTCGCTTAGTCAGCCTCCTCCGCCTACCATCACTGAGATTATTGAGCATCCCAGTGTTGCTCCTCATCATGATGTTGATGCTGTTGTTGTTCCTCCTCCAGAGGACTTCACGGTTGATCCAGAGACACAGGAGTTCCAGATTGCTTTGGACTCCTCCTCTGCTGCTGATATGGACACTCACCCTTAGACTTAGACTTTGTGTTAGGGTTGAGATATTTTTTGGTGTCAGTATGTATGGATCACATTTTTTTTATTTGTGATGTTGTATGGATGATGTATTTTGATCACTTTTTGTGGATGTACATGAGTGTATGACTGTATTTTGTGCTCGTGTATCTTTGATCATATATATATGAAAATGTTGTTACTTCATTTTCTGTTTCACACATTGTCTCATTGTTTATCTTATATGTGTGAATTTTGTGAAATTTTCTCCTTGTATGCAATATCATTTGTAATGTGAATAGAGACGATTTTTCCTCTTATAAGCTTGAAATGTTAATATTGGATTCGTGTTCCTTTAGTCAACGTATATCTTGTGTGTTTTATGAGTTTTTGGTATCTTTGTCAATAAGATGCCCTTGTGTGATTAGTTTCTCTCCGAAGATTTGTTGGCATCAAATTGAATATACATCCTATCTTTATACTCCCATGTTAGTACTTATTTAGCACGATTGTTGTTGTTATTTTACTCCCACCTTTTGGATAATACAATAGGGAGAGAGAAATAAACAGATTCATAATGTATGCGCTAAGTAAATTCTAATTACACTTGAATCTAAGATTGAAGTTGCCTTAGATTCAGGGAGAGTAAGATATAATGAACATGGATTATAAAATCCTAGATTTTATGGATTCAAGCAAATCATTCCATTCATGCATATCTTACTCATTTGCTTCATTTGATCTATAGATGCCCTAATATTTATTTACTAACTTGATTGGCATCTATGTAGGGGGAGTAAGTTTTCTTTAAGCATAATTATTTATCTTTTTGTTTATGTTTGTTTGTCATCATCAAAAAGGGGGAGAATGTTGAGTATTGGACTTCTCCCTACTTGGTGTTAATGATGAGAAAACATAAATACTTGTGACTAATCCCCTATATGCAGTTAATCATTGCCTAAGTATATCTTGAAGATCAATTAGCAATGGATGACACTCAAAGATCACTGAAAGCAAGAAAAATGGATTGGATGATCAAAAATGGTGATAGAAGCTCCTAGAAGACTTCAAGCTCATACTTTGGAAAGAAGAGAGAGCTCTACAATGTAATCTTCTTTTTATCTTCTAGTATAGCTTAGAAGTAGAACTTTGATGAAGCGCACACACTCATCTTCATTTCAGTCATAGGAAATCATTAGATCAATTTTCCTTTGACACCAATTCTTAATTTCTCTAGAATGTGCAAAGTGTGATCTCAACAGTCAACTGCTGAACGTTTTACAGTTGCCTGTCTAAAAACAGTCGACTGTGTTTTGTTCTACTGTCGTCTGTTATGCACATATCTAATCAGTTGATTTTTGGGCTTCTAAGCTTTAACTCTATCAGATGACTGCTGTACGTTTCACAGGCGCCTATCCAAGAGACAGTCAACTGTGATCTGTAAATCAGTCGCATATCCATCATCTACCCAATGATCATTCCATTTGATTTGGCCAATCGACTGATGTTGTATTTACAGTCGCCTGTCCAAGGACCAGTCGACTGTGAATGCTTCAACAATCGCCTGTCCATGATTCTTCTGCAGGACTTGCTCTCTGGAATATTTCATATTCTTGTGCCAGTCGACTGATGTTGTATTTACAGTCGACTATCCAATGGCACAGTCGACTGTCAATGCATCAACAGTCGTCTGTCTGTGATCCTCTCTACAGACTCAACTCTCTGGAAAATGTTAGGGTTTGTGACAGTCGCCTGTAGAAGGAATTACATTCGCCTGTTGGATTTACAGTCGACTGTCTTCTCTTCATCAGTCCCATGTCCTGTATTTCAAGACTTTTCTGAGACTTTCTTAACTTACCCTGATTACTGCCAGTCGCCAGTAGAAGGATTTACAGTTGCCTGTTGGTTTAACAGTCGACTTTCTTCTCCTCATCAGTCGACTGTCCATGTGGTAAGTTACCGTTTGAATTCTCACCTACCCTCTGACACAGTGCAGTAGTCGATTGTGGTTTGTTCAACAGTCGACTCTCGCATGTGCAGATTCTATCCGTTGGTTGTTTCTCAACGGATTTCAAAGGGGCTTTTGGGGATTTTGTTTGAGGGATTTACAGAAACTATATAGGCAGCCTCTACGATTCCATTGAGAGGTTAACGACTTACTCATTCATTCAAGCTTTCATTCTTTCAAGATCAAAGCTCTCAAAATCCTAAAGCCCTAGAAATTCCTATCTTTAATCTCTTACTCTCCAACCTAGAACCAAAGAGATATCTTCTAGGCATTTGGTGCAGTCAAGAGAAAGGAATTTCCTCACTTCTAAGAGAGTCATTCAACACACAACACACTCTCCTTCAAGTTCTACTTCAAGGCATAGGTGATTGTAAGTGTTGTTTAATTTCATACTTCATAACTTTCGTTATTTGATTTACCCTCAAGTTGTGAGAGTGATTTGCTTGCTCGTAGATGTGGGAGTCAAGGACATCGAGTGTATTTTGATTTCACGTGTAGGGTTGCTACAAGTGGGTTTAAAGAAAACCTCAAGTTAGGGTTCTAACTTGAGTATCCAGTTGTAACCTGGTGGAAGGGACGTAGGATTACCAAGAACAAGTCGGAAAGTGACTTGGATAATCCGAACCCTTGAAACATCCTTGCGTTTGCATTGTTTCATTCTAGGGTTTATTTTCATTCTGCACTAATTGTTGGTTAGGAATTTAATTTTGTGTAACTATCTTTTTAAATTGCATAAACACTATTCAACCCCCTTCTAGTGTTCTCCTCATAGCGAGTGGCCTTACAAGGTTTTTGTTTGGGTGACATTCGAAGCGTACGAGGAGAGTAATGACCAAGATAGGATTCGTCTCTCCCGGTCAATGGGAGTTAGTGTCGTAGTGTTATCTCGGTCTTTAATGAAAACTCTGTCCAGAGTATGTTGGAAGTTGTCCAACATTATTTGACTAAAGATCAATAGAAACTAACCGGCTTCAAGCTATTGGGGTTGACAGTTTGACCGTATCCTAAGCTTGAGTTAAACGACATAGTTTAGACGAAGAGACTAAAACTGTGGAATTCATCACAGACAGAGTAAGAATGGTCCCGACAATATTCATGTCGATGAGTCAACCACATAATTATGATACTGAAACAGGGCCTGCAACTGCTGCTCGTGGCCACTGCTGTATAGGGCTTCGAGCCCAACCTGTAGTAGGGTCAGGCTGTAGGGTTTCATACAGAGTGCGACCTTCGTCTAGTAATAGGTAGAAACATTAGGGAGAACGTGCATTTGATGCAAGAAAGAGAAAACAATATTTGATGCAAATGATTATTTTTAAGCTTAGATAGTGGACTATTTTGCATATGATGCAAAAGGTGTTTAATGTGTCTTAAATTGTTTAAGACAATATTAAAATAATAAACGTGAGGAAAAGTTTACCTGTAAGACTAGAATGTCCCGATGTGAACACAGGTTCGAACGGCGTCCAAATCGGACGCCAAATGCCCAAGTTATGCCCAAATACATCAAGATAGCACAAATTGGCCAGCCAGAGCTGCCTGGGCACCAGGCACGCCTGGCGCAGGCAGCCTGGACCTGGGTGCCCCGGGTACCCGGCCCAGGCGACCTGGGTCAGGGTGCCCGGCACAGGGCCAGGCACCTGAGCGCCTGGGCGCCAGGCCCAGGCCTAGCAGCGCCCAGTCTAGCCTTTTGGTGTAGTGGGGCCCAACACGGTGGGCCCCAGTTTTGGGTGCAGAACCCTAGGGCAAAGTGCAGATTTTGATGGCTGGATTTTGCACAAAAATCATGTTTGGGCTGATCTTTGGACGATCAATTGAAGGTCAAACGGACTCCGATTGACTCGCCGTTTTTTTCTACGCGTTCACTGTTGAGCGCCCTTCGATTTGATAGGTTGTATCAATCGTAAAGCTCAACGGTGAGAGAGTTAAAATTCAAGGAAGTTTGGCCTTTATGAAAGGCAAACTAACTTGAATTATTTAACTCCAAACTATTGTCCCACATCGAAAGTGGAGTAAAGGGGAGTGTTCAGCTCCCTATATAAATAGGGGTCTGCTCTCCTCCTCAAAACTCGTCCCAAGCTCTAGATCTGAGCGGCTTCCAAAAATGTTGGAGCACGCTCGGATCTAAGCTTAAATTAATATTTCTCTTCTCCTTAAATTTCTGCCTTACTCCTGAAGGGCTCTAGCAAAGCCACGAAGGGGTTCGTATCCGATCCGAAATCTTGGCGAAGGTTCACATTCGGGTGAAACTTTCTTTGGTGCATGGTTGGCTCAGCGACAAGAGGATTCTCGCCTCGGGACGAGGAGTGGTTCGAGGAGTGGTTCGGTGGGGGACGGGGAGCAGCTCGAAAGACGGTGCGGTACACCTTGCCTGTACCAAGGCAAGGTTCCGGGTATGTGAATTTAATTAGCTTTCCTTTAATTTAATCGCAGTAGTTTAGATCCTTCTTGGGGTGGTATGATCCACGCCAAGTCGGCAAAGATCCTAGCTAAGGGTTTTGAACCTTAGGGCTTCATTAAAATAGTTTAACGACTCTAATTTTTTTGCTGCATTCTTTTCTCTCTATAGTCCGTCCGACTTAGGACGAGCATAGATTTGTGTCCTGAGTGTCTATAAAACCTAACATTAGTATCAGAGCCGCGTTTGCATGATCTAAAACTGCGATAAAATAAATTGAAATGCTTTTTAAATTTTTTTAAAAATGTTTTAAATTTATGTGATAATTTTAAACATGGTTTTAAATGCTTTAAAATTTTATGTGATAAAAATTTTTTTAGAAGCATGCAAATTTTATGATGTTTTTAAAACAAGTTTTTTATGAGATAAAAATAAAATGTTTTAAAATCAAAATTTTAAATTTAAGTGTTAAATTTAAGAATGCATGTAAATTGTTTATTAGATAAATCTTTTTCTATTTAATTGTTAAATAGTTGGCAACTCTTTTTATGCGTTAAAATTAGTGTAGTTTATGCTTAATAGCTATGTTATTCGCGTCCCTTATTTGATAACACAAGACAACCCTTTTCAGTTAGCCATTAAGAACTCGTTAAAATTTATGAAATGAATTTTAATGACATGCTATGTTTTAATAAATCATTAACAACCTTTTGAGACCTAATTCCTGATTAGGATAGTCCCTTTAAAGACGATTATTATTTTAATCGTTATCATAATAATTCTCATTACAAGACTACGCTTTAAAGCGTTGTAAATGATTTTATTAAAATCCTAATAACGATTAGGATAGCACGTGAACCTTATAGCTGATAAGGACTTAATAAAAGTTATTAACAAATCTTAAAATTTTGAATTTTAAGGATTCAACTAGTTTATAGGATTAATTAGTTGTTAATAAAAGCCTTTTAGTCTATGGCATGCATATAAAAATGACAAGCTTCATTCAATGGACCATGATTCGGTCAATGTGATTGGCTAAGTTTGTTGGATCACCCTAACTAGTCTAAGGGATAAGTGATACTAGCTTAGTCAATTCCATGGCCGTGTTCTGCTGGACCGCAATGACGCAAATCATGATTATATGACACCCTGGACTATATCTAAGTCAAATACGTTAATAATCTTCTTCAAGATTAGCCGTAGCCCTCCTTGTTTTAGGGGTTGGCAACTATAGGACCCGTGTTCCAGTTGTTGAGCACCACTCAAGCTGTGACATGGCAACCTTGTAGAAACCAACTCCTTAAATACATATGATGTAATCTTGATTTGACCCAAACCGTCGTGTCGTGAATACACCGAGCGCCAGCGTAAGTTAATCTAATGATGTAGTCTAGACTTGACACAAACCATCGTGTCATGAATACACCGACCGCCGGCGTAAGTTAGGCTAGATAAGAAATCAAGGGTCCGACTAGACTAGACATTGTGATTTGGATGAGCACACTCATGATCACAAATGGCTAGGGGTAAAAACCGATAAGAGAGTCAAATCTAATATGATTGATGAAGAGTCATCTACCGATTGCAGAGTCAAGCAATTTGTTGAGCTACACTCAAGATTGTTAGGCTCAGGGTGATTGGATCTCTTAGCCATTAATTTAATCTGATTAAATCGTTCATTAAAAAGGCTTAGAATGTTCGCAAAATTAGTGAGAGGATATAGATAGATAAAAGCCATTTTAATAATGAACATATGCTAAACTAGGGTAAGACTATGTTTAACGATGGAATCTAAATATAATATTCTAAAAGAATAAGTTAACTGGTCAAATAGGTTGATTAATGTAATATCAAGTTAAATTCTAATTGATAGAATAAACTATATTCTCGTTGACATTAAAATGACCTTCTTAAGGACAGACTTAAGGAATATGATTTCATTAAGTCCTGAGTTCAACAAAATAAATGCATGCTACATGTCACTTGCCTCTATTTAGGGCAGCTCGAACATATCGATGTTCAATAGCAAGTTTCTCCATTCAATTTGTTGAGCTACACTCAAGGTTGTATGGAAAGCAGGTTCGATCCGTAAGGTTCGAAAATTCGATCAAACTGTTTGAATCGAATATGAGTGAATGAGCGGTGCAAGACTATGTATCCCAACCGGATCTTGAGACGAGCAACTTATTGAGCTACACTCAAGGTTGCAACACTCAGGCGTTTGAATACATGAGATGCTTGCATAGCTATTTAAATTTTTGTTTAGACATTTAATATCTAATTGAAATTTAAAAAAAAGGAGGAAGGCACTCAGGAAAAGGCAAATTGAGAAAGATAGTTTTATTTATCATTAGTAATGGCATAAATAGGAGGGACTGAAAATGTGACATATTTGATGTCACGATTTCAGAATAATTGTTATACAAATGACGTCTAACACATTTTTGATGAATGTCGTCACCTTGCTTCTGAAGCGATTTTTTGTGTTAGTAATTTGTAATAAATATAATATATTAAATTTTAATTTATGAATACGCAAGATAGTAATAAACTTATATGGCAAAATAGACTAGTCTGTACCAAAGAGACTAAGCTTCACAAGTCATGTAAAGAGGGACCTGACCTCTCGTATTATGAAGTCTACGAACACTTGTGAACCTTATTCTCAAAGGTATATTACCAAAACACCTTCTGTAAGACAATGGGAGAATGAGTTGCTGAACTCACAGTCTCGTACATGCTGATGTACCCTGACCCAAGTCTAAGTTAGCCAGGATAAGTCGTTCTTATTATTATTACGGCACGTGTTCTTGATGAAACAGAAGTCTGATAAAATAGAGAACAAAATGAACTGATTCGATTAGATCGAAAAGTTAAATACTTAGCTGTGTAAATCTTGCATAAATTAAAAGAAAATGTGATTTTCTCTCAGGTCAAGTCTCTTAACACATCGGTGTGTTAAAGAGCATGAATTGCACTTTGTTAGACATGGTGTGGTGCATGCCTGGTGACTCTGAGTTATAGTCATCCCTCAGGTTAAAACCCAGATAAATATGCCTAGGTTTTGATAAGGTTCTATGATAACATTATCAATAATATATTCATTAAATCAATCTTTAGGAAGTCAAAAGATGACTCGAGTCTCCTAAGACAAAGAGTCGAGTTGGACATCTAATCGATGATGGCTTAGTCAACTTCAGGGATGAAATTCAGAGTAGAGACTCTGATTAACAACTTGATGCAAATGGTCTGTGCATGTAAATAAAGTATAAACTTTAGTTTATGTGCCCAAAGAAAATGTTTCGTATTGTCTGCAAGTAAGTCTTCGAGTCCAGAA
This sequence comes from Scilla litardierei, assembly GCA_030789695.1. NCBI lineage: Eukaryota > Viridiplantae > Streptophyta > Magnoliopsida > Asparagales > Asparagaceae > Scilla > Scilla litardierei. The sequence goes on from CM061131.1 coordinate 65,946,835, forward strand.
GATTGGTAATTCTTCGAATCTAGAAGATTGGTGCAGAAAGGAAAGTAGTGAAGTACACCTTACGTTGGTTGAGAACATTTTCATCCTGATTCCTATAAACAGATTTTGATGAAACTGTCTCGCCAGCAGATGCGTATAGATGTACTCGGACCGAACTCGATGTAAACGCTCATGATAACCATGAAAACTGGAGCATTCATTTATAGTCCATTTTCTAAATATGATGAACATATATGGATTAGCCAGAGAGTTTTCAAGGTCAGTGGGAGAAAATAAAACACATACGAGGTATGTAACAGTCCATAGTTTTCAATGCAACTATTCACGTATTTTCAAATTTTTTTAAAAAACTATTTATAATGGTTCGTCAGAAGTTTTACGATTTCAAAAATTTCTTATAAAAATGTTTTCAAGTATCAAACTAGTTATGAAGTATTTTGGTAAGTTCGGGTTTCATCAAATACCTCTAAAAGATCTGGTAAAAATTCATTTTCAGTTATTACTGTTTTGGCTTAATGAATTTATTTTCCATTCAAACATCTTCAAAACGTTTTAAAACTTCTATAGTATCCTTCTATGATCATTTGGGGCTTTCCACATTAATTTCGTAATTTTCTGAAGTCAAATCGATAGAGAACCCGCAAACCCGCTTTCTAAACATTTTGGCATAAAACTAGTATTCCCGTAGCTCGAACCCTGAAATGGATCTCGTATTCGTGATCCTCGCAACGATATAGTCTCATGAGTATGTTTTCGTAATTTTTTGGACACGTTTACTAGTAGGGGCAAAATCGTAATTTTGTATTTTTGCCATTATCCACTAATTACGGTTTAATCTTTTTACTTAATTTTTAATTATCTATCCTAATTAATTACCTTCACCTAACCTACCCCATGAGAAACATGTTGCACGGTGGTTCATCCCCAATTCCACACTTAGTCATCAACTCTACCCAACCTATTTAATGATCTTGACTAAATGATCAAACTAATCCCCTATATAATTAACCTCTAACCCTCATTCCTAAAGCACAAAACCCCAGGCCGTTCAAAACTCTCCCCCTCTCAATATTGGGTTCAATATTAACCCCACAGACTCTCCCTCTAATCTCTTTCTCCCCTACACGTCACACAGGCTCTCTCTCTCTTCCCCCTCCTTTTGTTCTCAGCCTTAACCCACGGCAAGGTCAAAAGAACGCATCTTCACTTTCGATAGCCCTAAGCCCGCCTCGCTCCGATTGCTCCCCACCTTCGCCGACATCGCCTCCGCCTCCCCCCATCGCGTAGGCCACCGCCCCTCCTCCTAAGGCCGTCGCCGGAGCCCCACCGCTGCCCGCTTCCTTGCGCACGCCACCGCCTCGCCTAAGCCACCTCTTCCCCCTTCGCCATCTGCGCTTGCTGTCGGAGTTACCATTGCCTCTACAACCGGTCCACCCCTTGCGCCGCCCCCATCTAGAATCCCCCTTGCTGACGCTCCTTCACGTAGCAGCAGCGGCAGCAATCAGCAGCGCGCTCGTTTGCATAAGAAAGAAAAAAAACGAAACGCAGTGAACGCATGCAAGAAAGGAGACAGAGTAGAGAACAAAAAAAAGAGGGAGCAGCTCACGCCTCTGTAAAAAAAGAAGGGAGTAAGTTATTTAAATAATATAAATATTAATAAATTTGATTGATATGAATAGTGACCTTTTGATATAGGTATCGAACGAACGAACAGAAACCACCAGAAGATCCGCGCCTTCGTCACGAACATGTAGGCACTGGTTTCGTTGGAATCGGGCAAGTATATCTCCTGTAATAAATTTTTAAAGCTATCTGAATCATCCTAATGAATTATTTCTTCCGGATTTTACATAAACTTAGGTGTAATACAATTGTCTATAAATATACTAGTTAAGACGAACATTTTGACGTATCACATGAAAATTTCTGACGAGTATATATTTTTAAATAAATTATTGAACATTAAGATAGTTATTTTATAATTTAGAAAATTAGTTTTAATTCATTTTAATTTCTAAAAATCGTTTTAAAGCTTCCAAAAATTGCTAAAATACCTAGGAGCCTTAGAAAAATATTTTCTTCCTATATGAAATTATTTACTCCCATCTAGCGCATCTAAAAATATTTAGTACGTATTTTGACGAGTTCTATGCAATTATAAAAATACAAACACGTTAAAAAAATATATAGAAAATAGTGTACTCTTTAACCGGCCATTTCTTGAGTTGCAGGTACCCATTTCTCGTGCACTAGCATCTTTAGAAGCTCTGCCTCCAACCTCGTCTTACCATGACGATCTCAATAGTGTAAGTCACTTTAATTCTAACTTTAGAAATTCAGATAGTGCACTCGTACGAACTTAGGGCATGACATATAGCCTCGGAACAGTTATTGACTTGAACAGATGACTAGAGACATAACTAAATAGTCGCATCAATTGCTGCATGACATGCCTTTAATTCGTGAATTGTCAAATGTATTATCTTGTGGTACATCTTGTGGTACATCTGTCAAATGACATTGTGGAACATCTCGTAGTGAACATGTACTTGATAGACATCACAGACACTTGGGGTTTTGGGGTAACTTATAATTGTGGAAGTGCGGGAGCGACCAGTCCGATCTGCAGTGAATAGTACCGTTTTGATTGAACAGTATCGTTTTGTTGAATAGTACCGTTTTGATTTTACCGTATCGTACCGTACCGTATTGTTGTAACCCGGGATATCAGGTGGACTCTTGGTTGCATATCATACTTCCCGTTATAAGTCACGAACTAGGCTAGGCACAATTACTCTCATTGTCATTGCTATTGTCATGGTTATTCTTGTACGATACCGGTTGTACTTGCTCAGTCACCTTTACTTTACTTGTCGCACTTGCATGCTTGCCTGTCTTTACTTTACTTTACGCCTTTACCTGCATGTCTGCTCTTATCTCACTTATTGCATTAGCATGATAGTCCTTAAAATGCTTAATATAGACTGCTTCGTACTTTTGCACTACTTTATGTCTATTGGTAGAATTATGTGACTTACCTGCGGTTCCATGTTTCGTGGCACCACAGACGACGCACAGCTTGACATATAGGCTCCTGAGTGCCAGAGTTCGTCCCTGAGGCTGCAGTAGTAGAGTTCTTTTAGTGGCACCCATTCGGTTGTACATTTTTCCGTTTAATCTCGTTGTAATAATTTGTACTATATGTGGATTGTAATAATTGGACACTATTTGGATATTTTTGTACATCTCTGCATCAGAAGCTATTTTGTTTTCACTGGTAACCAGCAGGACCTGCATAAATATCAAATAAGTAACTGGCCCCCAAGAGCGGGTCGTTACAGGTTTGGTGGCACATGCAGGTCCGCGCTAACTACCTCGTGAACAATATAGCAAGATCAGGGTGTACAATATAAAATACTCAAATTAACCTCGAGTACGGGATGTCTCGAGTGTTCACGTGTATTGGACATACGGGTAAAGCATCCTTATTACCATCTTCATTAGGTCTTCCTTGATTCCCATCATCTTTGTTTGAACTCTTAACCCTTGCTTAGGAACTCGTGTTCCATTCTTGATTATACCCTCCCTAGTAACCTCTTTTGCTAGCAGTTATAGTGATTTTTCATAGGTTGAATTATCTACCCACTTCATCACCTTTCCTTCAGTTGATGATGGCACATGTATAAATGATAAGCTTCCTTCAATGGACCTTGATCCGGTCAATGTGCTTGGCTAAGTTTGTTGGATCACCCTTGCTAGACTGGGAATAGTGATCCTGGCTTAGTCACTTTCTTGGCCATGTTCCGCTGAACCGCAAGGACGTGAATCATGCTTATGTAACGCCATCAATCTTCATCACTATCGCCATTCCTTTAGCTTGATGACCTTTCGATTGACCTTCTTAGAATCTTTCCACTTTTAGTTCGCCTGAACTCTAACTACATTTATTTTAAGGAGGGTAGCATTCTATGTTCTGACAATCTGAAGTTTGAGTTCAACCGAAGCAGATCAGGAGGTCCAGTGGAGACTAGGACAAAACATAGGCAATGACATCCTTAGCTCGACTCTGTTAGTCACCATTAGCACGAGTAGAAGCCTTAAACTTTATGATCTTCCTTTTTATATAATTTAAATAGCTTGCTACTGGCTTATCACCTCAGGTTCCAAGTTCGAACCAATGTTGTCATCATAATAGCCCTCATTTTCATGTGATGTTATTATCTCATGTTAATTTTGGGCGACTTGAGAAGTCAGAGTAACTATTGTGATGATACTGGTCGCATGAATAGTTACGGAAGCTATGGCGATGTCAATAGTATATTCATAAAATCTCTTATTTTCTTGATGATATGATAACACATTATATTTCATGCTATTAAAACTTATTTTTCCTATATCGTGATCATTCATCAAGCCTTCCTTTCGATCGTTTAAATTGCTTAGGTAATGATCGGTCTTCTTAATTCCGAGGACGGAATTATTTTAAGGAGGGTAGAATGTAACGGTCCATAGTTTTCAATGCAACTATTCATGTATTTTCAAATTTTTTACAAAAACTATTTTATAATGGTTCGTCAGAATTTTTACGATTTCAAAAATTTCTTATAAAAATATTTTCAAGTATCAAACTAGTTATGAAGTATTTTGGTAAGTTCGGGTTTCATCAAATACCTCTAAAAGATCTGGTAAAAATTCATTTTCAGTTATTACCGTTTTGGCTTAATGAATTTATTTTCCATTCAAACATCTTCAAAACGTTTTTAAACTTCTATAGTTTCCTTCTATGATCATTTGGGGCTTCCCACATTAATTTCGTAATTTTCTGAAGTCAAATCGATAGAGAACCCGCAAACCTGCTTTCTAAACGTTTTGGCATAAAACTAGTATTTCCGTAGCTCGAACCCTGAAATGGATCTCGTATTCGCGATCCTCGCAACGATATGATCCCGTGCGTATGTTTCCGTAATTTTTTGGACACGTTTACTAGTAGGGGCAAAATCGTAATTTTGTATTTTTCCATTATCCACTAATTACGGTTTAATCTTTTTACTTAATTTTTAATTATCTATCCTAATTAATTACCTTCACCTAACCTACCCCATGAGAAACATGTTGCACGGTGGTTCATCCCCAATTCCACACTTAGTCATCAACTCTACCCAACCTATTTAATGATCTTGACTAAATGATCAAACTAATCCCCTATATAATTAACCTCTAACCCTCATTCCTAAAGCACAAAACCCCAGGCCGTTCAAAACTCTCATCCTCTCAATATTGGGTTCAATATTAACCCACAGACTCTCCCTCTAATCTCTTTCTCCCCTACACGTCACACAGGCCCACTCTCTCTCTCTTCCCCCTCCTTTTGTTCTCAGCCTTAACCCACGGCAAGGTCGAAAGAACGCATCTTCACTTTCGATAGCCCCAAGCCCGCCTCACTCCGATTGCTCCCCACCTTCACCGGCATCGCCTCCGCCTCCCCCCATCGAGTAGGCCACCGCCCCTCCTCCTAAGGCCGCCGCCGGAGCCCCACCGCTGCCCGCTTCCGTGCGCACGCCACCGCCTCGCCTGAGCCACCTCTTCCCCCTTCGCCATCCGCGCTTGCTATCGGAGTTGTCATTGCCTCTACAACCGGTCCACCCCTTGCGCCGCCCCCGTCTGGAAGCCCCCTTGCCGGTGCTCCTTCACGTAGCAGCAGCGACAGCAAGCAGCAGCGCGCTCGTTTGCGTAAGAAAGAAAAAAACGAAACGCAGTGAACGCATGCAAGAAAGGAGACAGAGTTGAGAACAAAAAAAGAGGGAGCAGCTCACGCCTCTGTAAAAAAAACAAGGGAGTAAGTTATTTAAATAATATAAATATTAATAAATTTGATTGATATGAATAATGACCTTTTGATATAGGTATCGAACGAACGAACAGAAACCACCAGAAGATCCGCGCCTTCGTCACGAACATGTAGGCACTGGTTTCGTTGGAATCGGGCAAGTATATCTCCCGTAATAAATTTTTAAAGCTATCTGAATCATCCTAATGAATTATTTCTTCCGGATTTTACATAAACTTAGGTGTAATACAATTGTCTATAAATATACTAGTTAAGACGAACATTTTGACGTATCACATGAAAATTTCTGACGAGTATATATTTTTAAATAAATTATTGAACATTAAGATAGTTATTTTATAATTTAGAAAATTAGTTTTAATTCATTTTAATTTCTAAAAATCGTTTTAAAGCTTTCAAAAATTGCTAAAAATACCTAGGAGCCTTAGAAAAATATTTTCTTCCTATATGAAATTATTTTACTCCCATCTAGCACATCTAAAAATATTTAGTACGTATTTTAACGAGTTCTATGCAACTATAAAAATACAAACACGTTAAGAAAAATAGATAGAACATAGTGTACTCTTTAACCGGCCATTTCTTGAGTTGTAGGTACCCATTTCTCGTGCACTAGCATCTTTAGAAGCTCTGCCTCTAACCTCGCCTTACCATGACGATCTCAATAGTGTAAGTTACTTTAATTCTAACTTTAGAAATTCAGATAGTGCACTCGTACGAACTTAGGGCATGACATATAGCCTCGGAACAGTTATTGACTTGAACAGATGACTAGAGACATAACTAAATAGTCGCATCAATTGCTGCATGACATGCATTTAATTCGTGAATTGTCAAATGTATTATCTTGTGGTACATCTTGTGGTACAACTTATGGTACATCTGTGAAATGACATTGTGGAACATCTCGTAGTGAACATGTACTTGATAGACATCACAGACAATTGGGGTTTTGGGGTAACTTATAATTGTGGAAGTACGGGAGCGACCAGTCCGATCTGCAGTGAATAGTACCGTTTTGATTGAACAGTATCGTTTTGTTGAATAGTACCGTTTTGATTGTACCGTATTGTATCGTACCGTATTGTTGTAACCCGGGATATCAGGTGGACTCTTGGTTGCATATCGTACTTCCCGTTATAAGTCACGAACTAGGCTAGGCACAATTACTCTCATTGTCATTGCTATTGTCATGGTTATTCTTGTACGATACCGGTTGTACTTGCTCAGTCACCTTTACTTTACTTGTCGCACTTGCGTGCTTGCCTGTCTTTACTTTACTTTACGCCTTTACCTGCATGTCTGCTCTTATCTCACTTATTGCATTAGCATGATAGTCCTTAAAATGCTTAATATAGACTGCTTCGTACTTTTGCACTACTTTATGTCTATTGGTAGAATTATGTGACTTACCTGCGGTTCCATGTTTCGTGGCACCGCAGACGACGCACAGCTTGACATAGAGGCTCCTGAGTGCCAGAGTTCGTCCCTGAGGCTGCAATAGTAGAGTTCTTTTAGTGGCACCCATTCGGTTGTACATTTTTCCGTTTAATCTCGGTGTAATAATTTGTACTATATGTGGATTGTAATAATTGGACACTATTTGGGTATTTTTGTACATCTCTGCATCAGAAGCTATTTTGTTTTCACTGGTAACCAGCAGGACCTGCACAAATATCAAATAAGTAACTGGCCCCCAAGAGCGGGTCGTTACAAGATATCAAGGGGATGGAACATATTTTGATAAAGTGGTCAAAAGAGTTTGACACTTTTAAATATGAACCGTCTAAAAATGACCAATAACTTATTAAAAATTATTATCGTAAGGTACGATAACTGGATGAGATCCAGAAAAAAAAATGGATTCCAAAGGACCGAAGTAAATCATTTGGATGAGATTCAAATGAATAGTCTATGATAAACATAGAAAAACCCCTTAAGTCTAATCAGTAGACGGTTTAGCAGATCCACTCACAAAGGCTCTACCACATGAAGTCTGGAAAGACTTATGTGTAAATGCCGTATTAGATACCGGGATAAATGAGCCTGAGTGCAAGTGGGAGATGTTGCGAAATGTATGCCCTCGAGCCAATTTATCTTTGTGTATCTATACAAACATCTTATTCAAAATTACAGTAAGTTGTATGGTAAGAATTTATCTAAGTTAAATCATAATGTAGTTATCATTAGAAATTAACTTATGTAAAGTCCTGAGACTTAATGCAAGGTCAAACATGTATCAAGATGAGTATCTCGATCATGTAGAAATGTTTGACCGTCTATAGCATAAGTCTAAAAGCATTCGTGGTCGTAGATGTTTCGAGAAAAGGATATCGAAACATCGGATAGACCATTGTATCCTATTCTTCACCGTATAGCGGTGACGATGATCTCATGATCGTTTGACTTGGCAAAGTCAAAGATGAAACACATGTGCTCATTGGAGAATGAGTTCATTGAACGACCTACAAGAGTTATCATATGGTTAAGATTGATAAATTTGTCAATGATAACTCTTAGTGATGATAGGCAAGTTGGTCTTAGACTGGAGGTCATTGTACGAACCTGTGCATGAACGATGTTACTAAGATCACTGACCTATCTTCGAGGCTAGGCCTATCGAAAGGGTTTTGGTTAGGTGGCATTCGAAGCGTACGAGGAGAGTAATGACCAAGATAGGATTCGTCTCTCCCGGTCAATGGGAGTTAGTGTCGTAGTGTTAGCTCGGTCTTTAGTGAAAACGCTGGCCAGAGAATGTTGGATGTTGTCCAACATTATTTGACTAAAGATCGATAGAAACTAACCGGCTTCAAGCTATTGGTGTTGACAGTTTGACCGTACCCTAAGCTTGAGTTAAACGACATAGTTTAAACGAAGAGATTAAAACTGCAGAATTCAGCACAGACACAGTCAGGGTGGTCCCAGCAATACTCACGTCGATGAGTCAACCATATAATTATGATACTGAATCAGGGACGGAAACTGCTGCTCGTGGTCACTGTCGCATAGGGCTTCGAGCCCAACCTATAGTTGGGTCAGGCTGTAGGGTCTCACACAGAGTGCGACCTTCGTCTAGTAATAGGTAGAAACATTAGGGAGAATGTGCATTTGATGCAAATGATTATTTTTAAGCTTAGATAGGGGACTATTTTGCATATGATGCAAAAGGTGTTTAATGTGTCTTAAATTGTTTAAGACAATATTTAAAAATAATAAACTCGAGGAAAAGTTCACCGGTAAGACGAAAATGTCCCGGTGTGAACACAAGTTCGAACGAGTCCAATTCAGACGCCAAATGCCCAAGTTATGCCCAAATACATCAAGATAGCACAAATTAGTCAGCCCAGAGCTGCCTGGGCACCAGGACCACATGGCTCAGGTATCCTGGGCCTGGGCGCCCTGGGCGCCCTGGGCGCCAGGCCCAAGCGCCCTGGTCGCCCTGCCCAGGCGGCCTGGACCTGGGCGCTCAGCCCAGGCACCTGGCGCCTGGGCAGTGCCCAGTCTAGTCTTTTGTGCACTTGGGCCCACACGGTGGGCCCCATTTTTGGGTGCAGAACCCTAGGGCAGAGTGCAGATTTTAACGGCTGGATTTTGCACGAAAATCAAGTTTGGGCTGATCTTTGGACGATCAATTGAAGGGTCAAACTGACTCTGATTGACTCGCCGTTTTTCCTACGCGTTCACCGATGAACGCCCTTCGATTTGATAGGTTGTATCAATCGTAAAGCTCAACGGTGAGGGAGTTAAAATTCATGGAAGTTTGGCCTTTGTGAAAGGTAAACTAACTTGAATTATTTAACTCCAAACTTTTGTCCCACATCGGAAGCGGAGTAAAGTGGAGGGTACAGCTCCATATATAAATAGGGGTCTGCTCTCCTTCTCAAAAATTGTCCCAATCTCTAGATCTAAGCGGCTCCCAAAAATATTGTAGTACGCTCGGATCTAAGCTTAAATTAATATTTCTCTTCTCCCTAAATTTCTGCATTACTCCTGAAGGGCTCTAGGACAGCCACGAAGGGGTTCGGATCCGATCTGAAATCTTGGCGAAGGTTCACACTCGGATGAAACTTTCTTCGGTGCGTGGTTGGCTCGGCGAAAAGAGGATTTCTCGCCTCTAGACGAGGAGCGGTTCGACGGGGGACGAGGAGCAGCTCGAAAGACGGTGCGGTACACCTTGCCTGTACCAAGGCAAGGTTCCGGGTATGTGAATTTAATTAGCTTTCATTTAATTTAATCGAAGTAGTTTAGATCCTTCTTGGGGTGGTTAGATCCACGCCAAGTCGCAAAGATCCTGGCTAAGGGTCTTGAACCTTAGGGCTTCGTTAAAATTGTTTAATGAATCTAATTTTTCCGTTGCATTCTTTTCTCTCTATAGTCCGTCCGACTTAGGACGGGCATAGATTTGTGCCCCAAGGGTCTATAAAACCCAACACTCAGTGTATCATGCATGTCTTTGAATCTCATGCCTTGGTCTCGTAGCTGCAATGGAATCCATCTGCTATGCAATCTGTGGAGACGAGCTATCTCCACCATCTGAGCTTGAACCACTAATATCACCAGCATTGTAAGGATCGTCGATATGGAAATTTCAATAATAAACAGCGTAAATGATTAGTATTGTCAATAATTAGGATATATACAAAGTAACTTGTATATTCCTTTAAATATAAATAACTTGCAGTGAAAGAATCAACACAACAAATAAGCAAACCAGCCAAGCAACCACAAACACCAAGAATTTATCCTGGTTCGGATACTCATGATCCTACATCCAGTCCTCTACCCCGTAGAGATTTTCAATCCACTATAACACTTGCCTAACAAGCAACAACATACAAAAATGGTGACACTCCTTGTGCCCCAAACTTTGTACAATCTATACACCAAGACATTCAACTTATACAGGAAAGAATGAAACAACACCTAAAGCCTTCATGTGAATTTCAAATGGAATTCAAAGGAAAGGTGTACATGAAATTTCAAGTTTTCTAGATTTTGGATGGAAGAAACACTGTTGAAGATTTCAGTTTTCAAATGAATAAAATATCAGAATTTTATTTCTCCAAATGAGAATAATAGTAGAACTTTCTCTTGAAGAAGATATAATTAAAGTTCTAAAGAAGAAAGTTGCAAAATGAGGTTAATGAAAGAGAATGGGGTACTCATCTATTTATAGATCTGAAAGGAAGTTATAACTGACACATTTCAATAGTCAGAAACCGACCCCAACGGATAGAACAAACCGGTTGCAAAAAAGGTCAAAACCGGAATTGGTCGGCAATGATTTTTTGTTGGTCGGCTAATTTTGAAACGGCAAATTTTGACCGTTTGAAGTTACAGATGTGGAACTGATGTAACGCCTCTGTCACAGTCACTTTTCGATCGTACGTTTTTCGTCCGCGTACTTTTATTCGTACGCGTATTTATTGTGATCTCTTCTTGTATCCGAAACCTACGATGTGATATGTCGTTGTGACCCTTTGGAGAAATACTTATTTGTGGAATTATTTTTGGAACGTCATTTCACGGGTCGTCCTTCCACAAAATAACTTTGTTTGAAGAGGTGTCGTGCTTCCACCTTCGTCGTTAGACCTTTTTTTATTTTTAGTTCCTTTTTTTGTCGTCCTAGCCCGTGACTGATCTTCTTAGTCTCGACCCTCTGTCGACACGGTCGTCCTAGTATTTTTCTCATAATTATCGGACACCGTTTAACCCACTTTTTCCACTAATCCCATTCTAATACACATAACTTAATTAACTTGATTAATTAACTAACCTAATTAAACTAGGCCTAATACGTTTCATGAAATATTTTCTAAGCTATTCTCCATCACATATTAACCTAAGTCTACCCTCCACCCTCTCACAACTTCTCTCTCCAATCACCTAAACATACCCCCCTTTCAAAACACTTTATCAAAACTATTTCCTTATACTCACCTAATTGGGCTATTCACCCCACTATTTTATCTAATCTAAACCCCCTCTATCTTTCCCTCTCTCCTCCTAAAACACCTTGAATCCCAAACCCTAGTGCTATTTAGCCAATTTCATCTTCAAATGCCACAACCGTAACCTAAGCTAAAAGAGCAAACCCAACGCAAATCTGTGCGCAGCCGCCACCTTAGAAAAATCCGGCCATCCCCTTCTCCACCTCCGACGACCACCAAATTTCCGGCCTAGCCTCCCCTCGTCTCCTTCCACCTCCGGTAACCCTCCTCTCGTCAACCACCCCCTCCTCCTTGCTTTAAAATCCGTGCAAACACAACCCATTGCAAAAACTACTGTCAGCCCCTCCCATTCAAAAATTCGGCCAGCCCTCTCTAGCCCTCTGGCGACCACCAAACTTCCGGCCTAGCCTTCCCTCGACGTCCCCTATATATCGGCAGCCTATCCTTGCGTCAGTTCCTCCTCCTCCTTCTGCAAACTCCGTGCAAACACCGAAACACCCTACAAAAACTATCACAGCATCTCCCCTTACAAAATTCGACATGGGCTATTTCTACCACCGTCGACTGTCCCCCTCCTCTGGTGAACTCCCCTCGACGTCCCCTATCACCTCCTAGCTTCACTCGCGATAACTCTTCCTCCTCCTCCAGCAAACAGTACGCAAACACCCGAATACGCGTCGAAAAACTGTCATTTGCTCTACCAAAACCCACGGCCTGGGCTGTCCTTTCACCTCCGGCCACCCCGCTACCTCCGGTTGCCCCTCAGGCCTTCCCCCTATCAATGCAGGTCCTTCCCTAGCTGCTACAACCCCCGAAGCTCCTCCCTCACACGTGCAAACTTCAGATTCGCGCGCAATTTCAGATCTGCGCTACCCGAACCCGCGGATAGATCTATCCGCCGTCTTCTATGCTTCCCATACCGCTGTCTGTGCCTTCCTGATGTCGTAGGACGATGTGCCACTGTCCATCCCCTTCGTGTCACTGATCGGTGATCGTATCGCTACCTGGTTGATCGCCGTTCATCGTCGCTATCCGCCGTACCGTTTGTGCTACCGGAGTCCAACCCCTGACGTCGCTACCCGACGTCAGAGTAGCTCTCGCGTCGTGTTGAGGTAAACGCTGCTCCGTAGGAACCCCCACATTACATGCTAATCAAGATTAAAAACTATAATGGTATTGCGTTGGATAACTCACTAATCAAAGATAATAATATGGGACTGTAGGCTGGGCGATGGTTTGAGCACATAGAAAGTTCTGGACCTATCTGATATGTGATTACATCACGTCTCTTTCAGGCCAGTGAAACTTGCACAGTAATTTGTTAGGCCATGTTTTAGGCCATTTTGGTAAAATTGTGTAAAAGAGACTAGGCGGTGAAATGATAGTCACCTAGACGACCATATTTGATCTAGCTTGACAACGAAGCTAGATCCGACACCCATACTTGATCTAGTTTGACAACGAAGCTAGATCTGGCACCCTTGTCATGATTCATGCATCTCACATACCATGTTTAATTTGATAAACGGTTCGCGTGCATTAACTATTTTTTATACTATCATGTTGCAAATTGTCTTGTCATTTCATGCATTGAATGTTTGTCGTGATTGTGTAGCACACGCTACTATTGAAATGTAAGCTGCGATGAGTAGGATCTTGACTCCTACATATTGATTGAGGCTAGGCACCTGCTTTGCAGGCATAACCCTATGCCAAATGAAAAACACTTCCTGGCTCGTGATCCAGAAGCGAGCTCAGTGTTGTTGGTGAAAAACCAACGCTCGATACACGTGGAGGGGTAGGGTTAAACGGTCGCTTGAGCGTAGAAGTGAGCCCGTACAGCCACTTCAGCCAAAACACGAAAACATTGTGCACAATGTGAAAAGTTAGTGATTCGTGAATTCATGTAATAGTGATTCGTAGTTTCTGCTACGATGTGCATGCTTTGTTACCATCATGTCATTTTAACTGTTGCATTCATTGAATTAAATGCCATGTCATCTCATTTTAACTGTTGCATTCATTGAATTAATATGCCTTGCCATCTCTTTTAAAACTGCTAAGTTTCATTCTTTATACTTTATGTTTCCTTGCACAAAAGTCTCCTTTTCCCTCATTGGAGATTTTGCTGACATGTGCCCTTTTCTCTTTGGATGTCACATGTCACGTTTTGAGCCTGAGTTAGTTGCTGAGGATGACTAGCTGTTGACGTCCAATTCAAGGTCACTGGAGTTCTACCCTTAGTTTCAGCAGGAGGTTTCTTCTTAGTCGTGGCTTACTTTTAGACGCTGTTGTTAGGTTGTTCGGTGCGTAGCATCTATTTCTTGTTGTAGTTTCGGCCATGCTTATGCCTTTTTGCTTGCAGACTCTGTACTCTTTTTATGACTATATCTATGTAATGTTTGGAATAAAATCTGTGGATGTTGAATGTTGGATAATTTTAATTGTCTTCCCTCATTATTAATATTATTGTTTCCTCGTAATGCAAAGAACCTGATAATGGATTGAATTACCATACGCTTATCAGTCTGTAGCTTCACAGCTCCAAGTCTGAGCGGACCTCTTCACGTCTCGCCTTCCATACTTGGGAAGCAGGGCGTGACAGCCCCACTTCCCAAAAGACACCGGAAGCGAGAACATTACGAGGTCCGCATGAACTGGAGGGATGAAGCTCGAGTTCAATGAGCGTCTGTGATAAAAACACAAAGCAGGTCCTTGCATGCATTTCAGAACAATAAGAAACATTCATAAATTAAAGCCACATCCAGAATTAAAAAAGTACATACACGAAATAAATGAAAGCCTCAGCTGGGCCAAAGTAGCAGCAAAAAGAAACGTACACTAAACCACAACTGATAGTAAACTAAAGAAAAGCAGCAACGAGATAGTCCTCTAGTCTTCCACATGGAGAGACTCGGTGTCTACAGCGAACTCCTGGCTCTCTAAGTCAGGCGTCTCGTAAGGATCCTCTTGGTACTCAGGCTCGAGATCTGACATACATCCAAAAACATGAATGTATGTCAGCAAGGGTCTGTAAAAAGAGGTTAGAAAACCCAAGACAAGTTATACAAAATGATATTGAATTTAAGAGGCATTAATTAAATTTTATGAGGTGTCAACAACAAGTTTAAACATGCCAGTTATAAATGAAGTAAAGTAAGACATTCCTAACATGCAGTTCTAAGCAGTTTAACGAGTAAAGTAAAGCTTTTCTTTTGATTCATTAGCATGTCAATTTAACTGAGAAACAATAATAATTTGCAAGTTCCATGTCAATGTTTCATATCTCTCATAGGGTTCTCGCCTATAGGTCGTGATGAGTGTATCATTCTTCTCGCGGGGGTTTACCGTGATTGACGCTACCCCACCGCATACGGGTGGTGCTCTTGAAGAGAGGACCCCTTCATACGCCTAGTGGCCGCTCAACCCTAACCCCACCCCAGATTTGTGCTGGAACACGAGCCAGCCTAGTCGACTCACACGACATCACGAAGTCACGATTTCACCTTCGAGGCGCACGATTTCACGATGTCACACATTTGTTAAATATTCTAAGACATGCAGCAATTTATTAATATCATCAGTTATTTTTATATAACATTTTCAATGATTACGAGAGTGTTGAACAACAGTTACAATTACTTAACAAAAGTGTTGAACATATGGAATTAACGAACATGTCACGAAAACTAACTTTCTTTTCCATTGTTTAAAACTAAGGTCTATCAAGTTATATGTCGTTGGGTCACATTTTCAGTCCAGGACGTCATGGTAGTAATTTCATGTGTCATATCACGTGTAGATTTTGAGTTATACAACTTTACATACAAATGACTAAATGAGCATCTAACTTCAAAAATTCACTATAAATTGCATACTTGCTTGATTTCAGCGATTTTGGTGTCGTCGGGTTCGTCTCGATGTGTACTACGTTATGGTACTTCCGGTTTTCTGTTTCGGTTAAACACATCTCTAAATTAGGTTCGTCCCAAGATAATCAAAATATTAGGATAATCTCTGAATTAGGTTCGTCTGATTCTATTGGGTTCTCTATCTAGGGTGATGATCATATTATATCATTTATTTTTATAATAACATGATATGCCTTATTTTATTCTAATTTCTAATATTATTATCCTAACATTATCTAACAACTAACTAACATGCTGAAAAATTAATACTAACAAGTTAACATTAATTAACACTACCAACCTACTAATACTAACCTTACTATAAGCTAAAATAAAGTTAATATTACAATTAATACAACCACCTACTAATAATAATACCTCTCTCTCTCTCTCTCTCTTCTCCTTCTTACCATGCCTTCTTCTTCTTCCCGTTTTCTTTCTTCCTTCTTTCTTTTTGTTTTTTTTGTTTCTACTTGCAGCAGGGGACGCACGCAAGGGGGGGCATTCGGCACGGCGACAGAGGGGAGGAAGTCGGCGACGAGGCTGGTGGCTGTGCACGGCGGAGGCACGCGCGGCAATAGGTGGGGGCACGGCAGCACGCGGCGGCTGCGGGGACATGCGACGGTCAGAGCTCTGGGCACGTGCGGCGGGGGTTGACGGCCTGGCGGACTGGAGGCGCGCACGAGGAGGGGCACGGCTGAGGAAGTAGGGGAGAAATGGGGGGGTTGATCGAATCTGAAACTAATTTCAGATTTGGATTTTTCTCCTCTCTTGATTTTTGATTTCAACTTCTGATGAAGTTCAATTTGGGGTTGATTTCGAATTGGGTTTTGATTTGGTGATTTGTTTCATTTGGGGCTGAATTGATTCTGGTTTTTAATTTGGATTTCAGTATTTGGGTCGATGATTAGGGATTTTCAGCAGACGAGACGATGATAATACTTAAGAAGATTGACGGGGGACAGGGTCTAGCATTAGTCAAATAGATTAGGTTTTGATTAAGACGGGAAATAGTGTAAAGCCTTGACTAATCGTTTTGGGGGGAGGAACCTGGTTTAAGAAACATGTTTCTCTCTCTATAATTTTTATAAAAAATTTAAACGTGAATGATAAGTACTGTTAATTTAAGAGGTTAAAGTAATTAAGTAAATCTTAAACGTAATTAGTAAAATAATTAAATTAAAGTAGCAAAGAACATACGGACGAAAAATTATTCGGACGACTGAAATAAAATACCGGTACGCACGATTGTAAACACGTCTAAAAATACAGGCCGTTACATTCTACCCACCTTAAGAAAAATTCTTCCCTCGGCATTCTTATCAACTAAGGAGGAGGAAACAAATATGGATAACGCTCTCGTATTTCATCTTCCTGCTCCCCGGTGGACTCTCCTGGCGAGTCGTGATACCACATCACTCTGACTAAATCAACAGTCCTATTCCTGAAGACTTTCTGGCGTCGATCTAGGATCTCCACTGGTTGCTGCTCGTACGTCAGATCTGGCCGAACTGTAATCTCCAAATAGTCCACAACATGAGAAGGGTCGCTGATATAACGACGGAGCTGGGACACATGAAAGAGTCATGAACCCCCTCTGGCAATGCTAAGCGATAAGCTACTTCTCCAACTCACTCTAGCACATCGAAGGGTCCAATATATCTCGGACTAAGTTTACCTCGCTTCCCAAATCGAATCACTCCTCGATTCGGGGAGATCTTCAGGAACACATGATCTCCCGGCTGAAACTCCAGAGGACGCCGTTTTGCATCCGCCCAATGCTTGTAACGATTCTAGGTGATCCAAAGCTTGTTCTGATATCTCGCACAACATCAACTGCTTCCACTATTATCTCTGGCCCCAAGAGCCCTCTATCACCGATGTCATCCCAACTCAGTCGCGATCGACATTTCTTCCCGTAGAGAGAAAATGGCGCCATGCCAGTGCTCGCCTGATAGCTGTTGTTGTAGGAGAACTCCACCAGGTGCAGATGATCCTTCCATGAGCCTTTGACATCCAGCATGAAAGCTCTCAGTATATCCTCCAAGATCTTTTTGGCACGCTCTGATTGTCCATCTGTCTGCGGGTGATACGCAGTACTGAATTTCAGACTGGTACCCAGATTGGTCTGCAGACTTTTCCAGAACTGAGATGTGAACCTCGTATCTCGATCTGATACAATGCTCACGGGGACTCCATGCAAGCGCATGATCTCCTCCAAATACTTCCTTGCCAGTATCTCCATGGATTGCTGATCGCGCCCGGGCGTACACCCTAAAGAGCGACCGTGTAGTTTTACTGCAAGCGCACGGTGTAGCGGCGAGCGGGTATCGAACACAGGGAGGACGTATGATGGTGCCTTCTCCGAACAACCTGGCTATGGGGACAGAAAAGTAGGAAATTGCCTTTCGGCGATGTTGTCACAATCGTCAAAAAATGTAAAGAGATATAAAATCAAATAAAGACGCATAGGGAATAGGGAATCCCCGCTACTCACCGTATCTCGTCACTGTGATTCATCGGTTTCACAATTGCTAGGGTAGAATGTCGGGTGAACTAGTTGCAACTGAATGTAAAACCTAGCTCACGCTCTCGCGCTGTTGCAGGTCTATAGCAAACCTAGGCTCGGGTCCAATCTCTTGTAAACCCTAGCCTAGGCAAGCTAACATTAGGATCAACGTCATCGTCCAATCGCATCCCGAGCCCACTCTCGTGCAAACTCGGGCTACGACCTAGGTTAGGATAGTTCCTACCCATCCAATCTCTTGCAAACGGGTATCGGTATAGAATTGCAACTGAGAATCCTAGTATCGGTCCAATCTCTTGCAAACTGATACTACGGAAACTCAATTTCAACCCAATTCGGATTTCTAGGGTTTCATATCGAATTGGGATCCAATCTCTTGCAAATCCCAATCGATATGAACACCTAGCTATCCGTATTATATCAATCCCAAACTAACCCTAATCAATTCTAGCAATAATTCTACCAAATCGTCACAAATCAGAAATTGGGCTCGTAGGGTTCATCCCCACGCCCTAAGACGTTAAGACTACTCACAAATCATATTGCTAATGGAAGAATAATCAATAGAAACAACAATAGAATTCATAGCAATATTCAAAATAGCAATAAAAATAGGATTTTTAAAAGAGAGGGAGACAAACCAATGTAACTTTCCAAGAATCCAACAAAATAGCACTTTTCTCTCCTCTCCAATCACAAGAATTAAACTCTAAAAAATCTAATCTAAAAAGGCTGCCAAAAGCAATAGAAATGCTCTCTAAAACTAGGTTAGAATTTGGGGTTAAATACCCCCCAAAACTGCCCAAAAATCCGTGACCAAAATGCCCATGCGCCTCTTCAAAATCGTGTTTTCCGCTACAGGCGCGCGGCTCACTCGGCCGAGTGACAAAGGTCACTCGGTCGAGTGAGAGACCCTGAGAATTTACAGTAAGTCTGGGGTCTTGGGGGTCTTCACTTCGGGGGTCACTCGGCCAAGTGAGTTGTCTCCACTCGGCCGATGGGCTTTGTTCACTCGGGCGGACGGCAATTGCCACTCGGCCGAGTGGGGCTTCTGATCTCAGACTGACGAAAGACAGTAACTTCGATGTTTTTGATGTCATCGTCTGGGTGCCACTCGGGCGGACGGGGTACGTAACTCGGCCGAGTCGGTGTCTGATGCTCGACCGAGTGCACGCTGATACATTGCTTGGAGCGTGTCCGATCTGGCCGGCCAAGCGATGTCTTGATGCTCGGCCGAGTGACTCCTTCACTCGGCCGAGTGAGATGCTAAAAATGCCCAATCTGAATGTTCTTGCCTCCTCGTCGCTCCTACGACGTTCTTTCTTCTTCCGTTCCTCTCCAATAGCAAAATATTCCTCGGGGAGGTCGTCGGTGACACTCCGGAGTGGGTGTATCTCGGAATCTTTCCAAATCGCTCCAAATCTCCTGAAATACGACAAAAACAACAAATCGTGAAAAGTATCGCAATATTGTCGATAAATCGTGAAAAACATGATTTGAGCGATCTAAATGGCATGCAAACATGCGTGAAAAAGGTGTAAAATACGGAGTGATCAAAATCCCCCAAGCTTACCTCTTACTCGTCCTCAAGGAAGAAAAGTAAAAGGCGAAACCGGTGGATAAAGAAAACGAAAACGATGGAAAAATGGAAAATGAAAAAAAGAAAGAAGAAAGCGAAGAGGGAAGCTGCTAGATCATTTTTCTCAGGACGTGGGTTTTGCTTACTCATATAGCATGCATCGAATGTAAAACACATGTCAAAGATTTTTATTTCGATATCATAGTATAACGGTGCAAATAGAGATAGAAAACCCAGGAATATCGATATGGCATGAAAAATGGAATAATTCTAAGATTAACATCGTCTGAATCATTTAAAGCGGTATACAATATCGCAGATCACACACTTTTCAATTGAATGCTTTCTATGAGGAGTATAGAGGATATCACACAATAGAATAGAAAGAATAGAAAAGCGTGGATTTCATGAAATGAATGCTAGGAGTAGATTTCTGGATTTCGTGAAGCTAAAACAATCTCACTGAGTATAGAATATTACTTAGCCTAGGTTGTCATGCACCGTCAAGTAGTCACTCTCTCACACATCATTGGATTCTCTCCCCCAAGCTTATCCATACGCGTGGTGGCATATACAAAACTGTATTTACATTCCCCATTTCTTTTGAAACTCCAAATGCAAAAGAAAATAAAAATAAAAACAAAAAGAGGGAAGAAAGAGAGAGTATATGAGATGTGATCGTTTATTGAGATTCTTTTCTCTTTTCTTTTCTTTTTCTCAAATCTTTTTCTTTTCTTTTCTTTCTTTTCTCCCTTTTTTTATATAGCATATATACACAAATGATCCCAAATCAAAAGAGAGAGAAGGATATACAAGAATTTTTCTTTTTCTTTTTGGTTTTGGGAAATTTGGAGCTAGGAATTTAGTAGCGGGGGAAATGCCAAATACTAGAATCGCTAAGGGGAGATTCACCAATGATTTTAAAATAGAGAATTAATGTTCAAGATATGTGGAGAAAGAAATAAATATGTCTCTCAGTTCACTCTATAAGACGTGCTTGACAACTTCAGCAGGGTAATGTAATCTACTCGGTTTCGATCTCAAAAAAGCAAACTAATCAAATTTATCATAGCCAACATCATTCAATCATCCTGAAGTGAAGTGTACAAGTCATGCAAATAGAAGTGATATAGGAAAAGAAAACGGTACTCCAGATATAAGCATTCAATGCGTGAATCTTGGTGTGTTTTCTACGATAGCATACATATGAATATTCAGACTCAGCTAATAATAGAATTTCATCCATTTTCATACGGAAAAAGTGTGGGTTACCATCTCTAAATGCAAGGCAGATCACAGCATATGATATCAGAAATAAAAGCTAAGACATGACAAATATAGCATGCATATAGAGAAAGCTAACTCCGCGTCATCATCATCACAGAAAAAAATCATCTATAGCATGAGATGAAAGAAATAAAGATAAAAAGGGAAAATAAAACTATTTACAATGCGGCACACGAAGAAAATGAGAAAAACTTGATGCATGGTAAAAGAAAAAAAAGAAAAGTGATGAAAAATGCGTGCAAATGCGGAAAATGGCGTGAAAAAAAACTAAAAATAAAGGTGGTAAATCGAAAAGCGTGAGAACGCACTCCCCCAAGCTAAAGTGCACAGTGTCCCCATTGTGCGAAGTGTGGCACACCGAAAGACGTGTAATGTGAGGGGTAGGTGAGGATGCATGCATGATGAAAAAGAAATAAAAATAACAAAATGAAAATATGATGCGGACATGATGCATGCAGATATAGGAGTGAATCAGATATAAGAGTGTCACACCAAAAAGTCTCTCCCTCTCTCCCAAAAATGATAAATATAGATATGATCAAAATGTGGACCCAAAACAGTGAGGGGAGGGGGTGGGCAAAAATCATCAGGACCAAGCAGAGACGGGAAGCATGACGGCAAAAAAGAACAATGGCATCAAGGGTGCCTAAGAGGGTGGTGCTGCGCCGTCTCCGTCCTGAGGCGGAGGTGGTTGTGGTGGTGGTGGTGGCTAGGGAACAGTCTGCTGGGTGGGTGTAGGAGTGGGTGTGGGTACCTGCTGGGTAGGTGTGGGTGAGGTCGGTACGCGAGGAAGCCGCTCGAGAATCTGAGTGAGGCAATAGTGAATGCCCGGAAGTAGGTCGAAGCGGCTGGCCATAGCGGTGACGTTGGCAGACAGGGTCCTGAGGTCGCCTCTGAGGCCACTCACCGCCCCCACAAGAGCACGAATGCTCTGAAGTACAGTGTCAGGGGGAGGTGGTGCAGAGGGACGCACGTGTCTGTGCTGTGCAGGACGGGGCTGGCGGACTCGGGTGGTGTAGTGGATGGGCTCAGCAGGCATGTGGAGGAAGGGTGCTGTGCTCAC
Source organism: Scilla litardierei (assembly GCA_030789695.1). Lineage (NCBI taxonomy): Eukaryota > Viridiplantae > Streptophyta > Magnoliopsida > Asparagales > Asparagaceae > Scilla > Scilla litardierei. The sequence continues at coordinate 65,969,001 of CM061131.1, forward strand.
AAGTGGGGGCCCAGCCTCAGTGCGAGGCTGGGGCGCAGGCTGGTGTGAGGTGGAAGCAGCAGCAGCGGAAGTGTAAGACAAAAATGGCGACGAGGCGGTAAGAGAGGTCAGTGACACAGACGTGGGAACAGACGTCACGACACTCTCAGATAGTACGGCCGCAGTGGGGTCAGGAAGGTCTACCGCTGGGGAGGAAGTGCGGGGTCCAAAAAGTGGAACCCCAGCGGTGAGCAAAGTGGATAGTGACCCTATGACTGCGGCGAAGGAAGAAGGCTCTCCGCTCTCAACAAAAGTAGGTGGGCGCTCAGGTAGTGCGGAGCAAAGGGGCTCAACAGACAGAGGGCCAGCTGTGGTGGGAGTGGTGGTGGTCGTGGTGGTAGTGGAGGTGGTCTCAGCAAGTGTACTCCCGACACCGTCAGAAGTGTAGACAGTGGTGTCGGGAGCAGCAGAAATCTCAGGGACAGGCTGAGGGGCCACGGGGTCAGCTGGCGGCGCAGGGTGTGCAGGTGGTGTAGGCTCAGCTCCCTCAGCCTCAAGCACGTAGGCGGCGGGGATCAGGAGATCCATCGTCGGAAGCCAGTCGTCGTGTGCTGGTCTTAAGTGTGTCCGAGCGGGGCTCGGAAGGATCATGTAGTCAGCACCGTACGGACCGTGCAACCATACCCAGTGCCACTGGCCGTGCAGACGAAGCATCTTCATCCGGGCCATGACGTCTATAGACAGTGAAGTGGGGCCCGGAGAACGACGCAAATCAGCCGGTAGGTCCTCACCGGTCATCAGGGCGAGCAGGGTGATCAGACCGCCGCAACATATCGGTGAGCGAGCGCCCACCGATACGATGATGCGGTCCAAAAACCAGCTCGCGATATCAATCACGATGGCGGGGACCAACTCGTCACTCTCCCTAGCTAGAACTCTGGGGCGCGTCATCGCATAGAGCATATAAAGCTCCGGCGTGGACATCGTCCCAGGCTCATACCTCGCCAAAAAAGTAGTCGCCATAAGGCGATGAGCTATGCGGAGGCAGGGGTGGACGATGGCCGAGGCCTTGGCCCTACTAGGGTCAAAGGCAGCTGGTAAACCTGTGATCCGGGCCCAGAAAGCGTGGGAATCGAAGGAAGCTAGGGGAATGTGAGTGGGGGCGTAACCACGGTCGGCCCCGGGGATATCGGGCCACGAGAAGAATGCTCTCATCATACCGAGAGTGACCTGGCACTCTCGGTCCATAAATCTAAATGAGCATCCCTCGTCAGTCCAGGCTATAGAACTCAGCACCTCAAGTGTCGGACGGACGAAGGTGTCCGCCGACACTTGGAAAAAATCTCGCCAACCCACGTTGTCATACAACGTGAGCATCCCCTCAAGTATCCCCAGGCGTCCTAGGTCTGCAAGGTGTGCAAACCTGGAGGGTACAATCGAGCGCTGGGAAATGCGCTCAAAAATGATGCGGTGTGCGTCGTCTCGAAACGTAATCCCCAGCTGCCCGACAAGTGGAGCCGGTGGTGGCAGTGGGTCGGCAGGGAGTGGCTGTGCGGGGTGAACAAGGACTGCAGGCTGTGGCTGTGCGGGGTGAACGGGGTCTGCAGGCTGTGGCTGTGCGGGGTGAGGTGGTGTAGGTGGAGGAGAGTCCTCCATCTCGTGGGAGGGGCCGGGCTCATCCGGCCGCTTCCGCTTGGCGGAAGCTCTCCTGGTGCGTGGCCGTGTCCGGGGCGGCATGTGGGCCCCGGGTGCTCACCAAAAATAGAAAAAAATGTGGCGTGTGAAAATAAGTGGAACGAGTATACCGTAACACGCCGCGAGAGCAAAATAGTGGTTGCGTGCGAAGACGCCGCCTCCACGAAGCCAAAAACGGTTCCCCCGAAGCTCCCCTAGGCTCCCCTAAGCTCCCCAATATAGCATGCACATCAAACGAAGATATCAGCGAGTAATATTCAAAATGTATGGGGGGTTAGGGGTATAATAGATAAATTTTGAAGTTAATTTGGTTTAGGGGTTTGATTAGCACATGGATCGTCGAAAAATACAAGAAATAGGAGAAAATAGGGCAAAAAGGGGCAACCGGAGCTCGGCCGGCGGTGAGATCGCCGGCGGCGACTCGGGCGGAGGGGCGGCGGCGTCGGCTGGCGGTGGTCGACCGAGCACGGCGGCGGGCAAGGCGATTCGGGCGAGTGGGGTTCGGCAGTCGCAGCGCTCGGGAGAGAAAGGGGACGCGGCTCGGGTGATTAAAAATTGTCGCTTCTAATCCGCGCCGAGCCCGCAGCACCTTTTATAGGAAAAGTTACGACTCGGCCGAGTGACTAAGTCGCTCGGCCGAGTGAACGTAACGGAAATATTTTGAAAATTCCTCCCCGCTTACGACTCGGCCGAGTGGCTTTGCCACCCTCGACCGAGTGGAGAAAGTCCACTCGGCCGAGTGGCACAAGCTACTCGGCAGTTCTCGCCCTAGGAGCGTATCGGTTTCACTCGGCCGAGTGAAGATATATACTCGGCCGAGTGGCAATTATACTGAAATCAAGAAAAGAAACAGAGAGTTGGGTACAGCAGACTTCCCTCGTTTGGGCGTCGCTCGGGCGGACGAACTTATGTACTCGGCCGAGTGGATATTCTACTCGGCCGAGTGACTCCTGTTTTCTTCTGTTTGGCTCCGTTTGGGCTCTAATCTCTGTTTTTCTTCCTCCAGTCAATTTCTTCCTCCTCCTAAGCATCGAGCGCATTCCTGGAGCGCTCTTCATCGCCTTGTTCATCCTCCTAATGATAGATATCCCTTTCTCCTCTCCTGTCAAGGAAAATAGGACCTGTTATCACGAATTTTCCAGGCAAAAAGACTCAAAAACACTAATAAATTCTAAAAACAAAAAGAAAAGACCGAAATAAAATAAAACGATAACCGTTGGGTTGCCTCCCGACAAGCGCTCGTTTAAGGTTTTGAGCTCGACCCCCTTGGATATTCAATTCATTGCGGGATGTTGGGTGCATATGAAATGCACCCGTCGAATTTACCGGGAAGAACGCTTGGATTTGGATGTCGTGGCGGCGTGTTCTTCCTCAGTGCTCCTTCATCTCGGGTAGTGTTGGGGGGTGGCTCCCCCAAGCTAGTGCTTGCTTCGGGCCTCGGCTTCACTGGTGACACCGATTTCCGTATCGGTGGAGCTTTCCTTGGAGACTTCACTTTTGAGAGCTTGCAGAGCTCTCGAATTCTTGCGACATCAGCGTCGCCTTCATCAATTTCCATGGAGAGATCGAGGGAGTGCTTCGTCTTTTCTTCTTGGCCCAAATCCGGGCCTTCTTCGAAGTCATCCTCAAATATTGCGCCGATAGAATGGGGGATCGCCTCCTCGATGACCTCGTCAAGGAGGTCCATATAGTCCAGCTCCTCATGATAAGGCATGTGTTTCATTGCCTTGGGTATATGAAGCTCCACCTCGATGTTGCCGACGTTCAATGTTAGAGTCCCTTCACGTACATCGACAATGACACCGGCGGTGGCGAGGAATGGGCGTCCAAGTATTAGTGACGTATCGCTCTCCTCCTTGACATCCATGATCACAAAGTCGCATGGCAAACATATGCCTCCCGTGACTTGTAACGGGATGTCCTCTGTGATCCCTACCAGCCTTGTGATCCGACCATCTGCTAGTTGTATCCGCATGTCGGTAGGCTTCAATTCTGTGCCGGTGTTTAGCCTTCGGAACATAGAGAGAGGCATGAGGCTAACACTAGCCCCTAAGTCTACTAACGCCTTTTGTAGAGGGACGCCGCCTAAGGTGCAAGGAATTCAGAAACTCCACGGGTCTTTGAATTTGGCGGGATCCTTCTCTCTCTTGGTGAACCAAGTCCCCTCCTCAGCGAGCATTATTTTCTCCTTCCTCTTTCTTCCCGTAATCAAATCCTTTAAGAACTTGGCGTATGTCGGGATCTCCACGATAGCGTTGAGGAAAGGAATATTGAGGCTTACCCCTCTCAAATATTCGAGAAACTTGGCTAGTCGCTTCTCCATCTTTGCTCTAGCAAGCCTATGAGGGAATGGGATCGGTGGCATAAAACGCCTCTCTTCAATCAGCTGCTCCGCTCTTGACTTTTCTTCCCCTTGCGGCTCTTTCTCTCTCTCAACTTCAATGACTGGCTCACTTGGCTCTACTCTCTCCACCATGGGCTCCTTGGTTGGAATCATGACGGGGGTGTTATCCTTCCCGCCTCTCATAGTAACTGCAACCACGGTGTTGATATGTCCGGTGGTGCCCCGTGGATTTTGCTCGGGCTGAGCCGGCAACTGTTGACTATTTCGACTGAGCAACGCAAGTTGCTCCGAGATTTGGCCTACAACGGTTGCAAGGGAATCTTGGCCCGCCTTCAAGGAAGCATTAGTCGTCTTCTGCTCGACCATAAACTCCTCCACTCTAGCTTCAAAATCAGAACGTTGTTGAGCTTATGGAGGGTTTGGATTTCTCCACCCTTGATTGTATCCGGGCGGCCTATAGGGTCCCACTTGTTGCCTTGGTGGGTAGTTTTGTTGCGGAGGCCCCCTCGGTGGATAATGTTGTTGTTGTTGTGGTGGTGGTGGTCGAGCTTGGTGAGGTAGTTGTTGCGGGGGGTTCAATGCTCCATCATTGTTTGCATAGGAGAAACCGGGATGGTTTCTAGCAGCCGGATTGGCCCAATATCCTTGGTTCCCCGCGACGTATTGAACTTGCTCCAAAGATCCCTCTCCTTGTTCTCCTCTCAAATACATAGCTTGGGATTGGTCTTGCCAATCGCACATTTGACTTGTTGGTGTGGATGTGGAAGGGGCTCCTTGGGGCTCCGTGATATATTTCTCCAGTCTCTCCACCACCTTGTGGAGAGAATCGAACTTGTTGGTCAGCTCCGCCACGGCCTTGGCCTCATAGATGCTAGATGGCTTCAAGGAGGACGAAGAGTGTCCTTGCTCGTCGCCCCACTGTTGATTGTTCGAGGCCATCTCCTCAAGTAAGGCCGTAGCTTCGTCGGGAGTCTTCGATAGGATGGCCACATTTGCCGTGGCATCAATAATCTGCTTGGTCCCTGGTTAGAGACCATTATAGAAGCTATGGACGAGCTCCCAATCTTCAATGCTATGGTGGTGGCACTGATGCTGCAGGTCTTTGAAGCGCTCCCATGCCTCGTAGAGTGTCTCTTGAGGTCCTTGCTTGAAGGACATGAGAGCACTCCTAATCTTCACCGTCTTGGAGGGCGGAAAGAACTTGTCGATAAACGCGCTCGCCAACTCATCCCATGTGGTGAAGACTCCTTCAGCTTGCGTCCTCAACCAATAAAGAGCTTTATCCTTTAGTGTGAAGGGGAAGAGGCGCAGTCTGATGGCATCGATGGAGACCCCCGTCATCTGAAAGGTGGCGCACTTCGACAGAAATAGCTGGATGTGGTAGTGAGGATTTTCATGGGCATTCCCATGAAATGGATCTTGTTGCATAAGGACCACCAATCCGGTCTTCAACTCAAAATTCTTGTTGGCCGCCAACTCCGGCATGTCTATGGACGAGGTCGTGGAGGAAGTCTTAGGCCAGAGCCTATCTCGAATGGAAATAATCCTCGCCATTCTTGCTGCTAACTCTTCAGGCGTCTCCCGAATGTTCATAAACCTCCCTTCCGTATCGGGTCTCCTCTCCGCTCTGATTCTCCGCAATGTACGCTCGATCTCAGGATCAAACAATATATCTACTGTGTTGTGAAGCCATTCCTCGGCCGCAAGTGGGCCCTCTCGTCCAGAGAAGCTCGTCGGATGCATCTCTCAGAACTGCTTGGCTCCAGGCTCATAGCGGGGTGGAGGAGCAGCTGGTGCAGCCTGACGTCCCTGTTTGACCAGATGGTGCTAAACCTCCAGCATCTCTCTCATAACTCCAAGCATCTGGCAGATGTCATCCTCTCCGCCTCCAGCAGCTCCAGATCCAAGTCGGGTGTTTCGTCTCCCAGCCATTCTGAGATAAAAAGAGCCTGAGTTAATCTTGTATATACGATTACTCTAGATGTTTGGCTAATGAAAGTTCTCATTGTTCTGAATTTCGCAGTTACAGAATATGCATGGGACACCACTAAAACCTGTAACGCCCCACTTCCCTACGAGGTCCGCATGAACTGTAGTGATGAAGCTCGAGTTCAATGAGCGTCTGTGATAAAAACACAAAGCAGGTCCTTGCATGCATTTCAGAACAATAAGAAACATTCATAAATTAAAGCCACATCCAGAATTAAAAATTTCCATACACGAAATAAACAAAAGCCTCAGCTGGGCCAAAGTAGCAGCAAAAAGAAACGTACACTAAACCACAACTGATAGTAAACTAAACAAAAGCAGCAACAGGATAATCCTCTAGTCCTCCATAGGGAGAGACTCGGCGTCTACGGCGAACTCCTGGCTCTCTAAGTCAGGCGTCTCATAAGGATCCTCTTGGTACTCAGGCTCGGGATCTGACATACATCCAAAAACATGAATGTATGTCAGCAAGGGTCTGCAAGAAGAGGTTAGAAAACCCAAGACAAGATATACAAAATGATATTGAATTTAAGAGTCATTAATTAAATTTTACGAGGTGTCAACAACAAGTTTAAACATGCCAGTTATAAATAAAGTAAAGTAAGACATTCCTAATATGTAGTTCTAAGCAGTTTAACGAGTAAAGTAAATCTTTTCTTTTGATTCATTAGCATGTCAATTTAACTGAGACAACAATAATAATTTGCAAGCTCCATGTCAATGTTTCATATCTCTCATAGGGTTCTCGCCTTTAGGTCGTGATGAGTAGATCGTTCTTCTCACGGGGGTTTACCGTGATTGACGCTACCCCACTGCATGCGAGTGGTGCTCTTGAAGAGAGGACCCCTTCATACGCCTAGTGGCCACTCAACCCTAACCCCACCCCAGATTTGTGCTCGAACACGAGCCAGCCTAGTCGACTCATACGACATCACGAAGTCACAATGTCACCTTCGAGGCGCATGATTTCACGATGTCACACATTTGTTAAATATTCTAAGACATGCAGCAATTTATTAATATCATCATTTATTTTTATACAACATTTTCAATGATTACGAGAGTGTTGAACAACATTTACAATAATTTAACAGAAGTGTTGAACATATGGAATTAACGAACATGTCACGGAAACTAACTTTCTTTGCCATTGTTTAAAACTAAGGTAAGTCAAGTTATATGTCATTGGGTCACATTTTCAGTCCAGTACGTCATGGTAGTAATTTCATGTGTCATTTCATGTGTAGATTTTGAGTTATACAACTTTGCATACAAAAGACTAAATGAGCATCTAACTTCAAAAATTCACTATAAATTGCATACTTGCCTGATTTCAGCGATCTTGGTGTCATCGGATTCGTCTCGACGTGTACTACATTATGGTACGTCCAATTCTCTGTTTCGGTTAAACACATCTTAGAATTAGGTTCGTCCCAAGATAATCAAAATATTAGGATAATCTCTGAATTAGGTTCGTCTGATTCTATTGGGTTCTCTATCTAGGGTGATGATCATATTATATCATTCATTTTTATACTAACATGATATGCCTTATTTTATTCTAATTTCTAATCTTATTATCCTAACATTATCTAACAACTAACTAACATGCTGAAAAATTAATACTAACAAGTTAACATTAATTAACACTACCAACCTACTAATACTAACCTTACTATAAGCTAATATAAAGTTAATATTACAATTAATACTACCACTTACTAATTATAATACCTCTCTCTCTCTCTCTCTCTCTCTCTCTCTCTCTCTCTCTCTCTCTCTCTCTCTCTCTCTCTCTCTCTCTCTCTCTCTCTCTCTCTCTCTTCCTTCGTATCCTGCCTTCTTCTCCGTTTTCTTTCTTCCTTCTTTCTTTTTGTTTTTTTTTTGTTTCTACTTGCAGCAGGGGACGCACGCAAGGGGGGTGTTCGGTACGGCGACAGAGGGGATGAAGTCGGCGGCGAGGCTGGTGGTTGTGCACGGCGGGGGCATGCTCTGCAGCAGGAGGGGGCACGACGGCACGCGGTGGCTGCGGGGTTATGCGATGGTTGGAGCTCCGGGTGTGCGCGACGGGGGCTGACGGCCTGGCGGACTGGAGGCGCGTGCAAGGAGGGGCACGGCTGAGGAAGGAGGGGAGAAATTGGGGGTTTGATTGAATTTGAAACTAATTTCAGATTTGGATTTTTCTCCTCTCTTGATTTTTGATTTCAACTTTTGAAGAAGTTCAATTTGGGGTTGATTTCGAATTGGGTTTTGATTTGGTGATTTGTTTCATTTGGGTCTGAATGATTCTGGTTTTTAATTTGGATTTCAGTATTTGGGTTGATGATTAGGGATTTTCAGCAAACGGGACAATGATAATACTTAAGAAGATTGGCGGGGGACAGGGTCTAGCATTAGTCAAATAGATTAGGCTTTGATTAAGGCAGAAATTAATGTAAAGCCTTGACTAATAGTTTTAGGGGAGAGGAACCTGGTTTAAGAAATGTGTTTCTCTCTCTTTAATTTTTATAAAAAATTTAAACGTGAATGATAAGTAGTGTTAAGTTAAGATGTTAAAGTAATTAAGTAAATCTTAAACGTAATTAGTAAAATAACTAAATTAAAGTAATTAGTTAAACTTGATAGTTAATTAATTATGATACGGTGAAAACTAAAAAAACAGAGGCGCGCTCGTGTCGACGCATAGCGAAAAACGTACGGACGAAAAATTATTCGGACGACTGAAATAAAATATCGGTACGCACGATTGTAAACACGTCTAAAAATACAGGCCGTTACATTCTACCCACCTTAAGAAAAATTCCGCCCTCGGAATTCTTATCAACTAAGGAGCAGGAAACAAATATGGATAACGCTTTCGTATTTCATCTTCCCGCTCCATGGTGGACTCTACTGGCGAGTCATGACGCCACATCACTCTGACTAGATCAACAGTCCTGTTCCTGAAGACTTTCTGGTGTCGATCTATGATCTCTACTTGTTGCTGCTCGTACGTCAGATCTGGCTGAACTGTAATCTCAGAGTAGTCCACAGCATGAGAAGGGTCGCTTATATAACGACGGAGCTGGGACACATGAAAGACGTCATGAACTCCCTTGAAGGATGGTCGCAATGCTAAGCATGCAGGCTCTCAGCATATCCTCCAAGATCTGTATGGTACGCTCTGACTGTCCATCTATCTGCGGGTGATACGTAGTACTGAATTTCAGACTGGTACCCAGATTGGTCTGCAAAATTTTCCAGAACTGAGATGTGAACCTCATATCTCGATCTGATACAATGCTCACAGGGACTCCATGCAAGCGCACGATCTCCTCCATATACTTCCTTGCCAGTATCTCTGTGGATTGCCCAACTCGAAAAGGTATAAAGTGCGCAGACTTGTTCAATCGATCAACGATGACCCAAATTGCATCGTTCTGCTATGTGCTCCAAGGTAAGCCAGTCACGAAGTCCATCGTGATGTGCTGCCACTTTCACTCGAATCGATCGAGGTTGTAGCAATCCAGCAGTGCGATGATGTTCAGCCTTCACTTGCTGACATACAAGACACTTGGCCACTCTCCGAGCCATGCTTCTCTTCATCCCATGCCACCAGAAATTCTGACGAAGATCCTTGTACATCTTAGTACCTTCAGGATGAATAGAATATGGCGAACTGTGAGCCTCATTCATCAACTCCTCTCTGATATCTCCTGCAGGTACGCAGATCCTACTACCATATCTCAAAGATCTATCCTCGTGAATCAGAAAATCTATCCGGAGTCCTGCTTCAACCTGCTCCCTGATCTTCTTCAACTTAGCATCTCCAGCTTGAGCGGTCTTGATCCGATCTACAATCGTCGACTGAATCTGCATGTTCATCAATGACGATGTGACTCCCGGTAAGACTGCTTCAACATCCATCCTTCGCAGATCCTGCTGCAATCTCCATTGAGCTGTAAGAATCATCACATCGGGCAGTCGACTCAAGGCATCCGGTACGACATTCACCTTCCATGGATAAAACTGAAGGTCGATGTCGTAGTCTGCCATTAATTCCAACCATATGTGATGTCTCATATTCAGTTCCATCTAAGTGAATATATATTTCAAACTTTTGTGATCAGTGAAAATTTTCATCTTCTCACTTAGTAAGAAATGTCACCAGATCTTTAGTGCAAAGATGACAGCGGCTATCTCCAAATCGTGGGTCGGATAATTCTTCTTCTCATGGACCTTCAACTGTCGCAAAGCATATACGACCACATGATTGTGCTGGTGCAGAACGCATCCAAGTCCCTTGCCCGATGCGTCGCAAAAAATCTCGAAGCCTCCGCTTCTGTCCGGAATAGCTAAGACTGGTGCAGTAGTCTGTCTCTCTTTCAAGGTAGAAAAGGCTTGCTCACAAGAATCTGACCAACTGAACTTAACATCCTTCCTCGTCAATCTCGTCATCGGCTCAGCTATTCTCGAGAAATCCTTGATAAATCTGTTGTATTATCCAGCCAATCTAAGGAAACTCTTGATGTCCGATGCTGATCGAGGTGTAGGCCATTCACTGACTGCTCTGACCTTCTTCGGATCCACTGAGATGACAGCTCTTGATACTACATGTCCAAGAAATGCAACTTTGTCCAGCTAGAATTCACACTTGCTGTACTTGGCATACATTCTACGGTGACGGAGCGTCTCTAATACCATCTTTAAGTGCTCTGCATTCTCCTCCTCGCTCCTTGAGTACACCAGGATGTCGTCTATGAAGATTACCACGAACTTTCAAAGAAGTCGTAAAAGATAAGGTTCATGAGATTCATGAACACAGCGGAAGCGTTGGTCACACCGAACGGCTTGACAACGAACTCATAATGCCCGTACTTAGTCCGAAAAGCTGTCTTGGGCACATCTTCCTTATTGACTCTGACTTGGTGGTATCCGCTCCGGATGTCCAACTTCGAAAATACCCTCGATCCACCAAGCTGATCGAAGATATCATCAATACGGGGTAGCGGATACTTGTTCTTCTCTGTGATCTGATTGAGCTCCTGATAATCAATGCACATCGTTTTCGATCCATCCTTCTTCTTCACCAGCAAGACGGGAGCACCACAGGGAGATACGCTAGGATGAATGAAACCCTTCTGTAGTAGCTTATCCAACTGCTTCCTCAGCTCTTCTAACTCTGTAGTGGACATACAGTAAGGCGCCTTCGAAATTGGTTTAGCCCCTGGCATAAAATCAATGCTGAACTCCAATGCTCGGTCGAGCGGTAATCCAGAGATGTCCTCTGGGAAGATATCTTCAAAATATCTCACTACTGCAGGCTTCTCTGGTTCAGCTATCATAGACGCTACAGTCAATCTGTACGGCTAGGCCCGGAACTTGACAGGTCCAAGCAAACGTCCTCCACTGACAAACTCGAACACTGGGTGGTTAGGAATTTCGAACACCACTTTCTTCCGGTGACAGTCAATTGTGGTGTAAAAAGATCCTAACCAGTTAATGTCGAGAATAGCATCGAAGTTGGGTAGGTCATGGACAATAAAATCTGCATATAGTTCGTGTCCACTAACCACCAACGGGCATGGCATACTTCCCAGTACAACCTTCACTACACCATTCCCAGTTGTAATATTCCAACACTTGGGAAGTGTGTAGGTGGGTATCGAGTGTTCGACTACGAACTTCCGAGCTAGGATGCATATGGTAGCTCCAGAATCGAACAGGGTCAACGCCGGGTGAGATGAAACTAAGATGACACCTAAGGGTAACATGCAACTAGGTTAAACATGTATCTAACTAATCAAATATAAATGCATAAAAAAGAAAGACTTGTCTAGAGCGTACCTACAATCACGTCGTCCTCATCTTCAGCCTTAATGGCTGTTATAGTGAATGCTCGGTGCTTCGGCAGGTTGGCCTGCTAAAAGGCTCGATCCTGTGGAACCAGAGGCAGTCCTCGCTGTCCAGGTGCCGGTATTGTCCGCTGAGCAGGTCCAGGTGCTCCAGCGGGTACAGGTCGAGTGCCGCGGGGTAGTCCTTTGCAGCATGAGTAGGCGATCCACAGATCAAACACTGATTCAGAATCCTCCTACAGTCTTTCTTCACATGGCCAAGCTTGCCACAGAAATAGCAAGTCAGCCGGGCTCGATTGGGAACAGGTGTAGATGGCCTCTTGAACTGCGTAGTCTGAACTGGGCGAATACCAGGCCTAGGTGCACTCCTCTGCAGCTCCATCGGGGGCTTCCCACATGACGTGCCATCTTCTGATTAGCGATCTGCTCGTGCTTCTTCGCAGCTACCAGGACTTGCTTATGAGTGGAAAAGGTGATCCCGGACAACACACTCTGTATGTCTAGAACTAAACCCTGTAGAAAGCGGTGTTCATAGTCCTCCTCATCTGCTACCAGAGTAGGCACGAATCGACTCAGCATGGTAAACTCGACCACATACTCGTCGACTGTCCTGGTGCCCTGCTCCAGGTTGATGAAGCGCTGCTGCATCTCCCTCTTCGTAGCCTTCGGGAAGTACTGGGCATCAAAACTCTGATGGAAAGTAGCCCATGGAATCGGTTTGATCAGTCTAGTCTCTTCAGCATCCCACCAGTGACGGGCATTATCTATCAGCTGCTTCTTGGCGAGCTCCACCCAATCGTTCGGATTGACTTGGACAAGTCTCAAGTTATCGGCGGTGTTGCGAAGCCATTCCTCGGCCACTAGTGGGCCCTCTCGTCAAGAGAAGCTCGTCATATGCATCTCTCAAAACTGCTTGGCTTCAGGCTCATAACGGGGTGGTGGAGTAGCTGGTGCAGCCTGACATCCCTGTTTGACCAGATGGTGCTGAACCTCCAGCATCTCTCTCATAACTCCAAGCATTTGGCAGATGTCGTCCTCTTCGCCTCCAGCAGCTACGGATCCAAGTCGGGTGTTTCGTCTCCCAGCCATTCTGAGATAAAAGAGCCTGAGTTAATCTTATACGATTACTCTAGATGTTTGGCTAATGAAAGAGTTCGCACTGTTCTGAATTTCGCAGTTGCAGAACCTGCATGGGCCACCACTAAAACCTGTAACGCCCCACTTCCTAAAAGATCCCGGAAGCGAGAACGTTACGAGGTCCGCATGAACTGGAGCGATGAATCTCGAGTTCAATAAGCGTTTGTGATAAAAACACAAAGAAGGTCCTTGCATGCATTTCAGAACAATAAGAAACACTCATAAATTAAAGCCACATCCAGAATTAAAAATGTCCATACACGAAATAAACAAAAGCCTCAGCTGGGCCAAAGTAGCAGCAAAAAGAAACGTACACTAAACCACAACTGATAGTAAACTAAAGAAAAGCAGCAATGGGATAGTCCTCAAGTCCTCTACAGGGAGAGACTCGGTGTCTACGCGAACTCCTGGCTCTCTAAGTCAGGCGTCTCATAAGGATCCACCTGGTACTCAGGCTCGGTATTTGACGTACATCCAAAAATATGAATGTATGTCAGCAAGGGTATGCAAGCAAAGGTTAGAAAACCCCCAAGGCAAGATATACAAAATGATATTGAATTTAAGAGGCATTAATTAAATTTTTCGAGGTGTCAACAACAAGTTTAAACATGCCAGTTATAAATGAAGTAAAGTAAGACATTCCTAACATGCCGTTATAAGCATTTTAACGAGTAAAGTAAAGCTTTTCTTTTGATTCATTAGCATGTCAATTTAACTGAGACAACAATAATAATTTACAAGTTCCATGTCAATATTTCATATCTCTCATAGGGTTCTCGCCTTTAGGTCGTGATGAGAGGAGCGTTCTTCTCACGGGGGTTTACCGTGATTGACGCTACCCCACCACATGCGGGTGGTGCTCTTGAAGAGAGGACCCCTTCATACGCCTAGTGGTCGCTCAACCCTAACCCCACCCCAGATTTGTGCTGGAACACGAGCCAGCCTAGTCGACTCACACGACATCACGAAGTCACGACGTCACCTTCGAGGCGCACGATTTGTAATGCCCCTAAGTGTGTTATACTTGGATGAATACATATATGTATTTATGTATGTATATTTGGATGGATACGTATATGTATACATGGCTATTTGTTTTGTATTGGATATTTGAATTGGATGTTGGTAATAAATATTTGCATGTGTAGTTGTGTACATATATGTATTGGATTACATGGTGCATTAGTGTGTATGGTTGAAGTAATATTAAGAGGCTATTGTATGGAATTTTTGTATGTGAGTATATAAACCTTGGTTGATATGGTGTTGTTGATGTATGAATAATGCTTGGCTAGGTGAATATATAATCCTATGGAGTTATGTATGAATATTGGTATAAGAATATTGGTGAATGATTATTGGCTAATATGGTGATGCATGGAGTATTAGTGCTATGTGTTAATAGTGTAAGTGATTGGTATTATGTTAGTACTAGTATTGTTGGGTGGCATTATTGTAATAATAGGGAAGTATGTGTAGTAGCATGTCATGTGTAGAGAATGGCATATTTGTAATTAGGTTTGGGTTATGTGTATAGGAGGGATGAGAAGAATGTAGAGAATGGCAAACTTGTAATTAAGGGGATCATTAGAAATATCTCTCTTTCTCCACTCTTCTACATTATTCTTTTTGTTTTCTTTTTCTTTTTCAATTCATTATTTCCTCTTCCCCTCTTTCCCATGGGAGGCCAAAACCCGCAATCAAAAAAGAAAAGGGGAGAAAAAGAAAGAAATAAGAGAGAAGAGGAAGGGGGAAAGCCATGGAAGAAGAAGGAGAGTTAGGGTTGAGCTTGAAAAGGAGATTCTTGGTAGATTTCTCTTGGAATTGGATGAGGGGCTTGTTTCTTCAAGGAGGTAGGAATCCAATTGCCCCTAGTGTGCTATTTGGTTGTCACTTTTAGAATTGGTTCAAGTTTAATCTTGAGCTAAATACATCATTAATTTCATGGAACACTTTTGTTCTTGATGCTGAAAATTTGATCCTGAAAAGCTGAAACTTTGACTAAGTTATGGGCTTACTAGCTATTAGGAATTCTCTAAAAATTTTATATGTAGTTTATTTCGTAGTTATGAACAACTTTCATGTTCACCACTTTTTCCAATTCAAACTGGAAGTTAGGTTAAAAATTCAATGTTTACAGCTTGTCTGAAATTCTGTCAAATTGGTCACTTTTTAGAAAAAAAGAAGTTTACTACATGTACACTTCATGGAATTTTCTGTTCTTGGTCTTGTTAGAAAGTTAACAAGTTTTTCTCTAACTTCATGTGACTGCTTATCTTTTGAAATGTTGACTGTAATAGGCCCAAAATCAGCAACCAAGACAGACCATGTAATCGGTCTGAAAAACAGAACTGGTAGCTTTCACAAAATAATCCACCATAAATCATATTCTTCATAGTTTTGCATGAAATTTTATCTGTGAATCCAAAACTATAATACATACAACTTTTATTTACATTGTATTGTTATGTTCCATACAAGAATATGGAGTAAACTGCTATTCTACCTGACTGTTGTGCAATTTCCAGCAAGCTGAATCATTGGATGTTGAACTTACTTTTATTTGTAGTTATTTTCCATGGCTTTGTTGGGGGTTTGATGTTGATTGGTTGGTATATGGAAGATGAGAAGGTGGAAGTGAACTACTTGCCTCTCTTTATGAATCATGTATCTTAATCTTTATGTTTTGTAACATGCTTTTGGACATGGATGCTTATACATGGTGGGAAGGATGTGGTGGACATGGCATGCATTTATGTTGGGTGGTAATGTGGTATGGTTTGTGGTGGTATGGTGGGCATGTCACGATGTGCATGACACCTTGTTATGATGTTGGTAATGAGATGTTGGAAATGTGAATCAATTTACATGAAGGTATGCCATGTTGACCCATGAACCATGCATGTATAAGGCCATTGTCCCATAGCCATGAGAGACCCTCTTGTACTCTTAAAACTCATTTTGTAATTTGGATTGATGATGTAGCTCTTCACCTTTGTAGCTCTTATAACTTGCCTTAGGTTTCGTTATGTTGCTCGTTATTTATTGTACTTGCCTTTTCTTACATTATGCATTGAAATTCATTAAGCCATGATCATGCTTCTTTTAGCTTGTTTTCTTTAGCTCGTACCAAGTTCCATTTGCACATTGTCATGGATGCATGTAAAATAGTTGCATTTTTATAATAGAATACTAGAGGGAGTTGGCAATTCCTACTGGGTCACGCGTTGACGTGTCCCCGTTGATATTTTTTTCAGTTGATTGGCGGTTGGAGAAGCTTAGTTGGCAAAGTTAGGGATTGGAGCAGTATGTGGGATTGATTTTGGGGGTGTTGAGTTGTATTTGGGTATGGTTAGGAGGTGTTGCTAATGAGAGGTGTATATTGATGTTATATGTTGTATGTAAATTTGTGTTGTATGTAAGTTGTAAAATAACTTTGTTTCTAATAAATATGAAGGATGTTTTAATCTATGTTGTTCTTATGTGTTGGTTTTAATTTGGTGGGACTTTGGAGTTGCATTTAATTATGGAGTATTACGTGTAATGCCCAGCACGTGCACAGTGGGCCTGCTAGTATTTGTGTTGTACTTCTCTCTTCCTTTTGTAACACTCGCTTCTTGGGGTAATCTCGGGATCGGGGCGTTACATTTGGTGGCCCATGCAGGTCACCTGACGTGCGTTTATATTTCATATATTCACGCACGTTTTCTTTTGTGTTTCTCCGTGTTTTTCCGCCGTCTCTTATTCGTTTTCGTGTATTTTCCCGTTTTCTTTCACTTTTCTTTGTTTATCCATGATTGCAGGGGATTGACCACGTAGGGGACGTTTAACGATGATATCCCAAGTCCTCGGAGCAACGGGAGAAGTCACGCGTGATCCAGGGGGTCAAACGCCAAAGAATTCATCTTTCAGCCCCTCACCCGATCGGTTGGTCATCTCCAACCGATCGGGTGATGCACGCGTGCACCACCCGGTCTCTGCCGCAGCTCACAAAGAAGTCACCCGACCGGTTCGCAGACCGGTTCAGCGGGGGCTGTTCTCTGTTTTCTCGAAGCAAAACGCCAACCGATCGGGTGACTCTCACCCGATCGGTTCATCTGTAGCTGAAAAAGAAGAGCTGAAGACACGGACGTCGAACCGATCGATTCACCCGACTGCTCCAAGATCCAACCGGTCACTCAAGAACTCACCCGACCGGTTCATGTGATCAGGTGAAAGCTCGCCGTTTTCTGTTATTAATTTGTAACGGATCAACCGATCGGTTGACTTGTCAACCGATCGGTTGATGCGAAGGTCTATAAATAGAACCCCTAGGGTTCCAGAAATGGGAGCTGTTGTTTTTTCTACTGTTTTATTTCCTTGTGACGGCTGTAATTGTTACTCTTTTGTAAGTTTTCAGATCTTTCTAAAATTTTAGTATTATCTTTATTACTCCATTACTTCCGCATTGCAATTGTCCGATTATGATTCCAACGGTTAAATTTCATTTAGATCGCTTTTTCATGAATTTTTGTGAGTAGTTCCCAAATCTGGGATTTTGGTGGAAACCCCTTCGGGGGCTCTTCCCGATGCGTCCATAGGGTTAGGAAATCGATAGGGAGTAGGAATCTAACGGTTACGCGGGGTGTTTCATTGTCATCGGCGGGAAAAAGATCGCCTTTGACCGTTGGGCCAAGGGGGAATAAACTTGGCGGTTGACTCCCTAGCCATAGCTCACACCCTTAGCGTAGACGCCGAATCCTAGCATGCGGGAGCGGCAGGATGAGACGTTGGGAGATATCGTTGCGGGCTTAGTGCTCCCGGGATCGATCAGTGTTAATGAACACTGGAGTGCCCACTGATCAAATCCGGGAAGTCCGGTGTATCATCCTGGGCACCGACCGGAATATTGGGCCCATGGGACGCCGGTACCACTTTCAGAGGCAACGTCTCACCATTAGACCCTAATCCCGATCGCTATCCATACCCGTAGGCCGTATCGGCGAGAGTCTCTCGTCGGGTTGGAAACCAAAGTCCCGGGTTTTCTCTCTTGTCGTTCATACCCTTTTATTTCCTTTCGTGACAACCATTCACCGATTCGGGCTAGCTCGCCCCTCGGGGTGATTTAGGTCCTATCTGACCCAAGCACAACCTCGCCTCCCTGAGTTCGATATTCCCGCACCCTACACTAACCGTGAAACTTGCGGTAAACGACACCGCGTCGCCGTGACGCAAGCGGGGCGCCGGTCAAGTTTATGGCGCCGTTGCCGGGGAGGCAACGTGCTTGTTATTTTAGGATCTCTTGAACCCTCGTGTCTAGCTCACATCCCTACCTCGCGATAATTTTCGCATTCTCCTTTTTATTTTTTATTTTTTATTTTTTCTTATTTTTATTTCTTATTTTATCTGTTTCTTTCCCACTTGTCGCTTCACGGGTGTTTGTTGTTTTTCATGCGCAGGAGTTCAAGGAGTCTTGACGACTTGATTCCCCTCGATCCAGATATTAACGCCACCCTTAGGCGTTTGGCCGCCGAGAAGCGAAGAAGAGAAGATCCCGAATCCATGGAGGAGAACACCCCACCTCACAAGTCTCTGCTGGAGTACTCGATGCCATCCATCGAGTCGACTTCCGCCATCCGATCTCCAGCTATTGCGGCCCAAAGCTTTGAGCTGAAGCCGTCTCTAGTGACATGGATCCAGCAGGACCAGTTTGCGGGTGCACCCATGGAGAGCCCGATCGAGCACCTGGACTCCTTCTTGGAGAAGTTTGACACCTTCCGGATTAATGGTGTCACAACAGAGGCTATCCGTCTGAAGCTGTTCCCCTTCTCTTTGCGAGACAAAGCCAAGCAATGGCTAAGGGGGAAGGACCCCAACACTTTCAACACCTGGGAGAAGCTCTCCAACGCTTTTCTGACGAAGTTCTTTCCTTCGGGGAAGACCATGAAGTTGAGGAGTGAGATCTCCTCCTTCTCCCAGGCCAGCCACGAGTCCTTGCATGAAGCTTGGATGAGATATAAAGAGATGCAAAGAAGATGCCCTTAACATGAGCTTCCGAAATGGCAGATTATTAATCTGTTCTACAATGGGTTGAGGGATGACCTGAAATCTTCTATGGACGCCGCGGCTGGGGGTTCCTTCATGTCTAGAAGCGAGGAGGATGCCGGGCATATCCTGGAAAATATGGCATCCAACAATGAGCGGTGGTGTGACGAGAGAGCCACACCAAGATCCGGGGGTATACACAGAGTCGAGGACGTCGACAAACTTTCAAGCAAGTTCGACTTGCTTTCGACCCAGATCTCCGCACTAATGGTAGGAGCCGGTGGGGCCGGTACACAGCAAATTTTTACGGTAGAGTCCGAATTCTTTGGGGAATTCGACGGTGGTGACATCTCACCACCATTGGATTAGGCGAGCGCACTATTTTACAACCCTATGGGAAATGTGCCGTATCCGCCAAGGACAAATTCCAACCCGGCCTACTCTCCAAACAACCGGAACCACCCGAACTTCAGTTACCGGCCACCATTTCAGCCCTCACCGCCTCAGCAGTCGCAGCAACAAACTTATCAGCCGGCTAGGCCACAGCAGAATCATGTTCAGCAGCAACCATTTCAGTAACAACCTCAGCAACAATCTTACGCCCCCAGGACTCAGCAGCCGTTCCAGCAGCAGCAGCAGTATGGCCAACAGAGGGCCGTCTCTCCGGTTGAGTCTCTCTTGACTCAATATATTACCAACCAGGAGAGGATCAACCAAAAGCTGGAAATGGGTCAGCGGACCCTCACGGACCAAGTAACCCAGCTGGGGTTACAAGTGGTGAACCTTGCAAGGTCACAAAACCAATTACCGCCACAACCGGAGGTGAACCCGAGGGGAGCAACCCAAACATCGGCACTCGTGCACGAGCACACAAATGTGTCTGTTATCGTTCTGAGAAGCGGGACACAAATTCCTACTAGAGTGCCCCCTAGCAACCCGGGAGCACCATTGGTCGTTGAGAAACCGATCGAAAAATCAAAAGACGCCGGTGCTTCGTCATCAAATCCTATGACTCCGGAGGGAGTCTCCGAAGAAGAGAAGAAGAAGGAGGAGGAAGAGAGCCCGAAAGTGTATAAACCCGTTGTGCCATTTCCACAACGGTTGGCTCAGGAAAAAATTGATGAGAAATATGGCAAGTTCTTCGCCATGGTCAAGGACCTAAGCCTGCAAATCCCCTTCCTAGAAGCAATCGAAACAATCCCCTCCTATGCAAAATTCTTGAAAGATTTGGTGACTAGAGGGTCTAGAAAGGAGAAAGTAGTGCTGACGGCGGAATGTAGCGCTCTTATTCAGAGGGCAAACCCGCCGAAACTTAAAGACCCGGGGAGCTTCTCTATTCCTTGCACGATCGGGGCGGTGAAGATTCATCGTGCACTCATCGATCTCGGAGCGAGTGTAAGTTTGATGCCCTTGTCGATGTACAAAAGGATAGGAATGGGTGATTTGGAGCCCACCGGTATGACCCTACAACTAGCTGACCGGTCGGTCAAATATCCGGTGGGAATTGTGGATGACCTACCCGTCAATGTGAAAGGGGTGCATGTGCCAGTGGACTTTGTAGTCATGGACATGCCTGAAGACGCACACACCCCGATCATCCTGGGACGGCCTTTCATGGCCACTGCTGGCGTTTTGATTGATGTGAAGAATGGAAAACTTTCTCTAAACGTCAGCGGAGAGAAAGTTGAGTTTGATCTGGGATTATCCATGAAGCACCCCGATCCCCCTGGTGACCCTCGGTGCAATCTGCTCGAGGTAGAAGAGGAAAAAGCTGCAGAGGAGAGCTCCTGGGAGATTCTCCTGAGAAACCCCCCGATGACTTGGGGGATTCAGAAGATGGAGACTGCCCCGAGAACAAAGAAGCTGCTGGAAAACCGAGTGCAGCAAGAACGACCCCTCCCGGGTTCCCCAAGGCTCCTCCTGTGAGGAGAACGGGAAAAGAACCCACGGACCTCACTAAAGACGAAGTCCGGATCCTGAAGAAGATGGCGGGAAGCGCCAACACCAAGGAAAATCCCCCGGATCCCAAGAACAAGGGGAGGGTAGTCGAGCAAGTATTTTTCCAGCCGCTGACTACTCCAAGTGCCTTCAGCTCCAATGAAGAAGAGATGCCGAACTTCGGGCATCACCCGTATCAACCACCGTGAACATCTCTTGCGGGCGTCGAGCCAACGACGTTAAACAAGTGCGCTTCATGGGAGGCAACCCATGTTCTAAACTTTTTCCCCACTTTTCAACGTTATTTTTGACTTTATTTTGTCTATTTTTATAAATAAAATCAGCCGCGAGAACATCCGTTCGGGGACTTAAACGATTCTATTGGTTTTTGCAGGAAACAAGCCCCAACCGATCGGATGACAATTCACCCGATCGGTTGGGATGTATCAGACACATGCCGAGATCGTCCCCATATGACCCGATCGGTTGAGTAATGAAGAGACCAGGTGGCAGACCGGGTGAGCTGGGGAGAACTCTCGGAAATTTTTGGGGAGTTTCAACCGATCGGTTGAGTTCGAGCACGATCGGTTGACGTGACCGGGTGAGCAGCCCTAAGTTCTTGGGAAAATGAGTGGAGCGGCCAACCGATCGGTTGAAAAGTCAACCGACCGGTTCGCCTGTAGCATTTCTTCGGCAAGAATTTCGACCTAACCGTCAACCGATCGGGTGACAGGTCACCCGATCGGTTCGACTTAAAACCCTATATAACCCCCCCGACACCCGCTCGTTTTCGCCCTCGCCCGATCGTAAAATCCGCCGTCGTTTCGCCTTCCCCTCTTCCCCAACAACCGATCCTCACTTCCCCACGCCCTCTACTCCTCCATTACTCCCTCTCTCCACCTCCTCCATTAATCCTTCCATCATCTTCACCCTCACCCCCCTTTTTTCATCTCGAGTTTGACCTAATTTTCCCCCAAACCATCCCCATTTCGAAAATTATTACCGAAGGAGTTCACCGCGGCTCCACGCTACTCTCGTTGAACAGTGCGGGGACATCTACGAGCAAGCTCCGCCATTCCGCTTGGGTACACTCGCTCCTAAGCTTATATTCATATATTTGCCCTATAAATTGTGCTTGCTCGTTTGCTTGTGTTAGTGTGCATCCACTGTTTTTGCACTCATTCTTGCTCGCACACTCACACATGGCTCGAGATACGGATAAGGGGAAGGGAATTATGCGGGAAGAGGAGCCGTCTCGAAAGAGACGAAAACAAACACGCCCCCCTTCCCGTACATGAGCACTTACACTTGGCCCTCCTCCGCATGTTATCCCCCCTGTGGACCCAATGTTGGGCCCGCATGGGTATATTTTTCGGAACCAGGAGCACAAAGATTTTTACCGTAGGCTCGATGCTCGAGGGCATCTATCTACTAAGTTTCCGCACGCACGAACACTTGTCGATCTCGGTGTCTTCACCGAGGTCGAATCTCTTTTCGCTAACTTAGGATGGTTGGCCTTTCTTAATGCATCTGCCGAATCTTACCCGGCCCTCACACTCGAATTTCTCTCTACACTTGTCTGGGAGTCCGGGTCGATCATCAAATTCAGGGTGCGTAACCGTAGTGTCACCACAAATCTGAACACGATTAACGATATATTTGGTTTCCCCAATCTCGGGGATGATTCCATCCGACACTACGGGTACACGCCCGAGTTTGATGTCGATCAATTCTGGTTCCGCCTCACATTGATCCGTGACTATCCCCGAGGAAGGGCCAAGGCCTCCTCCATCATTCATCCCGTGTTTTGATTGGCCCACAAGATCATTTCATCTGCATTCTTTCCTAGGGACGAGTCCGGCACTGTGACTATCCCTGACCTTTTTATCCTTTGGGCCATGACTTTCCCTTATGTCCGGGATGATGATGGAGTTAGCTTCAGGGCCCCTACCGTCCCCATCCATGGCAGCGATTGGCTTGTTTTCAAGCTACTCGAGATCAGCCGGGCCGGTAAGGGGAAGTTTTGTTGTGGGGGCATCATCACGATCATTTGCTCTCACGCCCAATTCAATATTGCCATCCCCAATAATCTTCCAGCTGCCGCAGGACCCTCACATCTTGATATTGATGTCCTGCGGCACATCCACATGATTAAACCCCGCTCGGATGGCCGCTTCATATTTCATTTTGGCCACCCCCCAGCCCCTTACACCATTCTGCCCAACCCCGCTCGCATGACCCTTGCTCTCTGGGAGATTGGACTTTTCCTCCTGATCCCGACTTCTTAGCTGGGTTGAATCTTCCTTTCTTTCCCGCAGATGCCCGCAGACAACCGTCCCCTGTCGCCCACTTAGGCGAGCAGGATATCCATGCGTCTGAGGGAGATTTAGGGGCTGGCCCGAGTCATCCTGTTTCTGCTCCAGGACCGATCACGTCTGAGCACCTCTTTGCGGCCATTTCTGGCCTTGTCTCCTGTGCCGGCATGACCACTGCCGCCGGCACCTCTTCGACCTTACCTGGCGGCACCACCTTTGCCTCGCGTCAGTCTACATCTTTTGGTCGCCGTCAGGTATCTGCCCGTCTGGGGCTTGAGAGGGAGGTCGCTGCCCTTCGTGAGCTCGCCATGTCCTCTGCTTCCTCGGACCCATCGCCATCCTCCTTTCTTACTCACCCACGTTTCCTCGCACTTGAGAGGAACGTGGCCGCCATTCTCCGCCTTCTTACTCATATCCACGGACCACCCCCACCTTCACCACCTCCACCTTCACCACCCCGGCGATCTTCTCCTCCACCCACCCACACTTCCCCACATCCATCACCCCCCTCACCACATTCTTCTCCTCCCTCTTCACATCCCGTCTCCGAGCTCCACATTTCACCCATCCCGACCACTTCCACCGCACCCACACTACCTCCCTCCTCCTCCGTCACTCCATACGTGCGCCGGAGGAAATTGCCGGTGCGCTCCAGATCCCTCCCACCACCTCCCACTACCGTCACCACCGCATCTACTTCCTCCATTTCTATTCCTCTCACCACCGCCTTGATCGCCTTCCTACCACCACCACCCACCACCACCGACACTCCTCCCATTGTTCACACCACCACTGCCCCTATTCCTTCGCCTAATTCCCCACTTCTCAGCACACCCCCAGCCTCCCCCGACCACCCATCCACACCCTCTTCCGAGGAGGACGAGGACTCACCTCCTCCTGCTTTCTGATTTCACCTCTTTTGTTTTTGACTCCCCCTTGCACATCTCTGCATTTCATCGATCACATCATTTCGCTAGCACTTTCTGGTCTAGCTTGGGGGACGTCTATTTTGGTGTGCTGTAGTGTTTTGTTTGTTTTTCTCATTTTTGTGTGTGTGCTTGTTTTTCATTTTTTGAGTGTCGTGTCGTGTGGTTTTATTTTTATTTTCGTATTGTTTGATTTTGATTTTGATCTTTCTTTCTTTTTCAGTTTCATCTATGTGTTTTCCTCATTTTCATTTCTTTTTGTGTCAGTGCGTATTCCCCCCCATTTTCATTGCCCTCCCGTACTCACTCATATTGCATTGAGGGCAATGCAAACTTCAGCTTGGGGGAGTCGCACTGTGTGCGTCGTTTGAGTCCTTCTTTTTCGTTTTTTGTGTCGTTTTCATCGTGTTTTTATTTTTTCTTTTCTTCTTTTTAGCTCTTTCTCCTAGAGATGAATCCTATGATGAATCGCCACAAAGTCACACACACCTAGCATTGCATCGATAATCACACTCACTAACCCTAGGATTTCGAGTCCTCTTGCATTTCACGCATCGCGGGTCCACTTAGCTTTTTGTGAGTCGTGTGTCGTGACTAGCATTTGGTGTGCTTCTACTTTGTGATTTTACTTTATATACATGTCCAGGAATGACCCCTAGATTATCATGCTCCGATTTGAATATGCGGTATTTGTTTCCACTATATGCATGCTATATTTATATCGTATACTTCAATTCGCATGCGTCGGGATTCCACAACTAAGGACTAGGATAACCCATTTAGCCTATGCTCTATTTAGCGAGAATAGTTTCCTTTGTCCGAGTGTTTAGGTTTCGACTTCTTTTTTGTTTTACTTGGTGCAAATCCCCTCGTCGTGTACCGTTCTCCCACTTGGGAGAGTACACATGTGTATAGCCAAAAATCCAAAAAAAAGGAGAAAAGAAAAGAAATACCCAAAAAGAAAAGAAAAGAAAAATTGTGTATAGCCCAAAAATCCAGAAAAATACAAATGCCCAAAACCCAAAAAAATTTCCGTGTGAATATTTTTCATACTTGCCAAGAATAAAGGGAAGGTGAGAATTTGCACCGAGTGTTCTTCTCCACATCATCTCAACCCCCGTCGTTATCGAAAACACTTGGCTTAGGAACTTTTTTAGCTAGTATCTAGGCTATAGTGGCGTGATTTCCTTAAGCCTAGTTGTGGAGTCCCCGATGCATGATACGCTTCTATTCTCACTCCTCTCATGCATGCTTGAATTTATATTCGCCGCTTAATTCAATTCGGATCGATATTTTGGGTCATATCTTGGATTTGTGTATATCGAGCCTCATAGCACATTGTAGAAAGCATCACCATTTGCTAGCACACGACCACGCTCACTCGCGCTTTACTGCGTGGACCCACGACACTTATTTGGACTCGCTTTCCTAGGTTTAGTGGTGTGATTTGGTGTTTGCTTGCTTGGAGTGTCGTTTTTGATTTTGGTGGCTCTGATGGACGATCTAGGGTTTAGAGTTTTCTTTTTTCTTTCTTCCTCTCTATTTTCCCCTTCCGAGCTCCTACTCTCACTCGTCTTCCTCGAGGACGAGGAAGAGTTCAGCTTGGGGGATTTTGACGTGCGTTTATATTTCATATATTCACGCACGTTTTCTTTTGTGTTTCTCCGTGTTTTTCTGCCGTCTCTTATTCGTTTTCGTGTATTTTCCCGTTTTCTTTCACTTTTCTTTGTTTATCCATGATTGCAGGGGATTGACCACGTAGGGGACGTTTAACGATGATATCCCAAGTCCCCGGAGCAACGGGAGAAGTCACGCGTGATCCAGGGGGCAAACGCCAAAGAATTCATCTTTCAGCCCCTCACCCGATCGGTTGGTCATCTTCAACCGATCGGGTGATGCACGCGTGCACCACCCGGTCTCTGTCGCAGCTCACAAAGAAGTCACCCGACCGGTTCGCAGACCGGTTCAGCGGGGGCTGTTCTCTGTTTTCTCGAAGCAAAACGCCAACCGATCGGGTGACTCTCACCCGATCGGTTCATCTGTAGCTGAAAAAGAAGAGCTGAAGACACGGACGTCGAACCGATCGATTCACCCGACTGCTCCAAGATCCAACCGGTCACTCAAGAACTCACCCGACCGGTTCATGTGATCGGGTGAAAGCTTGCCGTTTTCTGTTATTAATTTGTAACGGATCAACCGATCGGTTGACTTGTCAACCGATCGGTTGATGCGAAGGTCTATAAATAGAACCCCTAGGGTTCCAGAAACGGGAGCTGTTGTTTTTTCTACTGTTTTATTTCCTTGTGACGGCTGTAATTGTTACTCTTTTGTAAGTTTTCAGATCTTTCTAAAATTTTAGTATTGTCTTTATTACTCCATTACTTCCGCATTGCAATTGTCCGATTATGATTCCAACGGTTAAATTTCATTTAGATCGCTTTTTCATGAATTTTTGTGAGTAGTTCCCAAATCTGGGATTTTGGTGGAAACCCCTTCGGGGGCTCTTCCCGATGCGTCCATAGGGTTAGGAAATCGATAGGGAGTAGGAATCTAACAGTTACGCGGGGTGTTTCATTGTCATCGGCGGGAAAAAGACCGCCTTTGACCGTTGGGCCAAGGGGGAATAAACTTGGCGGTTGACTCCCTAGCCATAGCTCACACCCTTAGCGTAGACACCGAATCCTAGCACGCGGGAGCGGCAGGATGAGACGTAGGGAGGTATCGTTGCGGGCTTAGTGCTCCCGGGATCGATCAGTGTTAATGGACATGGGAGTGCCCACTGATCGAATCCGGGAAGTCCGGTGTATCATCCTGGGCACCGACCCGAATATGGGGCCCATGGGACACCGGTACCACTTTCAGAGGCAACGTCTCACCATTAGACCCTAATCCCGATCGCTATCCATACCCGTAGGCCGTATCGGCGAGAGTCTCTCGTCGGGTTGGAAACCAAAGTCCCGGGTTTTCTCTCTTGTCGTTCATACCCTTTTATTTCCTTTCGTGACAACCATTCACCGATTCGGGCTAGCTCGCCCCTCGGGGTGATTTAGGTCCTATCTGACCCAAGCACAACCTCGCCTCCCTGAGTTCGATATTCCCGCACCCTACACTAACCGTGAAACTTGCGGTAAACGACACCGCGCCGCCGTGACGCAAGCGGGGCGTCGGTCATCACCGCACTATGGCGTGCGTAAGGTAGTGCAGGTAATGCATCCATAGGACAGTTGAGTCTTAAGGTGGGTAGCAGGCTAGCCTTAAGGTAGAGCCCTAAGTTAGAAAGTTCGAGGACGAACTTTATTTTTAAGATGGGTAGATTGTAATGCCCCTATGTGTGTTATACTTGGATGAATACATATATGTATTTATGTATGTATATTTGGATGGATACGTATATGTATACATGGCTATTTGTTTTGTATTGGATATTTGAATTGGATGTTGGTAATAAATATTTGTATGTGTAGTTGTGTACCTATATGTATTGGATTACATGGTGCGTTAGTGTGTATGGTTGAAGTAAATATTAAGAGGCTATTGTATGGAATTTTTTGTATGTGAGTATGTAAACCTTGGTTGATATGGTGTTGTTGATGTATGAATAATGCTTGGCTAGGTGAATGTATAATCCTATGGAGTTATGTATGAATATTGGTATAAGAATATTGGTGAATGATTATTGGCTAATATGGTGATGCATGGAGTATTAGTGCTATGTGTTAATAGTGTAAGTGATTGGTATTATGTTACTACTAATACTGTTGGGTGGCATTATTGTAATAATGGGGAAGTATGTGTAGTAGCATGTCATGTGTAGAGAATGGCATATTTGTAATTAGGTTTGGGTTGTGAGTATAGGAGGGATGAGAAGAATGTAGAGAATGGCAAACTTGTAATTAAGGGGATCATTAGAAATATCTCTCTTTCTCCACTCTTCTACATTATTCTTTTTGTTTTCTTTTTCTTTTTCAATTCATTATTTCCTCTTCCCCTCTTTCCCATGGGAGGCCAAAACCCGCAATCAAAAAAGAAAAGGGGAGAAAAAGAAAGAAATAAGAGAGAAGAGGAAGGGGGAAATCCATGGAAGAAGAAGGAGAGTTGGGGTTGAGCTTGAAAAGGAGATTCTTGGTAGATTTCTCTTGGAATTGGATGAGGGGTTTGTTTCTTCAAGGAGGTAGGAATCCAATTTCCCCTAGTGTGCTATTTGGTTGTCACTTTTAGAATTGGTTCATGTTTAATCTTGAGCTAAATACATCATTAATTTCATGGAACACTTTTGTTCTTGATGCTGAAAATTTGATCCTGAAAAGCTGAAACTTTGACTAAGTTATGGGCTTACTAGCTATTAGGAATTCTCTAAAAATTTTATATGTAGTTTATTTCGTAGTTATGAACAACTTTCATGTTCACCACTTTTTCCAATTCAAACTGGAAGTTAGGTTAAAAATTCAATGTTTACAGCTTGTCTGAAATTCTGTCAAATTGGTCACTTTTTAGAAAAAAGAAGTTTATTACATGTACACTCCATGGAATTTGATGTTCATGGTCATGTTAGAAAGTTAACAAGTTTTTCTCCAACTTCATGTGACTGCTTATCTTTCGAAATGTTGACTGTAATAGGCCAAAATCAGCAACCAAGACAGACCATGTAATCTGTCTGAAAAACAGAACTGGTAGTTTTCACAAACTAATTCACCATAAATCATATGCTTCATAGTTTTGCATGAAATTTTATCTGTGAATCCAAAACTATCATACCTACAACTTTCATTTACATTGTATTGTTATGTTCCATACAAGAATATGGAGTTAACTGCTATTCTACCTGACTGTTGTGCAATTTCCAGCAAGCTGAATCATTGGATGTTGAACTTACTTTTATTTGTAGTTATTTTCCATGGTTTTGTTGGGGGTTTGATGTTGATTGGTTGGTATATGGAAGATGAGAAGGTGGAAGTGAACTACTTGCCTCTCTTTATGAATCATGGATCTTAGTCTTTATGTTTTGTAACATGCTTTTTGACATGGATGCTTATACAAGTTGGGAAGGATGTGGTGGACATGGCATGCATTTATGTTGGGTGGTAATGTGGTATGGTTTGTGGTGGTATGGTGGGCATGTCACGATGTGCATGACACCTTGTTATGATGTTGGTAATGAGATGTTGGAAATGTGAATCAATTTACATGAAGGTATGCCATGTTGACCCATGAACCATGCATGTATAAGGCCATTGTCCCATAGCCATGAGAGACCCTCTTGTACTCTTAAAACTCATTTTGTAATTTGGATTGATGATGTAGCTCACTTCACCTTTGTAGCTCTTATAACTTGCCTTAGGTTTCGTTATGTTGCTCGTTATTTATTGTACTTGCCTTTTCTTACATTATGCATTGAAATTCATTAAGCCATGCTCATGCTTCTTTTAGCTTGTTTTCTTTAGCTCGTACCATGTTCCATTTGCGCATTGTCATGGATGCATGTAAAATAGTTGCATTTTTATAATAGAATACTAGAGGGAGTTTACAATTCCTACTGGGTCACGCGTTGACGTGTCCCCGTTGATATTTTTTTCAGGTGATTGGCGGTTGGAGAAGCTTAGTTGGCAGAGTTTGGGATTGGAGCAGTATGTGGGATTGATTTTGGGGGTGTTGAGTTGTATTTGGGTATGGTTAGGAGGTGTTGCTAATGAGAGGTGTATATTGATGTTATATGTTGTATGTAAATTTGTGTTGTATGTAAGTTGTAAAAGAACTTTGTTTCTAATAAATATGAAGGATGTTTTAATCTATGTTGTTCTTATGTGTTGGTTTTAATTTGGTTAGACTTTGGAGTTACATTTAATTATGGAGTATTACGTGTACTGTCCAGCACGTGCACATGGGGCCTGCTAGTATTTGTGTTGTACTTCTCTCTTCCTTTCGTAACACTCGCTTCTTGGGGTAATCTCGGGAGCGAGGCGTTACACGATTTCACGATGTCACACATTTGTTAAATATTCTAAGACATGCAGCAATTTAATAATATCATTATTTATATTTATACAATATTTTCAATGTTTACGAGAGTGTTGAACAACATTTACAATAATTTAACAAAAGTGTTGAACATATGGAATTAACGAACATGTCACGGAAACTAACTTTCTTTGCCATTGTTTAAAACTAAGGTATATCAAGTTATTTGTCGTTGGGTCACATTTTCAGTCCAGGACGTTATGGTAGTAATTTCATGTGTCATTTCACGTGTAGATCTTGAGTTATACAACTTTACATACAAACGCCTAAGTGAGCATCTAACTTCAAAATTTCACTATAAATTGCATACTTGCCTGATTTCAGCATCGGGTTCGTCTCCATGTGTACTATGTTATGGTACTTCCGGTTCTCTATTTTGGTTAAACACATCTCTGAATTAGGTTCGTCCCAAGATAATCAAAATATTAGGATAATCTCTGAATTAGGTTTGTCTGATTCTATTGGGTTCTCTATCCTAATTTTATTCTAATTTCTAATATTATTATCCTAACTTAATCAAACAACTAACTAACATGCTGAAAAATTAATACTAATAAGTTAACATTAATTAACACGACCAACCTACTAATACTAACCTTACTATACGCTAATATAAAGTTAATATTACAATTGATACTACCACCTACTAATAATAATACCTCTCTCTCTCTCTCTCTTCCTTCTTATCCTGCCTTCTTCTTCTTCCCGTTTTCTTTCTTCCTTATTTCTTTTTATTTTTTGTGTTTCTACTTGCAGCAAGGGACGCACGCAACGGGGGAGTTCGGCACGGCAGCAGAGGGGAGAAAGTCGGCGGCGGGACTGGTGGCTGCACACGGCGGGGGCACGCGCGGAAGTAGGCAGCGGCACGGTGGCGCGCGGAGGTTGTAGGGACGTGCGGCGGTCGGAGCTCCGGGCGCGCGCGACGGGGGCTGATGGCCTGGCGGACTGGAGGCACGCGCGAGGAGGGGCACGGCTGAGGATGGAGGGGAGAAATTGGGGGGTTGATCGAATCTAAAACTGATTTCAGATTTGGATTTTTCTCCTCTCTTGATTTTTGATTTCAACTTCTGATGAAGTTCAATTTGGGGTTGATTTCGAATTGGGTTTTGATTTGGTGATTTGTTTCATTTGGGGCTGAATTGATTCTGGTTTTTGATTTGGATTTCAGTATTTGGGTTGATGATTAGGGATTTTTAGCAGACGAGACGATGATAATACTTAAAGAAGATTGGCAGCGGACAGGTTCTAGCATTAGTCAAATAGATTAGGTTTTGATTAAGACAGGAATTAATGTAAAGCCTTGACTAATCGTTTTAGGGGGACTCCTGGTTTAAGAAACGTGTTTCTCTCTCTTTAATTTTTATAAAAAATTTAAACGTGAATGATAAGTAGTGTTAAGTTAAGAGGTTAAAGTAATTAAGTAAATCTTAAACATAATTAGTAAAATAATTAAATTAAAATAATTAGTTAAACTTGATAGTTAATTAATCATGATACGGTGAAAACTAAAAAAACAGAGGCACCCTCGCGTTGACACGTAACAAATAACGTACGGACGAAAAATTATTCGGTCGACTGAAATAAAATACAGGTACGCACGATGTAAACACGTCTAAAAATACAAGCCGTTACAACTGATATGAAGAGGAATTTGACCACCAAATTTCAAGGTCAAATTCGAAAAGGAAAAATTAGCCTACTAACAAAAATGAATTGGTCGGCTAATTTTTTAAAAAGGAATTTTGGGATTCTGAAAAGACTAGGTTGTAGGTAAATGTTAGGAGAGACACTAGTCATCTAAGATAAGTCATCATCAGGCTTAAAAAGCTATAAAATGGAAAATACATTGATTACATAAAAGCCGTAAATATGACTGCTTCTGAATTAGAGAATTCTTTGTGCAGGAAGCAGTAACTAGTGATTACTTCCATGATGTAAATGTTGAGTAGACAGTTATCTGCACAGAAAGAGTTAGTAACAGTAATATGTTTGTCATATCTACTTAAAAGTCGTAGATATGACTGCATCTGAATTAGAGAAGTCTTTATGCAAGAAGCAGTAACTATTGATTATATCCAAGATGTAAATGTTGATTAGCCTGTTATCTGCACAGAAAGAGTTAGTAACAGTAATATGTTTGTCATATCAAAACCATATGGAATAGAGATATGGAATTATGGAATTCCAACATTTAGCATCCGTCTGGAGTACATTGTCTGTAGTCCATAGTGTAGATCGGTTAGAGTCAATAATTGAGATATCTAGAACCTTAGACACTTCCATGTAGAACTGCTTTGTCGGTGTCTCTATGGGCTCCACTATTGGTCCATGCTCATTCTTCAATAATACGGACTCATCAAACGTAACGTCTCTCCTCATAATCACTTTCCTTTGTCTAGGACACCACAGCTTGTATCCTTTGACACCATCGCTAATGCCCAAGAAGATGGCTTTCTTGGATCTAGCATCAAGCTTGTCTTTCTTCACAGCATAGTAGCTCAGATAGCCTCATATACATAGAGACGCATAGTCGATAACTGGCTTTCCCAAACAAACCTCCAAAAGAGGTCGTCCACCTAATACAGCAGAAGGTAGCCGATTGACTCACGGGTTAAAGCTTTTATGCCAGTCACGAAAAACCATCCAAATAGTATAGGTTGAAGTTATGCTTCCCCTTCATCACGATTATGGCTCCTCAGGTCACCCACAGAGATACATTCTCTATCGTCACTCGGCATCCCTTGACTTCGAGTGAACCCAGCGATATAAGCTTATGCTTTAGGTGCACCTCATCAATGTCTCGTGCAATACCGTTGCCCATCTTCATCCGAACTGTCCCAATGCCTACAATGCTGCAGCTCGGTCATCACCCAAAAGGACTGTACACTTACCCCCTTCCCGAAAGGTTGTAAAGTATTCTCTATGTGGCATCATTTGGAAGGAGCATCCAAAGTCGAGCACCCAACCATCTAATGTCACACTCTCTGAAGCACCAACGAGTACCCACTCTTTGACCTCAACAACTTTGACGACATTGGTCGTAGTGTCATGCTTCTTCTTTTCCTTCGGAAAATCTCTGACCCAATGACATCTTTCTTTGCAGAAAGCACAGTGGTCCTCGCTAATTCCTTGCGATGAGGGATCTACTTTTGTCCCTGGACTTAGATTGAAAATACCCCTTCCGAGCTCCACCCTTCTCATTACTCTGTCCTCTTAACCCGTTAAAAGCGTCGTTAGCTCAGCTTCTCATATCCTCGTCGTTCTTCTTGAACCATTACTCGTAAGAGCATTAGACACTTCTTCAAACGTGATCAAGTTCTTACCGTAATAAGAACTGTTGGGAAATGTATGCCCTCAAGGCCAATTATTTATAATTGGGATATCTTGTTCAAAATGATAGTATGCTATTTGGTATTGTATGCCCCTAGCTGCAGCCCGCACTGCACCCCCTGCCGCCCCTTGCTGTTCCACCTGCCGTGTCCCCCTCTCCTCTCAACAAGAGAAAGAAAAAAAGATAGAAGATAGAAAGAAGGAGAGAAGAGAATAGAAGAGGAAGAAGAAGAGCATGTAAAAAAAAGGGGCGGAGTTTGATTTGGATAATAAATTAAGTGAAGTTATTGGGTATGGTTTTAATTGAGCTATTAACCCATTGGCTATTGGGTTTATTTGAGCTATTGGTTACTGGGTTTTGGGTCTACTGAATTAGCAACTTATTGGGTACGGGTTTTTAAAGTTAGGGGGATTATTGGGTTATTGGATTAGTAAGTTATTGGGTTTGTAGAGTTAGTAAGTTATGGGTTATTGGGTTATTAGTAAGTTAATGTTTCATTTGGGTTATTGGGATTATTGAAGTTATTGATGTTAATAAGTTATTTGAATTGAGATTGGGTTATTAACATTTTAAAATTATGTAAGTTTTAAAGTTATATTAAGTTATTTTCTTAAATTAGTTGAATTCATATAAAGAATTTTCCTACTAAGTTATTATAAATAAGTTAGTTAGTTTAAAGTTATATTAAATTATTTTAAGTCTTAAAGATATTAAAGTTATTAGGTTATAAGTTATTAAGAATTATTAAGTTTTAAAGTTTTAAAGTTAATCAAGTTGAAAAGCTATTAAAGTTTTTAAAATGATTTAAAGTTAATTATTAAGTTATGTAAGTTTTTAAGTTTCATAAATTATTTAAGTTATAATGTTAATTAAGTTCATTAAGCTATAAAATGCTAATAATATTTTTAAGTATATGTATACTTTAAGTTATATGCTTAATTATATAAATGATCAATTAGTTATACGAGTTAGTAGTTGTGTAACTTCTTATTAACCATTTATCTTGTTGAACAAAACAGAAAAACCGACCTCACCATAATATCACATTTTACGAGACGAACACAACGACACCAAAATCACAAAACAGGCAAGTGTGCATTTTCTCCATGTTTTTAAATACGGTTTCATTTAACGCGACACCAAACTTCACATGTTACCTGTTGTGTATTGTAAGATAAAAACCCGCGTGCGTGCGTGTGGACACTTTAATAAGTTAGTTGAATATGACTTGTGAATTGCAACATTTCTATACTTAAATGAATTGCTTGAACTACTCGAAAATCATAAACATACGTACCGATTTGGCTAATCATAGATATTGCATGCCAAGATTTGGCTATTCCCATGGGCCAGTTTGGCTAGTCTGGCTCGTGTTCCAGTATTACAACTTTTGATGGCCGGTTTAGCTGATTCTGGCTCATGGTCCAAAAAGTACACGTGGATGGGGTTGGGTTCACGGTCACTAGTAGTAAACGGGTCACCTTCGAGTGCACGAGAAGGTAGATTCACTTACTAGCCACCTAACGACGTGAACCTTAGTCACTAAATTGAATATAGTCTTGACCATCTTGAAAATACTATATTGAACATGTATAACGTATAGAACTTCTACTGCTTCCATTTAAAATAGGACTGCCATGCTAATATAGAAATCTATTCTTACTGCTTAGAAATAGAACTGACATGCTAATATAATCTCTGTTTGAACTGCGTAGAAATTGCAATTGTTCATTTATTCATAAATGCTTAACTGCCATGTAAACTTTTTCGAAAACCTTGCCAAGGGTCCTAATCATATTATTGCTTACCGAGGACCTTGCTGACATACATTCTGTGTTTTTTGGAATGTATGTCAGGACACGCGACATGTTATATTAAGGACGAGCTGATTGAGGGAACTGGCCCACTGGACCAGGAGTACGCTGATCCAGAAGTTCTCCCCACTGAGAACTAGTTGCTGAACACTATCTGCTGCTACTTAGAATTTCATTTATTGCACTTTTGTAGGGTGTGTACCCTCTTTGTAAAACTCTTTTATTATTGTCCGTGCTTGGGGCCCTATTACTTTTGTGTACTCTCGTCTGGATGTTGGCTTTAAATTCATAGTTATTTCTGTTGTTTCTGATATGCATGCAAGATCATGAGTATGGTTTTATTCACATACGCTTTTTGGGTTTGAGCCTCACCGCTTCAGCCCATACAGACTTGCTCGCCCCTCGCTCCTAAGTATAATAGGAAGCGGAGCGTGACAGGTTTTTATGGTGGCCCGTGCAGGTCTTGCATTAAGCAAAACTTCAGGACAATAGAAATACTATCATTTAGTCAAAACATCTAGATTTATCTCGTACATAAAATTTAACCGAGTTTCTTGTCTTAGCATGGCAGGAGGACACAACACCAGGAATGAGAATGGGAATGGAACTGCAGCTAACGGAGGTGCCGACATGAATGAACACCTCGGAGTCATGAGGGGGATGTTGGAGATCCAACAACAGCTGATTCAGCAGGGACAACAACCTGCTTAGATTGCACCACCACCCCCCTGAGCTGAACCAGGAGTTAGGCAGTTCTATGAGCTGCAACCCAAGAGCTTCTCTGGAAAGGAAGGACCTCTGGATGCTGAAGAATGGGCCCAATGGACTGAGGACAAGCTGAATGCTGCTCGTATCCCTCAGGCATGATGGGTCAATGTCGTAAAGCTCCAACTGACTGATAATGCTAGGAGCTGGTGGCAACTGGAAGAAAGGCGTTTGGTCAGACCCATCCCTTGGGGAATGTTTCGGGAGAGGTTCGATGCCAAGTATTTTTCCAAAACAT
The DNA here is from genome assembly GCA_030789695.1 of Scilla litardierei. Taxonomy (NCBI): domain Eukaryota; kingdom Viridiplantae; phylum Streptophyta; class Magnoliopsida; order Asparagales; family Asparagaceae; genus Scilla; species Scilla litardierei. Next base: position 66,005,345 of record CM061131.1, read on the forward strand.
TCAAAAGAGAATTTCAACAATGCTTCACCAATCTGGTCCAAGGAGATATGACTGTTGACGAGTATGAGGTCAAGTTTGCAATGCTCAGCCACTTCGCACCCCATATGGTCGAGGGACCTGAAGACTGTGCATTTTAGTTTCGCCAATGCCTAAATCCCAATATTCAAGCCTCAATGACCTCAGCAAAACTAACAACCCTCTAGGATGTTTTAGATGTTGCATGAAGCCATGAAGTTGTGGCAAGGCTCCCAGTGGGATTTCAAGCTGGAGGAAGCAAGCGTCCCATGGAGCCACCTAGGATGATGCCAAGAGGAACTTTCCGGCCTCCCTAGACCACACAGTTCAAGAGGCCAGCTGCTCATGTCGATCGAGCTCAGCTGACCTGTTGTGGTAAGACCAGACATCAGAAGAATGATTGTAGGAGGTGTTGAACCAATGTCTGATTTGTGGAGCACATGATCATACTGCGAGAGACTACCCCCACGGCAAGGATCGTCAAGCACCTACTAGAATACCTGGACCTGTTAAGCGAGGATTGCCTGGACATGTTTAGCGAGGTGCCCCTGGACCTGCTCAGCATGGACCTCCCTTGATTCCGTAGAACCGAGCCTATTAGCAGGCCAATCAGCCGAAGCGCAATGCATTCATTATGACAGCTGCAGAAGCTGAGGCTGAGGATGAAGTGAGTACAGGTAACATCTAAACCTAGTATTTCATATTGCTTTTATATTCATGCTTTTTAATTAGACACCCTTGCTAAGATTAGTTAGTATCATCTTAGGTGTCATCTTAGTGGCTTCCCACCCCGCTATGACCTTATTTGATTCCGGGACTTCATTGTGTATCTTATCCCAGAGATTCGTGGTCAAACACTCGATTCCCACCTACCCACTTCCCAAAAGTTGGAATATCACTACCGGGAGTGGCGTAGTGAGTGTTTCCTTGGGATGCAAATCATGTCCTCTGGTGATTTGCGGACATGAGCTCTATACAGATTTCATGGTCCTGGACACGCCCAACTTTGATGCTATTCTCGGTATGGATTGGTTAGGAACATTCTATGCTACTATCGACTGTCACAAGAAGAAATTAGTATTTGAGATTCCAGACCATCCGGTGTTTGAATTCGTCAGTGAAATTCGTTCGCTCAGACTTATCAGATTTCGGGCCCGGTCGAACAAAGTGATCGTCGCATCTATGCATATCGAACCTGAGAAGCCTGCAGTGGTTCGAGATTTTGAAGATGTATTTCCAGAGGATATTTCTGGATTACCGCCTGACCAATCTCTGGAATTCAGCATCGATCTTATGCAGAATACTCCACCGATCTCGAAGGCAACTTACCGTATGGCTCCTGTAGAACTTGAAGAGCTACGGAAGCAATTGGACGACTTGCTGCAGAGAGGATTCATCCATCCCAGTGTGTCTCCCTGGGGTGCACCTGTTCTGTTGGTCAAGAAGAAGGATGGATCGAGAAGGATGTGTGTGGACTATTGGGAGCTGAACAAAGTCACTGTGAAGAATAAGAACATGTTACCTCGCATCGATAACATCTTCGATCAACTTGGTGGATCACAACTTTTCTTGAAATTGGATCTCAGAGTGGATTCCATCAGGTGAAGGTCAAGAATGAAGACATCTACTAGACGGGTTTTCGGACCAAGTATGGACACTACGAGTTTGTTGTCATGCCATTCGGTGTGACCAACACCCCTGCAGTATCATGAATATCATGAATCTCATATTCTACGAGTTTCTGGATAAATTCGTGGTGATATTCATCGACGATATATTGGTATATTCGAAGAGTGATGAGGAGCATGTCGATTATCTGCAGATTATTAGAGACGCTTCATCGTCGTCAGTTATATACCAAGTACAGCAAGTGTAAATTTTGGCTGGACCGAATTACATTTCTTGGGCATGTGGTATCGAGCGACTGTATCTCTGTCGACCCCGAGAAGGTTGCATCAGTCAATAATTGGCCTACCCCTCGGTCAGCATCAGACATCAGGAGTTTCCTAGGATTGGCAGGTTACTATCGTCGATTCATCCAGGATTTCTCGAGGATAGCCGAGCCCATGACTCGATTGATGAGGAAGGATGTCAAGTTTATATGGTCAGACTCTTACGAGCAGGCATTTGGAATATTGAAAGAAAGGCTAACGTCTGCACCAGTTCTAACTATACCAGATAGGAATGGAGGATTTGAGATCTTTTGTGATGCATTAGGCAAAGGCCTTGGATGTGTCCTGCACCAGCATGGTCATGTGGTCGCATATGCTTCTCGGTAGTTGAAGATTCACGAGAAGAATTATCTGACTCACGACTTGGAACTAGCCACTATCATCATTGCCCTGAAGATTTGGAGACATTTCTTACTCAGTGAGAAATTGAAAATCTGCACTGATCACAAAAGTTTGAAATACATTTTCACCCAGAATGAGTTGAATATGAGGCAGCGCAGATGGTTAGAGCATATGGCCGATTACGACATCGACCTCCAGTATCATCTAGAGAAGATAAATGTCGTACCCGACGCTTTAAGTATACTTCCAGCAGTCATGACTTTTACAGTTTAGTGGAGGCTACAGCAAGATCTGTAGAAGATGGGTATAGAATTTATTTTACCTGGAGTCACATCATCGTTGATGAATATGCATATTCATTCGACGATTGTGGATCGGATCAAATTTACGCAGTCAGGAGATGCAAAACTGCGGAAGAGCATAGAGCAAGTTGAAGCTGGGCTTCGGACGGATTTTCTTATTTATGAGGATGGTTCCCTGAGATACGACAGTAGGATCTGTGTACCTTCAGGTGATATCAGAGAGGAGCTGATGAATGAAGCTCATAGCTCTTCCTATTCCATTCATACTGGTGGTACCAAGATGTACTAGGACCTTCGTCTGAATTTTTGGTGGCATGGTATGAAGAGGAGCGTAGCTCGAAGTGTCGCCAAGTGACTTGTGTGTCAGCAAGTGAAGGCTGAACATCATCGCATTGCTGGATTACTTCCACCTCTACCGATTTCGAAGTGGAAGTGGCAGAACATCACCATGGACTTCTGACTGAACTACCTCGGAGCACCAAGCAAAATGACGCGATTTGGGTTATCGTTGACCGATTAACCAAGTCTGTGCATTTCATACCCTTTCGAGTAGGACAATCTACGGAGATACTTGCGAAGAACTATATGGAGGTAATTATCTTTCTTATACATTTATAACTTCTTTCTAGTATACGTTGTGATGCGATCGATAATCGTGTAGGATATTGTGCAATTTCATGGAGTTCTCGTGAGTATTGTCTCCGATCGAGACACGAGATTCACGTCCCAATTCTGGAAGTGTCTGCAGCCGAATCTAGGAACCAGCCTGAGTTTTAGCCCTGCGTATCACCCGCAGACTGATGGACAGTCAGAGCATATTATCCAGATATTAGAGGACATGTTGCAAGCTTGCATGTTGGACCTTAAGGGTTCGTAGGAGGATAACTTGCATTTAGTGGAATTCACCTACAATAATAGCTACCAAGCCAGCATTGGCATGGCGCCATTTGCTGTACTTTATGGAAGGAAATGTTGATCTCTGCTGAGTTGGGATGACATTGGTGATAGAGAGCTGTTGGGACCAGAGATGATAGTCGAGGCTGGGGATGTAGTATGTAATATCAGGGAGAAGCTTCGTATCGCACAGGATCGGTACAAGCATTGAGCTGATGCTAAATGCCGTCCTTTGGAGTTCAAGGCAGGAGATCATGTGCTTTTGAAGATATCCCTGAACATAGGAGTGATTCGTTTTGGAAGGCGGGCAAGCTTAGTCAAAGATTCATCGGACCTTTCGACGTGCTAAAGCGAGTTGGAGAGGTGGCTTATCGTCTAGCACTACCGCCTTCATTAGAGAGAGTACATGATGTTTTTCATGTATCTCAGCTGCGTCGTTACATCAGCAACCCTTCTCATGATGTTGATTACTCAGAGATTACAGTTCGACCGGACCTGATATATGAGCAGCGCCCAGTGCAGATCTTAGACCGACGTTAGAAGGCGCTCAGGATCAAGGTCGTCGAGCTCGTGAGAGTGATGTGGCGTTATGACTTGCCAGGAGAATCCACCTGGGAGCGGGAAGATGAAATGCGAGTGCGTTATCCATATTTGTTCCATGCTCCTTAGTTGACAAGAATTCCGAGGGCGGAATTTTTCTGAAGGTGGGTAGAATGTAACGGCCTGTATTTTAGGCGTGTTTGTTTTTCTGTGTGCCTGTATTTTATTTCGATCGTCCGAATGTTATTTTCGTCCGTACGTTCTTTTTCTTTGCGTCAACGCAAGCGCACCTCAGCTTTTAGAATTTTCACCATATCGTAATTAGTTACTAATTACTCTAACCCCTAACCCTACACCATTAATCCCACCGAAGTAATTCGGTGAGATCCAACATGCAACATTATTTCTCCCCAATAGCCAACTCATTCTCATCAATCGGTTAACCCCCATTTCATTGTTTTTAAGTAAACAACAACAACAGTAGCAATCAGAATCATGATCTTCCCCTTTCGTTCTCAATCAACAACCAAATCAACATCCCAATCCAAATTCAAATCAAACGCCAAAAGCAAAAATTTAGCCCCTTCAACCAAAAATTCAAACAACAACCAAAATCCAAATCAGGAATTGTGGGGGGGGAGAATCAGAAATCAAATCAAACTCATCTGAACCTTCATCAGATCTGAAAATTCTTCCTCCTCTCTCCCTCGGCCCTCACCCCCCTCTTGGCCACACCCCCTGCCCCATGTCACATGTGCCCAGTCGCGCGCCGCCCAGCCGTCGGAGCCGCCCCGCTGCACCGTCGCAGACCCGCGCGTGCCACCTGTCGCTTCCCCTGTCGCGCCGCCCACCCAGCTGTAGCCCACGATGCGCCCCCCTGCAGCCCCTTGCCGTGCCAACTGTCGTGTCCCCCTCTCCTCCCTGCAAGAGAAAGAAAAAAAAGAAAGAAGATAGAAAGAAGGAGAAAAGAGAATAGAAGAGGAAGAAGAAGAGCAGGTAAAATAAAGGGGGGAGTTTGATTGGGTTAATAAATTAAGTTAAGTGAAGTTATTGGGTATGGGTTTGATTGAGCTATTAACCTATTGGGTATTGGGTTTATTTGAGCTATTGGTTATTAGGCTTTGGGTCTATTGAATTAGTAACTTATTGGGTATGGGTAATTAAAGTTAGGGGGGTTATTGGGTTATTGGATTAGTAAGTTATTGGGTTTGTAGAGTTAGTAAGTTATGGGTTATTGGGTTATTAGTAAATTAATGTTTCATTTGGGTTATTGGGATTATTGAAGTTATTGATGTTAATAAGTTATTTGAATTAAGATTGGGTTATTAAGATTATAAAGTTATGTAAGTTTTAAAGTTATATTAAGTTATATTTTAAATTAGTTGAATTCATATAAAGAGTTTTCCTACTAAGTTATTATAAATTAGTTAGTTATTTAAAGTTATATTAAGTTATTTTAAGTCTTAAAGATATTAAAGTTATTAGGTTATAAGTTATTAAGAATTATTAAGTTTTAAAGTTTTAAAGTTAATCAAGTTCCAAAGTTATTAAAGTTTTTAAAATGATTTAAAGTTAATTATTAAGTTATGTAAGTTTTTAAGTTTAATAAATTATTTAAGTTATAAGGTTAATTAAGTTAATTAAGTTATAAAATGTTAATAATATTTTTTAAGTATATGTATACTTTAAGTTATATGCTTAATTATATTAATGATCACTTCGTTAGTAGTTGTGTAACTTCTTATTAACCATTTATCATGTTGAACAAAACAGAAAAACTGACCTAAACATAATATCACGTTTGACGTGATAAACACAACAACACCAAAATCACCAAACAGGCAAGTGTGTATTTTCTCCATGTTTTTAAATATCGTTTCATTTAATGCGACACTAAACTTCACATTTAACTTGTTGTGTATTGTAAGATAAAAACACACGTGCGTCCGTGTGGACACTTTAATAAGTTAGTTGAATATGCCTTGTGAATTGCTACATTTCTGGACTTATATGGATTGCTTGAACTACTCGAAATCATTGACATGCGGGCCGGTTTGGCTAATCATAGATATTGCTTGCCAAGATTTGGCTATTCTCGTGGGCCAGTTTGGCTAGCCTGGCTCATGTTCCAGTATTACAACTTTTGATGGCCGGTTTGGCTGATTCTGGCTCTTGGTGCTGAAAGTACACGTGTATGGAGTTGGGTTTGCAGGCACTAGTCAGTAGTAAACGGGTCACCTTCGAGGGCACGAAAAGGTAGATTCACTTACTAGCCGCCTAACAACATGAACCTTAGTCACTAAATTGAATACACTCTTGAACATCTTGAAAATGCTATATTGAACGTGTATAACGTATAGAACTGCTACTGCTTCCATTTAAAATAGGACTGTCATGCTAATAAAGAAATCGGTTCTTATTGCTTAGAAATAGAACTGCCATGCTAATGTCATCTCTATTTGAACTGCTTAGAAATTGCAATTGTTTGTTTATTCATAAATGCTTAACTGCCATGTAAATTATTTCAAAAACCTTGCCAAAGATCCTAATCATATTATTGCTTGCCAAAGACCTTGCTGACATACATTTCTATGTTGTTTGGAATGTATGTCAGGACACGAGACAAGTTATATTGAGGACAAGCTGATTGAGGGAACTGACCCACTGGACCAAGAGTACGCTGATCCAGAATCTCTTCACACTGAGAACTAGTTGTTAAACACTATCTACTACTGCTTAGAATTTCATTTGTTGCACTTTTGTAGGGTGTGTACCCTCTTTGTAAAAATCTGTTGTTATTGGCCATGCTTGGGGGCCCTATTACTTTTGTATACTCTCGTCTGGATGTTGGCTTTAAATTCATAGTTATTTTTGTTGTTTCTAAAATGCATGCAAGATCCTGCGTATGGTTTTATTCACAGATGCTTATTAGGTTTGAGCTTCATCGCTTCAGCCCATGCAGACCCACTTGCGTCCTCGCTCCCAAGTATAATGGGAAGCGGGGCATGACACAACGAGAGCTGATACATGGATAGCACATACAAGAATGTAAATGGTAGCTCTCAAGTGATGATAGACAGCTGGTCCTTTGACTTGAGGTTACTGAGCAAGCCTATGTGTGCCCGGTGTCACTTAGATCGCTGACCTAGCTTTGAGGCATGGTTGTTGAAAGATCTTAATATGTGTCACTTGAAGCGTACAGGGGGAGTGGTGTCCAAGGGAGAATTCGTCTTTCCTGTATGTGGGGAGTTTGTGTCACGGAATCAATATGGTACTTAGCAGAAATCCTTGGCCGAGGTGTGCTGGATATGATGCAATAAAGACAAGCTAAGACCGAAAGATGCTAATCGATCGTGAAGCTATTAGGGGTTGGAAGTCAACCATACCCTAGGCTTTGCAGCGGCATAGTATTAACGAAGGGATTTAAATTGTGGAACTCATCACTGACATAGCCAAGGATAATCCCGAAGTCAAGGGACTGACCATGTAATGATGATACCGAACTAAAGATGGCAACTGCAGCACGCGGTCACTATCGTCAAGGGCTATGAGTCACACCTGTAGAAGGGTCAGGTTGTATGGTTGCACAGACTGAGATATGCATCCAAGAAATAAGAGGAATAAGCATATGATGCAAGGGAATTAATATGGTCGCAATTAGTTGCAAAGAGGATTTCGGTCACATATGATGTGACGCTAAAATCGAGCCATTCAAAAGCATAGACAAGCCAAAATAAACACCATGGCACCAAGTAATTCCATGGCCCATGTCTGGGCTTGGGCTCACCTGGGTGCAAGCCCAGGTGCACCCAAACGCATGGCGCAGGCGTTGGCCCAGTGCCCGGGCTGGGCACAAGCCCAAGCCCAAACACTGGCTCAGGTAATTGCTCAGGCCAGCGCCTGGGTTTGGTGCCGGGTCGGGCACCCACCTAAATGGGGCGAGCACCTGACCCAGGTGCACCAAGTCCAGCGGTCAGATGCCAGAACAGGGCATGCGCCCGACCTGGGTGTGCCTAGCTGGGTTGGGCCCATAGTGGGGCCCGCGGGTTGAGCTTTCTACAGACCGAAAAATAGGTAATTTTTTGGCAAACTTTGAGGTATCATTTACGGGGTCAAACGACCTCGGAATTGAGCAACGTTTGTTTCTATCCGATATCTGTTTGAAGCTCTTCAAAATTATATATCATTTTGCATATTAGGCTTAATGGAGAGGGAGAATTAATAACTCAAAGTTTAGTCCTTGAAAAGGGGAAAATTGAGTTAATTTTGATTCTATTTTTTAGTACCACACCGGTTGTGTTACTAATCTGAAGGCTCAGCTCACCCTATAAATATAGTGCTCATCTTCCTCCTAAATTTACACAAAGCCTAGATCAAGGGAGCTCATCCTAATTAAGTGAGCAAACCTAGATCTAAAGACAACAAAATTTTTCCCTCTTTTTCCTTTTTATTTACTCTTTCAGGTTCACTTAAAAGGAATTCAGATTTGATCTGAAACTTAAGGCGGGGATTTAGCCAAGGTACAACTTTCTAGAGTAAGTGGTTACTCCTTGATGAGGCGTTGCATCGCTTTGGGACGTCATCCTAAGGAATAGTTTTTGCGACTGTCAAAACTTAATGTATATTTTTTAAACTTTATTCTAATAGCAGAATATTTTAGATCTATCCTTACAACGTCGGTTTGCATCCCTCCTTAGATAGTAATGATCCTGCAAATGGTTTTAAATGTTTTATTCCATGGGGCGTTTTTATAAAAATGCAATTTTTATGTTTTCTTTGCTTCCGCTGCTTCTCACATCTGTTAAGCCTTGGGCTAGATGATGGAAAAAGCCTTATGGAAGCATACTCAAAACCCAACAAGAACTGACACCGATTACTCATAATCAATGGGTAGAGAATTGACAAGAATCGTTGCTTTATCTTCATCATCGATCTTAACAACGACGTTCCTTAGGTCCGTTAGAAGTTTGTTGTAGTAGTCTAGATGTTCTTCATTAGAAACACCATCCTCAATCTTTAAACCGAAAAGCTTCTTCTTCAAATGCAATCAGCTTTGGATGTTTTTCTTCATGTACTTATCGCTGAGCTCCTTCCAAAACTTCCTTGCATTTTTCTCCTCCATGAAAGGGTATTTCTTCTCCTTCGTCAAATACAGTTGGATCGTACCACATGCATTTAGATTCATAGTTCTCCAGTCCAAGTCCAACATGCACATCGGCTTCTCGTCCAATGCGATATCTTGACCAAGTTGGTTCGAGACATCGATGACCTCGCATCTCCACATATCAAAATTGATCTTTCCATCAAACTTCTCAATTTTGAACTTTGTGTTAGACACGATAGTTCGAGCCGCTAGAGCATGCTCTCTAGAAGTTGTCTCCTTTGAAGAACTGTCATCGCCATCATTGCACATCTTCACCATCTACGTTGATATCTGAAACCGCAAGATCCGATACTAGTTTGTTGTGCGTGGTCGGAATACTAGGACCGTCAGACGATCAGAGATGAGGATAAGCAATAATCAAATAGAGCGCTATGAAGATTATAGCTGTAAGCCATCTGTCGGCCAAAGGAATACCAAAGAGCTTTATTACTAAAGGACAGAACAAATACAAATCTTCTCTTTTCACAACAAAGAAAGAAGCACACAAGCTCTCTCCAAAAGCTCTCATCACAATCTCTCAAAGTTGGCTCTCAATAATGGCTACTCCAAGTTCTCTCAATGTGTTCCTCTCATAGAAACCCTCGCTTAAACACCCATTATGTAGCCTAGAGTACAATAGGTGTTCTAATACAAAAGGGATTTCTATTTGATTAGAACTCCGACTCAAACATAATCCTAATCCAATCACAACTCTACTTCAGATAGGACGTCGCGTCCTATGGTGGGCCCCTCCATGCTGTCGAACTTCTTACTGAATGCCGAGCTGATGAAGTGCCAAGCCAAGCTATTCAATGCTCGGACTGTAGAGTTGTCGATCTATGAGTCGTCGATTCTTTGAACTGAGAATCCATATACTGTAGAAGTTCATTAGCTTGGCACCCATGTATCTGACTTGTGCGGAGCCCGGTAGGTAGGATCCGAGCACAAGCGAGCTAGCTCTGCACAAGATAGCTCTTCTCACATTAATATGACGATGTTGACCTAGAGTCATGCCTCAACTTTGATCACATTTAAAAAAAGCCGAGACATAAAATAACAAAATATTTTTTCATAATATGTAATTATTGTAAAACAATGTACAAACGTCCAAAAACCTATGAGACAATACTTGAATGAGACATTATGATAAACGACATGGAGATATTATAGTTAGTTCCTCTCTTACACAAACACACACAGAATATATTCCACAAAATATAATAACTATGAAGAAGAAAAATCAGTAGTTGGAATAGGCGACGCATAAGAAGAAGCTAACACTGTAACACATGTAATGCCCCAACTGTAGGAAGATATATGCCCATAAGGCAATTTATCTTGATTATACGTCTTGTTCATACCGTATATGGTACGTATTATTCTAAGTATAAAATCATTTGTATTAATATACTTAGATAATATCCATAGACTTATAGTTAGGTCCTTACATATCTGGATGAGATCTCGATTATGAGTAAGTAAGCAACCGAATAGAAACGTAGGTCTTAAACGGTTCGTGATCATAGATGTGTCGAGAACTGGATATCGACACATCGGATAGATCACTGTGTCTTCGTCTTACCTTCGGGTAATGATGATCTCATAGTCATTCGACTTGGTGAAGTCGGAGACGATACACAGGTGCTCATTAGAGAATGAGTTCACTGAACGACCAAGTTAGAGTTATTAAATGGTTAACTTTAATGATCTGTCTTTAATAACTCTAGGGTGATGATAGGTTAGTTGATCCTTAAGACCTGAAGTCATCTGTACAAACCTGTGAGCGGACGGTATAGCTTAGACCCGTGATCTAGCTTCGAGGACCAGTCCTGCTGAAAGATCTTAGGTTGGGCTGCACCTGAAGCTCCCAAGGTGAGTAAGTGACTAAGATGGGATTCGTCACTTCCATTAAAGGGAAGTTAGTGTTATAGGTTCAGTACGGTCTTTATGTTAATCCTCGGCCGGGGTACGTTGCAAGTAGTACAACGTGTATACCATAAAGACCGCCGTATACTGACCAATGTTGTCTAATAGGGTTGACAGTAAACCATACCCTAGGCCAACAATAACACAGTCTTGACGAAGGGATTTTAGCTAACGGAATTCATCACTGACACAGCCAATGCAAACCCTATGACACTTTTGTCAACGGGTCGATCACGTTATGATGACTCTGAAACAGGGACGACAGCTACTACTCGTAGTGACCGTCGTCTAGGGGTTTCGAGCCCCAACCTGTAGTAAGGTCAGGCTGTAGGGTCTCACACCGAGGAGTGTTCGTGTCTTAGTAATAGGAATATAGAATAGAGAGAAATATCATTTGATGATATTCACAAGTTAAGTTGTGAAAGTTAGTCGCATTAGCAATAGGGACACAACGTTGCATTAGATGCTAACTTTGACTAAACGTGTTGTAAATTAGTTACAACGAATTTAGTAGGAACAAACTTGTTGGAAAAAGGTTACCTGGATAACGGGATCGTCCCGGTCTAAACACAGGTTCAAACCGCGTCCAAATCGGAGCTCAAACGAGCCCAGAAACGCAGAAAGAGTTCAAGGGGAAGTGGGTTAGACCCACTGGGCCAAAAGGCCCATGTGCAAAGGCAAACGGGCAACGCCCGCTGGCTGCAACGGGCGCACGCCCGTTGCACAGCGGGCGTGTCCCACTGCAGCAGCGGGCGTGGCCCGCTGTGTGCAGCGGGCGGGCGCCCGCTGCATCAACGGGCGTGGCCCGCGGCACAGCGGGCCAGCGCCCGCTGCAAGCGGGCGCGGCCCGCTGTTGCAGCGGGCGCCCGCCCGCTGCGGCAGCGGGCGGGCGGCCCGCCCTTGCCCCCTTGGGCGGGCGCGCCCGCTAAGTCTAGCGGGCGCGCCCGCAACTTAAGTCAATTTAGGGTTTTTGAAAACCCTAATGACGGCTACGAATTTTGTGTAAATTGCTAAACTTTGAGCGATTGTTTGAGGGGTCAAACGAAGTCGAAATTCGTCACCGTCAGTTCCTACGCGTTCACCATTCCAAGCTTTTCTGATTGATAGCTTGTTTGGTGTCTGAAGTTTAGCATGTGAGGAGAATTAATTCGTTAAAGTTTGACTTTGTGAAAGGCTAACTTTAAAGTTGAAATTAAGCCAAATGACTTAATTTGTTTTTCTCTTCATGGGGATTGTCCCACATTGCCCGCAACGAGAAGTTGAGTGCTCACTCCCTATATAAATAGGGGTGCACTCTCCTCGTTGAAAAACACACCAGTCAACGATCGGGTAGCTCCAGATTTTTAGAGCAAGCTCGATCCGCGACTAATCTCTCTCTCTCTATTTTCCTATTCTCCGGAGTAGTCCTAGCACGACTACGAAGGGGGTTTGGATCTGATCCGGACGTCTAAGACGCGGGTTCTTCTCAAGTGAAACTTTCTACCGCGTGTGATCGGCTCGGAGGCGAAAGCGGCTCGGGCGGATCGGTGCGAGGGTGCGAGGCGGCTCAGGGAGATCGGGTCAACGCGGCTCGGCTACGAGGAGCTTCTCAAGACGGTGCGGTACATCTTGCCTGCTCCAGGGCCAAGATTCCGGGTATGTGGTTAAGCGTTTTCTAGCGTAGATTTTAATTAGTCGCTTAGTGTAGATCCTTCTTGGGGTGGTCAGACCCACTCCAAGTCGGCATAGATCGGGCTAGGTTCTGGCTCCCCAGAGCCTAGCTAAATAGTTTAGCTAGTGTAGAAATTTGATTTCTGGTTTTTCCGCTGCGCTTTTGTGCCTCCGTGGTCCGTCCGCCTTAGGACGGATACGGATCCAAGCTCTGGGGGTCCGTCAAAACCCCAACAGTGGTATCAGAGCCACGGTTATGCTATAGATCTACTATAGCGACCTTTTAATTGTTAAAAAATGCTTAGCTTTCATATGCAAAACTTTTTTATGTCAAATTAGTTTTGAAAATATTTTTGTGTTTCAAAAATTATTTTTTTTGCAACACAGAAATTTATTTTAATTTTGGAGCAAAATTATTTTTATGCGATAAATCTAAAAAGTAGTCTCCTTTGTTTTAAATACTTTATAAAATTTTTATGAGCCATTAAAAATTTTAAAAGAGTGTTTAAAGTTTATGTAAACTTTAGAAAAATTTTATATTTGAAATTTAAGAATTTTTCTTTAGTTACATAAAGTTAGAGATCTTTAAAACTTTATTTGAAAGCTTCTAAAAGGTTTCTAAAAAGTTTTAAAAGAGTTTTAAAAATTATTTTTAAAATATGTAAGTATAGAAATGATTTTATTTCATGAGATGAAAAATAAATTATTTTCTTTTTGTTACATATATGTTTCTAAAATTATTTTGTGACATTTTAATTTTAGAAATAAGGTTAAAAAAATTTTAAAGGCCTAGGTTTAAAATTATTAGATAATTTTGTACGACCTAGTTTTATGCGATAAAATTTTTTATGAAGACTTTAAAATTTTAATCTTTAATTTTAAGTGTTAAAATTTAGATTTGCATGTTTGTATTATATAGATAATTTTTAAACTTGCAAATACCTTTTATATGTCACTAAAAATGAAACTTTCTTTTATGCGGATAAAGTTAGTTGCTTCATTTCATGTTGAATAATGTATTCACAAACCTTGTTAGGTTAGCCATTAAAACATGATAGTGACATGCTATGTTTGATAAAACAAAACAACATCGAACCTAATACCTGATTAGGGTAGTCCTTTTGTTTCGTAAATCATTTCATTAAAACGTTCAATTAAATGATTTTCATAAAAAGACAATGTTGAATTGTTTTATTAAAATCCTAAATAGATTGGGGTAGCAAGTTGAACGTAAAACCTTATAGTTGATAAGGACTTATCTAAAAGCTGTTCAACCAATCTGAAAATTTTGAATTTTAGGATCCACTAGTTGATAAGGATTAACTAGTTCTCTAAATTAAAAGCCATTTAGTTGTTTGGAAAACATAAGATTGATGACAACTCCTTCAATGGATCATGATGTCGGTCAATGTGCTTGGCTAAAGTTTTTGGACCAACCTAGCTAGACTGGGTAACAAGTGGTCATGGCTTAGTCAATTCCCTGGCCGCATCCGCTGGACCGCAAGGAGTCGATTCATGACTGATCACTCCTTATTTTACACCCTTTTCCCGCATGTTTGCATGCCATTTTGATCGCCCAAATCATGTTTTTCACGATATATCGACGATATTGCGATGCTTTTCACGATTTGTTGTTTTTGTCGCATTTCAGGTGATTTGGCGCGATTAGGAGTGATCTCGAGATGCGTGTAATCTAGACGGCCACCGACGACCTCCCCGAGGGGTATTTTGCTGTTGGAAAGGAGCGGAAGAAGAATGGACGTCGCCGGAGCGACGAGGAGGCCAAAACGACCAGTTTGGGCATTTTTTGTGTCCCACTCGGCCGAGTGGAGGAGCCACTCGGCCGACCAGCGAGACACTGCTCGGCCGACCCGTTCAGACACGACTTCCATGTGTACTCGGCCGAGCGACGGAGACCACATCGGCCGAGTGACGATACCACGTCCGCCCGAGTGGCGCCCAGACGAAGGCCCTCAAAAAGACCGAAGTTACTGTTTTTCGGCCATCTGAGCTTCAGAAGACCCACTCGGCCGAGTGGCAAATCCCGTCCGCCCGAGTGAAGTGAAGCCATCGGCCGAGTGACGACAACTCACTCGGCCGAGCCGCCCCCGAACTGAAGACCCCTGAAGCCCCCGACTTACTGGAAAATTGACAGGGTTTTCACTCGGCCGAGCGACTTTTGTCACTCGGCCGAGTGCGATGCGCTGCCTGTAGCGAAATTTGCGGAAAACAGGCTGTGCAGGGGCGTTTTGGTCAGGATTTTTAGACGATTTTTGGGGCTATTTAAGCTCTGTTTTTACCCTAGTTTTAGGAGCCACCTCTCAGATTTTTTGCAGCTTTTTGAGTCTACTTTTTAGTTTTATTAATTGTGATTGGTGGAGAGAAAAACTTGGATTTTTGTTGGGTTGATTGAAGATCTACATTGGTTTGCACTTCTCTTCCACAAAAACTCTATTTTTATTGTTTATATCATTGTTGTGATGAATTCCATTGTCTATTTCTTTGCCAATTATTGTGCTATTGCTATGATTAGTGAGTAGTCTCCACGTCTTGGGGCGTGGGGATGAACCCTACAAGCCCAATTTCGTATTTGTGTTGAATTGGTAGAAATTGAGCTAGGATTGTTATTAGGGATTAGATTGGGATCGAATTACTACGGATAGCTAGGTATTCACGTCAATAGGGATTTGCAAGAGATTGGATCCCAATTCGATAGGAAGCCCTAGAAATCCGAATTGGGTTGGAGTCGGATTTTCGAAGTATCGGTTTGCAAGAAATTGGACCGATGCTAGGATCTCCGGTTGCAATTCCGTGCCGATACCCGTTTGCAAGAGATTGGACGGGTAGGAACTATCCTAATCTAGATTGTGGACCGAGTTTGCAAGAGATTGGGCTCGGTGCGCAATTGGACGATGATGTTGATCCTAATGCTAGCTTCCCTAGGCTAGGGTTTGCAAGAGATTGGACCCAAACCCAGGATAGCTATAGACCGACAACAGCGCGAGAGCGTGAGCCTGGTTCCACATTTAGTTGCAACTAGTTCATCCGAATTCTCATCCTAGCGATTTCGATACCGGCAAACCACAATTGTGAAATACGGTGAGTAGTGGGGATTCCCCATTCCCTAGGCGTTCTCTATTTGATTTGATATTTTGCACTGTTGTCTGACGATTGTGACAGGATCGCCCAAGGCAATTATCCCTCTGAATAGCCAGGTTGATTAGGAGCAAGCACGGTCATTCGTCCTCCCTGTGTTCGATACCCGCTCGCCGCTATACTGTGCGCTTGCGGTAAAACTACAACCGTCGCCTCGGGACGTGTACGCCGGGGCGCGACCAAGTTTTTGGCGCCGTTGCCGGGGAGGCGATTGCGTTTGATTCTTTTTCACCCTAGCTATTCTTTTTCTTTTTATTATTATCATTATTTTTATTTCTTATTTCTTGCCTAACCCTTCCACGGTATTAATCATTTCTTTGAAACTCTGTTTCCCCTGTGCATGAACACGAGATCTACGGCGGACCCAGAAGACTTATTATTTGATCCCGAGATCGAACGTACCGCGCGGAGACTTAGAGCGGAAAAGAGACAAGATCCGGAAGGGAGGTATATGACCAACCCGGAAACTCCTGAAGAATTGGCGGCAAGGATGGCAAGGATAATCTCGATTCGAGATAGGCTTCGGCCTAAGACTTCTTCTACCACCTCGTCCATTGCCATGCCGGGGTTGGCGGCCGACAAGAACTTCGAGCTAAAGACTGGATTGGTGGTGTTGATGCAACAAGACCCGTTTCATGGGAACGCACATGAGAACCCCCACTACCACATCCAACTATTCTTGTCAAAGTGCGCCACATTCCAGATGCCGGGGGTCTCCAACGACGCTATCAGACTGCGCCTCTTCCCCTTCACGCTTAAGGACAAGGCACTCTATTGGTTGAGGACGCAGGCTGACGGAGTCTTCACTACTTGGGACGAGTTGGCGAGCGCATTTATTGATAAATTCTATCCACCATCCAAGACGGTGAAGATCCGGAGCGCTCTCATGTCCTTCAAGCAAGGACCACAGGAGACGCTCTATGAAGCTTGGGAGCGATTTAAGGATTTGCAGCACCAATGCCCGCACCACAGTATAGAGGACTGGGAGCTAGTTCATAGCTTCTACAACGGTCTCCAACCGGGGACCAAACAAATTATTGATGCCGCGGCGAATGGTGCAATCTTGTCAAAGACTCCCGAGGAAGCTACGGCCCTAATTGAGGAGATGGCCTCAAATAACCAACAGTGGGGCGATGAGCGAGGACACTCCACATCCTCCTTAAAGCCAACTAGCATCTACGAGGCGAAGGCCGTAGCGGAGCTCACGAGCAAATTTGATTCTCTCCACAAGGTGGTGGAGAGATTGGAGAAATATATCACGGAGCCCCAAGGAAGCCCATCCACCTCCGCACCGACCAACCAAATGTGTGATTGGCAAGACCAATCTCAAGTCATGTACTCGGGAGGAGAGCAAGGAGAAGGATCCTTGGAGCAAATATAATATGTTGCGGGGAACCAAGGGTATTGGTCCAATCCGGCCGCAAGAAATCATCCGGGATTCTCCTACGCCAACAATGAAGGAGCCTTGAACCCGCCACAACCACCGCCTCAACAAGCTCGACCACCACCACCCCAACAACAAAACTATCCACCGAGGGGGCCTCCGCAACAAAACTTTCCACCGAAGCAACAAGTCCCACCGTATAGGCCTCCCGGATACAACCAAGGGTGGAGGAATCAAAATCAAAACCCTCCACAAGCTCCTCAACGAACCGACTTCGAATCTAGAGTGGAGGCGTTCATGGTCGAGCAAAATAAGGTGAATGCTACTTTGAAGGCGGGGCAAGAATCTCTCAATACCGTAGTGGCTCAAATATCGGAGCAATTAGCGTTGCTCAACCGGAACACTCAAAGATTGCCGGCGCAACCGGAGCAAAACCCACGGGGCAACACGGGCCACATCAACGCCGTAGTTGCCGTCACTACTAGAGGCGGGAAGGACACCACCCCCGCCATGATTCCTATTGAGGAGGCCGTGGAGGAAAGCTTGGAGCCGGTTGAGCCGGTAGTTGAGGTTGATAAGGAGAAGGAGCCACAAGACAAGGAGAAATCTAGGGCGGAGCGATTAATTGAGGAAAGGCGCTTCATGCCACCGGTCCCATTCCCCCAAAGACTAGCGAAAGCAAAAATGGAGAAAAGGCTAGCGAAATTCCTCGAGTATCTAAGGGGAGTTAGCCTCAATATTCCCTTCCTCGACGCCATCGTCGAGATCCCCACGTATGCTAAATTTTTGAAGGACTTGATTTCGGGGAGGAAAAGGAAGGAGAAGATAATGCTAGCCGAGGAAGGCTCTTGGTTCACCAAGAGAGAGAAGGAGCCAGCAAAATTTAAAGATCCGGGGAGTTTTCGGATTCCTTGCACTTTGGGTGGCGTGCCTCTTCAAAAGGCGTTGGTCGACCTTGGGGCTAGTGTGAGTCTCATGCCCCTCTCCATGTTCTTAAAGCTTAACACCGGGACAAAGTTGAAGCCCACCGACATGCGCATTCAATTAGCCGATGGCCGGATAACAAGGCCGGTGGGGATTGCCGAAGACATCCCACTTCAAGTCCCGGGTGGAATATGCTTGCCATGTGACTTCGTCATCATGGACATTAAGGAGGAGGGAGACACCTCATTGATACTTGGGCGCCCATTCCTCGCCACCGCCGGAGTCATCGTCGACGTGCGCGAAGGTACCTTAACCTTAAACGTCGGAAACATCGAGGTGGAGCTCCACATTCCCAAGGCAATGAAGCACATGCCTTACCATGAGGAGCTCGATTATATGGACCTCCTTGATGAGGTGATCGAGGAGGCGATTCCTCACTCAATTGGTGCCCTTTTTGATGAAGAATTGGATGAAGGCCCGGATTTAGGCCATGAGGACAATAATGATGATTCCCCCGACTTCTTCGCTGATGAAGATAAAGGCGACGCTGATGTCGCAAGGATTCGAGAGCTCTGCAAGCTCTCGAAATCAAAGTCTCCAAAGAAAGCTCCGCCAGTACGGAAATCGGCATCGCCGGCTAAGCCGTTGACCGGGGCAAATGCTAGCTTGGGGGAGCCTCCCCCCAACACTATTCGAGATAGGAGACCACCGCGGGAGAACGCTTCGCCGCCACGTCCGAATCCAAGCGCGCTCCCCGGAAAGTTTGACGGGTGCATCTCATATGCACCAAACATCCCGCATTGATTGAAAATTATAGGGGGTCGAGCTCACGACCTAAAACGAGCGCTTGTCGGGAGGCAACCCGACGGTTTTTGCTTTATTTTCGCTTTTTCTTTATTTTCGTTTTAGAAATTTTTAGTGTTTTGAGTCATCCGATCAAAAATTTTGTGATAACGAGTCTTATTTTTCTTGACAGGAGAGGAGATAGGTAGATCATCATGAGGAGGTTGAACGAGACGATGAGGAGCGCCCTAAGAAGGCGTTCGACGCTTAGGAGGAGCATGAAATCGACTGGAGGAAGAAAGACGGAGTTTAGAGCCTAAACGAAGACAAACAGCAGAATGCAAGGCTCACTCGGCCGAGTATACTAGTCACTCGGCCGAGTACAGAAGTTCGTCCGGCCGAGCCGCTCACGAACAAGGGAAGTCTGTTGTACCCAACTCTCTGTCTATTTTCCTCATTTCATTATAACTGCTACTCGGCCGAGTATATATATTCACTCGGCCGAGTGAAACAGACACCCTCCTTGGGCGAGTCATGCCGAGTAGCTTGAGTCACTCGGCCGAATGGATTTACTCCACTCGGCCGAGCCTGGCAAGGCCACTCGGCCGAAGCGATATCGGGGAGAAATTTTTATTTGCCTCGCTCGGCCGAGTGATCACGTCACTCGGCCGAGTCGTAACTTTTTAATATAAAGCCAAAGGGGGAGGCGCAGTTTTCGAAAACGAAAAAAACCCTTTCGCCCGCGCCCCCTCAGCTTCCCCTCGCCCGATCGCGCCTCGCCCAACATCCACTCGCCCGCGCGCGCCGCCGCTCGGCCTGCCACCGCCGGCCGACCGTCGCCGCCACCCGCCCGAGTCGCCGCCGGCAACCCCCGTCTCCGATCACCTCCGGTTCGCTTATTTTCACCATTTTCTTCTCTTTTTGCGTAGTTTTTGAGGATCCGTGTGTCAATCGAACCCCTAACCCGAATCAAGTCACATATCTATCTGTTATACCCCTATTGCTCCATACATTTTGATTATTACTCGCTGATATCGCTTTTCCATGCGCAGGTTGCTTTTTGGAGCTTAGGGGAGCTCAGGGGAGCTTCTACGGGCTGCTCAGGACTTCGTGGAGGCGCGGACTTCGCACGCTTCCACTACTTAGCACTCGCGGCGTGTTTGGGTAAACTCTTTCCACTCTTTGTGCACACGCCGCACTTTTCACTTTTTCGGCGCGCGCTCGGGGCAGATATGCCGCCCCGGACACGGCCGCGGTCGAAGAGAGCTTCCGCCAAGCGGAAGCGGTCGGATGATGCCGGCCCCTCCCACGAGTTGGAGGACTCTCCTCCACCGTCCCCCACACACCCCGCACACCCCGCACAGCCTGCAGGCTCCGCACACCCCGCACAGCCTGCAGCGCACCCACAGCCCGCACAGCCTCTCCCCGCCGATCCACAGCCACCACCACCGGCTCCACTGGTCGGGCCGCTCGGGATTACGTTCCGAGACGACGCACACCGCGCCGTCTTCGAGCGTATCTCCCAGCGCTCGATCGTACCCTCCAGGTTCGCACACCTCGCTGACCTAGGACGCCTGGGGGTACTTGAGGGGATGCTCACGTTGTACGACAACGTGGGCTGGCGAGATTTTTTCCAGGTGTCGGCGGATACTTTTACCCGTCCGACACTTGAGGTTTTGAGTTCGATCACCCGGACCGATGAGGGATGCTCATTCCGGTTCATGGATCGAGAGTGCCAGGTCACTCTCGATATGATGAGAGCATTTTTCTCTTGGCCCGCAGTCCCCGGAGCCGATCGCGGTTATGGCCCCACACATATCCCTCCACCCTCTTTCGACGCCGGTGCCTTCTGGGCACGTATCACGGGTCTCCACGCCGCCTTTGACCCTAGTAGGGCCAAGGCCTCGGCCATCGTACATCCCTGCCTACGCATTGCCCAGCGCCTCATGGCGACTACCTTTTTGGCCAGATATGAGCCGGGCACGATGTCTACGCCAGAGCTTTACATGCTCTATGCGATGACACGTCCCAGAGCTCTGTCTAGGGATGGAGATGAGCTTGTCCCCGCCGTCGTGATCGATATCGCGGCATGGTACTTAGACCGCATCATTGTATCGGTGGGCGCTCGCTCACCGATATGCTGCGGCGGCCTGATTACCCTGCTGGCTCTTATGACCGGCGAGGATTTCCCCGATGACCTGCGACGCGTTCCGGGCCCCACTTCCTTGTCGATAGACGTTATGGCCCGGATGAAGATGCTGCGTCCGCACGGTGAGCGTCACTGGGTCTGGTTGCACGGCCCCTATGGGGCCGATTACATGATTCTCCCGAGCCCTGCTCGGACCCAGATTGCACCAGCCCACGTTGACTGGCTCCCAGATATGGATGTCCTCATCCCCGCCGCCTACGTGCTCGAGGCCGAGGAGGCCGAGCAGGGCCCCGCTGCCCACGCTGCCCAGGCTGCTCCCGCAGACCCTGCTGCGCACCCTGCCGAGCCTGCTGCCCACCCCGTCGACCCTGTGGCCTCTCAGCCTGTTCCTGACGTTTCCACTGCTCTTGACACTTCTGTCCCTACCTCTGCCTGTGTCGAGAGTACTTTTGCTGAGCCCACTTCCACCACTGTCACCACTTCCGAGGCTGTCCCCACCACTCCCGCTGCCACCTCCGGCCCTCTGTCCGTGGAGCCTCTTTGCTCCGCTCTCCCCGAGCGCCCGCCGACAGTAGTCGCGTGCGGAGAGCCCTCGTTCGTTTCGGTCGTGGAGACCATGGTTAGCATGATCTCCGCTGGGGCTACACCTTTTGGACCACACACTTCTTCCCCAGCGGGAGATTCTTCTGTCTCCACTACCGCCGTCTTCTCCGAGAGCGTCGTGGCGTCTGTCCACACTTCTGTGCCACCGACCTCACTAGCCGCCTCGCAGCCGCTTTTGTACTCTTCTTCCGCTGCCGCTGCCTCCACTTCTCACCGCCCGCCCCGGCCTCACACTGAGGCCCGGCCCACATTTCCTGGCACGGCACCTTTTGTCCCATTCCCTGCTGAGCCCGTTACATACCCCACACGCGTACGCCAGCCTCGCCCTGCGCAGCCTAGACCGGTGCGTCCCTCTGCACCACCCCCGCCCGACACTGTACTGCAGAGCATACGTGCTCTTGAGGTGGCGGTGAGTGGTCTTAGAGGAGACCTTCGGACCCTGTCCTCCACCGTCTCTACGATGGCTGGACGCTTTGACCTGATCCCTCAGATCCACTACTGCCTGACACAGATCTTAGAGCGTCTCCCGCGCGTACCCCCACCCACCCAGCAGGTTCCCACACACACTCCCACACACGCTCGACCTGCTTCCACTCCCACGCCCACCCCAGCTCAGCAGCCTACACCACCACCACCACCCCCTCCGCCTCAGGACGGAGACGGCGCGGCCCCGCCTTCTTAGGCACTCTTGATGCCTTTATCCATTCCTGACGTTGTGCTGCCCGTCTCTGCTGGGTCCTGATGTTTTTTTTTGTCCACCCCCCCTCCTCTCACTCATTTTGGGATTATATTTTTGATCATATCTTTTTGTGCACATCATATCATATCTACTAGGGTTTCTCATTTTGATAACATCTATATATATATCTTTTTGGGAGAGAGAGAGCGTTTTTGGTGCCGTATTTTCATATCACTCCTGTTTGTGCATGCATCATACCCGCATCATATTTTCACTTCTTTATTTTTCCTTTTATTATTTTCTTTTTCCTTCCTTCCCCTCATGCATGCACCCTCACTTGCCCCTCACGTTAATTGTCTCTCTGTGTGCCACACTTTGCACATTGAGGACACTGTGCCGTTTAGCTTGGGGGAATGAGCTCTCACGTCCTTTTTCGATTTGCCACCTTTATTTTCAGTTTTTCACACCGCTTTTCACTTTTGCACTCATTTTTCGTTATTTTCCTTTTGTTTTGCCATGCATCACGTTTTCCTTACTTTCCTGTGTGCCGCATTGCATAGTTCTATTTTCCTTTTATCTTTACTTCTTCCTTTTTTCATCTCATGCTAGAGATGAATTTTCTGTGATGATGTCTACGTGGAGTTAGCTTATTCTATATGCATGCTATATTTGTCGTGTCTTAGATTTCATTTCTGATATCATATGCTATGACTCGCTTGCATTTAGAAATAGGAGCCCACACTTTTTCCTCATGAAAATGGATGAAATTTTATTATTAGCTGAGCCTGAATATTCATATGTATGCTATCACAGAAAACACACCAAGATTCACGCATTGAATGCCTATATCTGGAGTACTGACTTCTTTTCCTTTATCACTTCTATATGCATGAATTGTACACTTCACTTCCGGATGATTGAATGATGGTTAGCTATGATATATCTGGATTAGTTAGCTTTTTTGTGATCGAAACTGAGTAGATTAGATTACCCTGCTGAAGTTGTCGTGCATGTCTTATAGAGTGAGCCGAGAGTTATATTTATTTCTTTCTCCACAAATCTTGAACATCATTTCTCTACTTTTAAAATCATTGGTGAATCTCCCCTTAGTGATTCTATTTTATGGCATTTCCCCCGCTATTAATTCCTAGCTCCAAACCTCTTATTCCAAAAAAAAAATATAATAAAAGAGAGAAGAACATTCTCGTATATCATTATCTCTCTTTGAGTTGGGATCATTGTATAGATGAAAAAAAAAAGAAAAAAAAAGAAAAAAAAAAGAAAAAAAAGAGAAAAGAGAGAAAAGAGGAAAAATCCTCAATAAAAGATCCCATCTCGCTTATTTTCTTTCTTCTTTCTCTTCTTTGCCTTTGGAGCTATATAAAAATGGGGATGTAAATATTTTTGTGCCACCACGCTTATAGATAAGCTTGGGGGAGGAGATCCATTGATGTGTGAGAGAGCGACTACTTGACATTGCACGACAACCTAGGCTAAGTAATATTCTATACTCGGTGAGATTGTTTCTAGCTTTACGAAATCCAGAAATCTAAGCCTAGCATTCATTTCATGAAACCCATACTTTTCTATTCTCCCTATTCTATGATGTGATACTCTTATACTCCAGATAGAAAGCGTTCAATTGAAAAGTGTGTGATCTGAAACTTGTATACCGCTTTAGATGATTCAGGCGATGTTAATTTTAAAATCATTCCGTTTTTCATGATTATACCGTTGTTCGTGGGTTTTCGATTTTCTACTTGCACTATTCTACTATGATATCAAAATGAGATTCTTTGACATGTATTTCTCACTCGGTGCATGCTATAAGAGTAGGTGAAACCCACGTCCTGAGAAAATGATCTAGCATCCTACCTCTTTCTTTCTTTCTTTCTTTATTTTCGTTTGGTTTTCATTCTTCTTCGTTTTTCATTTTTTCTTCGTTTTTCGCCGTTTTCGTTTTCCAAATCCACCGGGTTCGCTTTTTACTTATCTTCCTCGAGGACGAGTAAGAGGCAAGCTTGGGGGATTTTGATCACTCCTTATTTTACACCCTTTTCCCGCATGTTTGCATGCCATTTTGATCGCCCAAATCATGTTTTTCACGATATATCGACGATATTGCGATGCTTTTCACGATTTGTTGTTTTTGTCGCATTTCAGGTGATTTGGCGCGATTAGGAGTGATCTCGAGATGCGTGTAATCTAGACGGCCACCGACGACCTCCCCGAGGGGTATTTTGCTGTTGGAAAGGAGCGGAAGAAGAATGGACGTCGCCGGAGCGACGAGGAGGCCAAAACGACCAGTTTGGGCATTTTTTGTGTCCCACTCGGCCGAGTGGAGGAGCCACTCGGCCGACCAGCGAGACACTGCTCGGCCGACCCGTTCAGACACGACTTCCATGTGTACTCGGCCGAGCGACGGAGACCACATCGGCCGAGTGACGATACCACGTCCGCCCGAGTGGCGCCCAGACGAAGGCCCTCAAAAAGACCGAAGTTACTGTTTTTCGGCCATCTGAGCTTCAGAAGACCCACTCGGCCGAGTGGCAAATCCCGTCCGCCCGAGTGAAGTGAAGCCATCGGCCGAGTGACGACAACTCACTCGGCCGAGCCGCCCCCGAACTGAAGACCCCTGAAGCCCCCGACTTACTGGAAAATTGACAGGGTTTTCACTCGGCCGAGCGACTTTTGTCACTCGGCCGAGTGCGATGCGCTGCCTGTAGCGAAATTTGCGGAAAACAGGCTGTGCAGGGGCGTTTTGGTCAGGATTTTTAGACGATTTTTGGGGCTATTTAAGCTCTGTTTTTACCCTAGTTTTAGGAGCCACCTCTCAGATTTTTTACAGCTTTTTGAGTCTACTTTTTAGTTTTATTAATTGTGATTGGTGGAGAGAAAAACTTGGATTTTTGTTGGGTTGATTGAAGATCTACATTGGTTTGCACTTCTCTTCCACAAAAACTCTATTTTTATTGTTTATATCATTGTTGTGATGAATTCCATTGTCTATTTCTTTGCCAATTATTGTGCTATTGCTATGATTAGTGAGTAGTCTCCACGTCTTGGGGCGTGGGGATGAACCCTACAAGCCCAATTTCGTATTTGTGTTGAATTGGTAGAAATTGAGCTAGGATTGTTATTAGGGATTAGATTGGGATCGAATTACTACGGATAGCTAGGTATTCACGTCAATAGGGATTTGCAAGAGATTGGATCCCAATTCGATAGGAAGCCCTAGAAATCCGAATTGGGTTGGAGTCGGATTTTCGAAGTATCGGTTTGCAAGAAATTGGACCGATGCTAGGATCTCCGGTTGCAATTCCGTGCCGATACCCGTTTGCAAGAGATTGGACGGGTAGGAACTATCCTAATCTAGATTGTGGACCGAGTTTGCAAGAGATTGGGCTCGGTGCGCAATTGGACGATGATGTTGATCCTAATGCTAGCTTCCCTAGGCTAGGGTTTGCAAGAGATTGGACCCAAACCCAGGATAGCTATAGACCGGCAACAGCACGAGAGCGTGAGCCTGGTTCCACATTTAGTTGCAACTAGTTCATCCGAATTCTCATCCTAGCGATTTCGATACCGGCAAACCACAATTGTGAAATACGGTGAGTAGTGGGGATTCCCCATTCCCTAGGCGTTCTCTATTTGATTTGATATTTTGCACTGTTGTCTGACGATTGTGACAGGATCGCCCAAGGCAATTATCCCTCTGAATAGCCAGGTTGATTAGGAGCAAGCACGGTCATTCATCCTCCCTGTGTTCGATACCTACTCGCCGCTATACCGTGCGCTTGCGGTAAAACTACAACCGTCGCCTCGGGACGTGTACGCCGGGGCGCGACCAATGACTATGTAAGTCCATCGACTATACCTAAGTCAATACGATAATAATCTTGTTCAAGATAAATCGTAGCCCTCCTTGTTTTAGGAGTTGGCAACTATAAGAAACATGTTCCGGTTGTTGAGCTACACTCAAGCCGTGACATGTCAATCTTATAGAAACCGATTTCTTGATTGACATCTTAACCTGACTGAAACCGTTGTCTCACCCTTCGAGCTTCGGCGTAAGTCTAACCAAGAATGTAGTCTAAGACCTGACCCAAACCGGCGCGTCGTGCGTACACCGAGCAAAGGGGCAAAGTCAGGCTAGACACGAAAACAAGGGTCCGACTAGGCTAGCCATTGTGATCCGGTTGAGCACACTCATGATCACAAATGACTAGGGGTAAAAATCGATAGGGAATCATAGTAAATATGATTGACGACGAGTTCGTCTACCGACTGCAGAGTCGGACAACTTGTTGAGATACACTCAAGGTTGTCAGACTCATGGTAGTCGGATCCCTCTCTCACAAATATTATTTTATAATAAATTGTTTATTATTAAGGCTTTAAATAAATTTAGTGGGAGAATATAGTTTTATTAAAACCATTAAAACTATACTACGAACATATACTAACTAAAGTATCTATAAAATGCAGAATGGACTCAGGTCTAAAATACATGATAGAAAAGAACGTGCTGGATGGAACCAACTACAAAGAATGGCTTAGGAACATTAAGTTGGTCCTTTCCCTAGCTGGGATTGGATACATATTGTTCGAGGACGCTCCGGATAAGCCCGATGAGGATTCGACCCACGAAGAGAAAGAAGCCTTCAAGTTGTACCAGAGGGATGCAGAGAAGGCAAGATGCCTTACTCTAGCTTCGATGACCAACGAGCTGCAAAGGAAACATGAACATATGGATGTTCAGAGCATACTCCTTAATGCACAAGAGTTGTATGGCAAGCAATCCAGAGCTGCCAAGTTCGAAGCTACTAGTAACCTCTGGGGCACAAAGATGACGACAGGACCCGTACAAGATCATGTTATCAAGATGATCGGGTACGTATAGGACGCCGCCCAGTTAGGATTTGTCCTGGACAATGAGATGTCCACGGACATTATCCTAAAGTCTTTAACTCCCGAATTCAAGCTCTTTATAACTGGCTTTATAATGAACAGCCTTGAGACGGATCTTCCTGGTCTCCTCAATATGCTCCGGCAATTTGAGGAGATTGAGAAGAAGCCGACTGCACTGGTTGTTGGCTCTGCTACTTCCGACCAGCCGAAAGGCAAAGGAAAGAAGAGGCAGGTCCCACAACCTGCGAAGGCTAAGAATGGGAAGAAGAAGAACAAAGGGGCCCCGTCGAAATCTGAGTGCTTCCATTGCCACAAGATTGGCCACTGGAAGAGGAACTGCAAGATCTATCTTGCAGAGAAGAAAAAGGGGCATACTGATGCCTCCACCTCAGGTACAAATTAAAATTCAATTAAATGCAATTATTTCCATTCATATAGTATGAGATACTTATAGACATCTGTGTACTGTATACAGGTGGCTGATAAGAACTGGAGATTGGAGAAGCACGGAGATCGGTCGGCAATTAAAGCAACAGTTGCTGCTAGGACCGCTCAAAGACTTCTGGAGACGCTGATCGTGATGGAGATGATATTTTTCTCATTTGAATAAAATGTATCATCTTTAAGGATCGAAAACAATGAATGAGTGCTTTGCACTCAAGGTTTATTTTTGATAAACAAATTAAGGTTCTTTTAATGAACCCGTTGTTTTGGAATGGATGTCTCGGTTGTTGCAATTGAAAATTGAATCGGCTTAAATTCTGTGGATGTGGCTTTTCTGTGATGGTTGCGTATATTTTCGAATAATGGTGTATTGCTTCGATAATATTGATTTTGGAGCTGACTAAATGCTAGAAGTCAATCAGTAGTTAAATGTAGGTTCCAGGGGACGTATAAATTGTGTGCGAACACAAAAATACGGAAATCAAGATTAATTCTTGATTATCTGCATTTAGTTATTAAAAGAGCTAATACTAAATGTGGTTAAAGGAATAAGTACAGTGTAGGACGTTTTGATTGAACGAGTCAATGTCAAGTTTCCTTAAAACGATCTTGACTTGACTCATTCGTCAAACCGAATCTAACACTTGTATATTCCATCTGAGGCACTTACCAAAAGGTTATATTTTGCACATAAATCTAAATATGATTTAGATATTATGTTGAAGAAATTTGACCAGGTAATTATTAAAGTCAGTGGGAGCGAGCTCATATACTTAGTTCCGTTTTTCGGACTAAGTAAAAAGGTTTTTTTTCACTTTAATGAATCTTCTATATAAATCATTAAGTCAAAAATGTTTTGATTTAATCGTATATATATAGAGAGACTTAGGGTGTCAAATATGTACTTGACATATTGACACAATAAAGTGGAATGAGCTAGAACTGACTTACGGAAATGTTAGACCCCACATCTAAATCGTATAAGCCAACTGTTAGCTATACGAAGTTAAGAAAATTGATCCAGATCATTTTTTTTCCAAAGGATCAACCCTGTGTGATCAAGAGATGTGATTTCAATCCATTAAAATTCGTTGTAGATACTTATTAGTAGAACCATTCTTAGGTTTGCCATATCAAATGTCAAAGTGACTGATATGCTATAACGGTATGAGATGCCGAGATAAATAGCCTAAGTGCAAGTGGGAGATGTAGGAAGATATATGCCCATAAGGCAATTTATCTTGATTATACGTCTTGTTCATACCGTATATGGTACGTATTATTCTAAGTATAAAATCATTTGTATTAATATACTTAGATAATATCCATAGACTTATAGTTAGGTCCTTACATATCTGGATGAGATCTCGATTATGAGTAAGTAAGCGACCGAATAGAAACGTAGGTCTTAAACGGTTCGTGATCATAGATGTGTCGAGAACTGGATATCGACACATCGGATAGATCACTGTGTCATCGTCTTACCTTCGGGTAATGATGATCTCATAGTCATTCGACTTGGTGAAGTCGGAGACGAGACACAGGTGCTCATTAGAGAATGAGTTCACTGAACGACCAAGTTAGAGTTATTAAATGGTTAACTTTAATGATCTGTCTTTAATAACTCTAGGGTGATGATAGGTTAGTTGATCCTTAAGACCTGAAGTCATCTGTACAAACCTGTGAGCGGACGGTATAGCTTAGACCCATGATCTAGCTTCGAGGACCAGTCCTGCTGAAAGATCTTAGGTTGGGCTGCACCTGAAGCTCCCAAGGTGAGTAAGTGACTAAGATGGGATTCGTCACTTCCATTAAAGGGAAGTTAGTGTTATAGGTTCAGTATGGTCTTTATATTAATCCTCGGCCGGGGTACGTTGCAAGTAGTACAACGTGTATACCATAAAGACCGCCGTATACTGACCAATGTTGTCTAATAGGGTTGACAGTAAACCATACCCTAGGCCAACAATAACACAGTCTTGACGAAGGGATTTTAGCTAACGGAATTCATCACTGACACAGCCAATGCAAACCCTATGAAACTTTTGTCAAAGGGTCGATCACGTTATGATGACTCTGAAACAGGGACGACAGCTACTGCTCGTAGTGACCGTCGTCTAGGGGTTTCGAGCCCCAACCTGTAGTAAGGTCAGGCTGTAGGGTCTCACACCGAGGAGTATTCGTGTCTTAGTAATAGGAATATAGAATAGAGAGAAATATCATTTGATGATATTCACAAGTTAAGTTGTGAATGTTAGTCGCATTAGCAATAGGGACACAACGTTGCATTAGATGCTAACTTTGACTAAACGTGTTGTAAATTAGTTACAACGAATTTAGTAGGAACAAACTTGTTGGAAAAAGGTTACCTGGATGACGGGATCGTCCCGGTCTAAACACATGTTCAAACCGCGTCCAAATCGGAGCTCAAACGAGCCCAGAAACGCAGAAAGAGTTCAAGGGGAAGTGGGTTAGACCCACTGGGCCAAAAGGCCCATGTGCAAAGGCAAACGGGCAACGCCCGCTGGCTGCAACGGGCGCACGCCCGTTGCACAGCGGGCGTGTCCCGCTGCAGCAGCGGGCGTAGCCCGCTGTGTGCAGCGGGCGGGAGCCCGCTGCATCAGCGGGCGTGGCCCGCGGCACAGCGGGCCAGCGCCCGCTGATGCAGCGGGCACGGCCCGCTGCGGCAGCGGGCGCTGCAGCGGGCGCCCGCCTGCTGCAGCAGCGGGCGGGCGGCCCGCCCTTGCCCCCTTGGGCGGGCGCGCCCGCTAAGTCTAGCGGGCGCGCTGCAACTTAAGTCAATTTAGGGTTTTTGAAAACCCTAATGACGGCTACGAATTTTGTGTAAATTGCTAAACTTTGAGCAATTGTTTGAGGGGTCAAACGAAGTCGAAATTCGTCACCGTCAGTTCCTACGCATTCACCATTCCAAGCTTTTCTGATTGATAGCTTGTTTGGTGTCTGAAGTTTAGCATGTGAGGAGAATTAATTCGTTAAAGTTTGACTTTGTGAAAGGCTAACTTTAAAGTTGAAATTAAGCCAAATGACTTAATTTGTTTTTCTCTTCATGGGGATTGTCCCACATTGCCCGCAACGAGAAGTTGAGTGCTCACTCCCTATATAAATAGGGGTGCACTCTCCTCGTTGAAAAACACACCAGTCAACGATCGGGTAGCTCCAGATTTTTAGAGCAAGCTCGATCCGCGACTAATCTCTCTCTCTCTATTTTCCTATTCTCTGGAGTAGTCCTAGCACGACTACGAAGGGGGTTTGGATCTGATCCGGACGTCTAAGACGTGGGTTCTTCTCAAGTGAAACTTTCTACCGCGTGTGATCGACTCGGAGGCGAAAGCGGCTCGGGCGGATCGGTGCGAGGGTGCGAGGCGGCTCAGGGAGATCGGGTCAACGCGGCTCGGCTACGAGGAGCTTCTCAAGACGGTGCGATACATCTTGCCTGCTCCAGGGCCAAGATTCCGGGTATGTGGTTAAGCGTTTTCTAGCGTAGATTTTAATTAGTCGCTTAGTGTAGATCCTTCTTGGGGTGGTCAGACCCACTCCAAGTCGGCATAGATCGGGCTAGGTTCTGGCTCCCCAGAGCCTAGCTAAATAGTTTAGCTAGTGTAGAAATTTGATTTCTGGTTTTTCCGCTGCGCTTTTGTGCCTCCGTGGTCCGTCCGCCTTAGGACGGATACGGATCCAAGCTCTGGGGGTCCGCCAAAACCCCAACACCAACTTGTGTACATTTTATATGTAATCATTGTAAAATAATATACATACATCCAGAAGGTTTTGGTACGAATAAATTAATGAGACATTATCATAAAAATATGAAAATATTATAGCCGGTTCATCTATTACACAACATACTAAAATCTATTTCATAAAATATAGTACCAGAAGCAGAAGAAAATCAAAATGTTGAAAAAGGCTAATATAATAAAGGATTTGTCTCCGGTAATTCGGGGTGTCAAAAAAGCCCACCCGGGCCGGGCCGGGCCGGCCCGGCCCGTGTGGGGGGAAACCCCCGCCCAGCCCGGCCCGCCGGCCCTGGTTTTTTCATTTATTTAAAAATTAAAAAAGAAATATTCTTAAAAATTATGAAAAATTCTAAAAAAATTCTGAAAAAATCTAAAAAGTCTAAATATTAAATTTAAATGTTTTAAAAGTATAAGTAAGTTAAAAATTATATATTACAAATAAAATGTTAAGTGTTAAGTGTTGAAAAATATTATATGTAATATATGTTTAAAAATTATATATTACATGTAAAATGTTAAGTGTTGGAAAAATATTAGTAACTTAGAAAATAAATAGAGTAACTTATAAATAAACAAATATCTTATAAATAAATTTGTAACTTATAAATTTATATAGTAAATGTAACATGTTATGTGTTAGAAAAATATAAGTAACTTATAAAATAAAAATATAAGAAAAATTTTTAATCCCGAATTTCTCGAAGGTCACGGGTTGAATCTTTAAATTTTATTAATTGAAATCTTTTTGAGGGGTGGCATACGTTGGCCAGTCTTATCCCTCATACATTGGCCAAAAAAAATCTAATACACGTAAGAAAATGCTGATACAAGTAAAGAAATCTAGCATCAATTCTCTTCTTCTTCTTCTTCTTCAAAGTATTCAGAAAGGTCAGTTTGATGTTGGATCCTCATTCAACCATGAACCAATCCTTCGCACAAACCGATGCTCCGACTATATCGTCCTTCAGCCTTGATCTCTTGTTTCTAAGAACACGACTACATACACTAAAAGCAGACTCCGAAGCAACAGTAGATAAGTGTACAGCTAACAAATCATGAGCCATGATGGAAAGAATTGGATAACTAATTTTATATTGTTTCCACCATGACATAACATCAAAATGCTCACTATTCAAGGCTTCTTTAGTAAATGGACAAGAATTTGACAAATACGTAGACAGTTCACTAGAAGAACTATATGTGACAACTGTTCTTTGCTTCTTCTTCCCCATAAGCAGACGGAGCCTCCTTGGAGCAGAAGAAGATGCTTGAACAGCAGATATGTGTGCAGAACTCCCAAATCGTGTCTCATATAAAGCAAAAAAGGAATCTTAAGCTACTCTTAAAACTAGCTTTGTGTTCTTCTGCATTAATTATCAGGTTTTCGTAATATGTATCTAATAAGTCAAGTACACATTCCTTTTTAACATGGAGAACAAAAACCTTAGCTAAAGAGTATAGCAAAGGAACTGGATTCGAATACTTACGGAGTTTACTCTCCATTTGTTCAATCATTTCTCTAAGGTGAAGAGTACTAAGGGTCTTATTATCTCTATGTTTTTGTATAACATCAGAAATCAACACTAATTGTTCTAAGCCTAGAACTAATGTGGGGTAGTAAACTCCAGAAAATTTGTGTGTTGATATGTAGAAAATTTCAAAAAAATCATACAGTTCATCTAAAACATGTCACTCATAATCATTAATGTCATAATCATTATTATTTGTAAGGTGTATACTTGCATAATCACTAAGTTGTGTTCTATTCAATTTCATGCAAAGCATCATTAGATACATTGAATTCCACCTATGTGGCACACTAAATTTAAATGCTCGATATGGCAGTTGGTTACTATGACAAAACTATTTGTATTTCCTCTTCCTTTGTGAATTAGTTGTAATTAATAACATAAGGTTTCTTGCCTTTTCAAGATAAATAGAAGTAATTTTAAGTCCATCATACACTACTAAATTTAAAACATGACATGCACAACGATGATGAAAAATTAACACATCTAGATCAGGGTTCAATTGATGTTTTAAATAAGTAATGGCACTATTATTATTAGAGGTATTATCAAAAGTAAATGTAAGAATTTTTTCTGCTATATCATAATCACGACAAATAGAAAGCAAAATCCTAGCAATAACCCCACACGTGTGTCCATGCTCTAACACTTTAAATCCTATAATTCTTTTCTGAATTAGGAATTCATGATCTATAAAATATGTCATAAGACATATGTAAGATCCACCCCAATTTATAGCCATTATATCATAAGTTAAAGAAATCCTAGAGTCCATATTAATAAAAATCTGATGCATGTTAGCTTTTCCTTCGTGAAAAGCATTTATACAATCTTTTTTAAGAGTGTTCCTAGACACTCTTCTAAATGCAGGGTTAAGTGCCAGTTGGTTGAATCTCTCTAATTCGGAGCTTTCACCATAGTTTAATGGCAGTTATTTACTTAAAACTAATCTAGCCATCTCTTTTCTCATTGATTCAGCAGAATATGAGAAATCAGTAAGAAATGTAGATGATGCAGTTAAATTTAAAGTGGTTTGTCTAGCATCTTTTTTGCATGAGATTTCATGTGTCATAATAGATGTGAAGTGCCGGCAGTATGTGCGGCAGCAAAACTAGTTCTGCATATTTTGCAAAAGGCACGAAGTTGTTCGATGACATCTTAATCTTTAACCATTTCACGTGTAAAATTATCCCAAACACTAGACTTTGGTCCTTTTTTGGGTTGTTTGTGTAGGCATATGTGAAGCAGTAGAAGATGTTTGTGCTGGTGAACTAGTGTAAGTGTGTGCATCATGCAAAAAAGGGGATTGTGTAGTCTGTGGGCTAGGATTATTACTAGCTATATATGTCTCATTTTCTTGTGTTTCAGCATCTTCCATCATACGGTCAAAGAAAGGTGTTGCTGAGTCTACCACTCTATTATTACGTGTTAAATTTGCATAATAATCTAGTTCGGCAATGTCATCAAAATTAAGGTTGAGATTAACATGTTTAGAGCCAGAAGGTCCTGCCCATTATGTTAAGTTAAAATTTAAACTAAAGGAACATGATTGACGTTTGATAGAGAGCGCCGAATGAAGACCTGGTATTTACGCAAGAATTGGGCGTGAATGGAGCTGATTGGAGATTGTTGCACCGTAACCGTAAGAGGAAGCTTGATGAATGTTAAGTGAGGGAAGCTTGATGAATGTTGAGTGAGGGAAGAGATGTGTGTATAAATTTAGAAAATAGGATGATATTGAGAATTTGAGAGAGGGAATAGATTAGATATGAGTATAGAAAATGGGAGGGGGAGGGTGTGTATTTATATATGTTAGGAGGAGAAAAAACAAAAAACAAAAATTTAACTTAATTTTGCTCGTTGGCAAATTTACGCCCGGCCCGGCCCGGGCCGGGGACCCCATCCCAGCCCGGGCCCAGGCCGGTCAACGGTCCGTTGACCAGCCCCTGGGGCCGGGCCGGACCGACGGGCCTCCGGGCCGTTTTGCCACCTTGACCGGTAATGCCCTAACTTGGCACATTTTACAACAAAAATATTTTTCGCACTGTGTAATTATTGTAAAATAATATACAAACATAAATGATGAGTTGGGACAATTACTTTAATGTGATATTATGATAAAAGGCACAAAGATTAAAAATGACAGCTGATCCATTTACTACATAATTGTTGTGAACGGTTGCTTAATCGTAGTTGGTTGAGATTCTGGGCTATCCTAGAGATAGGCCCATATCTTTGTAGCCCATATTTGTATTCTCCCCTCTTACCCATAAATAAAGAGCTGGGGGCTCTTCCCCCAGTAGTTGATTCATAACACGTTATCAGCACGAGCCTCTAAAAATTTTCCACAAAAATTTCTTTACGATCGTTGCGAAGGCGAAGGGAGATGGTAGATCCACGCACGCAGTGCAAGGCTTCCTCAATCGACCATCGTCATCCACGTAGGCTTCGTTCAACCGTCGCTATATCCGGAGGACGGATATAGAGGTAAAAAATTGCTTTAAACGATGTTTTTATCATACGTATGATAGATTTGCCATTTGATCTCGTAAGATCGATATGGGGATTGATTGTCGCCTTGAAAACAACAAATCTATTTACCTAAAAACTTGTTTTTTACCCCTTCCAAACCCACCCCTGCCGCCACATACCCCCCCCTCCCCCCTCCCCCCCGTCGAAGGGGAGGGCGCGGCTCGCCCCGCCGCCGCACTCCCCCCGCCGTAGGGGGGCGCGGCTCGCCCCGTCGCCACACACCCCCTGCCGTAGGGGGTGCGGCTTGCCCCGCCACCGCATACACCCCCACCGTAGGGGGGAGCGCGGCTCGCCTACGCCGCCTCGAACCCCCCCCCCCCCCCCCCCGTCGTAAAGGGGGGACGGCGGCTTTTTTCGCCGCTTCAAGGAAACACCCCCCCCCCCGAAGGGGGGAACGGCGGTTCTCCGCCGACGCGAGGCGAACCCCCCCCCCGAAGGGGGGTATGACGGCTTCTCGCCGTCGATAGGCGAAACCCCCCCCCCCCAAGGGGGGTACGATGGCTTCCCGTCGTCGATAGGCGAACCCCCCACCGAAGGGGGTACGGCGGTTCCCGCCATCACGATGCGAACCCCCCCTAGAGGAGGGAACGGTGGTTCTCCGCCGTCGTGAGGCGACCCCCCCAAAGGGGGGTACGACGGCTTTTTGTCGTCGAAAGTCGAACCCCCCCCCCCCCCGAAAGGGGATACGGCGGCTTCCTGCCGTCGCGATGTGAACCCCCCCGGAGGGGGGAACGGTGGTTCTTAGCCGTCGTGAGGCGAACCCCCCCCCCCCCCGAAGGGGGTACGACGGTGCGAACCCCCCCGAAGGGGGGTACGGCGGCTTCCTGCCGTTGCAATGCGAACCCCCCCCCCCGGAGGAGGGAACGGCGGTCCCCCGCCGTCGCGAGGCAAACCCCCCCCCCCCCCCCGAAGGGGGGAAAGGCGGTCCTCTGCTGCCGTAGGTCGCCCCCCCCGAAGGGGGGTACGGCGGCTGACGTCGTCACGATGAAAGCCCCCCCCCCCCGAAGGGGGGTGCAGCGGCTTTCCCGTTGCTGCCAATACGCCCCCCCCCCCCCCCCCCCCCCCCCCCGAAGGGGGGCTGCGGCCCTCGCGTCGCCACATGCCACCGCCCCCCTCTATAAGGGGCGGCACCGCCCTTCCCCCCGCCAGCCGCCGCCTAGCAGCTAACCTAGGGGGCGGCGGCGGCTAACCTAGCCGCCGCCGCCCTTACTTGGGCCTGAAGCCCAAAAACCAAAAAAACAGCCTTGTGGGCCTGAAGCCCACAGGCAGACCGTGGACCTCAGGCACGCAGGCAAAACACACAAAAAATATTTTGGGGGAACAAAGATAAAAGCTACGTAAGAGGCTTTTTGGGCTAAAAATTTGAGAAAAATTGGCGTTTTTGGCAACCAGGAAAGTTAATGTAAAAAGTGGGTTCCTGGGAACCTTTGGGACTCTTTTTGGGGATAAGCTAATAAGGAAAACTTTTCCTTCTGGTAGAACATGTTTAACTATTTGAGCTCTTTTCCAATTTTTGGATAAACTCAACCTGCACAACCATCCATTGACGGATTTCTTCTTAAAATCATTATTTCATATGATACATCACTGGCTTATTCTGCGGATATTTTATGCATGGCTGTCCATTATATTTAAAGCTTACTAATTAGGAAGATCCTGCAACCGCTCTGCCGTTAGTTAACTAACCTAACGGTGTATGGCGTTGCCCAGTCGTCCAATAATTATTAAGTGATTAAATAATTTATCCTCATGCGAATATAACTGCCTGCGATGTCTGTGAATGAAAATGTTGATGAGTACAATATTTCTGCATGAATGGCTAAATGTGGTTTTTGGATCGGCTGTTTAAGTCCCACTTTTTATTCCCGCACCTTTCTTTTAATTTTAAGAGAAATTGTAGTGAGGAATCTATGTAAATGTCAAAAAAAGAAGGATAACTTCCATAGAGACGGAGGCCACAATTGAAGCTGCAGATATCATATGGGACCCACGGGGTTTCCAAAGTTGTACTTTCCTTTTAAGCTGCAAATTGTGTAATATGGAGTGTATGGACTTTGGACTCTTTTTATGTGGGACTGGCCGATTCATGCATTTAGCCCCTCATTAAATATTGCCTCCGCATGAAAATGTTTTCTTTGATTAAAATATTAATTCATGCATGTTTGTGCTCTGCTAGATAAATGGCTAAAATTGCAATCGTTGATTTCGAAGTGCTGATGCATCAGGTAGAAACTATCTAAGCTGGCAGCTAGATGTAAAGTTTCATCTGCGGGCAAAGTCCCTCATTGCTGCTGTAACAGAAAAAGAAAATGTTAGCGATATAGAGAAGGCGCAAGTCATCATCTATATTCGCCGCCATGTCGACAAGACCTTAAAGGTTGAATACGTTACGGTCAAAGATCCACTTGAGCTGTGGACTGCCCTTGAGGACAGGTATAAACATCAGAAAGATATTGTACTCCCAAGGGCACGATATGAGTGGGAGAACCTGAGACTGCATGACTTTAAGTCCATTGCTGAGTACAACTCAGCACTCTTTAGCATCACCTCATGCCTGAAGTTGTGTGGCGAGAAAGTCTCAGAAGATCGCATGCTGGAAAAGACATATACGTCCTTCCATGAAAAAGATGTGATACTCATGCAGCAATACCGTGAATGCAAGTTCACCAAGTATTCTGAGCTACTGTCATGTTTACTCATGGCCGAGCAAAACAGAGAGCTTCTTCTCGCCACTCACAATATGCGCCCTCCCGGCACTGCCCCTCTACCAGAAGCTCACCATACCTCTTCCTTCAAAAAGAAGAGCGATAATAAAAGAAAAGAAAGACCACAGAAAGGGGGACAACAGAAAAAAACCAAGGGCCATGTACAGCAGCAGCGAAAAAATGAAGGGAAGCGCAAGTTTACCTGGCGCAGGAATGACAACAAGAAAAATGATGCACCCCCACCCAAGAGGGATTGGGAAGACCAGTGCCACAGCTGTGGCATGAAAGGCCACTGGTCTAGAGTGTGCAGGACCCCTCTACATCTCCAGGAGCTTTATAAACAAAGCAAGAAAAAGAATGCTAAATCAAACCTGGTGGCAGCGAACAATGCAGTCAAGTTCACAGTAAAAGACTTCGAATCAGATGACATGCTTGATCAGCCTACTTTATTTATCTTAGCATTTTATTCAGAACAATTTACCTTATGAGAGCTTTTTGATGTAATTTGATTTCCTTGAATAAAATTTAGTTTCTGAATGCAAATGTATTACTCATCTTTTTAGATGGAATGATCTCATGACTGCTTGGTAGACAGTGCTTCGACACATACGATCCTTCAGCACAAATGCTATTTTCATAGCATTACACCGTATAAGAGCCCTGTAAATACCATTTCAGGGCCATCGGATATAATTGAAGGTTCTGTAAATGCAACATTGTTGCTTCTCAAAGGAACAGAAATTAAAATTAAAGATGCAATATACTCTCCGAATTCCAAGTGAAACTTACTGAGTTTCAAAGATATACGTCTAAATGGTTCCACTTGGAAACAGCAAATGTAAAAGAAAATGAATTAATGTATGTAACGTCTCAAGAAAATGGAGTTAAAACCATACTTGAACGTTTTGAGAGCCTCTCCTCGGGCCTCTACCGTACAAAGATTCGGAGAGAGGAAACAAATCTGACGAAGCACCTGAAGTGTCCGATATCAGCCAAATTTTTACTTTGGCATGATCGACTTGGCCACCCTGGATCTGTGATGATGCACCGCATCTTATCACAATCCCATAGGCATAACCTGAAGAACCAGAAGATTCTTCAAAAGGGAGAATTCCCTTGTGTACCCTGCTTCAAGGGTAAATTAATAACAAGGCCATCACCACTTAAAGTGGATATTGAGTCTCCAAGCTTCCTCGAAAGAATACACGGAGACATATGTGGACCCATCCACCCCCTAGTGGGCCTTTTCGGTACTTCATGGGACTGATTGATGCATCTTCGAAATACTCGTATGTGTGTCTACTTTCAACCCACAACTTAGCTTTTCTAAAGCTCTTGGCACAAATAATAAAGTTGCGAGCGCATTTTCCAGACAATCAAATAAAGAAAATACGTCTGGATAATGCGGGGGAATTTACCTCTTAGTCATTTCAAGAATACTGCCAGGCAACGGGAATAGAAATTGAACATCTGGTGCAGCATGTTCACACCCAGAACGGGTTAGCTGAGTCGCTAATTAAAAGACTCCAATGGATTGCACGTCCATTGCTAATGAAATCCCAGTTGCCGGTTGATACATAGGGACATGCAATTCTGCATGCTGCATCACTAATAAGAATAAGACCCTCAGGAGGTCAGGGTCTCTCTCCAATGCAACTTGCATATGGAACGCCGCCGAACATTTCTCACTTGAGAATCTTTGGCTGCGCAGTTTATATCTCCATCGCTCCACCCCAGAGGACCAAGATGGGCCCTCAACGTCGCCTAGGTATTTATGTAGGGTTTGACTCACCCTCCATTATAAGATACCTAAAACCCCAAACGGGGGACACTTTTAAGGCACGACTTGAAGACTGTGACTTTGATGAGTCATACTTCCCCAAAATGGGCCTAGACATTGAAAAGTCTGGCACGAAGCAAATGTTAACGTGGGATACAAAAAGTTTGACCCACTACGACCCGGTAACAAAACAATGTGATGATGAGATCCTAAATATCTTACACATCCAAAACACAATTCATAGATTACCGGACTCGTTTACTGACAACCAGAAGATTATCAATTCACACATCCTTGCTGCAAATACTCCAGCTAGGATTGACATCCCAAAAGATGGATACAATCCACCAGTAGCAGAAGTGGCTGCACCTCAACAGAAAAGAGGCAGACCACCAGGCTCCAAGGATAAAAATCCAAGAAAAAGAAAAATATCAGGAGACCTTGGGACAATACCCCCACAGAGAAACGAGCTCGTGTCCATACCCTCTCCCCTCCCAGAATCCACTGCAGAGGAACTGCCGGGAGAAACTGAAATATCATTAAATTATGTACGTGCAGGGGAGGTATTGGACAGAAAGAGTACAGTTGTCAACGATGACTTCGCGTTTCACATTGCTATTCACGTCGCCAGAAGCGACGATGATCATGACCCACATTCCATTGCTGAATACAAACGTAGAAATGACTGACCAAAGTGGAATCAGGCAATAGAAGTTGAGCTGGACTCGCTTCAGAAACGCAAAGTCTTTGGAAAAATAGTCCAGACACCTACCGGTGTCAAACCTATGGGATACAAGTGGGTATTCGTAAGAAAAAGAAACGAAAATAATGAGATCGCACGCTACAAAGGTAGACTTGTAGCACAAGGATTTTCCCAAAGACCGGGTATTGAATATAACGAAACATACTCCCCGGTCATGGATGCGATCACTTTCAGATTCCTGATAAGCTTAACAGCAAAGGAAGGCCTAGATATGCATCTAATGGATGTTGTGACTGCATATCTATATGGCAATCTCGACAAGGAGATATACATAAAACTTCCTGATGGCTTCTTAATACCTACTGAACTAAAAGATAGATCTCGGGAAGTCTACTCTGTTAAGCTACAAAGATCATTGTATGGTCTAAAACAATCGGGAAAAATGTGGTATAACAGACTCAGTGAATTCCTTGTTCAGCAAGGATTCAATAACAATGAATTCCGCCCTTGTATCTTCATAAGAACAAAGGGAAAAGGACTCGTAATAATCACTGTCTACGTAGATGATCTAAATCTCAT
Source organism: Scilla litardierei (assembly GCA_030789695.1). Classification (NCBI taxonomy): domain Eukaryota; kingdom Viridiplantae; phylum Streptophyta; class Magnoliopsida; order Asparagales; family Asparagaceae; genus Scilla; species Scilla litardierei. The sequence continues at coordinate 66,046,728 of CM061131.1, forward strand.
CGGATCTCCTGAAGAGATCGCTGAGATATCTGTAAGCCTAACAAAACAATTTGAAATGAAAGACCTAGGCAAAACGAAATTCTGCCTTGGCTTACAGATTGAACATCTAAAAGATGGAATCCTATTACATCAAACCACATACACGAAGAAAATGTTGCAAAGATTCTATATGGACCAATGTCATCCACTAAGTACACCTATGGTTGTATGATCTTTGGATGCACATAAAGACCCCTTCCGGTCGCTGGAAGAGGGGGACGATATACTTGGTCCAGAAGTCCCTTATCTAAGTGCCATCAGAGCACTCCTATATCTGGTAAACTGCACGTGTCCCGATATAGCGTTCGCAGTAAATTTACTAGCCAGATACAATGCAGCACCCACACAGCGCCACTGGACCGGGGTTAAGCACCGTCTGCGCTACCTCCAAGGGTCTACAGATTTGGGACTCTTCTACAAAAATGGAATATCCTCCACACTTGCTGGTTATGCTGATGCAGGTTACCTGTCTGATCCCCACAACACGAAGTCACAGACTGGGTACGTGTTTACCTATGGAGGGACAGCCATTTTCTGGAGATCCATCAAGCAAACCTTGACGGCAACCTCATCCAATCACTCAGAGATCATTGTCATCCATGAAGCGAGCAGAGAATGCATATGGTTACGCTCAGTTGTCTACCACATCCTGTCTACGACCGGACTAAAGACTGGAGATCTCGAACCTACTACAATGTTTGAGGACAATGCTACTTGCATAGCTCAGTTACGAGGTGGCTTCATCAAAGGCAAGAGAACAAAGCACATTTCACCAAAGTTCTTATGGACGCACGAGCTACAGAGAGATGGCAAGATCGACATCAGCCAAGTGCAATCATGTGACAATTTGGCAGACTTGTTCACTAAAGCCCTTCCTACTGCCACTTTAGGAAGCTTGTACAAAGGATTGGGATGAGACGCCTAAGAGATCTGAAAGCTTGAGAGCTTGTTCAGATCAGGTGGAGTTAGGAAGAGTTTGTACTCTTTTTCCTTAACTATGGTTTTTTTCACAGGGTTTTTCATAGCTAAAGGTTTTAACGAGGCAAATCTCACCAACTCAGGATCCTAAAGTATCCACCCCATGTGAGACTCTCCTATGCTCAGAATCCTGAAGTATTCACGAGCAGAGTCCACACCTATGGCTGGATAAGGGGGAGTGTTGTGAACGGTTGCTTAACCGTAGTTGGTTGAGATTCCGGGCTATCCTAGAGATAGGCCCATATCTTTGTAGCCCATATTTGTATTCTCCCCTCTTACCTATAAATAAAGAGCTGGGGGCTCTTCCCCCAGTAGTTGATTCATAACAATAATCAAATTTGTGACGATGACATACCAAATATCAATTTTGATAGTTTAGCCTGGTGAAAACACCAAAGATCCTCATATCATGTGATTTTTTCATCTGCCGCTTGATTTACTAACCATTCTACGGTTTCCAGTAGCATTTGAACGAAATTTTTGTGCATGTGGCAACGTACTTAACGAGGAACTACCTTAAAATGGTTCATGTGCAACAGAGAAGGCGATTATTGACAATTTTGAAAGAATCTGCAACAATGATGAAGAGTATTTAACTTACTATTATAAAATTGTAAAAATGTATTGTGGGATACATATGAACCCGCATGTGATGTTGTCCATAATGTGAATAAATAATTTTTTGTGTTATTAATAATATTTTAAAATGTATTTAAAATAACTTGTGTTAATTTTTGTGTTTGTAACAAGTTCTTATTGTTATTATTGTTATTATGAATCATCATCATCTGGGGAGGAGCCCCCAGCTTTTTATTTATAGCAGGAGAGTATAAAGTAGGATACAATAGATACGATCTTATCTTATAAATAAGACGTAATCTTTAATATAAATCTATCATCAACATCCATTCACAACACTCCCCCTTATCCAACCATAAGTGTGCACTCTGCTCATAAATACTTCAGGATTCTGAGTGTAATAAGAGTCTCACATGATGGGGTGGATACTTCAGGATCCTGAGTTTTTGAGGTTTGTCTCGTTAAACCCTTTAGCTTTGGAAACCCCTGTGGGAAAACCCATAGTTAAGGAAAAAGAGTACAAACACTTTCTAACTCCCCATGATCTGTGCAAGCACTCAGGCTTTCAGATCTCTTAGGTGCCTCATACCAATTTTCTGTACAAACTTCCTAAAGGTAGTAATAGGAAGAGATTTAGTGAACTAGTCTGTCAGGTTGTCACATGATTTTACTTGTCTGACGTCGATCTCGCCATCTCTTTGTAGTTCATGCGTCCAGAAGAATTTAGGGGAAATATGCTTCGTTCTGTCGCCTTTGATGTAGCCACCTTGTAGCCAAGCAATGCAAGCAGCATTGTCCTCGAACATGGTAGTAGGTTCAAGGTCCCAGTCTTCAATCCGGTCATCACCAGGATGTGATTTACAACTGACTGTAGCCAGACACATTCTCTGCTTGCTTCATGGATTGCGATGATCTCTGAGTGATTGGATGAGGTCGTCGTCATGGTTTGCTTGACGAATCTCTAGGAAATGGCTGTCCCACCATAGGTAAACACGTACCCTATCCGTGACTTTGCATTGTGGGGATCAAATATGTAACCTGCATCAGCATAACCAACAAGTATGGATGATAATCTATTTTTATAAAAGAGTCCCAAATCGGTTGACCCTTGAAGGTAGCACAGAAGGTGCTTAAACCCTGTCCAATGGTGCTGCGTATGTGTTGCACTATATCTGTCTAGTAAATTTACTGCAAATGCTAAATCGGGATGCGTGCAGTTGGCCAGGTATAAGAGTGCTCCAATAGCACTCAGATAAGGGACTTCTGGACCAAGTATATCATCCCTCTCTTCCAGCGGCTGAAAGGGGTCTTTATGTGCATCCAGCGATCGTACCACTAAATGTGTACTAAGTGGATGACATTGGTCCATATGAAATATTTGCAACATTTTCTTCGTATATGTGGTTTCGTGTAATAGGTTTTCGTCTTTTAGATGTTCAATCGATAAGCCAAGGCAAAATTTTGTTTTGCCTATGTCTTTCATTTCGAATTCTTTTGTCATGCTTACATATATCTCAGTGATCTCTTCAGGAGATACAATGAGGTTCAAATCGTCTACGTGGACTACTATTATGACAAATCATTTTCCCTTTGATCTTATAAAGATGCAAATGCAGACTTCATTATTGTTGAATCCTTGTTGTACAATGAAGTCACTCAGTCTATTGTACCACATTTTTCCCGATTATTTAAGACCATACAATGATCTTTGAAGCTTAACAGAGTACACATCCCGAGGTCTATCTTTTAATTCAACAGGCATTGAAAAGCAATCAGGAAGTTTCATGTATATCTCCTTATCGAGATTACCGTATAGATATGCAATCAAAACATCCATTAGCTGCATATCTAGATCTTCCTTTGCTGTTAAGCTTATCAGAAATCGAAAAGTGATCGCATCCATTACCGGGGAGTATGTTTCATCATAGTCAATACCTTGTCTTTAGAAAAATCCTTGTGCTACAAGCCTTGCTTTGCAGCATGCGATCTCATTATTTTCATTTCTTTTTCTCACTAATACACATTTGTATCCCACAGGTTTGACACCAATCGGTGTCTGGACTATTTGAACAAAGACTTTGCATTTCTTAAGCGAGTCCAGCTCAGCTTCTATTTCCGGATTCCACTTTGGCCAATCATTTCTTTGTTTGCATTCAGCAATAGAATGTGGATCATGATCATCGTCACTTCCAGTGACGTGAATGGAAATATGAAATGCGAAGTCATCGTCGACAACTGTACTCTTTCTGTCCAACACCTCCCATGTACGTATATAATTTAATGATATTTCAATTTCTCCCGGCATTTCATCTGCAGTGGATTCCAGGAGGGGTGAGGGTATGGACATGAGCTCATTTCTCTATGGGGGTATCGTCCCAAGGTCTATAGGTATTTTTATTTTTCTTGGATTTTTATCCTTGGAGCCTGGTGGTATGCCTCTTTTCTGTTGAGGAGCAGCCACTTCTGCTGCTGGTGGATTGCATCCATTCTCGGGGATGTCAATTGACGTGTGTTCATATTTCACCTTTTGTACACGCTCTTCATCGTGTTTTCATGTGTTTCATCTCCTTCCATGTTGTATATATCACATGTTGGTTCATATTGACTATTGAGTGTATTGTTTGTATTTCATGTAAATGTCGGCATTTCGGTGTCTTCTGGAGTCAACCTTGCATGTCGGGACCAAAGCGCGCTTATACGGCAAAGATCCGATGGACAAAGATGAGTATTTGAGGTTTTGGAGCCTCAACCAATCGGGTGGACAGACCCACCCGATCGGTTCGTGCACGCGTATCAGACCCAAGCAGAAAGCAGCAATGAGGCAAACCCCAACCGATCAGTTCAGTGATCGGTTGGATGCGACAGTCTTCTCTGTTTTTAGTGCCAAAGCCACCCGATCGATTGGCTTCCCTACCGATCGGGTCATCCCCTCGGGTCATCTTGGGGAAGAACTCACCTGACCGGTTGACACTTCAACCGATTGGGTGGCCTTTTCTTCCCCTTTCGTGTACTGCTGCTCATTCATTGAAGATCTGCTATCATTCCAGTGGGAGTTTTGGTGATCTCTTATTTTTCTAGCGTCGGCATCATCATTAGCTTTCCAGCGATAGGTCGCATGCCTAAATCCGATTTTTCTACATTTTTCTGGAATTTTCTGAGCACAACTGGGTGCTGAAATTCTGAGCTGTCTGGAATTTGAACTTCAACCAATCGGGAGGGCTATCCAACCGATCGGTTCTGATCATTTTCAGAATTTTAGTATCTCTATTTGCTTCCACTCGATCGGTTGAACTTCCAACCGATCGGGTGGCCCTTTTTCAGCAGTTTTAATGGGGTTTTGGACCCGAACTATTAGGGTTTTGTGGGGGCCTATAAATATGAGATTGTGCACGACTTGTAAATGGTTCTTCCCTATTTTTCCAGGAGCTTACAGCCCCTTTCATGGGAGCTTTAGATAAGTTTAGATTAGTGTTTCTCTTTCAATAAATCTTGTAATGGATTGATGGATTCTAATGCAAGATAAGTATTTTTTTCTCTTATTTCCAGTGCTTTGTGTTATTTTCAATAAGCTTGATGACGAATGTTTGTTTGCATTTATTATTGCTTGCTATCATGTTCTTCATCATTGAGTAGTTCTTGATGAACCCTAATATGGGGTAGAGTAAGATTGATGCTTGGGATATTTTATTTGACTTGATTGCATGGCAAGTGTTTGATGGAATGTGTCAATGGGGATGTCTAGCAATCTGAGACCAATCCGTATGGCAACACACTAGTTGGAGTTGGGGGTTGGGCTCCGGATGCTTGTCCCGTCAAGATCTGCTTTGATGTATTGCTAGAAATCACATTCGACCTATTTGGCCATTAGGGTTACGCTAGGGCATTTTATTGTCATTGGCAGGAGAAAGACCACCTTTGACCGTCGGGCCAAGGGAAAATAAAATGGGAGTTAGATTCTCTAGCCATAGCTCACGCCCTAGCGTTGACATTGAGTCCTTGCACGTGGGAACGGCTTGAACGAAATGTTGGGAGCTATCATTGTGGCATTAATGCTCTCGGTAGCGGAGGGTGTTGGACATGGGAATGCCCACCGTCCGAAACCGGGTAGACCTAGCGTATCATCCTGGGCACCGACCGGAATATCGGGCCCATGGGGCACTAGGTACCACCTTTTGGGGCAATGTCTCACCCTGGGTCGAGTCGAATACCAAGTGTCATGAGTGCTCTAGCCCGTGTTACCGGGGATTCATTTCTTCTCTTTTTATTTCTTTCCTTTATTTCTACACTACCTACTCATATCATCCGCGTAGCTCTCACACAACCTAGGCGAGGCTAGTAGCCTTCAAGCCATCCATCTCCTTGTGTTCGATATACCCGCACCCTACACTAACCGTGCACTTGCGGTAAAACAACACCGCACCCTAATCATAAACGTGGCGCCTGTCAAGTTTTTGGCGTCGTTGTCGTGGAGGCAACGTGCTTGTTTTCATTTAGGACCTAGTAATCCCTGAGACTAGCTTATGAATGCGGTCGCTAGACTGCGTTTTATCCAAAAATTATAAAAATTTCAATAAACAGATTCTTTCCCTGCCACCATTATCAATTTGTGTTATTCCTTGTACCACTAACGCGCTTGTCGTAACCAAAATTTTTGTTTGTCGGGTGAATTATGTGGATGTTCGATGGATCATACATCAGGAATTTTGATGCTTACACGCCATAGGGTACTTAGATGGGGGGATATGAGAATTATCCGCAGGTCGTCGTAGTTTGCGAAGCTGGTGAGATGCAGGGACATACGGCCATCCAATGCCAATTCAGTGCCCAACCCTACACCCCACACTCATATACCCAAAACCTATATCAAGAACCCTCCCATCCTTACCCCCAAATTTACACACCCCATCCTCCGCCAAAATCGATCCTTGAATTATTCTTGGAAAACTCAATTGCAACTCAAATGCAATGGACATCGCCTCCACTGTAATTTTAGCCTGTATGGATCAATACACTAGATGGGGGATGAATAGTGTATATAATAAATATGTTGCAAATAAAACGTTACTGATATTTGCAAAGATGGCACAGAAATAAAATGACAAGTATTGAAAATAAATAAATCGCAAACACAGAAATTTATCCTGGTTCGGATCCTCTTGATCCTACTCCAGTCCTCTACTCCCAGTAGAGATTTTCAATCCATTATAATCACTTGCCCCGCAAGCACAAACTTACAAAAATGGTGACACTCCCCGTGTCCCAAACTATGTACAATCTCTAAACAGAGATTCAAACCTGTTAAATAATGAAATAGAAAAACACATATAGCCTTGTTATGAATTTAGAATGAAATTCAAGGATGGTGTTTAGAGAGAGACTTCAAGATGTATATGATATGTAATGAAGAACAATACTTGAAGTTCTCTGGTTCATAAAAGAAGAGAGAGAACAATTGATTTCTTCTTGCAATTATGAACACAAACAACTTTCCAAAATGATGTTAAAAAGGGCAAAATTGCTTTAAGGAAGAAAACTTCAATTTCCAAAAGATCTATGATTAAGAATCTTGACATTCTTCCGTTCTCATAAGAAGAGAGAAATCTATGGATTTCTTCTTGCAAATGAGAATGAGAACAACTAAGGCAAGATTGCTTAGAATCAACAATTCTAGAAAAGAGAGAAAGAGGAAAGTTGTGTGTCTTGAAAGAGAGGGTATACCCCTTTATTTATAGTGTTTAGGGACGGGTGGAGAGTGGGAGGAACGTTGCAAAACGGTCATGAACCGTCCCTAAAAATTTGGGGTCAAAACGGCTAGTTCTGAAATTGGTCGACCAAAATGACCACATTGGTCGACCAAAATTTAGAGAGAGAATTTTGACCGTTGGATGACAGTTCCAGAATCTATACGGTTATGGGAGTTTGAATATGTAATCCCATAGTCAAATTCGTAGGTTTAAAATTGGTCGACCAAAATGGGGTTATTGGTTGCCAATTTTCAAAGTCGCGAATTTTCGAAATTAGGAAGTGTAGATCTCTGAGTAATGGAACCTAGATGACTAAGACATATTATCACAAGGCTTTGTGACTCTAATAAAGTAAATTTTACATTGATTACATAAAGCCGTAGATAGGACTGCATCTGCAACTGAATCTGAGAAGCTTCTTTGCCGGGGATCCTTATCAAGTGATTATATATCCAAGTCGTGGATTAGGTGCATTTGCCTTTTCAGCTTCATGAATGATATATCCGTTTGAATACGCATGAAGATATTTGATTGTGTGGAACTCAGCATTGATTTGTATCTGCATACATAGAGTTAGTAGCACTGAATGTGTTTGTCATATCAAAACCATATGGGAATAGAAATATGGAATTATGAAATTCCAACATTCTCCCCCTTTTTGATGATGACAAACATGAAATATATATATATATATATAATTGAACATATTTGATATACTCCCCCTGAGTATGTGGAGTTTGTGAATACGCCCCCTGAGTAGATGAAATATATTCTCCCCCTTTGGAATCCTCAAAAAGAGGCAAATAAGAGTTAGCCCAAAAAGAAGCTAGAAATATTTGTGAATGCCAAATATGGAGTGTAGAGGCCGAAAAAGAACATGCCATTATATGTCGGCCAAATATAAAGAAATTAGGAGTGGAGAGGCCGAATAAGGAGCAGGCCATTTAAAAAACAATGAATTGGCAAACCATTTAAAAATAAGCAGTGGGAAGGCCACTTAAAAATTAAGAAGAGGTAGGCCAGGAAAAAAACAGATAAGGTCAGGCCGAAAAAATGGAATATGCCCAATTGTGATACATGGTGATACTTAAGAAAAATAAAAAACACTTGTGAATTATGAGAGTCAAAAACTTCACAGTATAAATAAATATGGGCAAGTATGAATCAAAAACCGCACATGATGAATCAAAAACTTTACAGAAGTAATAATTTCAAAATGGCCAAGTGAGGAAAACGGAAGGAAGCATAGAGTCATAATAGTGGCCTAAACAAAGCTGTGGCAATGAATAGAGAAGTCCATATGTAGAAAAGGAATAGAGAAGTCCTGCCTGCATAAGATATTCCAAAACATAGGACAAAGCAGAGAACACATATATAAGAATAAACATGAACAGAGTACAGCACAAAAACAAATATCAAAATATAACCAATGGACATATCCAAAAGAAAATTTGCAAAAAGAAGTACTAAGAAGCTAGCACCAAATGAACATTCAGAAGAACAGCCTGAGTACTGAAGTAACACAAAGATACTTACAGAACATCTAAAAAATCTATCCAGAGAAACAAGTATAGAAAAGTAGTCAAATAGTAACATACGAAGTAAAAGACAGAGGAACTACATATACAGCCCATAGTCTAAACCGAGTAACAATACCAACAACTAGGCAAGACCAAGAAACCAACATAGGATTATCACCAAACTCCAATGAAACTAGTACCCAAACATAAACAGAATATCCAAATGAGTACCAAACAACAGAACAACAAAACCCAAAGTTCTACAGGACAGTATAGACAAAGTATTGAAAATACAATGACAAACCAGATTGAGTACAGACTAGCATATCAAAGTTCTGAAAATACAACGACAACCCATATCGGTTACAGACTAGCATTGCAAAGATCTGAAAATACGACTACAATCCACATCGGTTACATACCCAAAAGTGGCATAGCAAAACATCAAAACAGGACTAGTACAGAAGCGGAAAGTATAACCAAAATACGACCAAGCAACAACCATCTGAAGCCACTGAAACCAACATCTGAGACAACACCAGGAAACCTATGAAAACAGCGACCGATATCTGAAACATATCCAAAGGGGCAAGGAAGATCTAAGGCTGAGAGGACGGCTCAGGAGGGGAGGTCAGTGTGTCGGACGATGGGCGATGGACACGGAAATGCAGAGACTCAAAATGAGTAGCAATCGTGGCTACGGCTATCTGAAGCGATTCCATCATCTTGTTATGTTCACGCATGGTATGATCGCTGGAACTCATATGAGACTGAAGGCCGCGGAATCCATCATGCATTTCATTTCTAATATCAGAAAAACCATGTGTAATGGAATGGAGGAGAGCATGGACCTCACCAAGTAATTCATCACCATGGGAGGAGGATGGTGTAACTGGAGTGCTAGGGGAAGCACCAGAGTGAGAATACCGCTTTCTGACAGGAACACGACCACGGGCGCGAGAAGAGGAGCCGGGGGTATGGGTGCTAGGAGTGGGATGGGTGCTAGGAGTGGTATGGGGTCGGGGAGAGCGGGTACGGGTGCGAGGAGAGCGAGACATGGAGCGGGTAGTAGGACGTGATGGAATGGGAGATGTGTCATGGACTGAGGCATCGGCATTGTCGTCTTCTTCAGGATCAGAAGTGTCAGAAATAACTAACTGCATAGGTGTAAGTGTCTCAGAGTTGAAATCTATTGGGTTAAGGAGCGGGACTGAATTGGAAAAAGGAACCTGAAACGCCTCAAGGATCCGAGTGATAAGAGAAGGCAAGAAAATGTGAGAGCGGATAGGTTTGACCAATATTTCCAAAAGAACAGAACCCCAATCTACCGGAAGCTCGCCCATCAAGGCATATAAGCAACGAGCGGTCTTTGTACTGACGTAATTTAGGGGACCGATCTTTGGGGTGAGGTTGGTGGGGATTATCTTAACCATCATGCGGGCAGGGGGATGAAGGGTGGCAGCGGAATGCTTTGGGCTGAAATCGGTGGACAACAGAAGCTTAATGGCTGGGTCAGTGAGATTTTCGGGGAGAGGATGGACATGGGTCGGGGGTAAATTCAGAAGCCGAGAAAGCATCAGGCCAGTCAACCGGAAGTAAAATCCATTGACAATGGTGGTGATCGAAAGCATACCAGCCTGCGTGGAGGAATCCAAATTCGCATAGAATTCTCGGACGAGAGTAGGGAAGTAAGGAGTGCGGTTGGCAGTCGACCAGAGAGAGACTAGGCCGACGGATCGGAGAGGGCCGAAGATCCGGGAGAAGCCATGATCGTTGAAATCCACATGGCGTTCCGGATGGAATGGAAGGTTCTCCATGAGGCGAAAGTGCTGGGTAGCCGCCGGAGAACAGAAATAAGCCGGAGAGGCCGTCGCAACGAAGTCGAGGGAGCGCGGATCCATCGGTGGTGAGGGTGAAAATAGCGTCGATCGAAGGTAGGCAGAGCTGATCGAGAGAAAGGCATCGATGAGAGGTCGGATTAGAGGGGGCGCCGGTGAGATTGGGGGCGGAGCCGTCGAAATCGTTGGTCGGGAAGAGGGAGGGCGGCGGAGGGTCAATCGAGGAAAAGAGAGGGAAGATCGGCAACGGGGGCTGTGGGTTTGAGGGAGGCGCCAGCGAGATGTCGGGTGGAGGCCGGCGATTTGGGCTAGTCGGTGGAGATTTGGGAAGAGAGGAGGCCGGCGAAATTTGGGGGGAAAATGAGGCTTCGGGAAAAAAATAACTCTTGGGAAGATATTTTGGATGTGAGTCCCTAGGTATGAATTAAATAGGAAGAATAAATTCAGTTAAGGGAAGTTTGGGAAACTGAATTTGTTCAATCGGCAGAGGAGTTGTGAAAACTGATCAAAATTTGAAAACGAAAGGATGTGTTCAGTTTGGTAACGACAAATGGAGGGAACTGTTAACGAAAATAAGCGGGAAGACGAAGTAGTTACCAAAAAAAATTCGACAATTGACGACCAATAGTGGTGAATTGGTCGACCAATTTTAAAAAACAGCCAAAAAATTTTAAAAAATTCCAAATAAATTGTGTCATAAGTCAGATTCACTAATAATCCCTAAATTCCTACGAAGCTTAATAAAAGTCTCTTCTTTTAATGGTTTAGTCAAAATATCAGCAGTCTGATGTTCAGTAGCTATAAATTTAAGAACAATATCTCCTTTCTGAACATGATCATGTAGAAAATGATGACGTACATCAATATGTTTTGTACGAGAATGATGCACATGATTTTTAGAAAGATTAATAGTACTAGTATTATCACACATAATAGGGCAAGTAGAGCAATCAATACCATAGTCTGAAATAGTTTGTTTCATCCATAAGATTTGAGCACATTCTAAACCGGCGGCAATATATTCTGCCTCGGTTGTAGATAATGAAACAGAGTTTTGCTTCTTGCTAAACCAAGAAACTAAAGCATGACCTAAAAAGTGGCATGTACCGCTGGTACTTTTACGATCAGATTTGCAACCAGCAAAGTCTGCATCACTATATGATAATAAATAAAATGTGCTTGACTTGGGATAAAATAAACCAAAATCAGAAGTGTGCTTAACATATATAATAATCCTTTTTACGGCAGTTAGATGTGAAATTTTAGGATCTGCGTGAAAACGTGCACATAAACATACTGAAAATATAATGTCTGGTCTACTAGCAGTTAAATAGAGTAGAGAGCCAATCATACCTCTGTAAAGACGTCGATCAACACTCTTACCATTTAAATCTTTGTCGAGAGAAGTAGATGTACTCATTGGAGTACGTTTTTCTGCAGAACTTTCTAAACCAAAACACTTGATGAGTTCTTTAGAATACTTGCTTTGGTGAATGAAGATTCCTTCCTTCAATTGTTTGATTTGAAGACCGAGGAAGTAATTGAGTTCACCCATGTGACTCATCTCAAATTCTTTCTGCATAATTTTGGAAAAAGCTTGACAAAGAGATTCATTAGTAGAACCAAAAATAATATCATCAACGTATATTTGAATAATGATTATGTCAGATTTAATGTTCTTAATAAATAGAGTGGAATCTATTTTACCAATAGAATAACCAGAATTTAAAAGATAACTTTTTAGCCTTTCATACCAAGCACGAGGTGCTTGTTTGAGACCATATAAAGCTTTCTTCAGTTTGAAAACATGATTTTCTAAATTTTCATGAATAAAACCAGGAGATTGTTCAACATAAACTTCCTCCTTGAGAAAACCATTTTAAAAAGCACTTTTGACATCCATTTGAAATAATTTAAAATCTTTAAAATATGCAAATGATAACAACATGCGAATAGACTAAAGACGTGCAACTGGTGCATAGGTTTCATCATAATCAATACCTTCTTCTTGATTATAACCTTGTGCAACCAATCGTGCCTTGTTTCTAATTACCTGACCAGATTCATCCAATTTATTTTTGAATACCCACTTGGTACCAATAATTGAATGATCTGTTGGTCTGGGAACTAATTCCCAAATATCATTTCGTTGAAATTGATTGAGTTCTTCCTGCATAGCGATAATTCATGAACTGTCTTCACATGCATCTTTGATGTTCGTTGGTTCAATGGTTGAAAGGAAAGCACAATGCGTCATTTGTTCTATTTGACGACGAGTTCTAACTCCATCTGTAATATCTCCAATGATTAATTCTGATGGATGATTCGGAATTTGTGCAACTGCCTTAGGAAGATCTGTATTATCTGAAATAGACTCAACAGAAGGTTTAGTAGCATCAATTTCATCAAGTTTAATATTATCTAAAGAATTAGATAAATGTAATATATCTTCATCATTAATGATGGGAGAATTAGATGAGGGGTTCTCATCAAATGTGACATGTAGTGATTCTTCAACTGTTGAAGTTCTTTTGTTATATACTCTGTAGGCTTTGCTACGTGTTGAGTATCCAACAAAAATACCTTCATCAGATTTCGAATCAAATTTATCAAGTACATCTTTAGTATTAAGAATGAAACATTTACATCCAAACACTTTAAAATATGATACACGTGGAATGCGATTAAAGAATAATTCAAAACAAGTTTTATTAAGCAATGGCCTTATAAGAACTTTATTCATAATGTAACAAGCAGTTGCGACAGCTTTAGCCCAAAAATATTTCGGTAATTTACTATCACAAAGCATTGTTCTTGCACATTCTTGTAGAGTTCTATTTTTCCTTTCTACTACTCCCTTCTGAGGAGGAGCACGAGGAAAAGAAAAATTGTGAGTAATGCCATTTTCATTACAAAACTTGGTAAAAGATTCATTTTCAAATTCTCCCCCATGATCACTACGAATAGTGACAATGTTAGAGGATTTGATCTTTTGTATCTTTTTATAAAATATTGAAAATTCTTCAAACGCATCATTCTTGTTTTGCAAGAATATAACCCAAGTGTATCTTGAATAATCATCAACAATGACAAATGCAAATCTATTTCTATTCAAAGAAGCTACTCTTGAAGGACCAAACAAATCTAAGTGTAGAAGTTCTAATGGTCTCTTTGTTGTGATAACGTCCTTTGATTTAAAAGAAGATTTGTGCATTTTTCCTTGTTGACAAGCATCACAAAAATGTTTGTGTTTGAAAGAAATATTTGGCATTCCATTTACTAATTTGTGTTTTGAAATATGTGCTAGATTTTTGAAATTAGTGTGTCCAAAACGTTTATGCCATAAAAGTGTATCATCAGATGTAATCATTAAACAGTGATTATGAATGATAACAGACATGCATAAGATATAAATGTTATTCTTACGCTTACCACGGAATAAAACAGATGACATATTAGAATCATAAATGATGCAATCATTTTGTTCAAAAACTATTTTGTAATTTTTATCGCATAACTGACTAATGGAAAGTAAATTATGTTTCAAACCATCAACCAGGAGAACATTCTCAATGATAGGCTGATTTGTAGTGCCAATTGTTCCAGTGCTTATGATTTTGCCTTTGTTGTTGTCACCAAAGGTAACTGTGCCGCCATCTTTATATTTAACGGTTGAAAGCAAGTTGACATTTCCCGTCATATGTTTTGAACATCCACTATCCAAAATCCATCTTTCCTTTTTAGGTACCTGAAAGATAAAACATTAAGCATTGGTACCCCTTGTTTGAGGGTCCTTGGGATTATATTTTTGGAAGCCAAACCCAAGTGGAATTTGGCTTTTTAATATAATCATTAGAATGAACAATAGAATGTATATAATGAGAGATGTAATCATTTCTATCTTTTAAACATGAATCCTTATGGACCCATATACTAACTGTAGTATGTTTCCTAGGAGATGATTTTGAAATGTTAGTAACATTTCTTTGTGAAGAAGAAGTAGGAATATTTACTTTCTTCGTGTAAATGAATGTGTGATTCTTCTTTTGTGGTTTAACAAAAATTGTTTTGCCACTAGAGAAAGAAGTATTATAAGACTTGGGTGCATCCTTATGAGAATATCCCAGTCCTTGTCTATGATTTGCTGGATATTGAATTTTTAGCAAATCATCGAGATTTGTCTTTTCTTTGTTAAATTTATTAACATTGGATGACATATCTTCGTATTTCATCTTTAGTGATGAGATACTTTTATCCATTTCAGATATTTGTGTGAGTAATTCTAGATTCTTAGTTTTGAGAATATCATTCTCTTTACTAAGATCTAAAATTTAAGAAGATGAATTCTTAATATGTATAGAATTTGGTGTAATGCTTTTAGAAGATGATAATTCTTGATATTTAACAATGAGATTATCATTATTCTGTTTCAAAGATTTATGTTGACCATTTAATATTTTGAAACGAGAATAGAGATCTTTCAATGCATCTAATAATTCTTCATTATTAAAAGCACTTACCTCTTCTTCATTATCTTGTGCCATAAAGCACATATTAGCACTTTCATTATGGTCATCATCTTCATCATCTGCAGATTCATCTCAAGTTGCTGCAAATGCTTTCTTCATCTTGTCAAACTTCCTTTCCCTTCTGGATTGATCATTGTTGTTGGAAGTTTTGAATTTAGCCTTAAGAAGCAGACAATCGTTCTTCATATGTTCTGGCCTGTTACAATTGAAGCAAGGTGAAGAATCAGTATTTTTAGATTTATTATTATACTTACTCTTTTGAAAGAACTTTCTGAAGTTCTTGGCAAAGAATGACATGTCATCATCTGAATCTTCATTATCTGATGTTGTGTTGAAGGCGAGTATTTTCTTCTTTTGATCTGATTCTTCTTTCGCATCTTGTAAAGTAACTTCATGGGCCATTAGGTTACCAATAAGATTTTCCATGGATAAAGTGGAAAGATCATTGGCTTCCTCAATAGCAGTGATCTTTGGACGCCATTCTGGGGAGAGTACCTTAAGAATCTTGCGTACCTGATCAAGAGAAGAGTAAACTTTTCCAAGAGCATTAAGAGAATTAATAATGTTAGTGAATCTGGTGTTCATTTCTCCAATCGTCTCTTTGTCTTTCATCTTGAACAACTCATACTTATGAACCAAAGAGGCAATCTTAGTTTCCTTTACTTTATTGGTTCCTTCATGAGTTACCTCGAGTATGTGCCAAATCTCCTTTGCACTTTTGGCCTGAGATACTCGATTAAACTCATGTTTATCCATGGCACAGAATAAAGCATTCATGGCCTTTGAGTTGTTTGTCTTTGCAACTTTGTCATTGGCGGACCAATCAGCAACAGGAGTTGTTGGCTTAGTGTATCATGTCTCTACGATGTCCCATATCTCATAATGCATACTTTGGAGATGAATCTCCATTCGTATTTTCCAATATGAGTAGTTAGAACCATCAAATAGAGGAGGACGAACTTGAGAGTGCCCTTCAGAATGCTGATTTGTGTTGTAGTTGTGTGGAACAGCGTTCAGGCTTGATTCTGCTATCTTAACCTTGCTCCGATACCAAATGTAATTTTAGCCTGTATGGATCAATACACTAGAGGGGGGTGAATAGTGTATATAATAAAAATGTTGCTGATAAAGTGTTACTGATATTTGTAAAGATGGCACAGAAATAAAATGACAAGTATTGAAAATAAATCAATCACAAACACAGAAATTTATCCTGGTTCGGATCCTCTTGATCCTACTCCAGTCATCTACTCCCAGTAGAGATTTTCAATCCACTATAATCACTTGCTCCGCAAGCACAAACTTACAAAAATGGCGACATTCCCCGTGTCCCAAACTTGTACAATCTCTAAACAGAGATTCAAACCTGTTAAATAATGAAATAGAAAAACACCTATAGCCTTGTTATGAATTTAGAATGAAATTCAAGGATGGTGTTTAGAGAGAAACTTCAAGATGTATATGATATGTAATGAAGAACAATACTTGAAGTTCTCTGGTTCATAAAAGAAGAGAGAGATCAATTGATTTCTTCTTGCAATTATAAACACAAACAACTTTCCAAAATGATGTTAAAAAGGCAAAATTGCTTTAAGGAAGAAAACTTCAATTTCCAAAAGTATATGATTAAGAACCTTGAAGTTCTTCCGTTCTCATAAGAAGAGAGAAATCTATGGATTTCTTCTTGCAAATGAGAATGAGAACAACTAAGGTAAGATTGCTTAGAATCAACAATTCTAGAAAAGAGAGAAAGAGGAAAATTGTGTGTCTTGAAAGAGAGGGTCTACCCCTTTATTTATAGTGTTTAGGGACAGTTGGAGAGTGGGAGGAATGTTGGAAAATGGTCATGAACCGTCCCTGAAAATTTGGGGTCAAAACGGCTAGTTCTGAAATTGGTCGACCAAAATGATCAAATTGGTCGACCAAAATTTAGAGAGAGAATTTTGACCGTTGGAAGACAGTTCCAGAATCTACATGGTTATGGGAGTTTGAATATGTAATCCCATAGTCAAATTCGAAGGTTTAAAATTGGTCGACCAAAATGGGGTTATTGGTTGCCAATTTTCAAAGTTGTGAATTTTCGAAATTGGGAAGTGTAGATCTCTGAGTAATGGAACCTAAATGACTAAGACATATTATCACAAGGCTTTGTGACTCTAATAAAGTAAATTTTAGATTGATTACATAAAGCCGTAGATAGGACTGCATCTGCAACTGAATCTGAGAAGCTTCTTTGCAGGGGATTCTTATCAAGTGATTATATATCCAAGTCATGAATTAGGTGCCTTTGCCTTTCCAGCTTCATGAATGATATATCCGTTTGAATACGCATGAAGATATCTGATTGTGTGGAACTTAGCATTGATTTGTATCTGCATACATAGAGTTAGTAGCACTGAAAGTGTTTGTCATATCAAAACCATATGGGAATAGAAATATGGAATTATGAAATTCCAACATCCACTTCCATTACCACTCCATCCACCGAAGTCTGACCTTGAATTATTATTAGAAGACAATATTTTAAACCAAGGCCAGATGACTCCTTCACTTTCACTTCCATCACCACTTTCACTTCCACCACCTAGGACCGATCTTGAGTTGTTAGTGGCGAATTCCTTTGTAAACAAGGCCCGACAATACCATCACTCTCATCTCCATCTCAGAAGTCTCTCCTTAAGTTATTGATGAAGGATTCCACTGTAACCCAGGGCCAGGTGGATTCACCAATTCCATTTCCGCCTACCACTTCTACTTTTAGGGGTGAAGCAGTCGTGTCTCATACATCATCGACAACTTGCACCACGGAAGGTAACTCTTATGGTTTACAATTTGAAAATTTTGATATGAGTCCCCTTCCCCATGGAGGTACAGTTTTTGAGACACGCTGTACCGAGGAGGCCATGGAGGATGTCCATATCGACGAGGAGGGAGAACGTGGAGCCGTAAACATCATGACTCATTCTATTGAGCCTCATGCTCCCTTGCCTCTACCACTACCTCCACAGCTCACTCTCACTCCACCAGAGGCATCGCATCCACCAGAGCTTACTGCTCCCACTCAGGGAGATCTTTTAGACCATATTTCTGAATCTCATATTACATTCCCCATATTTTTAGATTCAAATACTACTGACATGACATACCCTCCAAAGGATCCAGATTCACATTATACGGAGATATGTCAGGGCATGTCAACACCTGACGAGCTCGTCACTGAACGCAGACAGGAGATCATCGCGTCACCACCAGGGCATAGCACCACATTCTTAGGGAGTCATCGTCAACTTTTTCCACGCTTTACATTTCACTTTGACGATACTCTTTGGGATACATTTTTTGTGGAGAAGAATTTTTCATCACGGACTGATGCTCCTTTTCTTTCGAATGACTTAGGTGGACATCATCGAGAGAAGCTTGGGGGAGCATTGCTGGAGTTTGTTGGTGTTCGTGGCACCAGAACATTGGCGGAGCCACAGAAAGAACAGGAAGAGCAGCTTTCTGCTCCGCTTCAGATCGTAGATCCACCGATTGCTCAGGTGTATCTAAATCTAGTATTGTAAAAAAATTTTCCACTCTCTAATCTAGACTTGAATAAACTTGTCTCCTCTTGGCAGCGAGAGGAGCGTATTAGGATTAATCGCTTTTCTTTGAATAAAATTTGCCTCCAAGCCATGCCCCTCCAGCCTCTTCCGAGGAGGATGAGGAGACTACCTCTCCTGTACCTCGATTTTCCTTTTTTTTTTTTGATTTTTCCCCTAGCCATTTGTTCTGCATCATCTTGATCATATCTTCTTTCTAGCATTGTCATGATCAGCTTGGGGGAAATCTATTTTCTGTTATTGTTGTCGTGTGTCTTGTTTGATGTGTTTTGTTTTGTGTGTTTGCGTGAATGTCTTTTGTATAGTTCGTTTCGTTATTTATTTTCTTTAGTTTTCTATTTTTCTTATTGTGTGTTTTTCATGTTTTTCCCCTTTTCTTTATCGGTGCGTACTTCCCTCCCATCTTTCGTTGCCATCCCGCATTTATTCCTATTGCATTAATGGCCATGCAATGTTCAGCTTGGGGGAGTCGCACTTCGTGCGTCAGTCTTGTCTTTTTCCCATTATTATTGAGTCATTTTCATCGTTTTCTTTTTTCTTTTTCTTTTTTTCTTTCCATCCTTTTGTTCTCCCTCTCCTAGAGATGACCCCACATGATGAACTGTCACGGAACCATACACACTTAGCTTAGCTACGATAATCACTTTCACTAACCCTAGGAAGCCGAGTCTTATTGTATTTTATGTTTCGTGGGTTCACTTTGCTTTTGTGTGAGTTGTGTGTTGTGACTAGCTAGTTGGTGTGCTTCTACGTTGTGATTTTGTTTTATATGCATGTCCTTGGATGACCCCTAGACTATCATGCTTCAATTTCGAATATGCGGTATATGCCTCCACTGTCTGTTTCTTTATGCATGAATAATCTATATATATTACGCTTCAAATCGTATGTGTCGGGACTCTACCAATAGGACTAGGATAACCCATTTGCTTATGTTCTGATCTGCGAAAAAATTTCTTTTGCCAAGTGTTTAGAATTCGTATTCTTTTTTGTTTTATTTGGTGCAGATCCCCTCGTCGTGCATCGTTCTCCTATTTGGGGGAGTGCACACTTTTCATTATCCCACTTTCAAAAAAAAGAAAAAAGAGAAGAAAAATTCGAAGAAAGAGAGAAAAGAAAAAAAATATGTATAGCAAAAATCCAAAAAATATACAAATACCCAAAACCCAAAAAATTCATGATGTGAATATCACTCCTATCGCCATGAATAAAGGGAAGGCGAGAATTTGCACCAAGTGTTCTACTCCACACTTACTCAATCCCCTTCGATTTCGAACACGCTTGGCAAAGGAATTTTCTAGCAATCATCTAGGCAGTCGTGTGGTGATTCCCTAGTTCCTAGCAGTAGAGTCCCCGACACATGATATGCTTCTTTTCCTACTCTATTCTCATGCATGCTTGAGCTATTATTCGCCGCTAATTTGAATTGAATCGATATTTGGGTCATTCCTTGGGTATGTGTATATGGAGCTTTATTGCACAAATTAGATAGTTACATCGTCTGCTAGCTCACGACCTCACTCAGTCGTGCTTCACCGCGTGTATCCACGACACTTGTATGGACTCATATTCCTGGGTTTAGTGATGTGCTTATCGCATGCTTGCTTAGTGTGGTGTGTTTGATTTCGTTGGCTCTGACGGGTGATCTAGGATTTTCTTTTCGTTTTCTGATTCTTCCTTTCTATTTTTCCCTCCCAGCTCCTATCCTCACTCGTCTTCCTCGAGGACGATGAAGGATTCAGCTTGGAGGATTTTGACGTGCGTTTATATTTTATATATTCACGCACGTCTTCTCCGTGATTTCCCGTCGTTTTTTGTTATTTTGAGTCCGTCTTTTTGTGATTTTTAGTTTCTTTTTCACTTTCTTTGTGTTTGTGTGTACTTGCAGGAGATTGCCAGCACAGGGGACATTTAAAGCAAATATCATGAGTCCCCGGAGCAATGGAAGGTGTCGCACGAGAACCTGATGGCCAAACGTCAAGTTAGAGCATGTATCAGCCCTCAACCGATCGGGTTGACAGACCTACCCGATCGGTTCGTGCACACGTATCTGACCCGAGCAAAAGGCAAGGATGAAGCAGATCCCACCCGATCGGTTCAGTGATCGGGTGGTGGCGACAGTCTTCTCTATTTTTCTTAGCCTAACTCCAACCGATTGGTTGACTTGTGATCGGTTCACCTGTACCCGATCTTCCCAAGCTCAAGAGCCGAACGACTTCACCCGATCGGTTCAGTGATCGGGTGAAGTATCTCAGAAGCTGAAGCCCAGTCAAACGGTCATCTCAACCGATCGGTTGATGTCTCAACCGATTGGTTGGACGCTTATTTTTTGTCTTCTTGTGGGAATATTCCCTGGCATCTTGCCAAAATGTATATAAACCCCTAGGTTTCCCAGAAACGAAAATCCTAGTTTCTTAACAGTTTTTTAGGGGTTTTGGCTGCTGCTAATTTATTTTGTTTTGTAAGTTCTCTGATCGCTTTGATACTTTAATATTGCATTAATATTATCGTTTTCTTCCCTAATCTATTGCTTGATTATAATTTTGATGGCTATATTTTGTGTTATTGAATCCCTTGCAATGTTTAGTGAGTAGTTTCCTAATCTTGGACATTGGTGGAAACACCTTCGTGGGTTCTCCCTAGAACGACCATAGGATTAGGGTTTCGATAGGATTTAGGGATTTAGATGGTTACACGGGGCGTTTTATTGTCATTGGCGGGATAAAGACCGCCTCTGACAATCAGGCCAAGGGGAAATAAAACGGGAGTTTGATCCTCTAGCCACAGCTCACACCCCTAACATAGACATTGATTCCTAGCGGTGGGAACGGCAGGATGAAACATCGGGAGCA
This sequence comes from Scilla litardierei, assembly GCA_030789695.1. Lineage (NCBI taxonomy): Eukaryota > Viridiplantae > Streptophyta > Magnoliopsida > Asparagales > Asparagaceae > Scilla > Scilla litardierei. Next base: position 66,068,409 of record CM061131.1, read on the forward strand.
ATCGTTGCGAGCTTAGTGCTCCCGGAGTCGGTTGGTGTTGGACATGGGAATGCACACCGTCCGAACCCGGGTAGACTTAGCGTATCATCCTGGGCATCGACCGGAATATCGGGCCCATAGGACGCTAGGTACCACTATTAAAGGCAACGTCTCACCACTAAACCCTAGAATCCGATCGTTTTCCTATCCGTTGGTCGTAATAGAGAGAACTCATGATAGGATGGAAACCAAAGTCTTGAGTTGCTTTTTATATCTTACACCTTTCCGTAGTTTCATATCGTGACAACCCACCAAGCGATAGGGATAGCTCATCCACCGGGTGATCCGGTTCCTGTTTGATCACAAGCACATCGCACGCCTCCTTGTGTTTGACCCCCAAGCCACACTACAACACCGAACGCTTGCGATTACAAATTTTAATCCTGGTATCCCCGTTTCGACTACACATATTGTGCACAAACCGAGGGGACGTCAAGCTCTCATATATTTTTGACACAACATATCTCTCGCGGGACACAGGATCTACTTCCCTTGAGGTATGATGCGGTGCATCACCACCTGGAGAGCCACTTCTCATAGATAGAGAGGATTTGGTCGTCACTAGCACATAGGATAGCGACCCATTCTCAGAGAGTATTCGTCACCCTTTTATTATTTTTCCATCTTATGTTGACGATTATCTCTGGGATACATTTATTTTGGAAAATGATTTCTTGCCATGGGCTAATGCACCTCATTCTTTACAGGTTACAGGTGGACACCTACGAGGGATGCTTGGAGATGCATTGCTTGGTTCCATTGGCACACGTGGCACAGCACTTCTGGCGGAGCCATAGCAGGAGTAGTTAGAGCAGCTACCTGCCCCACTCCAAATTCTGGATCCGCCTATGCTCAGGTGTATCCTAATCTAGTAGTGTAAATATTTACCGATTTCTAGTTTAGATTAGAATAATCTCGTCTCCTCTTATTAGCGAGGGGAGCGTATCTAGGGTTTGCTTTTGCATCATAATAACCCATCATGTTGTGCCCTTCTATCATTTCACCCACATCATCATATCCTTGTTCTTTTGGCACTTTTCTTGGCCGCGTTATCATTTTTCTCCATGAGACCCCTACCACCTCCAAATGGTGGTGATGCATGTTTTGCCTATTGTTCACTCTCCCCTTTATCTTTTATGCCCCGTATCGGATTTTCATATCTTTTGGGCATAGCTTATATTAGCTTGGGGGGAGAGTATCACCCAAAGTCATTTTTGTTATTGTTGATGCATTTCCCCTCCCATTTTACCTTTTCCCTCTCATGAGTGATCTTATTGCATTGATAGCAATGCAAGCTTTAGCTTGGTGGAGTTGCATTTCTTGCATGTTTCCTTTATTTTCTTCCATTTTTCACCTTTTTCATGCATCAAAAAATTTTACTTTTCATTTTTATGCATAATTCCCATCATGCATTTTTATTTCTCCTTTTCATTCTTGCCTCTTTCTAGAGATGAACCCTCAATGATATTTTGCCACTCATGCTTCACTTTTTGCATTTGAGCACCTTTTTCCATCACGCTATTTCTTTGATTATTCAATGCTCATGTATGTGTTTTGCCATCTTTTGGGTTTATTTGCTATATTTCGAGATTGTTGGTTGTGATTGTGTTTAAGGCATGCTTCTAGCTATATATCATATTTTAATATGCCCCTCTATTTGAAGTTCCTAGATTTTCACGCTTCATTTCCAAAAAACGGTTATTTTACCATCCTACCCCCGTGCGTCTAACTCTTGCATGAAATACTATATGTGTACTCTTATCGCATGTGTTAGCTACCATTCAACGGGATTAGGATATCCACACCTTTGTTCCGTGCTTTAATTCATGGAGGATTTTCTTGACATGCTTGGATTTCTCAAAAATTCTCTTTTGTTTTACTTTGTACATTCCCCCTCGTCATGCATCGTTCTCCCATTTGGGGGAGTGCAAACTTTTCATTTTCCAAAAAAAACATTACCCAAATAAACGCTTTTGTACATATTTTTGTATAATGGTCCTTCGGGGTTTTTCGTAACCCGACGCCCTAAAGCCATCTAGCTTGGGATGCGTAGGCCGCCCTTGCATTCCATTGTGATTCTACAAGTTTGCAAGACAAAATTATTAAAATCAAATCAAAAACAACAAAACCAAACCAAAAACCAAAAATATGTATATATGCCACATTCTCCCCTTTTCCTTCGCTCTCCACATCTCCTATATTTGAGAGCACCAATGTATATAGGGAAGGTGAGAGTTTGTACAAAGTGAATTTTCCACATCTTCTCCATCTCCTTTTGAAAATACAAGTAAGGAAAGAAAGTGTTTCAAAAATAAAAACGAAAAGTGTGTGTGGTGATTCCTTACATCCTAGAGATTGATAGTTATTCCCATGATTCATATCTATTCTTTCTTACTGCGTCGTGCATGTATGGGTATCTCGTATTCACCGTTTGGAAGATTTGATATGAATTTTGAGCTTTCTCATATTTGGACATATTATCTACTATAACATGCTATGATAGCTATGCCTTTGCCAATGTCACGGTTATATCTCTTTTGTGCTCTATTGATATGAACCCATGATGATGTATTATGAGATTGAATTCTTGATATAGATTGTGATATGCTTTTCCCTTGTGCTTAATTATGTTGGTGATTACATTTGTGGTTTGGAGAGGGTGATCAAGGATTCTTCTCTTTCCTTTTTTGCTCTCGCACCCGATCTTCATTCCAACTCGTCTTCCTCGGGACGAGGAAGAGTTTAGCTTGGGGGCTTGACGCGTGTTCATATTTCACCTTTTTCACACGCTCTTCATCGTGTTTTCTTATGCGTTTCATATCATTCCATGTTGTATATATCACATTTTGGTTCATATTGACTATTGGATGTATTGTTTGTATTTCAGGTAAATATCGGCATTTCGTTGTCTTCTGGAGTCAACCTTGCATGTCGGGACCAAAGCACGCTTATACGACAAAGATCCGATGGCCAAAGATGAGGATTTGAGGTTATGAAGCCTCAACCGATCGGGTGGACAGACCCACCCGATCGGTTCGTGCACGCGTATCTGACCCGAGCAGAAAACAGCAATGAGGCAAACCCCAACCAATCGGTTCAGTGATCAGTTGGGTGTGATAGTCTTATCTGTTTTTGAGTTCCAAAGCCACCCGATCGGTTGGCTTCCCTACCGATCGGGTCATCCCCTCGGGTCATCTTGGGGAAGAACTCACCCGACCGGTTGATACTTCAACCGATCGGGTGACCTTTTCTTCACCTTTCGTGTACTGCTGTTCATTCATTAAAGATCTGATATCATTCTAATGGGATTTTGGATGATCTCTTATTTTTCTAGCATCGGCATCGTCGTTAGCTTTCCAACGATAGGTCGCATTCCCAAATCCGATTTTTCTACATTTTTCTGGAATTTTCTGAGCGCAACTGGGTGCTGAAATTCTGGGCTATCTAAAATTTGCACTTCAACCGATCGGGTGGGCTCTCCAACCGATCGGTTCAGCTCATTTTCAGAAGTTTAGTATCTCTGTTTGCTTCCACCCGATCGGTTGAACTTCCAACTGATCGGGTGCCCCTTTTTCAACAGTTTTAGCGGGTTTTTGGACCCGAACTGTTAGGATTTTCTGGGGGCCTATAAATATGCGATTGTGTACGACTTGTAAAGGGTTCTACCCTATTTTTCCAGGAGCTTTCAGCCCCTTTCATGGGAGCTTTAGATTAGTTTAGATTAGGGTTTCTCTTTCAATAAATCTTGTAATGGATTGATGGATTCTAATGCAAGATAAGTATTTTTTTCTCTTATTTCCATTGCTTTGTGTTATTTTCAATAAGCTTGATGATGAATGTTTGTTTACATTTATTATTGCTTGCTATCATGTTCTTCATCATTGAGTAGTTCTTGATGAACCCGAATATGGGTTAGAGTAGGATTGATGCTTGGGATATTTCATTTGACTTGATTGCATGGCAAGTGTTTGATAGAATGTGTCAATGGGGAAGTCTAGTAATCTGAGACCAATCTGTATGGCAACACACTAGATGGAGTTGGGGGTTGGGCTCCGGATGCTTGTCCCGTCAAGATCCGCTTTGATGTATTGCTAGCAATCACATTCGACCTTTTTGGCCATTAGGGTTACGCTAGGGCGTTTTATTGTCATTGGCAGGAGAAAGACCGCCTTTGACCGTCGGGCCAAGGGGAAATAAAATGGGAGTTTGATTCTCTAGCCATAACTCGCCCTAGCGTTGACATCGAGTCCTTGCACGTGGGAACGGCTTGGACGAAATGTTGGGAGCTATCATTATGGCCTTAATGCTCTCGGTTGCGGAGGGTATTGGACATGAAAATGCCCACCGTCCGAAACCGGGTAGACCTAGCGTATCATCCTGTGCACCGACCGGAATATCGGGCCTATGGGGCACTAGGTACCATCTTTTGGGGCAATGTCTCACCCTGGGTCGAGTCGAATACCAAGTGTCATGAGTGCTCTAGCCCGTGTTAGCAGGGAGTCATTTCTTGTCTTTTTATTTCTTTCCTTTATTTCTACACTACCCAATCATATCATCCGCGTAGCTCCCACACAACCTAGGCGAGGCTAGTAGCCTTCAAGCCATCCACCTTCCTGTGTTCGACATACCCTCACCCTACACTAACCGTGCACTTGCGGTAAAACGACACCGCGTCCTAATCATAAATGGGGAGCCGGTCATCAATCCTATCTGGAGTATTGCAGCAGGGATGTGTGATCTGACAATCTTCTAGTTGTCAGTTAATGAGTCCGGTAACTGGTGAACAGTGTTCTGTATGTGGAAGATCTTCAGGATCTCATCTTCACATTGTTTTGTTACCGGATCATAGTGGATCAAACTTTTTGTATCCCATGTTATAATTTGCTTGGTGCCAGATTTTTCAGTATCTGGGTCCATTTTGGGGAAACTTGTCTCATCAAATTCACCGTCTTCAAGGTATGCCTTAAATGTGTCCCATGTTTGGGGTTCTAGGTATCTTATAATTGAGGATGAGTCAAACCCTACATAGATACCTAGACGACGTTAAAGTCCCATTTTTGTCCTCTTTGTGGTGCAATGGGGATGTAAACTGCGCAACCGAAGATTCTCAAGTAAGAAATGTTTGGTGGCATTCCATATGCAAATTGCATTGGAGAGAGTCTCTGACCTCTAGAGGGTCCTATTTTTATTAATAATGCAGCATGTAAAATTGCATTCCCCATACATCCACCGGCAACTGGGATTTCATGCAAGCATGGGGACATGCTGCGGTGGGCGGAAAATTTCCCAACAGCCCACTCTTGCTGGAAATATCTGATGAAAATGGGGGTGCTGCGGATGCTGCAGAGTTTGGCACACTGGTTCTCTTTATATAGATCCTGGAGATGATGCAGAGTTCGGCACACTCTGGACCGGTGGCCTTTCATACCACAACTATGGCACTGGTCTTCCCAATCCCTAATGGGTAGGGGTGCATCATTTCTCTTGTTGTCATTTCTACGCCAGGTGAACTTCCGCCTCCCTTCATTTCTTCGCTATTGGACTTGGCCTCTGGCTCTTTTGTTCTGTCTCCCTTTCTGTGGTCTTTCTTTTCTTTTATTATCTTTCTTATTTTTAGAAGAAGATGCATTGTGAGCTTCTGAGAGGGGGGCAGTGCCAGGGACGCATGTTATGAGTGGCGAGGAGAAGCTCTCTGTTTTGTTTAGCCATGAATAAACATGACAGCAGCTCAGAATACTTGGTGAACTTTCGTTCACGGTATTGCTGCATCAGTATCGCATCCTTCTCGTGGAAAGACGTGTACGCCTTTTCCAGCATGCGATCTTCTGAGACCTTTTCACCACACAACTTCAGGCGTGAGATGATACTAAAAAGAGCTGAGTTGTACTCAGCTATGGACTTAAAGTCGTGCAGTCTTAGGTTCTTCCACTCATACGTGCCCTTGGAAATATAACATCTTTCTGATGTTTATATCTTTCCTCAAGGGCAGTCCACAGCTCAAGTGGATCTTCGACCGTAAGGTACTTAGCCTTTAGGGTCTTGTCCATATGGCGACGAATATAGATAATGGTCTGCGCCTTTTCTATGTCAGTCACTGTTCCATCTTTTATCACAACAGAAATAAGGGACTTAGCCCGCATGTGAAATTTGACATCAAGCTTCTAGCTAAGATAATTTCTCCCTAATGCATCCAGTACTTCGAAATCGATCGCTTGCGATTTTCGCCATTTTATCTAGTAGAGCACAAATTTGCATGAATTAATAATAATATATTAAACATTTTCAAGCGGATGCAATTTTAAATGAGAAACTAATTGTGTGGATCAGCCAGTCCCACATAAATAAAATAGTCCAAAGTTTATATTACAGCCCATATTACACAAATGAAAGAAAAAAAAGAAATTACAACTTTGGAAACCCCGTGGGTCCCATATAAAATCTTCAATTTCGAGAGTGGCCTCCGTCTTCATGGAAGTAGTCATCGGTCTTGGACATTACATAATTTCCTCACTACAATTTCTCTTAAAAAGAAAAGAAAAATGCAGGAAAAGTAAAATGTGGGACTTAAACAGCCGATCAAAAACCACAATTAGCCATCCATGCAAAAATTTGTGCTCATCAAACATTTTCATCAGATATTTTCATCACAAGCATCACATGCATCACAGATTCACAGAAGGATAAAAAATTGAAATACTTAATAATTATTGGACCACTAGGCAACGTCATACACCGTTAGGTTAGGTGACTAACGGCAGAGCGGTCGCAGGATCTTCCTAATTATTAAGTTTAATATTACACAACAGAATATAAGTTTATCCACAAAATGAGCCTTTGATGCAGAGCATATAAGTATGATCTTAAAAAGGCATCATAAAATGCAAAATATTATGCATGATGGGATTATTCAAAAGAATTTGAAAAGAGCCCAAAATTTACATGTTCTTCATGAAAAGGAAATAGATTCCCTTTTTATTTACCCCAATTAATCCCATAATTCTCCAAATGACCCCATAAGTTCCCATTTCTGTACCATATTTTTGTTGAATTTTCTGCAATTTTTAGGCTCCCGAAAAATATTTATTTATAATTATAACCCCGTCCCCCTTTTATTTTCTTTCTGTTTTTTTTTTGGAAAAAAAGCATGCGGGCATGAAGCCCGTAGTGTGGCGCCTGAATTTTTTTCTGAATGTTACTTCGGGCTAAGGCCTGCAAAGGAGATGCAGGCTTCAGGCCCGCATTCGTGTGTTTCTCTTTTTTTTAATTTTCTTTAGTTGGGCCCGAAAGCCCAACTTGTAATGCCAAGGGGCAGCGGCTATGGTTTAGCCGCTGCTGCCCCGACGAAGTTGGACGGGGGGGATCACCGTCGACTGGCGAAATCAGGAGGGAAGCCTTCCATTTGGAGGGGTCGGGGAGCATGCAGCCACCCACCCCCCCCCCCCCCCCCCCCCCGGTCGTGAGGGGAGGGGGTGTGCGGCGTGAGGGACGACGCCCCCCCCCCCCCCCCCCCCCCCCCCCCCCCGTCGTGAGCAGGGGTCTGGGAATGGCACCCCCTGCCGAGAGGGGGGGTTGGAGACAGCTGCCCCCCCCCCCCCCCCCCCCCCCCCCCCCCCCCGCCGAGAGCGGAAGGGAATGTGGGAGAAGCCATGTCGTGAGGCGGGGTCGGGATTCAGCCCGCCGTGAGGCGGGCGTCCGAGGGTTCAGCCCCACCGTAAGGCATGAGGTTGATTGGGTCGATCCGCCTTCAGGGCGATCATGTTAATGAGTATATTTTAGAGATTACGAACCCTAAAAAGACGATTTTTAATGATACGAATACATGAATCGACGAAAAAAAATCGTCGTTTATACTATAAGCCAAGAATTCCACTCCGATCTTGCGAGATCGATGGAGAAAACAATCATGCGCATGATTAAAAATTAAATTTTTAGCGATAATACATCTACATCCGTCCTCCAGATCTAGCGATGGTTGACAAAGCCTACACGTAGATGACGTTCGTTTGAGGTAGACGAAGCCGCGTGCGTGGATCTCCCACCTTTCCTTCACTTTCGCAACGATCGGTATTTGTGTGGAAATTTTTATTTAGAGGCGTGTGCTGATAACGTGTTATGAATCATCATCTGGGGAGGAGCCCCAGCTCTTTATTTATAGCAGGTGGAGGAGCGTACAAAGATAGGATAAAATAGATACAGTCTTATCTTATAGATAAGACGTAATCCTTAATACGAATCTATCATCAACGTCCGTTAACAACACTTATTAATTTTATGTGATTTATAATTTTTAGTTTTATTAAAAATGCATGAAAAATTTACTGAAAAAAGAGGTTTAAAATGAAGAAGAAACGCATATGACTTGGCTTGGTTAGCTGGCCCAACCGACCCAACCCAACCATCACGGGTTGGGACTGCAAGCAAAGTTGCTCAGGTAATGCAAACTTGGCCCGTCTCGACTCGCAACGGTTTGAGCCCGGCCCAACCCGTCGACAGACTGGGGTCAGCAAGTCAGGTTGGCCCAACCCGGCCCATCGGCCACCGCAACTTCTGAGAATGCGCGTTAACTGCTGCTCCAAATGTTCTTTACACCCTTAATACAGTAATCACCAATCTGCTGAGGATTGTATGAACCCCAATAATGAAGGCTTCATCCCTGGAGTTAGCAACCAATGCTGATTGACTTAAAAGAAAACCAATTGTCCAGTACTGGCAAGACGACCAAAAATTACGGGCCGCGAATTTTTGTGAATCCTATCAATATATGTAACCGAAAAAGTACTCAGAAGGCACAGTTCTTCCCTGCAATTCCCCCAGCTGATATGTACTCCAACTGACATCATATACAATTGATAAGGAGAGAAAAAGGTTTTTTAAAAAATCAAGTCCAGTAAACAATACACATGCATTAATAGTGATTGCCAGAATCAAAATATCCAAACTAAGGTACTGCAATTTTATAATCATAGCAGGGAAATCTAAAAATTATCTCATAATAATTAGATGATTTGTAATGGCTAACCTAAAAAGGTATTCTTGTGTTATCAAATAGGCAAGAATAAAATAAGCCATTTAAACTACTTTAGAGGCATCACATGATTTAAGTTTCTATTTATCTTATAATTAACATGCAAATCATATTAGTTGTAGCATTAGAACAAAGTAGACATGGCTCCGATACCAATGTTGGGATTTTCAAGGTCCCTTAGGGCATATATTCTAGCCCGTCCTATCGGACGAACAAAAATATAAAAGAAGCAGCGAAAAATTATTATTAAACTCTTTTAATAAAAGCTACCCTAAGGAAACATGTTCCCTAGCCAGGATTATCTACTGACTCGGGTTGGGTCCCAACCCGAGAAAGGTCTAACTACTGCAAAATATGAAAGGCATAATAAAAAGGACTCACCCAGAATCTTGCCTTGGTACAGGCAAGATGTAACGTACTGACTTCTCGCACCACGCCTCGAGCTGAGCCGCTTTCCAAACCGCACCACACCTCACCTCAAGCTGAACCGCCTCCCGAGCCGAACCGCACCTCCGAGCCGATCACTTGCCGAAGAAAGTTTTACTTGAGCAGACCCACGCCAGAGATTTCTGGATCAGATCCAAATCTCCTTGTAGTCTTGCTAGGACCCGACTGGAGGATAGAAAGAACTAAAGAGGAAGAATGATTTAAGTCTAGATCATGCGTGCTCAAAAATCAGGATCTTCACAAATTGTAGACTTGGTGCAGGTTTCAATGAGGAGGGCTAACCCCTATTTGTATAGGGAGCCGGCCCCTCCCCTCTTACCACTAGCAATATGGGACAATAATATGGCATAATGGGGTTGATTTCATGAGAAGTCCAAACTTCTAAACCCACCATAAATCCATTTCTGAGTTTCAACTTTCAAACAACCTGTCAAATCGAAGATCTCGAGACAACGATCGCATAGGAAAAAAGGAATCCAATTCCGATTTCATTTGACCCCTCAATTGTCAAAAATAGACTCCAAATCTCGTTTTCGCAAAAAACAGCACAACCCAGCTTTTTCCTGGCGGGTCTGACCCGCCAGGTGCGAGTCAGACCCGCAAGCCCAATAATGGCATTTACTCAGCTGTTTTTGCGTTTCTGGGCTCGTTAAAGCTCCGATTTGGACACGGTTTCTTCCTGTGGATTTCTCAGAAAGTCCCCTTCATTTCCATGCGTCTAAGTCAATATAATACCAAGTATTAATATGTCCCAAATGCTAAACTCTTTAGCTTTTCATCTCACAACTGACTTTTGAGTTTAATCATTCCATTACATCGAATGCATTCCTCTTTAACGATCTGCCTATTACTAAGACGTGTATACTACTCGGTGTGAGACCCTACAGCCTGACCCTACTACAGGTTGGGGCTCGAAGTTCCTAGATGACAGTAACCACGAGCAGCAGGTGTCGTCCCTGTTTCAGCATCATAATTACGTGATTGACTTCGTCGACAAAGTGTCGTCGGGATCACTCTGACTGTGTCCGTGATGAATACCGCAGTTTTAGTCCCTTCGTCTTGACTATGTCACTTGCGTAGCCTAGGGTATGGAACGCTGTTAACCCTACTAGCTAGCACTGGCTAGTATCCTTCGGTCTCTGGTACATTCATGTTGTAGATCCTACACATACCTTGGCCACGGTTTTACCAAGAGCCGTACTGAGCCTGCGACACTAACTTCCCATTAACGGAAGAGACGAATCATATCTTGATCATTACTCACCTCATACGCTTCAAATGTCATCCAACCTAAGACCTTTCAGCAGGCGTTGCCTCGAAGCTAGATCATAGATCTAAGCGACACTGTTCACGCACAGCTTCGTACAATGATATCAAGTCCTAAGGACCAACTTGCCTATCATCACTAAGAGTTATAAATGACAGTTAGTTAATGCTTATCCATTTGATAACTCTTGGTTTGGGTCATTCAGTGGACTCATTCTCTAATGAGCACATGTGTCTTGTCTCCGATTTCATCAAGTCGCATGATTATGAGACCAACAAGACAAAGACATAATGGTTTGTCCGATGTGCCGATATCCTATCTCAACGCATCTACGACCACGAACGCTTTTAAGACTCAAGCTTCTATAGGTCAGACATTTATCATAATCGCGATCTCCATCTCGAAACATGTATGACCTAACTTGGAGTCTAAGGAAATTATCTAAGCAATATAAAATAGAACATTACTCAGACAATTTGTACCAGAAAGCATACTTTCATTACTGAACCAGATGTTTACAAAGATAAATAGTCTCGAGGGCATACTTCTCTCTACACTAACGACCGTTAAGGAGAGTCATTCAGTAGCGAAGTGGTGATCCCTTCGACTTACGGCTGACGCTCGATTAGGGAAGTCAGTCAGTGGCAAAGGGGTGGCCCTTCATCTTACGGCTAACGACCGTTTGGGAGATTCGTTCAGTAGCGAAGGGATGGCCCCTTCGGCTTACAGTTGACGCTCGATTAGGAGAGTCGTTCAGTAGCGAAGGGGTGGCCCCTTCGACTTACGGCTGATGCTCAATTAGGGGAGTCGTTCAGCAGCGAAGGGGTGGGCCCTTCGACTTACGGCTGACGCTCGATTAAGAGATTCGTTCCGTAGCAAAGGTGAGGCCCCTTCGACTTACGGCTGACGCCCACTTAGGAGAGTCGTTCAGTAGCGAAGGGGAGGCCCCTTCGACTTACGGCTGATGCTCACTTAGGTGTCACTCGCATCAATGTAAGTTCTGTTTCCCCAAAACTTCCCGCGGATCGGATCCTTTTCAATGGGAGTTTAGATGGGATAGCTTCTGTAAACTTTACGAAGGCTTTAAGGAAGCAAAACTTTATTTGATAAAAAAGACATGCTTTATTTGAGAAAAGAGTGACAAGAAAAATAAAAGGCGTACATGTGTTTCCGAATTTCGTCGGAGCTATTGCTGTTTAACGCCTCTTTATTCGCCTCCTGCTTAGACGGTTTGCAAGTCGATCACCTTGGTGATAGGTGATCCCGTCATCTTGCCCATCTGCTTTGAGGAACCCTCCTTGCTAGGTGGATCATTGGCTGGGTTCTTGGGGTGTCCTCGCTTGACTAGGGCATCGATCTCTTTTTTGAGAGTCCAACAGTCGTTGGTATCGTGCCCATAGTCGTTGTGATATTTGCAGAATTTGAGGTCGTCCCTCTTCTCATATTTTCCCTTTTTAGCTGTCTCTTGGATCATCTCCTCTCGTGGGGCATAAACGAGAACTTTCGCCTTATGAGTAATCGGCTTAGCATAGGTTAGGCACTCCTTGCTTTGAGGGCTCCTTTCACTGGGCCTCTTATCTCGAGACTCCTGGCGGGGGGTTCCAGAGGTTGGTTTCTCTCGCCTTGTGTCTCCGCAACGGGAGGGGGTGCTCTTCGCATTAGCTCCAGCTGGTTCTTCCGCCTCCTTGGAGGAAGTGAACCGATCTGTTATGTTGAGCATTTCTGCGACGGTGTTAGGAGGAATTGGTGAAGAGCCCTCCTCAGGTGCTTATTCTGGACCGCCTGGGTGAGCATCGCTATGACGGTCACGTCTGATGTCTCCTCTACCTCGATACACTCGTCATTGAATCTCTGGACAAAGGCTCAGATCGACTCATTCTCGTTCTGTTTGAGCGAGAAGAGGAGGGCGGACTTCTTCTTAGGACGTCGTCCTGCGACGAATTGTTTGCAGAATATTTCTACCAATTCATCGAATGAGCCGATGCAACCATGGGGTAGCCCCTCGTACCAGCTTTCTGCCCTCTTGAATAAGGTAGCATGGAAGGATCTACAAAGGTACGGCTCATCGACCCCATGGAGCAGCATGATATTCAAATACTTATGAATGTGTGACCATGTATCGTCTTTGCCATCATAAGCTGGTAGAGCAGGGAGCTTGAACGTGGGGAGAGGAGGAGCAGAGATGATATTCTCTTTCGGGGGGTATCCTCCGAATCGCGGATTGGACCAGTAGGGATCCTCCTTCCCCAGGTTGTACGTAGTTGGCTCCCGAGGATCAGTTCGAGATCTCCTCCCTCCTCACGAATCCACCTGTAGGGTTTAGAGGGTTATAACCTGGGGGATCCTCGTACATTACCTGATCTAGGATGCTGCGGGTTGCTTCCCGGTAATTGGAGAGGGTTGGTTCTCCTAGGAGAACGAAAGCTCGATTATCAACCCCCGCTCCGTTGTATTGGTGGGCCGGGGGGTCGAGTTGTGGAGGTTAATCTCCAGTTGATCTGCCCATGGGTCCCCTAGATCTCGGAGGAAAGCCGAGTCCTTGGTTGGCGTCAGGTTCGGGTTTGGAGGCGGCAACGGCCCATTTAAGGGCGATGGGATCCCCATGTTTTGGCGTATTAAAGTCGCCAATGCGCCTAGGCTCCTATCGACCAGCTCGGTGACCTGGGTGAATTCATTTCGGGTCACCCCAGGCTCCTTCGGGGCCTCTGCTGGTCGTGGTGTTGTTGTGGAGTCTGCAACGTCCTCCACCAGGATGTTGTTCGCTCTCGGCTTCTCCTTCGGACCTTCGATCGGTCCGGCATTGCTGTGTCCAGCTGGCATAGCTTCTGGATTGCTTTGGGACAAGCTGGTTAACGTTTCCCACAGACGGTACCAAACTGTTAAGGGCAAAAATGACCGAGACAGTTGTCAGGCTGACGTAGGACCCTGGGGCTGAGTTGGAGCCTCGTCAGCCGATGGAGCGAGACCCAAGGTTGGTAGAAGCCAGGTCGGATGACGGTTGTTGATGATGGTATGGTGCTTGTCGACCTCCGAGCAGCAATTGCGTCGATCGTTCGAGGCAAGGAAGCTCAATGACGACCCTCGACACTGGATGATGACCGTCGATCTGCACCACAGGGACACATTAGAGGTGTCGGATCTGGGTTCCGACCCAAATCCCATCTGATGCTTAAGTTAGGGTGGGAACTTAATGAATATAGGGTGATTGGTGCAGCTGAGATCGACCCACGGAGGTTCGTCTCTAAACTGGCGACGCAAGCTCGAATGTATCCGATGTATTAGCTTAGAAAGTAGAGTTCTATGTCTTAGACCTCGTACCTTGAAAATGGGACACACTCCTCTATTTATAGGCGTTCAGGGTCCCTTTGGAGACGTTGGGGTGATAACGGCAACCCATAATTGGGCAACAATCTTTCCCCTTTAATAGGAATAAATGTTGTGCACATCTCCGAGATTTACGAGCCCGCCTTTAATCCCACGTTTGAGTGAGGCGGACCCAACGGTCGACTGGCGATTGGGCTTTGACTGAGTCAACATCGGGCTTCTTTGGTGGGCCTTGTGGGCCTTAGTCATCTGTCGACCAAGTTGTCTCGAATGCCGGCCCAATAATTCAACAATAATATTTTAAAATATATTTTAAAAAAATTTGTGTTACTTTTTGTGTTTGTAATAAGTTCTTATTAATTTTATGTGATTTATAATTTTTAGTGTTATTTAAGAATGTATGAAAAATTTACTGAAAATAGAGGTTAAAAAAAGAAGAAGAAACGCATTTGGCTCGGCTTGGTTAGCTGGCCCAACACACCCAATCCAATCGGGACGGGTTTGGACTGCAAGCAAAGTTGGGCCGGTAATGCAGACTTGGCCCATCCTGACCGGTTTGAGCCCAACCCAACCCGTCGACAGAAAGCTGGGTTGGCAACTCACGTTGGCCCAACCCGGCCCATCGGCCATCCCAGCTTCTGACAATGCGCCAAAACTGCTGCTCCAAATGTTATTTATACACTATATACATTTATCACCAATCCGCTGAGGATTGTATGAACCATATTAATGAAGGCTTCAGCACTGGAGTTGGCAACAAATGCGGATTGACTTCAAAGAAAACAAATTGTCCATTACGGGCAAGACGACCAAAACTTAAGTTGAGCGAAGTTTTGTGAAACCTACCAATATAAGTAACAAAAAAAGTACTCGGAAGGCACCGTTCTTCCCTACAATTCCCACAGTTGATATGTACTCCAACTGACATCATATACAATTGAGAAGAAGGGGAGAAAAGGGGGGAAATGGATATACAATTGAGAAGAAGGGGGGAATACACATGCATTAAGAGTAGATTGCCAGAATCAAAATATCCAAACTAAGGTGCTGTAAATTAAAAAAAAAAAACTAAGTTTCACGACGTTGGAATTGGTTCTGGGAGAGTTCATTCTTCATCTCTCCATTTCACAGGCATGTATGGCGCCGCATGCATACTTCAATTTGCATCCGCAAACAATTTAACCCATGTTCGTGATGATCTTCAAACCCTTCCTTTGATGATCTGCAACCTTCCCATGGTCCGCCATACTCTCTTTGGCTCATCCCTTCAGCATCAGCCTCAATGAGGCAGACAGCCTGCGTTGTGCGCTTTGAACAACACTCGTTGGCCTGCAGTGACTCGAATGTTTCATAACTTTGGGAACAAAAACTTAGATCGCATGATCATATATTATAAACTCTGGGCAAAACTGATCAACGGAGAACCAACTAGCCGCTGATGGCTGCTCACATTAAGTTAGCATAGCGTAATCGTTTGCTTGGAGGCTGCAACATAAGCTCATCCAATGCAAGCTCATCTAATGCTCCAAATGACAATGTCCGTTTTATTGAGTCGAGCACTGATGCCACCATCATCGAGGATTGTGTTGAATCAGCATCATAATTGCAGCTCGCCAGATTTTCTTGGCAGATGGACTCGGGGGAGTTCATGTCCTCAGATGCGCCCGTCCCAGATTCTTGTTGGGACCCCAATAGGTAAGCTAGCAGTTGATGGTCACTCCATTCATGTACGCTCTTATTCCTCTCTCTCAAAATTTCATGTTGGTTGGGCATCAGATTGTTTGCGTGATTGGGAGAGGTTGAGGCTTCTTGTTTCTCGTCTGTTTCACGGGGCGTGCTACCCCTGTTCCGGACTCGGCAGAGAACCCAGTCATCCAACTGACACAATGAAACATAAAGAACAAGACTTTAGTATGATAGAACATATTTGAATCCGGAAAGAGATGAGAAAGATATTAATTCCTTTCTTACCCGCATCGAATTGTGGGGCCAAGAAGACGGCTTGTCATCAAGGAGGCGGTACTCATGCATGACCCAGTCGGTCTTGGTGCCCTTTGGCGGCCGGCCTTGGTAGAAGACCAGGGCTTTCTTCACACCCAGACACTGGGAACCACCAGTGGCGATGATTGGTTTGTCTGTACCTGTAGCCTTCCAATAGCCAGAGCCTGCAGCCCTGTTCGGTCGTGTCCCATTAGGATATTTTCGCTCCCTTGGGCTGAAGAAGAACCATTCCCCTTCTCCAAAGAAAGCCATGTCTGATCAAAGAAAACAATGTTAGAAACAATTAGCAGCGCAACTTGTTATATATTTAATGTAAAGAATTGTCCAAAGTTGGCTATAGATGAAATGGTAGTGCCAAAGCCTGATGATATCACAATTTACTATACTTTCGTAAGATTGTCAATGATTTTTTTCATATTAGTTGTAGCTGTCATCATCATCATCATTGCATATGCATCCAACCACAATATGCGACAAGATGCATAATAAAAATCTCGAAATAATTTCTCAAGAATGATGCACAAAATAGTGGTTTAATTAGAGTAGACTCCACAAATAGCAGTAGATTAACATATGTTCCTTTCATGTATCCATTCGCCCTTCTAGCACACATCCTTTCTGGTATTTCAAATTAAGGTTCGAAGAGGAGACTGTACTGTACGAGGGACTTACCAGGAAGTTCCCATGGATTGTACTTGTACAGGTCTAGCTCTGCAATTATAGATGTTGATGGAGTTAGTGAAGAATTGACCCTCTTTCTCAAGTAATGGATGATCAGCTCTTGGTCCGTTGGATGGAACCTGAATCCCGGTGGCAATTGCGAGCAAAGAAACCCAAAGCCTTCCATTCAGATATCCAAAGAAATTTCACCAAGACATGCCAAGAAGGATAAAAAGAAGAATGAAAAGGTGGAGATATGAGTAGATTGGGTGTAGTGAAGCACGGAAGCTCCCACATGAGCTCCTTTTATAGGGAAACAAGGTGTTTGGCTTTGTCGCTTGGATAACAGGCATGGAATGTTGGGAGAACATGAGACAGCCTCAATTTCTCGGCTCCATCAATTTCTCATATGATCATTATCCCTTTCAAACTTTTTTGGACTAGGGGGAAACAAATGAAAACGACATGCTGGAGGTGATAAGGATTATGGCTCTCGTTACCATACAGAAGTAAACAATTCAATAAAGCACCTTTCAATAACATTTCTAATCTTATCATGGATCCAATATGAAATGACTCCAACACACAATCTACACCGTAAATATAATGACTTGAACAAATGACTTTCTCGCATAGATCTCTATCGATGTAACCCACCGAGCATTTGGCTTCGCGTGGACTAATCAAATAAAAGGTTATGTATAATCAATAACCCAACGTAATATAGCCATACAAGAAGATAGATGGAAGCTAACGACTTTGTAATTTAATCATAGCATGACACCTGCCAAATTTGATGACAGGATGCCGGCCAACTTAGTTGGCATAGAGGCTGCAGGGATCTGGGAGACAGGACCTAGGTTTTTCAATATATCATGAGAGGAGTGGTGAGATGATAAATAGTCTTCAGGTAGTAAGTCCAATATGCATGATATTAAACAAATCGCGTCCGAAACAATGAAGAAACTCCCTGGGAGGTGTCATTATTTTGTGGCAGCTCTCCTACAAGGCCTGGATACATGACGCATGTAAAGACACTGCAGAGTGCTACAAAATTTGAAAAACATAAACGTATCTCTCCTAGATATGCTGCTGCCGTCCAGAATCAATTTGGAGAAAAGGGTTAGGATTAGGGTTACCTAGCTCATTGCACAGCAAGTGACTTGTTCAATGCAGCAGGCATGTTTGAATGCAGAATTTAATAACTAGCCTGATGTGATGTCTAATGAGTCATCAACAACAAATATAACTGGCTTGCTAATTGAATTGGTTATTTTGTTCATATGAGCTGTCGACTTTCTAGCATGCTTCTTCTGACTTGTAGCCTAGAGAAGATAGCTAATTTTACCGGCGAAATAAATTTGATGATTACATTCATATATATTTTGTTATCCAGGAGAATCTTACTTCGGATTACCACCACATTGAAAATAAAACTAGACCCTAATCCATATATTTCTAATTGATGTCCAACAACAAAATTACTTGCTGGTGTTTTTAATGAATATCCCAATTTTGTCTTGATCATAGGAGTTATGTCTTGATAACAATGTCATTGTAACCATAGCTAATGCATGCCTTACTGGACTACTTATTTATTTATTTTATTACTATTGTTTATTCGAAATGTTAATGTTTTTCTGTTAAACTTAGATACATTGACTTCTTTTTTTCCTTTTGGGTGTTGAGGAGGGGGATCAGCTTTGAAATTTCTTTTACCCTCAAAAAGCTCTTTATAATAAAAAGAAGACTAGCAGTCAAATGAAGAATTTGAAAGGTGGTCTGAACTCCATGGCAGCAGGTAGAAATCAAAACGGTAAATATTTATAAAACAATGCTCAAACTTAACAGCAAAAGGGAACAATTAAGCAAAACATGAAGTTATGGAAAACTATCATGCAAGAAAGAAGAGTAAACTTTAGTTCCCTGTAACACCCCCGACTAACACATTCCCAAACTGAGAATTATAACATTAAGATCTTGAATGTGTGAATGAATTAGAAGAAAAGCATGAAGAAAATTTAATACATAATTTCAATGTTTTTGAAGTTTGAACTAGTCTGAACAGTCATCAAGTCAAGAACAATTCTAGAGTAAGACCAGACAGGGATTATGATGCAATCCACAAGAGAATTGAAGAGAAATTAGGGTTTGTAGTGGATTTGGGGGAAAAGATGGGATTTTTATTGAATTTCAAATAAAGATAACAAGATAGGTGGCCTCTATTCTAGAGAAGGCCACTCCCCTGGCTTTTACTTCGAGAGAAAAGCCTAAAACTCCCAAACTAGGGTTCTATCAACCTCCTATAGTTTCTTCTTCACAAAATTCACCCTCCCATCCCTAACCCTAGCCGTCATCTATTTATAATGG
Organism: Scilla litardierei; assembly: GCA_030789695.1. NCBI lineage: Eukaryota > Viridiplantae > Streptophyta > Magnoliopsida > Asparagales > Asparagaceae > Scilla > Scilla litardierei. Next base: position 66,087,542 of record CM061131.1, read on the forward strand.
AATTTTTCTCCCAAAATTACAGAAATTACAAAAATACACCTAAATATAAAATTACAAAATTGCCCCTGGCTTTTACGATCACATCAGATTTGGTCTTAGGAATTTAACTAAAGGATTTGTATCAGTAATTATGAGGAGATCAAAGGCCTTCCAAAAATAAAAATTATCACTTGAATCCTTTGTTTCCCTATTCTAACAAAAAGACTACATTACATTCTAAGATCATTATAGCACAACATAAATTTTAAATAAATATAAACCGCAGAATATAATATAACTGCAAAAAAATCAATTTATACAACACATAGACAATTATGTTTTCAGTTTTATAACTGAAATATCCCGGAAATAGAAGTGGCATATTTGTAATATCAAGAGGATTATGTTTCTTTTTTAGTGGAAATTGTCCCATGGCCGTCTTGTCAGATAATCACAATTATTAAAGTCCATTCGTGAAGACTGAATTCTATAATGGATAAGGAATTGGCTAAATTGGGGATCTAGTCGGCATGCTACTTTTACAGCATGGAAGCCTTGTAATAAAATGACAGGGTATCACAGGTAACTGCTAAAAAAGGCATAAACAAATATAATTTCTGTAGTCAATTACACACACCACACACAGACAAACCCACAAATATACAGTAACCTATTCTGCCGTCAGATACTTCGTACTGTTCATCAACCAATAACTGGGGTGTCCTAGGATTGAACATGGAAAAGTTTATCGAGTCCCAATTATAAATTCCAAAACTGAAATATCTAACCCACTTATAGTTGGACAACTTGGGCACACAATTGAATCGATTATATCAGACTTAGATGTTGAAGACCAAAATCAATCAATTAAACAAAACTGCACATTGTCATTTGCTGTTTGTAAGCTATTGCGATTTCACTTTCAGCCAAATTTCCATCAGGCCTAAACCCTTCGAATGCCCTCGAAACTTTTTATGATTCTTATTGATTATCTTGTTTTTGTGACAGTGAAATAGAATTATTTATGCAACTTGAACCATTGATTCAGTCGGGAAGAAAGGGAACAAGATAAGTCCTTCCCTCCAAAAATCCAACAGACAACTTTATAACAATACATGCTGGGTCATCAACAACAGCGTCCACTAAGCCTGCCGATTACCTTAGGAAATACCATCAAATTGCCATCTTTTGAGGCAACTTGTTCTGTCTGTATGTTAAGAAGTGTATGTGTTTCACAAGACACAGACATGAAGTTCTCTGGTGCAGTTCCGAGGGAACAGGATTGCAATGTTGGACCAGATGGCCATTATTATAGCATGATCTGGGGATAAACTAATGGTTTACTTTTCATTGTCATCCATTCGTGGCATAGGATTGCCCACCTTCTACCTTCTAAGTAGAAACCAAAAGAAGGTATCAAGTATAAGATTAAAAAAGTTATGCTAAAACCCTGAATATTCCCTATGGCATGTCAGAGAAGTTAATGACACCACAAGACAGGCTCCAAACACATAACCATCACATATTTAGGAATTATTCAGTCATACATGACCTAACCCATACCTAAACCTGAGACTCTAAGCCTATCATATATGATCCAAATCATTAAGGATCATCAACCTGTAAGAACCACTATATCCAAAACCTTAAGCTAGCAGGACGCAGGCCAATTGACAGCGTAAATGGAGCGAGCACTCTGATAACCAATTTGAATCTGAAAATGCAATCCTCCACTATAATGGCTTAAATGTCCTACAGATACATGAAAACATTATTGCATCTGAATCGATATGAATGCACTCAAATATCTGGAAGACACTAAATAACTTACAAAAATGCAAGAAGCTCTATTTAAACCAATAAACATTGATACAATACCAAATTCAAATAATATAATGACTTATATACAGATAGAAAGTACTTATATATGAATATATATACTATTTTTATTATGAGAATAATGTCAAAAAGATGGCACCTGACCAACTTGGGTGAGGTGCGTGATGGGCATGCGGCCCATAAGCCCCTGCGGGTGTAAGCCCCCGCGCGCGCCTTCTGATGCCGCAGCCACGCCCTTCCCCCTTAGACATGCCGCAGCCCCCCCCCCCCCCCCCCCCCCCAATGCCCTAGTTCTTATTATAAATAGGGGGTAGCCTCTCTTGTTTGCCTATGCTATTTTGATGATTGTTATTTGGTGATTCCTTAGGTAGACGAGTGCGGACGTCCTCTAGGCGTCTTGGGATGAGAGCACACCTCTTTTATGCTAAATTATCTTTCTATTTTGCTATTGTTTTTTCTAATAAATCCATTTTTGTTAGATCCTAACAATTTGGTATCAGAGCACGTGACGATCCATGGCGGCTTCAACAAGATCGCAAGACAAATTTGAGGCGTTGGAGGCGAAATTCACGGGTGAAATTGAGGCAATCAAAAAGTCCTTGGCTGGAAACGACGAATCCATGGCGAAATTAACTACATCCATCTCCCAATTGGCGTCAAATCAAGTAAAGCACGACGATCAATTCGCGCAATTGATGGGAGCCCTAAATCAATTGGCGACGAACTCCAAAGGCGATGGGAGCCCTAATCCGACACAAAAGACGGCACCTTTGAAGAAGGAGAAGGAGAAAGAGGAGATTCTTCCCCAAAATCAACCCTACTACGTGGAGGAATTGGATGATGAAGACGACGGCGAGCCGTGGAGGTTGGACTACCGCGAGGAGGTACGGCGGAAGGCGGTGGAGAGCCAAAGGGGAGGCGGCGGCCCTAGCCGCCCAAATTGGGAGCGCCACGGCCAAGGGGAGATCCGGCCGAACCCCCTTAGCCATCGGGAGATGCAGACGACACAGGAGAGGGGCGGGGGGCCTTCCCCCACCTGCGCCGGGCCCTGACAGGGGGGCCAGGCCCTGCCGGGACTCGGCAGGGTCCGGTGACCCTGCCGGACCTCCGGCAGGGCCGTCGGCCCTGCCAGAGGCCCAGCAAGGCCTGCCGCCCCTCCGGCAGCCCTGGAGGGGACCGACAGATTACTACAGGGAGCCGGAGCCCTCCGGCAGCCACCAAGGGGGAGCATCACGACAGGGCCGGCCAGGGGCAGGGACCCCCCTAGCAGCAGCCCGAAGGAGGAGCGCGCGGACAGCCATCCGACGGAGTTTTTGAGCCCCCGGACGGCGGACGGCGAGCGAGGAGGGTTACGGGCGGTTTTCGGGAGGTTTTTGTGACCCTCCGGAGCGTCGACCATCAGCTGATGATCCTTTCTACGGCGACGGACGAGGGAGAGACTATTATCCTGACGACAGGGGAGGCTACGAGGCAGAATTCGGCGATGACGCAGGATGGGACGATTTTGAGGGCCGGCGAGGAAATTACCGTGCAGACTACGGGGGGCGCGGAGGAGGACCACCTAGGCGCTTCGAGACCCTGGACGAGAGGAGACAGCATTACCGGCCGCTGCACAGAGAGGAGGGGAGACCCGAGCAGGGACGTTTTGGAGGAGATTGCAGAGTCTGGAAGCTGAAGATGCCCACACTATTTTCGGGGGAGGATCCACACGCCTGGTTGTTTACAGCAGAGTGATACTTCACGGCACATCACATGACCGAGGCCCAGAAGCTGGAGGCGGCAGCTATATGCATGGAGGGGTGTGCCCTAGGATGGTACCAGTGGAATGAGAGGCGTCAACAGATTAGGAGCTGGGAGGAGCTAAAGGACCTGGTGCTGGAGAAGTTCAGAGACCCCCGTCTGGGGAACTTACACGAGCAGCTGTACGCCCTCAGGCAGGAGGGGCCAGTGCAGGACTATATTGAGATATTTGAAACACTGGCAGGGTGAGTGCATGGCGTGTCTGATGAGTCACTGGATGGCACCTTTTTGAAGGGGTTGCGCCCCAGTCTGCGAACAGCGGTGAGACCCTACAAGCCCAGGGGGCTTTCAGAGGTCATTGAGATGACCCAGATGGTGGAGGATGCACAGACCGAGGAGAGGCGGGTCCGAAGCAGCTATAGCAGTCAGACATCAAGGGGCGCCCCATCTGGGGCTGGAGGAGCAGGTACCCCCGCGGGGGTAGTCCAAGCGAGCCGGGAGAAGACTGGGGAGAAGAGTAGTGCGCCAGTGGCTGTGAGGCAGTTCATAAGCATGACAGATGCAGAGATGAGAGAAAAGAGGCAGAAGGGCTTGTGTTTCCGGTGCGATGAGCGATTTTCACCAGGCCATCGGTGCGCGGGACGCAAGCTCCAGGTGATCCTGTTGGAGGAGGAGGACGGCGAGTCTGATGTCGAGGAGGAGACCGCTGAGGCGGAGGAGGAACTGGAGGGCCAGCAGTTGAATGTGGCGGAGGTGTCTCTCAACTCCGTGGTAGGGTTCACACCGAACCATACCATGAAGCTGAGGGGAGAGGTCGGCGACCAGGAGGTGACTGTGCTTATTGACAGTGGGGCTACCCACAATTTCATTTCCAGGAGGGTGGTGGCACAGTAGGGGCTTCAGCTGACAGACTGCGGCAGCATCAGCGTGATGATGGGGACAGGGAAGAAGGAGAGCAGCCGAGAAGTTTGTAGGGGACTGGTGCTGACCATGCAGAGAATACAAATTATTGCAGATTTTTTACCTCTCGACCTCGGGAGCACCGACGTCATCTTGGGCATGACCTGGCTACAGACATTAGGAGAAATGACTATAAATTGGAAGCTGCTACGGATGGAGTTTCAGGAGGCGGGGAGAGCAGTGATACTCCAGGGAGACTCTAGCCTCTGCAGAGTTTTGGTCTCTCTGAAGACCATGTTTAGGACCATCCAGACAGATAAAGGAGGATACCTAGTAGAGCTGCACTCTTTGACAGGTGAGGGAGGCGCAGAGGCCAGTACAAAGCAGCCCATTCCCGGAGAGGTTCAGCAGCTGATGGACCAGTTTGAGGAGATCTTTCAGGAGCCTCGGGGTCTTCCACCACCACGGGACCACGAGCACGCCATTGTTCTACGAGAGGGTGTTTCCCCCATTAGCGTGCGGTCCTACCGATACCCTTAGCATCAGAAGGACGAGATATAGAGGATGGTTTCAGAGATGGTGCAGGCAGGGGTGATCTAGCCGAGCGTGAGCCCGTTCTCTAGCCCAGTATTATTAGTGAAGAAGAAGGATGGTAGTTGGCGGTTCTGCGTGGACTACAGGACGTTAAACAAGGAGACGGTCCCTGATAAATTCCATATACCTGTGATTGATGAGCTCTTGGACGAGCTACACGGAGCGGCCTGGTTCAGCAAGCTAGATCTTAAGTCAGGCTATCACCAGATATGGATGCGAAGGGAGGATGTGCCCACGACGACGTTCAGGACGCATGAGGGCCACTACGAGTTCCTGGTCATGCCCTTTGGGTTGACCAACGCCCCGGCCACCTTTCAGGCTCTCATGAATAAGGTATTCCGTCCATTTCTCAGGCGATTTGTACTTGTCTTTTTCGACGATATTTTGGTGTACAGTCGTACTTTGGAGAAGCATTTGGACCACCTGCAGGTGGTTTTTCAGGAGTTGCAGTACCACCAGCTATATTTGAACAAAAAGAAGTGTCTATTCGGGCAGCCGCAGGTGAAGTATCTGGGCATGTGGTATCAGCAGGAGGGGTAGCCGCCGATAAAGCGAAGATAGCGGCCATGCTGGACTGGCCGCGCCCCACTACTCTCAGAGGGCTACGGGGCTTCTTGGGCTTTACAGGTTACTACCGCAGATTCGTAGAGGGATATGGGACGATCGCCTGGCCATTGACGGAGTTATTGAAGAAGGATCAGTTTCACTGGGGAGAAGAGGCGACGACAGCTTTTGAGGCCCTGAAAAGGGCAATGACCACTGTGCCAGTATTGGCGTTGCCAGACTTCACCAGACCATTTGTAGTAGAGGCGGACGCATCAGGACATGGGCTGGGAGCAGTATTGATGCAGGAGCAGCGTCCCATAGCTTACTACAGCCAGGTGTTGACCACGAGGGCCCGATTGCGATCGGTCTATGAGAGTGAGCTGATGGCGATAGTGTTGTCCATCCAGAAGTGGAGACCATATTTATTGGGTCAGAGCTTCATAGTGCGCACGGATCAGCGGAGCTTAAAGTATCTGTTAGAGCAGCGGATGGTAGCGGAGGAACATCAGAAGTGGCTGCGAAAGCTGATGGGCTACAGGTTCGAGATCGAGTACCGCCCAGGATTGGAGAACAAGGCAGCTGATGCGTTATCTCGGCGGGAGGAGGAGGCAGTGTTAGCAGCACGTACGGTGTCGATCCTCGAGGATTGGGGCCCACTGCAGCAGGAGGTAGAGCAGGACCCAGAGTTGGCGGTTATACGAGAGGCCCTTTACAGGGGTCGACTGAGTACCCGGGATATTCTTTGCAGGATGGACGGCTACTTTACTGGGGGCGGCTGGTGATACCGAGGACTTCTACTTTTATACCGACCATCTTCAGGGAGTTCCACGGCAGTGCTATAGGAGGACATTCTGGAGTCCTCAAGACCTACCAGCGGCTATCACGGGAGGTCTACTGGAAGGGGCAGAAGAAGGATGTGGCCAGGATGGTGGCAAAGTGTGACGTGTGCCAGCGTCACAAATATCAGGCCATGTCCCCAGGAGGACTACTACAGCCGCTATCTTTACCAGACAGAGATTGGGAGGACCTCTCTATGGACTTCATCGATGGATTGCCAAAGTCGGGTGGTTACAGTGTCATTTTTGTTGTGGTAGACCACCTCAGCAAATATGCCCAGTTTATCCCGCTTAAGCATCCTTACAGCGCCATTTCAGTGGCGGAGATTTTTGTGAGAGAGGTCATTCGTTTGCATGGTCCGCCGAAGTCCATAGTCTCGGATAGAGACAAGGTATTCCAGATCAAATTTTGGCAGGAGTTATTCAGATTGCAGGGGACGGCCTTAAAAAGGAGCACAGCTTATCATCCCCAGACTGACGGTCAGACGGAGGTGGTAAATATGAGTGTGGAGACTTACCTGCGATGTTTCATCTCAGAGAATCCTAAGGAGTGGGCACGTTGGCTACCGTGGGCGGAATACTGGTACAACACTTCATACCATACGACGGCACAGACTACACCCTTCAGGATTTTATATGGCAGAGACCCTCCGCACTTACTTCATTATGGCCATGAGGAGACACGTTCTGATGTGGAGCAGTACCTGGCAGAGCGGGACAGGATTGTAGAGGAGCTGAAGCTCCACTTGGCGAGGGCTCAGCAGGTGATGAAGACACGGGCAGACCTACACCGTCGAGATGTACACTTTGAGGTGGGTGACATGGTATATTTGAAGCCGAGACCCTACCGGCAGCGGTCAGTAGCTCATAGAAGGAATGAAAAGCTGTCACCACGATATTTTGGGCCTTTTGAGGTCGAGGCGAGGATAGGACCGGTGGCCTACAGATTGCGCTTGCCCCCAGGATCTACCATTCACCCAGTATTCTATGTCTCACAGTTACGACAGGCTATTGGCAACCACTTCTTCCCCGACATTACCTGAGTCACTTACTGCTGATATGGAGGTGAGGATTGAGCCAGAGTTGCTGAAAGGAGTTCGCCAGAGCGACACAGGCATGCGACAGGTGTTATTGCAGTGGAGGGGCTTACCAGAGCACGACAGCACGTGGGAGGACATGGATGATATGGTGGCGCGCTTTCCTGATATCCACCTTGAGGCCAAGGCGGCTCTTTGGGAGGGGAGTATTGATGGGCCTGCAGCCCATAAGCCACTGCGGGTTTACACCCGCAAGGCCCCCAAGCCCCCGCGCGCGCCTTCTGATGCCGCAGCCGCAGCCCTTCCCCCTTAGACATGCCGCAGCCCCCCCCCCTTATGCCCTAGTTCTTATTATAAATAGGGGTAGCCTCTCTTGTTTGCCTATGCTATTTTGATGATTGTTATTTGGTGATTCCTTGGGTAGACGAGTGCGGACGTCCTCTAGGCGTCTTGGAAGGAGAGCACACCTCTTTTGTGCTCAATTATCTTTCTATTTTGCTATTGTTTTTCTAATAAAAATTCCATCTTTATTAGATCCTTACAATTGGTATCAGAGCTAGCCCCATGCTACGACACACGTTGCGGAAGGGGCGACCTGGGGAAGGGACGACCTGGGGAAGGGGCGACCTGGGTGAGGCCAGAGTGGGCCACTTAGAGTGGGCACCCCAGAGTGGGCCGTCGTGACAGTGCTTATCGAAAGCGGAAGGGGCGACCTGGGGAAGGAGCGACCTAAGAGGGGGCGACCTGGGTGAGGCCAAAGTGGGCCACTTAGAGTGGGCACCCCAGAGTAAGCCGCCGTGGACGGCGTTGTCGAAAGCGTGGTGGTATGTTAGGATCCCAAAAATAGTCCCACATCGGAAGTGCAAAAGAAAAGAAATAGTTAAGTATTAGAGGGCCTCTCCACCTAATACCAATAGGTTTTGGGTTGGATGCTCAATAATACTTAACAAATGGGGTGTGAGCCCAGTGTTATGGGCCTAGTATGGGATGGGCCCTTAGCAATGCTATTGTTAGAAGTCTAGTATGAGATGGGTTTCTAACAAATGGGCTAGTGCTGGAGGCCTGGTATGGGATGAGTCTCTACCAGTGCGCTGACGTGGCGGCCTCTCATTGGCCGCCCAAACAGCAATTACAGTAACCCCTTTTATTATATACATAATTACATATATATACATGTATATGCAAATGTAGTAGGAATAAATCAACAATGTGTAACTATTAAATAATCTATTATACATTTGACAACGTTTTTTGAATTTTAGGGCTGCCTAGGACAATATAAAGAGTGGCTGGGATCTGGTCTTAGAAAATCAATTGTTGAAATTGGATTTTGTGAAAATTTTTGTGGAAAAACTTAAATTTTGGTGGGAAAAGTGTCTTGGAAACCAAAACTTTGAAATTAGAAATGTCTTGGGAAAGATTGTGGAGATTAAATTTGGGGGAAAAGTACATTGGAAACCTAAACTTTGAAATTAGAAGTGCCTTGGGAAAGATAGTGGAGATTAAATTTGGGGGGAAAGTGTCTTGGAAACCTAAACTTTGAAATTAAAAGTGCCTTGGGATCCACGCCGAAGGCGTGGGCGCCAAATTTGTTGTTCGACGCCGAATTTGTTGTTCCGCGCCGAAGGCGCCTGTGCCTAATTTGTTGTTCCGCGCCGAAGACGCCCATGCGGAAGGTGCCCGCGTCGCTAAATATTTTTACGCTAATTTATTGTTCTGTTAGATTTTGGCTGTGAAAATAATTTTGTGGGGAACAAAGATTTCGCGGGAAAAATCTTAAATTAAACGTGCCCGCGGGCACGGGTTATGACTAATCTATTATACATTTGACAGCGTTTTTTGAATTGTAGGACTGACTAAGACAAGCTGACTAGAACAAAATGGTTGATAGAAAGACGGCTGAGATTTAATCTTGAGAAATCAGTGGTTGAGATGAGATTTGGTTAATGTTTTGGGGGGGAAACTTGAATTTGGGGGAAATGTGTTTAGGAAACTGAAATCGTAACTCATAAATGCCCATCGTAAATGCCAACTTAAAATCACATTATTTATTTAAATCTTAGAAAAAATCACGCGATTGGAAACCCAAGGCTCTCGGTACACAGGGAAAAGTCACCCATCTCTTTCACGCGAGGCCCACCTCTGCCACTCTCTCACACAGAGGAAAACACACACAAAACATGGGGCCCACCACCAAATCAAACAACATCTGTTTTCATTATGGTCGAACATATGTTTTTATTATTAGCGTAATGAAAGCCATTTTTGGTAAAAGATTAATGGCTTTCAGCTATAAACATTAAAATATTTTTATGCTAATTTGTTGTTCCACGCAATTTTGGCTGTGGAAGTAAATTTTTTGAGACCAAAGATTTCACGTGGGAAAATAATAAATGAACCGTGCCCGCGGGCACAGGTTATGACTAGTATGTTTATATATACATATGTTTATACCTCCTACATGCACTTACATACACATAGGCTACTTCAGAAAACTATGGAGCCAATCCTTCCAAATTTGTCTCATTGCTAGTCCACTCAAATTCACTACGACCCATGCGCAAGTGTGCCTGTGTTTGTGTTTAAGTAAATATGATATTAAATGAACGGATACGAGAGTACCCATTGCATTCTAGTATTACTATCTGTTTTCGCTCCAATGGTTACATGGATCTTCGGGACCATGTTCAGAATCTCCAGTGGGAAGATGGACTTGCTTGGAGTGGCAGAATACAGAGGGATAAACAGGCATGTTTAAAAATTTTTAATGAGTTGCAACACTGATTTTTTTATTACCTTACACTTGATCCTAATTGAGCCCCTGAACGAGATTATAATATACGGCAGAGGAACCGCTCCCTCCCATCCGTTCAACACTAATATAGAAAAGATGTGTCAAATATTTTTGGTGTCTTAATGTGCAAAAATAATTAACTCTAAGTTTTGATTTACTTTAGGTGATTACATTTAAGTACAAGGTGCACTTACCTTCCTGCATTTTGCTCACAGCAGTCTAGCTAGAAACTAAAAGATTTAACTCACGATTATCCTTAACTCTAGGGTTTTGGTTTTGGATGTTTTCTTATATCCAAATTAGTTTTTTTTTCCAAAAACGGGGTTCCCTACCCTAGGGGTTACAGTTTTTTCTTTGTATGGACAACATTGTTCATCAATGAAGTCGGATTTATAAAGAAGATCATGTGTGAATGTCCAAAGAACAAAACCATGCGGGCCTTGTGAAGGCCCAAAGTAGACATTATCATACCAATATGGAGATAGATGAGTTGAGCCCACATTTAGACCCCCAACAAAGTGGTATCAGAGCGTTTAGGTTGTCGGAGAGAACACAATGGCATAGATATATTCATCAACCGAATACAAGATTAAAAAGTTCACAGGAAAAAATAGCTGCAGTCTCTTATGCATGAGGATGAAGGCTATGCTCAAGCATGAGTAGCTATACAGCATAATCTTTGACAAGAAATCTATTTCAGATACTGTCATAGATTATGCAATAGATTATGCAAGATCAGAGCTAGAGATGAAAACCCACGGTGCTATTCAGATGGCCTTATCGAACAAAGTTTTTTTGCAAGGTTGTGAAAAAGAAAGATGCGGAGTCAATATGGAAAAAACTCGAAGCCATTTATTTGACAAAATCACTCACAGGAAGGCTGTATCTGCTACAGAAAATGTTTATAATCAGGATGAAAGAGGGGGCACCGCTACAGGATCATCTTATGAGCTAAATCAGTTGGTGCTGAATTTGCAAGCTATGAAAGAGAACGTAAGTGATGAGTACCAGGCAACTGCATTACTATGTTCCTTATCTGAGAAGTATTCACAATTTGTCAAGACCATGATCCAAGGCAAAGACAAAATATCTTTAGAAGAGGTCAAGGAAGCTCTACACACGCATAAGCTCAAAAAGTTGTCGAGAGGTGACACAAGTGTTGGTGATCAGGATGTAACACTCTTTGGAGGTCGCCAAGGTGTATGATCTAAGCCAAGATCCAAGACAATGCGGCCCAAGTGGAAAGGTCAAGGCGGTAAGAACCAGGTATGCTATTAGTGCAAGAAACCAGTACATTGGAAGAACAAGTGCCCACAGTTGAAGGCAAAAGGTAAAAAGGTTGCTAAGCCTATAGCAAGTGCATACACGGATATTGATGATGGTTAGCTGTTAGTTGTCTTCTTTGGAAGACAAACTTGCTTCATCGATTTTTGATTCAGGGTGTGATTCACATGACTCCATTGCGGAATCATTTTGTGACATATACTCCTAGAGACAGTCCAGATGTGCATAGAGAACAGAGCTATGTCTAGAGTGACAGTGGTCGGCACAGAGCGGTTCAAGATGCAGGATGAAGCCATTAGGACACTCACAGGTGGTATGCACGTACTAGACTTACGTCAAAATCTTATATCGCTCGGAGCCTTGACTGGTGTAGGGTGTTGTGTGGTGCTCAGGGGAGAGCGACTGCAGGTTTCCAGGAGAGGTCATTTTGTGATGGCGATAAAGAAGGTAGGGAACCATTATAAGCTACAGGGTCTAACGGTGATGAGTCAAAGTTCTAGCACACCAGAGAGCTCTAATGGAGGAGCAGTTGAGACTTATAGAGATATCGTGACAGGGAAGCAGGGTCGGTTGCAGAATGGAATAGCTGTGGTGTGCAGCGAGGGATCGTCAGGTAAGGAAACATCACATTATGGCACAACTCCATGTGCGGCTTAGATCAGGCGTGAAGAGAGAAATGTCTACAATGAACAATGTGGCTTTAGTGTAGAGTTACAGTCTTTAGCGGGATCCATTGTTGGGCGCAAGGAGTTGGAAATTAGGGTAGAGCGACCAACATTACATTAGTGAGGACCCATGGAGATGACGCAGGTGACATGGCTCACAGCTGACGAGATGCAGTACGTCTATGACATCATCTGGAGTACGTAGAACTAGCGGTTTGGAGATGAGCAAAGGATCTCGCAGAGTTTGTGAGGGTGATGTGGTGAGGTCCTATTGGAGGGTTAAATCCAAAGGCAATGACTTGAGGATGTCAAAGCTGCATGAAGAATGTGCTCTTAATTCATGTTTGGATAATACGGTGCCTAATACTTCCTTAGAGGGTAGAGAGGGATCAACTCGGGCAATCATTATGGAGGGTGGCTATGGATCGACTTCGGGCATTTTGGGAGACATGTGGTGTCAGTTCAGTCGATGATGGAGCCTAAAGTCGTGAAGTCAACACCAGGAGAGAGATTGCCACAACTAGGGTGGCAAGGATGGTGTAATTCTTCAAACTCAAGAGGTGCTTGAGCTTGGAGAATCTCATAGAGCGTTGATGCACTAAAGAGCATGGTTCCTGATGATAAGTTGGTGGTTTCATGATTACGGTAGAGTGCTTTGATGCTTCCTTGGAGTTTGAAACATGGTAGAATGTTAAAATTGTGCTTCAAACTCAGATTCTGAGCATGGCATGGTCGTACCATGCCTATGGTCAAAGCAGCACGACCGTACAGACTTAACAGAGTTCTGGCCAGTGTGACAGTCATGACAAACATACTATAAGTTTGGCATGGTCTGCAAGATTAGCAAAACGTCTATAATTTCTGAGCCAGTCAGTGCATGACCTGACATATTGGCACGACCGTGCCGATCAGGTTTTCAGCCTGAAACGGGTTTTAACTTGAGCTGTTGATCTGAAACTTAATCTAATTGAACAGCCACGACTCCAAATGTTATTTAAACCCTTCCTATGGTTTGTTTTCATAAGAAAAAGATAAAAGTGCATGTGCTAGCCGTTATTAAAGTTATTCGCGCATTCTTGGAGATTGGGTGTATGCTTTGGTGAGTGAATTTCATTGTAGTCTTCTTCTAGGAATCTTTCTTTTCGGGTTAGGAGATCATTTAAGAGAGCTTATATTTTCTTCTTGTGTGAAGAGTTTGAACTCCAAGTTGGGAGTTGTTTGGAGCTCTCGTGTGTTAAAGAAGATTGAAAGAGTTGGGTGTATGCTCTGATCTTATTAGTGAAAAATGTCATCGAGAAGCTGGACGTAGGCGTCGTTAATGGGCCAAACTAGGATAAACTATGTGTCGTTCTGTGCTTGATTAGTTGCTTTCTAGATTAACTGTGCTTATCTTTGTTTTGGTTGATTGGATATATGCTACTATTGACTCTCTCTGTAATATTTTGATATAACAAGGCATTTGGTCGCTATTCGTCAATTTCGATGTGCATCGGTCCCTCACACCAAATAATTTTTCCCAACAGACTCTTCTTTATCTTCAATGTTAGTAGTCTCAAACTTAATGGGATGATATTAGGCGGCTATACTCTTTCTTAAAATTGAAATCCAATTGAAATTAGATGAGAATCCCACTTGAGTTCAAACTTGATCCAAAAAGAATGATATCTCTAACTTCTTTGGCTCATAAATCACTTATTTGGTATCTCTTTTACCCAACCTTTGGCTCATTTCAAAGCTACGGCACTTGATCAAACTGGTGTCTTGATAATATTCCTTGTATAATATTGCATGTAACTCTTGCAAGTTAGATTTTTTTTGCTAAAATTTGTAATAATTAGGATTTTTAAAGGTTTCTGTAATTACCTTGAGATCCTCTAAAATCAAGATTCACATTTTCATTAGAGTTCAACCCTTTCGAATTCAACTCCATGGTGGCTCGCAGAAAGATTTGTTTCCATAGTCCTTAGCACGCATCATCCTTGTGTTGGTAGTACTTGTGTCATGTCTCTTGCAGTGTGATTGTAGTGTTGTAATTATAGTGATTTATGTCGCTATTGTAGTAATTTAGCATGCTTCGAACTACTATCTTTCTAATATCCTTGAGACCATTAAATGCCAATCACTTTTTTCCTAAAGTCACTTTTCCATTTCAAACTAGAAAACAAAATATTTCGGTTTGCTGTATTTTACTTTCCATCTGTGTTGTCATCCCATCTTCTTCATCAACTACTAGTAAAGTCTAAAATCTCAGCCGATAACGATACGTATCGCTCTATTATAATTTATTAACTGATAAAATGCTTGCTGGAATGAATGAACGAACTATGTTGAGCTAAGGTAACCAATTTAGAAAATCCAGTGCATCGTATACATATCATGGTGTGAAATCACAGGGAGTGACTGTACTTCACGGCGTAAGTTGTTCAAGGAACTCGAAACAAACTTAAAAAGAAGTATATAAGCACTATACTCTATATTTGAGAAAAAGAAATTGGGAATGATTAGCTCTGTATAAGGGTGGTTCAATGGCCTGACAAATGCAAATAGCCAATCAAGTTATAAACAACGCGACCTGCTACTTAGACTACTTGGCCAACCACAAACACAAGTTTAACAGATCCACACAACAACACACTTGGTTGAAGCACAAATTGGGGGCTCTTATGAATTTGAATCATCAATCTTATAAACAAGATTGGCAAAGCAAGATTTCACAAAAGCTAGAAGATAAAAAACTCACATAGAGAATAACACTCAAATTCTGAAATAATACTTTGGTTATTTGATGATTACACAGAAATACATGCTCTATTTATAGGTAGACCTTGGAAGATTAAAAGACGCATTACCTTATATATCTTAAAAGAAACTAATTAAAGATAACTAATGGCTTTTGGTAGCACATTAGTCATCATGATGACCTAGGAAAACTAAATGATATAAATATCACATATGGAAATCCAAACGACATTTTGAAAATTCAAGTCTAATAACAAACACGAAAATTACACGTAAAATTCATAAATGGTGCTTTTTGGCTCTTGATCTTCCCCTTGCATTCAGATTCATTGGTTGTTGACTTGACTCTTGATCTTCCATATGCATTCAGATTATTGGTTGTACAACTAAATTGGGCCTTAATTTTATTGAGCTTGGATTAGCAAGACTAAGGCCTCATTTGCTTCTTTTTTAGCTCAACTCTCTTATGCCAGCAATGCTCCCACATGGACTCCAATTGCATCTTGTATTCTTTGTCTTCCTCTTGTCATTGAGCCTTCAATTAGATTTAAGTCTTCATTTTATAAATTGACAAGCTGGTTCACATCATCCTTCCCTGGAAAAGGAGATGTCCTCCACTCTTCAACATCTGAACCAAAATAAGGAGAGAAGTCAAAAACATAAAAAGTAGTACTCATATCATACTTACCAAGTAGTTGAAGCTTGTAAGGATTATCATTGATTCTCTCAAGGACTCGAAAGGTCAATTTCCTCTTGGCATGAGTTTGGACTTTCTTTTATCAGGAAAAATTTCATTCTTAAGATGTAATCACATGTAACGAACCATATTTTTTGAAAATCATCTTTTCTAATTTTACCCCTTTGCACCATATATTTACTTCTTGTGGCTATTGTTATTTTTATTTGCTAGCGGAGCACAAGAGGATGACCCACTTTTTCTCCCTCTTCTCTCTTTTCATTCCTTCTTAATTATTTCTTTTTAGACTTTATTTGGGCTTCAGCCCAAAACCCCTTCTCCCTTCAAATCCTTCAAACAAAATCAAAACCCAAGACACATGGGCCCACATACCACCTCAACTTAAAAACCCAAAGCTCCTTAAGCCCAAGCCCAAATTAACCCCCTAAAGCATTTTCGCATCCCCACGAAGAGGCCCAACTGGTCTTACTTTAACTCTACGATCGAAAGAGGCTGATCTCTCTCTCTCTCACTCTCTCTCTCTCTCTCTCTCTCTCTCAAAAAAGAGGAACGAAGCCACCGCCCCTCTCTCCTCTAAACCGAACCCTAATTGCAAGCGACCGCCTCCTTTGATTCGTAAACCATAGTCGCATCTCTCCTTGGGTTCAAAACCCCTATCCGCGTCGTGCCTCCTCCGCTCGGCAAAACCCTAACCGCCGCCCCCTTTCGAAATCCAAATCCAAGAGGATTTCTCCGTAGATTTTGATTTTTAAGTTCGATTTGAACTCTTTCACGTGTTTTCTCTTCTCTATTAATATGTGATGGATTTTAGGGTTTATTTTAATATATGAAAATCCTCTTCTTTCTCTAAATTTCTGATTTCGATTTTGGTCTTTCTGATCTCCTTCGAGTTGAGATTTTGGGGCTTTCTGTCCCTTGGATTTCTTGGCCATTGAGGTAGACTATATCTTCTTCAAGCTTTCGGTTTTATGTTTCTTTTTTTTAATTCCTGGTAATGAGCTGGTTTGATGGTTTTTCCGATTTGCTGGAGATGATAATTTATTTAAGTTTAGTAATTCTTTTTCCCGATGAGATTTCTCGGCATCTCTAGTGTTTCACGGCGACTCCGCCGTCGCCTCTGCCACTGAGTCACGGTTGGTTTCCTTTCTCTATCGTATTGAAGGGGAGTTGGCCGTCAGGGAGTTTTGGGTTTCTCTCATCGACAGAGTTGGCCGACGTCGTTCCTCTTCACGGGTTTCGCCGCTCTGTGGGACTTCTTTTGAGGCCGATTGTTTGCTGCTACTTTGTTTGTGGGCCGTTGCTTGGGCCGGTTGGCTAGGACTGTCTTACACTTGAGGCTTCACAACTTATCACTTGGGTCTATCTTATTCTTTTCTTTGCAATGACCTTTCAGTTGATTTGTTAGCATGTGCTTGTCGTCTATTCTATGCTAAATGACAACACTACCTCCTAGGCTGGTAAACTACCAATTACTGTGATGCTGTGTAATGTGAATCTGATCCAAAGCATAATTGTTCCTTTTATTGTTTTCCATTTATTATAAGATTTATACGTGTAGACGTCTTTAACTGTTTCGTATTGATTTCTTTAATTAAAAGGGCAAGATTAATAAGTAAATTATGTTTAGATGCATTAGCACCGATACTTGGAACAACTAAAGAATCAATTATCATGCACGGATGGATTAGAACCATTTAAATGTATCACTTAAATGCATTGTTAAGGCCATGTACACATTGGTACTGGAACTGGTTGATTAGTTATTTGGCATTGATAGTTCATATACGTGAACCAACATCTAGAATGTCATACACTTAGCTCACTGTTCAAAGGGTGCGGATGCAATAATGGTTAATGTATTCGGTTTTCCACTCTCCTTATGCAAGTGTGATATACTACAAAACTACTCGTTTTTCCTCCTCCTTTTATGTAACGATGGGTTATACAATTTTCCTTTCTTGTGGAATGAGGGGTTAGTATTCATTTTTTTAGCTATTCACACTACTAGTGGGGTTACAGAACCTGTTAATGTACATCGCTCCCCTTGGACATGAGTCGCGGCCTAGAATGGTTAGTCAAACTTTAACCAACAGTTAAGTTACATTTTCAGGTTAGTAGGTCATTTTCTTAATCAGTGAAATTGTAACTGTTTGGTATGTATAAACTGTTAGCTTGGTTTAGATGTAATCTACTTTCTAATTCTCTTTTATATATTTTCTTCTACAGGTTTAGTAGGAGATATTTTTAGCACTGGAGATTAGCTTTCGTGGTGCACAAAGTTTCTAAGATTTATCGTAAATGTATGATTCCAATTTCGGTATTATTTTCTACCTTGTCCTATTCTGATTTCACTGGTATCCAGCAAGATCTGCATATTATTGTAATTATGATGGCCCTTTAAAAACCAGGTCGTTACATCACACCAAATCTCTAAGCACATAAGCCACATATCCTAAGTCATTCCGTTTCGTGGATTTGTTTGGCAAATTCATCACGTTTTTTTCCATCCATTTTAGCTCTTTCCTACAAAGGTAAAGGAATCAAGCCCAATAGGTACAAGAGGATTAAATCTATAGACGATTTCAAAGTGTGAAAATTTAATGGTGGAACGTACAGCCCTATTACAAGCAGACTCGACATATGGCAAACACTCCTTCCAGTTCAAGTTCTGCTTGATGATTGTTCTTAACAAGAGAATATCGTCATATTCACGACACCAGTTTGTTCATCAGTTTGCGGATGGCAAATAGCAAAAACAACAATTTTGTCACAAGTTTGCTCCATAAAATCTTCCAGAAATAGCTTAAGAATTTACTATCTCGATTTGACACAATAGTTCTTGGCATTTCATTTAGCCTCACAACTTTCTTAAAGAAAAAATCAGCAATGTTAGAAGCATCATTAAATTTATGACATGCAATGAAGTGTGCCAATTTAGAAAATATTCTGCAACAACAAAAACATGGAATCTCGGCCACCTTTGGACCTCGGTAATCTTACAACAACGTCATTGAGGTATAAGTAAGGGAGTGTATAATATAGGCAGATTTACTTTAGATTTTACCTTATGACATATAATGCATCTTTGCACAAATTTCTCGATATCTATATACATTCTAGGCCAATTAAAATGTTCATTCAGAATGCCTAAAGCCTTAATAATGCCAAAATGTCCCACGAGACCACCAGAATGTGATTCTATCATCAATAGTACACGTAAGGAGCAATTAAGAATGCAAAGTTTGTCAATCCAAAATAAGAAGCCATCATGTAAATAAACTTTGTCCCGATACATACCTGATTTGCAATGACTAAAACTTTTGCCAAAATCAACATCATTAGCATACAATTCTTTAATGAGCTCAAACCCCAGAATTTTAGCATCTAACATGGAAAGAACATATCTATGTGATAAGGCATCGGTTGTTGGATCACCTGTAGATGACAAGTAGAACACTAAAGGGTGTGAATAATGTATGAAAAGTATAATCTCCTCTAGAAAATTCTATTTAATAATACAATTAGTGTTACCCAATTTAATCTTAATCAATAATAATTATATCTTGCAATAAAGTATATAGCGGAAACAGAATAAGTAAGAGATAATTCATAACACAGAAATTTAACAAGCACAAGCTCAGAGGATTATCTTGGTTCACCTACACTCCGGGCTACATACAATCCCAAGTCCCACTCGGAGTTTCCACTATTTCAACAAATAAAACAACCACATCTTTCCAAAAGGACTTTTGCAAACCATATCTTTCCTACTCATCACCTTGCATTTAATGATTTTTCACTTACGAAGATTTGATACAATTACCTATAGCCGGAGTTGAAGCTCTTGGGCAGTTGTGTGGCTACAGGAGAAACTTGATCTTCAAAAGATGGATTTAAAGCTCTAGGAAGATCAAGAAAGTTGGCCAAAGAAAGATTAAAAATTTTGCAAAGCTTAGCCAAAGAGAGTTTATTTTGAAAAACTTTTGACCACAAAACGATTTTTCTTTTTTTAAAATGATCTTATATTGATATATTAAAAATCTGAACAACTCTCTATTTATATGGAAACATTCAGGTCCAAACAGATGGCCAAAATGCCCCCTCCAACAGTCAAAAAATAGCTAGTAATAAATTACTGTTATAGGCCAATGACTAGTTATTAGTCGACTAGAGTGCATCTTTTAGTTGACTGGGTAGCCACTAGTCAACTAGTCATAGAGCACTATTTGACTATTGCTAGTTATGCCAGAAGAGCCGTTGCGCTATGTAATAACTAGTCGAAATAGTTATTGTACTAGTCGATCGGTGCATATGTATTAGCCGTTGCGCCAAGGTTCTAACACTCTAACTAACGCATATAATTCTTTATCATATATAGGATAGTTAAGAGTAGATCCACTTAGATTTTCATTGAAATATGCAATAGGTTTACCTTCTTGTATAAGAACCTCATATGCCAATCCCGCTAGCATTGCATTCAATTACAAAAGTCTTACCAAAATCAAAAAGTGCTAGTATATGTGCTTGAGTTAGCTTCTCTTTGAGGGTTTGGAAAGCTTTCTCTTGAGCTCCTCTCTACTTGAATCGAATATCCTTCGTGGTCAGTTCATTCAATTGTGCTGCTATTGTACTAAAATCCTTCACAAAACCTTTTGTAAAAGCTTGCAAGTCTGTGGAAACTTCTGACTTGTCCTACAGTGGTAGTGGTAGGCCAATCTTGGATTGGTTTAATCTTCTCTTCATCCATGGCTATACCTAAACTGCTAACAACAAAGCCAATAAAAACAAATTATCTATGCAAAAATCACACCTTTTCAAATTGCCAAACAATTTCTCCTTTGTTAGAACCTCTAAAATTTGTCTAAAGTGATCCACATATTCATCCAAGGTTATGTTATATACAAGAATATCATCAAAATAAACTTACCATAAATTTACCAATGTAGACATACAAGACATGATTCATTAACATCATGAATGTGCTAGGTGCATTAGTTTACCCAAAAGACAACTAACCGTTCATACAATCCATGCTAGTCTTAAATGTCGCTTTTCATTCGTCTCATTCTTTCATTCTTATTTGATGATAACCAATTTTCAAGTTAATTTTAAAAAAATAATAGAACCAGTCAATTCATCTAGCATATTATCTAACCTAGGAATAGTTTGACGACATCTTACCATTAAATTTTTAATGGCTCTCCAATCAACACACATTCTCCACGTGTCATTTTTTTAGGTACAAGCAATACAGAAACTACACAGGAACTAATGCTCTCTCTCACGTATCACTTGTCCATCAACTCTTGAACTTGCCTTTGAATCTCCTTAGTCTCTTCAGGATTGGTGCGGTATATTGGACGATTAGGCAAAGATGCTCTAGGAATAAAGATCAATTTGATGCTTTATCTCTCTAATTGGTGACAAACTTGATGGTATCTCATCATGAAAGATATCTTCATATGCCGGCATAATTTCGAAAAACTACATCATACTCACTGAATTCCAAAAAATAGCACTTATTTTGATATAATCGCAAAACTACCTCATACTTTCAGATTTCGATAAACTCACTCATACTTTGGTTTCGTAGAACTACCTCATGCTTTACTTAATTTCGTAGAACTACCTCATACTTTGGTTTAATTTCGCAGAACTACCTCATACTTTGATATATGTGAAATGGTGGAGGGATGAGGGCAGCGGTGGGGGAAGTGGTGGACGAGTGCGGCGGCGGGGAAGGGGGCGGGGGGCTACGGTGGAGGGAGGGGTGGGGGCGACTGTGGGGGGAAGGGGGAGGAGGACGGTGGGGAGATGGGGATGGGCAGCAGTGGGTGGAGGGGGATGGGCAGCGATGGATAGAGGGCGAAGGGTGGCGGTGGGGGAGGGGGAGGGCGGCGGTGGGTGGAATGGGGATGTGTGGCGATGGATAGAGGGAGAAGGGCAGTTGTGGGAGAGGGGTATATGAGGATGAGGGAGTTTATTGAAACCTGAAAAGTATAAGGTGGTTTTGCGATTATATCAAAATAAGATGTATTTTTTTGGAATTCAGCGAAAGTATGTGGTAGTTTTTCGAAATTAAGCCTCATATTCCTGTAAAAGAGATAAAACAACACTAAGCAAAGCAGAGGTTAAGTCATTAGTATTCAACAGAGATTTTTTGTACACAAGTACCAGAAGGTTTTGTTGAAGAAACAGAACTTGCTTAATCTCATTTTTTGCAACAAGGAAACTTTTTTCTCATTTTTCCCATTTCTCTCCTTTTCGTTTTGAATTCTCTTAGTTTACTATTTTTTTCCTTCTCTGCTCAAATCTATCATCTTTTTCTCACTCTTATTTTTACTCTCTTCTTGTTGACTCAATTTTCCTCCCTTTCTCTTTTCTTTTCTATTGTAATTTGATCTTCCAGTATTTGTTTTGGGGACAATGTAAGGATGGTTATAGGCTCCCCTCAAAGTAAAAAAAATAACGGCTTAAGTATCTGTCATGCGTTACACGACGATCAAACTACCAAGGTCTGTCCAACAAGAGATTGCATGCTTTTACGTGAACATTATAGATTATTTCATCGTTATATTTGCCAATAGAAAATAAGATTAAGACTTGTTTTGTTACTTTCAACTCACCACATTAGTTGAGCACTTGGGGCTTGTAGGATTGTTGATGCTTGAAGTATGTAGACTCAACTTCTTCATTAATTCAGTACTTGCTACATTGCTATAACTTCATTCATCTATAATTAGATTGCATACTTTCCTTAGAATAGGCAGCATGTGTGGAACCAGCTCTCTTTTTGCTTATTCTCTTTCTCCTATATTTGAATGCTAAGTGCTCTTCTAGTCACAAGAAATTCTCCTTCTGCAGCATTTTCTTCTTATTCTTCTTCATTTAGCATCTTCTTTCTCAGTTTCTTCTTCTTCGGTCTCAATCATGGTGCGCTTGTTTGAAAAATCGCTGGAAATGTGGCATCTCACTTGACACTTGAAGTATCTTATGTCACGACTTCTTGAAAAATTTGCTTCAATTTGATTTTTCTATGGAATAGCAGCCAGCTACACAATTTTCTTTTGAATTATTCTCTTTAGAACTAGAGGGATGTCTTTCTTTAAATTAGTCTTTCAATGGCTATAAGAATTAGAGCTCTTTTTGCAGCATTTCTCCTCTTCAATTGTTGATGGTTTGGTGGACCATCTCTTGACTCTACATAATGATACATCTCCACAACATAACAATGTCACGATTACGGTCATGTAAGAAATTCGACATTGTTAATTCGTGTCCTCCACCACATTTGCTTTAATCATGGCAATCTCCATCTCTTTATGATACTCATCTACACCCTTAAAACCTTAAGTGAGTCGTTGCAGTTTATGATGAAGTTCACAATGAAAATAAGATGGAATAAACCACATTCTCATAATTGCATTCATTTCTGCCCAAGTACTAATGTAATGTTCTCCATATCGATCTCTATCTTTTTGCACCTGATCCCACCAAACAAGAGCGTAATTAGTAAAAACAAGAGCTGCAAGTTTCACATTGTTACATTTAGAGTGGTTATGGCATGAGAAAATTTGCTCAACATACATCTCCCCTCCAAATACGCATCTGTATCATTTTTGCCTTGAAAAGCAGAAACTTTGATTTTAATTACATCAAGGCTGTCTCCTCGGTTTTTATGCCTCCTTTGTTCATCATAATAAAACCTCCATAGTTGGTGATCTTCATATTCATCGCTATCAACTTGGCTTTAAGTAGCTTCTTGGGATTGTTCTTGATTATTTGAAGGATTTTATTATGTAGAAACTTGATTCTTCATTTGATCCAATCGTTCATGGATTCATTCTAATTTTTTATCAAATAAGCTCGCAAGATGGCTCACCAATGCTTGCATTTGAAAAGGTGCCAATCCTTGTTGTGTAGTATCTTCTGATTTCATGTCATGTTAATGAAAGAGAAATATACATATGTATCATCTCACCGACTCTCATACTTAGTGTTTACAATCTACTCTTGATAATCTTACAAACTCACAATTCCCTTAAAATTTGTCATTAACTATTATGCAACCCAAATCCTTGTTGAGTGGATCCAACAATGTAACGGCCACTTTCCTGATATACATATAACGTACGCACTTTGTTACCGTCTGTATTTTGCACTTTGATTTTTATTTGTATTTTCCTTAGCTTAGGCGCGTGACCGGACGCCGTAATTGCGACCCTTTCGAAGGCGTGATCGTCTCAATATTTTCGTTATAATTTTTGGATGTCCAGGGGTGAAATTGCAAAATCGGGTTATTAATATATATTATTACTCTTAGCTATAATTTAAAATCCAACTTTTAAAATAAAGTTTCTAACGTGTTAAAAGAGAAGCTGGTGGAGATCTAATTTAAGATTAGAATTTTTTTTAACTAATTTAGATTTTTTGGCCTTATTACTAACCAAACTCTGTTATAATAAAACAAACTCGTTACTTATAAAATCTTAACTGCCCACGTTCCACCCACGCATCCAGCCACGTCGCCTATTTCATCTCGTTTTTCCTCTTCTCTTTAAAACCCAGGCACCGCACGCCATCAGCAGCGCGCCTTTCCGCCACCCCCTCCCTCTCATCCTTCCGTCCGAGCAAACCGCATCAACCCCTTACTCCCCGACGGCGACACAAACTCCGGCAACTCTCCAAACCTCCAGTCCCTTTCCCGCGGCCTCACCCTCCGCTGCTCTAGCCCTCGTCGACCCCACGCCGCCTCTTCAGCCCGCTGTCCCTGCTACTGTCTGATGAAACCCACCACAGAGCATCCACCGCCAGCCACCCTCACTTCGAGCGGTCTCAGGTGACCTGCCCCTTGCCGTTGCGCCCTCACACAGTTCTTCTCCTCTCCTCTTTAAAACTCCAAGGCCGAACTGCCCATTGCTTTCCCCTCTGATCTCCGAGAGCCCAGCCCATCCGATCTCCGACCACCCAAGCCACGCACCACCCCGAGCCCCCGACCTTCCCTCCGATACGTCGCCTAGCAACCCAACCCGCAGCACACCCCGACATCAGTCATCTCCGCCACTCGCCGTCGACAGCGAAGCCGTCGCCTCTACGCAACCACTGACGTCATTGCCCTCTCCGACGCCGCCTTTCGCCTTCCTCCGCCTTTCTCTTCGGCGCAGGTCGACAACCACCAGACCAACGCCCTTCCCGAAGCCTCGACATCGTCGGACGCCGCGCCGCAGCAGTCGCAGACCGCCTTCCCGGCCGCTACCGTCCGAGACGCCGCCCACCTTCCCTGCAATGAGGCGTCAGCAACGTGAAGGTGAGTTCATGCATCCAGCTTGATAATACACTAAATTATTTTGTTATTATCATATAAACTGTAATGCTACATACACAGTTTTTTTCTAGTCTAATAATTATTATACACACTATTATAGTTAGATAAGTGTTAGTAAACTTAAGACCTTAAGAACTTTATCAGTAAGTTATAACCTGTAAGTTAGTTACATATTTTTATCATTGTGTTAGCTACAGTCACATTTACTTTCAGTTGGTTAGTGGTCTAACGATTAGTGTATTATGTTAGGTAATTATATTAGTAAGTTAGCACGTTCTTAATTCTCAACAGTTAGTTTTATAAGGTTACTTTAGGTTAATATTTATGTTAGTAACTTATATTATTAAGTTTCTGATATAAGTTAGTAATGTTAATTAGTAATATCAGTGAGTGCTAAACCTTATACTGCATGTTGTTATACCTATAGTTTTAATGTGATATTTAACTAATAGATTATAAGTACGCATTTTAATGTTGACCTAATACTATCTGCATACGGTTAGTTTATGGGCATTCAACGTCACCATATTAAAATAATTAGAGATTAGTGATTTAACAGTAGAGTAAATATTAAAATGTCACAGCATTTTAATGACTATAAGACCTAGACTAGAGGTTAGTGACACATGCTATTAAATTAATTGGCGGTATGATGTATATTAATAAACTCTGATTAGTCTGTTAAGAACCATTTAACTGATATCAAACCCAACTTCGCAGAGCCGTCCGCGCCGTTCGTACAATCTCAACGACACCCAAATCGCGTCGCTTCAGGCAAGTACACTTTTTTACGTATCTTGAAACCGTTGCTTTTAATTGCTTAGACCTGAGATATTCCGTTATGCAAGTGTATATTTTCTGTTTTAAATATCGTTACTTTTAAATGCTAAATCAAGAAATGCTAGTTTTGCCTTAAGTCATGTTGCACATCATGCTTGTACACTCCTGATTGAATGATTAGTGATTGAATGCGTATTGACGGAATGTAATGACGGATCGGAACACTTGAAATCGAGAAATTATGAATTCGTGCGCCCAAGAGGCGAAAACGTGAAATCGTGATGTCATGAGAGTTGACAAACTCGTGCTCGTAATATGAATTAGGCTGGCTCGTGTTCCAACAGTACACTTGGGTGGGGTAGTTCAATGTAGTAGAGGCTGGAATGCTGGATTGCACTCTCGTGGTGAACTTGACCGACACCTGGCCGGGTCGGTGAGTAGAGAGTCACAGGTAGCTCCCGTTGACTTGGGTGTGATGCTGATCACTTTTCCCCCTCAGACATTGGGCTTTTTCACTAGGCACACTTGAATGATTGTCGCGTTCTTTTACTCTGTTGTTACTATTGAGGATTGCGTGCTCTATTAGTTACTCATGCCTTATTCGTGTACTAATATCATGCCTATTGCTGTGCACACTACACTTTTCATGTTTATTGCTGTACACACTACACTTGCCGTTCACACCACACTTGTCTCACTTATTGCTGTACACACACCCTTGCCATGTTTACTGATGTACACACCACGCCTGCCATGTCATTTGTTGTACACACCACGCCTGCCATGCTATTGCTGTACGTACACACTTACCATGCTTATTGCTGTACGCACACACACTTGCCATGTTTATTGTTGTACACACACTTGTCATGCTTTAAATATCGTAAATTCTAATGTTGTGACTCATATTGCCATGAAACCGTTTTCGAAAACCTTGCCGAGGGTCAATTATCTTAACCTTTTTAAATCTTGCCGGGCGACCCTCGCTGACGTATATTTCCTTGTCTTGTGAAATATACGTCAGGTATTAGACAGGTTTGCTGAGGAGTTGCTTAGAAACTGAGCAGGTTGACCAGGAGTGCTTTGCCGCTAAGTTCCTTCGCTGAGGAGCAATGTGACTACACATCATCTTTGTATTTGTTGTCTTTTCTCAATATTTGTATGGGCTTAGACCCTCCTTCCGCTTTTCTACTTTCATTGTTGTAAATCTGTTTGAGACTTAAGATTGTAATAAATTAATTATCTGTGTTGTTTGAGTCGCATGCAAGGATCTGCATGTGTTATCACAGACGCGTAATTTGCTTAAACCAAGGAGGAAGAAGAAAAAAAATCTCCTTCTTGTTTTAAGCACATGCGGACCTTCGTCGCGTTCTCGCTCCCAAGTACAATGGGAAGCGGGGCGTGACAGGTTTTAGTGGTGGCCCATGCAGGTCGTGCTAAGCAAAATACTTCAAACAATATAGATAAGATTACAATCTTGATTCTCAAGAACATCTCTTTTAGAATTCTCTATCACATCCTTGTTCACTAAGAAATCATAGTCTTATGATTTCTAAACATTAGGTGGCCCAATAAGTCCCTCTCGATCTTGAAATCATATTCGACATTACATTCTTTCGTCAACAACCATAGAAATGCCTTGTAGTAGACCCACAATATCATTCCCTGGTCATCCTTACATCTTTCGTGATCATATCCTTTTCATTATTATTGACTCACTTGATTTACATCGTGACATCTATGTCATCACCTTTCTGCTTCATGTTATCCATTTGAATCATCCACATCCTTGCCAATCTTGACACTAACCTGATTCTAGCGGCCACTATACATCCCCTTAGCTTTATTAAATTCCGAGGACGGAATTTTTATAAGGTGGGTAAGATGTAACGGCCACTTTCCTGATATACATATAACGTACGCACTTTGTTACCGTCTGTATTTTGCACTTTGATTTTTATTTGTATTTTCCTTAGCTTAGGCGCGTGACCGGACGCCGTAATTGCGACCCTTTCGAAGGCGTGATCGTCTCGATATTTTCGTTATAATTTTTGGATGTCCAGGGGTGAAATTGGGTTATTAATATATATTATTACTCTTAGCTATAATTTAAAATCCAACTTTTAAAATAAAGTTTCTAACGTGTTAAAAGAGAAGCAGGTGGAGATCTAATTTAAGATTAGAATTTTTTTTAACTAATTTGTTATGAATGAGGGAGGCCTTTGGCCTCCCCTCCTTCATTACCCATTCATTAGGCCCCATTACTTAGAGTAATGGGGACCCTTGGTCTCCTAGAGGCTTTTGGCCTCCCCACTATGAGATATATAAATAGAGCACCATGGCTCTTAGCTAAGGTGACTTATTCTTTTGCTAAAAAATCTTGTCTCTTTCTCTCTTGAGTTCATCATCATCCAACACGTTATCAGCACGTGTTCTTCCTTGAGCAAGAATCCAAGCCTAAATCCAACACCAAATTGATCCCCTACGCGCAAGGAATCTTTGGTTGCTGCGGCGATTCGTTGGAGCGTTTCATCTACATTCATCCCTACGCGCAAGGAATCTAACGTTGCTGCGGCGATTCGTTGGAGCGTTGCGGCATCCTAAAAGCGTTCGGGAGCTTGGATTATTATTTCTACGGATCATCGTCGCGTTCTTCCCTAGATCATTGATCTAGAGGTAAAACTCTATAATCCTGTAGATAAAATTAGACTAAATAATTTTTACATTGTTTTAATATACAAGTAAAAAAAAATTTAGTCTAATAAAAGAAAAAAAAACAAAAATTTACCCCTATTACAAAGTTTTTTTTTTCTATGAAAATTTTTTTCCTTTTGCAATTAAAATTCTTCGGTGGGAAGAAGAACCGGAATGAAATCCTCCCCTCCCCCCTGACGGAGGAGGGGGCCTTCCCACAATGCCGACTATGCCCCCCCTGCAGTGGAGAGGGGGGCCTTCCGCGCCGCCGCCCCCCCCCAACTGAAAGGGGGCAGCCTGAGGCCGAGGCCGAGCCCTGAGGCCGAGGCCGATGGCAGGCTGAGCCCTGATGCCGAGGCCGAAGCCGAGCCCGAGCCCGAGGCCGAGCCCTGAGGCCGAGCCCGAGGCCGAGGCCGATGGCAGGCTGAGCCCTGAGGCCGAGGCCGAAGCCGAGCCCGAGCCCGAGGCCGAGCCCTGAGGCCGAGGCCGAGCCCGTGACCGTGACCCGAGGCCCGAGGCCGAGGCCGAGGCCTGAAGCCGAGGCTAATTGTTTATTTTTGGCTCGAAGCCATAATAATTGCGACAAACAACTTTGCAGAACTGCGAAACGGGCCACAAGCGCTTATACTAAAAATAATTTTTGGCCTGAAGCCACAAAATTCTACAGAAATTCGGCTTCTTCATAATTTTAAAGAAGAATTAAATTTGCAAATTGAAATTTATGAGAAAAACTTTGTAAAATCAATAATTACATTTATATGTTCCTCTATTTATTTAAACATCTCTCTTGCAAATTATTATGTATGGTTTACTAGAATTTTTTAAAAAATATATATATAATCATCTCAAAGATCCTGAGACCGCTCTGCCGTTAGGTAATTAACCTAACGGTGTATGACGTTTCCACGTGGTCTACGAGATAGTTATATTTTCTAGTTTACTTTTTCCATATTTTTTATGCTTGAGATATATGCGTGGATGTTTAATTTATGCCTGTAGCATATAAACTGCGTGGATGTTTAAAATAAGTAAAAATGTGTTTTTCGGGATCGGCCATTGTATACCTATTTACTTTCCTTGCACTTTTATTATCTTTTGAGAGAATTTGTAAGTGAGGAAATTTGTATTTAAAAGCCCCAGCTCGATGCAACAGCACATAGAATTGATGAAAACTCCTTCAATGGATCATGATGTCGGTCAATGTGCTTGGCTAAGTTTGCTGGACCAACCTAGCTTGACTGGGTAACAAGTGGTCCTGGCTTAGTCAATTCCCTGGCCGCGTCCGCTGGACCGCAAGGAGTCGATTCATGACTGTGTAAGCCAAAGCTCGATGCAACAGCATAAGAAGACGGATGCAGAAATAGGGACCCACCCGGGGTTTCCAAAGTTGTATTTTTCAATCTCTTTTCTTTGGACTGTAATCGAACTTTGGACTGTTTATTATTTTGGGTATCTGGCCGATCCCCGCATTTTTACTTATTAATTTATGCATGGTTTGTTGAATTTATTTTAATTCATGATTATCTTTAAATTGCATAGATAAAATGGCCAAATTGGCAAGCGTCGATTTCGATGTGCTCGATGCAGCTGGCAAGAATTACTTGAGCTGGCGAGTGGACCTGAAGTTCCACTTGCGCTCCATGGCGCTCCTGTCCTCCATTCTGGCCCCCGCAGTGGCCCAATCATCGGCTCCCGCAGCATCCGATGCATCTGCTAGCAAAGCCCAAGCGGCCCTTTCAGCTGGCAGTACCTCTACCACTGTCTCTGACATGGATAAGGCGAAAGCCATTATCTATATCAGACGACACATAGATCGGACCCTGAAGGCCGAATACTTGACGGTAGAGGACCCTCTGGAGTTATGGACAGCGTTAGAGGCACGCAACAGACATCAAATTGATGTCATACACCCGCGTGCCAGCTATGAGTGGGCGAACCTCCGACTTCAGGACTACAAGTCCGTTGCTGAGTACAACTCAGCACTTCACAACATCACCTCACGCCTGAAGTTGTGTGGTGAAGAAGTCTCGGAGCACCGCATGTTGGAAAAGACATTTACCTCGTTTCACGAGAAAGATGCTATCCTCATGCAGCAGTATCGTGAACGCAATTTCACGAAGTTCTCTGAACTGCTCTCTTGCCTCCTTAGGGCAGAGCAGAATAGAGACCTTTTACTGGCCACTCATAACCAGCGCCTGGCAGGCTCAGCTCCTATTCCCGAAGCCCACAGTGTTCACCCCCCGAAGTGGAAGAACAAGAAGAGGGGCAGAAAGAACAAAGGAAATGCCCCTATGAAACCAGCCATTGCTCCTCCCCAAAGCAAGAATAACAAAGGGAAGAAAAACTTCACTTGGAAACGTAAGAACACTGATACAGTGTCAAATCCAAAGAAGACATGGGAGGACAAATGTCATCGTTGTGGCATGACTGGACATTGGTCCAGAAACTGTCGCACACCTCGCCACTTCCAGGAACTGTATCAGGCGAGCCAGAAGCCTCCGCCTGAAACAAACATGGCAAATGTGGAAAATCCTACGAAGTTCACTTCCAAGGATTTCGAAAATGACGACCTGCTCGATTGATCCTCATCTTTATCTATGCTTTTCAAAGAATAAATTGTAGCTTCATCTCTAGTATGCTTAATAAAGACGATCGTTTATTTTGAATGTATGCATTTTACATTTCCATCAATAAATTTTCGTTTTTTTGGCTTATATAGATGATGTATGAGTGCCTAGTGGACAGTGCCTCGACGCACACTATCCTTCGCGATGAATGTTATTTCAATAGCATAAGTAAATATGACGGTCCTGTCATTACAATTTCAGGACTGTCCAAAATAATCGAAGGATCTGGTGATGCAATATTATTGCTCCCAAATAACACAAGACTAAAAATCAATAATGCACTATTTTCTCCAAGATCAAATAGAAATCTCATAAGTTTCAAGGACATCCGTTTAAACGAATATCACTTAGAAACTAGAGATGAAAATAAGGTTGAATACATGTATGTCACTCTTCGTAAAGATGGCCAGAAGACCATCTGCGAAATATTTAAGGGACTCCCGTCGGGTCTCTACCAAACATACATTCAACCAGTTGAAGCCAATATGACTGAGCACCAGACGTGCCAGCCAATGCCACCATTTCAACTATGGCATAACAGACTTGGTCACCCTGGATCTATTCTGATGCGACGCATCTTATCTGCATCCCGCGGACATGATTTGAAGAACCAGAAGATTCTTCAGAAAGGTGAATTTTCTTGTCCCCCTTGTTTCAAGGGGAAACTAATAACGAGACCATCGCCCCTAAAAGTGGGTTTAGAGTCTCCTGGCTTCCTTGAGAGGATACATGGTGACATTTGCGGGCCTATTCACCCCGCAAGTGGCCCATTTCGGTACTTCATGGTACTAATAGATGCATCCACAAAATGGTCTTATGTGTGCCTCTTGTCCACCCGTAACCTAGCTTTTCCAAAGCTGTTGGCACAGATAATTAGGTTACGTGCTCATTTCCCCGATAACCATATCAAGAAACTACGTCTTGATAATGCGGGCGAATTCACATCTCAAGTCTTCGAAGACTATTGCCAGGCAACGGGTATAGAAGTTGAACATCCAGTAGCTCATGTTCACACCCAGAATGGATTAGCAGAGTCCCTTATAAAGAGACTCCAATGGATTGCACGTCCATTGCTTATGCAATCCCAATTGCCGGTGGATGCTTGGGGGCATGCTATTCTGCATGCCGCATCTCTTATCAGGATATGCCCCTCTGGAGGCAATACATTATCTCCGATGCAACTAGCATACGGCTCAACTCCAGATATATCTCATTTGAGAATATTTGGTTGTGCGGTCTATGTTCCAATAGCACCACCTCAGAGGACCAAAATGGGTCCTCAACGTCGTTTAGGAATCTATATTGGATTTGATTCACCCTCGATTATTAGATACCTAGAACCCCTAACGGGGGACGCATTTAAGGCACGTCTTGCTGATTGTGAATTCGATGAGAAAACTTTTCCAAAGTTGGGCAAACATTCCAAGAAGCCTGAAGCTTCGGAGACCATTAATTGGGAAAATAAGTCTTTGTTCTTTTATGATCCGCGTACAAATCTGTGTGAAGATGAGATCCTGAAGATCCTTCACATCCAGAATACAGTACACCAATTGCCGGATAAATTCACGGACAACCAGAAGATCGTCCGTTCACACGTCCCTGCTGCTAACACTCCAGCTAGGATTGACATCCCTATAAATGGATGCAATCCACCCGCAGCAGAAATGGCTGTACCTCAATTGAAAAGAGGACGGCCACCAGGTTCAAAAGATAAAGTTCCTCGAAAGAGGAAGATTCCTGGTGAAAATAAGATTATCCCTCCACAGGATACTGAGCTCAGGACAGCTACCTCTCCCCTCCTAATTTCCCCCGCAGAGGAAACATTAGGAGAAACATCATTAAACTTTGTACGTACTGGGGAGGTACTGGACCGACATAGCACAGTCGTCGACGACGATTTTGCGTTCACTATTGCCGTTCACGTCGCTGAATACGACGATGACGTCGAACCACTTTCTCTAGCGGATTGTAAACGCAGAGATGATTGGCCAAAGTGGGACGAGGCGATAAGAGTAGAGCTGGACTCACTCTCGAAACGCAAAGTCTTTGGACCTGTAGTCCAAACACCAGTAGGTGTAAGACCTGTGGGATATAAGTGGGTTTTCATTAGAAAAAGAAATGAACAAAATCTGATCGTCCGCTACAAGGCGCGTCTTGTAGCAAAGGGTTTTTCCCAAAGACCGGGTATCGATTATGAAGATACATACTCCCCGGTAATGGACGCTATTACATTCAGATTCTTAATAAGCCTATCATCTCTGGCAAGCCTAGAAATGCAGCTCATGGACGTTGTGACTGCATATCTTTATGGCGATTTAGATAAAAAGATCTATATGAAACTACCAGATGGGTTTAACTTACCCACAGAGATGAAAGAGATACCTCGGGAGGTATTCTCTGTTAGACTACATAGATCCTTGTATGGACTAAAACAGTCAGGAAAAATGTGGTATAACAGACTAAGTGATTTCCTTGCACAGCAAGGATTCACTAATAACGAAGTCTGCCCGTGCATCTTTATCAAAAGAACGGGAAAAGGATTCGTCATCATAGCAGTTTACGTTGATGACTTAAATCTCATAGGCTCTCCAGCAGAGATTAATGTGATATCTGCAAGGCTAAAGCAAACTTTTGAAATGAAAGACCTAGGCAGAACGAAGTATTGCCTTAGCTTACAGATTGAACACCTACGAGGTGGAATCCTCCTACATCAATCCAATTATACCAGGAAGCTTTTAAATAAGTTCCAAATGGATAAATGTCATCCTTTATGTACCCCTATGGTCGTGAGATCATTAGACGTACAAAAGGACCCCTTCCGGCCTCTGGAAGAGGGGGAGGAGATACTGGGTCCAGAAGTACCCTACATAAGTGCCATTGGTGCACTTCTCTATCTGGCTAACTGCACGCGTCCCGATATAGCGTTTGCAGTCAATCTCCTAGCCAGACACAGTGCAGCGCCTACAAAGCGCCACTGGAATGGAGTAAAGCATCTTCTGCGATACCTCCAGGGTTCCGTAGACCTTGGACTTTACTACCAGAGAGGTGCCTCCTCCCAGTTACTTGGTTATGCCGATGCAGGCTATCTTTCAGATCCGCATACGGCAAAATCACAGAATGGTTTTGTCTTTACCTACGGAGGTACTGCTATCTCCTGGAGATCGGTAAAACAAACCACTACTGCTACATCTTCTAACCATGCAGAGCTCATCGCGATCCATGAAGCGAGCAGAGAATGTTTTTGGCTACGCTCCGTCGTCCAACACATTCTCCAATCCACTGGCCTGAAGACCGGTGATCTGGAGCGTACTGCCCTATTCGAAGACAACGCCGCGTGCATTGCTCAGCTTCAGAAGGGCTACATCAAAGGCGACAGGACAAAGCACATTTCTCCCAAGTTTTTCTGGACGCACGAGCAGAAGAACGACAAGCAGATTGAAGTTCGACAGATCCAGTCATGCAACAACCTAGCTGATCTTTTTACTAAGGCATTGCCTAAATGTACTTTTGTAAAGCTTGTAAAGAACATTGGTATGCGACAGTTGAAAGACCTGCAAGCCTGAAGCTTGTACGGATCAGGGGGAGTAACATGTGGGTTGCACTCTTTTTCCTTAAGCTGTTGGGTTTTCCCACTGGGTTTTCCACAGCTAAGGTTTTAACGAGGCAAACACACTTACTCTGGGATCCAGAAGTATCCACCCCTTGCCTCAGTAGCTGAGACCGAAATGATGAATGTGTAAGGGGGAGTGTTATGAATGAGGGAGGCCCTCCTTCTTACCCATTCATTAGGCCCCATTACTTAGAGTAATGGGGACCCTTGGTCTCCTAGAGGCTTTTGGCCTCCCCACTATGAGATATATAAATAGAGCACCATGGCTCTTAGCTAAGGTGACTTATTCTTTTGCTAAAAAATCTTGTCTCTTTCTCTCTTGAGTTCATCATCATCCAACATAATTTAGATTTTTTGGCCTTATTACTAACCAAACTCTGTTATAATAAAACAAACTCGTTACTTATAAAATCTTAACTGCCCACGTTCCACCCACGCATCCAGCCACGTCGCCTATTTCATCTCGTTTTTCCTCTTCTCTTTAAAACCCAGGCACCGCACGCCATCAGCAGCGCGCCTTTCCGCCACCCCCTCCTTCTCATCCTTCCGTCCGAGCAAACCGCATCAACCCCTTACTCCCCGACGGCGACACAAACTCCGGCAACTCTCCAAACCTCCAGTCCCTTTCCCGCGGCCTCACCCTCCGCTGCTCTAGCCCTCGTCGACCCCACGCCGCCTCTTCAGCCCGCTGTCCCTGCTACTGTCTGATGAAACCCACCACAGAGCATCCACCGCCAGCCACCCTCACTTCGAGCGGTCTCAGGTGACCTGCCCCTTGCCGTTGCGCCCTCACACAGTTCTTCTCCTCTCCTCTTTAAAACTCCAAGGCCGAACTGCCCATTGCTTTCCCCTCTGATCTCCGAGAGCCCAGCCCATCCGATCTCCGACCACCCAAGCCACGCACCACCCCGAGCCCCCGACCTTCCCTCCGATACGTCGCCTAGCAACCCAACCCGCAGCACACCCCGACATCAGTCATCTCCGCCACTCGCCGTCGACAGCGAAGCCGTCGCCTCTACGCAACCACTGACGTCATTGCCCTCTCCGACGCCGCCTTTCGCCTTCCTCCGCCTTTCTCTTCGGCGCAGGTCGACAACCACCAGACCAACGCCCTTCCCGAAGCCTCGACATCGTCGGACGCCGCGCCACAGCAGTCGCAGACCGCCTTCCCGGCCGCTACCGTCCGAGACGCCGCCCACCTTCCCTGCAATGAGGCGTCAGCAACGTGAAGGTGAGTTCATGCATCCAGCTTGATAATACACTAAATTATTTTGTTATTATCATATAAACTGTAATGCTACATACACAGTTTTTTTCTAGTCTAATAATTATTATACACACTATTATAGTTAGATAAGTGTTAGTAAACTTAAGACCTTAAGAACTTTATCAGTAAGTTATAACCTGTAAGTTAGTTACATATTTTTATCATTGTGTTAGCTACAGTCACATTTACTTTCAGTTGGTTAGTGGTCTAACGATTAGTGTATTATGTTAGGTAATTATATTAGTAAGTTAGCACGTTCTTAATTCTCAACAGTTAGTTTTATAAGGTTACTTTAGGTTAATATTATGTTAGTAACTTATATTATTAAGTTTCTGATATAAGTTAGTAATGTTAATTAGTAATATCAGTGAGTGCTAAACCTTATACTGCATGTTGTTATACCTATAGTTTTAATGTGATATTTAACTAATAGATTATAAGTACGCATTTTAATGTTGACCTAATACTATCTGCATACGGTTAGTTTATGGGCATTCAACGTCACCATATTAAAATAATTAGAGATTAGTGATTTAACAGTAGAGTAAATATTAAAATGTCACAGCATTTTAATGACTATAAGACCTAGACTAGAGGTTAGTGACACATGCTATTAAATTAATTGGCGGTATGATGTATATTAATAAACTCTGATTAGTCTGTTAAGAACCATTTAACTGATATCAAACCCAACTTCGCAGAGCCGTCCGCGCCGTTCGTACAATCTCAACGACACCCAAATCGCGTCGCTTCAGGCAAGTGCACTTTTTTACGTATCTTGAAACCGTTGCTTTTAATTGCTTAGACCTGAGATATTCCGTTATGCAAGTGTATATTTTCTGTTTTAAATATCGTTACTTTTAAATGCTAAATCAAGAAATGCTAGTTTTGCCTTAAGTCATGTTGCACATCATGCTTGTACACTCCTGATTGAATGATTAGTGATTGAATGCGTATTGACGGAATGTAATGACGGATCGGAACACTTGAAATCGAGAAATTATAAATTCGTGCGCCCAAGAGGCGAAAACGTGAAATCGTGATGTCATGAGAGTTGACAAACTCGTGCTCGTAATATGAATTAGGCTGGCTCGTGTTCCAACAGTACACTTGGGTGGGGTAGTTCAATGTAGTAGAGGCTGGAATGTTGGATTGCACTCTCGTGGTGAACTTGACCGACACCTGGCCGGGTCGGTGAGTAGAGAGTCACAGGTAGCTCCCGTTGACTTGGGTGTGATGCTGGTCACTTTTCCCCCTCAGACATTGGGCTTTTTCACTAGGCACACTTGAATGATTGTCGCGTTCTTTTACTCTGTTGTTACTATTGAGGATTGCGTGCTCTGTTAGTTACTCCTGCCTTATTCGTGTACTAATATCATGCCTATTGCTGTGCACACTACACTTTTCATGTTTATTGCTGTACACACTACACTTGCCGTTCACACCACACTTGTCTCACTTATTGTTGTACACACACCCTTGCCATGTTTACTGATGTACACACCACACTTGCCATGTCATTTGTTGTACACACCACGCCTGCCATGCTATTGCTGTACGTACACACTTACCATGCTTATTGATGTACGCACACACTTGCCATGTTTATTGTTGTACACACACTTGTCATGCTTTAAATATCGTAAATTCTAATGTTGTGACTCATATTGCCATGAAACCGTTTTCGAAAACCTTGCCGAGGGTCAATTATCTTAACCTTTTTAAATCTTGCCGGGCGACCCTCGCTGACGTATATTTCCTTGTCTTGTGAAATATACGTCAGGTATTAGACAGGTTTGCTGAGGAGTTGCTTAGAAACTGAGCAGGTTGACCAGGAGTACTTTGCCGCTAAGTTCCTTCGCTGAGGAGCAATGTGACTACACATCATCTTTGTATTTGTTGTCTTTTCTCAATATTTGTATGGGCTTAGACCCTCCTTCCGCTTTTCTACTTTCATTGTTGTAAATCTGTTTGAGACTTAAGATTGTAATAAATTAATTATCTGTGTTGTTTGAGTCGCATGCAAGAACCTGCAAGTGTTATCACAGACGCGTAATGTGCTTAAACCAAGGAGGAAGAAGAAAAAAAAATCTCCTTCTTGTTTTAAGCACATGCGGACCTTCGTCGCGTTCTCGCTCCCAAGTACAATGGGAAGCGGGGCGTGACAAACAATACCACTTACCCACTTTAATCAAGTATGTAGTGTTGGTCAAATTGTGAAAAATGCTTGGGTTTAGGCTTGAAATAGGATTAGGTCTAGACTAGAGATTCAACCAAAAGATGGGAATTCCTTAGTAGTGCAAGACAAAAATTTAACCATAAGAACCAATAACGCAATTCCACACATTTATAAGATAACAGAATGTAAGAAACTTAATTGAGCACCACTTTTTTCTCTTTCTTTGCCAAGCTTTATTTTTTTGCTTTTGGTTTTTTCTTTCATTTGATGCTTTACTTGTACAAAACTAAACAACCAACAAATGGATTGTACCTTTGAATGATATAAGAACAAAGGCTCTCTTCAGCAAGAAGATGAAAGAAAAATCTTGCACATTAAAGATAAAATGTCACGCTCCGCTTCCCAAATACGAAGGCGAGACGTGAGGAGGTCCGCTCAGACGTGGAGCTGTGAAGCTGCAGTCTGATAAGCGTCTACAAAAATTTCGAAAAGTAGCAGGTCCTTGCATTGCGACGAAACAACAACAATAATAATAAAGCAGATAAAAGATCATCCACCAACAACACCCGACAATTATTCCAAAACATCACTGAGAAAGTCACCAAGTACAAAGTCTGAACAATAGGCCTAAAGCATGGCCAAACAAAACAAAGAGAGATAGGTGCTACGCACCGAAACCTAACAACTAAGGAAAGGTAACAACTAAGAGGAGACTCCAAACGAGTCTAGGACTGGTCAACAATGTCCTCAAACACGGTCTGTGCAGGGACCTCAAACTCAGCGTCCACGAACTGCGCGTCCTCTGCTACCTGCTCTGTCTCAAAGTCTAACATGTGACACCCAAAGAGAAAAGGACACATGTCAGCAAAAGTCTCCCAAGAAGGCGGAGGACTTTTGTGCAAGGATATAATAAAAGTAATGCGACTAGCAGTTCTAACATGATGATATGATATGACATTTAGAGAGTGCAACAATTAAATGAACAAAATGATACCAATCAAGCACGTCGTAGCAGAAACTACGAAAACACTATTTCACGATTCACGAATCATTAACTTTTCACTTTGTACACAAAGTTTACGCCTTACAGCTGAAGTGGTTGTACGGGCACACTTCTACGCTGAGTGATCGCTTAACCCTATCCCTCCACGTGTATCGAGCGTTGGTTTCCCAACTACGTTGTGCTCGCTTCTGAATCATAAGCCAGAAAGTGTTTTTCATTTGGCGTAGGGGTGCACCTAGTCTTAATCAATATGTAGGAGTCAAGATCCTACTCGCCGCAGCTTACATTTTAAAGTAGCGTGTGCTACACAATCATGATGACAGTTCGATGCATGAATGACATGGTAAGATGCAGATAAGAGTGCGTACAGTTAATTGAAAGTAGACGTGACATGGCAGCATGAAATGATAGCATGGTAAAGGTGTCGGATCTAGCTTCGTTGTCAATCTAGATCTAATAAGGGCACCTAGGCGACTATCATTTCATCGCCTAGTCTCTTTTACGCTACTACACAAATTGGCCTAAAACATGGCCTAAATAATTACTGGCAAGTATCACTTGCATGTTTCTGGTGGTATCGGTTGTCGTGGGTTCGTCTGGACGGGTACTACGTGTTGGTACTGTTGGTTCTCTGTTTCGGTTAAACGATTTAACGAATTAGAGTTATTACAAGTTAAGCACATAATTAAAATTACCCCCGAATTGGGTTCGTCTAATTTTTCGGGGTTCACTGGCTAGGGTGATGTCTATATTGTGTTACACTAATCTGTTACACTTCATTTTAATCAAATATCATTAACCTAACATGATTTAATATCATGCTGAAACTAACAATTTAAAATTTGGACTAACAACTAACCTACTAATTAAACTTTACTAAGCTAATTGAAATGTTAACATGAGGGTAAGGTTATATTAAATCTTCACCTACCTCCATTTACTACAACCCTATTATAATATAATAACCTATTATCTAAACCTCTCTCCTTTAAGTTTTCTCTCTACACTTTAGTTCCCAGGCTGTCACATTCATTTTTTAAAATATCCTTTCCATTCATTTTTTTAAACTTACACATTACTCCCTTTAATACACATGGCTGTCTCTTTTATTTGTTTATTACATGGGCTGCCACATTCATTTGTTTTTTATATATTCATTTAACCTCCACCCATCTCTCTCTCTTTAATATCTTTTAATAACCCTCCAACTCTCAGTGTCACCATTTCTCCTCTTCATTTCGTTTGCCCTCTGTTACATGCTTTTTTTCTTTTCTTTTGTATTAAAACTTGCAGGCAAGAGCCAAACGGATGGGATTTCTTGCAAAAATCAAAAGGGAAGAGAGAGCTCACCTTGCGCGCGACGGGGAAGAAGAGGCGGACGGCGGCTGGGCGGCGCGCGGGCTCCTGGCCGGCGGTGGTGCGGGCTGACGGGGCCGGCATTCCTGGGCGGCTCCGGCGGCTGTTCACGGCGCGGTGGCGGTGATGGCGAGGGGTGGTCCGGCCTAGGGGAGAGGGTGGAGGAGAAAGGAGATGAAGGAGATCTGGGTTCTCTTTTTTATAGAGTTTTTGGAATCTGAAATTATAATTTCAGATTAGTTTGTGTGTTTTTGGTGTTTGATTTGAATCTGTAATTTGGTTTTGGTTTTTGGATCTAAAACCCCTCTGTTACAATTTCAGTTTTGGAGTTTTGGGTGAATGGGTTTGGGGATTTGGTTGATTTTTGGGAAGAATAGAAATTGGGTGATGATGGTGAATTGGGTTTGTTTAGGCTGATGAAGATTTGGATGAATGGGTTTGCAGAATGGTTTCCATGGAGGATTGTTTGCTAGTTTGCGTTATGGAAATGCAGAATTGTTTTTGTAGGTTGGTTGGGAGAATAAGTTAGCTTAAGAAGTTGAGCAGGGGAACACCCCCTCAATATTTGTCAAAGCGGCATTAAATCGATTAGGATAGAAGTTATTACTATCTTTAGACTAATGAGGGAAGGAGAGATGTGCGGTTTTGTGTAAACGAAAAAAAACGTGTGTTGATTTAAAATGAGGATGAATCACTTTGCTGACTAATCTCCCTTTTTTAAGGGATGATGTATCTGCCTTCATGGGCTGGTTTGAAATAACAAACGGCATTAAGTACTTAGTCAATGGTACACATTCAGCAAATTTTAATTAGTCATGTAATTAAAGTGATTAGTAAAATTAATCGTGAATAGTAAAATAATTGAATAAGGTAATTAGTAAAAGTAATTAGCAGGATAATTTAGTTAAATTATTTTAGTTAAACTTGATGGTAAATATTGACGACACGGTAAAACGAAAACAGTGACGCACTCGCGTCGATATGTACGAACGAAAAGTTAACTCGATGACTGAAGAAAAATACCGGCACACACAATCGAAAACTCGCCTAAAAATACTGGTCGTTACATGTAACGACTGGTTTTCATGTATTTGGATTAGCTATATTATATTATATGTTTTGGTGGATTTTCTCCATATGCGTGGTTTTCGTCTCCGTAGCTTTCATCTTCGATCGTTTCGTCGTGTTTTCCTAGCTTCTTCTGTTGATCGTCGATTTCGGAGTAAGTCATTCGTGACGAGCTTCATGTCGGTTATATCTTATTGTTAGATCAAGCCTAGGAGTCTTAGGAATCGATCCCGGAGCATCGCGCTCCATTTCGGAACCTTTGGTGCACGTTAGCCGGTACAAGAAGGGTAACCGACCGACTAGATGACGATTTAGTCGGTCGGCAAACCTTCATGGACCGACTAGTGGGCTTTGTAAATTATTCAGGAGTTACTGTTTCTCGTTAGTCGGTCTAAGAACATTTGTCGACCGACTATGTTGCAAACTAGTCGGTCAGCAATCGTTCTTTAACCGACTAACTCTATGTTCATTTTTAATACCAATTACTATTCATTCTTAGTCGGTCTAAGAACGTTCATCGACCGACTAGATGACAAACTAGTCGGTCAGTATTTGTTCTTTGACCGACTAAATCTAAATCCTATTTTTGTACAGGAGTTACTGTTTGGACTTAGTCGGTCTGCGTTGGTCAACCGACCGACTAGTTCCCAAACTAGTCGGTCAGTGGTTGTTCTTTGACCGACTAATCAGTGTCGAACCCCTAATTTCTGGGCAGCCGTCAGCCCTTCCTATTTAAACCACACCCACGATTTCTTTCATCCCTCTTTCCTTCTACTGAGCCTCCTTCTTCCCCAAATCACTCTCCAACATTTCCCCAAGCCATTCCTTCCTCTCTTGGAGTTTCCCTCTCTATTTTGGTCTACCACCATGCCCTAGGTCATCTCCAACCCCCAAAAATCCCCAAAACCCCATTTCTCCAGATTTTCCCCATCCATTCCAGATCTGAACCCTAGGTTCCCCGGATCATTTCTTCCGTTGACGTGCTTGCTCGGCATCGTTCTTCCGCTTCCGATACGGTAATAACTCGATCTCTTAATATCCTCATAGCCCATTTGTGTTTTTGTGAAACCCTAATAAACCTAGGTTGGATGTTGTTCTAATGTTGTTTTGCCATGGCAGCGATCTCTTTTCCATAGCTAGCATTTGTGTGACGGCCTCGTTGATCGTCATCCTCGGTGCTAGGCAAGTGAAACTTGCCACTTAGGGTTTTGGGTCATGTCTTAGGCCATTTGCTTGTTGTAGGCGTAAAAGAGACTAGGCGACGAAATGATACTCGCCTAGGCACAATTTCAGGAACTAGCTTGACAACGAAGCTAGGACCGTCATTTATCATGTTGCATAACTATCATGTCATGTTTAATTTTGATTAACGGTATGCAAATTAACTGTCATCCATGCTATCCATGTTGTATGTCGCATTCGTAGCACACGCTACAATACTTGTGTTTCCTGGCCCGTGTTCCAGAAGCGGGCTACGTGAGTTGGTTGATAGCCAATGCCCGATCTACTTGTTTATTGGCTAGGCACCTGCGTTGCAGGCATAACCCTTGTTCAATACACTTCCTGGCTCGTGTTCCAGAAGCGAGCATTCCGTGTTCGGGGTAATTCCCTGGCTCGATACACGTGGAGGGGTAGAGATAAACGGTCACTTGAGCTTAGGAGTTGGCCCGATCAGCCACTCTAGCCAACAGGCGGAATCTCTGTGCACAACTTGTTTACTTGACTTGTTCACTTGACGTGAACTACTTGACTTGTACTTGTCCGTGTTTTACTTGTAAAACTTGTTACCCATGGCATACTAGCTACTTGTACTACCCTTTACTTGTCACTTCCATGCTATACTTGTCATGTCATGCATAATACTATAACTGCTAGGTTGTTAGTACACCTTACTTTCAGTTTCCTTGCCCAAGTCTTTTAGACTTGCTGACATGTGCCTCTTTACTCTTTTGGGTGACACATGTTAGATCCTGAGCCCGAGTCCGTTGTTGAGGACGAGGTGTTTGCGGACGCCGAGCCCGAGCCTGTGTTTGGCGATGAGTACGTGGACACTGGGGACCAGTCCTAGTGTCTTCGTTGAGCTTTCCCCTTTTTGTTTTAGACTGTTTGTT
Source organism: Scilla litardierei (assembly GCA_030789695.1). Classification (NCBI taxonomy): domain Eukaryota; kingdom Viridiplantae; phylum Streptophyta; class Magnoliopsida; order Asparagales; family Asparagaceae; genus Scilla; species Scilla litardierei. The sequence continues at coordinate 66,131,212 of CM061131.1, forward strand.
GTCGGTGCGTGGCACCAATACTTTGTTATGTTGTCCCTTTTGTTGGCCTGTTCTGGGCCTTTAGACTCTTTCTTTTAGCTTGGTGGCTTTTCTGCGATGTTGAACTTATTTTAATGTTGGACAAATTCTGAGATTGAGATTTTGTTTCTGTCTCTCCTTGCGTTATTATTGTTGTTCCGTTTGTGGTTACAGAGACCTACTTACGTTTTATTGACGCTTATCGGGTTTGGGGCTTCACAGCTCCACTCTCGTGCGGACCTTTTCACGTCTCGCCTCCATTTTAGGGAAGCGGGGCATGACAGGTTTTGTTGGTGGCCCATGCAGGTCCTTCTGTAACTGCGATTATCGGAATAGCGATAATAATATTGGAATGTCCAATAAACTAAGTTCGACGTCCGAGTCATAAGCTATGAGTCTAATTGTTTCGTTTTCTGTGTCACTAGATGGCAGGAAGGCGAATCACCTGTGGTGGAGGTAGTGGTGCGCCCCCTCATGACGAGGAGCCTGAGAGGGAGCCCACCAATGGGGAGATGATGCGGATGATGCTTCAGATGATGCAGGTGCAGCAAGACGTGCTCCTGCAAGTCCAGAATGCTCCGGCTGGTCGAGCTCCTCGGGCGGCTCCGGAGGCCCCTCGCTCCGAGCCGGGAGCGAAGCAATTTCGGGAGCTGGGTCCCGCATATTTTGATGAGTCTGAGGGTCCTCTGGCTGCCGATGAGTGGATTCGGAACATTGAGGATAACTTGAAGATGGCCAAGATCACCCCGGCTGGATGGGTTGATTTGGCGAAGCGGCAACTCAAGGATAACGCACGGAACTGGTGGGATGCGGAAGAGAAGATGTTGGTGGAGCCGATAGCTTGGGCTACCTTTAAGTACAGGTTTGACGAGGAGTTCTTTCCGAAGGCTGCTAAGAAGGAGATGCTGCAGCGTTTCATTGATCTGAAGCAAGGGAGCTTGACGGTGGACCAGTACCACCAAGAGTTCACTAGGCTGAGTCGGTTCGCACCGAAGATGGTGCAGGATGCTGATGAGAGGGCTCAGAGGTTCCTGCAGGGACTTGCTTTGGAGCTCCAGAGTTGTGTCTTCCTCTGATCTGGACTCTTATCAGATGGTTCTGGTCGTTGCAAGGAGGCAGGAGCTGAACCTGAGTCAGAGGAGGGGACATGTTTCTGGTGCTGGGAAGAGGCCTATGGAGCAGGCCAGGGCGGTGGTTAGGCCTGGTTTCAAACCTAATCATCCGGTGCAGTTCAAGAGGCCAGGAGGGCCTATTCTGAAGACTTGCCATTTCTGCGGCAGGACCGGGCACGTCAAGGATCAGTGTAGGAGATTCCTGGGCCAGTGTGTTGTCTGTGGGGATCCTACCCATGCCATGAAGGATTGTCCGAAGTCGAAGCAGCCTTGGAGGACACCTGTTGCAGCACAGCCGTTGCAGCAGAGGGCGTCTGTTCCTGCTGGACGTGGAGCAGCTCTTGTTCCACAGAGGCAGGCTTTCCAGCAGGCTTTTCCGCCGAGGCGACAGGCTTTTCTGATGACTGCTGTGGAGAATGGGGCTGTGGATGAGGTTATCGCAGGTAATCCTCATCTAGCTGTTCCTTTCTTATTAGGCATTGTTTGTTAGATTATGTTGTTTGTTTGAATATGATTGTTTGCTAGACTAGGGCTTGATTGTTAGATTGTTTGTAGGTGTGATCTTGGTGTGCACATTTTCTGCACGAGTTCTCTTTGACTCTGGTGCATCGATGTGCATTATTTCTCGGAGCTTCGTGGAGAAGCATTCCTTGTCGACGTCCCCTTTTCCGAAGAGTTGGAATATCGTCACGGGAAATGGCGTGGTCTCGATGCATCTTGGTTGCAATTCTTGCCCGTTGGTGGTCTGTGGACATGAGCTTTGCGCTGATTTCATTGTCCACGACATCATCAACTATGATGCGGTCCTTGGGATGGATTGGCTTGCGAGCTTCTATACTACGATCGACTGTCGGAGGAAGAAGGTGGTGTTCGAGATTCCCGGACATCCAGTATTTGAGTTCAGCCGAGGTAGTAGTTCGCTTGGTCCTGTCAGATTTCGGGCCAGGCCGATGGAGATTATGGCTATGCAGATGGAGCTGGAGAGGCCAGCGGTTGTGCGGGATTTTGATGACGTCTTCCCCGAGGAGATGTCTGGGTTGCCACCTGATCGAGCTCTAGAATTTTCTATTGATCTGGTTCCGGGAGCGCAGCCGATCTCGAAGGCGCCATATCGTATGGCACCCGCCGAGTTGGAGGAATTGCGGAAGCAGCTGGATGAGCTTTTGCAGAAGGGTTATATTAATCCTAGTGTGTCTCCATGGGGAGCACCGGTGCTGCTGGTGAAGAAGAAGGATGGTTCGCGTCGCATGTGCGTGGACTATCGGGAGTTGAATGCGGTGACCATCAAGAATAAATACCCGTTGCCTCGCATCGATGATATTTTTGATCAGCTTGGAGGTTCGAGGGTGTTTTCTAAATTGGATTTGAGGAGTGGCTACCATCAGCTGAAGGTGAAGAAGGATGATGTTCCGAAGACAGCGTTCAGGACGAAGTATGGACACTATGAGTTTGTGGTTATGCCCTTCGGCGTAACTAACGCGCCCGCAGTTTTCATGAATTTAATGAACCTGATTTTCTACGACTTTTTGGATAAGTTTGTCGTTATCTTTATTGACGACATTCTGATCTATTCGAAGTCGGAGGAAGAGCATGCCTCGCACTTGAGGACGGTATTGGAGATTTTGAGGTAGCATCGTTTGTATGCCAAGTTTTCGAAGTGCGAGTTTTGGCTGGATAGAGTTGCTTTTCTGAGGCATGTGGTGACTGGAGATGGTATTTCTGTGGATCCCGAGAAGATCAGGGCCATCAGAGAGTGGCCTGTTCCGCAGTCAGCATCTGAGATCCGGAGTTTCCTTGGGCTCGCTGGTTACTATCGGCGTTTTATTAAGGACTTTTCCCGTATTGCTGAGCCGATGACCAGATTGACGCGGAAGGATGTACCTTTTGTTTGGTCGGGTGATTGTGTGAATGCCTTTGGTGTTCTGAGGGAGAGATTAACGACTGCCCCTTTTCTGGTTGTGCCTGATTGCAGCGGTGGATTTGAGATCTTTTGTGATGCTTCTGGCAAGGGTCTCGGTTGTGTGTTGCATCAACACGGGCATGTTGTGGCGTATACTTCTCGTCAGCTCAAGGTTCATGAGAAGAATTACCCGACACGATTTGGAGTTGGCTGCTGCTGTATTTGTGCTCAAGATTTGGAGGCACTTCCTGCTGAGTGAGAAAGTGAAGATCTTCACCGATCACAAAGGCTTGAAATATATTTTTACTCAGAAGGAGCTCAACATGCGACAGCGTCGATGGTTGGAGCTTATGGCGGATTATGAGATTGATTTGCAGTATCACCCTGGCAAGGTGAATGTGGTTCCTGATGCGCTGAGTAGGCTTCCAGCGGTGATGTGGTTGACTTCGCAGTGGAGATTGCAGCAGGATTTTTGCGAGTCTGGTGTTGAAATTGTTCTTCCTGGGGAGGTTTCTTCGTTGATGTGTATGCATATACAGTCAACGATCGTGGATCGGATTAAGGCTGGTCAGGTTGGGGATGCTAAGTTGGTTAAGATTCGGGAGCAGGTGGAAGTCGGTCTGAGGACTGACTTTTTGATTCATGAGGATGGCTCGCTGCGGTTTGGAGCTAGGTTGTGCGTGCCAGCTGGGGATATTAGAGAAGAGTTGATGGTGGAGGCACACAGTTCGCCGTATTCTGTGCATCCTGGTGGGACCAAGATGTACAAGGATCTTCGTCTGAACTATTGATGGCATGGTATGAAGAGGAGTGTGGCTCGGAGTGTAGCCAAGTGCTTGGTTTGCCAGCAAGTGAAGGCGGAGCATCAGCGTACGGCGGGGTTGTTACAACCGCTTCCGATTCCGGAGTGGAAGTGGCAACACATCACTATGGATTTCGTGACTAGACTACCTCGGAGTCCGAAGCAGAATGACGCAATTTGGGTGATCGTAGATCGATTGACCAAATCCGTGCACTTTATTCCGTTCCGAGTTGGACAGTCCACTGAGGCGCTAGCGAGGAGATATATGGAGGTAAATTCTTTTACGCTCCGTGTCTATTTCCTTTTCCTAGTTTAGATAGTGATGTAACGTGAATCGTGCAGGAGGTCGTGCGACTTCACGGAGTCCCCGTGAGTATCGTGTCGGACAGAGACACGAGGTTCACATCTCAGTTCTGGCAGAGTTTGCAGAAGAGCTTGGGTACGCGTCTGAGTTTCAACACGGCGTACCATCCACAGACGGATGGCCAGTCCGAGAGGACGATTCAGATCTTGGAGGACATGCTGAGGGCGTGCATGTTGGATTTCAAGGGTTCGTGGGAGGACCATCTACATCTGGTAGAGTTTTCCTACAATAACAGCTTTCAGGCGAGTATTGGCATGGCGCCTTTCGCCGCTCTTTATGGGAGGAAATGTCGATCGCCATTGAGTTGGGTTGACGTTGGTGATCGGGAGCTGTTGGGACCTGAGATGATTGTGGAGGCTGTGGATGTTGTCAGGAACATTCGGGAGAGGCTGAGGATTGCTCAGGACCGTTTAAGCATTGGGCGGATGCTAAATGCCGTCCTTTGGAGTTTCAGCCGGGCGACCATGTGTTTTTGAAGATTTCCCCGAATCGTGGTGTGATTCTCTTTGGGAAGCTAGGGAAGTTGAGCCCGCGATACATTGGACCGTTTGACGTTCTGGAGAGAGTTGGCGAGATAGCCTACCGCTTGGCCTTGCCGCCATCTTTGGAGGGAGTTCACAATGTTTTCCATGTGTCGCAGCTTCGTCGATACATTAGCGATCCATCTCATGCAGTGGATTTTTCGGAGATTACCGTTCGCCCTGATATGACGTATGACCAGCAGCCAGTGCAGATTCTGGACAGGCGTCAGAAGTCACTCCGGAACAAGGTTGTCAATCTTGTGAGGGTGATGTGGCGACACGGCTCGCCAGGAGAGTCTACTTGGGAGAATGAGGATGAGATGCGAGAGCGTTTCCCACTTTTGTTTCCGGACACGTGAGTGTTGGGAAATTCCGAGGACGGAATTTTTCTTAAGTTGGGGAGGATGTAACGACTGGTTTTCATGTATTTGGATTAGCTATATTATATTATATGTTTTGGTGGATTTTCTCCATATGCGTGGTTTTCGTCTCCGTAGCTTTCATCTTCGATCGTTTCGTCGTGTTTTCCTAGCTTCTTCCGTTGATCGTCGATTTCGGAGTAAGTCATTCATGACGAGCTTCATGTCGGTCATATCTTATTGTTAGATCAAGCCTAGGAGTCTTAGGAATCGATCCCGGAGCTTCGCGCTCCATTTCGGAACCTTTGGTGCACGTTAGCCGGAACAAGAAGGGTAACCGACCGACTAGATGATAATTTAGTCGGTCGGCAAACCTTCATGGACCGACAAGTGGGCTTTGTAAATTATTCAGGAGTTACTGTTTCTCGTTAGTCGGTCTAAGAACATTTGTCGACCGACTATGTTGCAAACTAGTCGGTCAGCAATCGTTCTTTAACCGACTAACTCTATGTTCATTTTTAATACCAAGTACTATTCATTCTTAGTCGGTCTCAGAACGTTCATCGACCGACTAGATGACAAACTAGTCGGTCAGTATTTGTTCTTTGACCGACTAAATCTAAATCCTATTTTTGTACAGGAGTTACTGTTTGGACTTAGTCGGTCTGCGTTGGTCAACCGACCGACTAGTTCCCAAACTAGTCGGTCAGTGGTTGTTCTTTGACCGACTAATCAGTGTCGAAACCCTAATTTCTGGGCAGCCGCCAGCCCTTCCTATTTAAACCCCACCCACAATTTCTTTCATCCCTCTTTCCTTCTACTGAGCCTCCTTCTTCCCCAAATCACTCTCCAACATTTTCCCAAGCCATTCCTTCCTCCCTTGGAGTTTCCCTCTCTATTTTGGTCTACCACCATGCCCTAGGTCATCTCCAACCCCCAAAAATCCCCAAAACCCCATTTCTCCAGATTTTCCCCATCCATTCCAGATCTGAACCCTAGGTTCCCCGGATCATTTCTTCCGTTGACGTGCTTGCTCGGCATCGTTCTTCCGCTTCTGATACGGTAATAACTCGATCTCTTAATATCCTCATAGCCCATTTGTGTTTTTGTGAAACCCTAATAAACCTAGGTTGGATGTTGTTCTAATGTTGTTTTGCCATGGCAGCGATCTCTTTTCCATAGCTAGCATTTGTGTGACGGCCTCGTTGATCGTCATCCTCGGTGCTAGGCAAGTGAAACTTGCCACTTAGGGTTTTGGGCCATGTCTTAGGCCATTTGCTTGTTGTAGGCGTAAAAGAGACTAGGCGACGAAATGATACTCGCCTAAGCACAATTTCAGGAACTAGCTTGACAACGAAGTTAGGACCGTCATTTATCATGTTGCATAACTATCATGTCATGTTTAATTTTGATTAACGGTACGTAAATTAACTGTCATCCATGCTATCCCTGTTGTATGTCGCATTCGTAGCACACGCTACAATACTTGTGTTTCCTGGCCCATGTTCCAGAAGCGGGCTACGTGAGTTGGTTGATAGCCAATGCCTGATCTACTTGTTTACTGGCTAGGCACCTGCGTTGCACGCATAACCCCACGCCATACTTGTTCAATACACTTCCTGGCTCGTGTTCCAGAAGCGAGCATTCTGTGTTCGGGGTAATTCTCTGGCTCGATACACGTGGAGGGGTAGAGATAAACGGTCACTTGAGCTTAGGAGTTGGCCCGATCAGCCACTCTAGCCAACAGGCGGAATCTCTGTGCACAACTTGTTTACTTAACTTGTTCACTTGACGTGAACTACTTGACTTGTACTTGTCCGTGTTTTACTTGTAAAACTTGTTACCCATGGCATACTAGCTACTTGTACTACCCTTTACTTGTCACTTCCATGCTATACTTGTCATGTCATGCATAATACTATAACTGCTAGGTTGTTAGTATACCTTACTTTCAGTTTCCTTGCCCAAGTCTTTTAGACTTGCTGACATGTGCCCCTTTACTCTTTTGGGTGACACATGTTAGATCCTGAGCCTGAGTCCGTTGTTGAGGACGAGGTGTTTGCGGACGCCGAGCCCGAGCCTGTGTTTGGCGAGGAGTACGTGGACACTGGGGACCAGTCCTAGTGTCTTCGTTGAGCTTTCCCCTTTTTGTTTTAGACTGTTTGTTGTCGGTCCGTGGCACCAATACTTTGTTATGTTGTCCCTTTTGTTGGCCTGTTCTGGGCCTTTAGACTCTTTCTTTTAGCATGGTGGCTTTTCTGCGATGTTGAACTTATTTTAATGTTGGACAAATTCTGAGATTGAGATTTTGTTTCTGTCTCTCCTTGCGTTATTATTGTTGTTCCGTTTGTGGTTACAGAGACCTACTTACGTTTTATTGACGCTTATCGGGTTTGAGGCTTCACAGCTCCACTCTCGTGCGGACCTTTTCACGTCTCGCCTCCATTTTAGGGAAGCGGGGCGTGACATTACATAAAATCTAGGTGATCTGGAATTGTTTTAAGGTATTGAAAATTTTCTTTTTTTCAGCAACAGATACGAAAGGATTTGATATAGAATTTTTTGGAAGCAATGAAATGATAGAAATAAACACCTACTATGACAACCATGAGCTCTGATACTGAATGGTGTGAAAACACAGGGGGTGGCTCGATCTTCACGGTGTAGGCTGTTCAATGAACTCGAAATAAACTTAAAAAGAAGGATATGGGCGTTAATCCAAACTTAAGGAAAAGAAATTAGGGTACTAAGCTCTGAATAAAGACGGTTTACTGACCTGATAAATGCAAATAGCAAACCGACGCTATAAGCAACGCAACCTGCTACTTAGATCACTTGCCCAATCACAAACACAAGTTTAACCGATCCACACAGCAACGCACTTGGGTTAGAGCACAACTTGAGGGCTTTTGTGAACTTGAATCACCAATCTTATAAAAAGATTGACATAGCAATGTTACATAAGAGTTAAAGCAGATAAGAAATTTCACACAATATGAGAAGAACATTCAAGGTCTGAAATAATACTCTAATTATTTGATGATTACAAAGGAGTACATGCTTTATTTATGTTTATATGTAGATCTTGGAAGCATAAAAGACTCATTAGCATAGATATCTTATACGACAATAATTAGAAACTAATGGCTTTTGATAGCCCATTAGTCATCATAATGACCCGAGACAACTAAATGACATAAATATCACATAGGAAAAACCAAAAAGACATCTTGAAAATTCAAACCCAATAACATGCACAAAAATTACATGTATAATTCATAAATGGTGCTTTTGGCACTTAAGCCTCCCCATGCATTTAGATTTATTTGTTGTTGACTTAACTCTTGATCTTCCCCATGCATTCAGATTTATTTGTTATTGACTTGACTCTTGATCTCCACATGCATTCAGATTGTTGGTTGTACTTCTAACTTGGGCCTTAGTTTTATTAAGCTTGGACTAGCAAGACTAATGCCTCATTTGCTTCTTTTTTTAGTACAACTCTCTTGGACCATCAATGCTCCCATATGGACTCCAATTGCATCTTGCATTCTTTTTAGACTCTCTTGTCAGTGTGCCTTCACATAGATTTAAGTCATCATTTTATAAATTGACATGCTCGTTCACATCATTCCCCCACTTAAAAAGGAGTCATCCTCGATTCTTTAACATCTGCATCAAAATAATGAGAGATGCCAAAAACATTAAGAAATTAATAAGCACTAGACAACGTTAGGGAATATAACGAGTTATCAACTCATATAATGTTATAAGGTTGTGTGTGTGATTCAATTTTTAGTCTCATCTTCGTACTAACTTGGCGACTAAATTTGTACAACTAACCCAATCAATCATCACTTCAAAATATATATCTTCAATTTAAACGTATGTAAAGGGAACATTTATCCTTCGTCAATTTTCATCACTCCTAAATATGATAGCTAGACACCTAATGACATTTAAGCCGATGCTATATTCCTACATACAATCATCTTCCTCACTGACCTTCTCTGGTGGAATGTATTATTCCTCAATTAATCAATCCTTATTAGTACAATCTCTCACCGATTTTCCAGTTTTTTCTTCAGTGCTAAGGTTTGGGTTCTTTGGTTTTCCGTACTTTCTTCTTCTTACCGCTGATTCTATTCTTCATTATAATTTATTCTTCTTCTTCTTCTGATTCTGACAACTAGACTCTGTCACTCTACTGGCTCTTATGCTCTATTATCACGTATGGCTCATGTGCTTTGTCTGACGGCTATTATGCACATTCACTCTGCCGACGGCTCTGTCTGTCGGCTCCGTCTGCCAGCGGCTCTGTCACCTTACCGGCTCATCTGTCTGTCAGCTCCTGTCACTGGCTCAATGCAATTAACAGAGCAATTTTTATTCGGGTTTTTAAAAAGTTTAATTTTAGGAATAAAAATTTCGATAAAGATAAAGATATTGTACTGAGAAATCTGTAGGATGTACATAGATGATTATAAATGAAATTGATTCCAATTAATCCTTGTATTCAATTATTGGGACATGCTTGGCAACCTATTGATTTATTGGAGATATAACACTTGGATTGGATTGGAGTTCATGCATTCATTTGTAAAGTTGTATACTTGGATAACTTGGATAGTTGGCTTATTGGATTATTGGATAATGAATAATGTTCCTTACAGGTAAATGGCTACCGCACAGGCCTTATTCTTGAATATAGATATTGAAACGATGATATTGCCTTTAAGCTACAAATAGAGACATTGTCTTATGATTCCAATAGGACATATACATGTAAATCACACAATTATTTATAAATTATGAGTCATGATATGTTTTGATTTATAATTTTTTAAAAGTTTTTATCTTAAATTTTAATTTAATAATTTTCTAATGTGTGTCCTCTTTGATAGTAGCTTTTTAAAATGTCTTCTAGAGCGTCTAGCAAGGCATCATCCACAGTGTGAACAAATTTCTAGGATCATGGGGAGAGGTTGCAAGGTGATAAAGAGAAATGCAAGTTTTGCGAGAATGTGATGAGTGATGGTATTAGCTATTTCCAGAACCACCTTATGGTAAGGAGAGAAATTGTAACTCTTTGCACAAAAGCTTCGGAGGATGTTAAACTGAATGCAATTGCTGCATTAGATGCCACACTATCATCAAAAGAGGCGAAGGAATCAAAGATTCAAGCACTTAGAAATGATATGGTTATTGAAGCTGAGGAGGTAGAAGTGACATCTTCTCATGAAGCCAGTCAAGGTCCTGTAAGGTTCATATGACCGATGGACAGGCATGTGCAATCACCTGTTCAAGATACGAGGAAGATGGAGCAGCTGGGGAGGGCGAAGGAAAAAGGGTTGCAATCCACCCTTAATGAGAAATGGAAGACGAAGGAAAGAGAATATGAATGTGAGTGAATAGCATGATGTATATTTAAGGCATGATTACCATTTTCCTTAATGGATCACCCATCTTTTAGGCAGATGCTACAAACTGTGGGAAAATTGGCCCTAATTTGAAATATCCAACTTCCTATGATATAGTTAAGAGTATCATTCTAAGAAAATTGCTTCTAAGAAGGAGAAGTTGATGGCTTTTCTAAACACATGTAGACTGCATGGATGTAGTTTGTGATAGGATCCAAACCAAATCAGAAATTTATTAGCAAAACACTAAAATAAAATAAGATAATTGATTACACTTATAGGGGTAATCGCCCTCCCAAGACGCCAATAAGCGAGGACGTCCGCACTCTCCTAAGAAATCTCAAACAACTATCTCTTCTCTCACAAAATAATCAAATCCATAGCATGCCTAGGGCCGGCTAGCCTCCCCCTTATTTATAATAATCCAACTCAATGTCTACTGACCCAAATATCCCTACATTAATCCAAAATAACACAAAGCCCCCAAAATGCCCTTTAATGGGCCGGATCTATCATTATCCGCCCCTGAAAATCCATCTTGTCCTCAAGGTGGTTCATGAGGTGTGTGGGGCTTCCATTCCAAGCACTGATTACATGCCTCCTCCTGATTCAAAAGGATGTGACTGTTCTCCACCGCTTCCAACGACGTCCTGAAAATTACCGTCGGGCCAAGGCGGGGCCCGAAGGGCGTCGTTGGGCTCCCATAAACAATCTGGAGGATCGTTGTCATCGTCGTGCTGCTGGAAGGACTCTGTCGATCACTGTTTTGGGCCCAAAAAGCCAAATCCTCGCTGTTCGGCGTCTCGGAGGGCCCATCGTCGCCGTTGAAGGGCCGGCAGCCCCCATGAGGGACCCTGGAGGGCCCGGTGCCCCTTCCTGAGGGGTGGAAGTCTGCCCCCTCTGTTTTGTTGCCGAAAGCAGCGACTCTCGCTGTTTCTCCACCGAAAGCGTCGTATTTTGCCCTAAATCTAGGTTTTCACCCAAATCTGAAGTTTTCGCTGCCTTCAGATCTGAATTTCGTTGCCCTTCGTCATCTGGATGTAGCTCCGCGTCAACGCTGACGACTTTTTCTCTTTCTCGTCCAAAGTCGACGCCTTTTGCCCCAGCTTAGGGTTTTCGTCGTCGTTTCCTTCCTTCCCCGTGAGGATTGATAACTGAAAGAAGATATGCGAGAGAGACTCCCCGTGTTTATCTTGCATAGCCGTCATCCGATCAACGGAAGCCGTCAACGTCGCAATTGCTTCCTCGTGCCCCGCTAGAGTTTTTTTCACACCTTCGATCTCGCCATTAAATTTCTCCTCCAAAGTCTCAAACTTGTCCTTAGATCTTGTCGATACCGCCATGGATTGTAGATGCTATAATACCAAAATGATAGGATCCAAACCAAATCTGAAATTTATTAGCAAAACACTGAAATAAAATAAGATAATTGATTACACTTATAGGGGTAATCGCCCTCCCAAGACGCCAATAAGCGAGGACGTCCGCACTCTCCTAAGAAATCTCAAACAACTATCTCTTCTCTCACAAAATAATCAAATCCATAGCATGCCTAGGGCCGGCTAGCCTCCCCCTTATTTATAATAATCCAACTCAATGTCTACTGACCCAAATATCCCTACATTAATCCAAAATAACACAAAGCCCCCAAAATGCCCTTTAATGGGCCGGATCTATCATTACTCCGCCCCTGAAAATCCATCTTGTCCTCAAGGTGGTTCATGAGGTGTGTGGGGCTTCCGTTCCAAGCACTGATTACATGCCTCCTCCCGATTCAAAAGGATGTGACTGTTCTCCACCGCTGCCAACGACGTCCTGAAAATTACCGTCGGGCCAAGGCGGGGCCCGAAGGGCGTCGTTGGGCTCCCATAAACAATCTGGAGGATCGTCGTCATCGTCGTGCTGCTGGAAGGACTCTGTCGATCACTGTTTTGGGCCCAAAAAGCCAAATCCTCGCTGTTCGGCGTCTCGGAGGGCCCATCGTCGCCGTTGAAGGGCCGGCAGCCCCCATGAGGGACCCTGGAGGGCCCGGTGCCCCTTCCTGAGGGGTGGAAGTCTGCCCCCTCTGTTTTGTTGCCGAAAGCAGCGACTCTCGCTGTTTCTCCACCGAAAGCGTCGTATTTTGCCCTAAATCTAGGTTTTCGCCCAAATCTGAAGTTTTCGCTGCCTTCAGATCTGAATTTCGTTGCCCTTCGTCATCTGGATGCAGCTCCGCGTCAACGCTGACGACTTTTTCTCTTTCTCGTCCAAAGTCGACGCCTTTTGCCCCAGCTTAGGGTTTTCGTCGTCGTTTCCTTCCTTCCCCGTGAGGATTGATAACTGAAAGAAGATATGCGAGAGAGACTCCCCGTGTTTATCTTGCATAGCCGTCATCCGATCAACGGAAGCCGTCAACGTCGCAATTGCTTCCTCGTGCCCCGCTAGAGTTTTTTTCACACCTTCGATCTCGCCATTAAATTTCTCCTCCAAAGTCTCAAACTTGTCCTTAGATCTTGTCGATGCCGTCATGGATTATAGATGCTATAATACCAAAATGATAGGATCCAAACCAAATCTGAAATTTATTAGCAAAACACTGAAATAAAATAAGATAATTGATTACACTTATAGGGGTAATCGCCCTCCCAAGACGCCAATAAGCGAGGACGTCCGCACTCTCCTAAGAAATCTCAAACAACTATCTCTTCTCTCACAAAATAATCAAATCCATAGCATGCCTAGGGCCGGCTAGCATCCCCCTTATTTATAATAATCCAACTCAATGTCTAATGACCCAAATATCCCTACATTAATCCAAAATAACACAAAGCCCCCAAAATGCCCTTTAATGGGCCGGATCTATCATTACTCCGCCCCTGAAAATCCATCTTGTCCTCAAGGTGGTTCATGAGGTGTGTGGGGCTTCCGTTCCAAGCACTGATTACATGCCTCCACCCGATTCAAAAGGATGTGACTGTTCTCCACCGCTTCCAACGACGTCCTGAAAATTACCGTCGGGCCAAGGCGGGGCCCGAAGGGCGTCGTTGGGCTCCCATAAACAATCTGGAGGATCGTCGTCATCGTCGTGCTGCTGGAAGGACTCTGTCGATCACTGTTTTGGGCCCAAAAAGCCAAATCCTCGCTGTTCGGCGTCTCGGAGGGCCCATCGTCGCCGTTGAAGGGCCGGCAGCCCCCATGAGGGACCCTGGAGGGCCCGGTGCCCCTTCCTGAGGGGTGGAAGTCCGCCCCCTCTGTTTTGTTGCCGAAAGCAGCGACTCTCGCTGTTTCTCCACCGAAAGCGTCGTATTTTGCCCTAAATCTAGGTTTTCACCTAAATCTGAAGTTTTCGCCGCCTTCAGATCTGAATTTCGTTGCCCTTCGTCATCTGGATGTAGCTCCGCGTCAAAGCTGACGACTTTTTCTCTTTCTCGTCCAAAGTCGACGCCTTTTGCCCCAGCTTAGGGTTTTCGCCGTCGTTTCCTTCCTTCCCCGTGAGGATTGATAACTGAAAGAAGATATGCGAGAGAGACTCCCCGTGTTTATCTTGCATAGCCGTCATCCGATCAATGGAAGCCGTCAACGTCGCAATTGCTTCCTCGTGCCCCGCTAGAGTTTTTTTCACACCTTCGATCTCGCCATTAAATTTCTCCTCCAAAGTCTCAAACTTGTCCTTAGATCTTGTCGATGCCGCCATGGATTGTAGATGCTATAATACCAAAATGATAGGATCCAAACCAAATCTGAAATTTATTAGCAAAACACTGAAATAAAATAAGATAATTGATTACACTTATAGGGGTAATCGCCCTCCCAAGACGCCAATAAGCGAGGACGTCCGCACTCTCCTAAGAAATCTCAAACAACTATCTCTTCTCTGACAAAATAATCAAATCCATAGCATGCCTAGGGCCGGCTAGCCTCCCCCTTATTTATAATAATCCAACTCAATGTCTAATGACCCATATATCCCTACATTAATCCAAAATAACACAAAGCCCCCAAAATGCCCTTTAATGGGCCGGATCTATCATTACTCCGCCCCTGAAAATCCATCTTGTCCTCAAGGTGGTTCATGAGGTGTGTGGGGCTTCCGTTCCAAGCACTGATTACATGCCTCCTCCCGATTCAAAAGGATGTGACTGTTCTCCACCGCTTCCAACGACGTCCTGAAAATTACCGTCGGGCCAAGGCGGGGCCCGAAGGGCGTCGTTGGGCTCCCATAAACAATCTGGAGGATCGTCGTCATCGTCGTGCTGCTGGAAGGACTCTGTCGATCACTGTTTTGGGCCCAAAAAGCCAAATCCTCGCTGTTCGGCGTCTCGGAGGGCCCATCGTCGCCGTTGAAGGGCCGGCAGCCCCCATGAGGGACCCTGGAGGGCCCGGTGCCCCTTCCTGAGGGGTGGAAGTCTGCCCCCTCTGTTTTGTTGCCGAAAGCAGCGACTCTCGCTGTTTCTCCACCGAAAGCGTCGTATTTTGCCCTAAATCTAGGTTTTCGCCCAAATCTGAAGTTTTCGCTGCCTTCAGATCTGAATTTCGTTGCCCTTCGTCATCTGGATGCAGCTCCGCGTCAAAGCTGACGACTTTTTCTCTTTCTCGTCCAAAGTCGACGCCTTTTGCCCCAGCTTAGGGTTTTCGCCGTCGTTTCCTTCCTTCCCCGTGAGGATTGATAACTGAAAGAAGATATGCGAGAGAGACTCCCCGTGTTTATCTTGCATAGCCGTCATCCGATCAATGGAAGCCGTCAACGTCGCAATTGCTTCCTCGTGCCCCGCTAGAGTTTTTTTCACACCTTCGATCTCGCCATTAAATTTCTCCTCCAAAGTCTCAAACTTGTCCTTAGATCTTGTCGATGCCGCCATGGATTGTAGATGCTATAATACCAAAATGATAGGATCCAAACCAAATCTGAAATTTATTAGCAAAACACTGAAATAAAATAAGATAATTGATTACACTTATAGGGGTAATCGCCCTCCCAAGACGCCAATAAGCGAGGACGTCCGCACTCTCCTAAGAAATCTCAAACAACTATCTCTTCTCTCACAAAATAATCAAATCCATAGCATGCCTAGGGCCGGCTAGCATCCCCCTTATTTATAATAATCCAACTCAATGTCTAATGACCCAAATATCCCTACATTAATCCAAAATAACACAAAGCCCCCAAAATGCCCTTTAATGGGCCGGATCTATCATTACTCCGCCCCTGAAAATCCATCTTGTCCTCAAGGTGGTTCATGAGGTGTGTGGGGCTTCCGTTCCAAGCACTGATTACATGCCTCCTCCCGATTCAAAAGGATGTGACTGTTCTCCACCGCTTCCAACGACGTCCTGAAAATTACCGTCGGGCCAAGGCGGGGCCCGAAGGGCGTCGTTGGGCTCCCATAAACAATCTGGAGGATCGTCGTCATCGTCGTGCTGCTGGAAGGACTCTGTCGATCACTGTTTTGGGCCCAAAAAGCCAAATCCTCGCTGTTCGGCGTCTCGGAGGGCCCATCGTCGCCGTTGAAGGGCCGGCAGCCCCCATGAGGGACCCTGGAGGGCCCGGTGCCCCTTCCTGAGGGGTGGAAGTCCGCCCCCTCTGTTTTGTTGCCGAAAGCAGCGACTCTCGCTGTTTCTCCACCGAAAGCGTCGTATTTTGCCCTAAATATAGGTTTTCACCTAAATCTGAAGTTTTCGCCGCCTTCAGATCTGAATTTCGTTGCCCTTCGTCATCTGGATGTAGCTCCGCGTCAAAGCTGACGACTTTTTCTCTTTCTCGTCCAAAGTCGACGCCTTTTGCCCCAGCTTAGGGTTTTCGCCGTCGTTTCCTTCCTTCCCCGTGAGGATTGATAACTGAAAGAAGATATGCGAGAGAGACTCCCCGTGTTTATCTTGCATAGCCGTCATCCGATCAATGGAAGCCGTCAACGTCGCAATTGCTTCCTCGTGCCCCGCTAGAGTTTTTTTCACAGCTTCGATCTCGCCATTAAATTTCTCCTCCAAAGTCTCAAACTTGTCCTTAGATCTTGTCGATGCCGCCATGGATTGTAGATGCTATAATACCAAAATGATAGGATCCAAACCAAATCTGAAATTTATTAGCAAAACACTGAAATAAAATAAGATAATTGATTACACTTATAGGGGTAATCGCCCTCCCAAGACGCCAATAAGCGAGGACGTCCGCACTCTCCTAAGAAATCTCAAACAACTATCTCTTCTCTGACAAAATAATCAAATCCATAGCATGCCTAGGGCCGGCTAGCCTCCCCCTTATTTATAATAATCCAACTCAATGTCTAATGACCCAAATATCCCTACATTAATCCAAAATAACACAAAGCCCCCAAAATGCCCTTTAATGGGCCGGATCTATCATTACTCCGCCCCTGAAAATCCATCTTGTCCTCAAGGTGGTTCATGAGGTGTGTGGGGCTTCCGTTCCAAGCACTGATTACATGCCTCCTCCCGATTCAAAAGGATGTGACTGTTCTCCACCGCTTCCAACGACGTCCTGAAAATTACCGTCGGGCCAAGGCGGGGCCCGAAGGGCGTCGTTGGGCTCCCATAAACAATCTGGAGGATCGTCGTCATCGTCGTGCTGCTGGAAGGACTCTGTCGATCACTGTTTTGGGCCCAAAAAGCCAAATCCTCGCTGTTCGGCGTCTCAGAGGGCCCATCGTCGCCGTTGAAGGGCCGTCAGCCCCCATGAGGGACCCTGGAGGGCCCGGTGCCCCTTCCTGAGGGGTGGAAGTCTGCCCCCTCTGTTTTGTTGCCGAAAGCAGCGACTCTCGCTGTTTCTCCACCGAAAGCGTCGTATTTTGCCATAAATCTAGGTTTTCGCCCAAATCTGAAGTTTTCGCTGCCTTCAGATCTGAATTTCGTTGCCCTTCGTCATCTGGATGCAGCTCCGCGTCAAAGCTGACGACTTTTTCTCTTTCTCGTCCAAAGTCGACGCCTTTTGCCCCAGCTTAGGGTTTTCGCCGTCGTTTCCTTCCTTCCCCGTGAGGATTGATAACTGAAAGAAGATATGCGAGAGAGACTCCCCGTGTTTATCTTGCATAGCCGTCATCCGATCAACGGAAGCCGTCAACGTCGCAATTGCTTCCTCGTGCCCCGCTAGAGTTTTTTTCACACCTTCGATCTCGCCATTAAATTTCTCCTCCAAAGTCTCAAACTTGTCCTTAGATCTTATCGATGCCGCCATGGATTATAGATGCTATAATACCAAAATGATAGGATCCAAACCAAATCTGAAATTTATTAGCAAAACACTGAAATAAAATAAGATAATTGATTACACTTATAGGGGTAATCGCCCTCCCAAGACGCCAATAAGCGAGGACGTCCGCACTCTCTTAAGAAATCTGGAAGAACTATATCTTCTCTCACAAAATAATCAAATCCATAGCATGCCTAGGGCTGGTTAGCATTTCCCTTATTTATAATAATCCAACTCAATGTCTAATGACCCAAATACCCCTACATTAATCCAAAATAATACAAAGCCCCCAAAATGCCCTTTAATAGGCCGAATCTATCAGTTTGTTGACAGATTATTGGACTAACAGTAGGTGTAAGCGCATAATGAACATTGGCATTCATTCTTATGTTGGAACGATGTTCTATGATTTTGAGAACACATCTACTGATGTGCATGATGGGAAATATATGTATGATCTGATGAATGCAATAATTGAGAAGCTAAGAGAAAAATGTGTCGTTCAAATTATGACCGACAACGCATCGAACGATATGGCTGCAACAAAGTTATTATTTGTGAGGCGTCTCTCCATGTTTTGGACTTCCTGTGCTACACACACCATGATCTCTTATTGCATGATATTGGAAAGCTGAAGCCTATCTGCAATGCCATTTTACATGCGAGGGTCATCACAGTCTACATGTATGCACACACCATCGTGATTAATATGATGAGAGCAAAGATTGGGCTTGATCTTTTTAGGCCTGCTGTTACCCGCTTTTCTACAGCTTTTTTGTCATTGCAAAGCTTGCAGGAAAAGAAGTCCAGTTTGAAATCTTTTGTCAACTCCACTGAATGGCATGAGTTGAAGTTCATGTCTACGCAAGCAAAAAGGTTATACATCTAATATCTTGATAAGTCTAATTTCCTTTAGTTATTTGGTTCATATATTTAAGCGTTAAATAACTAATTGTTGATTAAATTTGTCTTTTATAAGTATACACCATCACCAATAGTCGTTCATTTTGAAAAAACGTGACACTTGCATTGAAAATTTTGAGCCTATCGTCAATGTTTTTCGAAGAATAGATAGCGACACGCCATCAATGGAGTGTTTGTATGGAGATATGGACATGTGCAAGGAGATCAAGATTAATTTGAAGCATGATGAGAAAAAGTTAAGATGATCTCCATTCTTATTGATAAGAGATGGAACGGCAAGCTGAATACTCATTTGCACCTGATGGGTCATTTGTTGAACCCATATTTTTATTATCAGAGATGGGACGTTATTGATGGAGATGGTGCCTTTGCTGATGGATTCACTGAGTGTAGGTTTAGGATGTAAGCGCATGATAATGACATGCAATACAAAATTAGCTCCTAGCTATCTATATATGAAAATGCAAGTTGGTAGGAAGGTAGCGCAAAGGCAAGAAAAAAATCATGCACTTGATCCAGGAATAGCCAAGAAACTAATATCAATTTACTATTCCTATTATAACATGTTCTGACATTTTAAAGTTCAAACTAAAAGGAATTTTAATCTGGTTTTTTTATTTGGTGGCATTTGCATGGTGGTTCGGCACCTGAGTTGAAGAATATGGCCATAAGAATTTTGGGATTGACCACTAGCTCAAATGGTTGTGAAAGGAATTGGAGTGTTTTTTAGATGGTAAAACTTTAAATAAATTTTCTTTTATATCGTCAATGGATAATCATATACATGTTTTTTCTGATGGCTAATTGGTTATTGTATTTTTATTAGTAGGTTCATACGAAAAGAAGGAATAGACTAAGTACCGATACATTGAAAGACTTGGTCTATGTCAAATTCAATGCCCAGTTGAAAGAAAGATTTAAGAGCAGAAACGCTGATATCTTAGCTTATTTTTCTATTATTAAGGGCAAGGTGACCAAATAAATGTCTCAAAAAGCAGCAGATACTTCTGTAGCTTCAGATGAGGACGACGATGAAGAAGTCCTCCCTGGAGAAAGGCTAACATGGAGGCAAGTTAAAGAAGCGATGTGGGCTGATCCAACCCCATGGGCTAGTAAAAGATTGAAGACTACAAAGAAAGGCAAAGCCATCGCATCATCATCTTAAGTGAAGAGGAAGAAGTAAATGCTTGATAAGGAAACTTTAGATTCTGATTCATATGCCTCAGCTTCAGATAGTTCTGATTCTGATGCAGAAGCAGCTGCATTTGTCGAAACATTCATACCAGAGACGTGTGACGACTGATCTTGTTTCATAATGTGTGTATAAGTCACTCTTTCTGGAAATCTTTTAATACATTTTCTATTTATGCAGTATTTTAAGCGTTCATAATTTGTTAATTTGTAAAGTTGTAGTATTAGTGTATTACATACTTGTAAGTTAGTGTTAGCGGTTATTTAATGCATTTATCATAACTTTATGTGATCATATTGATGATATTTTGGTAATATGAACAATCCTGGATATTTATGATATTATACTTGTGTATTTATACTACCTGATATGACCAACCTGATATTTGCGAGTATTCTCGATTTATCTCCCGATATCTAATATCAGATAACGATATAGCCAATCAGAAACGATATCGATATCTGATATTTAAAACCATATTTAAAACGTTACATCCTTTTTAAGTTTTTGTTATAAGGTTTCTCAAATCTTAGGATTTCCATTTGTCTCAATAGATGTTATAGTTTCATATTTAATCGTACTATTATTTGACCACTTAAGTTGCTCGCCGGCTTTAAAAGTATGCTTCATATCTATGTGAGCTCTCATAAATTTCAAATTTAAGGTTAGATTGAATGCATGTTGCATAATACCTACATTATGGGGAA
The DNA here is from genome assembly GCA_030789695.1 of Scilla litardierei. NCBI lineage: Eukaryota > Viridiplantae > Streptophyta > Magnoliopsida > Asparagales > Asparagaceae > Scilla > Scilla litardierei. Next base: position 66,151,714 of record CM061131.1, read on the forward strand.
GCATCTCATGACTAATGTCTATTCTCAATACAGAAAAACTAACAAGAGAATATCAAGGATCTTCTTGTAACTCACTCCTAACAAATTTGTTATTAACTTATTCTTCCACAGGCATGCAGAATCACTGACGTCCCGAGCTTCATACCGAAGCATCAGCCGAACCGAAGAAATGTGCATTTTGGCGGTCAAAATCAAATGCTCCCGCTTCGACTGACGTGCCCATTTAATGTGATATCACATCACTCAACATCAACTGACCCCTCGTTTGAGCTCAAGCGATGGGGGCCACTGTTGCTACATTGGACCAGCCCATGAAGTAGAGAGAGATATTTCGTCTAAGAGAAGAAGCTCATATGGAGTACAGGGCCTAAGCCCAATAGCCCAAGGACTCTCCCAGGAAAGCAAGCCACTTAGTCAAAGCGCCAGTTCATCTGCAAGTTGGGCCCCGCTAATATCAAGGAATTGGTTAATAATGGCGGAGTAAATGGGCAACCGTTACCCCCATTCCTTGGGATGATTCTGCCGCCATAAAGGAAGAGCCGTTACCCACTAACGACACGGATGAGAACTCAATACCTATAAATAAAGGAAACGACGATGAATGAGGGGTTCAAGCTCCAAAGATACTAAGAACTAGGTACTCTGACAACTCATTCTTTTTTTCCACGTATATTTTTTCCTCCACAGCTCAGCGTGACAGTGATAGGACGATCTCCCAATATGGCATATCTAGCTACCCCGAGCATTCTCTAAGTCTTTTGCTGACTTAAGCATCAGCGGGTATTTAGGTCGGAACCCAGACCCAACCCTCTGACGATTTGTTTGTGATGCATATAGCTCGAAACAGCTCGGAGTTAGGTCGGGCTACTTCCAACAGCTCGGACTAAGCTCTTCCAGACTCAGGACTAGTCTTCTTCGGGTCCCACCTCTCTGTCGACGAAGCACCATGTCACCGGAAGTAGTGGAAGTGTTTGGTAGAGACCCATCTTGAAGGCAAAAGAAAGGAAGACAATTTGATTGATGATCATGCATCGGATGATGCAACTGAATAGAATAGAAAGAGGACATTCAGTTGAAGTCGACTATTGAACTCTTTGGAGCATGAAATACAATATTTTATGATTGAACAAAGAACGGTGAAAGAGATTTGTTTATAGATAGATGTGGGTATTACTGGAGACTTTATAATTTGAAAAGAGCAAGGTTTGAGGTTTCGGCCGATACACATGCGTATCGCCCATATCGTATCGGTATCGGTGAGTAACGATACCGAAACTAGGGGTTAGTTTCAGTATCGGCCGATACTGAATGGTACTGTTCAGTTTCGGCCGATACCGACCGATACCGGCCGATACTGACCGATACCGTTCAGTTTCGGCCGAAACAGACCGATACCGTTCAATATCGAACGAAGACGGAGGAAGAAGAATGTGTAATTAAATAAAAATTCTCTAAAAAAATCCAAAAAATTTCGTGAATCAAGAGGTTGCAAAGAAAGCTCGGTTAAAAGAGAGGAGAAAACCCTAGGGTTTCGACTTGAAAATGATGAAGAATTAGACGAATAAGAGGAAAAATCAAGAACAAATTGCTGAAAAAAGAAGAAAAAGGAAAAAATGAAGATGAAAAATTGAACTTACCGCATCATGTCGTCGCCTCGCTGAACCCGCCTCCTATCTCGTCAAACACGCCTCTTGCCTCGCCGCCCCACCTCGACCATCTAGCGTGAGAGAGACAGAGAGCAAAGAGAGAAAGAGAGGCCCGTGTCGCCTTTCAGGAGAGGCTGCGTTTTTTAAAAGGCAAACTTGTAAATAAGTGGTATGTGCGTATAGAGTAAAACAGTTCGGTGCACATAGCAAGCGGATTTTTTGTGGCAACCCTGTAAATAAGTGGTATGTGCGCAAAACAAAATGGTGGGTGCGCAAAGTAATGCCCAGCGATTTTTTTGGCAAATTTGTAAATAAGTGGTTTGTGCGCAAGGTAAAACGGTGGGTGCGCAAGGCAAGCTTTAGGATCTATTCATTTTTCTAATATTTAGTATTTAAGTACCAAACTTTAGGTATTTAGTATTTGATATGATTACGAACTCAAATTTAGTTTATTTATTTAGTATGTAGTATTCGATAGTATATGATTAATATTTTAGTTTGTTAAGTATTTAATAGTATTTGATAGGTTTAGATTTAAGAATATCCAAAACCATCACTATGTCTATATATTATATACATATTTAAAGTATCTCCGAAACCGATACCGATACCAGAAACGAAACTGCCGAAACTGGCGATACGGACGAAACCGAAACTTGCTTCCGAAATCGCCGAAACGGGCGATACCGATACCGAAACCTAAATTTTGGAAAGAACGATACCGAGACCGAAACCGAGACCTGAAACCTTGGAAAAGAGCAATCTTTCACTTTGTTTAGAAAAATCCAGCAATAAAAGAAGCTGATATCTTAGCATTATGCAAATTTTCATAAGTTACATGTGGATCTGAATTTCATTTTTCTGAGCTCGACAGATGTGAAGAAATGAAAGAGTAGATAGAACAGCTAGCAGTATTGGCATTAATAAATAGTCTATATCTGAAGGATGTGACAACATATCCTCAGATTATAGGCAGAAACTGTTCACACCTTACAATAGGCTTTTTATAGAGAGTAGTTGGTCTCCTAAAGCAGTGAGTTTGGAAAAGAGATCAGCATTAGTCAGACAACACGGCTTAGGCAGTACATGTAGATATCAAGGTGCTCGATGAGAAACTGTCGGTGATGGTAGATGTGGTGAACGTACTGGTGTTTATAACAGGAGCGGAGGAGTGATTCATTCAAGAGGCAACATTATTCCAAAAGTAAGAGCATTGATCGAGAAGCTAATCTGTCATTAAGTAAGGAGTTCGGTCACATAAAATTTGCTTGCTCCAAGCTTTAGGATCCATAGGTGCAAGGATTTAGAGAAAGCACTGTATACTTAGTATCCCAAGAGGACTCATAATCTAAGAACGTTCAGATATATGTCGTCGGGTGGAATCAGCACTAAATGTTTGATAAGTTTTTTGAAGCTCAGTTGCGTTCATCTTCTACTAATATGACTTTAGCCACATCAGTTAACCCAACTGCATGCATTTCTACATCAAGTTTTCAGACTTGGGTGATATATTCGATGCCTCTTATCATATGACTGTGCAGTTAGATATATTACATCTTAACAGCTCGTACTACAGTTACCACTTGTATCGAAATTATGTAATAATACATATTGGAAGTAACAAAATATAGGCAATGATTGGTTTATCTCAAGCAAGGTATTGGTTGAAGGTAAGGCTCTAATTTAAACAAAAATTTAATCTATCCAAGGTTTGTTCATATCATCTTGGAAACTAACCTCTCATCTACAACAAACCAAGTCGTCGGTTTTTCCCTTTAGAAGTTGATTTTGGTGGATAGGATGATTGGATGGGTCGCTTTAGGGGTGGCAATTTTCGGCCCGGCACGATAGCACGGCACGATAAGACCGTGCCTAGGCCGGAAATTTTGGCCCGAAATTCTTATCAGGCCGGGCCGGCACGGCACGGTTCATTTTCGTAACGGCCCCGGACCAAGCTATTCGACCCATTGGATGGCACGGCAGAGTATTTTTGAGTTTGCTTGATTCAAATAAAAGAGCTCGATTTACAAAAAAAGTAGCTTGATCATAAACCAATTTTTGTACCATACAATTATCACAAAACAAAGTAGTTCAACCATACAATTATCACAAAACAAAGTAGTTCATTCAAACTTGCAGACAAAAAATAAGCTAGATGAACATCTTGTGGATAGCTTGAGTTCATATTCTGAAAATTCATTACATGAGAATTTACTCCGAGAAAAAAGCTGAACTATCAATTTGATCTAGAATTTGCATGTATGTTACATTCTAAATTAAATTCTAGTAGCATTTAAAAAGACATCATTAATAAAGAGGGTGTTGAAATCTAATAAACAACAGAGCCCAAAAATTCTTTCAACCTTATTGGACCAGGTCAGACGGCCCGAATTTTTATCTGACCATGCACGGGCCACACCGGAATGGCCGGAAGTCTTATTGTACCGGGCTGGCCCGGTCCTTTAAGAAAATCGTACCGGCCCGATCCGGCCCGATAAGACTGGGCCGGCTCGAATTTCCACCCCTAGGTCGCTTGACAATAGATCCACTCAGACGTTGCAAAATAGATAGATGCAGTATAGAAATAAGGTTTAGGGTCCGATCTAAACCCCTTCAACTCCTAAATTAGAGGCCTAATTTGAACGCAAGCAGCCAAATTTTAGGTCTAGGGTTTTGCATACCTTCCATTAGAGGAAAATTGTTATCTATAAACACTGTTGTATAGGATTATGATGGTAATTTCATTGTTTTGTTAAGGTTTTGGGGTATTTCTATAAATATGACCCTAACTCCTACTAGCGATGGGCCATATTCACAGATTGGGCCAATTAAAGTGAAATCAGGTTTGGACCCCCTTTTAGACTTGAACTTGATGCAGATGCAACCGCATCTACGGGCCAGGGGACGGGCCAAGAGGCGGGCCGGGTCGTGACTTACTTCGGGAGGAGGAAGCAACTCAATCCATGAGGGAGTATATCGCTCATATTTGCCTACAAGGGGCGTTTTAGTCTATTACTTTCAGATCTAGAGTTGTCCTCTTCTTATATTAGGGTTAGCCGTCTTATTTCTTTTTATTCTTAATATTGTGAAGAACAATTTAGGCGTCACCATTAATGGTTCTTAGGCTTTATTCCGTTCATTTAAAGCTTAGAGAGCGAGTCTCCTTTGTAAGGATCATGTATATGGGGAAAACACTAGAAGGGGGATTGAATAGTGTTTATGCAAATTTAAAAGGAATTTACGCCAAATAAAATGCAATCCAACAAATTAGTGCGAAATAGAAAATAACTCAAAATGAAACACACGCAAACGCAGAGATGTTTCAAGGGTTCGGATTACCTAAGTCACTTCCCGACTTGTTCCCGGTAATCTTACGTCCATTCCACCCGGATACCACCGGATACTCAAGTTAAAACCCTAACTTGATGTTTCCTTAAACCACACTTGTAGCAACCCTACAAGTGAAATCGAATACAATCGATGTCCTTGACTCCCACAACTTGGGAGCAAGCAAACCGCTCTCACAACCCGAGAGCACAATTCAATTAACGAAATTAATGAAATATGAAAGCAACACTTACAATCACATATGCCTTGAAGTAGAACTTGAAGGAGAAGTGTGATGTGTGTTGAAGATCCTCTTGGAAGAGAGGAGAAAGCCCTTTCTCTTAACTGCACCAAATGCCTAGAAGATAACTCTTTGGTTCTAGGTTGGAGAGCAAGAGATCAAAGATTAGGAATTCTTAGGGCTTTGGATTTGAGAGCTTTGATCTTAAAATGAAAGCTTGAGAGAATGAGTATCAACTTTGGTAACCTTTCAATGGAACAGTAGAAGCCACATTTATAGGTTTCTCAAATCCACAAAACAGTTTTGGCAAAAACCCCTTTGGAATCGGTGAGAATAATCTCAACGGATAGAATCTGAACTCGCGACAGTCGACTGTTGAAGAAACCACAGTCGACTGTTGCACAGTCAGCAAGGGTATGTGAGAATTCATAACGGTAACTTACCACGTGGACAGTCGACTGATGAGCAAAGACAGTCGACTGTTAAACCAACAGGCGACTGTAAATTCTTCTACAGGCGACTGGCCGAAAGAATGGTAAGTTGAAGAAATCTGGAAATCTTGTAAGATAACAGGACAAACGAGTCGACTGTTAATCAGAACATGCGACTGTAAATCCTTATACCGACGACTGTTAAATACCCTGAGAATTTCCAGAGAGCTGAGTCAATAAATTGGCTTACAGACAGACGACTGTTGCAGCATATACAGTTGACTGATCCAAGGGACAGTCGACTGTAAATACAGCATTAGTCGACTGGCCGTGAAAGTCAGATCAACAAAGTTTGGGCAAAGGATAGACAGGCGACTGATTAACAAAACACAGTCGACTGTCACTTGGACAGGCGCCTGTGAATCGTTCATCAGTAGCCTGTGCGAAATAATCAGAGAGGCCCAAAACTATATTGTAAAAGTTTGTGCATAACAGGCGACCGTAGAACAAAACACAGTCGACTGTTTTTGAGACAGACGACTGTAAAACGTTCAGCAGTCGACTGTTATAAACAATCCAAGCACAATCACTAAGGAAATGAATTGGGGTCTAAGGACAATTGATCTAATGATGTCCTAAGACTGAAATGAAGATGTGTGTGAGTGCTCCATCAAAGTTCTACTTCTAAGCTACATACTAGAAGAGATAAAAGAAAATTACATTGACGAATAATCTCTTCTTTCCATCGTATGAGCTTGAAGTCTTCATGGAGCTTCAATCAACAACTACGATCATCCAATCCACGTCATTTGCCTTCAATGAACTTTGAGAGTCATCCATTGCTAGTAGATCTTTATAATTAGCTTAGGCAATGGATTAACTGCAAAATAGGGGATTAGTCACAAGCATTTATGTTTTCTCATCATTAACACCAAGTAGGGAGAAGTCCAATACTCAACATTCTCCCCCTTTTTTATGATAACAAACAAACATAAACAAAAAGATAAATAATTGTGCGTAATGAAAACTTACTCCCCTACATAGATGCCAATCAAGTTTGTCAACAAATATTATGGCATCTACATATCAATTGAAGCAAATGAGTAAGTTATGCATGAATTTAAATACAAGGAATCTAGGAATTAAAATCCCTATTCATTGTAATCTTACTCCCCCTGAATCTAAGGCAACTTCAATCTTAGATTCAAGTGTTAGAACATACTTAGCACATTCATTATGAATCTTGTATGTTTATTTCTCTCCCCCCATGGTATTATCCAAAAAGGTGGGAGCAAATAACAACAATAATCGTGCTAAATACGAACTAACAACAATTAAGGAGCATAAAGATATAGAGAATCAAAACTCATAAAACCACATCAAATACTTATGTGATGAAAGGAATGAGAAGTCCAATATCAACATTATAGGTAAACGAAACAAAAATAGTTTCAAAAGCGAATCACATCACAGATATCATGAATGAATCAATATCAAATCCAATTTGTCTCAAGCTCGCATCAGAGAGAATATATCAATCATGGAGACAATATCACAAGTAAGCACAGATATGATAAACAATGATACAAGATGTGACACAAGATTAAACATCATATATATATATATATATATCAACAGATGAGTACATGGCAGATGTGGACATCAACATGTCCAACAAAAAATATACATCATGATCCCAAACAAAATACATCATGATATCATCAAAGTACATCATCAACAAAATATCCAAATATCATCAACATAACAACTAAACATCATGATACAGATGAATCACTCAACCCAAACAAAAACAGACCACACAAAAAAATCTAGGTCTTCGGGTGAGTGAACAAAAAACAACAGCAACAACCTCAGTCGATGTGAATGACCGTAGGGTCCGAAGGGCGACCAGAGGAGCGAAACATGAGCCTCGCAGAACGTCGGGTAGGAAAAGCTGGAGTCTTCTTCTTGGAAGACGATGCACGAGCGGCAGAAGATTCCGCATGAGCAGGACGAGAAGTCTGGGCACCGAGGGTCTGGACCACAGAAGGTATAAGCACGAAGCCTGGAGGAGGAGGAACACGAACAGGGGCAGTGTCCTCAGACATAGCAAACAGAGCCTGAAGCTCGGCGGGGATGGGAAATCTATAACGCAAAAAGGATTTGTACTGAAGCTCCAACAGAAGGTTGAGCTTCTCGTCCATAGAGGTGGAAAGTTTCTCTAACGCGGTGACACAGTCGCTCAGCCGACCAAGAAGAAAATCCTCAAGGGGAACGGACGGCGAAGTACGAGGAGGATGATCAACGGGCTGAGAAGTGTGTTCTGCAGCATTCTCAGAGGCGATAGGGTCTCCGAAAATGATATGAAGAGGTTCTCCAGAAGATGGAGGAGAGGTGGGAACCGGGTCAGTGGGTTTCGGAGAAGGAAACGGCTCATCAAGAAAATCAAAAGATCCTTTGGGGAACAGATCACCGTGAGGATCCATGAGCAAACGCGAACGATCGAAAAACTAGCTTGAAGAAGCTAGGGCACGACTTCACCCGGAAGAGGATAAAAGGCGAGCAACACACGAACAACCACACGAAAGAGGAAGATCGCGTAACAACGAAGAAGATCGAAAGAGAGATCACAGGAGATTTCGAGCGGGAAATCGAGTACATTTCAGTCGGAGGAGAGAGAATCGACGGCTCGAAATGAACGGTCTCGAAGTATATAAGAAAGAGGGAATAAATCCGGGCCGTTGGATCAAGAAATCGACGGCTCAGATCAAAGTAGCGAACCGTCATTACAGTAGACAATCGACTGATGAACAAAATTCAGTCGACTGGATGGAGTGATAAAAATTAAGCTCAGAAAGACAGACAGTCGACTGTTGAGTAACACACAGTCGCTTGTCCGATGGACAGTCGAATGTATCTGCAACAGCAGTCGACTGACTGAGAATCAATAAACTTCTTCAAAAAGACAGAGAGCTCTGTAAAATTTTGACAAAGAAGACAATCGCCTGATGACAAAAATGTAGTCGTATGTTGAACTAACAGTCGACTGTAAACTTGTCATCAGTCGGCTGTGCGAAAGATATAAGATTCTGACTGAGAATATAGAGTAGGGCAGTCGATTGTCGAAGGAAAGACAGTCGTCTGTCCTGGTCCAAAAATGCACAGTGAGATAGAAATCCAGAGGATATGAACACTCACCCTAGGACCTATACTCTAATCACTAACTCATCATAAAAAATAATGTAAAACAATAAATCCATTGAAACGCAAATCACTACAATCAATTTCAAAGAGGTCATGAAATCACATAAATCTCAATTTGCCTTTCTTAAACACATACATATAATAAATCAAACGAAGATAGGCAACAAGATGATATGAGCTCAGAAAGTGTTATAACATGAATGTTGAGCATCTAGATTTCAGATTCACCCATAATTCCTAATTCTCCACGCAACCTCACAAATGAATCTTCTTTAAGAGGTTTAGTGAAGATGTCGGCAATTTGTTTTTGGGTTTTAATGTACTCTAAGATGATGTCCTTCTTAGGTACATGATCATTTATGAAATGGTGTCTCACATCTATGTGTTTGGTACGGGAGTGATGTACCGGGTTCTTGGAAAGACAAATAGCACTTTGATTATCAACCATGATCGGACAAGTATCACAATTGACACCATAGTCACTAAGTGTGTCTCATCCAAAGAACTTGTGCACATGCAAGACCCGCGGCAATATATTACGCTTCAGTCGTGAACAATGACACCGAATTTTGTTTCTTAGAAAACAAAGAAACTAAGGAATTTCCTAAGAAATGGCAAGTGCCACTAGTACTTTTTCTGTCGGACTTGCATCCGGCAAAGTCGGCATCACTATATGAGATTAACTCATATGTGCTAGATTTAGGGTAAAGTAACCCATAGTCTAGAGACTGATTGAGATAACGAAATATTCGTTTAACCGCAATCAAGTGTGACTCCTTAGGTCTAGCTTGATATCTAGCACACAAGCATACGGAAAACATGATATCGGGCCTACTAGTGGTTAAGTAAAGTAAGCTGCCGATCATACCTCGATATAGACGAACGTCTACATCTTTTTCGTTTTCATCCATGTGCAGATGGGTAGTCGTACTCATGAGAGTCCTTTTGCTTGAAGACGATTCCATCCCGAATCGTTTAATAAGCTCCCCTATGTACTTTGTCTGATGTAAGGTGTCATTCTCCATTTGTCGAATTTGCAATCCAAGGAAATAAGTGAGCTCTCCCATATGGCTCATCTCAAATTCATCCTTCAATGACTTGGAAAATTCTTGACAAAGATTAAAGTTAGTAGAACCGAAGATAATATCGTCTACATAAACTTGAATCAAAAGAATGTCATTTTCATAATCTTTAATGAAGAGTGTATAATCAACTTCTCCCATTTGAAAACTTAAATTCAAAAGAAAGGTCTTAAGTCAATCATACCAAGCTATAGGAGTTTGTCTCAACCCATACAACGCTTTCTTAAATTTGAAAACGTGGAATGGAAATTTTTCATGAATAAAACCGGGAGGTTGAGAAACATATACTTCTTCATTGACAAACCAATTTAAAAATGCACTTTTAACATCCATTTGAAATAGTTTGAAATTCTTATTGGATGCAAAAGATAAAAGTAATCTAATAGCTTCTAATCTAGCTACGGGGGCAAAAGATTCTTCGAAATCAATACCATCCTCTTACCGGTAGCTTTGAGCTACTAACCTTGCTTTGTTCCTTGTGCGTTCCCATCCGTCTTGTTCTTGAATATCCATTTGGTCCCAATGACTTGATGACCACTTGGTAGAGGAACGAGCTCCCAAACTTCATTTCTCTCAAATTGCATTAGTTCTTCTTCCATTGCCACTATCCAAGAGCTATCCTCACAAGCTTCTTGAATGTTCTTTGGCTCAATGGTAGAGACAAATGCGCATTGAGAGAATTCTTCAATTCTCGACCTCGTTCGAACACACACCAATATCTCCAATTATTTGGTTATGGTGATGGTTGCGAACAGTCGGGTAAGCTTTGGGTATTCCTGCAACACTAGGAACATCTTCAATAATCTCGTTAGTAGTGTTAGTATCAATAATCGAATCATTAATCTTAGCATTACTAAGAGAATCACAAATAGTATCTACACTATCATCAACATGAGGAAAATCAAAATCTTTATAAAAAGATACGTGAAGTGATTCCTCAATCGTTGAAGAAGTTTTGTTGTATATCCGGTAGGCTTTGCTACGTATGGAATATCCAAAAAAATTCCTTCATCGGATCTTGGCTCAAATTTGTCTAAATTACCAAATGTGTTCTTTATAAAACATTTTGAACCAAAAACACGAAAATATTTTACTTGAGGCTTTTTATCATAAAACAACTCAAAACAAGCTTTGTTCGTTCGGGATCTCACTAGGATCCTATTGAGCACATAACATGCCGTGTGCACCGCTTCTGCCCAAAATTGTAGTCCTAAATGACTATCATGGAGCATAGTGCGAGCACACTCAATAAGAGTCATATTCTTTCTCTCTACAACACCATTTTGTGGTGGAGCTCGAGGGAAGGAAAAGTTATGAGTTATCCCGGTGTAATCACAAAACTTAGTAAAAAATTCATTCTCAAATTCTCCTCCATCATCACTACGGATAGTGATTATGGTGGATCCTAAGAAATTCTGAATCTTCTTTGCAAATTTGGTAAACTCTTCATAAGCTTCATTCTTATTAGTTAAGAATGAAACCCAAGTAAATCTAGAAAAGTCGTCAACGACAACTAGTCCATAATGAGCATTCCCTAAAGAAGCGGTTCTAGTTTGGCCCAAATAGATCTAGATGAAGAAGTTCTAGGGGCCTCTTAGAAGTAATCCCTTCTTTAAGCTTGAATGATGATTTACTTGGTTTACCTCTTTGACACGAATCACAAAAGTTTTTCTTATTAAAAGCAATTTTAGGAAAACCTTTGACTAGATCATGCTTAGCTAACTTATATAAGTGCTTGAAGTGAACATGACCAAAACGGCGATGCCATAATAGTTGTTCACTTGTGTTAGCAACTAAGCAATGTTCTATGATTTTAGGCAAGCTCAAATAATAAATATTTTTACGCCTAATACCGGAAAATAAAACATTTGAATCACAATCAACAATTTACACAATCCTTCTCCAAAGTTAACCGTGTAACCTTTGTCACAAAGTTGACTAATGGAAATAAAATTGTGACACAAACCACTAACAAGAAATACATTAGTAATCAATAGTTTTGAAGGATTACCGACAATACCTACTCCAATGATGGTTCCCTTTTGATTACCTCCAAAAGTGACCGTTGCACCATCCTTGATGCTAATCACTTCAGAGAGCAATGAGGGATATTTTGTCATGTGTTTGGAGCAACCACTATCGAGAATACATCCTTTCCCTTTAGAGCTAATTTGACCTTTATTGCTCTTCTTCTTTCTCTTGGGTACCTACATAATATACCATAAGCTCATGGTACCCAATGTTTGTTGGGTCTAAGGGAATTAGCCCTTTGGAAGCCAAGTCCAAGTGGACTTTCGCTTCCCAACATAATTACTATTTCTAATCACATCATGAAAATAGGAATCAACATAAGCATTCCTATCATTAAGACTAGTGTTCTTAGGAAATAGTGTAAATCTTGTAGTCCTTTTCCTAGTTGCATGCATACTTGTTGGATTTCTATGTGGTGCATGCTTCTTAGGAACATGGTTTCTAGCATAGAAATGAGGTGGAGGATAAGCATGTAACATATGAGGATGAAATGTATGCTTGGGAACATGCATGTTGTATGAAGCATATGGATCATGCATGACATGTGGAGGATGAGCATACATGTAAGAATGATGCGTATGAGCATACGGGTGTATGGGAGCACGTACATGAGTATTTCTCATGTGTGGATTTGTACGTGTCCGTAGGTGTGGAGCATAAAAAGTGTCATGATTATCCACTTGTGAAGTAGGAGGTTTCCTACGTGGATGAATGTTAGTGTACATGTAAGCATGGCTTCTCTTTTGGTTTCCACCCTTAGTGGGTTTCTTGCCAAAATGAAGAGATGGTGAAGTGGTGACATTCTTGGTAGGATTGCTACATATAGTGTCTTTGACACCACTTGTAGATGCACCGGAGGAAGGCCTCACAAAGTCTATAGTAACACCACTATAGAAAGTGCGTGCATTAGATGCATTTGCATTCACAAATCCAAGACCAACACGATGTGTGGCCGGAAATTGGTTTGCAAGCAAATCATCCAATTGTCCTTTTCCCTTATTGAATCTCATAATACGGGAGGACATGAGCTCATATTTCTCCTTAATAGAAGAAATATTGGTATCCAAGGTGGACACCCGTACTTTGAGCTCGTGCACTTGAGTTTTAAGAGAATCATTCTCTAAACTCAATCGTGTGTGTCGTGTAACTAGATCACTATTATCCTTAGGATGTGTTTAATCTAGTTGAGATTTGAGGGAATTCACCTCATCTCTCAAAGTAACATTTTGAGAAGCTAAGTTTGCTTTCTCAAGGGTTAAAGTATCAACAATGGTGTCATTGTTGATAATGCATGGAATGGATGACTTGCTAACATTAGATTTCTTTAAGCTAGTATATCTAAGCATTAAAGACTGATATTTAGCAAATAACTCTTCATTAGCAATACGGAGTTCATCCATTGTTACCTCGGTATAATCTGTGTCAGAATCACTCTCATCGGAGAGTGGATCTTCAAGAGCCATGAAACACATGTGATCGCTCTCACCCTTCTCATCATCGGAATTACTCGATGATTCTTCACTTGAGTCATCGAATGTACCTACGAGTCCTTTCTTCTTGTCTCTCTTGTTCTTGTCGGACTTGTGGTACTTCGGAGCCTTCCACTTCTCTTTGTTCTTTAGCATTGGGTAATCCCTCTTGATGTGCCCTGGCTTATTGCATTTATAGCAAAGAGAGGAAGTAGCATTAGTAGACTCAAAATGTTTATTAGAGGAAAATTTACCTTTGCGAAAGAAGCGTTGGAACTTCTTCGCCATTTGGGCCATTTCACTGAAATCCATTTCATTCTCTGATTATTCACTATCGGAGGATGATGAATTGGCGTTGAATGCCAAAGCTTTCTTCTTGGCCTCCGAGGGATTCATCATAGCTCGAATCTTTAATCGGTTCTCCCGTCTTACCTCATAAGACATGAGAGTCCCGATGAGATTCAGAACTGTGTAGTTCTTCATGTCATTGACCTCCTCGATGGCGATTGCTCTTCTTTCCCATTTGGAGGTCATTCACGTGATGATCTTCCTTACCTTTTCAGGTTTGGTGTATATTTGGCCAAGGGCTTCCAATTCATTTGTGATGCCGGTAAAACGTCCGTACATCGATGCAATGGTCTCATTTTCCTGCATATGAAACAAATCGAAGTTTTGCACGGCAACATATAACTTTGAAAGCTTTACCTTGTCCGTTCCCCATGGGTAACGATGAGATGGTTCCAAATTTAATATGCACTCTTACATGTGCATATCTTGTTGAACTCATTCGGGTCCAACGCACAATGAAGACAGTTCATTGCTTTTGCGTTGTTGGTTTCAGTGGATTTCTCGGAAGACGTCCATTTGTCAAAAGCTACTTCGGTGGGCTCGACGTATTCCTTGTGGAGGGTTCTCCAAAGCGAAGCACTCCTAAGAAACGTCTCCATCCTGCATTTCCAATAGCCAAAATTTGTACCATTGAAACGCGGAGGACGCACCGTAAATTGACCTTCGAAAAGTGTGGACGTTCCATCACGGTCGTGATTGTTGTACGAAGGCGGCGGAGGAACGTTATTGTTGGATGCCATAGCTATAACCGTGTGCTCTGATACCAATTGTAAGGATCATGTCTATGGGAAAAACACTAGAAGGGGGTTGAATAGTGTTTATGCAAATTTAAAAGGAATTTACGCCAAATAAAATGCAATCCAACAAATTAGTGCGGAATAGAAAATAACCCAAAATGAAACACATGCAAACGCAGAGCTGTTTCAAGGGTTCGGATTACCCAAGTCACTTCCCGACTTGTTCCAGGTAATCCTACGTCCATTTCACCCGGATACCACCGGATACTCAAGTTAGAACCCTAACTTGAGGTTTCCTTAAAACCCACTTGTAGCAACCCTACAAGTGAAATCGAATACAATCGATGTCCTTGACTCCCACAACTTGGGAGCAAGCAAACCGCTCTCAAAACCCGGGAGCACAATTCAATTAACGAAATTAATGAAATATGATAGCAACACTTACAATCACATATACCTTGAAGTAGAACTTGAAGGAGAAGTGTGATGTGTGTTGAAGATCCTCTTGGAAGAGAGGAGAAAGCCCTTTCTCTTAACTGCACCAAATGCCTAGAAGATAACTCTTTGGTTCTAGGTTGGAGAGCAAGAGATCAAAGATTAGGAATTCTTAGGGCTTTGGATTTGAGAGCTTTGATCTTAAAATGAAAGCTTGAGAGAATGAGTATTAACTTTGGTAACCTTTCAATGGAACAGTAGAAGCCACATTTATAGGTTTCTCAAATCCACAAAACAGTTTTGGCAAAAACCCCTTTGGAATCGGTGAGAATAATCTCAACGGATAGAATCTGAACTCGCGATAGTCGACTGTTGAAGAAACCACAGTCGACTGTTACACAGTCAGCAAGGGTAGGTGAGAATTCATAACGGTAACTTACCACGTGGACAGTCGGCTGATGAGCAAAGACAGTCGACTGTTAAACCAACAGGCGACTGTAAATTCTTCTACAGGCGACTGGCCGAAAGAATGGTAAGTTGAAGAAATCTGGAAATCTTGTAAGATAACAGGACAGACGACTGATGAGGATAACACAGTCGACTGTTAATCAGAACAGGCGACTGTAAATGTCACGACCCGCTTCCCTGAAATGGAGGCGAGACGTGAAAAGGTCCGCACGAGAGTGGAGCTGCGAAGCCCCAAACCCGATAAGCGTCCACAATACATAAACATGTCCCTGTAACCACAACAGAATAACAATAATAACACAAGGAGAGACTGAAATAAAATTTCTCCATCTCACAAATTGTCCAACATCAAAATAAGTCCAACATCCAGAAAAGCCACCAGGCTAAAAGAAAAGAGTCTAAGGGCCCAGAACAAGGCCAACAAAAGCATCAACATAACAAAGTATAGGTGCTACGCACCGATAACAAAACAACAGTCTAACAAAAGTAAAACACAACGAAGACACTAGGACTGGTCCCCAGTGTCCACGTTGTTGAATATTGGACTCCCCGGATTTGGTTTTGGATGATGAGCAAACATAAATAATTCATGATCTAACAATTTGTGAGCGCAGTATTGGAGATCGTCGCCAATTTCACGTGAACATTCAAAGCGACATCTCAACACTTTCCAAAGCTCAGTTTCTGCCTAAAGCTTCGTTGAAGCTCTTGCGACGCTTTGGAAGTAATGAAGATTCAATCGAAGCTCTCAAAGACCGTTTATTAAGGTTTTATTTATAGTCTTTTAGTTTCGATTGATAGAATGTTAAGCCTTGAGTATATCTTACGTTTCTATCTTCATTACGCTCATTTCGTAGCTCTAGGATTCTTGCACAAGTTCACTCTAACTTCCTCGAAGCGTCGCGCTTCGATTCGGACTTTGTTGTGCATGTTAGTTGGTACAAGAACAAGTACTGACCGACTAGATGGTGATCTAGTCGGTCGGCCACTGTTCTTGGACCGACTAGTTTCTGTCAGTTAATTCTTAGCTCTTTACTGTTTACAGTTAGTCGGTCTATGTTGACTCACCGACCGACTAGTTTGTGAACTAGTCGGTCAGTGAAGCTTCTTTGACCGACTAGTTGTGACTGTCTGTTCACTCTAAAATTCTCCTAAGCTACTGTTTACCGTTAGTCGGTCTAAGAACGTTTGATGACCGACTAGTTGACAATCTAGTCGGTCAACTTTTGTTCTTGGACCGACTAAGTCAACTTGCCTTCAGACTATGTTGTTTTGCCTCTTAGTCGGTCTACGTTCATTGGATGACCGACTAGTTGTGAAACTAGTCGGTCAGACAGTGTTCTTGGACCGACTAGTTTTCTAGGACTGAAATTCTATCTCTTCTCAGATCTGCTCTTAGTCGGTCCATACTTTGTGACTGACCGACTAGTTGATGAACTAGTCGGTCAGTGAGTGTTCTTTGACCGACTAGATCTCACAGATTTCTTTCCGTTGGAGATTGACCTAACTTGTTTTTATGGGACCCTATAAATACGAACCTAGGTCAATTCTATCTTCAATAGAGCTGTCATTAAGAGATTCATTGAGTTCTAAAGAGATAGCTATTCTCCCTCAAATCTAAAGCTCTCTTCCTCACAAGAAACCCATTCTCTCTCATTTCTAGATCTAGAGAGAAGCTTGTTCTTGGTGAGCTCTTCAAGCTATTGCTTGATTCAAGTTTCCAAATCTTCCCTAGGCACCCATTGCTGCTCATTTCCTTGGTGCTAGGGTTTGGTAACTTCATCTTCCTCAAATCCTTCATTCCACCTTTTGGGTAAGAAAAACTCAAGGTATAGGATTTTGTGGTAAGAGTATTTATTTCATATTAAACTCTTTTATATTGCTTATTGGCTCTCTCGGTTGTGAGAGAAGTTTGTGATCCCGGGTTGTGGGATTCACTTTGCCATTGCATGTATGATTTGATCTTGTGAAGGTTTTTCACAAGATATTCATAGTGGAAATCTTGAGTTAGGGTTTCTAACTCAAGTATCCGGAGGGGATCCGGGTGGTTGGGACGTAGGATCACCGGGAACAAGTCGGGGAGACTTGGGTGGATCCGAACCCATTAACTTCATTTGTTTGCATTGTTAATTTCATTGTTGTCATTCAATTTAAGCTTCCGCAAATTGACTTGGTAGTTGTGTGCAATTTAATTTGGAATAATACGCCTTATTATTTTAAAGTACTATTCACCCCCCCTCTAGTACTTGTGCAGTAGCTGGTAGGGCATTACACACGTACTCCCCGTCAAACACAAGCTCGGGCTCGGCGTCAGCAAACACCTCGTCCTCAACAAGGTACTCAGGCTCAGGATCTAACATGTGTCACCCAAAAGAGTAAAGGGGCACATGTCAGCAAGTCTAAAAGACTTGGGCAAGAAAACTGAAAGTAAGGCAACTAGCAACCTAACAGTTTAGTATGCATGACATGGCAGTTATAACATGAGTGCACAATTTAAAACATGGCAAGACATTTTGTACAAGAGAACAATTATCGAGACAAGACAAGACAAGAGTAGCCACGCTACTAACATTCTCAATCAATTCACATTGTTGTAGGTGTTTATGCCCTTCGCTGAATGGTATCACATTTCAGACCGATCGGCACTAAACACATTTCACGTTTCACGGTTGTTTTGTAGATGTTTACGCCCTTCGCTGAATGGCATAGCATTTCAGACCGATCGGCACTAAACACTACCCCACCCCAAAGAGTTTACGCCTTACAACTGCAGTTGTTGATCAAACAGACTCCCAGTTGAATGGCCGCTTAACCCTCACCCCCTATACCCACACGTAATGGAGCCTGGGTCCCCGCACAATGAACTCAGCTAGTGAGCATGGGGTTGCCCCGCACAATGAGCTCGCATTATTAAACATTTGGCGTAGGGGTGCACCTAGCCGGAAACAAGCAATTCGGCCATTGGCTATCAACCAACACATGGCCCGCTTCTGGAACACGAGCCAGGAACACAAGCATTCGTAGCAAAGCTACGTAATCACAAAAGCACTTAGAGAATGCAATGACATGACAATTAATTCGCGTACCGTTAATGAAAAGTAAACATGACATGGTAATTGTGCAACATGCTATATGTCGGAACTGGCTTCGTTGTCAAGCTAGTTCCCCAATTTGCACCTAGGCGAGTATCATTTCGTCGCCTAGCCTCTTTTACGCCTACAACAAGCAAATGGCCTAAAACATGGCCTAAACCCTAAGTGTCAAGTTTCACTTGCCTAGCACCGGGGATGACGACCACTTCGTCACACGGATGCTAATCTACGGGGAAATCGCTGTTATGGGGGAAACAAACACAAAACAACATGAAATTTATTAGGGTTTCATAAAAGTATAAATAAGTTATGAAAACAACGGTAGATCGATTTCTTACCGAGAGGAGGCGGAAGAAACACTCCGGGGAACCCTAGGATCAGATCTGGAAGCAAAAGGAGAAGTTTGGGGAAACTAGGGTTTTGGGGGATTTGGGGATTTTGATGGGTTTTGGTGGAGATTTGGGGAAGTTGAGAGGTAGATAGAGTGAATGGATGGATTGGATGATGGATTTAGGGCTTGGAATGGAGGATTGAAGCTTGGAGGAAGATGGGGGCTGAAGGGGGAAGATTTTAGGGTTTTGGGTCGTGTTGGAGAAGATGAAATCGTTTGGTTGGGTTTAAATAGGTTGGGCTGGCGGCTGCCCAGAAATTAGGGTTTTAACACTGGTTAGTCGGTCAAAGAGCAACCACTGACCGACTAGTTTGGCAACTAGTCGGTCGGTCGACCAACGCAGACCGACTAAGTGTAAACAGTAACTCCTGAACGAAAATAGGATTTAGAGTTAGTCGGTCCATGAACAAATACTGACCGACTAGTTTAGCATCTAGTCGGTCGATGAACGTTCTTAGACCGACTAAGAGTGTACAGTAACTGATACAAAATTAAGATGATGAGTTAGTCGGTTTAAGAAGCATTGCCGACCGACTAGTTTGCAACCTAGTCGGTCAACCAACGTTCTTAGACCGACTAACGATAAACAGTAACTCTTGAGAAATTTAGAAAGCTAACTAGTCGGTCCAAGAAGGTTTGCCGACCGACTGGATCGTCATCTAGTCGGTCGGTGCCCCTTCTTATACCGGCTAATAAGCACAGAAAGTTCCGATACGGAGCGCGGGGCCCCGGGATCGATTTCTAAGACTCCTAGGCTTGATCTAATAGTTAGATACGACCGTTATGAAGTCCGTCACGAGTGACATACTTCGAAATCGACGATCCTAAGGAAGAAACGAGAAAACACGACGAATCGATCGAAAATAAAAACTACGGAGACGAAAACCACACATGAGGAGAAAATCCATCAAAACAAATATTATATTATATTAAATCCAGATACATGAAAAGCAGTCGTTACATCCTCCCCAACTTAAGAAAAATTCCGTCCTCGGAATTTCCGAAAACTCACGAGTCCGGAAACAAAAGTGGGAAACGCTCTCGCATCTCATCCTCATTCTCCCAAGTAGACTCTCCAGGTGAGCCGTGTCGCCACATCACCCTCACAAGATTGACAATCTTGTTCCGAAGTGATTTCTGACGCCTGTCTAGAATCTGCACTGGATGCTGGTCATACGTCATATCGGGGCGAACGGTAATCTCCGAAAAATCCACCGCATGAGACGGATCGCTAATGTATCGACGAAGCTGCGACACATGGAAAACATTGTGAACTCCTTCCAAAGACTGCGGCAAGGCCAAGCGATAAGCTACCTCGCCAACCCTCTCCAAAACGTCAAACGGTCCAATGTATCGCGGGCTCAACTTCCCACGCTTCCCGAAACGAATCACACCACGATTCGGGGAAATCTTCAAGAACACATGGTCGCCCGGCTGAAACTCCAAAGGACGACGTTTAGCATCCGCCCAATGCTTAAAACGGTCCTGAGCAATCCTCAACCTCTCCCGAATATTCCTGACGATCTCCACGGCCTCCACGATCATCTCAGGTCCCAACAACTTCCGATCACCAACGTCATCTCAACTCAATGGCGATCGACATTTCCTCCCATAAAGAGCGGCGAAAGGCGCCATGCCAATACTCGCCTGGAAGCTGTTGTTG
Organism: Scilla litardierei; assembly: GCA_030789695.1. Taxonomy (NCBI): domain Eukaryota; kingdom Viridiplantae; phylum Streptophyta; class Magnoliopsida; order Asparagales; family Asparagaceae; genus Scilla; species Scilla litardierei. Next base: position 66,172,279 of record CM061131.1, read on the forward strand.
TAAGAGAACTCCACCAAATGCAGATGGTCCTCCCACGAACCCTTGAAATCCAACATGCACGCCCTCAGCATGTCTTCCAAAATCTGAATCGTCCTCTCGGACTGGCCATCCGTCTGCGGATGGTACGCCGTGCTGAAACTCAGACGTGTACCCAAGCTCTTCTGCAAACTCTGCCAGAACTGAGATGTGAACCTCGTGTCTCTGTCAGACACGATACTCACGGGGACTCCGTGAAGCCGCACAACCTCCTGCACGATTCACGTTACATCACTATCCAAACTAGGAAAGGAAAATAAAACGGAGAGTAAAAGAATTTTACCTCCATGTATCTCCTCGCTAGCGCCTCAGTGGACTGTCCCACTCGGAACGGAATAAAGTGCGCAGATTTGGTCAATCGATCCACGATCACCCAAATCGTGTCATTCTGCTTCGGACTCCGAGGTAGTCCAGTCACGAAATCCATAGTGATGTGCTGCCACTTCCACTCCGGAATCGGAATCGGTTGTAGCAACCCGGCCGAACGCTGATGCTCCGCCTTCACTTGCTGGCAAACCAAGCACTTGGCTACACTCCGAGCCACGCTCCTCTTCATACCATGCCACCAATAATTCAGACGAAGATCCTGGTACATCTTGGTGCCACCAGGATGCACAGAATACGGCGAACTGTGTGCCTCCACCATCAGCTCCTCTCTGATATCCCCAGCTGGCACACACAACCTGGCTCCGAACCTCAGCGAGCCATCCTCATGAATCAAAAAGTCAGTCCGCAGAGCTGCTTCCACCTGCTCCCGAATCCTCACCAGCTTCGGATCCTCAGCCTGGCCAGCCTTAATCCGATCCACGATCGTCGACTGTACCTACATGTACATCAACGACGAAGCCTCTTCAGGAAGAACAATCTCCACGCCAGACTCGCAGAAATCCTGCTGCAATCTCCACTGCGAGGTCAAAATCATCACCGCTGGAAGCCTACTCAAAGCATCCGGAACCACATTCACCTTGCCAGGGTGAAACTGCAAATCAATCTCATAATCTGCCATAAGCTCCAACCATCGACGCTGTCGCATGTTGAGCTCCTTCTGAGTGAAAATATACTTCAAGCTTTTGTGATCGGTGAAAATCTTCACTTTCTCACTCAGCAGGAAGTGCCTCCAAATCTTAAGAGCAAACACAATGGCAGCCAACTCCAAATCATGCGTCGGGTAATTCTTCTCATGAACCTTAAGCTGACGAGACGCATACGCCACAACATGCCCATGCTGATGCAACACACAACCGAGACCCTTGCTAGAAGCATCGCAAAAGATCTCAAATCCACCGCTGCGATCAGGCACAACAAGAATAGGGGCAGTCGTCAACCTCTCCTTCAGAACGCCAAAAGCACTCTCACAATCACCCGACCAAACAAAAGCAACATCCTTCCGCGTCAACCTGGTCATCGGCTCAGCAATACGAGAAAAGTCCTTAATGAATCGCCAATAATAACCAGCAAGTCCAAGGAAACTCCGAACCTCAGATGCTGACGACGGAACAGGCCACTCCCTGATGGCCCTAATCTTCTCGGGATCCACTGAAATACCATCTCCAGTCACCACATGCCCCAGAAAAGCAACTCGATCCAGCCAAAACTCGCACTTCGAAAACTTAGCATACAACCGATGCTTCCTCAAAATCTCCAACACCGTCCTCAAGTGCGAGGCATGCTCTTCCTCCGACTTCGAATAGATCAGAATGTCGTCAATAAAGATAACGTCAAACTTATCCAGAAAGTCGTAGAAAATCAGGTTCATCAGATTCATGAAAACTGCGGGCGCGTTAGTTACGCCGAAAGGCATAACCACGAACTCATAGTGTCCATACTTCGTCCTGAACGCTGTCTTCGGAACATCACCCTTCTTCACCTTCAACTGATGGTAACCACTCCTCAAATCAAATTTAGAAAACACCCTCGAACCTCCAAGCTGATCAAAAATATCATCGATGCGAGGCAACGGGTATTTATTCTTAATGGTCACCGCATTCAACTCCCGATCGTCCACGCACATGCGACGCGAACCATCCTTCTTCTTAACCAGCAACACCGGTGCTCCCCACGGAGACACACTAGGATTAATATAACCATTCTGCAAAAGCTCATCCAGCTGCTTCCGCAACTCTTCCAACTCTGCAGGTGCCATACGATACGACGCCTTCGAAATCGGTTGCGCACCTGGAACAAGATCGATAGAAAATTCCAGAGCTCGATCAGGCGGCAAACCAGACATCTCCTCGGGGAAGACGTCGCCAAAATCCTGCACCACCGCTGGCCACTCCAGCTCCATCTGCATAGCCACAGCCTCCACCGGCCTGGCCCGAAATCTGACAGGACCAAGCGAGCTGCTACCACGACTGAACTCAAACACTGGATGTCCGGGAATCTCGAACACCACCTTCTTCCTCCGACAGTCGATCGTAGCATAGAAGCTCGCAAGCCAATCCATCCCAAGAACTGCATCATAGTTGATGATGTCGTGGACAATGAAATCAGCGAAAAGCTCATGTCCACAGACCACCAACGAGCAAGAATTGCAACCACGATGCACCGAGACCACGCCATTCCCTGTAACGATATTCCAACTCTTGGGAAGAGGGGACGTCGACAAGGAATGCCTCTCCACGAAGCTCCGAGAAATAATGCACATCGACGCACCAGAGTCAAAGAGGACTCGTGCAGGAAATGTGCAAACCAAAACCACACATAATCAAGCAATTAACAATCAAACCCTAGTCTAGCAAACAACCATGTTCAAGAAAACAACACAATCTATCAATCAAAACCAGCTAGGAAAGTAACAGCTAGATTGAGGATTACCTGCGATAACCTCATCCACAGCCTCGCTCTCCGCAGCGGTCATCAGAAAAGCCTGCCTCCTCGGCGGAACAGCCTGCCGAAAAGCCTGTCCCTGTGGAACAAGAGCTGCTCCACGTCCAGCAGGAACAGACGCTCGCTGCTGCAACGGCTGAGCTGCAACAGGAGCCCTCCGCAGCGGACCCGCATGCCGACAATCCTTCGCGACATGAGAAGCATCTCCGCAAACCAGACACTGGACCAAAAACTTCCGACACTGATCCTTGATATGGCCAGGCTTGCCGCAGAAATGGCAAGTCTTCAGAATAGGCCCTCCTGGCCTCTTAAACTGAGCAGACTGATTAGGCCTGAATCCAGGTCTAACCACAGCTCTCGCCTGCTCCACAGGCCTCTTCCCAGCACCAACAACAGACCCTCTCCTCTGGTTCACGAGCAGCTCCTGCCTCTTGGCAGCGACCAGAACCTTCTGATAAGATTCCCGGTCAGAAGAGGTCACAAAACTCTGGAGCTCCGAAGCGAGTCCATGCAGGAACCTCTGAGCTCTCTCCTCAGCGTCCTGCACCATCTTCGGCGCAAACCGACTCAGCCTCATGAACTCCTAGTGATACATGTCCACCGACGAGTTCCCCTGCTTCAAATCGATAAAACGCTGCAGCATCTCCTCCCTGGCAGCTTTCGGAAAGAACTCACCCTCAAATCTGGCCTTGAAGGTAGCCCAAGCTATCGGCTCCGCCAACAACTTCTCTTCCGCATCCCACCAATTCCGAGCATTATCCTTGAGTTGCCTCTTCGCCAAATCAACCCATCCGGCCGGGGTGATCTTGGCCATCTTCAGATTGTCCTCGATGTTCCGAATCCACTCATCGGCAGCCAGAGGACCCTCAGAACCATCAAAATATGCGGGACCCAGCTCCCGAAATTGCTTCGCTCCTGGCTCAGAGCGAGGGGCATCCGGGAGAGCCCGGGCAGCTCGAGCGAGTGGAGCATTCTGGACTTGTAGAAGCACGCCCTGCTGCACTTGCATCATCTGGAGCATCATCCGCATCATCTCACCGCTAGTGGGTTCCCGCTCAGGCTCCTCATCATGAGGGAGCGCACCACTACCCCCACCACGGGTGAAACGACTTCCTGCCATCTAATGACACAGAGAACGAATCCAATTAGACTCATAGCTTATGACATCGGACGTCGAACTTAATTTATGGGACATTCTAATATTATTATCGCTATTCCAAAAATCGCAGTTACAGAAGGACCTGCATGGGCCACCACTAAAACCTGTCACGACCCGCTTCCCTGAAATGGAGGCGAGACGTGAAAAGGTCCACACGAGAGTGGAGCTGCGAAGCCCCAAACCCGATAAGCGTCCACAATACATAAACATGTCCATGTAACCACAACAGAATAACAATAATAACACAAGGAGAGACTGAAATAAAATTTCTCCATCTCACAAATTGTCCAACATCAAAATAAGTCCAACATCCAGAAAAGCCACCAGGCTAAAAGAAAAGAGTCTAAGGGCCCAGAACAAGGCCAACAAAAGCATCAACATAACAAAGTATAGGTGCTACGCACCGATAACAAAACAACAGTCTAACAAAAGTAAAACACAACGAAGACACTAGGACTGGTCCCCAGTGTCCACGTACTCCCCGTCAAACACAAGCTCGGGCTCGGCGTCAGCAAACACCTCGTCCTTAACAAGGTACTCAGGCTCAGGATCTAACATGTGTCACCCAAAAGAGTAAAGGGGCACATGTCAGCAAGTCTAAAAGACTTGGGCAAGGAAACTGAAAGTAAGGCAACTAGCAACCTAACAGTTTAGTATGCATGACATGGCAGTTATAACATGAGTGCACAATTTAAAACATGGCAAGACATTTTGTACAAGAGAACAATTATCGAGACAAGACAAGACAAGAGTAGCCACGCTACTAACATTCTCAATCAATTCACATTGTTGTAGGTGTTTATGCCCTTCGCTGAATGGTATCACATTTCAGACCGATCGGCACTAAACACATTTCACGTTTCACGGTTGTTTTGTAGATGTTTACGCCCTTCGCTGAATGGCATAGCATTTCAGACCGATCGGCACTAAACACATTTCACGTTTCACGGTTGTTTTGTAGATGTTTACGCCCTTCGCTGAATGGCATAGCATTTCAGACCGATCGGCACTAAACACTACCCCACCCCAAAGAGTTTACGCCTTACAACTGCAGTTGTTGATCAAACAGACTCCCAGTTGAATGGCCGCTTAACCCTCACCCCCTATACCCACACGTAATGGAGCCTGGGTCCCCGCACAATGAACTCAGCTAGTGAGCCTGGGGTTGCCCCGCACAATGAGCTCGCATTATTAAACATTTGGCGTAGGGGTGCACCTAGCCGGAAACAAGCAATTCGGGCATTGGCTATCAACCAACACATGGCCCGCTTCTGGAACACGAGCCAGGAACACAAGCATTCGTAGCAAAGCTACGTAATCACAAAAGCACTTAGAGAATGCAATGACATGACAATTAATTCGCGTACCGTTAATGAAAAGTAAACATGACATGGTAATTGTGCAACATGCTATATGTCGAAACTGGCTTCGTTGTCAAGCTAGTTCCCCAATTTGCGCCTAGGCGAGTATCATTTCGTCGCCTAGCCTCTTTTACGCCTACAACAAGCAAATGGCCTAAAACATGGCCTAAACCCTAAGTGTCAAGTTTAACTTGCCTAGCACCGGGGATGACGACCACTTCGTCACACGGATGCTAATCTACGGGGAAATCGCTGTTATGGGGGAAACAAACACAAAACAACATGAAATTTATTAGGGTTTCATAAAAGTATAAATAAGTTATGAAAACAACGGTAGATCGATTTCTTACCGAGAGGAGGCGGAAGAAACACTCCGGGGAACCCTAGGATCGGATCTGGAAGCAAAAGGAGAAGTTTGGGGAAACTAGGGTTTTGGGGGATTTGGGGATTTTGATGGGTTTTGGTGGAGATTTGGGGAAGTTGAGAGGTAGATAGAGTGAATGGATGGATTGGATGATGGATTTAGGGCTTGGAATGGAGGATTGAAGCTTGGAGGAAGATGGGGGCTGAAGGGGGAAGATTTTAGGGTTTTGGGTCGTGTTGGAGAAGATGAAATCGTTTGGTTGGGTTTAAATAGGTTGGGCTGGCGGCTGCCCAGAAATTAGGGTTTTAACACTGGTTAGTCGGTCAAAGAGCAACCACTGACCGACTAGTTTGGCAACTAGTCGGTCGGTCGACCAACGCAGACCGACTAAGTGTAAACAGTAACTCCTGAACGAAAATAGGATTTAGAGTTAGTCGGTCCATGAACAAATACTGACCGACTAGTTTAGCATCTAGTCGGTCGATGAACGTTCTTAGACCGACTAAGAGTGTACAGTAACTGATACAAAATTAAGATGATGAGTTAGTCGGTTTAAGAAGCATTGCCGACCGACTAGTTTGCAACCTAGTCGGTCAACCAACGTTCTTAGACCGACTAACGATAAACAGTAACTCTTGAGAAATTTAGAAAGCTAACTAGTCGGTCCAAGAAGGTTTGCCGACCGACTGGATCGTCATCTAGTCGGTCGGTGCCCCTTCTTATACCGGCTAATAAGCACAGAAAGTTCCGATACGGAGCGCGGGGCCCCGGGATCGATTTCTAAGACTCCTAGGCTTGATCTAATAGTTAGATACGACCGTTATGAAGTCCGTCACGAGTGACATACTTCGAAATCGACGATCCTAAGGAAGAAACGAGAAAACACGACGAATCGATCGAAAATAAAAACTACGGAGACGAAAACCACACATGAGGAGAAAATCCATCAAAACAAATATTATATTATATTAAATCCAGATACATGAAAAGCAGTCGTTACAGTAAATCCTTATACAGACGACTGTCAAATACCCTGAGAATTTCCAGAGAGTTGAGTCAATAAATTGGCTCATAGACAGACGACTGTTGCAGCATATACAGTCGACTGATCCAAGGGACAGTCGACTATAAATACAGCATTAGTCGACTGGCTGTGAAAGTCAGATCAACAAAGTTTGGGCAAAGAATAGACATGCGACTGATTTACAAAACACAGTCGACTGTCACTTGGACAGGCGCCTGTGAATCGTTAATCAGTAGCCTGTGCGAAATAATCAGAGAGGCCGAAAAATATATTGTAAAAGTTTGTGCATAACAGGCGACTGTAGAACAACACACAGTCGACTGTTTTTGAGACAGACGACTGTAAAACGTTCAGCAGTCGACTGTTATAAACAATCCAAGCACAATCACTAAGGAAATGAATTGGGGTCTAAGGACAATTGATCTAATGATGTCCTAAGACTGAAATGAAGATGTGTGTGAGTGCTCCATCAAAGTTCTACTTCTAAGCTACATACTAGAAGAGATAAAAGAAAATTACATTGACGAATAATCTCTTCTTTCCATCGTATGAGCTTGAAGTCTTCATGGAGCTTCAATCAATATCTACGATCATCCAATCCATGTCATTTGCCTTCAATGAACTTTGAGAGTCATCCATTGCTACTAGATCTTTATAATTAGCTTAGGCAATGGATTAACTGCAAAATATGAGATTAGTCACAAGTATTTATGTTTGCTCATCATTAACACCAAGTAGGGAGAAGTCCAATACTCAACATCCTCTCCTAATGAGACTCATCTATCTTGTTACCATTGTTCTTCGTAGAGCGAAATAGATTTTATCCTCTTTTTCCATTTTCCACTTTAAATATTGCCTTTATTATTGTTTGGTTGGTCGGATTGTATCAAATTGGTATCGGAGCCGTGAGATCCGATGGCGAACGCAACAAGATCTAAGGAAATCGACGAGAATATTCAGGGCTTGCGCGATGAGATCCACGGAGCGATAGAGATGATGAACGATCGAATCGCCACGGGATTCAAAGAGCATGCGCAAACTCAAGAGGACCATCAAAACAAGATGAATACGATGGAGGCGAATATTGCTCTTTTGGTCCAAACCCTAATTGTTGACAAAGAGAAGGGGAAGAAGCCACAAGGCGAATCCGGGAAAGAAATTATCGACGAAACAGAGATAGAAAATCAGCAACAAAAAGCCTTAGAAGCCAAGGCGATCACCATCTTCAGCGGATCTGGGCCGGAAGCAGGTATGGTGGGCGAATCGGGGTCATCAAACCCCAAGATACCCGAGGGAAGACAGCGAACCCCCAGGGGGGTTCGGTTTGATCTGGTGAAACCCCTGGGGGTCGACAAGGTACGATGACCATTTTTGGGGGCCGCCAGGGAGCAGCGACACCCCACCCCGGGTCGCCCGAAGGCGGCGAGCCCCTGGGACCATTCCCGGGGGTGGCGAAGGCCGGGGAGGGGCAGGCGGCCCCTCCTGTGGGCCGCGCGGGCAGTACGAAGCCCTCATGGGGTCGCCTGTGGGCGACTAACCCCTGGGACCAATCCCAAGGGACGGCAAAGTATGGGGAGGGACGGCAGGCCCTCCCGTAGGGCGCGCGGCTAACACAATGGGCACGGGTCCTTTTGGGGCCCATGGGAGGCATTTGCAGGTTTTCCAGGGAGCAACAGTGGAACGATAGGTGTTCAAGGGCCGGAGAGTTCAGTCGCAGCTACGAGGAGCATTTGGGCATCATAATGACTTTCCAGGGCACTATTATGAGACAGAGGGATGTGAAAGGCCTAAGTGGCCTGATGAGGAGTACGCAGATGAAAATGGATGCCCAACTTGGATTTGTGGTGACGGTCTGGGTGGAGGACGACCAGGTCGTGGATATTCGCCTCAAAAGAGGGAGTATGAAGGAGCCGCGTTGGAAAATATCAATACAGATCGGAGGTTGAAGAAGCTGAAAATGCCGGTGTTTGACGGTACGGAACCGGACGGATGTATCTATCAGGCAAAGAGGTACTTCCAGATGATGGGACTGACGAAGGTCTTGCGAGCTATCGGCATATATTTTGTGGGAAAGGCCTTGGCATGGTATCGTTGGCAGATAGCACGGCACACTTTTTCCACTTGGGAGGAGTTGGCGGTATACCTGCTTGACCGTTTCCAGGGGACACCGGGCGGGGATTTCTATGAGCAAATATCATCTCTTAGACAGGAGGGGACTGTGATAGATTTCATCGAGAAGTTCGAGACGCTGTCTGGTAGGGTGAAGGGGGTCTCAGAAGAGGTCTTGGGGGGCAATTTTATGAGAGGGCTGAAGCCAACTCTATTGGCTGAGTTGAGGATGCAGACCCCAAGGACTTGGAGGACATCATTCGCCTAGCACAGAAGGCAGAGGAGAAGCAGGCGGAGGAGAGGAGGATTAAAGGTATGTGGGGGCCAGAACCCATGTAACCAGATACCACCAGTTGCACAGTGACTACAGGGGCCCCGACACTAGAGGGGAGAAGGCAGGGGGAGATCGTACGGTGGGATTTGGTAGGCGAAGATGAGGGAGAGACGAGCCAGGCAGAGATGAGGGAGAGACGCGCCAAGGGCTTGTGTTTCCGATGTGATGAGAAGTTCTCTCTAAGCCACAGGTGTGCGAGCAAGCTGCTACAGATCACCATAGTTCCCGACGAGGAAGGGTACTTTGAGGAGGAGCATGAGGCTGACACAGAGGATGAGGAGGAACACCCGCACCTGCAGAGTATCCCTGAACTCTGTGATCGGGTTTACTCCAAACCATACCATGAAGTTATCAGTGCGACTAGCTGATGCAGGGGTAACTGTGCTCATTGACAGTGGGGCCACCCACAATTTCATATCTCGTCAGATAGTGTAGCACCATGAGTTGCAGCTCGGCACCATGGAGAAGTTTACGGTGCTTCTAGGGACCGGCAAGGTGGAGGAGAGCATGGGGATGTGCAAGGGGTTGTGCTTGACCTTGCTGGGAGTGCAGATAGTGGACGATTTCTTGCACCTGGAGTTGGGTAATGTCGACGTGATATTGGGAGTGCAGTGGCTAAAGAGTTTGGGCAAAGTCAAGGTGAACTGGAAGCCGCTCAGGATGGAGTCCCAGGAGGGGGATCGCATCGTGGTACTGAGGGGGATCATAGCCTCTGTTTTTCTATAGTGGCCCTCAAGGCCATGACTCGGGCGCTACGGAGGACATGAGAGGGATATTTGGTGGAGTTTCAGGGGATGACAGCTGAGGGAGAGGGGCAGGCTGAGGAGACCCCGACGGAGGTGGCGCAGGTACTGGAGCAGTTTTAGGAGATTTTTCAGATACCGCAGAGACGTCCTCCTCCGCAAGACCATAAGCACGCGATAGCTTTGTGAGAGGACGCAGCCCCGGTGAGCGTACGTCCATATAGATATCTGCACATATCGATATCTGCATGTGCAGAAAGATGAGATAGAGCGGATGGTACAGGAGATTCTACATGCCTGGGTGATACAGCCCAACGTGAGCCCTTTTTCTAGTCCAGTGTTGCTGGTAAAGAAAAAGGATAGGAGCTGGCGGTTCTGCGTAGACTACAGTGCCTTAAATAAGGAAACCGTACATGATAGGTTTCATATTCCTGTTATAGATGAGTTGTTGGATGAGTTACATGGGACGGTGGTATTCTCGAAGGTGGATTTAAAGTCGGGTTACCACCAGATTTGGATGAGACAGGAGGATGTGCCGAAGACGGCATTTCGTATCCACGAGGGACATTATGAGTTTCTTATCATGTCGTTCGGCTTAACGAATGCCCCGTCGACGTTCCAGGCCTTGATGAACAAGATTTTCCAGCCTTACGTGAGGAGGTTCATCTTGGTCTTCTTTGACGATATTTTGGTCTACAGCAAAACGATGGGTGAGCATGTGAGTCATTTGGAGCTGGTTTTCAGGTAGCTACATGCCCATCAGTTGTACGCAAATCGGAAGAAGTGTATGTTCGGGCAGAGGCAAATTGAGTATTTGGGACGTATAGTGTCGGGAGCATGGGTAGCGGCGGATAGATCAAATGTAGCAGCGATGTTGGACTGGCCTTTACCGACGACATTGAGAGCGGTTCGAGCATTTCTGGGCTTGACGGTGTACTACAGCAAATTTGTTAATGGGTATAGCACCATTGCTTGGCCTCTGACAGATCAATTGAAGGACTGGTTCTGATGGGAAAGCGACGACTCAAGCTTTTAAGGTGCTGAAGGTAGCGATGTCGACCGCTCCATTTCTGGCATTACCTGATTTTAGTGTACCTTTGTGGTGGAGATGGATGCTTCAGGCTATGGATTGGGGGCGGTGCTGATGCAGGAGGAGAGACCTATAACTTATTTCGGTCAGGTGCTATCTGCCAGGATATGACTGAAATCGATTTATGAGAGGGAGCTTATGGCTATTATACTATCAATTCAGAAATGGCAGCCCTATTTATTGGAAAGACACTTTCTGGTGCAGACAGATCAACGCAGCCTGAAGTACCTATTGGAGCAGAGGTTAGTGACAGAGGAGCACCAGAGATGGCTTTCTAAGTTGGTGGGTTACCGCATTGATATTGAGTATAGGCCGGGGTTAGAGAATAAGGCGGCGGATGCACTGTCTCGACAGGATGGGGAAGTACAGTTGCAGGCTATATCCTTACATATGTGGTTGGATTGGGGACCAATGTTGCAGGTGACGGAGTCAGACCCAGAGTTGAGACGCATTTGGGAGACGATGCAGAGTGGGGATGAGGGACAGGCTGTGTATACGTTGTAGGGACAGCGGTTGCTCTATCACAGGAGGTTAGCCTTGCCCCGATCGTCGGTATTTATACCAGTGCTTTTCCAGTAGTTCCATGGATTAGCAGTAGGGGGCATTCGGGGGTGCAGCAAACCTATATGCAGATGGCTAAGGAGATCTATTGGCCCGGTATGCGTAAGGCTATCGCACAGATGGTGGCTGCATGTGATATTTGCCAGAGGCATAAGTACATGATGATGGCGCATGCGGGTTTATTACAGCCATTGGCATTACCAGATAGGGTCTGGGAGGAGGTGACAATGGTCTTCATCGACGGGGAAAAAGATTTCTGAGAGTTGTTTCATGGATCAGCAAGAGAGTACTTGGGTTCTCCCAATAAATAAAAAGTGTATCATGCATGAATCGAACCTTGAAGGGATTCACGGTGATTTTTGTAATGGTAGATCGTTTGAGTAAGTATGCCCATTTTATTCCATTGAAGCATCCTTACACGGCGGTATCAATTGCGACAGAGTTCATAAAGGAGATTGTCAGGTTGCATGGAGTTCTCAAGGCGATTGTGTCCGACAGGGACAAGATCTTCATGAGCGGATTTTGGATGGAGCTCTTCCGGGTGCAGGGCACATCCTTGAAGAGGAGCACAGCCTACCACCCTCAGTCGGACGGACAGACAGATGTGATAAACTGGAGTCGAGACATATCTTCGTTGTTTTGCCTCGGAGACCCCCAACACTGGTACAGATGGCTAGCGTGGGCAGAGTGCTGGTACAATACATCTTTCCACTCATCGGCAGGGACAACACCCTTCCGGATCTTATATGGAAGAGATCTACCTCAATTGGTTCATTATGGGTACCAAGAAACTCCGGTGTCACAGGTGGAGGATTACACGGAGGAGCGGGACAGTATGTTGGAAGAACTCAAGAAGCATTTGACGAGGGCACAGCAAGTGATGAAAGCTAAGGCGGATGGTCATCGTCGTGACGTATACTTTTAGGTGGGAGATAAGGTGTACCTGAAACTACGACCATATCGCTAGAAGTCCTTAGCCCACAGGAGGAACGAGAAGCTGGCGGCACGATATTATGGGCCATTGAGGTGGAGGCCAAGATAGGGGAGGTAGCTTATAGGCTGAAGCTACCTCCCTCTTCTTCAATTCACCCCTTTTTCACGTGTCACAGCTACGACGGGCTATTGGAGAGTAGTCAGTGTTGCCCACACTACCCCCCACATTTACAGATGACATGGAGGTGCTGCTGGAGCCGTTGGATGTGAGGGCTGTTCATCAGGTACCGAGATGACGACGGGAGGTGCTGATACATTAGTAGGGGTTGCCGGACTGCGATGCTACATGGGAGGAGGCTGACATGATACAGCAGCAGTTCCCCAATTTCCACCTTGAGGACAAGGTGGCTCTTCTACGGGAGGGTATTGATGCGGATGCAACCGCATCTACGGGCCAGGGGACGGGCCAAGAGGAGGGCCGGGTCGTGACTTACTTCGGGAGGAGGAAGCAGCTCAACCCATGAGGGAGTTTATCACTGATACTTGCCTACAGGTGGCGTTTTAGTCTATTACTTTCAAATCTAGAGTTGTCCTCTTCTTCTTATATTAGGGCTAGCCGTCTTATTGCTTTTTATGCTTAATATTGTGAAGAACAATCTAGGCGTCACCATTGACGGTTCTTAGGCTTTATTCCGTCCATTTAAAGCTTGGAGAGCGAGTCTCCTCTCCTAACGAGACTCATCTATCTTGTTACCATTGTTCTTCGTAGAGCGAAATAGATTTTGTCCTCTTTTTCCATTTTTTTCCACTTTAAATGTTGCCTTTATTATTGTTTGGTTGGTCGGATTGTATCAGAACTCCATTCAAGCATAAGGACCCAAGGGGCCATCAAAGGAAAAGAGAGTGCCCATCTCCTAGCTTGAGTACATTACGCTTTCTGTGGAAAAAATATTATCTAAATCAATCAGCTCAGTTAAAATGTGCTCTTATTTCAAAGATTAATATCTTAATCTCATATTATAATCAAAATGATCACATGTTATATCTTGTTAGTAAATCCAAAAAAGGTTTGCTCACCGTCTAATAAAGAGTGATAATTTTCTAATTACTTGTACTAATCCAATCCAACAAGCGTGTTATGTATTAGTGTTAACCAATATTCAAAACTTCATCACGATTGTTAAATGAGATCTTTCAATCATCATATGGAATAAGTCAAAATTTCAACTTTTGGTAATTCAAACCCATTTCTCCTCTTTTTTCCATTTGTTATTAGCCAATATCGGTGGTATCCACATGTTTCGAATATGTCAGATCAGCATGCTTTAAATGCGATGCAATACAAGTAATATGTCTTGGTATCAACAATTTTTATACTTTCCACACTCATTCACCGCATACAAACTTGTAGACTGAATCAACTAAGAAAGAATATATAATGTCCAATTGTTGGAATATAGCAATATACCACTATAGAAATTTAAGGCAACGTGAGATGTTGGTTTATGTAATTAACAGACGTAATCATTTTAATGAAGGTCTCTATTGTCTCATGACCAAAAATACCTACCAATTCCCAAAGCATATGCATCTTGGTGTTGAGATGTAAAACCCATAAATATCACTAGCCAAAATGTCCATTTCAATTTTCTAACCAAAATAAAAAATATAAGGCCAAATAATGGTTTCATGTTTAGCTTGTTGGTCAATAAATTACTAAAACGAAACAGCATTAATTACTAGCATGATAATATTGGAGTGTATGGAACTAGTTACAAATTTAATAATTGTCATTATTATATAACCAAGTTAAACTAACTACTCAATATTTGTGTTAAACACATGAGCCAATGTGTGTTTCTTCAAAAAAAAAATTGGCTAAAATACATGGGTAAAACTTTAAATTTCAAATTGACCTCAAATTTACAGTCTTCACTAGTGTCACTTGAGAAATAGCTTCATTGGACAGTGAAGAAGGCGTATCATCCAAACTAACAGTTGTAGCACAAGCTGAATGTTCCTAATGCAAATGGCGGTCGGGATATACAATGTTAGTACATATGCGGAAACAAGATGATGATTCAAAAACTAAGCATCTCAAGCTCGTTGATGATCTACCAGTGGTGATATATGGATGAAGACATTTCCAATCTATTAATTTTAAATGTCTAAGGAAAAATCAAGTTAAAGAAAACACAAAAACTATTGGGATAAATGAACATTTTTATATTCTTGCCCAATATCGTTTGGAGTGCGAGAACAAAACACAACAAAGAAAATACACAAATTTAATTAGCAACATTGCTACGCTTATAAAGATAGCATTATATCAATGTGAATAACAAAGAGGAGCATCTTTTCTCAACTCTTGTCACTCAATCCCCACAATACAATAACAATCTCTCAAAACTGGAAGCAATTTGGTGCTCAATTACTACCCTTACAATGAATTAAGACCTCACTTTCTTTTCATTGCCTCTCTTTTGCAACAACGCCTCTTCTTATATATTGTTAGATGTCTTAGTTTTCAAACCTTAAGAATCCTAAAATTATTAAAGATCAATTTCTCTCAATTATTATATTAGAAATCCTACATATATTAAAGACTACTCTTCTTATATATTGTTAGGTGTCTTAGCTCCCAAACCTTAAGAATCCTAAAATTATTAAAGATCAATTTCTCTCAATTATTCTATTAGAAATCCTACATATGTTAGAGACTCTAATCTAATTCTACTTCTGAATATAGCTGGAACCTAAATCCTATCCCGGTTCCGACTGGATTTGGATATATTAACATTTCAGACTTCTTCATCTAATATCCAATTTGTGCAAATCTTGTACTTGTTGAAAAGTTGACAAACCGAACTTTTCACGATATATGATCATTGCTTGATTCCGCCTTTGCAGCCGCCAGTAACTCTGTGAAGTTGACCCTTTTATGGTTGCCTCTTTTTTTATTTCAACCCATGATTTTGGTGTGGATGCATCTACCACTTTGAAACCTGAATTTGAGGCACTACAACAAAAACAAAGTGACTATTTTGACAATCAAGAACAGCCATATCTCTCTATCTTCACTGTGAGAGGATCTTACTAATGTGTAGTCTAGGAAAATTTTGGGAGATTGTTTTTCAATTACTTAAGCTCTTGGTATACTAAGCTAACTGTTAGGATCCCAAAAATAGTCCCACATCGGAAGTGCAAAAGAAAAAGAAATAGTTTAAGTATTAGAGGGCCTCTCCACCTAATACCAATTGGTTTTGGGTTGGATGCTCAATAATACTTAACAAATGGGGTGTAAGCCCAGTGTTATAGGCCTAGTATGGGATGGGCCCTTAGCAAGGCTATTGTTAGAAGCCTAGTATGGGATGTGTTTCTAACAAATGGGCTAGTGTTGGAGGCCTAGTATGAGATATGTCTCTAACAATTGGTATCAGAGCGACGATCTTGGCATCCATGGAGATGGCTACCACCAAAAAAATTGAAGCTCTGGAGGAGAAGTTCAACGGCGAGATCGAGGGGATAAAGAGATCGTTGACGAGGAACGAGGAGGCCGTAAAGAAATTGACGACATCTATCGACCAATTAACGGCAAATCAAGCGAAGCGCGATGAACAATTTGCAAAGATCTTCTCCCTCTTGGCGGCTATTACACAAGGTGAAGGAAACCCTAAATCGACGTCAAAGGCGACATCTTTGGACGAGAAAGGCCCAGATCTGAAAATTCCAGATCTGAAATTCTCAGATCCAGATCTGAAATTCTCAGATCCAGATCTTTCAGATCCAGATCTGAAAGGTTCAGATCCAGATCTGAAAGTCTCAGATCTGAAATTTTCAGATCCTCAAGTTTTCAGATCTGAACCTTTCATATCTGGATTTCTTCAAAATGGCAGTGAAAGCGGTGGAGATCATTTTCATCCTTTTGATCCGGGAGGAGATATGCAATACGTGGAATGGATGGCACACACACACTCCATGCACCACCTTGAGAACAAGGTGGATTTTCAGGCGCGGAGTAATGTTAGATCCGTGCGCGGCTAAAGAGGGTAGAGAATTACTTTGCGCACAACAAGTCATGGAGAAATTACTTTGCGCACAGCATAGAGGGTTTTCTTATTTTCTATTTAAACTAGGGCTAGCCGTCATTTGTATGCATGCTTGATATTGAGATTATTCTATTGAGCGTCATTAGGAGTAGTTCTTAGATTAAACGAGTGCGGACGTCCTCTAGGCGTCTTGGGAGGAGAGCGCACCTCTTTTGCGCTCAATTATCGTGTTTCGCTACTTTTTATCTATAAAAATTGTCTTTTTATCTTGGTTTCTAACATCCAAAATGTTATGATCCAAGATAAAAAGATGATTTTTATAGGTAAAAATAGCCAAAAACACGATAATTGAATAAAAAGGTGTATTCTCCTCCCAAGACGCCTAAAGGAAGTCCGCACTCGTTTAATCTAGAACTACTCCTAGGACGCTCAATAGAGAATATCTCAAAATATCAAGCATGCATACAAATGACGGCTAGCCCTAGTTTAAATAGAAAATAAGAAAACCCTCCATGCTGTGCGCAAAGTAATTTCTCCATGACTTGTTGTGCGCAAAGTAATTCTCTCCCCTCTTTAGCCGCGCACGGATCTAACACTAACCTCCTAGTCGATAATCTGCCAGAAGATGCATTACATGGAAAAGAACTAATTCAGGTCTCTCAGATTTGCATGTGCAAGTAGATATGGATACGTTAGGGGAATCTGGAATTCAACGAAGACACCCAACACTAATGATTGCCGTCTTCACCCTTTTGGGTTCTTTCACCTACGAAAATCTATTATACAAAAAAGGGGTGATTGATGGGGTTTGTCACAAGTGGCATCCAAAGAGGGGTGTCACATGGGATGCCGCATCACCACCCCAAAAGCCACTAAATCCCAAAGAAACCCAAAACCCACCCCAAAAACCAAACCACCCAAAAACGCACCCCCAATCAAAAGACCCCAAAAGCCATACAATCCCAAAGAAACCCAAAAACCTACCCCCGAACCCCAACACACCCAAAACCAAAACACCCAAAAACACACCCCCAATCAAAAACCCCAAAAATTCCAAGACGATACCAACACCCACTCTTCCCAATTTGACTCAGTTTGGTCCCCGCGTCCTGATTTTGTGGGGTGTTTTTGTTTTGGGGGTGGGGGTGGAGGTGCATGTGCACTTTGTCCACGGGTTATTTCTAGTTTGTGAGTAATTTCAGGGTTACATGAGCTTTAACTGTAGAAAGATAAGCTTCTCACAGCCTACCAAAGGGTGCGCTACATGGCAAAAAAAGAGTGCTTCCACTCGATTAATCTCAAATTTTAAATAGAAGCCGCATGCAAAGGAAACCCCCACCAAGGAAAAGCAACTACTTTGCCATTTAACGAGAGATCGAAAGGCAGACATTGTCATTTTCACCATTCTAGATTCTTTCGCAGGAGTCTAATTAAATTTTGGTGGTTTATTTATTGATTTTAAATGACTTAGTGCAAAGTTTCCATATAAAATCCAGCATTCTGTGAGAAAAAATTCGCCAAAATGTTTTGCCAACTTATAGGCTCAACCAAATTGAGTAGTGGAGATTTTAAAAAATGCTAGAAGAAGAAAGCTCACCTCAAAATGCTTGCTTTATGCGCTCCACGGAGAAATTCGTACTGCAGCGACAAGACCAAAACCATTTCTGTAATTTGACTCCATAAGAGATAGAAGGATTGATGAATTTCACCTGACGGCAGCGATCGGCCGCGGCCGAGACTGTACCGGCCGGTAGCGAGGAGGAAATCAAACGAGGGCAAAGGGGTATATTCATTTTTGTCAAATAATAATAATAATGGTAATTTTTAGATTTAGGGTAATTTTTAGAAATAATATCAATTTTCGACAAAAAAATAATATCAAAAATAGACCAAATTTCGCCACGTCAGCGGCGAAACGGTTGTTATTCGATCTGGCCGCACTTGGCAAGTGCGGTTTTTCTGGCAAGTGCGGCCTGGATGGGGAATAGGACAAATTGGCCGCACTTGGCAAGTGCGGCCAGTTTTAGAGGCCCGTGACTTGAGTTTACGTCACGGGCCTCTTACTGACGTGCCTCTTACTGGCCGCACTTGGCAAGTGCGGCCAAAAAAACGCACTTTCCAAGTGCGGCCAGGTCAAAATATAACGACCAGCGCCAAAACCCGCTGACGTGGCCAAAGTTGGTTGATTTTTGATATTATTTTTTTCTTCGTCGAAAATTGAGATTATTTTTAAAATTCTTCCTAAAACTAAAAATTACCCTAATAATAACAATAACATTTCCCTTTTATTTACCATGGAGAAGGGCACACATAACGAGAGAACGTGATGAAAATCGAAACTTGGGTAATTGATTTGTATCCACTGTTTGCAACAGATTGTTGTTATTCGCACCACAGAAATTTATGAATACATTATACTATTTAATTCACCATACATATATTTTTAACATCAGATGTTGGGATTTGGAGATCTGAACGGCTCTAATACCTTTATTCTTCCGTTCGGAATTGCAAAGCCGAACAGTATAATAAAATCTGCATTGTGTTCGTATTTACACATGTATTGTATTAGAGCCGTTCGGATCTCCAAATCCGAACATCTGATGTTAAAAATATAATTGCGATGAATCAAGTAGTGTGGTGTATTTATAAATTTATGTGGTGCAAATAACAACACTCTTTGCTATATGCATGTACCACTTAAATTTTTATTACATGAACAAATTTATTAAATAATATTAGTTGCTTTTAGATCTGAGCATAATCAAAAAAATCAAAAATATTCATAAGCCAAAAAACCATCAGTTTCCTGCTTTTTTGTGTAAACAAAGCTGATACATAACGTTGTAAAGTTTCAATTTAATTCATTAAAAATTTATTACATGTACGTACCCACTAAAGGATGATTCGAAATAGTGGTAAATTCGAAAAATTTTACGGCACGAAAACCACTGTTAGTTCTTGGGTTCAAGACTAACGTTGTTTTGATGATGATTAATACATTATGTTAGTGTGCTAATCAATCTTATGTTTTAGTCTCAGTTTATCTTAATAATTATATGTTGATGAGACAAAGCATAATGCTTGGAGGATATTACAATGGATATCTTAAAGACCTCAAAGAGTGATGGTGTGCTCAAGTTTGGATGAAGTCATGAAGATCATCTAATGAAGCCAAAGCTTGGAGCATGATGATGGATGAACATCTGTGTAACGACTGCTTTTCATGTATCTGGATTTATTATAATATAATATATGTTATGGTGGATTTTCTCCTCATGTGTGGTTTTCGTCTCCGCAGCTTTCATTTTCGATCGATTCGTCGTATTTTCTCGTTTCTTCCTTAGGATCGTCGATTTTCGAAGTATGTCATTCGTGACGGACTTCATAACGGTCGTATCTTACTGTTAGATCAAGCCTAGGAGTCTTAGGAATCAATCCCGGGGCCCCGCGCTCCGTATCGGAACTTTTGGTGCTTATTAGCCGGTATAAGAAAGGGCACCGACCGACTAGATGACGATCCAGTCGGTCGGCAATCCTTCCTGGACCGACTAGTTGGCTTTCTAAATTTCTCAGAAGTTACTGTTTATCGTTAGTCGGTCTAAGAACGTTGGTTGACCGACTAGGTTGCAAACTAGTCGGTCGGCAATGCTTCTTTAACCGACTAACACATCATCTAAATTTTAGTATCAGTACTGTTCATTCTTAGTCGGTCTAAGTTCATCTTTCGACCAACTAGTTGTTAAACTAGTCGGTTAAGTTTTGTACTCAGACCGACTAATTCTTGGTTCTACTGTACAGTCGAGTTACTGTTTACTCTTAGTCGGTCTAAGAACGTTCATCGACCGACTAGATGCTAAACTAGTCGGTCAGTATTTGTTCATGGACCGACTAAATCTAAATCCTATTTTCGTTCAGAAGTTACTGTTTACACTTAGTCGGTCTGCGTTGGTCGACCGACCGACTAGTTGCCAAACTAGTCGGTCAGTGGTTGCTCTTTGACCGACTAATCTGTGTTAAAACCCTAATTTCTGGGCAGCCGCCAGCCCAACCTATTTATACCCCTCCCAAACGTTTTCTTCTTCCTCCACTCGACCCAAAACCCTAAAATCTCCCCCATTGAGCCCCCATCTTCCTCCAAGCCTTATTCCTTCATCCCAAGCCCTAGATTCATCATCTAAACCATCCATCAACTCTTCCTACCTCTCATTTTCCCCAAATTTCCATTAAATCCCCAAAATCCCCCAAAAACCCTAATTCTCCAAACTCCTCCATTTGTTTCCAGATCTGGTCCTAGGGTTCTCCGGAGTGTTTCTTCCGCTTCCTCTCGGTAAGAAATCGATCCCTCGATGTTTTCATAACCTATTTGTATTTTTATGAAACCCTAATGAAATTTCATGTTGTTTGATGATTGTTTCCCCTTAACAGCGATTTCCCCAGTAGATTAGCATCCGCGAGACGAACCTTCGTGATCGTCATCCCCGGTGCTAGGCAAGTGAAACTTGCCATTTAGGGTTTAGGCCATGTTTTAGGCCATTTGCTTGTTGTAGGCGTAAAAGAGGCTAGGCGACGAAATGATACTCGCCTAGGCGCAAATTGGGGAACTAGCTTGACAACGAAGCTAGTTCCGACAAATATCATGTTGCACAATTACCATGGCATGTTTACTTTCCATTAACGGTACGCGAATTAATTGTCATGTCATTGCATTCTTTAAGTGCTTCTGTGATTGCGTAGCATCGCTACAATACTTGTGTTTCCTGGCTCGTGACCAAAAGCGAGCATAATGAGTTGCTAACCCCAACGCTCTATATTGAATTGAGAACTAAGAAACAAGCTCCCGTGCGGGGCAACCCTGGCTCACTTGCTGGGCTCATGTGCAGGGACCCTGGCTTGTTTACATGTGGGATGGGGTAAGGGTTAAGCGGCCATTCAACTGGGAGTCTGCCTGATCAGCAACTGCAGTTGTAAGGCATAAACTCTGGGGTGGGGTAGTGTTTAGTGCCGATCAGTGTGAATGATGTACCATTCAGCTGAAGGGCGTAAACATCTACAAAACAACGTGAAACGTGAATAGTGAATTGATTGAGATTGTTAGTAGCTTGGCTACTCTTGTCTTGTCCCGATAAATGTTCTCTTGTACTTGTTGTTCACCATGTCTCATTTGTGCACTCATGTTATAACTGCCATGTCATGCATACTATAACTGCTAGGTTGCTAGTTGCCTTACTTTCAGTTTCCTTGCCCAAGTCTTTTAGACTTGCTGACATGTGCCCCTTTACTCTTTTGGGTGACACATGTTAGATCCTGAGCCTGAGTACCTTGTTGAGGACGAGGTGTTTGCTGACGCCGAGCCCGAGCTTGTGTTTGATGGGGAGTACGTGGACACTGGGGACCAGTCCTAGTGTCTTCGTTGTGTTTTACTTTTGTTTAGACAGTTGTTTGTTATCGGTGCGTAGCACCTATACTTGTTATGTCGTTGCTTTTGTTGGCCTTGTTCTGGGCCTTTAGACTCTTTCTTTTAGCCTGGTGGCTTTTCTGGATGTTGGACTTATTTTCATGTTGGACAATTTATGAGATGTTAGATATTATTTCAGTCTCTCCTTGTGTTATTATTGTTGTTCTGTTATGGTTACAGGGACCTGCTTATGTTTTATTGACGCTTATCGGGTTTGGGGCTTCACGGCTCCACTCTCGTGCGGACCTTCTCATGTCTCGCCTCCATTTTAGGGAAGCGGGTCGTGACAGGTTTTGTTGGTGGCCCATGCAGGTCCTTCTGTAACTACGATCTTTGGAAAAGCAATAATAATATTAGAATGTCCAATAAACTAAGTTCGACGTCCGATGTCATAAGCTATGAGTCTAATCTGATTCGTTTTCTGTGTCATTAGATGGCAGGAAGGCGTTTCACCCGTGGTGGGGGCAGTGGTGCGCTCCCTCATGATGAGGAGCCTGAGCGGGAACCCACCAACGGTGAGATGATGCGGATGATGCTCCAGATGATGCAAGTGCAGCAGGGCGTGCTTCTGCAAGTCCAGAATGCTCCACTTGCTCGAGCTGCCCGGGCTCTCCCGGATGCCCCTCGCTCTGAGCCAAGAGCGAAGCAATTTCGGGAGCTGGGTCCCGCATATTTTGATGGGTCTGAGGGTCCTCTGGCTGCCGATGAGTGGATTCGGAACATCGAGGACAATCTGAAGATGGCCAAGATCACCCCGGCTGGATGGGTTGATTTGGCGAAGAGGCAACTCAAGGATAATGCTCGGAATTGGTGGGATGCGGAAGAGAAGATGTTGGTGGAGCCGATAGCTTGTGCTACCTTCAAGGCCAGATTTGAGGGTGAGTTCTTTCCGTAAGCTGCCAGGGAAGAGATGCTGCAGCGTTTTATCGATTTGAAGCAAGGGAGCTCGTCGGTGGACCTATATCACCAAGAGTTCATGAGGCTGAGTCGGTTCGCACCGAAGATGGTGCAGGACACTGAGGAGAGAGCTCAGAGGTTCCTGCAGGGACTTGCTTCGGAGCTCCAGAGTTTTGTGACCTCTTCTGACCGGGAGTCATATCAGAAGGTTCTAGTAGTAGCCAAGAGGCAGGAGCTGCTCGTGAACCAGAGGAGGGGGTCTATTGTTGGTGCTGGGAAGAGGCCTGTGGAACAGGCGAGGGCTGTGGTTAGACATGGATTCAGGCCTAATCAGTCTGCTCAGTTTAAGAGGCCAGGAGGGCCTGTTCTGAAGACTTGCCATTTCTGCGGCAAGCCTGGCCATATCAAGGATCAGTGTCGGAAGTTTTTGGGCCAGTGTCTGGTTTGTGGTGATGCTTCCCATGTCGCGAAGGATTGTCAGCATGCGGGTCCGCTGCGGAGGGCACCTGTTGCAGCTCAGCCGTTGCAGCAGCGAGCGTCTGTTCCTGCTGGTCGTTGAGCAGCTCTTGTTCCGCAGAGGCATGCTTTTCAGCAGGCTGTTCCGCCGAGGAGGCAGGCTTTTCTGATGACCGCTGTGGAGAGCGAGGCTGTGGATGAGGTTATCGCAGGTAATCCTCAATCTAGCTGTTACTTTCCTAGCTGGTTTGATTGTTAGATTGTGTTGTTTGCTTGAACATGGTTGTTTGCTAGACTAGGGTTTGATTGTTAATTGATTGTTAGGTGTGGTTTTGGTTTGCACATTTCCTGCACGAGTCCTCTTTGACTCTGGTGCATCGATGTGTATTATTTCTCGGAGCTTCATGGAGAGGCATTCCTTGTCGACGTCCCCTCTTTCCAAGAGTTGGAATATCGTTACAGGGAATGGCGTGGTGTCGGTGCATCGTGGTTGCAATTCTTGCTCGTTGGTGGTCTGTGGACATGAGCTTTTTGCTGATTTCATTGTCCACGACATCATCAACTATGATGCAGTTCTTGGGATGGACTGGCTTGCGAGCTTCTATGCTACGATCGACTGTCGAAGGAAGAAGGTGGTGTTCGAGATTCCCGGACATCCAGTATTTGAGTTCAGTCGTGGTAGCAGTTCGCTTGGTCCTGTCAGATTTCGGGCCAGGCCGGTGGAGGCTGTGGCTATGCAGATGGAGTTGGAGTGGCCAGCTGTGGTGCGTGATTTTGGCGACATCTTCCCCGAGGAGATGTCTGGTTTGCCACCTGATCGAGCCCTAGAATTTTCTATCGATCTTGTTCCGGGTACGCAGCCGATTTCGAAGGCGACGTATCGTATGACACTTGCAGAATTGGAGGAGTTGCGGAAGCAGTTGGATGAGCTTTTGCAGAAGGGTTATATTAATCCTAGTGTGTCTCCGTGGGGAGCACCGGTGTTGCTGGTAAAGAAGAAGGATGGTTCGCGTCGCATGTGCGTGGACTATCGGGAGTTGAATGCGGTGACCATTAAGAATAAATACTCGTTGCCTCGCATCGATGATATTTTTGATCAGCTTGGAGGTTCGAGGGTGTTTTCTAAGTTGGATTTGAGGAGTGGTTACCATCAGTTGAAGGTGAAGAAGGATGATGTTCCGAAGACAGCGTTCAGGACGAAGTATGGACACTATTAGTTCGTGGTTATGCCTTTCGGCGTGACTAACGCGCCCGCAGTTTTCATGAATCTGATGAACCTGATTTTCTATGACTTTTTGGATAAGTTTGTCGTTATCTTCATTGACGACATTCTGATCTATTCGAAGTCGGAGGAAGAGCATGCCTCGCACTTAAGGACGGTGTTGGAGATTTTGAGGAAGCATCGGTTGTATGCTAAGTTTTCAAAGTGCGAGTTTTGGCTGGATAGAGTTGCATTTCTCGGGCATGTGGTGACTGGAGATGGTATTTCAGTGGATCCTGAGAAGATTAGGGCCATCAGGGAGTGGCCTGTTCCGTCGTCAGCATCTGAGGTTCGGAGTTTCCTTGGACTTGCTGGTTATTATTGGCGATTCATTAAGGACTTTTCTCGTATTGCTGAGCCGATGACCAGGTTGACGCGGAAGGATGTTGCTTTTGTTTGGTCGGGTGATTGTGAGAGTGCTTTTGGCGTTCTGAAGGAGAGGTTGACGACTGTCCCTATTCTTGTTGTGCCTGATCGCAGCGGTGGATTTGAGATCTTTTGCGATGCTTCTGGCAAGGGTCTCGGCTGTGTGTTGCATCAGCACGGACATGTTGTGGCGTATGCGTCTCGTCAGCTTAAGGTTCATGAGAAGAATTACCCGACGCATGATTTGGAGTTGGCTGCCGTTATGTTTGCTCTTAAGATTTGGAGGCACTTCCTGCTGAGTAAGAAAGTGAAGATTTTCACCGATCACAAAAGCTTGAAGTATATTTTCACTCAAAAGGAGCTCAACATGCGACAGCGTCGATGGTTGGAGCTTATGGCGGATTATGAGATTGAGTTGCAGTATCACCCTGGCAAGGTGAATGTGGTTCCGGATGCTTTGAGTAGGCTTCCAGCGGTGATGATTTTGACCTCGCAGTGGAGATTGCAGCAGGATTTTTGCGAGTCTGGCGTGGAGATTGTCCTTCCTGGGGAGGCTACTTCGTTGATGTACATGCAGGTACAGTCGACGATCGTGGATCGGATTAAGGCTGGCCAGGCTGAGGATCCGAAGCTGGTGAAGATTCGGGAGCAGGTGGAAGCCGGTCTGCGGGCTGACTTTTTGATTCATGAGGATGGCTCGCTGAGGTTCGGAGCCAGGTTGTGTGTGCCAGCTGGGGATATCAGAGAGGAATTGATGGTGGAGGCACACAGTTCGCCGTATTCTGTGCATCCTGGTGGCACCAAGATGTACCAGGATCTTCGTCTGAATTATTGGTGGCATGGTATGAAGAGGAGCGTGGCTCGGAGTGTAGCCAAGTGTTTGGTTTGCCAGCAAGTGAAGACGGAGCATCAGCGTACGGCCGGGTTGCTACAACCGCTTCCGATTCCGGAGTGGAAATGGCAACACATCACTATGGATTTCGTGACTGGACTACCTCGGAGTCCGAAGCAGAATGACGCGATTTGGGTGATCGTGGATCGATTGACCAAATCCGCGCACTTTATTCCGTTCCGAGTGGGACAGTCCACTGAGGCGCTAGCGAGGAGATATATGGAGGTAAAATTCTTTTACTCTCCGTTTTTATTTCCTTTTTCCTAGTTTGGATAGTGATGTGACGTGAATCGTGCAGGAGGTCGTGCTACTTCATGGAGTCCCCGTGAGTATCGTGTCTGACAGAGACACGAGGTTCACATCTCAGTTCTGGCAGAGTTTGCAGAAAAGCTTGGGTACGCGTCTGAGTTTCAGCACGGCGTACCATCCGCAGACGGATGGCCAGTCCGAGAGGACGATTCAGATTTTGGAAGACATGCTGAGGGCGTGCATGTTGGATTTCAAGGGTTTTAGTGGGAGGACCATCTGCATTTGGTGGAGTTCTCTTACAACAACAGCTTCCAGGCGAGTATTGGCATGGCGCCTTTCGCCGCTCTTTATGGGAGGAAATGTCGATCGCCATTGAGTTGGGATGACGTTGGTGATCGGGAGTTGTTGGGACCTGAGATGATCGTGGAGGCCGTGGATATCGTCAGGAATATTCGGGAGAGGTTGAGAATTGCTCAGGACCGTTTTAAGCATTGGGCGGATGCTAAACGTCGTCCTTTGGAGTTTCAGCCGGGCGACCATGTGTTCTTGAATATTTTCCCGAATCGCGGTGTGATTCGTTTTGGGAAGCGAGGGAAGTTGAGCTCGCGATACATTGGACCGTTTGACATTTTGGAGAGGGTTGGCGAGGTAGCTTATCGCTTGGCCTTACCGCCATCTTTGGAAGGAGTTCACAATGTTTTCCATGTGTCACAGCTTCGTCAATACATTAGCGATCCATCTCCTGCTGTGGATTTTTCGGAGATTACCGTTCGCCCCGATATGACGTATGACCAGCATCCAGTGCAGATTCTGGACAGGCGTCAGAAGTCGCTTCGGAACAAGATTGTCAATCTTGTGAGGGTGATGTGGCGACATGGCTCACCTGGAGAGTCTACTTGGGAGATGAGGATGAGATGCGAGAGCGTTTCCCACTTTTGTTTGCGGACACGTGAGTGTTTGGAAATTCCGAGGACGGAATTTTTATTAAGTTGGGGAGGATGTAACGACTGCTTTTTGATCGCTCCGGAATGTAACCCAAAAGTGCAACCGAAAACTTGGTCGGCCCTGGATATACACCCGTAGAACGATTGTAGTTTTACCGCAAGCGTACGGCGTAGTGGCGAGCGGGTATCGAACACGAGGAGGTGGTGTTGAGCTCCAATCTATCCTAGGTTGGTTTGACTACGAATGGTTTATTGGTGGAGATGGCTATGGAATGATATAATGGAAATGGTGGTGGATGCCGGTGTCGATGATAAAGAAATCGGTCAAATATCGATTCAAATACAATATAAAAGAGGGAATTTGCCTTGCGGCGATCCTGTCACAATTGTCGGGCAAAGTATGGGGATATAAAATCAAATAAAGACGTCTAGGGCTAGGGAATCCCCACTACAGACCGTCATGCATCATTGTGAATAGTGAATCTCAATATTACTAGACTTGCGTTGAGGTAAACTAGTCGCAACTTAATGGAGAACCAAGCTCACACTCTCGCGCTATTGCCGGTCTATAGCAAACCTAGGTTAGGGCCCAATCTCTTGCAAACCCTAACCTAAGCCACTAGCATGAGGATTGACATCATCGTCCAATCGCTCCTCGAGCCCACTCTCGTGCAAACTCGAGTTACGATCTAGGTTGTGATAGTTCGTATTCGTCCAATCTCTTGCAAACGAATATGTGTATAGATTTACAATTAAAAATCCTAGCTTTGGTCCAATCTCTTGCAAACCAAATCTAGAGAAACCCAATTGTAAACCTAAATCGAATATCTAGGCCTTCCCATCGATTAGAATCCAATCTCTTGCAAATCCCAAATCGATGGAAATCCCTAGCTATCCGTAGTAAATCAATCACAACCTAACCTCCTAGCAATTCTAGTAATTTAGAAATTCATTCATCACAAATATGAAATTAGATCCATAGGGTTCATCCCCAAACCCTAGAACAACAAATCTACTCTAGCATAGCAATAAGGATATGAGAATCAATAGAAATCATTCCTTGCATACAAAAAGATAGAAAAACAAAGATTCAAATAAAAAGAAGAAAATACTTAGCTTGATGAAGATCTTCAATCCAAAATACAAGCTTTTAGATCCAAGAGGGGGCCTAGGGCATGGCCTAACCTCTAAAATAATCCTAAGAAAAACATATTGAGGACTAAGAAAACATCATGGGATCCCCCTCTAATGGTGGCTACAAACCCTTAAATACTCTCCCAAAACCCTAGCAAGAAACCCTAGAAAACCCCTCAAATTCGTGCCCAAAAACAGCCCAAACCGTAACTTAAAATCTGGGCCCAGGCCGCACTCGGCCGAGTGGAACATGTGACCCGGCCGAGTGGAAATTCCAGAACTGCAGCATCAACTTGTAGAAATTCCCCAGATTTCATCTGACCTTCGATTTGCACGTTCTTGTCGGCGTTGGAACCGTCATGAAGTCTACTATCCATAAAAAATATGAGAAAAATACTTTGCTTGCTAGAATGATATCAGATTTCAAAAGAGTGGGAGGCTATCTGAAAATCTGGGCGCTGCATGTCCTCGGCATGACTCGGCCGAGTGGCAAATGTCACTCGGCCGAGTCGGAGCTCGTAGTCGACTGACAGATTACAGAGAGTTGGACATTTTGGCTTGCCGTCGTCTGGGTGCCACTCGGGCGGACAGAGTCTCCGCACTCGGCCGAGTGGGCGTGCGATGCTCGGCCGAGTGCACGCTGATACATCTCTGTTGCATGTCCGATCTAGCCGGCCGAGCGGGGTCTCAATGCTCGGCCGAGTGACTCCTTCACTCGGCCGAGTGGCATGCTGAAAATGCCCAATCTCCATCTTTTCGCTTCCTCGTCGCTCCTACGACGTTCTTTCTTTTTCCGCCCGTCTTCCATTGCAGAATAACCCTCAAAAGGGCCATGGTTGACACTCCGGAGTGGGTGCAAATCCTTTAAGCTCATTTTTGCTCCCGATCGCTCCATATTTCCTGAAATCCGACAAAACCAAGAAATAGTGAAAAGCATCGCAATATTGTCGAATAATCTTGAAAAACGCAATATGAGCAATCGAAATGGCGTGAAAACATGCGGAAAAAAGGTGTAAAATATGGACCGATCAAAATCCCCCAAGCTTACCTCTTACTCGTCCTCGAGGAAGATAAGTAGAGAGATGAACTCGGGAGATGAAAATAAAGAAAATGAAGCGAAAGAAAAAGAAAGAACATGAGGTGGAAGTGGTTGCTAGATTATTCTCTCAGATCTCAAGCCATAAGCTACACATCACGATAACTTGGAAAGTACGAATCACATGCTATAAGGATTTCAAATCTTACTTAGACATGGTATTTGCAAGCTTTTAAGAGCAATAAGAGGGACTCTCTAAATTCATACAATCAATTCATATCCACATCACGCATTTCATAGAATTTAATATACAAATGTTGGCGATGCACTTTTCAATCAAAACTTATAAATGAAGCATATAAGATACACACCAAGCATGCAATAGAGAATAGAATAAAAGTCATGGCATTCACATATTTATTTCAAATCATGAAAAATCTCCATATCTAATATATTTTGCAAAGTCTAAGCATTATCGAATATTCCCATTCATGCACGTCTCCACTCTAATGTCATACTCACTCATATGGTCAAATGAATTCACCCCCCCAAGCTTAGCTTGAGGCGTCGCATCCAAAGGAATATAATAGTGAAAAATGGGATTTTTGCCTTGGTTTTCCCAAGTATTTTGTGGCTCCAATAATGAGATAGAGAAATATCTTTCTTTTTCTTTTTGAACATTTTGCTTCTCATTTTTTCTTTTTGGATTTTTGTAGGAGCTATATGATTTGTATTTTTGGATTTTGGCTCCTTTTTGGCTTTTTGGACTTTTTTGGAGCTAACTTTTTCTTTTGTGTGGATTTTTGGGAAATAGATGCGATATAAGTAGCTTTAGGAGGTGAGCTCAAGTGACATGTAGAGAATAAAAAGATATATGTGGAGAAAGAAATAATGTAACACTCGGTTCACTCTAAGATGTGCACGAACGGTTCAATAAAATAATACTTCAACTAAAACTCATATGTAAGCATGGATATTCTCAATCATCTCAATAAAAAGTGAAGTCAAGCGGTAAAGAGTACTTTCATATCAAGCATGCAACAGACGGTGAATAAGATAATAGGGCAGATGCTTCCGTTATACAATTGATGCGTGAATCTTGGAGCACTTCCAACAAAAGCATACCAAACACTAATCCATACATTCAGCTTCAATTAATATCATGCATTCATATAGA
The DNA here is from genome assembly GCA_030789695.1 of Scilla litardierei. Classification (NCBI taxonomy): domain Eukaryota; kingdom Viridiplantae; phylum Streptophyta; class Magnoliopsida; order Asparagales; family Asparagaceae; genus Scilla; species Scilla litardierei. The sequence goes on from CM061131.1 coordinate 66,202,741, forward strand.
GGAATCATCAAAAGAATATATAAGCAAGCACATGGATAGTAGGACTATGAAATACGCTAAGTAGCATGGCAAGGAATAATAAGCATCGTGATGGTTGCTAAAGCAATAAGAGACATCATCATAAGGAACGCATCTAGCAAAAGAAGAGAAAGGAAAATAAAGAAATAAGAAAAAATAAAAGAGGGGAAAGAAAAGAGAAACAAGCACACAATATGATGCATGAACACACATAAAAGGAAAATAAGATGGAAAAAATCAAAAAGATGATGCAAAAATTTTGAAAAATTCTAAAAACCCTAAAATAAAGTAAAAATGCAACTAATGCATCTAAATGGCATGGAAATGCACTCCCCCAAGCTTAAACTTCACATTGTCCTCAATGTGATCATAATGAAAGAATATGAGGAACAACGAAAATAATAAGGGGGTGAATGACAAATGATGAAATGAATGACATGAAATCCTAATGCAACTACATGCACATACAATGATGCATGAGAGCGCCTTCCCCCAAGCTTATACCAAACAAACCTATTCAAATGACTTGACCAAAAATGTCATGGCTTTGAAAAGCGTGATCAAGTCAAATGAATAAGAAAGTGAGTATTCACTTGAAAGAAATGCTCGATGGTGGTGAGCAAAAGGATGTGACACATAAAAATATGAAGAGGGCAATAAATATATATAATGGGTTTGGGGTGTAAATGATTATTGTTGCCGTCATATGAGGTGATATTTATTCAAGCAAATCTATACGGTCCTCTCGCTATCGAGAGGACCGTATATATAATGGGCAAGAAAGTGAGTATTCACTTGAAAGAAATGCTCGATGGTGGTGAGCAAAAGGATGTGACACATAAAAATATGAAGAGGGCAATAAATATATATAATGGGTTTGGGGTGTAAATGATTATTGTTGCCGTCATATGAGGTGATATTTATTCAAGCAAATCTATACGGTCCTCTCGCTATCGAGAGGATTCGTGTTTATTGAAAGCATAAAAATTTCTACACTACTGGATTGATATCACCTATAGCAAAAGGCGGATCCAGTATCTTTGTCGGTGCAGGCAACTGCTCCAACTGCTCTTTCTGTGGCTCCGCCAGGTGCATGCGTCCACAAACACCAACGAACTCCAGCAATGCATCCTCCAGCATTCCCACAAGGACTCCACCTGTACCCTGCAGAAAATAGGATGCATCAGTTCGCCGCAAAAAATTCACCCTCATAATAAAAGTATGCCAAAGAGAATCGTCTATAGAAATGTATGGAATAAATAATGGTGGACGATACTTCCCTGGAAATAATCCAATATCCTCACGTGCCGTGATAGCTGTCTCTATGGTGTCTTCTCTATGCTGCTCAGGTAAATCTAGATCATAGGTGTGGACCTCATCAAGATGCTCCTCATCATCGTCAGACTCATCCCAGTGCACCCCTTGATCATATTCATATGTGTCCATGGGTGCTAACTCCTCGCTCTCCTCCTCATATACGTCCCATCGTACCTCTTGATCGTATGTACATGAATCCTGCAAAAGGCACGATGAATCATAAAAAACATCATACACTGGAGGGAAATCAAAGATAAAGGGCGAGGGAGTAAAGAGATCTCCCTGAAGGGGGGCCAAAAGCTCTGTGGGGTAGTCCTCTGCGTCAGTGGGAGGATGAGGTGGCTGCGGAAGCTCTAATGGAGGATGATAGTGCTCGGGATCCTCATGAATGGCTGTGTCCTCGTCCCGATGCATGACCTCCTCGGTGATAAGCTCTGGCTCTGTGTGTAAGGCCTCCTCAAAAGCATGCTCTGGCTCGATAGTGTGCTCATTTGCCTTCTCATCAACTATCAATGTGGGCTCTCTCTGGAATGGTGATGTTGGCTGCTCAAGTGTGTCAGCTTGTGGGTATGTATCATGTGGAGGGGAATGCCTGCAAGCAATCCGAAAATATAGTCTATCCCCCTCAAGACTGACATGGATGTCCTCCTCAATTGTTCCTGCATCTGAAACACGGTTCAAAACAAAATCTGCAAAAACTTGATCGAGCCCGGATATACACCCGAAGAACGGTTGTAGTTTTACAGCAAGCGCACGGTATAGCAGCGAGCGGGTTATCGAACACAGGGAGGACGAATGACCGTGCTTGTTCCAATCAACCTGGCTATTTAAGAAGAGAGAAATTTGCCTTTGGCGATCCTGTCACAATCGTCAGACAAAGTACGGAAATATCAAATCAAATAAAGAACGTCTAGGGAATGGGGAATTCCCGCTACTCACCGTATTTCGTCAATATGGTTCATCGGTATCAAAATTGCTAGAATAAGATTTTGGATGAACTAGTTGCAACTGAATGTAGAACCAAGCTCACGCTCTCGCGCTGTTGCCGGTCTATAGCTATCCTAGGTTTGGGTCCAATCTCTTGCAAACCCTAGCCTAGGGAAGCTAGCATTAGGATCAACATCATCGTTCAATCGCGCACCGAGCCCAATCTCTTGCAAACTCAGCCCGCGACCTAGGTTGGGATAGTTCCTACCCGTTCAATCTCTTGCAAACGGGTATCGGCACGGAATTGCAACCGGAAACCCTAGTATCGGTCCAATCTCTTGCAAACCGATACTTCGGAAATTCGATTCCAACCCAATTCGGATTTCTAGGGTTTCCTATCGAATTGGGATCCAATCTCTTGCAAATCCCAATCGGCATGAACTCCTAGTTATCCGTAGTAAATCGATCCCAAACTAATCCCTAACAATGATTCTAGCAAAATTTCTACCAATTCATCACAAATATGAAATTGGGCTTGTAGGGTTCATCCCCACGCCCCAAGACGTGGAGACTACTCGCAATTCATAGCACAAACACAAGAATAATCAATGAAATAAACAATAGAATTCATCACAATATTGAGATAAGCAATAAAAATAGAATTTTTAGAGAAGAGAGATGCAAACCAATGGAGTTCTTCAATTAATCCAACAAAAATCCACTTTTCTCTCCTCTCCAATCACAAGAATAAAGCTAAAAAGTAAACCTAAAAAGCTGCAAAAAATCTAAGAAAAAGCTCTCTAAAACTAGGGTAAAAACAGGGGTTAAATACCTCCCAAAATCGTCCAAAAACTGTGACCAAAATACCCCTGCGCAGCCTGAAATCCGCAATTTTCGCTACAGGCAGCGCGTCGCACTCGACCGAGTGACAAAAGTCGCTCGGCCGAGTGAGAAACCCTGTAATTTTCCAGTAAGTCTTGATCTTCAGGGGTCTTCACTTCGGGGGCGGCTCGGCCGAGTGAGTTGTCGTCACTCGGCCGATGGCTTCTTGGTACTCGGGCGGTCGGGATTATCCACTCGGCCGAGTGGGTCTTCTGAAGCTCAGGCAGCCGAAAAACAGTAAGTTGGCGATTTTTGAATGGCTTCGTCTGGGCGCCACTCGGGCGGACGGGATCTCGTCACTCGGCCGATGTGGTCTCCGTCACTCGGCCGAGTGCACGTATGAAACGTATCCGATCTGGTCGACCGAGCGGTGTCTCGCTGGTCGGCCGTGTGACTCCTTCACTCGGCTGAGTGGGACACTAAGAATGCCCAAACAGTTTGTTTTGGCCTCCTCGTCGCTCCTGTGACGTTCTTTCTTCGTCCGCTCCTCTCCAACAGCAAAATACCCCTCGGGGAGGTCGTCGGTGACCCTCCGGAGTAAGCGCATCTCGAGATCACTCCAAATCGCTCCAAATCACCTGAAATGCGACAGAAACAACAAATCGTGAAAAGCATCGCAATATCGTCGATGTATCGTGAAAAACATGATTTGGGCGATCCAAATGGCATGCAAACATGCGGGAAAAAAGTGTAAAATAAGGAGTGATCAAAATCCCCCAAGCTTACCTCTTACTCGTCCTCGAGGAAGATAAGTAAAAGGCGAACCCGGTGGATTCGGAAAACGAAAACGGCGAAAAAATGAAAAATGAAAAACGACGAAGAAAGAAAAACGAAATAAAAAAGAAAGAAAGAAGCGAAGAGGTAAGCTGCTAGATCATTTCCTCAGGACGTGAGTTCCGCTTACTCATATAGCATGCACTGAATGAAAAATACATGTCAAAGAGTTTTATTTTGATATCACAGTATAATAGTGCAAATAGAAATAGAAAACCCACGAACAACGATATAATCATGAAAAATGGAATAATTTTAGAATTAACATTGTCTGAATCATTTAAAGCGGTATACAAATCACAGATCACACACTTTTCAATTGAATGCTTTCTATGAGGAGTATAAGAGTATCACACAATAGAATAGAGAGAATAGAAAAGTATGGATTTCATGATACGAATGCTAGGCTTAGATTTCTGGATTTAGTAAAGCTAGAAACAATCTCACCGAGTATAGAATATTATTTAGCCTAGGTTGCCGTGCAACGTCAAGTAGTCACTCTCTCACACATCAATGGATTCTCTCCCCCAAGCTTATCTATAAGCATGGTGGCATAAAAAATATTCACATCCCCATTTTTGTAAAGCTCCAAAAGCAATAAGAATGAACACGAAAAGAGAGAAGAAAGAAAGAAAGTGAGATGGGATCTTTTATTGAGGATTTTTCCTCTCTTTTTTTTTCTTCTTCTTTTTTTTGATATAGCATATATACACAACGATCCCAACTCAAAGAGAGACAATGATATACAAGAATATTTTCTCTCTCTCTTTTTTTTGAATAAGAAATTTGGAGCTAGGAATTAATAGCGGGGGAAATGCCATATAATAGAATCGCTAAGGGGAGATTCACCAATGATTTTAAAAGTAGAGAAATGATGTTCAAGATTTGTGGAGAAAGAAGTAAATATATCTCTCGGTTCACTCTATAAGACATGCACGACAACTTCAGCAGGGTAATCTAATCTACTCAGTTTCGATCACAAAAAAGCTAACTAATCCAGACTTATCATAGCTAACATCATTCAATCATCCTGAAGTGAAATGTACAATTCATGCATATAGAAGTGATATAGGAAAAGAAATCGGTACTCCAGATATAGGCATTCAATGTGTGAATCTTGGTGTGTTTTCTGTGATAGCATACATATGAATATTCAGACTCAGTTAATAATAAAATTTCATCCATTTTCATGTGGAAAAAGTGTGGGTTACTATCTCTAAATGCAAGGCAAGTCATAGCATATAATATCAGAAATAAAGTCTAAGACATGACAAATATAGCATGCAAATAGAGTAATCTAACTCCACGTCATCATCATCACAGAAAAGTCATCTCTAGCATGAGATGAAAAAGAAAGAAATAAAGATAAAGTGAAAATAGAACTAATTACAATGCGACACACAGAAAAATAAGAAAAACGTGATGCATGGTAAAATAAAAGAAAAAATGATGAAAATAAGTGCAAAAGCGGAAAATGGTGTGAAAAACTAAAAACAAAGGTGGCAAATCAAAAAAGAACGTGAGAACTCACTCCCCCAAGCTAAATGGCACAGTGTCCTCAATGTGCAGAGTGTGGCACACTGAGAGACAAGTAATGAGAGGGGAAAGAGAGGGTGCATGCATGATGGAAGGTAAAAAAGAGAAAAAGGAAAAATAAAGAAACGAAAAATATGATGCGGACATGATGCATGCAGATATAGGAGTGATACAGATATATAGGTGTGGCACCAAAAACTCTCCCTCTCTCCCAAAAAAGATATATAAAGATACGATCAGAATGAGAATCCCAAAATAAGTGAGGGGAGGGGGGGTGGACAAAAATGCAACAGGACCCAGCAGAAACGGGCAGCACAACGACAAAAATAATCGACGGCATCAAGAGTGCCTAAGAAGGTGGTGCTGCGCCGTCTCCGTCCTGAGGCGGAAGTGGTGGTGGCTGGGCAGGAAGCTGAGCGGGTGTGGGTGTGGAAGTGGTAGCAGGCGGAGTGCGTGTGGAAGTGTGGGTGGGAACCTGCTGGGTGGGCGGGGGTACGCGTGGGAGACGCTCCAGGACCTGGGTAAGACAGTAGTGAATCTGCGGGAGCAGGTCGAAGCGGTGAGCCATATCGGTGACGGTGGCGGACAGGGTCCGAAGGTCGCCTCTGAGGCCACTCACCGCCCCCTCGAGAGCACGAATGCTCTGAAGTACAGTGTCAGGGGGAGGTGGTGCAGAGGGACACACCGGTCTGGGCTGTGCAGGGCGGGGCTGGTGTACTCTGGTGGCGTAGGTGACGGGCTCAGCGGGTAGGGGAACAAAAGGGGCTGCGCTCGCAAGTGGGTGCCTGGCCTCAGTGCGAGGCTGGGCAGGAAGGTGAGAAGTGGAGGCAGCAGCAACGAAAGAAGAATACAAAAGTGGCAGCGAGGCGGCCGGAGAGGTCGGTGGCACAGAAGTGTGGACAGACGCCACGACACTCTCGGAAAATACAGCAGCAGTGGAGACAGAGGGCTCTCCGCACTCAACTACGGACGGCGGGCGCTCGGGTGGGGCAGAAGAAACGGGCTCGGCAGACAGAGGGCCAGTGGTGGTGGTGACAGGCGTGGAAGCAGTGGAAGTGGGCTCAGCTAAGGTACTCCTGACACCGACAGAGGTGTGGACAGGGGTGTCAGGAGCATCGAAAACATCGGGGATAGGCTGAGGGGCCACGGGGTCAACAGGGGCAGCAGGCTCGGCAGGGGCAACAGGGTCTGCGGGGGCAGCGTGGGCAGCGTGGGCCTGCTCGGCCTCCTCGGCCTCGAGCACGTAAGCAGCTGGGATGAGAACATCCATCGCAGGGAGCCAGTCCACATGGGCTGGTGCAAGCTGAGTCCGAGCTGGGCTCGGAAGAATCATGTAATCGGCACCGTAAGGGCCGTGCAACCAGACCCAGTGTCGATCACCGTGCGGACGAAGCATCTTCATCCGGGCCATAACATCAATCGACAGAGAATTGGGGCCCGGTGCTCATCGCAGGTCGTCAGGGAAGTCCTCGCCGGTCATAAGGGCAAGCAAGGTGATCAGGCCGCCGCAGCATATCGGTGGCGTGCGCCCACCGATACAATGATGCGGTCCAAAAACCAAGCCACGACATCAATCACGACGACGGGGACCAACTCATCGCCATCCCTAGATAGAGCTCTGGGCCGTGTCATCGCGTAGAGCATGTAGAGCTCTGGCGGGGACATCGTGCCCGGCTCATATCTGGCCAAAAAGGTCATCGCCATAAGGCGCTGAGCTATACGTAGGCAGGGATGGACAATGGCCGAGGCCTTGGCCCTACTAGGGTCAAAGGCAGCGTGAAGACCCGTAATCCGGGCCCAGAAGGCACCGGCGTCGAAAGAAGGCGGGGGGATATGGGTGGGTGCGTAACCTCGATCGGCCCCGGGGACATCGGGCCACGAGAAAAATGCTCTCATTATACCGAGAGTGACCTGGCACTCCCGGTCCATGAACCGAAACGAGCAACCCTCGTCGGTCCGGGCGATCGAACTAAGTACCTCAAGTGTCGGACAGACAAACATGTCCGTCGACACCTGAAAGAAATCTCGCCAGCCCACGTTTTCGTACAACGTGAGCATCCCCTCTAGTACCCCCAGGCGTCCTAGGTCGGCAAGGTGTGCAAACCTGGAGGGTACGATCGAGCGCTGGGAAATACGCTCGAAAGCGACGCGGTGTACGTCGTTCCGGAACGTGATCCCCAGCGGCCCGATAAGTGGAGCCGGAGGTGGTGGCTGTGGAGCGGCAGGGAGCGGCTGTGCGGGGTGTGCGGGCTGTGCGGGCTCTGCAGGCTGTGCGGGGTGTGCGGGGCCTGCAGGCTGTGTTGGGTGGACGGTGTGTGTGGGAGAAGGCGGAGGAGAGTCCTCCAACTCGTGGGAGGGGCCGGCATCATCCGACCGCTTCCGCTTGGCGGAAGCTCTCTTCGACCGCGGCCGTGTCCGGGGCGGCATATCGGCCCCGAGCGTGCGCCGAAAAACGTGAAAAGTGCGGCGTGTGCAAAATAAAGGAAAGAGTATACCCCGACACGCCGCGAGTGCTAAGCAATGGAAGCGTGCGAAGACAGCGCCTCCGCGAAGCCCAAATCAGTCCCGAGAAGCTCCCCTGGGCTCCCCTAAGCTCCCAAAAACAACCTGCGCATGAAATGGAGATATCAGCGGGTAATATTCAAAACGTATGGAGCATTAGGGCTATAATAGATAGATATAGAAATTAATTTGGGTTTGGGGTTTGTTTAGCGCATGGATCCTTGGAAAATACACAAAAAGAGGAGAAAAAGGCGAAATAGGCGATACCAGAGGTGGCCGGAGTGGTGGCCGCCGGCGGCGACTCGGGCGAGGCGCGGCGGGGGCTCGGCCGGCGGTGGCTGGCCGAGCGACGGCGCGGCGGTCGGTGGTCGGGCGAGTGGGTGCGCGAGCGAGGGGAACGGGCGAGGGAGCTGAGGGGTCGCGGGCGGTTTTGATTTTTTTTGTTTCGAAAAAACGTGCCCCCCTCGGCCCTTTATATAGCAAAAGTTACGACTCGGCCGAGTGACTGGGTCACTCGGCCGAGTGAGATCAATGGAAAATTCCTCCCCGCTTACGCTTCGGCCGAGTGGCCTTGCCAGCCGCGACCGAGTGGAGTAAGTCCATTCGGTCGAGTGGCTCAAGCTACTCGGCAAGACTCGCCCTAGGAGCGTATCCGTTTTGCTCGGCCGAGTGAATATATATACTCAGCCGAGTAGCAGTTATACTGAAATCAGGAAATTAAACAGAGAGTTGGGTACAGCAGACTTCCCTCGTTCGTGAGCGGCTCGGCCGGACGAACTTCTGTACTCGGCCGAGTGACTAGTATACTCGGCCGAGTGATCCTTGTGTTCTGCTGTTTGTCTTCGTTTGGGCTCTAAACTCCGTCTTTCTTCCTCCAGTCGATTTCATCTTCCTCTTAAGCATCGAGTGCCTTCCTGGGGTGCTCCTTATCACCTCGTTCATTCTCCTCATGATGGATTTACCTATCTCCTCTCCTGTCAAGAAAAATAGGACCCGTTATCATAAAATTTTTGGGCGAACGACTCAAAACACTAAAAATTTCTAAAACAAAAATAAAGAAAAAGTAGAAATAAAGTAATAACCGTCGGGTTGCCTCCCGACAAGCGCTCGTTTAAGGTCGTGAGCTCGACCCCCTATGATTTTCAATTAATGCGGGATGTTTGGTGCATACGAGATGCACCCATCAAACTTTCTGGGGAGAACGCTTGGATTCGGAAGTTGCGGCGGCGTGTTCTCCCTCGGTGGTCTCCCGTCTCGAATAGTGTTGGGGGGAGGCTCCCCTAAGCTAGCGTTTGCTCCGGTCAACGGCTTCACCGGTGACACCAATTTCCGTATCGGCGGAGCTTTCTTCGGAGACTTCAATTTCGAGAGCTTGCAGAGCTCTCGAATCCTTACGACATCAGCGTCGCCTTCATCACTTTCAGCGGAGAGGTCGGGGGAATCATCTATCTTCTCATCTCGGCCTAAATTCGGGCCTTCCTCGAAATCCTCATCGAAAAGAGCTCTAATCGAGTGGGGGATCGCTTCTTCAATTACCTCATCAAGGAGGTCCATGTAGTCAAGCTCCTCGTGGTAAGGCATGTGTTTCATAGCCTTAGGAATGTGAAGCTCCACCTCGATGTTGCTGACGTTTAAAGTTAGGGTACCTTCTCGTACGTCGACAATCACACCGGCGGTGGCGAGGAACGGGCGTCCAAGTATCAATGACGTATCTCCCTCCTCCTTAACGTCCATGATCACGAAGTCACATGGCAAGCATATTCCCCCCGGGACTTGTAGCGGGATGTCTTCGGCGATCCCTACCGGCCTCGTTATCCGCCCATCGGCCAATTGTATCCGCATGTCGGTAGGTTTCAACTTCGTCCCGGTGTTTAGCCTTAAGAACATGGAGAGAGGCATGAGGCTCACACTAGCCCCTAAATCTACCAATGCCTTTTGAAGAGGGACGCCGCCCAAGGTGCAAGGAATCCGAAAACTCCCCGGGTCTTTAAATTTGGCCGGCTCCTTCTCTCTCTTGGTGAACCAAGAGCCCTCCTCGGCTAGCATAATCTTCTCCTTCCTCTTTCTCCCCGAAATCAAATCCTTTAAGAATTTAGCATATGTGGGGATCTCCACGATGGCGTCGAGGAAGGGAATGTTGAGGCTAACCCCTCTCAGATACTCGAGAAACTTTGCTAGCCTTTTCTCCATTTTTGCTCTAGCAAGCCTTTGGGGGAATGGGACCGGTGGCATGAAGCGCCTTTCCTCAATCAATTGCTCCGCTCTTGATTTCTCCTTTTCTTGTGGCTCTTTCTCCTTCTCAACCTCAACTATCGGCTCAATTGGCTCCAAACTTTCCTCCACGGGCTCCTCGGTAGGAATCATGGCGGGGGTGGTATCCTTACCGCCTCTAGTAGTAACGACAACTACGACATTGATGTGGCCGGTGTTGCCCCGTGGGTTTTGCTCGGGTTGCGCCGGCAATTGTTGAGTATTCCGATTGAGCAACGCCAATTGCTCTGAGATTTGAGCTACAACGGTTGTAAGGGATTCTTGCCCCGCCTTCAAGGTAGCATTGACCTTCTTTTGCTCGGCCATAAACGCCTCCACTCTAGATTCGAAGTCGGATTGTTGTTGAGCTTGTGGAGGGTTTTGATTTTGATTCCTCCACCCTTGATTGTATCCGGGCGGCCTATATGGTGGAACTTGTTGCTTCGGTTGAAAATTTTGTTGTGGAGGCCCCCTCGGCGGATAGTGTTGTTGTTGGGGTGGTGGTGGTGGTCGAGCTTGTTGAGGTGGTTGTTGTGGCGGGTTCAAAGCTCCTTCATTGTTGGCGTAAGAGAAGCCGGGATGATTTCTTGCGGCCGGATTGGCCCAATACCCTTGGTTCCCCGCGACATATTGTACTTGCTCCAAGGATCCTTCTCCTTGCTCTCCTCCCACATAAATGGCTTGAGATTGGTCTTGCCAATCACACATTTGGTTCGTTGGAGCGGAGGTGGAAGGGGTTCCTTGGGGCTCCGTGATAAACTTCTCCAGTCTCTCCACCACCTTGTGGAGAGAATCAAACTTGCTTGTAAGCTCCGCTACGGCCTTCGCTTCGTAGATACTAGTTGGCTTCAAGGAGGACGTAGAGTGTCCTCGCTCATCGCCCCATTGTTGATTGTTTGAGGCCATCTCCTCAATTAGGGCCGTAGCTTCTTCGGGAGTCTTAGATAAGATAGCACCATTCGCCGCGGCATCAATAATTTGTTTGGTCCCTGGTTGGAGACCGTTGTAGAAGCTATGAACTAGCTCCCAATCTTCAATGCTATGGTGCGGGCATTGATGCTGCAGATCCTTAAAACGCTCCCAAGCCTCATAGAGCGTCTCTTGGGGTCCTTGCTTGAAGGACATGAGAGCGCTCCTGATCTTCACCGTCTTGGAGGGCGGATAGAACTTGTCAATGAATGCACTCGCCAACTCGTCCCAAGTGGTGAAGACCCCCTCAGCCTGCGTCCTCAGCCAATAGAGTGCCTTTTCTTTTAGCGTGAAGGGGAAGAGACGCAGTCTGATGGCATCGATGGAAACCCCCGACATCTGAAATGTGGCGCACTTCGACAAGAATAACTGGATGTGGTAGTGAGGATTTTCATGGGGATTCCCATGAAATGGATCCTGCTGCATCAGAACCACTAGTCCAGTCTTTAGCTCGAAGTTCTTGTCAGCCGACAACTCCGGCATGGCAATGGATGAGGTCGTAGAAGAGGTCTTAGGCGAAGCCTATCTCGAATAGAAATTATCCTCGCCATCCTTGCCGCTAATTGGTCCGCAGTTTCCGGGTTGGTCATAAACCTCCCTTCCCGATCTTGTCTCCTTTCCGCTCTAAGTCTCCGCGCGGTACGTTCGATCTCGGGATCAAATAATATAGCTTCATGGTCCGCCGTAGATATCGTGTACATGCACAGGGAAAACAGAGTTTCAAAGAAATGATTAGTACCGTGGAAGGGTTAGGTAAAAATAAAGAAATAAAATAATAATAATAATAAAAAGAAATAGCTAGGTTGGTAAGATCAAACGCAATCGCCTCCCCGGCAACGGTGCCAAAAACTTGATCGAGCCCGGATATACACCAGAAGAACGGTTGTAGTTTTACCGCAAGCGCACGGTATAGCAGCGAGCGGGTTATCGAACACAGGGAGGACGAATGACCGTGCTTGTTCCAATCAACCTGGCTATTTAAGAAGAGAGGAATTTGCCTTTGGCGATCCTGTCACAATCGTCAGACAAAGTACGGAAATATCAAATCAAATAAAGAACGTCTAGGGAATGGGGAATTCCCGCTACTCACCGTATTTCGTCAATGTGGTTCATCGGTATCAAAATTGCTAGAATAAGATTTTGGATGAACTAGTTGCAACTGAATGTAGAACCAAGCTCACGCTCTCGCGCTGTTGCCGGTCTATAGCTATCCTAGGTTTGGGTCCAATCTCTTGCAAACCCTAGCCTAGGGAAGCTAGCATTAGGATCAACATCATCGTTCAATCGCGCACCGAGCCCAATCTCTTGCAAACTCGGCCCACGACCTAGGTTGGGATAGTTCCTACCCGTCCAATCTCTTGCAAACGGGTATCGGTACGGAATTGCAACCGGAAACCCTAGTATCGGTCCAATCTCTTGCAAACCGATACTTCGGAAATTCGATTCCAACCCAATTCGGATTTCTAGGGTTTCCTATCGAATTGGGATCCAATCTCTTGCAAATCCCAATCGGCATGAACTCCTAGTTATCCGTAGTAAATCGATCCCAAACTAATCCCTAACAATGATTCTAGCAAAATTTCTACCAATTCATCACAAATATGAAATTGGGCTTGTAGGGTTCATCCCCATGCCCCAAGACGTGGAGACTACTCGCAATTCATAGCACAAACACAAGAATAATTAATGAAATAAACAATAGAATTCATCACAATATTGAGATAAGCAATAAAAATAGAATTTTTAGAGAAGAGAGAGGCAAACCAATGGAGTTCTTCAATTAATCCAACAAAAATCCACTTTTTGTCTCCTCTCCAATCACAAGAATAAAGCTAAAAAGTAAACCTAAAAAGCTGCAAAAAATCTAAGAAAAAGCTCTCTAAAACTAGGGTAAAAACAGGGGTTAAATACCTCCCAAAATCGTCCAAAAACTGTGACCAAAATACCCCTGCGCAGCCTGAAATCCGCAATTTTCGCTACAGGCAGCGCGTCGCACTCGACCGAGTGACAAAAGTCGCTCGGCCGAGTGAGAAACCCTGTAATTTTCCAGTAAGTCTTGATCTTCAGGGGTCTTCACTTCGGGGGCGGCTCGGCCGAGTGAGTTGTCGTCACTCGGCCGATGGCTTCTTGGTACTCGGGCGGTCGGGATTATCCACTCGGCCGAGTGGGTCTTCTGAAGCTCAGGCAGCCGAAAAACAGTAAGTTGGCGATTTTTGAATGGCTTCGTCTGGGCGCCACTCGGGCGGACGGGATCTCGTCACTCGGCCGATGTGGTCTCCGTCACTCGGCCGAGTGCACGTATGAAACGTATCCGATCTGGTCGACCGAGCGGTGTCTCGCTGGTCGGCCGTGTGACTCCTTCACTCGGCCGAGTGGGACACTAAGAATGCCCAAACAGTTTGTTTTGGCCTCCTCGTCGCTCCTGTGACGTTCTTTCTTCGTCCGCTCCTCTCCAACAGCAAAATACCCCTCGGGGAGGTCGTCGGTGACCCTCCGGAGTAAGCGCATCTCGAGATCACTCCAAATCGCTCCAAATCACCTGAAATGCGACAGAAACAACAAATCGTGAAAAGCATCGCAATATCGTCGATATATCATGAAAAACATGATTTGGGCGATCCAAATGGCATGCAAACATGCGGGAAAAAAGTGTAAAATAAGGAGTGATCACTTTTCATGTATCTGGATTTAATATAATATAATATATGTTATGGTGGATTTTCTCATCATGTGTGGTTTTCGTCTCCACAGCTTTCATTTTCGATCGATTCGTCGTATTTTCTCGTTTCTTCCTTAGGATCGTCGATTTTCGAAGTATGTCATTCGTGACGGACTTCATAACGGTCATATCTTACTGTTAGATTAAGCCTAGGAGTCTTAGGAATCAATCCCGGGGCCCCGCGCTCCGTATCGGAACTTTTGGTGCTTATTAGCCGGTATAAGAAGGGGCACCGACCGACTAGATGACGATCCAGTCGGTCGGCAATCCTTCCTGGACCGACTAGTTGGCTTTCTAAATTTCTCAGAAGTTACTGTTTATCGTTAGTCGGTCTAAGAACGTTGGTTGACCGACTAGGTTGCAAACTAGTCGGTCGGCAATGCTTCTTTAACCGACTAACACATCATCTAAATTTTAGTATCAGTACTGTTCATTCTTAGTCGGTCTAAGTTCATCTTTCGACCGACTAGTTGTTAAACTAGTCGGTTAAGTTTTGTACTCAGACCGACTAATTATTGGTTCTACTGTACAGTCGAGTTACTGTTTACTCTTAGTCGGTCTAAGAACGTTCATCGACCGACTAGATGCTAAACTAGTCGGTCAGTATTTGTTCATGGACCGACTAAATCTAAATCCTATTTTCGTTCAGAAGTTACTGTTTACACTTAGTCGGTCTGCGTTGGTCGACCGACCGACTAGTTGCCAAACTAGTCGGTCAGTGGTTGCTCTTTGACCGACTAATCTGTGTTAAAACCCTAATTTCTGGGCAGCCGCCAGCCCAACCTATTTATACCCCTCCCAAACGTTTTCTTCTTCCTCCACTCGACCCAAAACCCTAAAATCTCCCCCATTGAGCCCCCATCTTCCTCCAAGCCTTATTCCTTCATCCCAAGCCCTAGATTCATCATCTAAACCCTCCATCAACTCTTCCTACCTCTCATTTTCCCCAAATTTCCATTAAATCCCCAAAATCCCCCAAAAACCCTAATTCTCCAAACTCCTCCATTTGTTTCCAGATCTGGTCCTAGGGTTCTCCGGAGTGTTTCTTCCGCTTCCTCTCGGTAAGAAATCGATCCCTCGATGTTTTCATAACCTATTTGTATTTTTATGAAACCCTAATGAAATTTCATGTTGTTTGATGATTGTTTCCCCTTAACAGCGATTTCCCCCGTAGATTAGCATCCGCGAGACGAACCTTCGTGATCGTCATCCCCGGTGCTAGGCAAGTGAAACTTGCCACTTTGGGTTTAGGCCATGTTTTAGGCCATTTGCTTGTTGTAGGCGTAAAAGAGGCTAGGCGACGAAATGATACTCGCCTAGGCGCAAATTGGGGAACTAGCTTGACAACGAAGCTAGTTCCGACAAATATCATGTTGCACAATTACCATGTCATGTTTACTTTCCATTAACGGTACGCGAATTAATTGTCATGTCATTGCATTCTTTAAGTGCTTCTGTGATTGCGTAGCATCGCTACAATACTTGTGTTTCCTGGCTCGTGACCAGAAGCGAGCATAATGAGTTGCTAACCCCAACGCTCTATATTGAATTGAGAACTAAGAAACAAGCTCCCGTGCGGGGCAACCCTGGCTCACTTGCTGGGCTCAAGTGCAGGGACCCTGGCTTGTTTACGTGTGGGATGGGGTAAGGGTTAAGCGGCCATTCAACTGGGAGTCTGCCTGATCAGCAACTACAGTTGTAAGGCGTAAACTCTGGGTGGGGTAGTGTTTAGTGCCGATCAGTGTGAATGATGTACCATTCAGCTGAAGGGCGTAAACATCTACAAAACAACGTGAAACGTGAATAGTGAATTGATTGAGATTGTTAGTAGCTTGGCTACTCTTGTCTTGTCCCGATAAATGTTCTCTTGTACTTGTTGTTCACCATGTCTCATTTGTGCACTCATGTTATAACTGCCATGTCATGCATACTATAACTGCTAGGTTGCTAGTTGCCTTACTTTCAGTTTCCTTGCCCAAGTCTTTTAGACTTGCTGACATGTGCCCCTTTACTCTTTTGGGTGACACATGTTAGATCCTGAGCCTGAGTACCTTGTTGAGGACGAGGTGTTTGCTGACGCCGAGCCCGAGCTTGTGTTTGACGGGGAGTACGTGGACACTGGGGACCAGTCCTAGTGTCTTCGTTGTGTTTTACTTTTGTTTAGACAGTTGTTTGTTATCGGTGCGTAGCACCTATACTTGTTATGTCGTTGCTTTTGTTGGCCTTGTTCTGGGCCTTTAGACTCTTTCTTTTAGCCTGGTGGCTTTTCTGGATGTTGGACTTATTTTCATGTTGGACAATTTATGAGATGTGAGATTTTATTTCAGTCTCTCATTGTGTTATTATTGTTGTTCCGTTGTGGTTACAGGGACCTGCTTATGTTTTATTGACGCTTATCGGGTTTGGGGCTTCACGGCTCCACTCTCGTGCGGACCTTCTCACGTCTCGCCTCCATTTTAGGGAAGCGGGTCGTGACAATCTGGAGGAGCATTACCAAAGCTTGGAGCTTGATGAAGGAAAGCTCATCAAGGAGTGCCCAATCTTGGAGATGATGGGGAGCATCAAGGTATCGTGAGCTTGAAGACTTAGACTCTAGGAGATGTGTAACGACCCGGTCTCCGGGATACCTGATAAGTACAAATCCGTATCATGTATTCCCGAAGAGGCGAGTGTTACGTAGAAAGAAAGAAAAGAAGAGAGTAGGAAGAACACCGCAGGTACTACGCACATGCTGGGAAGTACAAGTAAAACTCCATCACAGATAAAAACACTGAGAAAATAACAAAAGTACAATATTCCATTTTATTGATACATTGATACATCTTATACATACACCAACATCTTCATATATGTATCAAATACACAACTCTAGTACACCTAGGGCATGCCCACTCATGCTTGAAAGGAAAACAAATATCCGCACATGGATTTTCACAATCAACATGTACAAATACATCACATATTACCAATACATCCGGTATACCGTATCTATATATCGCCTAGAGCTCAATCAACTATATCGGTCCATGATACACACTATAAATATATATACATACTTACTACTTACATCTCAATCAATACAATCACTTTATTGCACCTACATCTGATAGTGCAACCACATACTAACACATACTTATAATATCACATACTAACGTGTAGTCACACATGTAGCTAAGGTAGTAGCATATACATGTATGTATAGCTACAGATACGCACATAAGTATAGCACACATATACATTCGACAACGGACATACAATACTTGTATATTCATACAAACACATAACCGCATACACATATAATTATTTCATGTATACCAGCATACACTCTTATACATCCACATGTACATCCACCCAGACGTACAAGCAACATCCATATACCAACACATACATCACTAATTTATTTATACACTAATATTTATACACACAAATACTCCATATATATAAACATCCCCTCAGATATCCATATACAAATTATCTCCTTACATCCCTTAAATATATAATTCAGTATTTATACCTACAACTATACATAAAATCATATAGTCATCCACATACACTCAGATGTAGATAAAACATGTATTAGCACATATTTATATACGACACACAATACTTCATTACACAGATAGTATGCCTCACACTTAGATTTACACATCATATATTATCTACTTCTTAATTCATTTAAATAACATTTCTATACATACACCTCATAGTTCGTCCATATACGAACACGTATACTATGAGTTATAAGAATACACACAAGTAGTCATACAAGTATCTATAATGCTGCTTACTTACAGATATATCTATAGATACACGCCTATATGAATACATGCCAATATGCACACAATACTAATATATCCATGCAAACATGTACCCATCCATACATATATGTATACATACAAATAACTACCCATGTTTACCCTCAAGAATCTCTGTGCCTCAGTTCTCCTAATACCAGGAACTTACCCTAAGGCCGATCACCTACCCACCTTAGGACACAACTACGCTTATGGAGCATTACCCGCACTATCCTTACACACGCCGCAGTGCGGAGACCTGCATGGGCCACCAAAGAAAAACAAAAAAAACAAGAAAATCTCATATTCTCTCACTCTCCCTCTCCTTCCCAATTCTGGCCAAAATTTTGTCTCCCCCTCTTTCACTCATTTGCTTCATTTTTCTCTCTACCAAGAACTCTTCCAAGCACCCCTCTCTTTCCTCATCATTCCTCCATCAAAATTCACCTCAAAAATTGTCACGCCCCGCTTCCCTAAAATGGAGGCGAGACGTGAGAAGGTCTGCACGAGAGTGGAGCTGTGAAGCCCCAAACCCGATAAGCGTCAATTTAGTATAAGCAGGTCCCTGTAATCGCAAAAGAAACAACAACAATAATAATAAAGAGACGGATATAAATTTCCAATCCCAAAGTTCGTCCACAAAATATTCAACATCACAGAAAAGCCACCAGGCTAACAGAAAAGAGTCTAAGGCCCAGAACAAGGCCAACAAAAATAACACAACATAACAGAGTATCAAACTAGGTGCCACGCACCGACAATTAAGCAGCCTAACAAAAGAAGCTAAACGAAGACACTAAGACTGATCCCCAGTATCAACGTAGTCCTCGATCAACGCGGGCCCTGACTCAGCGTCAGCGAACACCACGTCCTCAGCAAGTAACTCAGGCTCGGGCTCTAACATGTGACACCCAAAAGAGAGAGGGACACATGTCAGCAAGTCGAAAGACTTGTGCAAGGAAACGGAAATAAAGGTGAACTAGCAACCTAGCAGTTATAGTATGATGCATGGCAGGGCAAGTATAGTATGGAAGTGACAAGTAAAGTACAAGTAGCAAGTAACAAGTATGTCATGGATAACAAGTTTTACAAGTAAAACACGGACAAGTACAAGTGGTAAGTGTGACAAGTATTGTCAAGTAACAAGTACAAGTACAAGGGATCACTCAACGAGTGCCCTTTGCCCGCAGGCTGGGTTCAAGTTATCAAGTACAAGGGGTCACTCAACGAGTGCCCTATTGCCCGCAGGCTGTGTTGAGCTCGTCTTCTGGAGCACGAGCCAGAAAGTGCAAATGGCATAGGATTGTGCCCACGCAAGGTGGGTGCCTAGCCGGAACAATAGTACGAGTATGTAGCAAAGCTACGCAATCACGATGGGTATTCAAGCATGCAATGACATGAGCAGATAATACGCGTACCGTTAATTGTATTTAAACGTGACAGGCAAAATGCAATGACATGAGCAGTTAATACGCGTACCGTTAATTGTATTTAAACGTGACAGGCAAAATGCAATGACATGAGCAGTTAATACGCGTACCGTTAATTGTATTTAAACGTGACAGGCAAAATGCAATGACATGAGCAGTTAATACGCGTACCGTTAAGGGAAAGTAAACGTGACATACAAGCATGATGAGGGTGACGGACCAAGCTTCGTTGTCAAGCTAGGTCAACGGCGTCTAAACGGCTATCCTTTCACCGTCTAGTCTCTTTTACGCTAAAACAAGGTAAATGGCCTAAGACATGGCCCAAATCAATAGATGCAAGTTTCACTTGCCTGATACCGGGATTGACGGGCAATGAAGTTCGTCTCACAAGCTAACTACGGAATGATTCACTGTTATGGCAAAACAATTATTAGCACAATGATCCTAAATAGGTTTCTTATTAGAACCCTAATCATCTAACCATCCATTTTATTAGGGTTTCACAATGTCAATGTGGGTTATGCTAAAATTAAAGGAATCGAGTATTACCGCGTAGGGAACGGAAGAATAACGCCGAGCAATCACGGCGACGGAAGAAACGCTCCGGGGAACCTAGGGTTCAGATCTGGAAATGATTGGAGAAGTTTGGAGAAATAGGGTTTTGGGGGATTTTTGGGGGTTTGATGGAGATTTGGGGAAGATGAGAGGTGGAATGAGTGGAGGGAGGGTTTGGATGATGGAGGATGAGCTTGGATGAAGGAAATAGGGTTTGAGGGAGATGGGGGCTCAAAGGGGGAAGAAATTAGGGTTTTAGGTCGTGAGGGAGGAGAAGAAAACGTTTGGAGGGGTATTTATAGAGTTTGGTGGCGGCTAGGGCAAAACTAGGGTTTACAGCACTGCTTAGTCGGTCAAGGAACAACTGTTGACCGACTAGTTTGAGAACTAGTCGGTCGGTTGACCAACGCAGACCGACTAAGTGTAAACAGTAACTCCAGTCGAAAATCTGAACTAAGAGTTAGTCGGTCGAAGAACAACTACTGACCGACTAGTTTGACATCTAGTCGGTCGATGAGCGTTCTTAGACCGACTAAGGGTAAACAGTAACTAGTGTCAAAAATAGTTGATGAGTTAGTCGGTTAAAGAAGCATTGCCGACCGACTAGTTTGCAACCTAGTCGGTCAACCAACGTTCTTAGACCGACTAACGATAAACAGTAACTCCTGAATAATTTAGAAAGCCAACTAGTCGGTCCAAGAAGGATTGTCGACCGACTGGATCGTCATCTAGTCGGTCGGTGCCCCTTCTTATACCGGCTAATGAGCACAAAAAGTTTTGATATGGAGCGCGGGGCCCCGGGATCGATTCCTAAGACTCCTAGGCTTGATCTAATAGTAAGATACGACCGTTATGAAGTCCGTCACGAATGACATACTTCGAAATCGACAATCCTAAGGAAGAAACGAGAAAACACGACGAATCGATCGGAAATGAAAGCTACGGAGACGGAAACCACACATGAGGAGAAAATCCACCAAAACATATATTATATTATAATAAATCCAGATACATGAAAAGCAGTCGTTACATCCTCCCCAACTTAAGAAAAATTCCGTCCTCGGAATTTCCGAATACTCACGAGTCCGGAAACAAAAGTGGGAAACGCTCTCGCATCTCATCCTCATTCTCCCAAGTAGACTCTCCAGGTGAGCCGTGTCGCCACATCACCCTCACAAGGTCGACGATCTTATTTCGAAGTGACTTCTGACGCCTGTCCAGAATCTGCACGGGATGCTGGTCATACGTCATATCGGGGCGAACGGTAATCTCCGAAAAATCCACATCATGAGATGGATCTCTAATGTATCGACGAAGCTGCGACACATGGAAAACATTTTGAACTCCTTCCAAAGATGGCGGCAAGGCCAAGCGATAAGCTACCTCGCCAACCCTCTCCAAAATGTCAAACGGTCTAATGTATCGCGGGCTCAACTTCCCACGCTTCCCGAAACGAATCACACCACGATTCGGGGAAATATTCAAGAACACATGGTCGCCCGGCTGAAACTCCAAAGGACGACGTTTAGCATCCGCCCAATGCTTAAAACGGTCCTGAGCAATCCTCAACCTCTCCCGAATATTCCTGACGATATCCACGGCCTCCACGATCATCTCAGGTCCCAACAACTCCCGATCACCAACGTCATCCCAACTCAATGGCGATCGACATTTCCTCCCATAAAGAGCGGCGAAAGGCGCCATGCCAATACTCGCCTGGAAGCTGTTGTTGTAAGAGAACTCCACCAAATGCAGATGGTCCTCCCACGAACCCTTGAAATCCAACATGCACGCCCTCAGCATGTCTTCCAAAATCTGAATCGTCCTCTCGGACTGGCCATCCGTCTGCGGATGGTACGCCGTGCTGAAACTCAGACGCGTACCCAAGCTCTTCTGCAAACTCTGCCAAAACTGAGATGTGAACCTCGTGTCTCTGTCAGACACGATACTCACGGGGACTCCATGAAGTCGCTCAACCTCCTGCATGATTCATGTTACATCACTATCCAGACTAGGGAAAAGGAAATAAAAAAAACGGAGAGTAAAAGAATTTTACCTCCATATATCTCCTTGCTAGCGCCTCAGTGGACTGTCCCACTCGGAATGGAATAAAGTGCGCAGATTTGGTCAATCGATCTACGATCACCCAAATCACGTCATTCTACTTCGGACTCCGAGGTAGTCCAGTCACGAAATCCATAGTGATGTGTTGCCATTTCCACTCCGGAATCGGAAGCGGTTGTAGCAACCCGGCCATACGCTGATGCTCCGCCTTCACTTGCTGGCAAACCAAGCACTTGGCTACACTCCGAGCCACACTCCTCTTCATACCATGCCACCAATAATTCAGACGAAGATCCTGGTACATCTTGGTGCCACCAGGATGCACAGAATACGGCGAACTGTGTGCCTCCACCATCAACTCCTCTCTAATATCCCCAGCTGGCACACACAACCTGGCTCCAAACCTCAGCGAGCCATCCTCATGAATCAAAAAGTCAGTCCGCAGACCGGCTTCCACCTGCTCCCGAATCTTCACCAGCTTCGGATCCTCAGCCTGGCCAGCCTTAATCCGATCCACGATCGTCGACTGTACCTGCATGTACATCAACGAAGAAGCCTCCCCAGGAAGAACAATCTCCACACCAGACTCGCAAAAATCCTGCTGCAATCTCCACTGCGAGGTCAAAATCATCACCGCTGGAAGCCTACTCAAAGCATCTGGAACCACATTCACCTTGCCAGGATGATTCTGCAAATTAATCTCATAATCCGCCATAAGCTCCAACCATCGACGCTGTCGCATGTTGTGCTCCTTCTGAGTGAAAATGTACTTCAAGCTTTTGTGATCGGTGAAAATCTTCACTTTCTCACTCAGCAGGAAGTGCCTCCAAATCTTAAGAGCAAACACGACGGCAGCCAACTCCAAATCATGCGTCAGGTAATTCTTCTCATGAACCTTAAGCTGACGAGACGCATACGCCACAACATGCCCGTGCTGATGCAACACACAACCGAGACCCTTGCCAGAAGCATCGCAAAAGATCTCAAATCCACCGCTGCGATCAGGCACAACCAAAATAGGGGCAGTCGTCAACCTCTCCTTCAAAATACCAAAAGCACTCTCACAATCACCCGAACAAACAAAAGCCACATCCTTCCACGTCAACCTGGTCATCGGCTCAGCAATACGGGAAAAGTCCTTAATGAATCGCCGATAATAACCAGCAAGTCCAAGGAAACTCCGAATCTCAGATGCAGACGACGGAACAGGCCACTCCCTGATGGCCCTAATTTTCTCGGGATCCACTGAAATACCATCTCCAGTCACCACATGCCCGAGAAAAGCAACTCTATCGAGCCAAAACTCGCACTTCGAATACTTAGCATACAAACGATGCTTCCTCAAAATCTCCAACACCGTCCTTAAGTGCGAGGCATGCTCTTCCTCCGACTTCGAATAGATCAGAATGTCGTCAATAAAGATAACGACAAACTTGTCCAAAAAGTCGTAGAAAATCAGGTTCATCAGATTCATGAAAACTGCGGGCGCGTTAGTTACGCCGAAAGGCATAACCACAAACTCATAGTGTCCATACTTCGTCCTGAACGCTGTCTTCGGAACATCATCCTTCTTCACCTTCAACTGATGGTAACCACTCCTCAAATCCAATTTAGAAAACACCCTCGAACCTCCAAGCTGATCAAAAATATCATCGATGCGTGGCAACGGGTATTTATTCTTGATGGTCACCGCATTCAACTCCCGATAATCCACGCACATGCGACGCGAACCATCCTTCTTCTTTACCAGCAACACCGGTGCTCCCCACGGAGACACGCTAGGATTAATATAACCCTTCAGCATAAGCTCATCCAACTACCTACGCAACTCCTCCAACTCTGCTGGCGCTATACGATATGGTGCCTTCGAAATGGGCTGCGCACCTGGAACAAGATCGATAGAAAATTCTAGAGCCCGATCAGGCGGCAATCCAGACATCTCCTCGGGGAAGACGTCACCAAAATCTCGCACCACAGCTGGCCACTCTAACTCCATCTGCATAGCCACGACATCCACTGGTCTGGCCCGAAATCTGACCGGACCCAGCGAACTGCTACCACGACTGAACTCAAATACCGGATGTCCGGGAATCTCGAACACCACCTTCTTCCTCCGACAGTCAATCGTAGCATAGAAGCTCGCAAGCCAATCTATCCCAAGGACCGCATCGTAATTGATGATGTCGTGGACAATGAAATCAGCACAAAGCTCACACCCACAAACCACCAACGGGCAAGAATTGCACCCACGATGCACCGAGACTACACCGTTCCCTGTGACAATATTCCAACTCTGAGGAAGAGGGGACGTCGACAAGGAATGCTTCTCCACGAAGCTCCGGGCCAAAATGCACATCGATGCACCAGAGTCAAAGAGGACTCGTGCAGGAAATGTGCAAACCAAAACCACACCTAACAAGCAATTTAACAATCAAATCCTAGTCTAGCAGCAATCATGAGCAAGCAACCAACATAATCAAAGATCAAACTAACTAAGGAAGATAAATAGCTAGAATGAGCGTTACCTGTAATAACCTCATCCACGGCCATGCTCTCCTCCTCAGTCATCAGAAAGGCCTGCCCTCTCGGCGGAACAGCCTGCCGAAAAGCCTGTCTCTGTGGAACAAGAGGCGCTCCACGTCCAACGGGCACAGGAGCTCGCTGCTGCAACGGCTGTGCTGCAATAGGAGCCGACCAAGTCTGCCTCGACTTCGGACACTCCCGGATGGTGTGGGCAGGATCTCCGCAGACAATGCACTGTCCTAGAAACCTCCTACACTGATCCCTGAGGTGTCCAGTCTTGCCACAGAAATGGCAAGTCTTCAGAATAGGCCCTCCAGGCCTCTTGAACTGCACCGGATGATTAGGCTTGAAACCAGGCCTAACCACCGCCCTGGCCTGCTCCATAGGCCTCTTCCCAGCCCCGAAAATATGTCCCTTCCTCTGATTCAAATTCAACTCTTGCCGCCTCGCAGCAATCAGAACCTTCTGATATGTCTCCAGGTCAGAAGAGGTCAAAAAGCTCTGAAGCTCCAAGGCAAGTCCCTGAAGAAATCGCTGAGCTTTCTCATCGGCATCCTGCACCATCTTAGGTGCAAACCGACTGAGCCTCGTGAACTCCTGGTGGTACTGATCCACCGACAAGCTCCCCTGCTTCAGATCTATAAAGCGCTGCAGCATCACCTGCCTAGCAGCCTTCGGGAAGAACTCTCCATCAAATCTGGACTTGAAGGTAGCCCAGACGATCGGCTCCACCAGCATCTTCTCTTCAGCATCCCACCAGTTTCTGGCATTGTCCTTCAGCTGCCTCTTAGCCAAATCAACCCATCCAGCCGGGTTAATCTTCGCCATCGCCAGGTTATCCTCAATGTTCCTTATCCATTCGTCGGCAGCCAGAGGACCCTCCGATCCATCAAAATATGCGGGACCCAGCTCCCGAAATTGCTTCGCTCCCGGCTCGGAGCGAGGGACATCCGGAAGAGCCCGGGCAGCTCGAGCAAGTGGAGCATTCTGGACGTGCAGGAGCACGCCCTGCTGCACCTGCATCATCTGGATCATCATCCGCATCATCTCACCGTTGGTGAGTTCCCGCTCAGGCTCCTCATCATGAGGGGGCGCACCACTACCTCCACCACGGGTGAATCGCCTTCCTGCCATCTAGTGACACAGAAAACGAAGCAGATTAGACTCATAGCTTATGACTCGGATATCGAATTCATTTGTTGGACACTCTTATATTATTATTGTTATACCTGATAATTGCAGTTACAGAGAGACCTGCATGGGCCACCACTAAAACCTGTCACGCCCCGTTTCCCTAAAATGGAGGCGAGACGTGAGAAGGTCCACACGAGAGTGGAGCTGTGAAGCCCCAAACCCGATAAGCGTCAATTTAGTATAAGCAGGTCCCTGTAATCGCAAAAGAAACAACAACAACAATAATAAAGAGACGGATATAAATTTCCAATCCCAAAGTTCGTCCACAAAATATTCAACATCACAGAAAAGCCACCAGGCTAACAGAAAAGAGTCTAAGGCCCAGAACAAGGCCAACAAAAATAACACAACATAACAGAGTATCAAACTAGGTGCCACGCACCGACAATTAAGCAGCCTAACAAAAGAAGCTAAACGAAGACACTAAGACTGATCCCCAGTATCAACGTAGTCCTCGATCAACGCGGGCCCTGACTCAGCGTCAGCGAACACCACGTCCTCAGCAAGTAACTCAGGCTCGGGCTCTAACATGTGACACCCAAAAGAGAGAGGGGCACATGTCAGCAAGTCGAAAGACTTGTGCAAGGAAATGGAAATAAAGGTAAACTAGCAACCTAGCAGTTATAGTATGATGCATGGCAGGGCAAGTATAGTATGGAAGTGACAAGTAAAGTACAAGTAGCAAGTAACAAGTATGTCATGGATAACAAGTTTTACAAGTAAAACACGGACAAGTACAAGTGGTAAGTGTGACAAGTATTGTCAAGTAACAAGTACAAGTACAAGGGATCACTCAACGAGTGCCCTTTGCCCGCAGGCTGGGTTCAAGTTATCAAGTACAAGGGGTCACTCAACGAGTGCCCTATTGCCCGCAGGCTGTGTTGAGCTCGTCTTCTGGAGCACGAGCCAGAAAGTGCAAATGGCATAGGATTGTGCCCACGCAAGGTGGGTGCCTAGCCGGAACAATAGTACGAGTATGTAGCAAAGCTACGCAATCACGATGGGTATTCAAGCATGCAATGACATGAGCAGATAATACGCGTACCGTTAATTGTATTTAAACGTGACAGGCAAAATGCAATGACATGAGCAGTTAATACGCGTACCGTTAATTGTATTTAAACGTGACAGGCAAAATGCAATGACATGAGCAGTTAATACGCGTACCGTTAATTGTATTTAAACGTGACAGGCAAAATGCAATGACATGAGCAGTTAATACGCGTACCGTTAATTGTATTTAAACGTGACAGGCAAAATGCAATAGCAGTTAAGGGTGCATGGATGACATGAACATTTAATACGCGTACCGTTAAGGGAAAGTAAACGTGACATACAAGCATGATGAGGGTGACGGACCAAGCTTCGTTGTCAAGCTAGGTCAACGGCGTCTAAACGGCTATCCTTTCACCGTCTAGTCTCTTTTACGCTAAAACAAGGTAAATGGCCTAAGACATGGCCCAAATCAAGAGATGCAAGTTTCACTTGCCTGATACCGGGATTGACGGGCAATGAAGTTCGTCTCACAAGCTAACTACGGAATGATTCACTGTTATGGCAAAACAATTATTAGCACAATGATCCTAAATAGGTTTCTTATTAGAACCCTAATCATCTAACCATCCATTTTATTAGGGTTTCACAATGTCAATGTGGGTTATGCTAAAATTAAAGGAATCGAGTATTACCGCGTAGGGAACGGAAGAATAACGCCGAGCAATCACGGCGACGGAAGAAACGCTCCGGGGAACCTAGGGTTCAGATCTGGAAATGATTGGAGAAGTTTGGAGAAATAGGGTTTTGGGGGATTTTTGGGGGTTTGATGGAGATTTGGGGAAGATGAGAGGTGGAATGAGTGGAGGGAGGGTTTGGATGATGGAGGATGAGCTTGGATGAAGGAAATAGGGTTTGAGGGAGATGGGGGCTCAAAGGGGGAAGAAATTAGGGTTTTAGGTCGTGAGGGAGGAGAAGAAAACGTTTGGAGGGGTATTTATAGAGTTTGGTGGCGGCTAGGGCAAAACTAGGGTTTACAGCACTGCTTAGTCGGTCAAGGAACAACTGTTGACCGACTAGTTTGAGAACTAGTCGGTCGGTTGACCAACGCAGACCGACTAAGTGTAAACAGTAACTCCAGTCGAAAATCTAAACTAAGAGTTAGTCGGTCGAAGAACAACTACTGACCGACTAGTTTGACATCTAGTCGGTCGATGAGCGTTCTTAGACCGACTAAGGGTAAACAATAACTAGTGTCAAAAATAGTTGATGAGTTAGTCGGTTAAAGAAGCATTGCCGACCGACTAGTTTGCAACCTAGTCGGTCAACCAACGTTCTTAGACCGACTAACGATAAACAGTAACTCCTGAATAATTTAGAAAGCCAACTAGTCGGTCCAAGAAGGATTGCCGACCGACTGGATCGTCATCTAGTCGGTCGGTGCCCCTTCTTATACCGGCTAATGAGCACAAAAAGTTCCGATACGGAGCGCGGGGCCCCGGGATCGATTCCTAAGACTCCTAGGCTTGATCTAATAGTAAGATACGACCGTTATGAAGTCCGTCATGAATGACATACTTCGAAATCGACAATCCTAAGGAAGAAACGAGAAAACACGACGAATCGATCGGAAATGAAAGCTACGGAGACGGAAACCACACATGAGGAGAAAATCCACCAAAACATATATTATATTATAATAAATCCAGATACATGAAAAGCAGTCGTTACAAAAATCATCCCAAATCCATCTTTAAAAGCCATTTTGGAGCTTGAAGATAGGAGATTGAAGAAGGAGGCCCAAGAATTCTTCAAGGACTAAGAAGGGCCAAAGAAATTTTGGAGGACTTTGGAGGTAGAAATTCTTTTCACCTAGGTAGAATTTAGTTTTAGGACAATGAGAATTGAGTTAACTTTTTCATGCTGAAATTTGATTCAGAAAAACTGAAACTTTGACTAAGTGCTGGGGTTAATTGGCTAATGGGAATGCTTTGGACATTTTATAGGTTGGGTATCTCATTGTTATGAACAACTTTCATTTTGATCATTTTTTCCAAATTCTAGCCGTATGATTTTATAAAAATTCGGATATGCAAACTGGTGTTTCAATCAAAACTGTTCTGAAATTCCAGTATTTTTATTCTCTGTTAAACTGAGAATATCTCCCAACGTAGATAAAAGAAAAATCTGAAAAAAATATATTCATGTATATCTCGAAGTCCTACCCCAACATCATATAACATATGATATATGTTCAATTCAAAATGTAGGAGAA
This sequence comes from Scilla litardierei, assembly GCA_030789695.1. Classification (NCBI taxonomy): domain Eukaryota; kingdom Viridiplantae; phylum Streptophyta; class Magnoliopsida; order Asparagales; family Asparagaceae; genus Scilla; species Scilla litardierei. The sequence continues at coordinate 66,231,463 of CM061131.1, forward strand.
ATAGGACTTCTTCTGCAACTTGTCCAATTTCTGGCAGTTTTGACACTTTGTATTAAAACCAAGATTTCGGCCACAATTCTTATTGAAATTAGATGTTCTAGGACATTTTGGACAACTACTCTTCAAGATGCACAATACCCAATTTTTTATTTCACCCATATCTGCTTGGAAATGGGAGAAAAGCACTAATGAAGTTGATGCAATGTTTCTGTTTTTTTTGTATTGTCATCTGTTACTAAACTGATCACAATAAATCATCCATATCATATTATTTTCTGAAATTTGGTATGGCAATGCAAAACACCCATATCTACAACTTTCGTGAAGGGACCAAAGACCAATTCTGACTGTAGATAGGCTAAAAGTGGTATTCTTTCTGCTGTAACAGTTTTGACAGATTCATATGCTAATTTTGCTTAGTACTTATCAAGGTGTAGTTTTGTTTGAAGTTAAGTTTGTTTGTGCGAATCATGTTCTCAATGAAATGCTCTTGATACATGTAATTATGCAGATGGTTCATGAAATATTCATTATGTTAATAATGTTTAATTTCAATTTGTTTATGCTTTTGTGCTCACATTAGTATGTTCATAACGATGAGTTTGTGATGATATTCCATGCAATTCTTTAATTGAGATGATGATGATGATGATGATGATGATGATGATGATGATGATATTTGTTAAAAGTTGGTTAAAAACGGTATTCAAGACCGCTAGATGATTCGTTGACAAACGAAGTAACATCTTAAAAACTGAGAGTATGAATGAGGAATGTATCAGTCCTCCTAAAGGAGGGTGACACGGGTTTGGGGGAAAACGGGTAAACTTTAGGAGTTAAGGAACGGACGTATGAATTATGATTTTTCGCCCGATGTGTTGCCCCCAGAAGGGGAGTTAGAGAGGGCTAGAGAGGCCGGTTGTGTGTCCGTGTCACACCATGACGGTAATTGATGGTTTTCTCCGTTTATCCGACAGAAAAACCGAGCTGGTCTCGCTCCAGTACCTTGCCCCGTTCGGGTACGGAGTTGCGAGAGGCCCCCTCCGGTGCTCGTGTTGCTGGTTGGGGTACCACTTTTTCACCCACCATGGGTGAAGTCCGCCTCCTTAGCGTCCTACGGTTTACACGGATTCCAAATATGTGAATCAACAACTTATAGCAATTGTCTTTAATTTATAAATGTTGTTATCTCATGTCTCCTTACTTTTGTTTACTTTAATGCTGTTATCCCATGGTAACATGTTCTTATGCTTCCTTTCAATATCTGCATTTCATAATATGGTTTCATATGCATGTTTTGCAAGTTCTTATAACTAAGTTCGCATGTTGGAATGTGATCACTTTTATGCACCATGAACCTTACTTATTAGACTACCCTCCCCTAGGTATGTAAATCGGTTCTAAAACTGGGTTCTACTAGAGTGTTAGGAGTTTCTACTGGGTCACGCGTTGACGTGTCCCTGTTGACTTTCAGGTCATGTGAGTTGGAGGTTGGAGATAGCGGCTGGAGCTTTGGAGTTGGTGATCAGTTGCAGTATTGGGTGGTGAGGGGTATGATGAGAGACTTGTACTTTTGGTATTTCTTTTTCGGATGGACCTTTGTACTTAGAGTTGTGAATATGAAGATGTTGGTGTATGTATAAGATGTATCAATGTATCAATAAAATGGAATATTGTACTTTTGTTATTTTCTCAGTGTTTTTATCTGTGATGGAGTTTTACTTGTACTTCACAGCATGTGCGTAGTACCTGCGGTGTTCTTCCTACTCTCTTCTTTTCTTTCTTTCTACGTAACACTCGCCTCTTCGGGAATACATGATACGGATTCGTACTTATCGGGTATCCCGGAGACCGGGTCGTTACAAGATGCAATTTGTAATCTATGTAATTTCAATTACTTGCATTTCTCTTTTTGAGTTTAGGATTATGGTAATGCCTTGATAGATGGTCATACTCTTATGCATATGCATTTAACTATCTTAGTGAGCCTTAGGATTATTTTAGAATCCAACCCAATAGGTTCATCTAGCCTAAAGACTCAATTGGAGTCTCTGGCTCTCCAACAGTCGCCTGGGTGATTCCAGTCGTCTGTTGAGCCTCTAAAGTCGACTCTGATGCATAGCTCAAGTCAACATTTCTATTGTCTCTTCTTGAGCTTTTTGCATCAGTCGACTGATGTTCAATTTACAGTCACATGTGTTTTTACAGTCGCCTGTGAATTGGTCGACAGTCGATTGTGCGCTTCTTGCATTTTTTGGGCTTCATCCCAATTTGCAAGACAGTCGCATGTTGTAACGACTGCTTTTTATGTATCTGGATTTAATATAATATAATATATGTTTTGGTGGATTTTCTCCTCATGTGTGGTTTTCGTCTCCGTAGCTTTCGTTTTCGATCGATTCGTCGTATTTTCTCGCTTCTTCCTTAGGATTGTCGATTTCGAAGTTTGTCATTTGTGACGGACTTCATAACGGTCGTATCTAACTATTAGATCAAGCCTAGGAGTCTTAGGAATCGATCCCGGGGCCCCGCGCTCCGTATCGGAACTTTTGGTGCTCATTAGCCGGTATAAGAAGGGGCACCGACCGACTAGATGACGATCCAGTCGGTCGACAATCCTTCTTGGACCGACTAGTTAGCTTTCTAAATTTCTCAAGAGTTACTGTTTATCGTTAGTCGGTCTAAGAACGTTGGTTGACCGACTAGGTTGCAAACTAGTCGGTCAGCAATGCTTCTTCAACCGACTAACACATCATCTAAATTTTGTATCAGTTACTGTTCACTCTTAGTCGGTCTAAGAACGTTCATCGACCGACTAGATGCTAAACTAGTCGGTCAGTACTTGTTCATGGACCGACTAACTCTAAATCCTATTTTCGTTCAGGAGTTACTGTTTACACTTAGTCGGTCTGCGTTGGTCGACCGACCGACTAGTTGCCAAACTAGTCGGTCAGTGGTTGTTCTTTGACCGACTAACCAGTGTTAAAACCCTAATTTCTGGGCAGCCGCCAGCCCAACCTATTTAAACCCAACCCAAACGTTTTCTTCTTCCCCAATACGACCCAAAACCCTAAAATCTTCCCCCTTGAGCCCCCATCTTCCTCCAAGCTTCAATCCTTCATTCCGAGCCCTAAATCCATCATCCAATCCATCCATCCACTCTTTCTACCTCTCATCTTCCCCAAAATCTCACCAAATCCATCAAAATCCCCAAATCCCCCAAAACCCTAGTTTCCCCAAACTTCTCCATTTGCTTTCAGATCTGATCCTAGGGTTCCCCGGTGTCACGACCCGCTTCCCTAAAATGGAGGCGAGACGTGAAAAGGTCCGCACGAGAGTGGGGCTGTGAAGCCCCAAACCCGATAAGCGTAAATAAAATATAAGCAGGTCCCTGTAACCACAACGGAACAACAATAATAATACAAGGAGAGACTGAAATAAAAACCTCACATCTCAAATATTGTCCAACATGAAAATAAGTTCAACATCCAGAAAAGCCACCAGGCTAAAAGAAAAGAGTCTAAGGGCCCAGAACAAGGCCAACAAAAGCATCAACATAACAAAGTATAGGTGCTACGCACCGATAACAAAACAACTGTCTAAACAAAAGTAAAACACAACGAAGACACTAGGACTGGTCCCCAGTGTCCACGTACTCCCCGTCAAACACAAGCTCGGGCTCGGCGTCAGCAAACACCTCGTCCTCAACGAGGTTCTCAGGCTCAGGATCTAACATGTGTCACCCAAAAGAGTAAAGGGGCACATGTTAGCAAGTCTAAAAGACTTGGGCAAGGAAACTGAAAGTAAGGCAACTAGCAACCTAGCAGTTTAGTATGCATGACATGGCAGTTATAACATGAGTGCACAAGTAAAACATGGCAAGGCAATTTGTACAAGAGAACAATCATCGGGACAAGACAAGACGTGACAAGACAAGAGTAGCCACGCTACTGTCAATCTCAATCAATTCACTAGTCACATTGTTTTGTAGATTGTTTACGCCTTACAGCTGAACGGTTTCACATTCGCTGATTGGCCGCTTAACAACTACCCCAAACCCAGAGTTTACGCCTTACCACTGCAGTTGCTGATCGGGCAGACTCCCAGTTGATTGGTCGCTTAACTCTTACCCCCAATACCCACACGTAATGGAGCCAGGGTCCCCGCACAATGAGCTCAGCTAGTGAGCCTGGGGTTGCCCCGCACATGAGCTCGCATTCTTAGACATTTGGCGTAGGGGTGCACCTCGCCGGAAACACGCAATTCGGGCATTGGCTATCAACCAACACATGGCCCGCTTCTGGAACACGAGCCAGAAACACAAGCATTCGTAGTAAGCTACGCAATCACAGAACACTTAAAGTATGCAATGACATGACAATTAATTTGCGTACCGTTAATGGAAAGTAAACGTGACATGGTAATTGTGCAACATGATATATGTGTCGGAACTAGCTTCGTTGTCAAGCTAGTTCCCCAATTTGCGCCTAGGCGAGTATCATTTCGTCGCCTAGCCTCTTTTACGCCTACAACAAGCAAATGGCCTAAAACATGGCCTAAACCCTAAGTGGCAAGTTTCACTTGCCTAGCACCGGGGATGACGACCACTTCGTCTCACGGATGCTAATCTACGGGGAAATCGCTGTTATGGGGGGAACAAACACCAAACAACATGAAATTTATTAGGGTTTCATAAAATTATAAATAGGTTATAAAAACAACGGTAGATCGATTTCTTACCGAGAGGAGGCGGAAGAAACACTCCGGGGAACCCTAGGATCAGATCTGGAAGCAAATGGAGAAGTTTGGGGAAACTAGGGTTTTGGGGGATTTGGGGATTTTGATGGATTTGGGTGAGATTTTGGGGAAGATGAGAGGTAGATAGAGTGAATGGATGGTTTGAATGATGGATTTAGGGCTTGGAATGAAGGGATGAAGCTTGGAGGAAGATGGGGGCTTAAGGGGGAAGATTTTAGGGTTTTGGGTCGTGTTGAGGAAGAAGAAAACGTTTGGGTTGGGTTTAAATAGGATGGGCTGGCGGCTGCCCAGAAATTAGGGGTTTAACACTGGTTAGTCGGTCAAAGAGCAACCACTGACCGACTAGTTTGGAAACTAGTCGGTCGGTCGACCAACGCAGACCGACTAAGTGTAAACAGTAACTCCTGAACGAAAATAGGATTTAGAGTTAGTCGGTCCATGAACAAATACTGACCGACTAGTTTAGCATCTAGTCGGTCGATGAACGTTCTTAGACCGACTAAGAGTGAACAATAACTGATACAAATTTAAGATGATGTGTTAGTCGGTTTAAGAAGCTTTGCCGACCGACTAGTTTGCAACCTAGTCGGTCAACCAACGTTCTTAGACCGACTAACGATAAACAGTAACTCCTGAATAATTTTGAAAGCTAACTAGTCGGTCCAAGAAGGATTGCCGACCGACTGGATCGTCATCTAGTCGGTCGGTGCCCCTTCTTATACCGGCTAATGAGCACAAAAGTTCCGATACGGAGCGCGGGGCCCCGGGATCGATTCCTAAGACTTCTAGGCTTGATCTAATAGTAAGATACGACCGTTATGAAGTCTGTCACGAATGACATACTTCGAAATCGACGATCCTAAGGAAGAAGCGAGAAAATACGACGAATCGATCGAAAATGAAAGCTACGGCGACGAAAACCACACATGAGAAGAAAATCCACCAAAACATATATTATATTATATTAAATCTAGATACATGAAAAGCAGTCATTACATCCTCCCCAACTTAAGAAAAATTCCGTCCTCGGAATTTCCAAAAACTCATGAGTCTGGAAACAAAAGTGGGAAACGCTCTCGCATCTCATCCTCATTCTCCCAAGTAGACTCTCCAGGTGAGCCGTGTCGCCACATCACCCTCACAAGATTGACAATCTTGTTCCGAAGCGATTTCTGACGCCTGTCCAGAATCTGCACTGGATGCTGGTCATACGTCATATCAGGGCGAACGGTAATCTGCGAAAAATCCACCGCATGAGACGGATCGCTAATGTATCGACGAAGCTGCGACACATGGAAAACATTGTGAACTCCTTCCAAAGATGGCGGCAAGGCCAAGCAATAAGCTACCTCGCCAACCCTCTCCAAAATGTCAAACGGTCTAATGTATCACGGGCTCAACTTCCAACGCTTCCCGAAACGAATCACACCACGATTCGGGGAAATCTTCAAGAACACATGGTCGCCCGGCTAAAACTCCAAAGGACGACGTTTAGCATCCGCCCAATGCTTAAAACGGTCCTGAGCAATCCTCAACATCTCCCGAATATTCCTGACGATATCCACGGCCTCCACGATCATCTCAGGTCCCAACAACTCCCGATCACCAACGTCATCCCAACTCTATGGCGATCGACATTTCCTCCCATAAAGAGCGGCGAAAGGCGCCATGCCAATACTCGCCTGGAAGCTGTTGTTGTAAGAGAACTCCACCAAATGTAGATGGTCCTCCCATGAACCCTTGAAATCCAACATGCACGCCCTCAACATGTCTTCCAAAATCTGAATCGTCCTCTCGGACTGGCCATCCGTCTGCGGATGGTACGCCGTGCTGAAACTCAGACGCGTACCCAAACTCTTCTGCAAACTCTGCCAAAACTGAGATGTGAACCTCGTGTCTCTGTCAGACACGATACTCACGGGGACTCCATGAAGTCGCACAACCTCCTGCACGATTCACGTTACATCACTATCCAAACTAGGAAAGGAAAATAAAACGGAGAGTAAAAGAATTTTACCTCCATATATCTCCTTGCTAGCGCCTCAGTGGACTGTCCTACTCGGAACGGAATAAAGTGCGCAGATTTGGTCAATCGATCTACGATCATCCAAATCGCGTCATTCTGCTTCGGACTCCGAGGTAGTCCAGTCACGAAATCCATAGTGATGTGTTGCCATTTCCACTCCGGAATCGGAAGCGGTTGTAGCAACCCGGCCGTACGCTGATGCTCCGCCTTCACTTGCTGGCAAACCAAGCACTTGGCTACACTTCGAGCCACGCTCCTCTTCATACCATGCCACCAATAATTCAGACGAAGATCCTGGTACATCTTGGTGCCACCAGGATGCACAAAATACGGCGAACTGTGTGCCTCCACCATCAGCTCCTCTCTGATATCCCCAGCTGGCACACACAACCTAGCTCCAAACCTCAACGAGCCATCCTCATGAACAAAAAAGTCAGTCCGCAGACCGGCTTCCACCTGCTCCCGAATCCTCACCAGCTTCGGATCCTCAGCCTGGCCAGCCTTAATCCGATCCACGATCGTCGACTGTACCTGCATGTACATCAACGACGAAGCCTTTCCAGGAAGAACAATTTCCACGCCAGACTCGCAGAATTCCTGCTGCAATCTCCACTGCGAGATCAAAATCATCACCGCGGGAAGCCTACTCAAAGCATCTGGAACCACTTTCACCTTGCCAGGGTGAAACTGCAAATCGATCTCATAATCTGCCATAAGCTCCAACCATCGACGCTGTCGCATGTTGAGCTCCTTCTGAGTGAAAATATACTTCAAGCTTTTGTGATCGGTGAAAATCTTCACTTTCTCACTCAGCAGGAAGTGCCTCCAAATCTTAAGAGCAAACACAACGGCAGCCAACTCCAAATCATGCGTCGGGTAATTCTTCTCATGAACCTTAAGTTGACGGGACGCATACGCCACAACATGCCCGTGCTGATGCAACACACAACCGAGACCCTTGCCAGAAGCATCGCAAAAGATCTCAAATCCACCGCTGCGATCAGGCACAACAAGAATAGGGGCACTCGTCAACCTCTCCTTCAGGATACCAAAAGCACTCTCACAATCACCCGACCAAACATAAGCAACATCCTTCCGCGTTAACCTGGTCATCGGCTCAGCAATACGAGAAAAGTCCTTAATGAATCGCCGATAATAACCAGCAAGTCCAAGGAAACTTCGAATCTCAGACGCTGACGACGGAACAGGCCACTCCCTGATGGCCCTAATCTTCTCGGGATCCACTGAAATACCATCTCCAGTCACCACATGCCCGAGAAAAGCAACTCGATCCAGCCAAAACTCGCACTTCGAAAACTTAGCATACAAACGATGCTTCCTCAAGATCTCTAACACCGTCCTTAAGTGCGAGGCATGCTCTTCCTCCGACTTCGAATAGATCAGAATGTCGTCAATAAAGATAACGACAAACATATCCAAAAAGTCGTAGAAAATCAGGTTCATCAGATTCATGAAAACTTCGGGCGCGTTAGTTACGCCGAAAGGCATAACCACGAACTCATAGTGTCCATACTTCACCTTCAACTGATGGTAACCACTTCTCAGATCCAATTTAGAAAACACACTCGAACCTCCAAGCTGATCAAAAATATCATCGATGCGAGGCAACTGGTATTTATTCTTAATGGTCACCGCATTCAACTCCCGATAGTCCACGCACATGTGACGCGAACCATCCTTCTTCTTAACCAGCAACACCGGTGCTCCCCACGGAGACACACTAGGATTAATATAAACCTTCTGCAAAAGCTCATCCAACTGCTTCCGCAACTCTTCCAACTCTGCAGGTGTCATACGATACGGCGCCTTCGAAATCGGCTGCGCACCTGGAACAAGATCGATAGAAAATTCCAAAGCTCGATCAGGCGGCAAACCCGACATCTCCTCGGGGAAGACGTCGCCAAAATCTCGCACCACAGCTGGCCACTCCAACTCCATCTGCATAGCCACAGCCTCCACCGGCCTGGCCCGAAATCTGACAGGACCAAGTGAACTGCTACCACGACTGAACTCAAATACTGGATGTCCGGGAATCTCGAACACCACCTTCTTCCTCCTGCAGTCAATCGTAGCATAGAAGCTCGCAAGCCAGTCCATCCCAAGAACTGCATCTTAGTTGATGATGTCGTGGACGATGAAATCAGCGAAAAGCTCATGTCCACAGACCACCAACGAGCAAGAATTGCAACCACGATGCACCGAGACCACGCCATTCCCTGTAACGATATTCCAACTCTTAGAAAGAGGGGACGTCGACAAGGAATGCCTCTCCACGAAGCTCCGAGAAATAATGCACATCGACGCACCAGAGTCAAAGAGGACTCGTGCAGGAAATGTGCAAACCAAAACCACACCTAACAACCAATTAACAATCAAACCCTAGTCTAGCAAACAACAATGTTCAAGCAAACAACACAATCTAACAATCAGAACCAGCTAGAAAAGTACAGCTAGATTGAGGATTACCTGCGATAACCTCATCCACAGCCTCGCTCTCCGCAGCGGTCATCAGAAAAGCCTGCCTCCTCGGCGGAACAGCCTGCCTCTGCGGAACAAGAGCGGCTCCACGACCAGCAGGAACAGACGCTCGCTGCTGCAACGGCTGAGCTGCAACAGGAGCCCTCCGCAGCTGACCCGCATGCCGACAATCCTTCGCGACATGAGAAGCATCACCGCAAACCAGACACTGGCCCAAAAAATTCCGACACTGATCCTTGACGTGGCCAGGCTTGCCTCAGAAATGGCAAAGCTTCAGAATTGGCCCTCCTGGCCTCTTAAACTGAGCGGACTGAGTAGGCCTGAATCCAGGTCTAACCACAGCTCTCGCCTGTTCCACAGGCCTCTTCCCAGCACCAACAACAGACCCTCTCCTCTGGTTCACAAGCAGCTCCTGCCTCTTGGCAGCGACCAGAACCTTCTGATAAGATTCCCGGTCAGAAGAGGTCACAAAACTCTGGAGCTCCGAAGCAAGCCCCTGCAGGAACCTCTGAGCTCTCTCCTCAGCGTCCTGCACCATCTTCGGCGCAAACCGACTCAGCCTCATGAACTCTTGGTGGTACATGTCCACCGACGAGTTCCCCTGCTTCAAATCGATAAAACGCTGCAGCATCTCCTCCCTGGCAGCTTTCAGAAAGAACTCACCCTCAAATCTGGCCTTGAAGGTAGCCCAAGCAATCGGCTCCACCAACATCTTCTCTTCCGCATCCCACCAATTCCGAGCATTATCCTTGAGTTGCCTCTTCGCCAAATCAACCCATCCAGCCGGGGTGATCTTGGCCATCTTCAGATTGTCCTCGATGTTCCGAATCCACTCATCGGCAGCCAGAGGACCCTCAGAACCATCAAAATATGCGGGACCCAGCTCCCGAAATTGCTTCGCTCCTAGCTCAGAGCGAGGAGCATCCGGAAGAGCCCGGGCAGCTCGAGCAAGTGGAGCATTCTGGACTTGCAGAAGCACGCCCTGCTGCACTTGCATCATTTGGAGCATCATCCGCATCATCTCACCGCTGGTGGGTTCCCGCTCAGGCTCCTCATCAAGAGGGAGCGCACCACTACCCCCACCACGGGTGAAACGCCTTCCTGCCATCTAATGACACAGAGAACGAATCAGATTAGACTCATAGCTTATGACATCGGACGTCGAACTTAGTTTATTGGACATTCTAATATTATTATCGTCATTCCAAAAATCGCAGTTACAGAAGGACCTGCATGGGCCACCACTAAAACCTGTCACGACCCGCTTCCCTAAAATGGAGGCGAGACGTGAAAAGGTCCACACGAGAGTGGGGCTGTGAAGCCCCAAACCCGATAAGCGTAAATAAAATATAAGCAGGTCCCTGTAACCACAACGGAACAACAATAATAATACAAGGAGAGACTGAAATAAAAACCTCACATCTCAAATATTGTCCAACATGAAAATAAGTTCAACATCCAGAAAAGCCACCAGGCTAAAAGAAAAGAGTCTAAGGGCCCAGAACAAGGCCAACAAAAGCATCAACATAACAAAGTATAGGTGCTACGCATCGATAACAAAACAACTGTCTAAACAAAAGTAAAACACAACGAAGACACTAGGACTGGTCCCCAGTGTCCACGTACTCCCCGTCAAACACAAGCTCGGGCTCGGCGTCAGCAAACACCTCGTCCTCAACGAGGTTCTCAGGCTCAGGATCTAACATGTGTCACCCAAAAGAGTAAAGGGGCACATGTTAGCAAGTCTAAAAGACTTGGGCAAGGAAACTGAAAGTAAGGCAACTAGCAACCTAGCAGTTTAGTATGCATGACATGGCAGTTATAACATGAGTGCACAAGTAAAACATGGCAAGGCAATTTGTAAAAGAGAACAATCATCGGGACAAGACAAGACGGGACAAGACAAGAGTAGCCACGCTACTGTCAATCTCAATCAATTCACTAGTCACATTGTTTTGTAGATTGTTTACGCCTTACAGCTGAACGGTTTCACATTCGCTGATTGGCCGCTTAACAACTACCCCAAACCCAGAGTTTACGCCTTACCACTGCAGTTGCTGATCGGGCAGACTCCCAGTTGATTGGTCGCTTAACTCTTACCCCCAATACCCACACGTAATGGAGCCAGGGTCCCCGCACAATGAGCTCAGCTAGTGAGCCTGGGGTTGCCCCGCACATGAGCTCGCATTCTTAGACATTTGGCGTAGGGGTGCACCTGGCCGGAAACACGCAATTCGGGCATTGGCTATCAACCAACACATGGCCCGCTTCTGGAACACGAGCCAGGAACACAAGCATTCGTAGCAAGCTACGCAATCACAGAACACTTAAAGTATGCAATGACATGACAATTAATTTACGTACCGTTAATGGAAAGTAAACGTGACATGGTAATTGTGCAACATGATATATGTGTCGGAACTAGCTTCGTTGTCAAGCTAGTTCCCCAATTTGCGCCTAGGCGAGTATCATTTCGTTGCCTAGCCTCTTTTACGCCTACAACAAGCAAATGGCCTAAAACATGGCCTAAACCCTAAGTGGCAAGTTTCACTTGCCTAGCACCGGGGATGACGACCACTTCGTCTCACGGATGCTAATCTACGGGGAAATCGCTGTTATGGGGGGAACAAACACCAAACAACATGAAATTTATTAGGGTTTCATAAAATTATAAATAAGTTATAAAAACAACGGTAGATCGATTTCTTACCGAGAGGAGGCGGAAGAAACACTCCGGGGAACCCTAGGATCAGATCTGGAAGCAAATGGAGAAGTTTGGGGAAACTAGGGTTTTGGGGGATTTGGGGATTTTGATGGATTTGGGTGAGATTTTGGGGAAGATGAGAGGTAGATAGAGTGAATGGATGGTTTGGATGATGGATTTAGGGCTTGGAATGAAGGGATGAAGCTTGGAGGAAGATGGGGGCTCAAGGGGGAAGATTTTAGGGTTTTGGGTCGTGTTGAGGAAGAAGAAAACATTTGGGTTGGGTTTAAATAGGATGGGCTGGCGGCTGCCCAGAAATTAGGATTTTAACACTGGTTAGTCGGTCAAAGAGCAACCACTGACCGACTAGTTTGGAAACTAGTCGGTCGGTCGACCAACGCAGACCGACTAAGTGTAAACAGTAACTCCTGAACGAAAATAGGATTTAGAGTTAGTCGGTCCATGAACAAATACTGACCGACTAGTTTAGCATCTAGTCGGTCGATGAAAGTTCTTAGACCGACTAAGAGTGAACAATAACTGATACAAAATTAAGATGATGTGTTAGTCGGTTTAAGAAGCATTGCCGACCGACTAGTTTGCAACCTAGTCGGTCAACCAACGTTCTTAGACCGACTAACGATAAACAGTAACTCCTGAATAATTTAGAAAGCTAACTAGTCGGTCCAAGAAGGATTGCCGACCGACTGGATCGTCATCTAGTCGGTCGGTGCCCCTTCTTATACCGGCTAATGAGCACAAAAGTTCCGATACGGAGCGCGGGGCCCCGGGATCGATTCCTAAGACTTCTAGGCTTGATCTAATAGTAAGATACGACCGTTATGAAGTCCGTCACGAATGACATACTTCGAAATTGACGATCCTAAGGAAGAAGCGAGAAAATACGACGAATCGATCGAAAATGAAAGCTACGGCGACGAAAACCACACATGAGGAGAAAATCCACCAAAACATATATTATATTATATTAAATCCAGATACATGAAAAGCAGTCGTTACACCCGGAGTATTTCTTCCGCCTCCTCTCGGTAAGAAATCGATCTACCGTTGTTTTCATATCCTATTGTAATTTTTATGAAACCCTAATAAAATACTTGTGTTTTGATGATTGTTCCCCATAACAGCGATTTCCCCCGTAGATAGCATCCGTGTGACGAAGTGGTCGTCATCCCCGGTGCTAGACAAGTGAAACTTGCCACTTAGGGTTTAGGCCATGTTTTAGGCCATTTGCTTGTTGTAGGCGTAAAAGAGGCTAGGCGACGAAATGATACTCGCCTAGGCGCAAATTAGGGAACTAGCTTGACAACGAAGCTAGTTCCGACATTTAGCATGTTGCACAATTACCATGTCATGTTTACTTTCCATTAACGGTACGCGAATTAATTGTCATGTCATTCCATTTTTAAGTGTTGCTGTGATTGCGTAGCTTTGCTACGATGTTTGTGTTCCTGGCTCGTGTTCCAGAAGCGAGCCCTGTAGTTGGAAACCCCAACGCTCGGATACCGGCTAGGTGCACCCCTATGCCAAATACACTTCCTGGCTCGTGTTCCAGAAGCGAGCATAGTGAGTTGGAAATCCCAACGCTCGACACATATGGGTGGGGTAAGAGATAAGCGGACTGAGCCCCGAGTTGGCCTGATCCGCCACTCCGGCCAGCAGGTGGACTCTCTAGTGCACAAGTGATTAATAGTGATAGAGATAAGCGGACTGAGCCACGAGATGGCCAGCAGGTGGACTCTCTATGCACTAAGTGATAAGTGATAAGTGTGATTAATAGTGATAGAGATAAGCGGACTGAGCCACGAGATGGCCAGTAGGTGGACTCTCTATGCACTAAGTGTTAAATGATAAGTGATTAGTGATTTGGTAGCTTTTGCTACATTGTGCGTGCTTGCCTCTCTTTTGAACTGTTGCATCATACTTAACTGCCATGTCATTGCTTAACATTATAAGTGCTAGGTTGCTAGTTACTTTCAGTTTCCTTGCTCAAGTCTTTTTAGACTTGCTGACATGTGCCCCTTTCTCTTTTGGGTGACGCATGTTAGACCTTGAGCCTGAGTTGCTTGCTGAGGGTGAGGTGTTTGCGGACGCCGAGCTTGCGCCCGTGTTGGACGGGGAGTACGTGGACACTGGGGACCAGTCCTAGTGTTTTCGTGGTGTTTTACTTTTGTTAGACAGTTGTTTTGTTGTCGGTGCGTAGCACCTTTACTCTGTTATGTCGTTGCTTTTGTTTGGCCTTGTTCTGGGCCCTTAGACTCTTTCTTTTAGCCTGGTGGCTTTTCTGTGATGTTGAATATTTTGTGGACAAACTTTGGGATTGGTATTTCATATCCGTCTCATGTTATTATTATTGTTGTTGTTTCGATTGCAATTACAGGGACCTGCTTATACTAAATTGACGCTTATCGGGTTTGGGGCTTCACCGCTCCACTCCTGTGCGGACCTTTTCACGTCTCGCCTCCATTTTAGGGAAGCGGGTCGTGACAGGTTTTAGTGGTGGCCCATGCAGGTCCTTCTGTAACTGCAATTATCGGGATAACGATAATAATACAAGATTGTCCAACAAATAAGTTCGACATCTGAGCCCTAAGCTATGAGTCTAATTGTTTCGTTTTCTGCGTCATTAGATGGCAGGAAGGCGAATCACCCGTGGTGGTGGTAGTGGTGCACCCCCTCATGACGAGGAGCCTGAGCGGGAGCCCACTAATGGAGAGATGATGCGGATGATGTTGCATATGAAGCAAGTTCAGCAGGGTGTGCTCCTGCAGGTGCAGAATGCTCCGGTGACTCGAGCTGCTCGGGTGGTGGAAGCCCCTCGCCCTGAGCCCGGGGCGAAGCAGTTCCGAGAGCTGGGTCCTGCATATTTTGATGGAACCGAAGGTCCACTAGCTGCTGATGAATGGATGAGGAATATCGAAGACAATCTGAAGATGTCCAAGGTCAACGAAGTTAGTTGGGTTGACTTGGCGAAGCGCCAGCTGAAGGATAATGCTCGGAATTGGTGGGATGCTGAAGAGAAGATGTTGGTGGAGCCGATAGCTTGGGCTACCTTCAAGGCCAGATTTGATGGTGAGTTCTTCCCGAAGGCTGCCAGGGAGGAGATGCTGCAGCGTTTTATTGATCTGAAGCAGGGGAACTCGTCGGTGGACATGTATCACCAAGAGTTCATGAGGCTGAGTCAGTTTGCGCCGAAGATGGTGCAGGACGCTGAGGAGCGAGCTCAGAGGTTCCTGCAGGGACTTGCTTCGGAGCTCCAGAGCTTTGTGACCTCTTCTGACCGGGAATCTTATCAGAAGGTTTTGGTAGCAGCCAAGAGGCAGGAGCTGCTCGTGAACCAGAGGAAGGGGTCTGTTGTTGGTGCTGGGAGGAGGCCTGTGGAGCAGGCGAGAGGTGTGGTTAGACCTGGATTCAGGCCGAACCCACCTGTTCAGTTTAAGAGGCCAGGAGGGCCCGTTCGGAGGACTTGCAATTTCTGTGGCAAGGAGGGCCATATCAAGGAATCATGTAGGAAGTTCTTGGGGCAATGTATTGCCTGTGGAGATCCCGCCCATGTTCTCAGGGAGTGCCTGAGGTTGAGGCAGCCTTGGAAGGCACCTATTGCTGCCCCGCCGTTGCAGCAGAGAGCCCCGGTGCCCGCTGGTCGTGGGGTACCCCTTGTTCCGCAAGGGCATGCCTTTCGGCAGGCGATTCCGCAGAGGAGGCAGGCATTTCTGATGACCGAGGAGGAGGTTTTGGCCATGGATGAGGTCATTGCAGGTAACTTCCAATCTAGTTGTTCCTTCCCTAATTAGTTGATTGTTAAAATTATGTTGGATGCTTGTGTATGAATGTTGCTAGAATAAGATTTGATTGATTAGACTGTTTATTAGGTGTGGTTTTGGTTTGCACGTTCCCTGCCCGAGTCCTCTTTGACTCTGGTGCATCGAAGTGCATTTTGGCCCAGAGCTTCGTGGAGAAGCATTCCTTGTCGACGTCCCCTCTCTCCAAGAGTTGGAACATCGTTACAGGGAATGGAGTAGTCACGGTGCATCGTGGATGCAGTCCTTGCTCTGTGGTGGTTTGTGGACATGAGCTTTATGCTGATTTTATTGTCCACAACATCACCAACTACAATGCGGTCTTTGGGATGGATTGGCTTGCGAGCTTCTATGCTACGATCGACTGCAGGAGGAAGAAGGTGGTGTTCGAGATTCCCGGACATCCAGTATTTGAGTTCAGTCGTGGTAGCAGTTCGCTTGGTCCTGTCAGATTTCGGGCCAGGCCGGTGGAGGCTGTGGCTATGCAGATGGAGCTGGAGTGGCCAGCTGTGGTGCGTGATTTTGGCGACGTCTTCCCCGAGGAGATGTCCGGTTTGCCGCCTGATCGAGCTCTGGAATTTTCTATTGATCTCGTTCCAGGTGCGCAGCCGATTTCGAAGGCGCCGTATCGTATGGCACCTGCAGAATTGGAAGAGTTGCGGAAGCAGTTGGATGAGATGTTGCAGAAGGGTTATATCAGTCCTAGTGTGTCTCCGTGGGGAGCACCGGTGTTGCTGGTAAAGAAGAAGGATGGTTCGCGTCGCATGTGCGTGGACTATCGGGAGTTGAATGCGGTGACCATTAAGAATAAATACCCGTTGCCTCGCATCGATGATATTTTTGATCAGCTTGGAGGTTCGAGGGTGTTTTTTAAATTGGATTTGAGGAGTGGTTACCATCAGTTGAAGGTGAAGAAGGATGATGTTCCGAAGACAGCGTTTAGGACGAAGTATGGACACTATGAGTTTGTGGTTATGCCTTTTGGTGTAACTAACGCGCCCGCAGTTTTCATGAATCTGATGAACCTGATTTTCTACGACTTTTTGGATAAGTTTGTCGTTATCTTTATTGACGACATTCTGATCTATTCGAAGTCGGAGGAAGAGCATGCATCGCACTTGAGGACGGTATTGGAAATCTTGAGGAAGCATCGGTTGTATGCTAAGTTTTCAAAGTGCGAGTTCTGGCTGGATAGAGTTGCTTTTCTCGGGCATGTGGTGACTGGAGATGGTATTTCTGTGGATCCCGAGAAGATTCGGGCCATCAGGGAGTGGCCTGTTCGGTCGTCAGCATCTGAGGTTCGGAGTTTCCTTGGACTTGCCGGTTATTATCGGCGATTCATTAAGGACTTTTCTCGTATTGCTGAGCCGATGACCAGGTTGACGCGGAAGGATGTTGTTTATGTTTGGTCGGGTGATTGTGAGAGTGCTTTTGGTATTCTGAAGGAGAGGTTGACGAGTGCCCCTATTCTTGTTGTGCCTGATCGCAGCGGTGGATTTGAGATCTTTTGCGATGCTTCTGGCAAGGGTCTCGGTTGTGTGTTGCATCAGCACGTGCATGTTGTGGCGTATGCGTCTCGTCAGCTTAAGGTTCATGAGAAGAATTATCCGACGCATGATTTGGAGTTGGCTGCCGTTGTGTTTGCTCTTAAGATTTGGAGGCACTTCCTGCTGAGTGAGAAAGTGAAGATTTTCACCGATCACAAAAGCTTGAAGTATATTTTCACTCAGAAGGAGCTCAACATGCGACCGCGTCGATGGTTGGAGCTTATGGCGGATTATGAGATTGATCTACAGTATCACCCTGGCAAGGTGAATGTGGTTCCTGATGCTTTGAGTAGGCTTCCAGCGGTGATGATTTTGACCTCGCAGTGGAGATTGCAGCAGGATTTTTGTGAGTCTGGCGTGGAGATTGTTCTTCCTGGAGAGGCTTCGTCGTTGATGTACATGCAGGTACAGTCGACGATCGTGGATCGGATTAAGGCTGGCCAGGCTGAGGATCCGAAGCTGGTGAGGATTCGGGAGCAGGTGGAAACCGGTCTGTGGACTGACTTTTTGATTCATGAGGATGGCTCGCTGAGGTTTGGAGCCAGGTTGTGTGTGCCTGCTGGGGATATCAGAGAGGAGTTGATGGTGGAGGCACACAGTTCGCCGTATTCTGTGCATCCTGGTGGCACCAAGATGTACCAGGATCTTCGTCTGAATTATTGGTGGCATGGTATGAAGAGGAGTGTGGCTCGGAGTGTAGCCAAGTGCTTGGTTTGCCAGCAAGTGAAGGCGGAGCATCAGCGTTCGGTCGGGTTGCTACAACCGCTTCCGATTCCGGAGTGGAAGTGGCAACACATCACTATGGATTTCGTGACTGGACTACCTCGGAGTCCGAAGCAGAATGACGCGATTTGGGTGATCGTAGATCGATTGACCAAATCTGCGCACTTTATTCCATTCCGAGTGGGACAGTCCACTGAGGCGCTGGCGAGGAGGTATATGGAGGAGGTCGTGCGACTTCATGGAGTCCCCGTGAGTATCGTGTCTGACAGAGACACGAGGTTCACATCTCAGTTCTGGCAGAGTTTGCAGAAGAGTTTGGGTACGCGTCTGAGTTTCAGCACGGCGTACCATCCGCAGACGGATGGCCAGTCCGAGAGGACGATTCAGATTTTGGAAGACATGCTGAGGGCGTGCATGTTGGATTTCAAGGGTTCGTGGGAGGACCATCTACATCTGGTAGAGTTTTCTTACAACAACAGCTTCCAGGCGAGTATTGGCATGGCGCCTTTCGCCACTCTTTATGGGAGGAAATGTCGATCGCCATTGAGTTGGGATGACGTTGGTGATTGGGAGTTGTTGGGACCTGAGATGATCGTGGAGGCCGTGGAGATCGTCAGGAATATTCGGGAGAGGTTGAGGATTGCTCAGGACCGTTTTAAGCATTGAGCGGATGCTAAACGTCGTCCTTTGGAGTTTCAGCCGGGCGACCATGTGTTCTTGAAGATTTCCCCGAATCGTGGTGTGATTCGTTTCGGGAAGCGTGGGAAGTTGAGCCCGCGATACATTGGACCATTTGACGTTTTGGAGAGGGTTGGCGAGGTAGCTTATCGCTTGGCCTTACCGCCGTCTTTGGAAGGAGTTCACAATGTTTTCTATGTGTCGCAGCTTCGTCGATACATTAGCGATCCATCTCATGCGGTGGATTTTTCGAAGATTACCGTTCGCCCCGATATGACGTATGACCAGCATCCAGTGCAGATTCTGGACAGGCGTCAGAAATCGCTTCGGAACAAGATTGTCAATCTTGTGAGGGTGATGTGGCGACACGGCTCACCAGGAGAGTCTACTTGGGAGAATGAGGATGAGATGCGAGAGCGTTTCCCACTTTTGTTTCCGGAATCGTGAGTTTTTGGAAATTCCGAGGACGGAATTTTTCTTAAGTTGGGGAGGATGTAACGACTGCTTTTCATGTATCTGGATTTAATATAATATAATATATGTTTTGGTGGATTTTCTCCTCATGTGTGGTTTTCGTCTCCGTAGCTTTCGTTTTCGATCGATTCGTCGTATTTTCTCGCTTCTTCCTTAGGATTGTCGATTTCGAAGATTGTCATTCGTGACGGACTTCATAACGGTCGTATCTAACTATTAGATCAAGCCTAGGAGTCTTAGGAATCGATCCCGGGGCCCCGCGCTCCGTATCGGAACTTTTGGTGCTCATTAGCCGGTATAAGAAGGGGCACCGACCGACTAGATGACGATCCAGTCGGTCGGTAATCCTTCTTGGACCGACTAGTTAGCTTTCTAAATTTCTCAAGAGTTACTGTTTATCGTTAGTCGGTCTAAGAACGTTGGTTGACCGACTAGGTTGCAAACTAGTCGGTCAGCAATGCTTCTTGAACCGACTAACACATCATCTAAATTTTGTATCAGTTACTGTTCACTCTTAGTCGGTCTAAGAACGTTCATCGACCGACTAGATGCTAAACTAGTCGGTCAGTACTTGTTCATGGACCGACTAACTCTAAATCCTATTTTCGTTCAGGAGTTACTGTTTACACTTAGTCGGTCTGCGTTGGTCGACCGACTAGTTGCCAAACTAGTCGGTCAGTGGTTGTTCTTTGACCGACTAACCAGTGTTAAAACCCTAATTTCTTGGCAGCCGCCAGCCCAACCTATTTAAACCCAACCCAAACGTTTTCTTCTTCCCCAAAACGACCCAAAACCCTAAAATCTTCCCCCTTGAGCCCCCATCTTCCTCCAAGCTTCAATCCTTCATTCCGAGCCCTAAATCCATCATCCAATCCATCCATCCACTCTTTCTACCTCTCATCTTCCCCAAAATCTCACCAAATCCATCAAAATCCCCAAATCCCCCAAAACCCTAGTTTCCCCAAACTTCTCCATTTGCTTTCAGATCTGATCCTAGGGTTCCCCGGAGTATTTCTTCCGCCTCCTCTCGGTAAGAAATCGATCTACCGTTGTTTTCATATCCTATTGTAATTTTTATGAAACCCTAATAAAATACTTGTGTTTTGATGATTGTTCCCCATAACAGCGATTTCCCCCGTAGATAGCATCCGTGTGACGAAGTGGTCGTCATCCCCGGTGCTAGGCAAGTGAAACTTGCCACTTAGGGTTTAGGCCATGTTTTAGGCCATTTGCTTGTTGTAGGCGTAAAAGAGGCTAGGCGACGAAATGATACTCGCCTAGGCGCAAATTAGGGAACTAGCTTGACAACGAAGCTAGTTCCGACATTTAGCATGTTGCACAATTACCATGTCATGTTTACTTTCCATTAACGGTACGCGAATTAATTGTCATGTCATTCCATTTTTAAGTGTTGCTGTGATTGCGTAGCTTTGCTACGATGTTTGTGTTCCTGGCTCGTGTTCCAGAAGCGAGCCCTGTAGTTGGAAACCCCAACGCTCGGATACCGGCTAGGTGCACCCCTATGCCAAATACACTTCCTGGCTCGTGTTCCAGAAGCGAGCATAGTGAGTTGGAAATCCCAACGCTCGACACATATGGGTGGGGTAAGAGATAAGCGGACTGAGCCCCGAGTTGGCCTGATCCGCCACTCCGGCCAGCAGGTGGACTCTCTAGTGCACAAGTGATTAATAGTGATAGAGATAAGCGGACTGAGCCACGAGATGGCCAGCAGGTGGACTCTCTATGCACTAAGTGATAAGTGATAAGTGTGATTAATAGTGATAGAGATAAGCGGACTGAGCCACGAGATGGCCAGCAGGTGGACTCTCTATGCACTAAGTGTTAAATGATAAGTGATTAGTGATTTGGTAGCTTTTGCTACATTGTGCGTGCTTGCCTCTCTTTTGAACTGTTGCATCATACTTAACTGCCATGTCATTGCTTAACATTATAAGTGCTAGGTTGCTAGTTACTTTCAGTTTCCTTGCTCAAGTCTTTTTAGACTTGCTGACATGTGCCCCTTTCTCTTTTGGGTGACGCATGTTAGACCTTGAGCCTGAGTTGCTTGCTGAGGGTGAGGTGTTTGCGGACGCCGAGCTTGCGCCCGTGTTGGACGGGGAGTACGTGGACACTGGGGACCAGTCCTAGTGTTTTCGTGGTGTTTTACTTTTGTTAGACAGTTGTTTTGTTGTCGGTGCGTAGCACCTTTACTCTGTTATGTCGTTGCTTTTGTTTGGCCTTGTTCTGGGCCCTTAGACTCTTTCTTTTAGCCTGGTGGCTTCTCTGTGATGTTGAATATTTTGTGGACAAACTTTGGGATTGGTATTTCATATCCGTCTCATGTTATTATTATTGTTGTTGTTTCGATTGCAATTACAGGGACCTGCTTATACTAAATTGACGCTTATCGGGTTTGGGGCTTCACCGCTCCACTCCCGTGCGGACCTTTTCACGTCTCGCCTCCATTTTAGGGAAGCGGGTCGTGACACATGTATATTTACAGTCGCCTGTGAAATAACCATCAGTCGTCTGAAAGGCGTAAGCACGAAAATTGCATCTCTCTCTGTTTTACTTCCATCCTCTGCTGCAGACGACTGATGAAGGATATACAGTCGCCTGTCTATTTTACAGTCGACTGTACTTTGGTCATCAGTCTCATGTATGCATACTGGGAGTAAGTTGCATCTCTCTGTTTCTTGTACATCCATGCATCAGTCGCCTGATAAAGGATATATAGTCGACTGTCTGTTTTACAGTCGCCTGTGTAGTCTTCTACAGTCGGTTGTCTTGGCTTAGATTATAACCGTTGGGATTTTTCTAGCCGTTGAACAGTCGACTGTCATTTGCTCATCAGTCGACCGTCTGTGCCGTAAACTGCCAAAATCTAGCCGTTGTAGATTTCTTCCCTTTGGGATTTTTGCTGGTTTTATGTGTTCCTTTGGGCTTCCTATATATAGGAGTTGGCTTAGTTCATTTAGAATTCTTGAAAGGGTTAGGATTGTAATGCCCTACAAGCTACTGCACAAGTACTAGAGGGGGGGTGAATAGTACTTTAAAATAATAAGGAGTATAATTCCAAATTAAATTGCAAACAACTACCAAATCAATTTGCGGAAGCTTAAATTGAATGACAACAACAAAATTAACAATGCAAACAAATGATGTTAATGGGTTTGGATCCACCCAAGTCTCCCCGACTTGTTCCCGGTGATCCTACGTCCCAACCACCCGGATCCCCTCCGGATACTTGAGTTAGAAACCCTAACTCAAGATTTCCACTATGAATATCTTGTGAAAAACCTTCACAAGATCAAATCATACAACAACGGCAATAGTGAATCCCACAACCCGGGATCACAACCTTCTCTCACAACCGAGAGAATCAACAAGCAATATAAATGAGTTATATTGAAATAAGCAAACTTACCACAAAATCCTATACCTTGAGTTTTTCTTACCCAATAGGTGAAATGAAGGATTTGAGGAAGATGAAGTCACCAAGTCCTAGCACCAAGGAAATGACCAGCAATCGGTGCCTAGGGATGATTTGGAGACTTGGATCAAGCAATAGCTTGAAGAGCTCACCAAGAACAAGCTTCTCTCTAGATGGATTCTAGATCTAGGAATGAGAGAGAATGTGTTTCTTGTGAGGAAGAGAGCTTTAGATTTGAGTGAGAATGGCTATCACTTTTGATCTCAATGAATCTCTGAATGGAAGCTCTAACCTAGATAGAAATGACCTAGGTTCGTATTTATAGGGTCCCATAAAAACAACTTAGGTCATTCTCCAACGGATAGAAATCTGGGAGAATTAGTCGGTCAAAGAACAATCACTGACCGACTAGTTCATCAACTAGTCGGTCAGTCAAACAGCATGGACCGACTAAGAGAGGAACTGAGAAGAAAGAGAAATTCAGACCTAGAAATCTAGTCGGTCCAAGGAGACTTTCTGACCGACTAGTTTCAC
Source organism: Scilla litardierei (assembly GCA_030789695.1). NCBI lineage: Eukaryota > Viridiplantae > Streptophyta > Magnoliopsida > Asparagales > Asparagaceae > Scilla > Scilla litardierei. The sequence continues at coordinate 66,254,657 of CM061131.1, forward strand.
AACTAGTCGGTCAGTCAGTGAACGTAGACCGACTAAGAGGCAAAATGAAATAGTCTGAACACAAGTTGACTTAGTCGGTCCAAGAACAAAAGTTGACCGACTAGATTGTCAACTAGTCGGTCACCAAACGTTCTTAGACCGACTAACGATAAACAGTAGCTTAGGAGAAATTTAGCATGAACAGTAAGTCACAACTAGTCGGTCAAAGAAGCATCACTGACCGACTAGTTCACAAACTAGTCGGTCGGTGAGTCAACGTAGACCGACTAACTGTAAACAGTAAAGTCCAAGAATTTAAGGAATCAAACTAGTCGGTCCAAGAAGAGTTGCTGACCGACTAGATCACCATCTAGTCGGTCAGTACTCCTTCTTGTACCAACTAATATGCACAAACAAGTCCGAATCGAAGCGCGACGCTTCGAGGAAGTTAGAATGAACTTGTACTAAGATCCTAGAGCTACGATATGAGCGTTATGAAGATAGAAACATAAGATATACTCAAGGCTTAACATTCTATATATCGAAGCTAAAAAGACTATAAATAAAAACCTTAATAAACGGTCTTTGAGAGCTTCGATTGATTCTTCATAACTTCCAAAACGGCGCAAGAGCTTCAACGAAGCTTTAGGCATGAATACGAGTTTTGTGAAGTGTTGAGATGTCGCTTTGAATGTTCTCGTGAATTTGGCGACGATCTCCAATACTGCGCTCACAAATTGTTAGTTCATGGATTATTTATGTTTGCTCATCATCAAAACCAAATCCGGGGAGTCCAATATTCAACATTCTCCCCCTTTTTGGTGATGACAAACCAACATAAATAATAATAAAAAATAATGATTCAAATGTAAAATACTTACTCCCCCTGCATTGATGACACGTTAATTCCAAAATGAATATATATGAATTGCATCAATCAGACGAGTAAGATAAATAAAGTGAATCGATTTTTGAAATATCGGATTTTGAAAATCCTTTTATATATCTTAACTCCCCCTGAATCTAACACATTAAATTAGATTCTTGGAAAATGAGTTAAATTTTCATTTGACCTATTTATTATCATTATCTCTCCCCCTTTGGCATTATCCCAAAAATGGGGGGGCATACAACGACAACAACTAGGAAATGGAAAATCCAACATCGGGAGTCGTAGACAATGACGATGGAACTAATTGACACCAAGGGAAAAATGATGAAATCAAATGAAGGTGTGCCAAATTGTCCATTATCAAAAAAAAAACGATAATCAAAATCATCAAAAATATTTGGTAATTTTTCATTTAATGAATAATGAAACATACTCTCCAATATTCAATATTCTTGGTTAAATATGTGCATGGAAAACAATTCTATACAAATATAGAAATATAATCTATTTAACCAAGTTTTTCAATCGTCGAGCGACGATTTTACATAGCATGGACATTGAATGAGAATTAATGTGCACGAGGAAGTAATTATCACAATATGAACAACGGTGTATATATAGATAGAAACATCAAGAGTACATCCCAAAAAGAGATCGATAAAACAAATGCAACATACCCATCAAAAAGAAATACATCATATAGCATTGATACAACATCATCATGAGAACATCATCAACGTCCAACAACAAAAAAATACAACACATCAAAATATCCAACATCGACATCCAGAAAACTCAGAAATACATCAAATCAACCCTCATACTCCATCCTAACCCAAAATACTCTCAAAAAGATATGTCATCCAAAGAGTAGTGGAGAGTCCTCGGAACAAACGATCACGAGGAAGTGGCTGGATCTGCAGTCTCCGTGGGTCCAGTCGACGGAGTGGACTCAGGCTCTGCAGGGAGAAGAGGTGTCTCAACAGATGGGATCGTCGGAGCAGGAGTCGAGACGTCAACGACGGGCTCGCCGGCAGATGTGTCAACAGGAATATCAGCTGGCTCAGCAACAGGATCAGCAGTAGGCTCAGAAGTCTGAACTACTGCGACAGAAGTCTCTGGAACACCGGAATAGGTGCCATCTCCAGGAGCTGAAGTGGTAGCAGCAGCAGCAGTAGTGGCCTCATCGCCACGGGCTAAGGAAGTGACAAGCTCGTCAATCTCCTCATCGTCCATCTCCTCGGCCTCAGAAACTGAAGGAGGAAGATCAATCCCCATCATCTGATCCATACGGCAGACGACCTCCTCGGTACGAGCCAAACGCGACTCGTGCCGACGAAGAAGGCGTACGACATCATCTAATGTAGCAGGAGGAGTGGAGGCTGCAGCAGCTGAGGGAGTAGACTGGGAAGCAGATGCGGTAGACCTCTGCACGTGACGAAGCACCGCTAGAGATTTCTTAACGGCCGTCGCGTTCAGAGGAGTACCCAAGGGACGCTCATCGTCAGGAGGGAGAGGGACTCGGAAATGACAAAAGACAAGGGTCAGCAGACACGGATATGGAATATGCGCAGATTTATTGGTCTTGCGTATACACTCGAAAGAGTCCATCTTATCGAGTATAACGCGAGCCCAATTAATCTCGCAACCCAAGAAAAGAGCGTAGATAAGCTTCAAGAATGGCTGGGATGGAAGTGAAGATGAGCCGTACTTGGGAAGCAAGCACGACTTCAGAATGAGATTCAGAACCCAGGCATTTGGCTTGAAAGACTTTGAAGGAACTCCAATAAAGGCAGGAGGGATCACATGGAAGATGTCAGAAAGAACGGACTGATCCAAGGAAGATATATCATCGACGGAAATGTCTGAAGGAAGGAGACCGGACGAAGAACAACCAAGTATCTCCCCCAAGATTTCTACCGTGAGAACTATAGGAGTTCCCAAGACAGTAGTCTCGATGGAGTGACTCGCGTCGTACTGGCCTCGGACACGATTGGCATAGAACAATTTCACAAGGCGAGGATATGGTTTAGGGTTGGCCTTAAGATCGTATCGAAGATAATCAAGGAGACCACTATAGGAGAGGAGATCAGCAAGGCCGAGAAAATCAGAAAACTGAACGTAATGCTCTAACAACAGTGGACAGTGCTCTATACGGTTGTACGCTGCGAGACACTGAGGGTCATCGCGGCACAACGATATGTCTACACCGCCGACTGGCATAGGAGCTTTACCCTTAGCCTTACGGGTCTTCGGAGGCGGAGTAGGTTCCCTAGGGCCAGACTCGTCCTCAGGGACAAACTCAGAGTCGGAATCTGGAGGAGTGGCAGGAGTGTGGAGAATGGGCTTTTTGGTCTTAGATTTTCTGGGTTTGACTGTTTCCATCCTCGGCTTCTTTAGAGGAGGCGAAGATGGAGAAGCTTGGGTAGACTTGGCACGACGCTTAGGCTTAGGTGGATTCCTAGGGTCGGAAGGCTCTATAGACATTGGGGAAGCCCCAGAAGAGGTGATTGGGATCCGCATCTTTGCCATGTTCGTGGCACGACGAGCACAAGCAACTGAAACAACAAGCTACACAAACCCTAGAGATCAAAAGAAATCGGAACACACAAACCCTAGAAGCACAAGAAATTGCAACAACCTAGAACCCTAGATGAGATATAAAACAAACCCTAGAGTAGAATCGATACCTAGGAGAGGGGGTTTTACCTAGGAGGAGGAGTCGACGGCGGCGGACGGTGGGGATGGCCGGAGATCTGGCCGGAGTCGACGGGAATAGGAAGAGTCTCGAGAGGGTTTGGGGTTTTTGCGGGCTGGAGAGGAGATGAATACCGACTAAAATGATTTTTAGTCGGACGAAATGAGTTTAAGTCGGTCTGGAAATCGAAAAGACGCATTTGCCCTAACACACTTAGTCGGTCATAGTTCAAGCACTGACCGACTAGATTACGATCTAGTCGGTCGGTCAATGAGCTTGAACCGACTAAGTCGAAACAGAGGCAAACAGGGATTTTTAGGGCTAGATTTAGTCGGTCGCAGTATACTCACTGACCGACTAGTTTTCAATCTAGTCGGTCGGTAAGTGTACTGAGACCGACTAAAGAAAGAAAAAGATAAGAGTAAGATAAAAGCTTGATCTAGTCGGTCTGAGTTCACTTGCTGACCGACTAGATGAGCATCTAGTCGGTTGACAAATGAACTGAGACCGACTAGAAGAGTCCAAAAATTGATAATTGATTTCTCTTCACAAACCACTTGGATGAAACATCTTAACACTCTCATTAGTCATCTAAATTACCCCATAAAACGTCGAAATCTTAAATACGACATTGAAATACGAATTCGATCATAAATTCAAACATAGCACATAAAATTCCCAAAAATTCAATAAATCTAGCATGAACGAAATATCGCAAAACATAATAGCATGCAAGATAATTGAATGAAATATGAATCCTATATCTCGGATTCACCCATAATCCCCAATTCTCGACGCAACCGCACAAAGGAGTCCTCCTTTAGGGGTTTCGTGAAAATATCAGCGATTTGCTTTTGGGTTTCAACGTACACTAAAATGATGTCCTTTTTAGCAACATGATCATCTAAAAAATGGTGTCGGACATCTATGTGTTTTGATCGGGAATGGTGCACCGGATTCTTTGAAAGACAGATACCATTTTGGTTATCCACCATGATAGGGCTAGTATCACAGTGAATACCAAAATCCTTCAAAGTGTGTCTCATCCAAAGAACCTGGGCACAAGCGGCACCGGCATCAATATATTCCGCCTCGGTGGTTGAAAGTGATACGGAATTTTGCTTCTTGGAAAACCAAGAGACAAGAGAATTTCCTAGAAAATGGCAAGTGCCACTAGTACTTTTCCTGTCGGATTTGCATCCCGCATAATCGTCATCACTGTATGAGACTAACTCATACGTGCTAGATTTTGGATAAAGTAATCCAAAATCAAGTGTATAACTTAGATAACGGAAAATACGCTTTACCGCTACTAAGTGAGACTCCTTAGGTTGAGACTGATAACGAGCACATATGCATACGGCAAACATAATATCGGGCCTACTTGCGGTAAGATAAAGTAAACTACCTATCATACCTCGATATAGACGAATGTCTACATCCTTACCGCCCGTATCCTTGTCGAGATGCGTAGTCGTGCTCATTGGAGTCTTTTTCCCGGAAGCACTTTCCATTCCAAATCGCTTAAGCAACTCCACCGTATACTTCGTTTGGTGGATGAAGATTGCATCGTTCATTTGGCGAATTTGGAGACCTAAGAAATATTTGAGTTCGCCCATGTGGCTCATCTCAAATTGTTCCTTCATAACATTAGAAAACTCTTCGCAAAGAGTGAAGTTAGTAGCACCGAAAATAATAACATCAACATAAATTTGAACTAATAAAATATCATTATTCGCATGCTTAACAAAAAGTGTAGAATCGGCTTCGCCCATTTTAAAATTCAAATCCAAAAGAAAATTCTTTAGGCGATCATACCAAGCTCGAGGAGCTTGTCTCAAACCATAAAGAGCTTTCTTTAGTTTAAAAACATGATTTGGAAATTTTTCATTTATGAAGCCCGGAAGTTGAGAAACGTAAACTTCCTCAACAACATCTCCGTTTAAAAATGCACTTTTAACATCCATTTGAAATAACTTAAAATTTTTATGGCATGCATACGACAATAAAAGTCTAATTGATTCTAGTCTAGCTACCGGAGCGAAGGATTCTTCGAAATCGATACCTTCCTCTTGGCGATAGCCTTGAGCAACTAACCGAGCTTTGTTCCGGATGACGACTTGATTTTCGTCGGATTTGTTCTTGAAGATCCACTTTGTCCCTATGATGGTGTGGTTCTTCGATGGCAAAGGAACAAGCTCCCATACCTCATTCCTCTCGAATTGAATGAGTTCCTCCTCCATGGCAAGGATCCAAGCACTATCTTCGCACGCTTCAACTATATTCTTTGGCTCTATTGATGAGACAAAGGCACTATTGGCGAAGTGGTGGACTTGAGATCTCGTCTTGACACTATCATGAATATTGCCAATGACTTGCTCATGGGGATGGTCGCGAACGGTATGAAGCCGCTTGGGAATACCTTGATCACTAGGCACATTCTCAACAACTTCATTAGTCGGGTTAGTCTCAATAGAATCAATTGAATCAATAGACTTAGAATTTTCAAACGAATCACATAAAACATCCATAGAATCATTATCATTTGAAATTCTAGAAGTAGTAAAATTCTCATTAAAAGAGACATGAAGTGATTCCTCGATCGTAGAGGATCTTTTGTTGTATATCCGGTAGGCTTTGCTACGTGAGGAATACCCAACAAATATCCCCTCATCCGATCTCGGATCAAACTTGTCCAAATTATCATATGTGTTTTTAATAAAACATTTTGCGCCGAAAACACGAAAATGTTTAACTTGAGGCAATCTACCAAACAACAATTCATAGCAAGTTTGTTTGGTGCCGGGCCTCAAAAGTATTCTATTAAACACATAGCAAGCGGTGTGTACCGCTTCCGCCCAAAATTGATAACCAAGTTGACTATCTTCGAGCATAGTGCGAGCACACTCCACAAGCGTTCTATTCTTCCTATCAACAACACCATTTTGAGGAGGTGCGCGAGGGAAAGAAAACGTGTGAGTAATTCCAAGATCATCACAAAAATTTGAGAAAGACTCATTCTCAAATTCACCCCCATGATCACTACGAATAGTGACAATGGTGGTTCCGATGAGATTTTGTACTTTCTTCACAAATATTGTGAAGTTTTCAAAAGCTTCATTTTTATTACATAAGAAAAATACCCATGTAAATCTTGAATAATCATCAACGATGACTAGTCCATATCTTGCATTTCCTAAGGAAGCAACTCTAGTTGGCCCGAATAAATCTAGATGTAATAGCTCTAGTGGCCGTTTCGTAGAAATGCTTTTCTTAGGTTTAAATGAAGATTTAGGAAGCTTGCCACGTTGACAAGAATCACAAAAACTTTTCTTTTCAAAAACGAGCTTCGGAAAACCTTTAATGGAATTTAATTTCGAAAGCTTATAAAGTGTTCCAAAGTTCACATGTCCAAAGCGTCGATGCCATAAGTGTTGTTCACTTGTGTTGGCAACGAGACATTGTTCATATGACTTAGGAAGATCCAAAATATAAATATCTTTATGGCGTGTGCCGGAAAATAATAATTTATTATTATCATTTGAAATATGACACAATCCTTTCGCAAAGCTAACTTTGTAACCTTTGTCACAAAGTTGACTTATTGAAATAAGATTATGATTTAAACCATCAACTAGATACACATCACTAATTAAGGGTTTAGAAGGGTTACCCACTTTACCAACACCGACGATTGTTCCGCTCTCATTGCCTCCAAATACGACGCGATTTCCATTTGCAATGGGTACCACTCCGGAGAGCAATTGAGCGTCACCCGTCATGTGTTTTGAACACCCGCTATCGAGTATCCAATTCCCTTTGGAGCTAAATTTAAATTTGTTGCTCCTTTTCTTTTTCTTTTCCTTGAGTACCTAAAGATAGAAACTTTCATATCATGGTACCCAAGGTCATTGGGTCCTCAAAGGTTAGACCTTTGGAAGCCAAGTCCAATTGGACTTTGACTTCCCCACATAATTTCTACTATGCACAACATCCGAAAAATAAGCATTCATATATACTTGTTTTTCATCAATGCTTGTGTCCTTTGGGCTCCAAATAGTGAAGATTTTGGGAGCCATCATCCTATTAGGTGCATGCATGCGTTGTTGATTTCTACGTGATGCATGCCGTGGATAGGCATAAGGAACATGATGGAATGGTGCACGACGAGAATTATTCATATGATGAGGTGGGTGAACATATGCATGTGTGGGAACACGTGCGTGAGGGTGTCTCACATGGTGTGCACGTGCCCGAGAATGTGTTGCATAAAAATCATCATATGTGTGAGATGGTGGAGTAGGACGTGTGTTCCTACGTGGCATGATATTTGTGTACATATAAGCATGCCCCTTCTTTGGAGGTCCACCCAAAGTGGGTTTCTTTCCAAAAGAGGGTGTAGACGAGGTGGAAGCACCATTGGTAGATGAACTACCAATAGAGTGTTTGCTACCACTCGTAGAGTCACCGGAAGTTGGCCTAACAAAAGTAGTGGCCGCTTTGGATGGACATCCCATCGTATACCCCAAACCAATGTGGTGATTGGCCGGAAGTAAGTCACTTAGGATCTTATCCAAATGGTCCTTACCCTTATTGAATCTATTGATTCGGCCTAATGTGTTCTCATATTTCTCTTTGAGAGAACGCATATAAGTATCTAATGTGGATACTTGCGATGTGAGCACATAAACATGAGATTTAAGATTCTCGTTCTCAATACTCAAAGTCGAGTTTTGAGAAGTTAAATCCGCTATCCTATGTTCTTCCGGATCTTCAATGCTAACATGTTCAAGTTTAGATTTGAGATTAACAATCTCATTTCTTAACTCTTCAACAACGGTGTCGTTGTTGGTGATGATAGTCTTAGGCGAGGTTTGAATGCTAGCTAGGTCATCTTTTACTTTAGTATATCTATTTACTAACTTAGTGTATTTAGACCATAAATGAGAGTTAGCATCCCTAAGATCATCCATAGTTACCTCATCGCCTTCGTCGTCGCTATCATCGGAAGAGGAAGATCCTTGATCATGCTCCTCTCTTGCCATGAAGCACATGTGCGCTTGCTCCACTTTCTCATCATCCGACTCTCCGCTTGAGGAATCCTCGGAGTCGGTGAATGTTGCTCCGACAAGTCCCTTTTTGTACCCCTTTTTGTACTTCTTCGACTTGTCGAACTTCGGCGCCTTCCACTTCTCCTTTTGCTTGTTTTGAGGACAATCCGCTTTGATGTGTCCTGGCTTATTGCATTTAAAGCACAAAGGTGGAGAGGCGTTAGTAGAAGTAAACTTAGATTTTTGTTTGAAGTTACCCTTTCGGAAGAAGCGATTGAACTTCTTTGCCATGAGAGCTACGGATTCCATGTCCATTTCTTCTTCCGAGTCCTCATCATCGGTAGAGGTGGATGAAGCCGCCTTGAATGCAATCGCCTTTTTCTTAGGCACGTCTTGGTTCAAATAGGACTTCATCTTTTCTTGTAACTTCACCTTGCTATCTTTGCGTACCTCGTATGACATCAAAGTACCCATTAATTGAACTACGGTATATTTATTCATGTCATTACCTTCCTCGACTGTGAAGGTACGTTTCTCCCAAGAAGAAGGAAGTCCTTCGATAAGCTTTGAGCACTTCTCCTTTTGAGTGTAGGACTTGCCGAGGGCCTCTAACTCGTTTATTATGTTAACGAAGCGAGCGTAATATTCCTTCATCTTCTCACCCTGTTGCATATGAAACATTTCGTAATCTTTGTTTACGACTACGAGTTTAGAGACTCTTACCCTACTCGTCCCTTCATGAAGAATGAGGAGAGAGTTCCAAATTTGATATGCACTCTTACATGTGCATATCTTATTGAAGTCCTCGGGCTCCAATGCGCATTGCAAGGCGTTCATTGCCTTGGCATTGCTTACCTCCGCGGCGACCTCCGCGGTAGTCCATTTCTCAAAGTCTTCTTCTTCGGGCTCGATGTATTCCTTCATTGTAGTCCTCCATAAAGATGCACTCCGGAGGAAGGTTTCCATCCGGCATTTCCAGTACCCGTAGTTGGTACCGTTGAAGAATGGAGGCCTCGTAGAGGAATGTCCTTCCATCACCGAAGATGCTCCTTCACGGTTCCTGAAGGTGTCATAGTTGGAAGGTGGACGCACGGTCTTGTTGTCGTTGGCAGACATAGCTAAGTATCTGGCTCTGATACCAAATGTAATGCCCAACAAGCTACTGCACAAGTACTAGAGAGGGGGGGGGTGAATAGTACTTTAAAATAATAAGGAGTATAATTCCAAATTAAATTGTAAACAACTACCAAATCAATTTGCGGAAGCTTAAATTGAATGACAACAACAAAATTAACAATGCAAACAAATGATGTTAATAGGTTCGGATCCACCCAAGTCTCCCCGACTTGTTCCCGGTGATCCTACGTCTCAACCACCCGGATCCCCTCCGGATACTTGAGTTAGAAACCCTAACTCAAGATTTCCACTATGAATATCTTGTGAAAAACCTTCACAAGATCAAATCATACAACAACGGCAATAGTGAATCCCACAACCCGGGATCACAACCTTCTCTCACAACCGAGAGAATCAACAAGCAATATAAATGAGTTATATTGAAATAAGCAAACTTACCACAAAATCCTATACCTTGAGTTTTTCTTACCCAATAGGTGAAATGAAGGATTTGAGGAAGATGAAGTCACCAAGTCCTAGCACCAAGGAAATGACCAGCAATCGGTGCCTAGGGATGATTTGGAGACTTGGATCAAGCAATAGCTTGAAGAGCTCACCAAGAACAAGCTTCTCTCTAGATGGATTCTAGATCTAGGAATGAGAGAGAATGGGTTTCTTGTGAGGAAGAGAGCTTTAGATTTGAGTGAGAATGACTATCACTTTTGATCTCAATGAATCTCTGAATGGAAGCTCTAACCTAGATAGAAATGACCTAGGTTCGTATTTATAGGGTCCCATAAAAACAACTTAGGTCATTCTCCAACGGATAGAAATCTGGGAGAATTAGTCGGTCAAAGAACAATCACTGACCGACTAGTTCATCAACTAGTCGGTCAGTCAAACAGCATGGACCGACTAAGAGAGGAACTGAGAAGAAAGAGAAATTCAGACCTAGAAATCTAGTCGGTCCAAGGAGACTTTCTGACCGACTAGTTTCACAACTAGTCGGTCAGTCAGTGAACGTAGACCGACTAAGAGGCAAAATGAAATAGTCTGAACACAAGTTGACTTAGTCGGTCCAAGAACAAAAGTTGACCGACTAGATTGTCAACTAGTCGGTCACCAAACGTTCTTAGACCGACTAACGATAAACAGTAGCTTAGGAGAAATTTAGCATGAACAGTAAGTCACAACTAATCGGTCAAAGAAGCATCACTGACCGACTAGTTCACAAACTAGTCGGTCGGTGAGTCAACGTAGACCGACTAACTGTAAACAGTAAAGTCCAAGAATTTAAGGAATCAAACTAGTCGGTCCAAGAAGAGTTGCTGACCGACTAGATCACCATCTAGTCGGTCAGTACTCCTTCTTGTACCAACTAATATGCACAAACAAGTCCGAATCGAAGCGCGACGCTTCGAGGAAGTTAGAATGAACTTGTACTAAGATCCTAGAGCTACGATATGAGCGTTATGAAGATAGAAACATAAGATATACTCAAGGCTTAACATTCTATATATCGAAGCTAAAAAGACTATAAATAAAAACCTTAATAAACGGTCTTTGAGAGCTTCGATTGATTCTTCATAACTTCCAAAATGGCGCAAGAGCTTCAACGAAGCTTTAGGCATGAATACGAGTTTTGTGAAGTGTTGAGATGTCGCTTTGAATGTTCTCGTGAATTTGGCGACGATCTCCAATACTGCGCTCACAAATTGTTAGTTCATGGATTATTTATGTTTGCTCATCATCAAAACCAAATCCGGGGAGTCCAATATTCAACAAGGATATCATAGAAGATCATTTAATCTCCTCTCTAAGCCACTCCTCCCCCATTCCCTCATTAGAGCTTCAATCTTATGCTATAGCATCTAAGCTCTTGGGAATTTCTCCAAGGTATTTCAATCTCATTCTTTTTCTTAGAGAACATTTTTCTTCTCTTCATTTCATACACTCAAGTGAGAAGTGTTAGGATTCATTCCTAGAAGAGAGAAAGATCATCAAGTGCAATCAAAGCCTTATCTCAAGCACTTGAGTTTCACTTGCATGCCTTCTTCATCGCATTGGTAAGATCATATCTAGGCACAGGTAAGTGTTATTTCGTTTCACCTTTGTGATACCCCTAATTCTCTTTGTGGAAATTAGTTACTCTCTTTGTGGGAGTTACTCTCTTTGTGAGGGTTTGGTTCTTTCTGTATGAGAGAACAAAATCCTCTGTGTGAGGTATCTCTGTATGAGAGTAAGGATATCTCTTTGCGGGAATCTTAAATCCTCTGTGTGAGGTCTCTCTGTGTGAGTGTAAGGATATCTCTTTGTGGGAATCCTAAATCCTCTGTGTAAGGTATCTCTTTGTGGGATTTGTATTCACTTCTCTGTGTGGGAATACAGTGAATACTGGTGTGGCTGGACGTACCCAAGTTTGGGGAGCCAGGGTAAAATCCTTGTGTTTGCGTTTGTTGTTGTTGAGCACTCTGTTTAATTTCCACTGCTTATTGTGCTTTAATTTTGGTAACTTTTAATTAAGCACTTTGCTTGCTATTACACTATTCACCCCCCTCTAGTGTATGTGTAGCCTCGCAGGTTCCCTTACAATTGGTATCAGAGCCTTGGTTTGGTGGCTTTTGCGCATTACTTCTAAGTCTCAACAACCCCCCTCCTTTCCTCCCGTCCTCAAAGGCAAACACTTCTCAAAATGGAGGAAGAACATGTTCCGCTGGCTTGATGTGCATGAGGAGTCATGGTATATTACCTCGGATGCTCGAGTTTGGAATGCATTGTTAAATGCTCTCTCTCCGAAAATTGCTAAGAAAGTAAGTGATTTTAAGACGGCCAAGAAGATATGGAATTATCTTGATGAAGAATATGGTGGAGAGGAATTGTGCGATGATGAGAGCATCGTTGGTAATGAGGTAACTCGCAACTCTCTCGTTCAACGTAGTGATTTTATTGAAAATTGTAATGCATTGCTTATGGACTCTCCCAAGGCGAATAACAACAAGCTTGAGAGAGATGCACGCATGCACACTTCATTATCATCCAAACCTGGTGATGATTCACAAACCATTCCATTGAATCAAGAAAAAATTGCTCTTGATTCACGTGTGTGCATGTTGAGCAAAGAGAATGAGTCTCTTAAAGCTCAAGTAGTGTATGTCAATGAACTTCATAGATCTTTTAAGGAGAGTGCTTATGCTACTCATAAAGAGGAAATTCATTGTCTGCATGCCGAGAAAGAAGGAGTTCTTTCTCAATTGAGTGCTTTGAGAGATGAGAATGCTTCTCTCAAACTCCAAATGGAGAAGATGTACTCGGAGAGTGATTACAATATTTTGAGAGTTGAGACATTGGCTCTCAAGACAAAATGTTGTGAGCTTAGATCATGTCTATCCAAGAGGGATGACAACATTTCTTCACTTTTGAAGAAATGTGAGCTATTATCTACTCAAATTGAAAATTTCAAATTGAGTAAGGACACGGTTTTGGGATCCTCTTCATTGAAGGTGAACAAACCAAGCTCTTCTCGTATAAGCACCCAAATAAATTTTATGGGGGAGCATTCTAATGAGAAAGTCACATCCAACTCTTTTGGCCTAAAATCAACTATTATTTCTAAGCCAAAGAGAAATCATGCATTTTTGTATTCCGGCCTTGCATATATTAAGAAGCCTATTCAAAAACATGTTGATATGAATGCTTCTTCTTTTAATGATATTCATTATGTTTCTACTCATAGGAAATCTTATTATTGCTTGCATGCTAAAATTGATGATAAAACTTTGCATGCTTCACATGTTCCTATGCATGGTAGAATTGCTTGTGTGAATGCTTCTAATGATAGATCTCAAATTTCACATACGGGGCACGCCAATGTTTATGTTCCACCTCATAAGCGTGCACACTCACCTCCTACTCATGCCTTAACCAAATCTCTTCCTAAGAATCCCAAATCACTTTCTTTGTGGATTCCTAAGAATGTTTCTAGGCTTGATAGGAATGTGTATATAGATTCATATGTTCGTAATGTTATATTTTCATATGACAATATACGGAAACCAAACTCCACTTTTGTTTGGTTTCCTACTTACTAGCTCACTCACATTGTTATTCATTGCTTGGGTACCATGCTCGTATGTTTACATTTTGTACCCACATTTTTGTGAGTGTGTCCATTACTCTCATGTTTGCATGTTTTGTATGATTATGGGGGGAGTAAGGAATTTTTTCTTGCTAGTATTATTTTTCCATTCATATGGCACATTGTATTTCATTCACATTATGTTTGTGTATATGGGATGGTTATTTCTCTTACCCTTAGTTATCCTATTTGGCTATTACCCATCTTTTTGATATACCAATGGGGGAGAGAAATAGGTTATGTAAAAATATAACTTATGCTTGTTTATGCATTATCAATTGGTGTGTTTTTGCATAACAACCATCAATATGTTCTGTGCTTTATATGTTTATATTTTGTGCACATTTGCATTTTGATTGGAGGAGTTTGTTAGCACACATTGTTTATTTCAATGTTTATTATATTTTGACATAATGGATTGTTATCATCAAAAGGGGAGAGATTGTTAGTTCTTGGGTTCAAGACTAACGTTGTTTTGATGATGATTGTTAGTGTTGAATATTGGACTCCCCGGATTTGGTTTTGGATGATGAGCAAACATAAATAATTCATGAACTAACAATTTGTGAGCGCAGTATTGGAGATCGTCGCCAATTTCACGAGAATATTCAAAGCGACATCTCAACACTTCCAAAAGCTCGTATTCTTTCCTAAAGCTTCGTTGAAGCTCTTGCGCCGTTTTGGAAGTTATGAAGATTCAATCGAAGCTCTCGAAGACCGTTTATTAAGGTTTTATTTATAGTCTTTTAGTTTCGATTGATAGAATGTTAAGCCTTGAGTATATCTTACGTTTCTATCTTCATTACGCTCATTTCGTAGCTCTAGGATCCTTGCACAAGTTCATTCTAACTTCCTCGAAGCGTCGCGCTTCGATTCGGATTTGTATGTGCATGTTAGTTGGTACAAGAACAAGTACTGACCGACTAGATGGTGATCTAGTCGGTCGGCAACTGTTCTTGGACCGACTAGTTTGATTCCTTAATTTCTTGGACTTTACTGTTTACTGTTAGTCGGTCTACGTTGACTCACCGACCGACTAGTTTGTGAACTAGTCGGTCAGTGATGCTTCTTTGACCAACTAGTTGTGACTTAATGTTCACTCTAAATTTCTCCTAAGCTACTGTTTACCGTTAGTCGGTCTAAGAACGTTTGGTGACCGACTAGTTGACAATCTAGTCGGTCAACTTTTGTTCTTGGACCGACTAAGTCACTTGCTTTCAGACTAAGTCATTTTGCCTCTTAGTCGGTCTACGTTCATTGACTGACCGACTAGTTGTGAAACTAGTCGGTCAGACAGTCTTCTTGGACCGACTAGATTTCTAGGTCTGAAATTCTATCTCTTCTCAGATCTGCTCTTAGTCGGTCCATGCTTTGTGACTGACCGACTAGTTGATGATCTAGTCGGTCAGTGTTTGTTCTTTGACCGACTAATCCTCACAGATTTTTTTCCGTTGGAGAATGACCTATCTTGTTTTTATGGGACCCTATAAATACGAACCTAGGTCATTTCTATCTTCAATAGAGCTGCCATTAAGAGATTCATTGAGTTCTAAAGAGATAGCCATTCTCCCTCAAATCTAAAGCTCTCTTCCTCACAAGAAACCCATTCTCTCTCATTTCTAGATCTAGAGAGAAGCTTGTTCTTGGTGAGCTCTTCAAGCTATTGCTTGATCCAAGTCTCCAACTCTTTCCTAGGCACCGATTGCTGGTCATTTCCTTGGTGCTAGGTCTTGGTGACTTCATCTTCCTCAAATCCTTCATTTCACCATTTGGGTAAGAAAAACTCAAGGTATAGGATTTTGTGGTAAGATTTGTTTATTTCAATATAACTCATTTATATTGCTTGTGATTCTCTCGGTTGTGAGAGAAGGTTGTGATCCCAGGTTGTGGGATTCACGTTTGCTATTGCATGTATGATTTGATCTTGTGAAGGTTTTTCACAAGATATTCATAGTGGAAATCTTGAGTTAGGGTTTCTAACTCAAGTATCCGGAAGGGATCCGGGTGGTTGGGACGTAGGATCACCGGGAACAAGTCGGGGAGACTTGGGTGGATCCGAACCCATTAACATCGTTTGTTAGCATTGTTAATTTTGTGTTGTCACTCAATTTAAGCTTCCGCAAATTGATTTGGTAGTTGTTTGCAATTTAATTTGGAATTATACTCCTTATTATTTTAAAGTACTATTCACCCCCCCTCTAGTACTTGTGCAGTAGCTGGTAGGGCATTACATTTGGTATCAGAGCCAGATACTCAGCTATGTCTGCCAACGACAACAAGACCGTGCGTCCACCTTCCAACTATGACACCTTCAGGAACCGTGAAGGAGCATCTTCGGTGATGGAAGGACATTCCTCTACGAGGCCTCCATTCTTCAACGGTACCAACTACGGGTACTGGAAATGTAGGATGGAAACCTTCCTCTGAAGTGCATCCTTATGGAGGACTACAATGAAGGAGTACACCGAGCCCGAAGAAGAAGACTTTGAGAAATGGACTACCGCGGAGGTCGCCGCGGAGGTAAGCAATGCCAAGGCAATGAACGCCTTGCAATGCGCATTGGAGCCCGAGGACTTCAATAAGATATGCACATGTAAGAGTGCATATCAAATTTGGAACTCCCTCCTCATTCTACATGAAGGGACGAGTCGGGTAAGAGACTCTAAACTCGTAGTCGTAAACAAAGATTACGAAATGTTTCATATGCAACAGGGCGAGAAGATGAAAGAATATTACGCTCGTTTCGTTGACATAATAAACGAGTTAGAGGCCCTCGGCAAGTCCTACACTCAAAAGGAGAAGTGCTCAAAGATTATCGAAGGACTTCCTTCTTCTTGGGAGAAACGCACCTTCGCCATCGAGGAAGGTAATGACATGAACAAATATACCGTAGTTCAACTAATGGGTACTTTAATGTCGTACGAGGTACGCAAGGATAGCAAGCTCAAATTGCAAGAAAAGATGAAGTCTTATCTAAAGCAAGACGAGCCAAAGAAAAAGGCTATTGCCTTCAAAGCCGCTCCATCCACATCCACATCAACCGATGATGAAGACTCGGAAAACGAGTTGGACTTGGAGTCCATGGCACTCATGGCCAAGAAGTTCAACCGTTTCTTCCGAAAAGGTAACTTCAAGACCAAAGGTAAATTTGGTTCTTCTAACGCCTCTTCCTCTCCTTTGTGTTTCAAGTGCAATAAGCCAGGACACATGAAAGCGGAGTGTCCCCTCAATAAGCAAAAGGAGAAGTGGAAGGCGCCAAAGTATGACAAGTCCAAGAAGTACACAAAAGGAAACAAGAAGGGACTTGTCGGAGCTACCTTCACCGACTCCGATGATTCTACAAGCGGTGAGTCGGACGATGAACACGTGGAGCAAGCGCACATGTGTTTCATGGCAAGAGAGGAGCACGATCAAGGATCCTCCTCTTCTGATGATAGTGATGACGAAAGCGATGAGGTATCAATGGATGATCTTAGAAATGCTAACTCTCAACTTTGGTCAAAATACACTAAGTTAGTAAATAGATATACTAAGGTAAAAGATGACCTAGCTAGCATTCAAACATCGCCTAAGAATATCATCACCAACAACGACACCGTTGTTGAAGAGTTAAGAAATGAGATTGTAAATCTCAAATCTAAACTTGAACATGTTAGCATTGAGGATGCGGAAGAACATGAGATAGCGGATTTAACTTCTCAAAACTCGACTTTGAGTATTGAGAACGAGAATCTTAAATCTCGTGTTTATGTGCTCACATCGCAAATATCCACTTTGGATACTTCTTTGCGTTCTCTCAAAGAGAAATATGAGGACACATTGGGCCGAATCAACAAATTCAACAAGGGTAAGGGCCACTTGGATAATATCCTAAAAGATTTACTTCCGGCCAAACACCACATTGGTTTGGGGTATGATGGGAAATTCATCCAAGTCGGTCACTACTTTTGTTAGGCCAACTTCCGAAGCCTCAACGAGTGGGAGCAAACACTCTATTGGTAGTTCATCTACCAATGGTGCTTCCACCTCGTCCACGCCCTCTTTTGGAAAGAAACCCACTTCGGGTGGACCTCCAAAGAAGGGGCATGCCTACATGTACACCAATAACATGCCACGTAGGAACACACGTCCTACTCCACCGGCTCACACATATGATGATTTTTATGCAACACATTCTCGGGCACGTGCACACCATGTGAGACACCCTCACGCACGTGTTCCCACACATGCATATGTACACCCACCTCATCATATGAATAATTCTCGTCGTGCACCATTCCATCATGTCCCGTTTGCCTATCCACAACATGCATCACGTAGAAATCAACGTCGCATGCATGCACCCAATAGGATGATGGCTCCCAAAATTTTCACTATTTGGAGCCCAAAGGACACAAGCATGGACGAAAAACAAATGTATATGAATGCTTATTTTTCGGATGTTGTGCATAGTAAGAATTATGTGGGGAAGTCTAAGTCCACTTGGACTTGGCTTCCAAAGGTCTAATCCCTTGGACCCAATGACCTTGGGTACCATGATATGAAAGTTTCTATCTTTAGGTACTCAAGGAAAAGAAAAAGAAGAGGAGCAACAAATTTAAATTTAGCTCCAAAGGGAATTGGATACTCGATAGCGGGTGTTCAAAACACATGACGGGTGACGCTCGATTGCTCTCCGGAGTGGTTCCCATTGCGAATGGAAACCGCGTCGTATTTGGAGGCAACGAGAGCGGAACCATCATAGGTGTTGGTAAAGTCGGCAACCCCTCTAAACCCTTAATTAGTGATGTTTATCTTGTTAGTGGTTTAAATCATAATCTTATTTCAATAAGCCAACTTTGTGACAAAGGTTACAAAGTTAGTTTTGCGAAAGGATTGTGTCATATTTTAAGAAAAGATAATGATAAATTATTATTTTCCGGAACTCGTCATAAAGACATTTATATTTTGGATCTTCCGAAGTCATATGAACAATGTCTCGTTGCCAACACAAGTGAACAACACTTATGGCATCGACGCTTTGGACATGTGAACTTTGGAACACTTTATAAGCTTTCGAAATTAAATTCTATTAAAGGTTTTCCGAAGCTTGTTTTTGAAAAGAAAAGTTTTTATGATTGTTGTCAACGTGGCAAGCTTCCTAAATCTTCATTTAAACCTAAGAAAAGCATCTCTACTAAACGGCCACTAGAGCTATTACATCTAGACTTATTTGGGCCAACTAGAGTAGCTTCCTTAGGAAATGCAAGGTATGGACTTGTCATCGTAGATGACTATTCAAGATTTACTTGGGTATTTTCATTGTGTAATAAAAATGAAGCTTTTGAAAACTTCACAATTTTTGTTAAGAAAGTACAAAATCTCTTAGGAACCACCATTGTCACTATTCGTAGTGATCATGGAGGTGAATTTGAGAATGAGTCTTTTGAGACATTTTGTGATGAAGTTGGTATTACTCACACCTTCTCTTTCCCTCGTGCACCTCCTCAAAATGGTGTAGTTGAGAGAAAGAATAGGACGCTAGTGGAGTGTGCTCGCACTATGCTTGATGATAGCCAACTTGGCCATCAATTTTGGGCGGAAGCGGTACACACCGCTTGCTATGTGTTTAATAGAATACTTTTGAGGCCCGGCACTAAACAAACTTGTTATGAATTGTTGTTTGGTAGGTTGCCTCAAGTTAAACATTTTCGTGTTTTTGGTTCGAACTGTTTTATTAAGAACACATATGGTAGTTTGGACAAATTCGATCCAAGATCCGATGAGGGGATTTTTGTTGGATATTCTTCTCGTAGCAAAGCCTACCGGATATTCAACAAACGAACCTCAACGATCGAGGAGTCGCTTCATGTCTCATTTAATGAAGGATTTGTTCCAACTAGAATTTCAAATGATAATGATTCTTTGGATGTTTTATGTGATTCGTTTGATAATTCTAAGTCCATTGATTCAATTGATTCTATTGAGACTAACCCAACTAATGAAGTTGTTGAGAATGTTCCTAGTGATCAAGGTATTCCCAAACGGCTTCATTCGGTTCGTGACCATCCCCATGAGCAAGTAATTGGCAATATTCATGATAGTGTCAAGACGAGATCGCAAGTCCACCACTTCGCCAATAGTGCCTTTGTCTCATCAATAGAGCCAAAGAATATAGTTGAAGCTTGCGAAGATAGTGCTTGGATCCTTGCCATGGAGGAGGAACTCATTCAATTCGAGAGGAATGAGGTATGGGAGCTTGTTCCTTTGCCATCGAAGAACCACACCATCATAGGGACAAAGTGGATCTTCAAGAACAAATCCGACGAAAATCAAGTCGTCATCCGGAACAAAGCTCGGTTAGTTGCTCAAGGCTATCGCCAAGAGGAAGGTATCGATTTCGAAGAATCCTTCGCTCCGGTAGCTAGATTAGAATCAATTAGACTTTTATTGTCTTATGCATGCCATAAAAATTTTAAGTTATTTCAAATGGATGTTAAAAGTGCATTTTTAAACGGAGATGTCGTTGAGGAAGTTTACGTTTCTCAACCTCCGGGCTTCATAAATGAAAAATTTCCAAATCATGTTTTTAAACTAAAGAAAGCTCTTTATGGTTTGAGACAAGCTCCTCGTGCTTGGTATGATCGCCTAAAGAATTTTCTTTTGGATTTGAATTTTAAAATGGGCGAAGCCGATTCTACACTTTTTGTTAAGCATGCGAATAATGATATTTTATTAGTTCAAATTTATGTTGATGATATCATTTTCGATGCTACTAACTTCACTCTTTGCGAAGAGTTTTCTAATGTTATGAAGGAACAATTTGAGATGAGCCACATGGGCGAACTCAAATATTTCTTAGGTCTCCAAATTCGCCAAATGAACGATGCAATCTTCATCCACCAAACGAAGTATACGGTGGAGTTGCTTAAGCGATTTGGAATGGAAAGTGCTTCCGGGAAAAAGACTCCAATGAGCACGACTACGCATCTCGACAAGGATACTGGTGGTAAGGATGTAGACATTCGTCTATATCGAGGTATGATAGGTAGTTTACTTTATCTTACCGCAAGTAGGCCCGATATTATGTTTGCTGTATGCATTTGTGCTCGTTATCAGTCTCAACCTAAGGAGTCTCACTTAGTAGCGGTAAAGCGTATTTTCCGTTATCTAAGTTACACTTTAGATTTTGGATTACTTTATCCGAAATCTAGCACGTATGAGTTAGTCTCATACAGTGATGCCGATTATGCGGGATGCAAATCCGACAGGAAAAGTACTAGTGGCACTTGCCATTTTCTAGGAAATTCTCTTGTCTCTTGGTTTTCCAAGAAGCAAAATTCCGTATCACTTTCAACCACCGAGGCGGAATATATTGCCGCCGGTGCCGCTTGTGCCCAGGTTCTTTGGATGAGACACACTTTGAAGGATTGTGGTATTCACTGTGATACTAGCCCTATCATGGTGGATAACCAAAGTGCTATCTGTCTTTCAAAGAATCTGGTGCACCATTCCCGATCAAAACACATAGATGTCCGACACCATTTCTTAGATGATCATGTTGCTAAAAAGGACATCATTTTAGTGTACGTTGAAACCCAAAAGCAAATCGCCGATATTTTCACGAAACCCCTAAAGGAGGACTCCTTTGTGCGGTTGCGTCGAGAATTGGGGATTATGGGTGAATCCGAGATATAGGATTCATATTTCATTCAATTATCTTGCATGCTATCCGATTTCGCGATATTTTGTTCATGCTAGATTAATTGAATTTTTGGGAATTTTATGTGATATATTTGAATTTATGATCGAATTCGTATTTGAAAGTCGTATTTAAGATTTCGACGTTTTATGGGGTAATTTAGATGACTAATGAGTGAGTTATGATGTTTCATCCAAGTGGTTTGTGAAGAGAAATCAATCATCAATTTTTGGACTCCTCTAGTCGGTCTAAGTTCACTTGTCAACCGACTAGATGCTCATCTAGTCGGTCAGCAAATGAACTCAGACCGACTAGATCAAGCCTATATCTAACTCCTATCATTTTCTTTCGTTAGTCGGTAACAGTACACTTACCGACCGACTAGTTTGAAAACTAGTCGGTCAGTGAATATACTGCGACCGACTAATTCTTGCCCTAGAAATTCATCTGAGCTACTGTTTCGACTTAGTCGGTTCAAGCTCATAGACCGACCGACTAGATCGTAATCTAGTCGGTCAGTGCTTGAACTGTGACCGACTAAGTGTGTTAGGGCAGTTATGTCTTTTTGATTCCAGACCGACTTATACTCGATCTCTTCCGACTAAATTCTCATTTAGTCGGTCTTCTCACTTGCTCCAGCCCGAAAACCCCAAACCCCCAACTCGAAACCCTTCGTCTTCCGGCCGTTTTTCCGTCGATTGCCGCCGTCCGCCGCCGTCGACTCCACCCCCTAGGTATCTCTCTCCCTCTCCTAGGTCGATTTCTTTCCCTAGGGTTCGATTTCTTCTCCTAGGTATTCTAGGGTTTGGATTTCAGCTTTTAGATATCCTAGGGCTTGTGTTTTTCGAATCTTAGGGTTGTTAGCTTGTGATCTCTAGGTTGTTTGTGATTTTCTTCGATTGATTGTGCTCGTAGTGCTATGGCTAAGACTCGAATTCCGATCGCCTCTTCCGGGGCCTCTCCTATGACCGTAGAACAACCTTCGGACCCTAGGAATCCTCCAAAGCCTAAGCGTCATGCCAAGTCTACCCAAGCCTCTCCATCGTCGCCTCCTCTTAAGAAGCCTAGGACTGCCACAGCTAAACCCCGCAAGTCTAAGACCAAAAAGCCCATCCTTCACTCTCCGGCTACTCCTCCCGATTCCGACTCTGAATTTATCCCAGAGGATGAGCCTACTAGGGAACCCACTCCTCCTCCGAAGACCCGTAAGGCTAAGGGTAAAGCTCCTATGCCAGTCGGCGGTGTAGACATATCGTTGTGCCGCGATGACCCTCAGTGTCTCGCAGCGTACAACCGTATAGAGCACTGTCCACTGTTGTTAGAGCATTACGTTCAGTTTTCTGATTTCCTCGGCCTTGCTGATCTTCTGTCCTATAGTGGTCTTCTAGATTATCTCCGATTCGACCCCAAGGCCAATCCCAAACCGTATCCTCGCCTCGTGAAATTGTTCTATGCCAATCGCATTCGAGGCCAGTACGATGCCAGCCACTCCATTGAGATGACTGTCTTGGGAACTCCTATAGTTCTCACGGCAGAAATCTTGGGGGAGATTCTTGGTTGCTCGTCGTGTGGTCTCCTCCCTTCGGACATTTCCGTCGATGACATTTCTTCCATGGATCAGTCTATTCTTGCAGATATCTTCCAGGTTATCCCATCTGCATTCATTGGTGTTCCATCAAAATCTTTTAAGCCGAATGCGTGGGTTCTTAACCTGATCTTGAAGTCTTGTCTCCTCCCTAAGTATGGATCCTCTTCACTCCCATCTCAGCCTTTCTTGAAATTGATCTACGCTCTTTTCTTGGGGTGCGAGATTAATTGGGCTCGCGTGATACTCGATAAGATGGATTCTTTCGAGTGTATACGCAAGACCAATAAGTCTGCGCACATTCCATACCCTTGCCTGTTGACTCTTGTATTTCGTCATTTCCGAGTCCCCCTCCCTCCTGACGATGAGCGTCCCTTGGGTACGCCTCTGAACGCGACGGCCGTGAAGAAATCTCTAGCGGCTCTTCGTCATGTGCAGAGGTCTACCGCATCTGCTTCTCAGGCTTCTCCGTCTGCTGCTGCAGCCCCCTCTCGTCCTACTACATTGGACGATGTCGTACGGATACTTCGTCGGCACGAGTCTCGCTTGGCTCGTACCGAGGAGGTAGTTTGCCGTATGGCTCGTCAGATGGGCATTGATCTTCCTCCTTCAGTCTCTGAGGCCGAGGAGATGTACGATGAGGAGATTGACGAGCTTGTCACTTCTTTTGCCTGTGGCGATGAGGCCACTGCTGTTGCTGCTGCTGCTGGTACTTCCACTTCTGCTCCTGGAGTTGGCACCACTTCCGGTGTTCCAGAGCCTTCTGCTTCAGCACTTCAGTCGTCTGAGCCTGCTGCTGACCCTGTTGCTGAGCCTGCTGATATTCCAGTTGACACATCTGCTGTCGAGACCCTTGCTGCTGTTGAGCCTATTGCTGAGATCTCGACTCCTGCCCCGACGATTCCATCTGTTGAGACACCTCTACTCCCTGCAGATCCTGAGTCCACTCCGTCGACTGGACCCACGGACGCTGCAGATCCAGCCTCCTCCTCGTGATCGTTGTTCCGAGGACTCTCCATATACGCTTTGGATGATTTATCTTTGCGAGAGTATTTTGGGTTAGGATAGAGTATGAGGGTTATGATGTTTTGATGTATTTTGGATGTTGTCGATGATGTTGTACTTATTTTGATGAGGATGCTGATGATGTATTTCTTCTTGATGGGTATGTTGTATTTTGATGCATTGATATCTTTTTGGATGTACTCTTGATGTTATCATTAATATATATACATCGTCGTTGTCTTTATCTTAATTCGTCGTGCACATTTTAATATTCGTTGAATGTATATGAAATGTGATTTCGTCGCTCGTCGCATGAAAACTTGGTTAAATAGATTATATTTCTATAATTATATAGAATTGTTTTCCATGCACAAATTTAACCAAGAATATTGAATATTGAAGAGTATGTTTCTTTATTCAAGAAATGAATAAACATTTGGTATTTTTGATGATTTTGATTATCGTTGATTTTTATTGATAATGGAAAATTTGGCACACCTTGTTTTGATTTCCACAATTTTCCCTTGGTGTCAAGTTGGTCCATTGTCTTTGTCTACGACTCCCGATGTTGGATTTTACATTTCCTAATTGTTGTCGTTGTATGCCCCCCATTTTTGGGATAATGCCAAAGGGGGAGAGATAATGATAATAAATAGCGCAAATGAAAATTTAACTCAATTTCCAAGAATCTAGTTTGATATGTTAGATTCAGGGGGGAGTTAAGATATATATAAGGATTTTCAAAATCCGATATTTCAAAAATCAATTCACTTTATTTATCTTACTCGTCTGCTTGATGCAATTCATTTATATTCAATTTGGAATTAACGTGTCATCAATGCAGGGGGAGTAAGTATTTTACATTTGAATTATTATCTTTGATTATTATTTATGTTGGTTTGTCATCACCAAAAAGGGGGAGAATGTTGAATATTGGACTCCCCGGATTTGGTTTTGGATGATGAGCAAACATAAATAATTCATGAACTAACAATTTGTGAGCGCAGTATTGGAGATCGTCGCCAATTTCACGAGAATATTCAAAGCGACATCTCAACACTTCCAAAAGCTCGTATTCTTGCCTAAAGCTTCGTTGAAGCTCTTGCGCCGTTTTGGAAGTTATGAAGATTCAATCGAAGCTCTCGAAGACCGTTTATTAAGGTTTTATTTATAGTTTTTTAGTTTCGATTGATAGAATGTTAAGCCTTGAGTATATCTTACGTTTCTATCTTCATTACGCTCATTTCGTAGCTCTAGGATCCTTGCACAAGTTCATTCTAACTTCCTCGAAGCGTCGCGCTTCGATTCGGATTTGTATGTGCATGTTAGTTGGTACAAGAACAAGTACTGACCGACTAGATGGTGATCTAGTCGGTCGGCAACTGTTCTTGGACCGACTAGTTTGATTCCTTAATTTCTTGGACTTTACTGTTTACTGTTAGTCGGTCTACGTTGACTCACCGACCGACTAGTTTGTGAACTAGTCGGTCAGTGATGCTTCTTTGACCGACTAGTTGTGACTTAATGTTCACTCTAAATTTCTCCTAAGCTACTGTTTACCGTTAGTTGGTCTAAGAACGTTTGGTGACCGACTAGTTGACAATCTAGTCGGTCAACTTTTGTTCTTGGACCGACTAAGTCACTTGCTTTCAGACTAAGTCATTTTGCCTCTTAGTCGGTCTACGTTCATTGACTGACCGACTAGTTGTGAAACTAGTCGGTCAGACAGTCTTCTTGGACCGACTAGATTTCTAGGTCTGAAATTCTATCTCTTCTCAGATCTGCTCTTAGTCGGTCCATGCTTTGTGACTGACCGACTAGTTGATGATCTAGTCGGTCAGTGTTTGTTCTTTGACCGACTAATCCTCACAGATTTCTTTCCGTTGGAGAATGACCTATCTTGTTTTTATGGGACCCTATAAATACGAACCTAGGTCATTTCTATCTTCAATAGAGATGCCATTAAGAGATTCATTGAGTTCTAAAGAGATAGCCATTCTCCCTCAAATCTAAAGCTCTCTTCCTCACAAGAAACCCATTCTCTCTGATTTCTAGATCTAGAGAGAAGCTTGTTCTTGGTGAGCTCTTCAAGCTATTGCTTGATCCAAGTCTCCAACTCTTTCCTAGGCACCGATTGCTGGTCATTTCCTTGGTGCTAGGTCTTGGTGACTTCATCTTCCTCAAATCCTTCATTTCACCATTTGGGTAAGAAAAACTCAAGGTATAGGATTTTGTGGTAAGATTTGTTTATTTCAATATAACTCATTTATATTGCTTGTGATTCTCTCGGTTGTGAGAGAAGGTTGTGATCCCGGGTTGTGGGATTCACGTTTGCTATTGCATGTATGATTTGATCTTGTGAAGGTTTTTCACAAGATATTTATAGTGGAAATCTTGAGTTAGGGTTTCTAACTCAAGTATCCAGAAGGGATCCGGGTGGTTGGGACGTAGGATCACCGGGAACAAGTCGGGGAGACTTGGGTGGATCCGAACCCATTAACATCATTTGTTAGCATTGTTAATTTTGTGTTGTCACTCAATTTAAGCTTCCGCAAATTGATTTGGTAGTTGTTTGCAATTTAATTTGGAATTATACTTCTTATTATTTTAAAGTACTATTCACCCCCCCTCTAGTACTTGTGCAGTAGCTGGTAGGGCATTACAGTTAGTTCTTGGGTTCAAGACTAACGTTGTTTTTGATGATGATCAATACATTATGTAAGTGTGCTAATCAATCTTATGTTTTAGTCTCAGTGTATCTTAATAATTATATGTTGATAAGACAAAGCATAATGCTTGGAGGATATTACAAGGGATATCTTAAAGACCTCCAAGAGTGATGGCGTGCTCAAGCTTGGATGAAGTCATGAATATCATCTAATGAAGCCAAAGCTTGGAGCATGATGATGGATGGACATCTAGAGTAGTAATGCCAAAGCTTGGAGCTTGATGAAGGGAAGCTCATCAAGGAGTGCCAAAGCTTGGAGATGATGGGGAGCATCAAGGTATCGTAAGCTTGAAGACTTAGACTCTAGGAGATGCAATTTGTAATCCATGTAATTTCAATCACTTGCATTTCTCTTTTTGAGTCTAGGATTATTGTAATACCTTGATAAATGGTCATACTCTCATGCATATGCATTTAACCATCTTAGTGAGCCTTAGGATTATCTTAGAATCCAACCCAATAGGTTCATCTAGCCCAAAGACTCAATTGGAGTTTCTGGCTCTCCAACAGTCGTCTGATGAAGGTTTTACAATTGCCTGGATGATTCCAGTCGCCTGTCGAGCCTTCTACAGTCGACTGTGATGCATAACTCAAGTCAACATTTCTATTGTCTCTTCTTGAGCTTTTCAAATCAGTCGACTGATGTTCAATTTACAGTTGCATGTGTTTTTACAGTCGCCTGTGAATTGGTCGACAATCGACTGTGTGCTTCTTGCATTTTCTGGGCTTCATCCCAATTTGCAAGACAGTCGCATGTTGCTGTTTTTACAGTCGCATGTATATTTACAGTCGCCTGTGAAATGGCCATCAGTCGTCTGAAAGGCGTAAGCGTAAAAATTGCATCTCTCTCTGTTTTACTTCCATCCTCTGCTGCAGTCGACTGATGAAGGATATACAGTCGCCTGTCTATTTTACAGTCGATTGTACTTTGGTCATCAGTCTCCTGTATGCATACTGGGAGTAAGTTGCATCTCTCTGTTTCTTGTACATCCATGCAGCAGTCGCCTGATGAAGGATATACAGTCGACTGTCTGTTTTATAGTCGCCTGTGTAGTCTTCTACAGTCGGCTGTCTTGGCTCAGATTATAGCCGTTAGGATTTTCCTAGCCGTTGAACAGTCGACTATCATTTGTTCATCAGTCGACTGTCTGTGTCGTAACCTACCAAAATCTAGCAGTTGCAGATTTCTTCCCTTTAGGATTTTTGCTGGTTTTATGGGTTCCTTTGGGCTTCCTATATATAGGAGTTGGCTTAGTTCATTTATAACTCTTGAAAGTGTTAGGAAATCATAGAAGATCATTTAATCTCTTCTCTAAGCCACTCCTCCCACCTTCCCTCATTAGATCTTCAATCTTATGTTATAGCATCTAAGCTCCAAGGAATTTCTCCAAGGGATTTCAATCTCATTCCTTTTCTTGGAGAACATCTTTCTTCTCTTCATTTCATACACTCAAGTGAGAAGTGTTAGGATTCATTCCTAGAAGAGAGAAAGATCATCAAGTGCAATCAAAACCTCATCTCAAGCACTTGAGTTTCACTTGCATGCCTTCTTCATCACATTGGTAAGATCATATTAAGTCATATGTAAGTGTTATTTCGTTTCACCTTTGTGATACCCCTAATTCTCTTCGTGGAAATTAGTTACTCTCTTTGTGGGGGTTACTCTCTGTGTGAGGGTTTGGTTCTTTCTGTGTGAGAGAACAAAATCCTCTGTGTGAGGTCTCTTTGTGTGAGAGTAAGGATATATCTTTGTGGGAATTCTAAATCCTCTGTGTGAGGTGATTCGGGATGAATATTGCATAATTAACCTCTTATCTAGCACTATTTTAGGTGTATATAATGCTTAATTGGTCTTTAATACGTTCGTATTTTGTATATCATCATTTATTAGAGCAAACCATTGATTTGTGCACAAAATATAAATTTTATTGAGTATTTCTGCCTTTTTATATTTTTCATGGCTAGATCTCGATCTCACGATTCCAACGACTATTTATTTGTATTTTTTTGAGATCTGTGCTATTTACTAAGAATTTTTGAATGCCGAATACTATTTAAATGGAGAAATACGACGGAAATACGGGGAGAATACGCACATTCGAACACGTGGAGACCATCCGAACGATCCCCGCTTCATCCGACGACCCAGCAAAGAGGTCGACGCGACGCTTTCTCGACCGCACGATCCCAATCCAATGACTGACAGCACGCCTTGAAGTGAATCGGAGAGAACGAAGTAGGCATGACTTTTGAAACATGTGGCGTGATCTTATCGATTCCTGCCATATCGAGCGGCTCAGCGGATTGGCAACGCGGCGACGGCACGACCGTCTGATCGAGATCGAAGGGCTGACGAGGCGATCCGCTCGAATTCGAAAGCATGTGAATTCCATAATCCGCTGGGCGATGTGGCCAAGCGACCACCGCACGATCGACGATCCAACTGCTCCACTTCGAGCTGAATTCGAAAAGCGACTTCCATAATCCGCAGGGCAACGTGGCAAGTTCTGGAGCGTCGATTCCTCATCGAATAGACAAGGTTCATACCGATGGAGAGAAGCGAGTGGAGATTATTGGGGACGCGTGGCGCTTCAGGGAGCGATCCCGCTTTGTCATCAATGGTGCAGATCGAATGCACGAAGCAAACAAGGGCGGATCCACATTGCGACGTGGCACCATCTGCGCCATTCAGCCTCCGATCCAACGACCACGAATTAATCCGAGCTGGGCTCGAATGCAAATCGAAGCGGGCGCAGCTCCGATTTCGGCGGACACATGGCACGTCCACGTTTAATCCCGCTCCGATCTAACGGCTGAAAATCGCACCGCTTTGGGTTTGGGTTTGAGCGAAGTATTGGAGCAGGTTTCGACCCGCTAAGCAATTAAAACCTGCAATGCCTATTATATAAGCGTATTCTAGGGTTTTTATTGTGTATTCTGGCGTATTGGGGGCTCTAGGAGCCGTATTTCGCCATGAAATTTAGAGTCCCAGGGGACAGAGGCTAGATCTATTATCTGAAGGAGTTTGGGGTTCAATTGTAGAGATTTGGTGATAAAATTCTAAACTTTACCCTTGTATTTTGCTTATTTAGCTCGTATTTTGAGTATTGATGATGTATTTCGCTATGAATATTGATTCTCTACCCACCATGCATGGCTAATACCCTCATGTGTTGGTTGTGATGTAGTTAGATCTCCGAAATCTCTGATTGTATTATCTTTTCGCCCTAATTTGCATGTTATATCGCGTATTTTGCTAGTTTTTACATGTATTATTCAAGTATTCTCTTTGTTGGTGTACTTGGATCGAATATGATCTTTGCGGACTTACTCGTGGCGTGATCCTTGCGGACATCGCCGTGACCCTTACGGGCATATAAGCTTATTTTCCTCATGAAACTAGTATTGTATGCGATACTTAAGGCACTTTTCAATGTTCGTTTATCGTTATATTTTCCGACGTTCTCATGCCCTAACCGGACGAAACGTTGAGTTATAGAAAATGTATTGATAATCATTGATTTCACAGATCCTAACGAAATCACAACCAACACATATTGTTCATATTGATACCCCAATATTGCCTTCCCTGTAGTTATCGTAGGATTTTCTTTTATTATTTGAAACTCTTGATACCATATCTTTATACTTGATAGGTGGTTGGTTATTATCGTTTTAGTACTCTTTACAAACTGAAGTTCGTGGTTTTGCAGGTCAGTTGTCCTGTGGATACGATACCTGGACTCACCAGAATTATTACTTGTTCGATCTCCTGCACTTGGGAGTAGCGCTCATATATTTTGAGACGAGTCAAGTTTTTGGCGTCGTTGTCGGGGATAACAGCACTTATGATCTACGATTTCAGTTCGTATGGAGGAACATTCTGTGAGATCCTTCCATCTTATAGTTTATGATTTTTATTAGTTTTCTTTTGTTTTGTTTTCGCTGTATAAAAAATTCAAAAAATGGAGAACATGAATTTCTATCGCACAAACAATTGGTATGATGCAGAGTATGATGGTGCACACAAGCACAGGATGGAGAAGCTTAAGATCGTTAGTTTTAATCAGACTGATTGTGAAACTTTTTTCAGGCCTGGAGGAGGTTCACAGACATAATATCGAGCTATCCGTAGCATGGGTACACAAAGAAAGAGCTTATGGAGTCCTTCATATTTGGACTGCGACCATAGCTACATGAATTTTTGGGAGTCATGACACCGATAGAGGCGTGGAAGTACATGGAGTCTTTACAAGAGAATGAACAAATCACGAAAGAGACTTCAGAGCGTAATTCAACGAAGCCTTCAAGCCTTGATCAAGGAGAGCAAAGCGTAGACGTACCATTGCAACCCTTGAAAGAGGAACTTTATTTGCTCATTCAGACACATGAGGCTACTTCCCATCAATTCCAAGAAAATTTCCTTGCTCAGAGTCGGCAAATTCAGCAATCCATTAAAAATCTTAATCTGATTGTCACTTGTTTAGAAGAAAATAATTCTTTTGAAATTCAATTTCAAGAATCTAATATGAGTTTATCTTCTATTTCAGGTATATCAAGCGAGCCATGTCACGATGAAGGCACAAATCAGAACATTAACATGGCTAGAAACGTGTGCAAAAGAGAGGACGAGCTAGCAATCTTGGATGAACAGGAAGAGGAAATAGCGAGGGACATGTGTTCAAAGATTACCGATATGGGGCCCGAAGCATTCTCTCCCCCAGATTTTTACCAAAATCATTTATCTCTCTCCCCAATGACTGAGCATCATACCGAGAGTAGTGCACATCTTTCAGGGAGTAGTCATCAACTTGCCTTACTTTATTTTATGTACTTTGATGTCTATATTTGGAATATGTTTGTGGCGAAGGATTTTAGACTAAACTGGACTAATATAACTCATCTCTTGCAGGACATACATAATCACTTTATAGAGATGCTTGGAATTGTGTTGCTGGGGTCCTATTTAGCCAATGGAGGAAGATTATGTAATTTTAGCCTGTAAGGATCAATACACTAGGGGGGTGAATAGTGTATATAAAAAATGTCGCAAATAAAATGTTAGTAATATTTGCAAAGATGGCACAGAAATAAAAAGACAAGTACTGAAATTAAATCAATCGCAAACACAGAGATTTATCCTGGTTCGGATCCTTGTGATCCTACTTCAGTCCTCTACCCCGTAGAGATTTTCAATCCACTATAATCACTTGCCCCGCAAGCACGAACTTACAAAAATGACGACACTCCACGTGTCCCAAACTTTGTACAATCTCTAACCAAGATTCAAACCTGTAAAATAATGAAATAGAAAAATACATATAGCCTTGTTATAATTTTCAGAGAAAGAATTCAAGGATGGTGTTTAGAAGATGAACTTCAAGATGTAAAAGATATGTAATGAAGAGCAACACTTGAAGTTCTCTGGTTCATAAAAGAAGAGAGAGATCTATTGATTTCTTCTTACAATTTTGAACACAAACAACTTTCCAAAAATGATGTTGAAAAATCCAAGTTCTTCCGTTCTTAAATGAAGAAGGAAATCTAATAATTTCTTCTTACAAATAAGAAAAGAACAACTAATGGCCTAAAGCTTTAGAAAAGAGAAGACTTGATTCCAACAAATAAGAGAGTAAAGAAGAGAAAAGTGTGTGTAAGAAAAGAGAGGGTCTACCCCTTTATTTATAGTGTTTAGGGACGGTTGGGGACTGTAGTTAACGTTGGAAAACGGGCAGGAACCGTCCCTGAAAATTTGGGATCAAAACGGCTAGTTTTGAAATTGGTCGACCAAAAGGAAAAATTGGTCGACCAAAATTTAGAGAGAGAATTTTGACTGTTGGAAGACAGTTCTAGAATCTACACGGTTAGGGGAGTTTGCATATGCAATCCCATAACCAAATTCGAAGGTTTAAAATTGGTCGACCAAAATGGGGTTATTGGCTGCCAATTTTCAAAGTTGCGAATTTTCGAAATTGGGAAGTGTAGATCTCTGAGGAATGGAACCTAGATGACTAAGATATATTATCACAAGGCTTTGTGACTCTAATAAAGTAAATTTTTACATTGATTACATAAAGCCGTAGATAGGACTGAATCTGTAACTGAATATGAGAAGCTTCTTTGCAGGAGATCCTTATCAAGTGATTATATATCCAAGTCGTGGATTAGGTGCCTTTGTCTTTCCAGCTTCATGAATGGTATATCTGATTGAGTATGCATGAAGATATCTGATTGTGTGGAACTCAGCATTGATATGTATCTGCATACATAGAGTTAGTAGCACTGAATGTGTTTGTCACATCAAAACCATATGGGAATAGAAATATGGAATTATGAAATTCCAACATTCTCCCCCTTTTTGATGATGACAAACATGGAAAATATATATAGTTAAAATTTGAACATATCAGATATACTCCCCCTGAATATGTGGAGTTTGTGAATACTCCCCCTGAGTAGATTAAATATATTCTCCCCCTTTGGAATCCTAAAAAAGAGGCAAATTAGAGTTAGTCGAAAAATAAGTGAAAAAATTTAAGGGAAATATAAATGATGACCAAATAAGGGAAATAGAAATAGTGACCAAATAAGGAATATATTGCCGAGTGTAAAAGAAATAAACAAAAGTCCGGCATTGGTGGAAAATGAGGTGTTGGCCGGATTAAGTGTATAGGCCGAAATAAAGTGCATGCCATTAAAAAATAAGGAATGGGCAGGTCATTGAAAAATAATTAGTGGGGAGGCCACTGAAAAAAAAGAATAATGGGCAGGCCATGAGAAATACATACTAATTCAGACCTAAAATGGAAGGCCAGTAAAGATCGAGCCACTTACGGTAGTTGTATTGGGAAAAATAAAATTTAAAAAGGTGGAGGAAAACATTTGTGGAGGCCAAATAAGGGAGCAAGCCATTAAAAAATGAATTGCCATAGTATTATGTGTTAAAAAAATGGAGAAGACCACAAAATATATGCTAAAAATACTGAGGCCGAAATGGCCACATCGTAAGAGCAGGCCAAGAAAATAAGTAATGGGCTGGGCAATAAAATAAAAGAAAGGACAGGCCAAAGAAAAAAAATTAAATATTCAGACCAGTAAAAAATTGAGTGCATGTCAAAATAATTGTAAGTGGTGAAAACGAGTGCTCAAATATACAGAGCCATGTAGTGGATTGGAGTGGTGAAAACCAGTGCTCAAATAGTAATGTCACAAAAAATAATTGTAAATGATGACACAAGAGACATGTCTTGTGGCAGGTTGCAAAATGTCCCAAGAAGATAATTAGAGTGGTGTAGTAACAGAGGAAAAAAATAGGGCCAGTTTGGTGTTGGTAAAAATAATATAGAATATTGCAAAAGGTTTGAGACTGTTGGGTAGGATAAGAAAAGAATGGTGTTTGTACAATGAAAGGACCAAGCTGCTATGGAAGAAGCATGGAATGTTTTTTTATGCCTAAATGACAGCATATACACATCCACCAAGTTCATTGGAAGAGTGCAAATAAAAAAATATAAAGGACATATCGGTTTAGACAAAAAAATAAGAAAGACGACATGTCTTGTACTATGTTCGCTGAATGCCGTACGGAAAAACAATTTGATGCTGATGCGCTTGTGTACAAATTGAAATTGCGACACACAGTATGGCATAAAAGATCAAACGAATAAAGTAATTTTGACAGAATGCCTAGAGGAAATAAATGCAGAACTACTTGTGATTCAAATAACAACAGACATAAATGATTTAATTAGTTATTTTTAAAAAAAATGTTTGCAGACAACACTCATAATGAAATCACCACAGAATCTAATTGGTATTACAAATTATAAGTATTGGTATTACAAATTTATAACCTCAGAATCTAATTGGCATCATAAGGACAAGACAACACTAGTTAAGGACAAGACAACACTAATTTGTAACATAAGGACAAGACAACACTAGTTGATTAGAAATCCAAGGCAAAGTCCACATAACCTAACCCAAACATAGAACAAGTAGACAACAAAAATAATTAACAGAGATTCAGAGAACAAAACATCACAAAAGCAACGGACCAGTAGCAACCAATGTAAAAAAAATGATTGATTGAGAAAGGACGGCGGGTCTGTGGATGTGGAATGAGGGAATAGTGCGTTGGAAAACGAAGAAAAAATTTGGCAGAAGATATTTGTTGAGACTTAGACTCCCTAGGAAAGAATTAAATAGGGTTAAAATTTAGTTATGGGAAGTTGTTGGAACAGATAGAATTCCAATCAGGAGAGAAGTTTTAGAAACGAATCCCACCAAAATTTGAAAACGAAGAGATGGGTTCAGTTTCGGAAACAATGGAGGGAACGGATAACGAGAATAAGCGGGAAGACGAAGTAGTTACCGGAAAAAAATTAAAAATAATAAAAAATTCGAAAATTGGCGACCAATATTGGTGAATTGGTCGACCAATTTCAAAAATACCCAGAAAAATTTGAAAAAAATTGAGAAAAATTCTAAAAATAAAAATAAGAATGTGTCATAAGTCCGATTCACTAATAATCCCTAAATTCCTACGAAGCTTAATAAAATTATCTTCTTTCAATGGTTTGGTTAAAATATCAGCTGTCTGATGTTCAGTAGCTATAAATTTAAGAACTATATCTCCTTTCTGAACATGATCATCTAGAAAATGATGACGTACATCAATATGTTTTGTACAAGAATGATGCACAGGATTTTTAGAAAGATTAATAGCACTAGTATTATCACACATAATAGGACATGTAGAGCAATCAATACCATAGTCAGATATAGTTTGTTTCATCCACAAGATTTGAGCAAATGCTAAACATGCGGCAATATATTCTGCCTCGGTTGTAGATAATGAAACAGAGTTTTGCTTTTTGCTAAACCAAGAAACTAAAGAATGACCTAAAAAGTGGCAAGTACCACTGGTACTTTTACGATCTGATTTGCAACCAGCAAAGTCTGCATCACTATAGGATAATAAATCAAATGTGCTTGACTTGGGATAAAATAAACCAAAATCAGAAGTGTGCTTAACATATCTAATAATCCTTTTTACGGCAGTTAAGTGTGAAACTTTAGGATCTGCCTAAAAACGTGCACATAAACATACTGAAAACATAATGTCTGGTCTACTAGCAGTTAAATAGAGTAGAGAGCCAATCATACCTCTGTAAAGATGTTGATCAACACTCTTACCATGTAAGTCTTTGTCGAGAGATGTAGATGTACTCATTGGAGTATGTTTTTCTGCAGAACTTTCTAAACCAAAACGCTTGATGAGTTCTTTAGAGTACTTGCTTTGGTGAATGAAGATTCCTTCCTTCAATTGTTTGATTTGAAGACCGAGGAAGTAATTGAGTTAACCCATGTGACTCATCTCAAATTCTCTCTGCATAATCTTAGAAAAATCTTGACAAAGAGATTCATTAGTAGAACCAAAAATAATATCATCAACGTATATTTGAATAATGATTATGTCAGATTTAATATTTTTAATAAAAAGAGTGGAATCTATTTTACCAATATTATAACCAGAATTTAAAAGATAGCTTTTAAGTCTTTCATACCAAGCACGAGGTGCTTGTTTGAGACCATAAAGAGCGTTCTTTAATTTGAAAACATGATTTTCAAAATTTTCATGATGAAAACCAGGAGGTTGTTCAACATAAACTTCCTCTTTAAGAAATCCATTTAAAAAGCACTTTTGACATCCATTTGAAATAATTTAAAATCTTTAAAACATGCAAATGATAACAACATGCAAATAGACTCAAGACGAGCAACTGGTGCATAGGTTTCATCATAATCAATACCTTCTTCTTGATTATAACCTTGTGCAACCAATCTTGCCTTGTTTCTAATTACCTGACCAGATTCATCCAATTTATTTTTGAATACCCACTTGGTACCAATAATTGAATGATCTGTTGGTCTGGGAACTAATTCCCAAACATCATTTCGTTGAAATTGATTGAGTTCTTCCTGCATAGCGATAATCCATGAACTATCTTCACATGCATCTTTGATGTTCTTTGGTTCGATGGATGAAAGGAAAGCACAATGCACCATTTGTTCAATTTGATGACGAGTTCTAACTCCATCAGTGATATTTCCAATGATTAACTCTGATGGATGATTTGGTACTTGTGCAAAAGCTTTGGGAAGATCTGTATTATCTGAAATAGACTCAACAGAATGATTAGTAGCATCAATTTCATCAAGTTTGATATTATCTAAAGAATTAGATACAGGTAATATATTCTCTTCATCATCAATGATGAGAGAATTAGATGAGGGATTCTCATCAAATGTGACATGTAGTGATTCTTCAACTGTTGAAGTTCTTTTGTTATATACTCTGTAGGCTTTGCTACGTGTTGAGTATCCAACAAAAATACCTTCATCAGATTTCGAATCAAATTTATCAAGTGCATCTAGGGTATTAAGAATAAAACATTTACATCCAAACACTTTAAAATATGATACACGTGGAATACGATCAAAGAATAATTCAAAACAAGTTTTATTAAGTAATGGCCTTATGAGAATTTTATTCATAATGTAACATGCAGTTGTGACAGCTTCAGCCCAAAAATATTTCGGTAAATTACTATCACAAAGCATTGTTCTTGCACATTCTTGTAAAGTTCTATTTTTCCTTTCAACTACTCCATTTTGAGGAGGAGCACGAGGAAAAGAAAAATTGTGAGTAATGCCATTTTCATTACAAAACTTGGTAAATGATTCATTTTCAAATTCTCCTCCATGATCACTACGAATAGTGACAATGTTAGAAGATTTGATTTTTTGTATCTTTTTACAAAATATTGAAAATTCTTCAGATGCATCATTCTTGTTTTGTAAGAATATAACCCAAATATATCTTGAATAATCATCAACAATGACAAATGCATATCTACTTCTATTTAAAGAAGCTACTCTAGAAGGACCAAACAAATCTAAATGTAAGAGTTCTAATGGTCTCTTTGTTGAGATAACATCCTTTGATTTTAAAGAAGATTTGTGCATTTTTCCTTGTTGACAAGCATCACAAAACTGTTTGTGTTTGAAAGAAATATTTGGCATTCCATTTACTAATTTGTGTTTTGAAATGTGTGCTAGATTTTTGAAATTAGTGTGTCCAAAACGTTTATGCCATAAAAGTGTATCATCAGATGTAATCATTAAACAATGATTATTTGTGGTAACAGACATGCATAAGATATAAATATTATTTTTACGCTTACCACGAAACAAAACAGATGACATATCAGAATCATAAATAATGCAATCATTTTGTTCAAAAACTATTTTGTAATTTTTATCGCATAACTGACTAATGGAAAGTAAATTATGTTTCAAACCGTCAACCAAGTGAACATTCTCAATGATAGACTAATTTGTATTGCCAACTGTTCCAGTGCCTATGATTTTTCCTTTCTTGTTGTCACCAAAGGTAACTGTGCCTCCTTGTTTGTACTTGACGTTTGAAAGTAGTTTGACATTTCCTGTCATATGTTTTGAACATCCACAATCCAAGATCCATCTTTCCTTTTTAGGTACCTGAAAGATAAAACATTAAGTATTGGTACCCCTTTTTGAGGGTCCTTGGGATTAGATTTTTGGAAGCCAAACCCAAGTGGAATTCGGCTTTTTAATATAATAATAAGAATGAACAATAGAATGTAAATAATGAGAGATATAATCATTTCTATCTTTTAAACAAGAATCTTTAGGAACCCATATACTAATTGTAGTAGGTTTCCTAGAAGATGGTTTTGAAATGTTAGAAACATTTCTTTGTGAAGAAGAAGTAGGAATGTTTACATTCTTCGTGTAAATAAATGCGTGATACTTCTTTTGAGGTGTAGTTTTTCCAACAGAAGAAGTGCTATAGGACTTGGATGCATTCTTATGAGAATATCCCAGACCTTGTCTATGATTTGCTGGATATTGTATTTTTAGCAAATCATCGAGATTAGTCTTTCCTTTATTAAATTTATTAATATTGGAAGACATCTCGTCGTATTTCATCTTTAGTGATGAAACATTTTTATCCATTTCGGATATTTGTGTATGTAGTTCTAGATTCTTAGTTTTGAGAATATCATTCTCTTTACTAAGATCTAAAGTTTGAGAAGATATATTCTCAATAGGTGTAGTGTTCTTAGAAGAAGATAATTCTTGATATTTCACAAGGAGATCGTTATTATTCTGTTTCAAAGATCTATGTTGACTATTTAAATTTTTGAAACGAGAAAAGAGATCTTTCAATGCATCTAATAATTCTTCATTACTAAAGGTACTTACCTCATCATCATTATCTTGTGCCATAAAGCACATGTTGGCAGTTTCATTTAGATCATCATCTTCATCATCTGAAGAATCATCCCATGTTGCTGCAAATGCCTTTTTCATTTTGTCAAATCTCCTTTCTCTTCTGGATTGATCATTGTTGGAAGTTTTGAACTTTGCTTTGAGAAGAGGACAGTCTTTCTTCATATGTCTTGGTTTATTGCAA
This sequence comes from Scilla litardierei, assembly GCA_030789695.1. Taxonomy (NCBI): domain Eukaryota; kingdom Viridiplantae; phylum Streptophyta; class Magnoliopsida; order Asparagales; family Asparagaceae; genus Scilla; species Scilla litardierei. The sequence continues at coordinate 66,294,050 of CM061131.1, forward strand.
TTAAAGCAAAGAGAAGAATCAGTATTCTTAGATTTAAAATTATTTTACTTACCTTTCTGAAAGAATTTTCTGAAGTTTTTGGAAAAAAATGCCATATCATCATCTGAATCTTCATTATCTGATGTTGCGTTGAAGGCAAGTACTTTCTTCTTTTGATCTGATTCTTCTTTCTCATCTTGTAGTGTAACTTCATGGGCCATTAAGTTACCAATAAGATTTTCCAAAGATAATGTGGAAAGATCATTGGCTTCCTCAATAGCGGTGATCTTTGGACGCCATACTGGGGTTAAAGCTTTAAGAATTTTGCGAACCTGTTCAAGAGAAGTGTAAGTTTTTCCAAGAGCATTCAAAGAATTTATAATATTAGTAAACCTGGTGTTCATTTCTTCAATTGTCTCTTGGTCCTTCATCTTGAACAACTCGAATTTGTGAACCAAAACGGAAATCTTGGTTTCCTTCACTTTACTGGTTCCTTCATGAGTTACCTCAAGTATATGCCAAATCTCCTTAGCACTTTTGGCTTGAGGTACTCGATTAAACTCATGTTTATCCATAGCACAAAATAAGGCATTCATGGTCTTTGAGTTGTTGGTTTTTGCAGTTTTGTCGTTGGTGGTCCAATCAGCAACAGGAGTTGTTGGCTTTTCGTATCCTGACTCTACGATGTCCCAAATTTCATAATTCATACTTTGGAGATGAATCTCCATTCGTATTTTCCAATATGAGTAATTTGAACCATCAAATAGAGGAGGACGAGTTTGCGAGTGCCCTTCAGGATGCTGATTGTAGTTGTGTGGAACTGCGTTCATGTTTGAGGAACTTGCTGCCATCTTAACCTTTCTTTGATACCAAATGTAATTTTAGCCTGTAAGGATCAATACACTAGAGGGGGGGTGAATAGTGTATATAAAAAATGTCGCAAATAAAATGTTAGTAATATTTGCAAAGATGGCACAGAAATAAAAAGACAAGTACTGAAATTAAATCAATCGTAAACACAGAGATTTATCCTGGTTTGGATCCTTGTGATCCTACTCCAGTCCTTTACCCCGTAGAGATTTTCAATCCACTATAATCACTTGTCCCGCAAGCACGAACTTACAAAGATGGCGACACTCCCCGTGTCCCAAACTTTGTACAATCTCTAACCGAGATTCAAACCTGTAAATTAATGAAAGAGAAAAACACCTATAGCCTTGTTATAATTTTCAGAGAAAGAATTCAAGGATGGCGTTTAGAAGATGAACTTCAAGATGTAAAAGATATGTAATGAAGAGCAACACTTGAAGTTCTCTGGTTCATAAAAGAAGAGAGAGATCTATTGATTTCTTCTTACAATTTTGAACACAAACAACTTTCCAAAAATGATGTTGAAAAATCCAAGTTCTTCCGTTCTTAAATGAAGAAGGAAATCTAATGATTTCTTCTTACAAATAAGAAAAGAACAACTATGGCCTAAAGCTTTAGAAAAGAGAAGACTTGATTCCAACAAATAAGAGAGTAAAGAAGAGGAAAGTGTGTGTAAGAAAAGAGAGGGTCTACCCCTTTATTTATAGTGTTTAGGGACGGTTGGGGACTGTAGTTAACGTTGGAAAATGGGCAGGAACCATCCCTGAAAATTTGGGATCAAAACGGCTAGTTTTGAAATTGGTCGACCAAAAGGACAAATTGGTCGACCAAAATTTAGAGAGAGAATTTTGACCGTTGGAAGACAGTTCTAGAATCTACACGGTTAGGGGAGTTTGCATATGCAATCCCATAACCAAATTCGAAGGTTTAAAATTGGTCGACCAAAATGGGGTTATTGGCTGCCAATTTTCAAAGTTGCGAATTTTCGAAACTGGGAAGTGTAGATCTCTGAGGAATGGAACCTAGATGACTAAGATATATTATCACAAGGCTTTGTGACTCTAATAAAGTAAATTTTTACATTGATTACATAAAGCCGTAGATAGGACTGAATCTGCAACTGAATCTGAGAAGCTTCTTTGCAGGAGATCCTTATCAAGTGATTATATATCCAAGGCGTGGATTAGGTGCCTTTGTCTTTCCAGCTTCATGAATGGTATATCTGATTGAGTATGCATGAAGATATCTGATTGTGTGGAACTCAGCATTGATATGTATCTGCATACATAGAGTTAGTAGCACTGAATGTGTTTGTCACATCAAAACCATATGGGAATAGAAATATGGAATTATGAAATTCCAACAGATTACTCGCCGAGGAGCGCAAGGAGCAAATAAAACAATTCCTCCACCATTAAAGATCTGTGATCCGCCATTTGACCACAGTATGTTCTTTCCATTAGCGTAGATTTTTAAATGCTTTCTAGGATGCTTGTTTTTGAATAAACGCGTACTCCTTTCGACATTGAGGACAATGTCCATCTTTAGTTGGGGGGTGTATGAGACCGTAGGATTTTTTTAACAAGGTGAAAGAAAAGAATAAATCACCAAGTCTCATTATTTGAAACTCCTTTACATGTCACATTATCGGATGATTATGCCTTGATTTTGTTCTAAAAATCGTTTATGGCTTGAATTAATTATTTTTTCCTTCATGGAATTACTCGTTAATATGCTATTCATGAAAACTTTCAATTGCCATGATTAGTTTGAATTCATTTCATGCATGCTACTGTGATGAAAAAGCTTAAGTATACACGATTTATTAGAAAAGTCTTCAAGTTGAAGAGGAATTTGGCCTTTGTTATTGATGTTTATGTTCGATTTATGGGTGTTTAGTTGCTTATGAAAAAAGGAAAAAAAGGTGAAAAAGAAAAAAATGCATCGTTCCCTTGAGTTCATTGATTAGCCGGGTCTTCGTGCCTCAGGAAGCATTGGAGATTCGCGTCGAAAGATGGATGAATGGGAAGTGCATTCAAAAAAAGAGAAAATAAAACTTAGATGATTCGAGTTATTAAGTTCGTGGAGCTCTTCTAAGCCTAATGTCTGAAGGTCGACTGGCCTAGGAATCATTAACTAAAGGCTCGCTACATGCATCATTCTAAGTCGTTAAATGAAAAGAAAAGAAAAACGAAAAGAAAAAGAAATGGTGAATAAACTAAGCAATCTCAATACCCATGATTTGAACGATCTTTTTGAGATGCCAATTCCTTGGAAATAAGAAAAGTAGAATATAAAGACGTGTTATACTTTCGCTTGCGTAAAACGATGCTTGCATGTTGTTTATTCGAATTAAATTAGATAAAATATCATGTGATTGATCTTATTCATGGATTGTGTATATTGATGGTCTAAATCATGTTGGAAAGCGTATTATTGAGCCATGCCATAAGCGATTGATAGAATTTATTGTTTTACTAATCATTCGATTTAATCGCTCTTTTTGCTAGGGACTAGCAAATCACTAGTTGGGGGTGTGATTCGGGATGAATATTGCATAATTAACCCCTAATCTAGCACTATTTTAGGTGTATATGATGCTTAATTGGTTTCTAATACGTTCGTATTTTGTATATCATCATTTATTAGAGCAAACCATTGATTTGTGCAAAAAATATAAATTTTATTGAGTATTTATGCCTTTTTATATTTTTCATGGCTAGATCTCGATCTCACGATTCCAACGACTATTTATTTGTATTTTTTCTGAGATCTGTGCTATTTACTATGCATTTTTGAATGCAGAATACTATTTAAATGGAGAAATATGGTGGAAATACGGGGAGAATACGCACGTTTGACCACGTGGCAGCCATCCGAACGATCCCCGCTTCATACGATGATCCAGTGGAGAGGTCGACGCGGCATTTTCTCGACCGCACGATCCCAATCAAACGACTGACAGCGCGCCTTGAAGTGAATCGGAGAGAACGAAGCAGGCGGGACTTTTGAAACACGTGGAGTGTTCTTATCGAATCCTGCCCATATCGAGCAGCTCAGCGGAATGGCGATGCGGCGATGGCACGACTGTCCGATCAAGATCAAAGGGCTGACGAGGCAATCCGCTCGAATTCGAAAGCGGCTTGATTTCCATAATTCGCTAGGCGACGTGGCCAAGCGACCACTACACGATCGACGATCCAACGGCTCCGCTTAGAGCTGAAGTCGAAAAGCGACTTCCATAATCCGCAGGGCAACATGGCAAGTTCTGGAGCGTTGATTCCTCATCGGACAGACGAGGTTCATACCGATGGAGAGAAGCGAGCATAGATTATCGGGGACGTGTGGCGCTTCAGGGAGCGATCCCGCTTTGTCATCAACGATGCAGATCGAATGCACGAAGCAAATAAGGGTGGATCCGCATGACGACGTGGCGCCATCTGCGCCATTCAGCCTTCGATCCAACGGCCACGAATTAATCCGAGCTGGGCTCGGATGCAAATCGAAGCGGGGGCAGATCCGATATCGACGGACACGTGGCACGTCCACGTTTAATCTCGCTCTGATCTAACGGTTGAAAATCGCGCCGCTCGTGGGTTTGGGTTTGAGCAAAGTATTGGAGCGGGTTTTGACCCGCTAAGCAACTAAAACCCGCAATGCCTATTATGTAAGCGTATTCTAGGGTTTTTGTTGCGTATTCTGGCGTATTGGGGGCTCTAGGAGCTGTATTTCGCCATGAAATTTGGAGGCCCTGGGGACAGAGGCTAGATCTATTATCTGAAGGAGTTTGGGGTTCAATTGTAGAGATTTGGTGATAAAATTCTAAACTTTACCCTTGTATTTTGCGTATTTAGCTCGTATTTTGAGTATTGATGATGTATTTCGCTATGAATATTGATTCTCTACCCACCATGCATGGCTAATACCCTCATGTGTTGGTTGTGATGTAGTTAGATCTCCGAAATCTCTGATTTTAATATCTTTTCGCCCTAATTTGCATGTTATATCGCGTATTTTGCTAGTTTTTACATGTATTATTCAAGTATTCTCTTTGTTGGTGTACTTGGATCGAATATGATCTTTGCGGACTTACTCGTGGCATGATCCTTGCGGACATCGCCGTGACCCTTGCGGGCATATAAGCTTATTTTCCTCATGAAACTAGTATTGTATGCGATACTTAAGGCACTTTTCAATGTTCGTTTATCGTTATATTTTTCGACGTTCTCATACCCTAACCGGACGAAACGTTGAGTTATAGAAACGGTATTGATAATCATTGATTTCATAGATCCTAACGAAATCACAACCAACACATATTATTCATATTGATACCCCAATATTGCCTTCCCTGTAGTTATCGTAGGATTTTCTTTTATTATTTGAAACTTTTGATACCATATCTTTATACTTGATAGGTGGTTGGTTATTATCGTTTTAGTACTTTTTACAAACTGAAGTTTGTGGTTTTGCAGGTCAGTTTTCCTGTGGATATGATACCTGGACTCACCAGGATTATTACTTGTTCGATCTCCTGCACTTGGGAGTAGCGCTCGCATATTTTGAGACGAGTCAAGTTTTTGGCGCCGTTGCCAGGGATAACAGTACTTATACTCTTGATAACAGTACTTATTGTGTGTGTTGAGTAATTTTCATGATACAACACAACAAGTAATTCAGATACCATATTTCAGGATAACAACATTTTGAACATGCATGCAAACTAATTTCAACTGTTAGGAGTACGAAATGTTATGATACCACACCGCAAAAATGATACAATATTCATGATACCATATTTCAGGATAACAATATTTTGAGCATGCATGCAAACTGATACCAAAATGTCAGAATAACTGATACAAACTTCATAATACCAAATATCCAAACTAATACCAAATCCATGACACCAAATTCATGGTACAATTTTTCATTGATACCAAATTCATTATTACAAAATGATGCAAAAATATACTAAATCAAAACATACATGATTACCAGCTTGGAAAATTGCGTGATATACATGAAATTTCGTATTGTAAACATGGTATACATGAAACGACATATTTCACTCAAGCTTCGCCGACCGTCAGATTGGGGCACAACGGCTCAGATTGAGCAACGTCGCCCAGATTGGTGTGAGGCGGGAGGCACGTGTGACGCAAGTGCTGCCATATTTTAATTTTTTTCTTTTTTAAATACTGTTTTTCCTTCCAAAAATTGTAGAAAATAGCCCCGAGCTCAGAAAAATCAAGAAAAATGCCTATTGGACTCGGAAAATTGGCATCTTTGCTGAAAAAAATAAGAGAAGATAAAAATAATCAATAAAAATGATGTTTTGCGTATAGATAAAGGTTTCGTTCTAATATTAAATGATGTTATAAAATGATAATATTAGAGGCCAAATAGACACCATATATGCACAAAATTCTAACAAATAAGAGGATATATATGCAATATTTACCTCGAATCAATATCGTTCGAAGGATTTTAGCAAAATCTAGTAGGTTTCCAACTTTATTTTTAGTTTTTATTGCTTTCTAATTCTCAATGATAAAGTTTTAGGATGGTTAGAAAAGATTATAAATGTTGTGGTAGGATCCTAAGTTTTTCCCTTTTGTCACTCTTTAGAGTAATACTATAGTCGTTCTCTAGCAGTATGCTAGAGGGGAAAACTTTAGTACTTTATTTTATACTGGAGTGGCACCAACAGTAAAATCCTAGGATAGATAACTGACATAAATAAAAATAAATCAGATATATTCAATGTCGTTAATAAGTGGTAAATCAGCTGGTCCAATAGACTTGATCTTTCCAGCCAGACCGAGTTCTTCCAATAGCACATATCCTGCTTTATCGTCAAATATTACTTCACTCCTGTCAGAATTTGAAGCACTATGCTTAACGATTGCTTCGAAAAAGGATGACTCTATCATCAATCGCCATCTACTTTGGGGATACCTTCTGAAGTAATTTTCAAATAAAAGAGTGAAGTGTCTTACCATTAATTAGTGAATCAAGAGTGATGTTTTTGTGCAGAATAACAAACAGCAGGTCAATCTAAAAAACTAAAGTAAATGTTAAATACGAGTTGAAAGCGGTCTCTAGGCTACAATGTCAGTGACAATCTGCTGTATAGTGGCACTAAATAGTTCTGATTTATTTTTATTTATGTCAGTTATCTATCCTTGTATTTTACTCTTACAATTTTTACTTCAACATCTATTGTTAGAATCTTTGTAAAATTATGTGTAGGTTCCCTAATTATTTTCTTTTCTAAAAATAATTCAAGATTTGATTTTTATTACTTATTCGAGAATTTAGGAGAATATGTTGTGTAGTGGTTATGCTTTGATCATAAAACATATTAGTCTATTAAGAAAATCCATATCACATGTATCAATGCTTATTATATTTAAATTTCAGCTTTTATTGTACAAATAATTGTTACAAACTTAATTTTTATGAGAACGAAGCATAAATTAGATGCAGGTTAGGATTTTTAGTAATGATCTCATTGTTGAACATGTTTTGGAATCATGAATCTTGATTTTTGGGCCCGAAATGGCTGATAGTGCGTGAAAAATTTCATGCGTTGTCAGCTAAGGCCTATATTAGACACACACACAGAGAGAGTTTTTCGGGTGGGAAAACAATTTTAATTTTTTGAAATTTTTTTCAATTTTTTTAATGTTTAATCCATACAATTATATACCCCAGGGGAAATAATGGGTAAACCCTAGAGGGATTTGAGCACCCATCCACCAGCTACAAATTTAACGGTCTCAAAACGTGCGAATTTGTTGAAATGCCTTGATCGAAGGCCATATTACATTACTATTCAACCATTATTTTTGAGGAGTGTATAACAACATAAAATGAAGGTGGAATTTTTTTAAAATATATTCAAAATAAATAAAAAACATTTCGCATAGTGCGAAATGTTCTCAATTGAATATATATATGTATGTATGTATGTATGTATGTATGTAAATATTTATTTTTATCTTGAAAAAAGATTTCAAATTTTTTTCCACCTTCATTTTATGTTGTTATACACCCCTAAAAATAATGGTTGAAAATAATGTGATTTGGCCTTCGATCAAGGTTTTTCAACAAATTCTCACGTTCTGAGACCGTTAAATTTGTAACGAGTGGATGTGTACTCAAATCCCCCTAGGGTTCACCCATTATTTTCCCTGTGTATATAATTGTATGGATTAAAATATAACAAAATTGAGAAAAAATTCAAAAAAATAAAAATGTTTTCGCACGGTGCGAAAACACTTGTTTTCACACCCGAAAACTACTTTATTGTTGTAAATAGGTACGATTATATCTTATGTATAGATAAGATCATATCAATTGTATCGCATCCATGTATGGCTCTCCCTCTACTATAAATAAAGGTCTCGGGTCTTCTCCCAGAGTTGACGCTTCATAACACGTTATCAGCACGACTCTCTAAATTTTCCAAAGATCCGTTTGTTGCAAAAGAGAGGAGAAGGCAGTAGATCCTCCACGCGCGGGTTTCATCTTCCACGCACATGCTTCGTCTTCCATGCGTAGGATTTGTCAATAGTTGCTAGATCTGGAGGACAAATGTAGAGGTATTACTCCAAAAATCTTATTTTTATCATGATCATGATACATTCATATATCAAACGCGCAAGATCGGATTAGAAAATCGATTTTCTCTTCCTAGATTTAAAACGACGATTTTTAATCGTCAATACAAGGAATTACATCATCAAAACCCTATTTTAGGGTTCCTCCATACAATGGTTTCGAAAAAACAATATGGATTGATTGGGAATAAGCAGAACAAAGTTTTTCAAAAAAATTAATATTAAATCCCCCCCCCACGGTGCTACCGGCAGCCTTGCCCCTAGGCACCGTAGGGAACCCCCCACGGTACCTCGCCACGTGCCCCTCCCACCAAGAGGTGGGACGCCACCGTCTTGCGCTGGCGTAAGCCCCCCATTGGTTCTTCAATCTCAAATCAAAAAAAATTTGAACTCTAGCCGCCGCCGACCCAGACCAGCCCCCCCACTGGAGTGGGCAGTGGTGACCCCCCTCATCGCCGTAGGGGGCGATGACGACAAACCCTAGCCGTCGCTCCCTCCCACACACGAAGCTTGGGCCGAAGGCCCAAGCCAAAATAAACCAAAAGAAAAATTTCCTTAGCTGTAGGCCGAAGACCACAATGTCTTGTGGTCTTCAGCCTACAAGTAAATTAAAAAAACCGATAACATCGTTGTGGGTTGAAGCCCACAACAACTTGTGGGCTCCGGCCCACAAGAAGAAAAAAGCTGTTGAGCCTGAAGCCCGCAGCCCTTGTTGCGGGCTTTCAGGCTAGCAGCCTTAGAAAAATGAAAAAAAAGAACACAAAGTGGCTGCGGACCTGAAGCCCGTAGCACACACTACGGGCTTTAGGCCCGCAGGCCTTGTTACATCTTGAAAAAAAAAGGAAAGTGGGAGAAAAAGAAATATAAGAGGGGGATAAGGGGGATACTTATGGGCCTAAAAATTGAAGAAAAATTTGGATTAATAGGGGGATTATATGGGGACTTTTATGGGGGAAATTGTGGATTTATGACGATCATTTGGGGGTATAAAAAGGAAAACTTACTTTCTTTTACAATGAATAAATAAATTCGGCATCATTCAAATTTATTTGAATAAGCCACTCTTACACTACTAATTTATTGCATATCTTAATATATTATACCCTCTTTAGGATCAAATTTATATGAATTACATCACTTTTTTGCTACATTTTCTGGGATAAACTTATGCTATATTGTGCAGCATTAACTTAATAATTATAAAGATCATGCGACCGCTCTACCGTTAGTTATCTAATTTAACGGTGTATGACATCGCCTCGTGGTCTGAATGATTATTAAGTATTATATTTGATGTGTTTATCTTATTCTGAATCTGTGATCCCTGTGGTGTGGTATGAACATGTTTAATGAGCACAAATTTTTGCATGAATGGCTAATTGTGGTTTTGGATCGGCGGTTTAGTCCCACAGTTTACTTTTCTTGCACTTTTCTTTTACTTTTGAGAGAAATTGTAGTGATGAAATATATGTAATGTCCAAGACTGATGACTACTTTCCATGGAGGCAGATGCCACTCTTGAAGCTAAAGAATTTAAAATGGGACCCAAGAGGTTTCCAAAGTTGTAATTTTTCGCTTTCATTTGTGTAAAATGGACTGTAATATGGACTTCGGGACATTATTATTTTAGGTGTGACTAGCTGATCTACGCAATTAGCTTATTCATTTAAAATTGCCTCCATATGAAAATGTTTTTCAGTATTATTAATTCATGAAAATTTGTGCTCTTCTAGATAAAATGGCAAAAATCGCAAGCGTTGATTTTGAAGTGCTGGATGCATTAGGAAGAAATTATTTAAGCTGGCAACTTGATGTTAAATTTCACATTCGAGCTAAATCCCTTGTTTCTACTGTTACAAAATATGGAAAAGCTACAGACATTGAAAAGACGCAAGACATCATTTATATTCGTTGACATGTGGATAAGACCTTAAGGGCTAATTACCTTATGGTCGAGGATCCACTAGAGCTGTAGACTGACCTTGAGGACAAATATAAACATTAGAAAGATGTTATACTCCTAAGGGCACGTTATGAATTGGAGAACCTAAGACTGCATGACTTTAAGTCCATAACTGAATACAACTCAGCTCTTTTTAGTATCACCTCACGCCTGAAGTTGTGTGGTGAAAAAGTCTCAGAAGATCGCATGCTAGAAAAGAAGTACACGTCTTTCCATGAAAAGGATGCGATACTGATGCAGCAATACCGCAAACGAAAGTTCACTAAGTATTCTAAGTTGTTGTCATGTTTACTCATGGCTGAACAAAATAGAGAGCTTCTCCTCTCCACACATAATATGCACCCCCTGGCACTGCCCCCTCCCAGAAGCTTGCAATGCATCTTCTTTTAAAAAGAAGAAAGAAAATAAAGGAAAGGAAAACCACAGAAGGGGGGCCGAATAAAAAGGCCAAAGGACAAGTCCGCCAGCAAAGAAATTAAGGGAGGCAGAAGTTCACTTGGCGTAGAAATGACAACAACAGAAATGATGCACCCCACCTAAAATGAAATGGGAAGACCAGTGCCATAGCTGTGGCATGAAAGGACACTAGTCTAAAGTGTATAGAACTCGGCATCACCTCCAAGATTTGTAAAGAGAAAGCTTAAAGAAGAAAGCTGAAACAAATCTGGTGACCACCAATGCTCCAGTCCAGTTCACTGCTGATGACTTTGAAAAAGACGTCTTCTTCGATTAAGTATTTTATCTTTGAAAAATAATATTATGAGAGATATCTGAGTTATTGAATGAAGTATGAATAAATGTGAAAATGTTTTTCTAAAATCAAATATGCTTATATGATTCATCTTTTAATAGATGAAGTGTTGAGTATTGACTCCCCAGATTTGGTTTTGGATGATGAACAAACATAAATATATCGTGAACTAACTCTTTGTGAGCGCAGTTATGAAGATCGTCGCCAAACTTCTATGAACATCTAAAGCGACGTCTCAAGACTTCTCAATACACGTGATCGTTTGCCTAAAGCTTCGTTGAAGCTTATGGACCATTTTAGAAGTCATGAAGATTCGGATCGAAGCTTTCGAAGACGGTTCGTCAAGTTTTATTTGTAGTCTTTTAGCTTCGTTCCGTAGAATATTAAGTCTTGAGTAGGTCTTACGTTTTAATCTTCATAACTCATATCTTAGAGCTAGGATCTTAGTCGAAGTCCATACGAACTTTTTCAAAGCTTCGCGCTTCGATTCGCGACTTCTTGTGCATGTTAGTTGGTTCAAGAAGAAGAACCAACCGACTAGATGGTGATCTAGTCGGTCGGCAAAGCTTCTTGGACCGACTAGTTTGCCTTCTCAATTCTAAGCTCTTTACTGTTTACAGTTAGTCGGTCTACGTTGACTCACCGACCGACTAGTTGGTGAACTAGTCGGTCAGTGATCCTTCTTAGACCAACTAGTTGAGCTTTCCCTATACATGTCAAGTTACTGTTTATCGTTAGTCGGTCTATGTACATTTGGCGACCGACTAGTTGATGAACTAGTCGGTCAACATTTGTTCTTGGACCGACTAATTCAATTTGTACTCAGACTATTTGTTTTATCTCTTAGTCGGTCTAAGTTCACTCACCGACCGACTAGTTGTGAAACTAGTCGGTTGGCAAGTCTTCTTGGATCGACTAGTTCTTTCAGTCTGAACTTCATCTATTCACTGTTCACCTCTTAGTAGGTTCATGTTGTTTCACCGACCGACTAGTTGATGAACTAGTCGGTCAGTGGTTGTTCTTTGACCGACTAGTTTGGTTCAGAATAGAGCCGTTGGAGCATTTAATGCCACAATTTTTGCTCTCTCTTTCCTCTATCCTATATATACTTGGCGTGCTGCTTTCATTGCAAAAAAGGCTAATTTTAAGAGAAGTTTAGAGATCAAAAGAGAAGCATTCAATCTCATTCAAAGCTCATTCATTTCCAATCTTGAATCTCTCCCTCACTCTTATTTCAAAAGAGAGATTCATTGATTATGAGACTTCCAAGCCAAGTGCTTGATTCTAGGTCACCAACATCCACCTAGGACTCCATTGCTGGTCATCTACTTGGAGCTAGGGTTTGGTGCCTCTTCATCTTCCCCAAAATCCATTTTGCCCTAAATCGTAAGTTTACTCAAGGCATAGGGTTTTGTCGGTAAGAATTTCTATTTCAATTTACATTGATATTGTAAGCGTTTCACTCTCGGTTGTGAGAGTTTGTTTGTGATCCCGATCAATGGGAGTCACATTTCGATTTGTGTATGATTTGATCTTGTAGAGGTTTTCTACAAGAATTTCATAGTGCAAATCTTGAGTTAGGGTTTCTAACTCAAGTATCCGGAGGGGATCCGGGTGGTTGGGACGTAGGATCACCGGGAACAAGTCGGGGAGACTTGGGTGGATCCGAACCCGTTAAATTGCTTGTTTGCGTTTGTCTTCTTTGTTGTCTACATTTACATTTCCGCATTGTTTGGTAGAGTTTGCAAGATAATTAGGAATTATCTTCTTAATTATTTTAAAGTACTATTTACCCCCCCTCTAGTACTTGTACAGTAGCTTAGCAGGGCATTACATTTGGTATCAGAGCCAAGTCTACAGCTATGTCTGCCAACGACAACAAGACCGTTCGTCCACCTTCAGATTACAGCACCTTCAGGAACCGTTAAGGAGCGTCTTCGGTGATGGAAGGACACTCCTCGACGAGGCCTCCCTTCTTCAACGGTACCAACTACGGGTACTGGAAATGCCGGATGGAAACTTTCCTCCGGAGTGCTTCATTATGGAGGGCCATGATGAAGGAGTATGTCGAGCCCGCCGAAGAAGATTTCGAGAAGTGGACTACCGCGGAGGTCGCCGCGGAGGTAAGCAATGCCAAGGCAATGAACGCCTTGCAATGCGCTTTGGAGCCCGAGGATTTCAATAAGATATGCACATGTAAGAGTGCATATCAAATATGGAACTCCCTCCTCATCTTGCATGAAGGAACGAGTAGGGTAAGAGACTCTAAACTCGTAGTTGTTAATAATGATTACGAATTATTTCATATGCTACAGGGTGAGAAGATGAAGGAGTATTATGCTCGCTTCGTCGACATCACAAACAAGTTGGAGGCTCTTGGTAAGACCTACACCCAAAAGGAGAAAGTCTCGAAGATCATCGATGGACTTCCTTCTTGTTGGGAGAAACATACCTTCGCCATCGAGGAAGGTAATGACATGAAAACATATACTGTTGTTCAACTAATGGGTACCTTAATGTCGTATGAGGTATGCAAGGATAGCAAGATGAAGTTGCAGGACAAGATGAAGTCCTACTTGAAGCAAGACGAGCCAAAGAAAAAGGCTATTGCTTTCAAGGCCGCTCCATCAACATCCACATCGACCGATGATGAAGAATCGGAAGAAGAGTTGGACTTGGAATCTATTGCCCTCATGGCAAAGAAGTTCAACCGGTTCTTCCAGAAAGGTAACATCAAAAACAAATCGAAGTTTAATTCTTCTAACGCCTCCTCTCCTTTGTGTTTCAAATGCAACAAGCCAGGACACATGAAAGCGGAGTGTCCTCAAAATAAGAAAAAGGAGAAGTGGAAGGCGCTGAAGTTCGACAAGTCCAAGAAGTACAAGAAAGGGTACAAAAAGGTGCTTGTCGGGACATTCACCGACTCCGAGGACTCCTCAAGTGGAGAGTCGGACGATGAGCAAGTGGAGCAAGCACACACGTGCTTCATGGCTAGAGAGGAGCAAGATAAAGATTCCTCCTTCGATGATAGCGACAATGAAGGCGATGAGGTAACCATGGATGACCTTAGAAATGCTAATGATCAATTATGGTCTAAATACACTAAATTAGTAAATAGATATACTAAAGTAAAAGATGATTTAGCTAGCATCCAAACCTCGCCTAAGCCTATCATCACCAACAACGACACCGTTGTTGAAGAGTTGAGAAATGAGATTGTTAATCTCAAGTCTCAACGTGAACATGTTCATATTGAGGATTCGGAGGAACACAAGATTGCGGATTTGACTTCTCAAAACTCAACTTTGAGTATTGAGAATGAGAATCTCAAATCTCGTGTTTATGTGCTCACATCGCAAGTATCCACTTTGGATGCTTCAATGCGTTCTCTCACCGAGAAATATGAGTGCACATTAGGCCGAATTAATAAATTCAAAAAGGGTAAGGACCATTTGGATAAAATCCTAAGTGACTTACTTCCGGCCAATCACCACATTGGCTTGGGGTATACGATGGGAAATTGTCACGCCCCGCTTCCCTAAAATGGAGGCGAGACGTGAAAAGGTCCGCATCGAGAGTGGAGCTGTGAAGCCCCAAACCCGATAAGCGTCAATAAAACATAAGGCAGGTCCCTGTAACCACAAACGGAACAACAATAATAACACAAGGAGAGACAGAAATAAAATTCTCATATCTCATAAATTGTCCAACAAGAAAATTAAGTTTGACATCCAGAAAAGCCACCAGGCTAAAAGAAAGAGTCTAAAGGCCCAGAACAAGGCCAACAAAAGCAACAACGAACAAAGTATAGGTGCTACGCACCGACAACAAAATAGCAGTTTAAACAAAAGGAAAGCACAACGAAGACACTAGGACTGGTCCCCAGTGTCCACGTACTCCCCGTCAAACACAAGCTCGGGCTCGACGTCAGCAAACACCTCGTCCTCAACAAGGTACTCAGGCTCGTGATCTAACATGTGTCACCCAAAAGAGTAAAGGGGCACATGTCAGCAAGTCTAAAAGACTTGGGCAAGGAAACTGAAAGTAAGGCAAACTAACAACCTAGCAGTTTTAGTATGCATGACATGGCAGTTATAACATGAGTGCACAAGCAAGACATGATGAAATAATAAGTAGAAGAGAACAATTATCGGGACAAGGCAAGAGTAGCCAAGCTACTAACAATCTCAATCAATTCACTATTCACGTTTCAAGTTGTTTGTAGATGTTTACGCCTTACAGCTGAATGGTTTAACATTCACGCTGATTGGCCGTTTAACACTACCCCAAAACCCAGAGTTTACGCCTTACTACTGCAGTTGCTGATCGGGCAGACTCCCAGTTGATTGGCCGCTTAACTCTTACCCCCAATACCCACATGTAAACGAGCCAGGGTCCCTGCACACGAGCCCAGTAAATGAGCCAGGGTTGCCCCGCACAGGAGCTCGCATTCTAGTTCACGATTCATAAGCATTTGGCATAGGGGTGCACCTAGCCTTAATATCGAGCGTTGGGGTTGGCAACTCATTATGCTCGCTTCTGGTCACGAGCCAGGAAACACAAGTATTGTAGCGATGCTACGCAATCACGGGATCACTTAAAGAATGCAATGACATGACAATTAATTCGCGTACCGTTAATGGAAATTAAACATGACATGACATTTGTGCAACATGATAAATGTCGGATCTAGCTTCGTTGTCAATCTAGTTCCTCAACTTTGTGCCTAGGCGAGTATCATTTTGTCGCCTAGCCTCTTTTACGCCTACAACAGGCAAATGGCCTAAAACATGGGCTAAACCCTAAGTGGCAAGTTTCACTTGCCTAGCACCGGGGATGACGATCACGAAGGTTCGTCTCGCGGATGCTAATCTACGGGGAAGTCGCTGTTATGAAGAAACAATCATCAAAACAACAAGTAATTTCATTAGGGTTCCACAAAACACAACGGGTTATGAAAACATCAAGAGATCGATTTATTACCGTGAGGAAGCGGAAGAAACACTCCGGAGGACCTAGGGTTCAGATCTAGAAATGGATGGAGAAGTTTGGAGAAATAGGGTTTTGGGGGATTTTGGGGATTTGATGGAGATTTGGGGGAGATGAGAGGTAGAATGTGTTAGGGGAGAGTTTGGATGATGGAGGATGAGCTTGGAATGAAGGAATAAGGGTTTGAGGAAGATGGGGGCTCAATGGGGGAGAAATTAGGGTTTTAGGTCGTGAGGAAGAAGAGGAAAACGTTTGGAGGGGTATTTATAGAGTTTGGTGGCGGCTAGGGCAAAACTAGGGTTTCCTGCACTGCTTAGTCGGTCAAAGAACAACTGTTGATCGACTAGTTTGAGAACTAGTCGGTCGGTCGACCAACGCAGACCGACTACGTGTAAACAGTAGCTCCAGTTGAAAACCTGAACTAAGAGTTAGTCGGTCAAAGAACAACTACTGACCGACTAGTTTGACATCTAGTCGGTCGATGAATGTTCTTAGACCGACTAAGAGTAAACAGTAACTCGACTGTACAGAAGAACTAAGAATTAGTCGGTCTGAGTACAAAACTTAACCGACTAGTTTAACAACTAGTCGGTCGAAAGATGAACTTAGACCGACTAAGAATGAACAGTACTGACACCTAAAATTAGTAAATGAGTTAGTCGGTTAAAGAAGCATTGCTGACCGACTAGTTTGCAACCTAGTCGGTCAACCAACGTTCTTAGACCGACTAACGACAAACAGTAACTCCTGAGAAATTTAGAAAGCCAACTAGTCGGTTCGAGAAGGATTGCCGACCGACTGGATCGTCATCTAGTCGGTCGGTGCCCCTTCTTACACCGGCTAATAAGCACCAAAAGTTCCGATATAGAGCGCGGAGTTCCGGGATCGATTCCTAAGACTCCTAGGCTTGATCTAACAATAAGATATGACCGATACGAAGCCCGTCACGAATGACTTACTCCGAAATCGACGATTCTAAGAAAGAAGCTAGAAAACACGACGATACGATCGAAAATGAAAGTTACGGAGACGAAACCACATATATAGAGAAAATCCACCAAAACATATAATATAATATAATAAATCCAGATACATGAAAATCAGTCGTAACAGAAATTCATCCAAGTCGGCCACTACCTTTGTTAGGCCAACTTCCGATACTTCAACGAGTGGTAGCAAACACTCTTTTGGTAGTTCATCTACCAATGGTGCTTCCACCTCGTACACACCCTCGTTTGGAAAGAAACACACTTTGGGTGGACCTCCAAAGAAGGGTCATGCTTATATGTACACAAATACCATGCCACGTAGGAACACACATCCTACTCCACCGGCTCACACATAGATGATTTCTATGCACCACATCCACGTGCACGTGCACACCATGTGAGACACCCTCATGCACGTGTTCCTCCACATGCATATGTTCACCCGCATCATCGTATGAATCATTCTCATAATGCACCATTCCATCATGTTCCTTATGCCTATCCATGTCATGCATCACGTAGAAATCAACAACGCATGCATGCACCCAATAGGATTAGGGCTACCAAAATCTTCACTATTTGGAGCCCAAAGGACACAAGCATGAATGAAAACAAGTTTATATGAATTCTTATTTCATGAATGTTGTGCATAGTGATAATTATGTGGGGGAAGTCTAAGTCCAATTGGACTTGGCTTCCAAAGGTCTAATCTATAGGACCCAATGACCTTGGGTACCATGATACAATATTTTCTATCTTTAGGTACTCAAGAGAAAGAAAAAGGTACGGAGCAACAAATCAAAATTTGGCTCCAAGAATAATTGGATACTCGATAGCGGGTGTTCAAAACACATGACGGGTGATGCTCAATTGCTCTCCGGAGTGGTGCCCATTGCAAATGGAAACCGGGTAGTCTTTGGAGGTAACAAGAGCGGAACCATCATAAGTGTTGGAAAAGTGGGTAATCCTTCTAAACCCCTAATAAGTGATGTTTACCATGTTAAAGGATTAAACCACAATCTTATTTCAATAAGCCAACTTTGTGACAAAGGTTACAAAGTTAGCTTTGCGAAAGGAATGTGCCATATTTTGAATAAAAATACTAATGATGTATTATTTTCCGGCACACGCCATAAGTATATATATTCTAGATCTTCCAAGATCACATGAACAATGTCTCATTGCCAACACAAGTGAACAACACTTATGGCATTGACGTTTTGGTCATGTGAACTTTGGAACACAATTTAAACTTTCCAAGTTAAATTCTATTAGAGGCTTCCCTAAGCTAGTCTTTCAAAAGAAAAGCTTTTGTGACTCGTGTCAACGAGGCAAGCTTCCAAAATCGTCTTTTAAACCTAAGAAAAGCATTTCTTCTAAGCGGCCACAAGAGCTATTACATCTAGATTTATTTGGGCCAACTAGAGTTGCTTCATTAGGAAATGCACGATATGGACTTGTCATCGTTGATGACTTTTCTAGGTTTACTTGGGTATTTTCATTGTGTAATAAAAATGATGCTTTTGAAAACTTCACAATTTTTGTTAAGAAAGTACAAAATCTCATTGGAACCACCATTGTCACTATTCGTAGTGATCATGGAGGGGAATTTGAGAATGAGTCTTTCTCAAACTTTTGTGATGAAGTTGGTATTACACACACCTTTTAATTCCCTCGCGCACCTCCTCAAAATGGTGTTGTTGAGAGAAAGAATAGGACGCTAGTGGAATCTGCTCGCACTATGCTTGATGATAGCCAACTTGGCCATCAATTTTGGGCGGAAGCGGTACATACCGCTTGCTATGTGTTTAATAGGATACTTTTGAGGCCCGGCACTAAACAAACTTGTTATGAATTGTTGTTTGGTAGATTGCCTCAAGTTAAACATTTTCGTGTTTTCGGTGCAAAATGTTTTATTAAAAACACGTATGGTAGTTTGGACAAATTTGATCCAAGATCCGATGAGGGGATATTTGTTGGATATTCCTCCCGTAGCAAAGCCTACTAGATATACAACAAACGAACCTCAACGATCGAGAAATCACTTCATGTTTCATTTAATGAAGGTTTTGTCCCGACTAGAATTACTAATGATGATGACTCCATGGATGTCTTATGTGATTCAATTGGTAATTCTAATTCTATTGATTCTATTGATACTAACCCGACTAATGAAGTTTTTGAGAATGTTCCTAGTGATCAGGGAATTCCCAAACTGCTTCATACCATTCGTGACCATCCTCATGAGCAAGTCATTGGCAATATTCATGATAGTGTCAAGACGAGATCGCAAGTCAACTTCTTCGCTCATTGTGCCTTTGCCTCCTCGATAGAGCCAAAGAATATTAATGAAGCTTGTGAAGATATCGCTTGGATCCTTGCCATGGAAGAGAAACTCATTCAATTCGAGAGGAATGTGGTTTGGGAGCTTGTTCCATTGCCATCAAAGAACCACACCGTCATAGGGACAAAGTGGATCTTCAAGAACAAGACCGACGAAAACCAAATCGTCGTCCGGAACAAGCTCGGTTAATAGCTCAAGGCTATCGGCAAGAGGAAGGTATTGATTTCGAAGAATCCTTTGCTCCGGTAGCTAGATTAGAATCCATTAGATTATTGTTATCTTTTGCATGCCATAATGATTTTAAATTATTTCAAATGGATGTAAAAAGTGCGTTTTTAAACGGAGATGTTGTTGAGGAAGTCTATGTTTCTCAACCTCCTGGCTTTATAAATGAAAAATTTCCAAATCATGTTTTCAAACTTAAGAAAGCACTTTACGGTTTGAGACAAGCTCCTCGAGCTTGGTATGACCGGTTAAAGAATTTTCTTTTGGATTTAGGTTTTAAAATGGGAGAAGTTGATTCCACATTATTTGTTAAGTATTCGAATAATGATATAATTTTAGTTCAAATTTATGTTGATGATATCATTTTCGGTGCTACTAACTTTGCTCTTTGCGAAGAGTTTTCTAATGTGATGAAGGATCAATTTGAGATGAGCCACATGGGTGAGCTCAAATATTTCTTAGGTCTCCAAATTCGCCAAATGAACGATGCAATCTTCATCCACCAAACCAAGTACACGGTGGAGTTGCTAAAGCGATTTGGAATGGAGAATGCCTCCGGGAAGAAGACTCCAATGAGCACTACTACACATCTTGATAAGGATACGGGCGGTAAAGATGTAGACATTTGTCTATATCGAGGTATGATAGGTAGTTTACTTTATCTTACCGCAAGTAGGCCCGATATTATGTTTGCCGTATGTGTATGTGCTCGTTATCAGTCTCAACCTAAGGAATCTCACTTAGTAGCGGTAAAACGTATTTTCCGCTATCTAAGTTACACACTTGATTTTGGATTACTTTATCCAAAATCTAGCACATATGAGTTAATCTTATATAGTGACACAGATTATGCGGGATGCAAATCCGACAGGAAAAGTACTAGTGGCACTTGCCATTTTATAGGAAATTCTCTTGTCTCTTGGTTTTCCAAGAAGCAGAATTCCGTATCACTTTCAACCACTGAGGTGGAATATATTGCCGCCGGTGCCGCGTGTGCTCAGGTTCTTTGGATGAGACACACTCTTAAAGACTTTGGTATAAACTGTGATACTTGCCCTATCATGGTGGACAACCAAAGTGCAATATGTCTCTCTAAGAATCCGGTACACCATTCCCGTTCGAAACACATAGATGTTCGTCACCATTTCTTAGATGATCATGTTGCTAAAAAGGACATCATATTAGTGTACGTTGAAACCCAGAAGCAAATCACCGATATTTTCACGAAACCCCTAAAGGAAGACTCCTTTGTGCGGTTGCGTCGAGAATTGGGGATTATGGGTGAATCCGAGATTTAGGATTCATATTTCATTCAATAATCTTGCATGCTATCAATTTCGTTTATATATGCTCATGCTTGATGTATTGGAATTTTCTGGATTTTTATTGAATTTTCGGAATTTTCGATCGATTTATTCATGAACGTCAAATTTAAGATTTTCGATGTTTAATGGGGTAGTATAATGATTAATGAGAGTTTTACGATGTTTCGTCCAAGTACGATTAGGAGAGAACTCAAATTTTCAAATTCTAAAATTTTTGAACTCTATTAGTCGGTTCATGTTCATTGACCGATCGATTAGATCATCATCTAGTCGGTTAGTGAATGAACTCAGACCGACTAACTCAAGCCCTAAATTTGGCTTCAGTTACTGTTTGCACTTAGTCGGTTCAAGCTCATTGGCCGACCGACTAAATGGTCATCTAGTCGGTCAGTGCTTGAACTCTGACCGACTAAGTGCTCAGGGACAGTTGCATCTTTTGAGATTCTGATCGACTTAAATCTCCTTCTAACCGACTTCTCTTCTTTTTAGTCGGTTCATTTCTCTCTCTCAGCCACAAACCCCCGAGCCCGTTCGTCTTCCTCCCTCCTCCTCCGTCGATTCCGGCCATCTCTCTGGCCATCTCTGCCTGTGCCGTCGACCCCTCTCCTCCTCCTAGGTATCTCTCTCTATTCTAGGGCTAGATTTCAGCATCTAGGGTTAGGGTTCCTAGTGATTTCGGTTCGGCTAGGGTTGTTTAGGGTTTTCGATCTTTTGAGCTCGTGTTGATTGCTCGTGTTTCGTCGCGCTTATGGCGAGAACACGTATTCCGATCGATTCCACTCGTCTGTCGCCTATGACCATTGAATCACCTCCTTCGGACCCTCCGCAACCCAAACGTCGATCTAAGACCACCCATCCATCGTCTTCGTCGCCTCCTCTTAAGAAGAAGAGGACGGCGATCGCCAAGCCCCGATCACAACCCAAGCCTAGGAAGGAACTCGTTTCCCCAGCTTCATTCCGTGCTCCCACTCCTCCCGATGATTCCGACACGAAATATATTCCCGAGTCCGAGCCTACCGATAGGGCTCCTACTCCTCCTCCTAGGTCTAGCACTCGTCCGACGTCTAGCTCCCGTCCAACTCCTTGTACCCGTCAGCCTAAGGGGAAGGCTCCGATGCCAGTTGGCGGTGTCGATATTTCTTTATGTCACGATGACCCGTTGTGTCTCGCAGCATATAACCGTATCGAACACTGCCCGCTGCTGTTGGAGCATTTCGTACAGTTCTCTGACTTCCCAGGCCTAGCTGATCTTCTGTTGTCTAGCGGTCTTATCGATTATCTTCGATATGACCCTAAGGCGAATCCGCATCCTTACCCTCGCATTGTCAAGCTATTCTACGCCAATAGGGTTCGCGGTCAGTATGATGAGACCCATTCGATTGAGACTACTATCTTGGGGACACCGATAGTCCTCACGGCAGTAGTCTTAGGAGATTTGTTAGGTGTCTCCTCGTCTGGCCTTCTTCCTTCTGATATTTCAGTCGACGATATTTCTGAGCTTGATCAGGTGATACTCGCCGAGATCTTTCATGAGATTCCTCCTGCCATGATTGGCGTGCCATCTAAATCCTTCAAGCCGAATGCTTGGGTGCTTAATCTTATTCTGAAGTCGTGCCTCCTTCCGAAGTACGGCTCTTCTTCATTGCCATCCCAGTCATTCCTGAAGCTCATTTACGCCATCTTCATGGGGAGCGAGATTAACTGGGCTAGGATCATTCTCGATAAGATGGATTCTTTCGAGTGTATCCGAAAGTCCACGAAATCTGCTCATATCCCATATCCATGCCTTCTGACACTTGTTTTCCGTCACTTTCGTGTCCCCCTGCCACCTGATGATGAGCGTCCCCTTGGTCCCCCTCTGAATGCGACGGCCGTCAAGAAGTCTCTTACGGTGCTTCGTCACGTTCAGAGGACGACCCCGTCTGTTTCTGCCTCTGCTTCAGCCTCAGTTGCTCCCTCTCCTACTCTTGCTGACCTCTCACGTTTGTTGAAACGTGTGGAGTCTCGTTATGCTCGTACTGAGGAGATTCTTGCTCGTATCGCTTCTCATTTGGGTATTGACATCCCACCGTCAGTTTCTGACGAGGATGAGTTGGATGAGGATGAGATCGAGGAGCTTGCTCGTGGTGCTGCTGCTGCTCGTGCCCCTGAGGGCACTTCTGGTGCTGCTGCTTCTTCTGCCGTTGACCCCGAGAGCACACCTGGTGCCACCATACCTGCGGTGGATACTTCGACTGGTGCTCCCGAGGCCACTCCCGTCGCTCCCGTGGACACTTCAGCTGACCCAATGAGCACCACTCCTGCTGCAGAGCCTGCTGCTACTGCAGATCCTCCAGCTGCCTCCTGAGCTTCTCTGAGGACTCTCCCGATACACTTTGGATGATAGATTGTGTAGTGAGAGTTGGGTAGGATAGATGGTGGTTCTGGTTATTTTGATGTATCTCATATGATGTTTTGATATTTTTTGTATGTTTTGTGATACTCTGAGATCAGCTATGTGATATGATGTATTTTGTGCCTCGATCTGCGGATCGTTTATGTATGTTGTCGATGTATCACTTTGATGTACTTATGCTTCATATATATATATATATATATATATATATATATATATATATATATATATAGACACACACACACATCGATGTTGACATTTATTCTCTTGTGCACATTATATTCTTTTTATGTCTCTGATGTTTGATTATCTTCGTCACTCGACGATAATAACTTGGTTAAATAGAAATTATTTCTATGAAAACATAGAATTGTTTTCCATGCACTAAATTACCCAAAAATGTTGATATTGGAGAGTATATTCCATAACTCAATTCGTAAAATTAATTTGAGTTTTGATGATTTTATTTATCAATTTTCGACTTTGGTCTCATTGACACGCTTTGATTTCATTCGTATTTTCCTTTGGTGTCATTTGGACCGTGGTCGTATTCTACGACTCCCGTGCGTTTGGTTTTTAGCCATTGTTGTCGTTGATCTCCCGCTCTTTTTTGCTTATGCCAAAGGGGGAGAGATATAATAATGACGATGAGCTAAATGATAATTTAAGCATTTTTCCAAGAATCTAATTTGATATGTTAGATTCAGGGGGAGTTAAGATATAAAAATGGATTTCAATTCCTAAATTTCAATAATTGATTCACATTTTATATTTTACTCGTCTGCTTGATGCGTATGATTATTATTTAATTTTGAGATTAACGTGTCATCAATGCAGGGGGAGTAAGTAAATTACATTTGAATCATTATTTTTGATTATTATTTATGTTGGTTTGTCATCACCAAAAAGGGGGAGAATGTTGAGTATTGACTCCCCGGATTTGGTTTTGGATGATGAACAAACATAAATATATTGTGAACTAACTCTTTGTGAGCGCAGTTATGGAGATCGTCGCCAAACTTCTATGAACATCTAAAGCGACATCTCAAGACTTCTCAATATGCGTGATCGTTTACCTAAAGCTTCGTTGAAGCTTATGGACCATTTTTGAAGTCATGAAGATTTGGATCGAAGCTTTCGAAGACGGTTCGTCAAGTTTTATTTATAGTCTTTTAGCTTTGTTCTGTAGAATGTTAAGCCTTGAGTAGGTCTTACGTTTTAATCTTCATAACGCTCATATCTTAGAGCTAGGATCTTAGTAGAAGTCCATACGAACTTTCCCGAAGCTTCGCGCTTCGATTCGCGACTTCTTGTGCATATTAGTTGGTTCAAGAAGAAGAACCAACCGACTAGATGGTGATCTAGTCGGTCGGTAAAGCTTCTTGGACCGACTAGTTTGCCTTCTCAATTCTAAGCTCTTTATTGTTTACAGTTAGTCGGTCTACGTTGACTCACCGACCGACTAGTTCACCTGTACATGTCAAGTTACTGTTTATCGTTAGTCGGTCTATGTACATTTGGCGGCCGACTAGTTGATAAACTAGTCGGTCAACATTTGTTCTTGGACCGACTAATTCAATTTGTACTCAGACTATTTGTTTTATCTCTTAGTCGGTCTAAGTTCACTCACCGATCGACTAGTTGTGAAACTAGTCGGTTGGCAAGTCTTCTTGGATCGACTAGTTCTTTAAGTCTGAACTTCATCTATTCACTGTTCACCTCTTAGTCGGTTCATGTTGTTTCACCGACCGACTAGTTGATGAACTAGTCGGTCAGTGGTTGTTCTTTGACCGACTAGTTTGGTTCAGAATAGAGCCGTTGGAGCATTTAATGCCACGATTTTTTGCTCTCTCTTTCCTCTATCCTATATATACTTGGTGTGCTGCATTCATTGCAAAAAAAGGCTGATTTTAAGAGAAGTTTAGAGATCAAAAGAGAAGCATTCAATCTCATTCAAATCTCATTCATTTCCAATCTTGAATCTCTCACTCACTCTTATTTCAAAAGAGAGATTCATTGATTGTGAGACTTCCCAGCCAAGTGCTTGATTCTAGGTCACCAACATCCACCTAGGACTCCATTGCTGGTCATCTACTTGGAGCTAGGGTTTGGTGCCTCTTCATCTTCCCCAAAATCCGTTTTGCCCTAAATCGTAAGTTTACTCAAGGCATAGGATTTTGTCGGTAAGAATTTCTATTTCAATTTACATTGATATTGTAAGCGTTTCACTCTCGGTTGTGAGAGTTTGTTTGTGATCCCGGTCTGTGGGAGTCATATTTCGATTTGTGTATGATTTGATCTTGTAGAGGTTTTCTACAAGAATTTCATAGTGCAAATCTTGAGTTAGGGTTTCTAACTCAAGTATCCGGAGGGGATCCGGGTGGTTGGGACGTAGGATCACCGGGAACAAGTCGGGGAGACTTGGGTGGATCCGAACCCGTTAAATTGCTTGTTTGCGTTTGTCTTCTTTGTTGTCTACATTTACATTTCCACATTTCCGCATTGTTTGGTAGAGTTTGCAAGATAATTAGGAATTATCTTCTTAATTATTTTAAAGTACTATTCACCCCCCCTTAGTACTTGTGCAGTAGTTTAGCAGAGCATTACATGAAGTGCTCTCATGACTGCTTAGTAAACAATAAACACATACGATCCTTCAATACAAATGTTATTTTCATAGCATATGAAAGCCTAATAAATATCAGGGCCATTACACTTAATTGAAGGTTTTGGGAACGTAACAATGTTGCTCCCAAATAACATAGAAATAAAAAAAATAAAGGATGCATTATTTTCTGCGAATTCAAAAAGGAACTTACTAAGTTTCTGACGCATGTTCATATTTCACCTTTTGCACACGCTCTTCATCGTGTTTTCATATGCGTTTCATCTCATTCTATGTTGTATATATCACATTTTGGTTCATATTGACTATTGAGTGTATTGTTTGTATTTCAGGCAAATATCGGCATTTTAGTGTCTTCTGGAATCAACATTGCATGTCGGGACCAAAGGGCACTTATACAGCAAAGATCTGATGGCCAAAGATGAGGATTTGAAGTTTTGGAGCTTCAACAGATCGAGTGGACATATCCACCCGATCGGTTCGTGCACACGTATCAGACCCGAGGAGGAGCAAGCAAAGAAGCGAACCCCAACCGATCGGTTCAGTGATTGGTTGGGGGTGACAGTGCTCTCTATTTTTTGAGTGCCAAAGACCACCCGATCGGTTGGCTTTCCAACCGATCTGGTCATCCCCTCGGGTCATCGTGGGGAAGAACTTATCCGACCGGTTGACACTTCAACCGATCGGATGGCCTTTTCTTCCCATTTCGTCTACTACTGCTCATTCATTGAAGATCTTCTATCATTTCAGTGGTAGTTTGAGTTATCTCTTATTTTTCTAGCATCGGCATCGTCGTTAGCTTTCCAACGATAGGTCGCATGCCCAAATCCGATTTTTCTACATTTTTCTGGAATTTTCTGCGCGCGGCTGGGTACTGAAATTCTGGGCTGTCTGGAATTTAACTTCAACCGATTGGGTGGGTTATCCAACCGATCGGTTCAGCCCATTTTCAGAAGTTTAGTATCTCTGTTTGCTTCCACCTAATCGAAACTTTCAACCGATCGGGTGGCCCTTTTTCAGTAGTTTTAGTGGGTTTTTGGACCCGAACTGTTAGGAATTTGTGGGGGCCTATAAATATAAGATGTTGGACGACTTGTAAGGGGTTCCCCTCTATTTTTCAAGGCTTTTCTGCCCCTTTCATGGGAGCTTTAGATTAGTTTAGATTAGGATTTCTCTTTCAATAAATCTTGTAATGAATTGATGGATTCAAATGCAAGATAAGTATTTCTTTTCTTATTTCCATTGCTTTATGTTATTTTCAATAAGCTTGATGATGAATGTTTGTTTGGATTTATTATTGCTTGCTATCATGTTCTTCATCATTGAGTAGTGTTTGATGAGCCCTAACATGGGTTAGAGTAGGATTGATGCTTGTGATATTTCATTTGACTTGATTGCTTGGTATGTGTTTGATGGAATGTGTCAATGGAGATGGATAGCAATCTGAGACCAAACCGTATGGCAAGACACTAGATAGAGTTGGGGGTTGGGCTCCGGATGCTTGTCCCGTCATGATCCGCTTTGATGTATTACTAGAAATCACATTCGACCTATTTGGCCATTAGGGTTACGTGGGGGCGTTTTATTGTAACTGGCAGGAGAAAGACCGCCTTTGACCGTCGAGCCAAGGGGAAATAAAACGGGAGTTTGATCCCCTAGCCACAGCTCACACCCCTAGCGTTGACATCGAGTCCTCACGCGTGGGAACGACTTGGATGAAATGTTGGGAGCTATCATTGTGGCCTTAATGCTCCCGGTTGCAGAGGGTGTTGGACATAGGAATGCCCATCGTCCAAAACCGGGTAGACCTAGCGTATCATCCTGGGCATCGACCGGAATATCAGACCCATGGGGCACTAGGTACCACCTTTTGGGGCAATGTCTCATCCTGGGTCGAGTCGAATACCAAGTGTCATGAGTGCTCTAGCCCGTGTTAGCGGGGATTCATTTCTTGTATTTTTATTTCTTTCCTTTATTTCTACTCCACCCACTCATATCATCCGCATAGCTCTCACACAACCTAGGCGAGGCTGGTAGCCTTCAAGCCATCCACCTCCCTGTGTTCGATATACCCGCACCCTACATTAACCGTGCACTTGCGGTAAAATGACACCGCGCCCTAATCATAAACGGGACGCCTGTCAAGTTGTTGGCGCCGTTGCCGAGGAGGCGTTCGGTTTGATATTAGCTTAGCTTAGGTTCGTTAGACTACACATAAAAACATTAAAAAAAATACAAATACAATAACCAAGAAAATTTTCCCCCAAAATTATATTATCTTTTTGTTATTCTCTTGTACTATTGACGCTCCTCTCTAGTTTTCTTATTTTTGTTGTCCAGGTATATTTGCTATTACCATGTGGAGATCAAATTTCGATGCTCAGATGGGAGGCTACGATCCTTATTCATTTGTGGTTTGTGAGACTTGTTGGATGGCAGGGCACGCACATAATGATTGCCCATTTACGCTTGAGAGCCTCCTCCTAAACCAAGGCCAAACATTTTCCCACAACCTTAGCTCAAACACCTCCCATCCATGTCCTCAACCTTATACCCCTCCACAAACACAAGAAAAATAAAGCCTTGAGTCTCCCATTTTTCCCACACTACCACTTGGATGACAATGCATTTTTTGTTGATGATTGGGAGGATGGAGGGATTTCTCTAGGATTTGTGGGAGAGACTTTTCACCTTGATTTGGATTCCCAACATGAGTCCTACGAGAGCACCGAGGAGACTACAGAGCTTATGCATACCGACGAGGAGGATGTGCGTGAGGACGAGGACACCACGACCACATACGAGTGGTCCGCTCCACATCCACCTCCACAGCCATCTCTATCGATGCTTCTTCCTTGGTCTGTGGTCAACCACGATGATTTCATTCAGGACATCAGGCAGATGGTGAAGCATGAGCATATCGTTGAGGAGAATGTGCATGAGGGCTTGGATACGATGGTCCACTTCATAGAGCCCGAGCCACATCTACCTCTACCGTCACTCTCCACTTCTTCTGCGACTGAGCATCCACTTGAGCATATTGCCTCTATTCAGGGAGATTTTCATACTCACTCTCACTCCACTTTTGAGTCTCGCTTTTCACTTCCTATTTCTTTAGACTCATATATTTTTGACACACCATATCTCTCGCGAGACACATGATCTACTTCCTTTGAGGGATGCTGCGGTGCGTCACCACCTGGAGAGCCACTTCTCATGGTGAGAAAGGATTTGGTCGTCACTAGCACAGATGATAGCGACCCATTCTCAGGGAGTATTCGTCACCCTTTTATTATTTTTCCATATTATGTTGACGATTATCTCTGGGATACATTTATTTTGGGAAATGATTTCTTGCCATGGGCTAATGCACCTCATTCTTTGCAGGTTACAGGTGGACACCTACGAGGGATGCTTGGAGGTGTATTGCTTGG
Source organism: Scilla litardierei (assembly GCA_030789695.1). Classification (NCBI taxonomy): domain Eukaryota; kingdom Viridiplantae; phylum Streptophyta; class Magnoliopsida; order Asparagales; family Asparagaceae; genus Scilla; species Scilla litardierei. The sequence continues at coordinate 66,323,568 of CM061131.1, forward strand.
GTCCATTCGCACACGTGGCACAATGCTTCTGGCGGAGCCACATCACGAGCAGTTAGAGCAGCTACCTGCCCCCACCTCAAATTCTGGATCCGCCTATGCTCAGTGTATCCTAATCTAATAGTGTAAATATTTTCCGGTTTCTAGTTTAGATTAGAATAATCTTGTCTCCTCTCATTAGCAAGGGGAGCGTATCTAGAGTTTGCTTTTGCATCATAATAACCCATCATATTGTGCCCTGCTATCATTTCACCCCCATCACCCTATCCTTGCTCTTTTGGCATTTTTCTTGGCCCCGTTGTCATTTTTCTCCATAATGTCCCTACCACCTCCAAATGGTGGTGATGCCTGTTTTGCCTATTGTTCACTCTCCCCTTTATCTTTTATGCCCCGTATCAGATTTTCATATCTTTTGGGCATAGCTTATATTGGCTTGGGGGAGAGTATCACCCATAGTCATTTTTGTTATTTTTGATGCATTTCCCCTCCCATTTTGTCTTTGTCCTCTCATGTGTGATCTTATTGCATTGAGGGCAATGCAAGCTTTAGCTTGGGAGAGTTGCATTTCATGCATGTTTCCTTTATTTTCTTTCATTTTTCACCTTTTTCATTCATCAAAAAAATTTCTTTTCATTTTTATGCATCATTCCCATCATGCATTTTTTTCTCCATTTCATTCTTGCCTCTTTCTAGAGATGAACCCTCAATGATATTTTGCCACTCATGCTTCACTTTTCGCATTTGAGCACCTTTTTCCATCACGCTATTTATTTGATTATTCAATGCTCATATATGTGTTTTGCCATCTTTTGGGTTTATTTACTATAGTTCGAGATTGTTGGTTGTGATTGTGTTTAAGGCATGCTTCTAGCTATATATCATATTTTAATATGCCCCTCTATATGAAGTTCCTAGATTTTCATGCTTCATTTCCAAAAAACGGTTATTTTACCATACTAGCCCCGTGCTTCTAACTGTTGCATGAAATACTATATGCGTACTCTTATCGCATATGTTAGCTACCTTTCAACAGGATTAGGATATCCACACCTTTGTTCCGTTCTTTAATTCATGGAGGATTTTCTTGCCATGCTTGGATTTCTCAAAAATTCTCTTTTGTTTTACTTTGTACCCCCCTTCATCGTGCATCGTTCTCCAATTTGGGGGAGTGCACACTTTTCATTTTCCACAAAAAAAACATTACACAAATAAAAACCTTTGTACATATTTTTGTATAATGGTCCTTCTGGGTTCTTCGTAACCCGACGCCTAAAGCCATCTAGCTTGGGATGCGTAGGCCGCCCTTGCATTCCATTGCGATTTCGCAAGTTTGCAAGACAAAAATATTAAAATCAAATCAAAAACAATAAAAACAAACCAAAAACCAAAAATATGTATATATGCCACCTTCTCCCCTTTTCCTTCGCTCTCCCCATCTCCTATATTTGAGAGCACCAATGTATATAGGGAAGGCGAGAGTTTGTACAAAGTGATCTTTCCACATCTTCTCCATCTCCTTTTGAAAATACAAGTAAGGCAAGAAAGTGTTTCAAAAATAAAAAATGACAAGTGTGTGTGGTGATTCCTTCCATCCTAGAGATTGATAGTTATTCCCATGATTCATATCTATTCTTTCTTACTTCTTCATGCATGTATGGTTATCTCGTATTCACCGTTTGGAAGATTTGATATGAATTTTGAGCTTCCTCATATTTGGGCATATTATCTACTATAACATGCTATGATAGCTATGCCTTTGCCAATGTCACGCTTCTATCTCTTTTGTGCTCTATTGATATAAACCCATGATGCTATTTTATGAGATTGAATTCTTGATTTAGATTGTGATATGCTTTTCCCTTGTGCTTAATTGTGTTGGTGATTACATTTGTGGTTTGGAGAGGGTGATTAAGGATTCTTCGCTTTCCTTTCTTGATCTCGCACCCGATTTTCATTTCAACTCGTCTTCCTCTGGACGAGGAAGAGTTTAGCTTGGGCTTGACGCGTGTTCATATTTCACCTTTTGCACATGCTCTTCATCGGTTTTCATATGCGTTTCATCTCATTCCATGTTGTATATATCACATTTTGGTTCATATTGACTATTGGGTGTGTTGTTTGTATTTCAGGTAAATGTCGGCATTTTGGTGTCTTCTGGAGTCAACATTGCATGTCGGGACCAAAGCGCGCTTATACGGCAAAGATCCGATGGCCAAAGATGAGGATTTGAAGTTTTGGAGCTTCAACCGATCGGGTGGACAGATCCACCAGATCGGTTCGTGCACACGTATCAGATCCGAGGAGGAGCAAGCAAAGAAGCGAACCCCAACCGATCGATTCAGTGATCGATTAGGTGTGACAGTGCTCTCTGTTTTTGAGTGCCAAATACCATCCGATCGGTTGGCTTCCCAACCGATCGGGTCATCCCCACGTGTCATCTTGGGGAGGAACTCACCCGACCAGTTGACACTTCAACCGATCGGGTGGCCTTTTCTTCCCCTTTCGTGTACTGCTGCTCATTCATTGAAGATCTGCTATCATTTCAGTGGTAGTTTGGGTGATCTCTTATTTTTCTAGCATCGGCATTGTCGTTAGCTTTCCAACGATAGGTCGCATGCCCAAATCCAATTTTTCTACATTTTTCTAGAATTTATGAGCGCAGCTGGGTGCTGAAATTCTGGGCTGTCTGGAATTTGAACTTCAACCGATTGGGTGGGTTATCCAACCGATCGATTTAGCTCATTTTCAGAAGTTTAGTATCTCTGTTTGCTTCCACCCGATCGGTTGAACTTCCAACCGATCAGGTGGCTCTTTTTCAGCAGTTTTAGTGGGGGTTTGGATCCGAACTGTTAAGGATTTGTGGGGGCATATAAATATAAGATGTTGGACGACTTGTAAGGGGTTCCCCTCTATTTTTCACGGCTTTTCTGCCCCTTTCATGGGTGCTTTAGATTAGTTTAGATTAGGGTTTCTCTTTCAATCAATCTTGTAATGGATTGATGGATTCAAATGCAAGATAAGTATTTCTTTTCTTATTTCCATTACTTTGTGTTATTTTCAATAAGCTTGATGATGAATGTTTGTTTGGATTTATTATTGCTTGCTATCATGTTCTTCATCATTGAGTAGCTGCCCTGTCCTCCAACCGCTGCAAGTGGTCCAAAATCCCCATCAGGACCTTTGCCATCAGGGCCGACTCTGAGGTCCGGTCACCCAAACTACCCGAAACTCCGGTCCCTCCAGACCCTCCAGGTGTCCCGTCACCGCCAGACGTCCCGTTTCTTGCCTCCATACTGCGGAGTAGAAACAGAACAAATCTGAGTTAGTACCTCATATACATCTTAAAGTGTCGGAGCATTACCTGTGTCGTCTTTACACAATCGCAGTGTGCGGTGACCTGCATGGGCCACCACAAAACCTGTCACGTCCCGGCGCCCCAAACAGGACGGGGGTACCGGCCGCGGTACGGGGTACCAAGCGTTAAGGTGCTGCAAGTAAATTAGCAGGCCACTGCAACTGCTAGAACAACACATGCAATTAAAAACAGGTGCAAAAGTAAAGCACGAACTGTAAAGCTCCAGCACAACACAAAAAGGTACAGCGAGGCGGCGACAAACAACAAGCGGGAGCGTACGAGTGTGAAACACAGATCATCTACTATCAACACACCACTACAACATACACTGCACATATACCGCCACCAGAGTCACGGGGTACAAAAGCTGAAGGGGAAACAAAAGTAACTGCTCACAAGAAACTACCACCAACCCACTACACATGTGCCCTAACTAGCTGCTCTGGGCTCCGGGCCTGGAAGAATTGCCCTCAGGGCATCGGTAGTCCGACAGGGATGCTGTCGTTCCGGAACCTGTGCCTGGGCGTGGGGAAAAGGGGCACGTCACAGTGTGTCAAGTAGAAAACTCAACCACACAAGCCATATTCACAACACTGCACCAAGGTCCCTAATATTAGTTTATTAAAGTAATGTTCGTTGTTTGGAACCTAAAAATTAGGCGGACATAAGGGAACTGGACCTCACCCATAAGGCGGTGGAAAGAATCTCCGACTCTCTGACGTGCTAGCTCGTCAGGATCCTACGTAACTCATCCACTCTACACGACCCAAAGGGCCACGACCTCGAAGGCCAAAGAAACCACACACCCAAAAGGGCACGACCACTCCCCGCGGTAGGAGGGCCAAAGAAAACAACCTCGAGAGTCCAGTCCACACTATGTCCTCCTAATGCTTTGATTTCCCCACCCCATTCCCTGAGCTGCTCACCCACCTTAGGGTGGAAGAGACACACCGGGCTTTCAGTACATCATTTACCAATTGGCCTTGCATCAGGGTTATCTGCAACCTAACGGTGTAAGGTAACAAAGCAAACCATCATTCTCATATATAGGGGAACATCACCATGGCATTATAATCATTTTCATTATCGCCTTCAAGGCATAAGTAAATTCACCATTCGTCCTTTGCGTAATTAAAACATAAGAGCATGAAACATAACTATAAGAACTCCATGAACTCAACCACACGAGTACTACTAAGTAGAACATGCCATAGTAAACAATTTCAAGTGTGGTTAGTCTCATTTGGAAGGAAATATGAGGGCAACTAAGGTGGATGGGAAGTGTTGTTCAAGCCTAGCAAGTTGGAGGAGGGTTATATAAGTTTCAACATCAATGGAATGTCTTACGCATAGGTTGAAGAATTTCCTAAGGGGGGTTATTTAATGGTAATGGTAAGTGCCTAAGCCTAACTTTTTACTTATTTGCTAAGATCGATAAAAACCCTCTTACGAAAATCTTGCTTTTGACACGGAAGTTAAGTTTGTTAAAAGAGTCTTAATAAGGCTTGTCTTAATTCCTAATAGGCGTAACTTATTAATAGTGATAGGGAGCTAAAATTCTTTTTTAAATTTGCATGTCCAAAACTCCTTTACTAAGTTCACGGGAAGTACACTTTCCAACGGAAATGAAGCCAACTTGTTATGGGAATCAAGGTTTGCTTAAGGTACACTTGTAGAACCTTGGAAATAATGGTTATTAGGGTTCCTACGCTCTCTAAAATCATTTAGAGCCTCTAACTAGAAAGTTGGTAAAAATCCTCTTATGATTTTTTTTCAATTTTAGTAAGTTTACAAGTGGGTTGTCATTAAACATGGAATTTTGTGAGAGGTAGGAAGTAGAATTTTAGGTAGTCTTCCTAACTTAAGTTTCTATTGCTTAGATTGTTATAGAAATGTTCATGAGATGCTCTAAAATTTTTCGGCGGAGTTTCCCTTGTATTTATCTAATTACAACCTAAATAATATTACAAGAACAACATCAAAAAGCTAATCTTGCTCAAAGAATCATAGGGAAAATCATCCCTTAACATCAAAGCATGGAAATCAACAAAACAAACTTGACCCAATTCTCCATTCGAAACAAATAACAATTTTTACAAAGATGAATGAATAAAATTATATATTTCTACACATGGCAACAAGTTGGGTGTGTGGAGAGAATCCTACCTTGCTCTTGCTTGGAAAGGTTGTAGGAGAGCTAAGGAATTGCCTTAGTGTTGTTGTAGCAAAGCCTCCCTTCTTCTTCTTCCAAATTCCCTTTTCCTTCTCTCTTTTTCTCTCTTTTTCCTTCCCTTTTTTCTTTGTTTTTTTTGTTTTTGCAAGCACCCAGGTTTCGGCCCCCCACCAAGTGTTGCCAACGAAATGCAAGGAAGAGAGGGGGGAAAAAGAAAAACAAACAAAATGATAAATGTAGAAGCTTGTAGAAAGAAGGGAAAAATATCTTCCATGCTTTCATTTTTTTACAAGTTTGCCAAAAAAATAAACACCATCTCAACTTAAATAACTTTAATAAATACCCACTCATCATTTTAATTATTTACAAGGATGCCATTGCCTTTCTTTTTCATTTGAATAAATACCCTACTTTTGGGTATAATTGCAAACTAGTTAGACATGTAAGCAACTTGGTCCAAATTAGTGGTCAATGTATGAAGTTTTCACATACTTGAAGGGGACATACTTGTATTATCACTTAGGAGCATTACAGCTAGGATCGTCGGAGGTCGATGCTAGGTTGAGACTTCTACGTTGCACTGGTTTCATTGGGGGTTGTAGCATCCAGAAAGTGAATTCATGTGTCTGGGCATCATGAATCTAACATACCATACTCACCCTGCTCTCGCGATAGATGTATACGATATGTGCATTAAGGATCAACAATAATCTCACCACTCTCATGGATCGAATGCTCTCAGCTCGTACCACTCTTGTGGGTTAGAGCTTCGAGGTATTTTGATGGCTCTTATTGACGCAATGGTGGTAGTCGTCAATTAGTGGTATAGTTCGTCGGTGGATCCCATCAAGACACGAGCCGGGCATGGTCACGAGACTCGGTTGAATCCACTAACTCCCTAATTAAATCCATGAGATACTCCTTAAGCAAATGATTCCACCGACCGTGGGCACGATCTCAGTACGAGTTCTCTCAGGGATTTTACAAGATCAACCTTAAATCCAATGCAACCTAAAAATCCTAACTTTGCATCTTTTTTCTAAGATCCTAGGGCTAATCCTTTAACCTTATATAGAACTACTCACACATAGTAGAGAAAGCAAATAAAGATTGGATTTTTATCGTAGAGTTTATCATAGTAATCAAAAACATAAAAAAGATTAAAATACGTACCAAAAGCGATGTAGATCGATAGAAAGTCAGAGATAATGAATACAATAGATTCCAGCCAGAAAACACAATAAAAATCAAGTATTTTGTCTTCCACAATCAACGATGGCTCAATAAAACCCTAGATCTAAAACTTGATATTAAATCTCCACTTACACTAACATTATCGCTAAAACTCTAAATAAAACTCCAGATCCCTAAAATATTACAGAAATTCTGCTTGAATACAAGGGCCATGGACCCCACAAATAAAAATCAGAAATCTGGAAAGTTGGGTCCAAATGTTGCCTGTTCGCGTCGGCTACTCGATCAAGTAGGTGGCTACTCGGTCGAGTCGTCTCATTGGCCGCGGTTCGTTGCTTGTGTTTGCTTGTTTTTGATGCGGGCTACTTGGTCGAGTAGCCCCCTACTAGGTCGAGTAACAGGGGGTCTGAACTTGTCTCCAAAACGCTGCTATGTCTTTAAGCTACTCGGGTCGAGTAGGTGACCTACTCGGTCGAGTAACATGATTTTGGGAGAAGCACGAATCTGTGTTCTGAATTAGGTTGACTCGGTCGAGTCACCTAGCACTCGGTTGGTGGGTGTATCCGTTTCCTGTGATGTATCCGCGTGCCAGCTCAGCCGAGTAGCTGTAAGCTACTCAGCCCGAGTCACCTGGGAAACTTGTTGGCTGAGGGCTTTTTGATGAATCCTCTCGCTCTGTTATCCTCTTCTCCTTCGATCTTCTTCTAAACTGCAGCAAACTCCCATAGAGCTTCGCCAATGACGTCCTAGATGTGCTGGAAGTGTCCATGTGCCGAATCCTCTTCAATTCACTCCAAAATCCCTGAAAAATCCACAAATCTATGCAAAAACTAGAATATGGCGTTAGGAGCGCATATATAAATATATATATATACACACACATGGGTTTCGGATGCGAATATGATATGGAATGAGATGAAATGATGCGGTAAAAACATGAAAAAAATGGACACATCAGTAACCAAGTAAACATAAAATACAGTCGCCTCTCTAGCAATGGCACTAAAAACTTGATTGCATCGAGATGTACTTCCAACACAATGTAGTTTTACCGCAAGCGCACGATTAAGTGGTGAGCGGGTATCAAATCACGGGGAGGAACTATTGGTATTAGATTGATTACATGGTGTAGATTGAACAAAGGTGGATGAATATATGGTGTCACAAGCGTATAAAATGTCGGTTGTAAATTCAATCAATAAAAATGTCTAGGGCTAGGGAATCCCCACTATAGATCTTCAAGCATCAATGTAAATATGAACTTCCATATTACTGCTCTTGATTTAGGGTGAAATTGTCGAAATCAAATTGGGAACCAATGCACGCTCTCGCTCTACGCAAGTCTATAATAATCTAAAGTAGAACCTCGCTCTCGTGCAAGCCTATTTCAAATTATTAGCATTAGAATCAGCAATATAATTCAATTCCAACTTAAGTTCGCTCTCGTGCAACGTGAATTCGAATCTAGATTATGATGGTTTGTATTCGTTTTATCGTCGTACAAACGAATATTATTATAGAAATAAAATAAAGATTCTAGCTTTTGTCGCTCTCGCACACCAACTCTAGGGAATCTCGATTATAGATCTAAATCGGTTATCTAGGTCTTCCTATGGATCGAGATCCTCTTTTGAGCTCTCAAGATCCAATAGAAATCCATAGCTATCCGTAGTAAATTAAGCATAATCTAACACTTAAACAAGTTTAGTAACATGGGTTTTCAATAGATTTCACATATCAAACTTTAAATCAATAGGGTTCATCCCTTTTGCCCTAGAGCAAAGAGACTGCGCACAATTCCACATGATAAAAGCAATATAATTGGTAGATGCAATAGAAATCATCATAGGTAAGAAATCTAAACAGAAATTAATCATAAAAACTAGAAATAATAGGAGTTTAGACAAACCAATTGTGTTCCAAGCTTCAATCCACAAAGAAAAATAAGAATTTTGCACTCCAATCCTTAAGGAATAGCAAAATAAAATAAAACATCTCCTTAGAACTCTAGCCGTATCGTCCTCTTCTTGACGGCTCTCAAAACTACCTATTTATACTAACTCAAAAACCTAGAAAAAAGCTGACCAAAATACCCTCAACCTGAAGTAAACCCTAATTCTCAAATCTGGGCCGGCGACGCACTTGGCTGAGTGAAACTGTCACTCGGTTGAGTGGCATTTTCTGCAGAAAATCCTCAAAATTCAGCGTTCTATCTTCTTTGGCCACTCGGTCGAGTGGTTGGCTCACTCGGCTCCAACAGACTTCTCCAGAAACAGTGTCTGCCTCCAACTTTTCTTCTCTCCACTCGGTCGAGTGGGCTTCTCACTCGGTTGAGTGAAAGTTTCACTCGACCGAGGGCATTTGGCGCATTTCTTTGACTGGGGCAGGGGCATATCTGCGACACTCGGTCGAGTGGGCTGCGCCACTCGGTCGAGTGTGCTGAATTTTCATATTTTTCTTCTTCTCGCTACCTTCCTTCTTCTCTCCTCCTCTTTTCGCTTCTTGACCTCTTCAAACACCATGAGCTACTCGATATCGTCACCGTTGATTGCTCAATATTTCCTGAAAATCCAACGAAACATAGAAATAGTGAAATTCGTCGTGAAATCATCGTTTAAGCTTTAAATTCGAGATATGAGCGATTGATATGGCATGAAAAGATGCAGAAATAAAGTGTAAAATATGAGCATATCAACACAGCTGTGTCGAGTTTGCGAAGACTGCCAATTTTTGGGCAGACCGTGACACGGCCATGCAAAGTTTGCATTTTTCAAAGACATGGTACGCAAAGTATGACACGGTCGTACCGATTCCTTGTATGGTCGTGTCGCCTGTAGTCGTCCCATTTACGTGATTTAGGTTAGGGTTTTGATCTAAAACTTAATCTAATCGGACAGCTGAGATTCTACACAACCTATGTGGCTATTTAAACCCTTTCTTAAGGTTTATTTTGAGGAGATCACATGTTGTCATCAAGTTTGTTCTTCCTCGCGCCTCTTGGAGCTTTGGAGCTTTGGGGCATGTTTTGGTGAGTGATTTCTTGAGATTTCTTTGTGAAATTTATTGTTTTCTTCTTCTTGTTATCTCTCTTTTCGGGTTGAGGGATTTCGGTGAGAGCTTTTGTTTTCTTCTCTTTTGGTGAGATTTGATATCTCCATTGGGTTTGTGAGAAGAGGTTGAACTCCAAGGTTGGAGTTATTGGTGCTCTCTTTTGTTGAAGAAGATTGAAGGAGTCGGTGTGATTCTCTTTGATCGTATAGTGGAAACCGTCATCGGGAATCTGGACGTAGGCACCATTAGCGAGTCGAACCAGTGTAAACTCTGTGTTGCTTGATTTGTGCTTTCCTACTTTCGTTACTTTTCTTATTGCTTGTTTTGGTTAGTATTTTGCTATTGTTGTGTATCTCTAAAAAGATCGCGGCATAGTGATTATTGGGTGATCCGTCTTTGAAGGGGCCGCTTCTGCTGTCCGTCTATTCGTCTGGTTATTTCCCAACAACTGCAGTACAATTAAAAATGGAATAAAATTTTGGCTGCTTTTTTAAATAATCCATCCAGGAGAGAGAGAGAGAGTAATTAATAATGGAATAAAATTTTGATAGGTAAATTCCAATCCATCTGGATTTCTTTCACTTTCAAGTTTCTAAGGATAATTTCAAAATGCCCTCTCCAAAACCCATTAACAGAGAGGTGATGTTTCAACCACAATTTTCCCAATCTTTCGTTTCCCAAGTTTCTACCATAAATTTCTCAATTCTCTTTCTAACACCAATGCTTCCCAAATCTTCCATTTCTTTATAAGCTACGTTCACAATCATCTGACTGGGTAACTGTTTTTTTTGTTGGTGTCTCAATCAGCTTTTTAAGAAGATGGATACATATGGACACATTCTAGTCGGAAATTTTTGAATGCATGTCTACAAAATCTCCGTTGGTACTAGAGTACAAATATGTGGTGACGAGATACATCGAGCACAAAACAGCTTTTATAGAAGGCTTATTGCCATATGCCAAAGCATAGCCTTGAATAATGCGTAGCACTGGAGGCATATACCTCCTGTGCTGTGCATACCAACGCTCATATTACTTTCAGAATGGACACTATCTTTTATTATACAAGCTTTTCAAAGTAAAAAATATGGCCACAGTCTCATGTTCCAATGACAAGGACTCATATTACCATTTATTTGCCGGCTAAGATGCTCAAGTTTCTGCAGGTCGGCAATTAGGCACTCTATGCTTATATATCGGCAATCAGCTAGCCACCATTCTGTTGGACTGCAAATCAAATGCCATGGGTGGATCTGATGATTCATTAGAATACACCACGTCGTGGGCCGTTGCGCTTGTTTGCTCCGTCTTGATCATAATAGCTCTCCTTATAGAGCATGGCCTCCATCTCCTAACTCTGGTATGTTTGGTTTCTATGATTTCATTCCCCCTATTATGTCCAGCTTTTCATGATTGTGATTATAATATTTTATTTATATCATAGTACTTTGAAAGGAGAAAAAGGAAAACACTAAATCAGGCAATATACCATCTAAAGACAGGTGATCATCTCTAACGAGTGCGAATTTTTTTTTCGGTCTTTTATTGTCGGTAATGTTCATTTTCATCGTTCCGTGTAGAGCTAAGGAATTTGGGATTCATGTCTATGTTACTGTCTATGGCAAAGAACCCAATCTCAAGAATTTGCATATCAAGGAGCCTGTCTTACTCACTTCTTCCCTGCAAGATGAACACCGACCATCTCTTATTTGACAAGGACTCATTTTGCAAACATCAGGTAATAAACATCGGCAACACACACACACACACACACACACACACACACGTTGTATGACTAAGGTGGGCGAACAAATTGTCGTAAACAGGGGAAGGTGCCTTTGATGTCTGCAGTTGGAACCGGACAGCTGCAGTTGTTGATCTTTGTTCTGACAGTCTTCCATATTTTCTCGAGCCTTGTAACCTTTCTCCTAGGGGAGGCCATGGTAATGATTCAGATAGAAGTAGTCGGGTGAAATTCCCTATGATCATATTATCCTCTAAGAAAAAACTTTGGGGATCATCTTTACATTCTATCTGATGTGTTGTTGGTTTTGTGAATCTATATCAGCTGAACAAATGGAAGTCATGGGAAGAAGAGACTAAAACTCTAGATTTTCAGCTATCAAATGGTGAGTACTATTATAATGAACAAAGTTTTAACCAACATGGGCATTGTAACATTCTTTAAGCACTATCTCAAAGGAACATATATAAAATATCAATAACAGACAAATCAATATGTTGGTTGCTTATTGGCCTTGCAGTGTCTTATGTAATCTTTTATAAGTCTTACATGCTACATTTGTAGATCCTCGCAGGTTTGAACTCACCCGCAAGACATCCTTTGGGAGGCGACATCTCAAATTATGGAGCGACTATCCTCTGCTCCTGTGGATTGTCAGTTAAATCAAAATGATTGCAACAAGATCCTAGTGGAACTCTCCGAGAATTGCACACAATAATCACGTTAAATTCATTTATATTGTAGGTTTGTTCGGTCAGACAACTCATCAAACCGGTGTCCAGAGCGGATTATTATGCTCTACGGCGTGGTTTCCTTATGGTAAGTCATTATCGAACAACAAAGCAATTCATGACAAAAATTTATTCCACCATACCTGGTGTTTTGTTTAGTAGGTTCACTTTAACAAGGACTTCCAGTTTGATTTTCACAAATTTCTCAGCCGATCTTTAGATCATGACTTTGCGGTGGTGGTAAGAATAAGGTAGCATGAACTCATTGACGATCATTTACTTGATCCAGCTTCAGATCCAAATTCGTATCTTTGTCCTGATTCATATTTCTCTTCATTGCCTTGCTGTCTTTCGCAGTACATGGACATGGGTATATGCCATTCTCATGATATTTTTCAATGCTTCAGGTAAGTTTTCAATGATTCCTTGCAAAGGAAGCCTGCTTGTAAATGTGTTTCAGTCTTTTTGGTTAGAAGATGATGATCATCCCCTTGTAATTCTTATTTTGTACAGAATTCCATAGCCGGTACTGGCCTCCTTTTATACCACTGGCGGTAAGGTTACTACTTGTGTAATCATCCTCACTATGTAACTACTTAAGATATGGATTCTGGCATGTTGTCAGGTTATTTTGACTGTAGGAATGAAGCTAGAAGTAATCATCACAACAATGTGCCTAAAGGGCACCCATGAGGCAGTAGTTGTTCCAGGGACAGTATCTGTGATGCCCGATAATAGCCTGTTTTGGTTCGGTCAGCCTCAATTGCTTCTTCGCATCATCCAGTTAGTCCTTATCCAGGTAAACGCCATAAAAATTAAACTAGTGTATGAAAAATCAGGACCATATAAGTAAAAAGAAATAAATTAATAAATCCCCATAGAGAAGTTTGCAATCATCCATGTATACCTGTGCATCAGATACATGAACGCATTGCGTATAGCTCAGTAAAGTACACATCATTATAAATCAATTGCTAAAGATTAAGGGAGATAAATAATTGCAAAGAAAAATCAACTTCTTCCCCTTCCTTTATCGTAACCACTGGGGAGCATCATTTTACTGAGTTATTTTTTATCCACTGCAGAATTCCTTTCAACTGGCATATTTCACCTGGTCATGGGTAAGTATTTTAATTTTCTAGCTTCATGTTTACATGCTTCAACCTAATGAATGTCCAAAAACACCAACGTAACCCACCACACTTGCAGTACAGTTTTGGACTTGAGTCGTGCTTCCATAACAAGGTCGATGACTTCGCCATCATCGTCGGGATCGGATTATTGGTTCACTTCCTGTGTGCATATGTCACCCTACCCTTGTACGCATTGGTTTCTCAGGTGAGTTAGTGTACAAGTTTGTTGCATCCGTATACGGCCAACGCCAGTGCTTTCATTCATCAGTTTGAGTGATAACATTTTATGCTAAGATTAGATGGGCACTTCGATGAGGGAGTCCATTTTCACAGACCGCGTCATTGATGGTTTGAAAAACTGGCATAGAACGGCGAGGAGAAGCCTAGAGGAGAAGGGGAGCTGCACTCTCTCCAGTCCTTCGACCGGCACAGCGGCTTCGTTGTCTAGCGAGGAGAATTCAGTGCACAGTGGAAGAAACAGAACGTTGCAACTAGGGGGGGAATCAGAATCACAGTGTCTGTCGAGGATAGAAGCACCGAAAAGCATTGAAGGGAAGACGAAATCTAGTTGCTCGAGCTCATCGGTAGAGCCCTTCTCCTTTTTGACACCCGGAGAAAGTTCATCATCGAATACGAGGAGGTCTAATGTTCAAGAATTCAGATACCCATCTGACAGGATAGAGCTGATGGAGGTGCAAAAGGTGGTGGAAGAGATTATGCAATGTGGCGCTAAGAACGTTCCCCACTCCGGTGAGGTGTCCTTCAATTTGTGGAGGAAGCACAGCAAATAAATATTCAGCATCAAGAAGCCGATGGAAAGCTGACAAGCATAAAGAGATGGCGAAAGTCAGTTCTTCATTCTGAATTTGCCGACTCTCTAAAGCAATCATGTCTTTAAGCGACTGATCATGACCGGAGTATTCTCATCATTTCTTCACTTGAACTGAATTTGTTCACTTGACGAATGACAACTAGGCTGATGTGAAATTTTACATTTATACTACAAGCTGTGTCGGTGTAGCACTTACGGGTCGAACACATGGAGGTTGTCTGACAGAGTACTAGTCACTCCTAGGTTATATATATTTAGCTACGTATGTATTTTTTTTAAAAATGGAGAAGAAAGATGAAAGAAAAGCTCGAGGGCTAGGTATTCCCTATACTGCGGGTTGAATATTAAAATGAACTCCTTTGTCTAGCAATCAAATGAGTCCTAGGGTGAAGTTGTTGCACTTGGTGTTGATACATATCCCCTACTGTCGTAGTGCATGATAATACTACCTAATGGCAAAGCCAACTATCGTTGGTCATCGACACAAGGCAGATGGATTATGCTCAACAATATTTCCCAACCTTTATTCATGCTACTGTCGTGGGTAGAAGTCAGGTTATTGCCTAGAGGCTCCGATATACGCCTAACTGTCGTTGACGACACAGATAGTATAAATCAATAAAGGGGTTAGAAACCCTAAATCAACCCCAACTGTTGTTGGATGTTAATCTAATTATTCACAATAGAGGAAACTAATATTTATTGATAATAAAATGTCCAAGGCAAACCCCTAATTGATTATTCAAAGGATAAACAAACGATTCATTCCATATTCAATCTACAATCGGGTTCAACCCATGCTCTAGAAGAAAACTTAAGCTATATACATCAAAGAAAACATCACGGAGATAGAACACGAGCAAATAGAAAATATAACAAAAGCAAGAAATATGTATCTCACAAAAGTTGTGATCCAAAAGTCATCAATGATACAAGATCGCTACAAAGAAAAGGAAGAAAACCCTAAATCTGACCTTCTACAACTCCTAGTCTAACTGCAATGAAAGAACAATGAAAGCTAGCCGACTTCCACCCTGTCAATCGGTGCACAAAGGTTTATATATTCACTCAAAAAAACCCTAACAGCGTCGTGTAGAAACCCGACCCAATAGTCGTTGCACGACCGTATCGAGTAATCGACACACATCATGGTCTCTTGGTTGCTTTGGAATAACACGATCATGTGGATAGCCACACGACCGTGTAATTGTAAACTTCAGAAAGTCATTTGTGCTGCTTTGGAATGACACGGTCGTGTGTGTGGCCCACATGACCATGTAACTGGGAGTCAGAGAACAGCTCTTCTGTTTCTTCACTGGCACGATCGTGCGATGCTCATACATTACATTGTCAAGTTTTCTTCAGCTTCTCAACATCCAGCCCACATGACCTACACGACCGTGTAGTCGGGTCGTGTGGGGTATTCATTGCAACTGCCTCACATGGTTGTCTGTGATATCTCACACGAACGTGTGGTTCTTCCTTTCTTTGGTCTGCTGCCGGTGTCATGACACGGCCGTGTGTGCCACCACACACGGCCGTGTGAAGCAATATTCTCTTCAAATCTTCTTCGTTTTGATTCCATTCATTCGCCTCGCTGTCTCTCTTCACTTCTGGACGTTATGACAAAGAAGCGTGGTCGATTGTAGGATGTGATAGATGCGATATACAGCAAGGGATCGTAATGAGATGAAGTCCAGAGTAAATCCCATTTTGGTTCAACTTCATTTGCGGCTCAGATTGTCTACAGGAAAGCATGTGGCTTCAGGGTAGAGTTGTAGTCCTCGGGAGGACCCGTTACTAAGGATAAGGAGTTGGGTATTCAAGTAGAGCGGTTACAACACATTGATGTACACTTACGCATACAACGTCGGTATCACGGCACAAGGTGAATTAGACGCAGTTCATACAAGGAATCATCTGGAGTGCGTAGACCCAGCGGTTCAGAGATGATCAGGAGCATAGAATCTTACAGAGATCGTAGTGGTGCTGTGATAAAACCCTATTGGAGAGTTAAATCCAAAGGTGGTGAGTTGAGGATGTCAAAGCCGGACGAAGATATAGCTCTCACTTCATGTTTTGGGAAAGAATGTACCTGGTGCTTCCTCAACGGGTAGAGGTTGATCAACTTAGGCAACTATTGTGGAGTGCAACCATGGACCGACTTCGGATACTTTGGGAGACACAGATTTGGTGTCAGTTCAGTCGATGATGGAGCATGAGGTCACGGTGTCAACCTCAAGAGAGAGATCTCCACAAGTATGGTGGAAAGCATGGTTCAGTTCTTCGAACTCAAGAGGTGTTTGGGTTCAAAAATCTCTTAGAGTGTTGATGCGTCAAAAGGCGGGGTTGCCGATGATAGGTGGTGTCTCCTTGATCAGTTAGAGAGGTCTAAAATATTGGTAGAGTCATGAAGAGCCTGTAATGAATCATGACATGGTTCATTGGATGAGTTTGAAGGAGGATATAGTTTAATGAAATATGCTTCAAATTCATCAACTGGGCTTGACACAGCCGTGTAAAGTTTGCGAATTTTGCCAGTTTTTGGGCAGGCTGTGACACGGCCGTGCAGAGCTCAGCACGGCCATGCACTATCTGCAGATTTGCATAGGCATGATATGCAGGAGTGACATGGCCGCGCCAATTTCTTGCACGACCATGTCGACTGTAGACGACCCAGACACGAAAGTTTACATTATATTTTGATCTAAAATCTAATTTAATCGGATGGCTAATATTCCACATGACCATTGGGACTATTTAAACCCTTCATATGGTTTATTTTGTAGAGCACACGTGTCTTCATCAAGTTTCTTTTTCCTCGCACGACTTGGAGCTTTGAAGCATGGTTTGGTGAGTGACTTCTTATGATTTATTTTGAAATACATTGTAATCTTCTTCTTGTTATCTCTCTTTTCGGATTGAGGGATTATTTGTGAGAGCTTTTGTTTTCTTCTCTTTTGGTGAGATTTTAGATCTCTTTTGAGTTTGATGAGAAGAGTTTGAACTCCAAGTTTGGAGTTATTGGTGCTCTCTTTTGTCGAAAAAGATTGAGCGAGGCGGTGTAATTCTCTCTGATCATATAGTGTAAAATGTCATCGAAAAGCTGGACGTAGGCACCGTTAGCAGACCGAACCAGGGGCAAACTCTTTATCGGTTGATTTGTTGCTTTCCGGCTTTCATTACTTTTTATCTTGTTTGTTTTGGTTGGATATTTCTATTGTGGTGTATATCTAAAAGATCGCGGCGTAGCGATTGTTGGGTAGCTATCCGCATCTGGGGTTTGCTTCCAGTATTCGTCTATTAGGTTGGCTTATTCCCCCAACACTACAAAAAACAGACTATTGGCAACAACTTTTAGCAACGCACATCTTTTGATCGTTGCTAAAAATAGCAATGATAACAATCTAAAAATTAGTCATTGTCATAAGTCGCTGCCAATACTTAGAGGATATGGCAACGATTAAATGTCGTTGCCATATCTATGAGAAGACAATGACAACGACTAATTTTTTCGTTGCCATATCTATGGCTCTCTTTATATAGCTGCAAAAATATAATATGATCACAATTCTTATTTAACTTGTATTCCTAAACTGGAAACTATAATTCCTTATTCTTAAATTGGGCATTAAATTCCTATTCATCAATTGAAAACTATAATTTCTTCTAAACATAGGCGAACAAAGTGTATGCCTGATGCACAATAAAACAGTTTACATAATTCCCTACCATCTGCTTTGTAAGCCCTAACTTTAAAGTTTAATTTTGGGAGGTAGAAGGGACAATGTCAGATTGAACACCAGTCACCATTTTTAACCATGGGAATATAAAACATGGTACTCCAGTATTTTGCTTTTTGCCTTCATTCCCCTCTTTTTTTACTTTTATTTTCACTTTTTTACAGAAATCTTTTAGGAAATAAGTAATAAGATCACTATATATGCTTTTCGGGTGTGTTTGGTTAGTGGGAAAAGGAAAGAAAGAAAAATGAAATGAAAAGGAAAAAGAAAAAGAAAGAAAAGGAAAAGGAAATGAGATTCTTTCTCATGTTTGGTTACCAAGGAAAATTGGGAAGAAAGTTGAATGGAAAATATAGAAATTGGGAAGAAAGTCGATTTTTTTTTGAAAAATGCACGAATTATTCATGATTTTTTGATACAAACTTAAGAATAATTCGTGAATTCATTAAAAATAACAACTAATTATGTTTGCTAAAAAAATATAAATACATGAAAGTGTGAAAAATTAGTTTACATCTCTATTCCCTCATTTTCCTTGGGTCAAAAAGAGGAAAATCTCAAAGAAAAGTTTTAATAAAAATTTTCCTTTGTTTTCTTTCATTTTCATTTTCCTTTGTTTTTTCTTTCCAACCAAACAATGGAAATGCTTTTCCTTCTAACTTTCTTTCCTTTTCTTTCATTTTCCTTCAAACCAAACACACCCTTCATCATTTCTAGCGGTCCACTCCAGAGTTGACAAGTAAGAACCAAGCCTAATCTTCTAGACTATTCTTTAATAAAATCCCAACCAAACACATCAAAAACAACCAAACAGATTAATTTATATGAAGTTTCAAAACCTTGCAACGAATGTGTACCTTCTTTGTAAAGTTACTTAGCAGATCTTACGAAACAGATCAAATTGATCCCTACCAATGTAAGAGAAGAGTTGGTTTCTCAAATCTTGCCTTATTTCAATGCTAGCTGAATTTTATTCTAGTTTAGCATTTGATTACTATGTTAACGATATCAGCATTGCTGGTGATAATACAACGGATATAATTCCAAAAAAAATTGCGGATATTAAGATGTTTCTTTAGCATTACGGTTGTTCTCTTATTTGAGTTGCGTATTCAATCTTTTCGATGAGATGCGAATTCTAATGAAATCTATGGACAACTTTAGGAATCAGATCAAGTTTCCAAACCCCAACAGGATAGGGCAATTTGGGAAAGATGCACGGTCATATCAACTTGTATGGAATCAAAGGAGACTGTATCAAGATTAAAATGAGGCCAGTATAGGAATGTTTCACAATATGGATTTTGCTTTTTTTTCCTGTGAAATCAAATCTCCTTTTAATATATTTTTTTATAGAAGGAAAATAGAGGTTTCAAGGGCATTGTCTCGCCATGGCACCCAATCTGTGAAACTCGAATATCTATTTGATTCATGGCTAGTCATCAATGTAAATGGTTTGTCCAATAAAAGTTTCAAAAGGACATTGAACAAAATCCCCCCCAATAATAATAATAATAATAATAATAATAATAATAATAATAATAGTAATAAATGGGTTTCCATTTGATCCATGAAAACATTAAAAAATGAAGTTCCAACATTTCAAACACTCTAATGGAATTGATGCCAAGTTAGTGGTCTCAAGGGGGCTGCTCATTAAAAATTAAGAATAAAAGGTCGAACGAAAAGGTCAATCATACATTGTTGCACTTTCCTTGGAGGAAATTACGGGAGGGTCTTCTTAGATGTAGTTGGAGGCACATGCATATCCAATTACACAAGACTAGTGGAAGTTTTTCAATCCTCTATATCTAGAATCTCATTCTAAATTGTAACCACAACACAGACACAGAATACAAGTATGATAGAGACACAAGTATGTGGCACAACAATTGCTTAAGATGAAGGGCACATGGACACAGAGACAAGATGCTAAAATATATGTAAACATGAGAGAGAGAGTGAGTGAGTGAGAGTGAGTGAGTGAGTGAGTGTGTTCGTGCCTTGAATAGATGTTTCAGTAGCAATCTTTTGGTTTTAGCAATTTCATACTGGTTTCGGTTTGAACCAGAACGAAACTAGCCCCTAAGATTGGTTTTTGGCTGATTACCATTTAATTAACCAAAAAAATCAAGAATTGGTCATAAAGTCTAGAAATAGACAACGATGCATGAAAAAGTCATCAGGAAAATCTAATTAAAAAATTATGACCAGAGATCTATTAGCCCTTTTCACACACTTGTAGAAAACCACAAAAAGAAATAAGCAAGAAAACGAATAGAAGAATATGTTACTTGGCATGCCAAGTCCGAGGATTACAGTACACTGCTTCAATTTGTTGATTCTTGTGTCCCCAATTTGATCAGAAGGATGAGGGAGGACTCAGCAAGGTAAGGAGATCATTGAATGGTTTGTTTTTATATGATTCAGTACTTAAATCCAAACCCACATTTTGTTGACTTGGTTGTTGTGTAAGATGGGTTTGAGAATTCAAACCTGAGACCCAATTGAACTATATTACTTCATTATTTAACCGATTGTACGTTTTGACACATTACTTTTTAGTTTTTCAATTTGCAAACCCGTAAACTAATGAAATTGTTTAGAATCTAATTAGAAAATCCTACAAAATAAAATTTGCGTCACAAAATATTGATGAAGATTCGGCTCGTTCATTATTTTGAACTTAGTTTTATTTTGATTTTAGGTGATTTTTAAGTTTAATTTGATGTGCATGTGCTGTACTTTTAGGAGATTTTCTTTTAGTTTATTTTTATTTGCTTGTATGGTACACGTATTTAAGCCTTTAAATAAGCATTTATCTCTTTTATTCAATGAATTGGGATTGATGAATTTGACATTGTAAGTGTATGTATTTATGCCTTTGTACTGTATGACTTGGTAGAAATAGATTATAATTTTAATCATAATCATCCAACTTGATGGTAATAACGATTAACTTAATTGGAATTAAAACTCAGATGGAGCTTCTGTTGCAAATTGCAATAGTGTATCTGTTACGTGTGATGTTTGTATGTGAATTGAGAGAGATATATCCTGGGTTATGTTTCTTAATAAGTATAATTTTGCTTGGAAATATAGAGATATGATTTTCAAATAGAATGATATCCAATAATGCATGAATATCTTCTGATTTTGTGAGCTGAAAACATAGAGACATCATATGGCACCTCTGTGAGAAATATCTTGGGATTGACATCCAAAAATCCAATGACTCCCTCAAATTTTCCTACAGTCTCCAATATTCATTCTCATATTTCTGAGTGTATAGTCTTAAAATTCTTACTCCTATGCTATGTTGTAAGTTGTAATGTGTTCATAGAATTAGTTCTAACTTCTGATTCTCTTACCTTTATTTACTAGCTCTCAAATTTCTGTGTGTATATTGTTCTAAAATTTGCTCCTGAATTTCAGAGAGGAGACAGGCTGAAGCTGCACGAATTAGGAAAAAAGTATCCTGATAGAATTCATGTGAGGCCCTTTGTCTTTATGTATTACATGCCATGAACGGCCTTGCTCGTCATATTAATTGTTATTTCATGTGTATGGGATAGTTGAGAAGGCTGAAATAGTGACATAGTTACCAGACATTGACAAAAAGAGGTCAGTTCTTCCTGTAGTTTATCAATATCTTCCAGAATTACTTATTTGCATTGTTATATAATTTAAAACCAGTCAACCTTATATCTTTGTAATGCATATATTGTAGTTTCTTGTTTTTAAAATTTATGGTCATATTTTTGCGACTTCTCTACATTGTTGTTACATATAATTGCCACCGTTTTTCATTAAATGCATAAGCTGTAATCTTTTTGTATTATATCAATCATGTGACTCCATATTTAGACATAGGCCTTTGTCGATTATCTCATACAGTTCCATTTCTCGACTGATAATAATGTCAAGAAGCAAGTAATTCTAGAACCTGTTGCATGCGATCAACTTTGTGTTTTTGAGTAAAATGCAAGCATCAATACGCTTTGTTGACTCAAAGCCTGATGATAGTAAAATGCAAGCATCAATACGCTGTTGTGTGTGTTTACTAATGTTTTTTGTGCTTCCAAATCTAATATGATAGATTAATTTGAAGTTTTGTTATTTGCTTGCTATTATGTTACTAGAACAATCTATTGATTTATGTTAATTTTTCTATGATTGTGAAAGGGAATGGCTTTGGACAAAGAATGGATGAGGAAAAATAGGACTTCAGATGAATACATAGATGGTGTGGACAGTTTCTTAGAGTTCGCATTTAATGCAGATAGTGTGGTAAAAATCAGGTGTCCTTGCATATGTTGTGATAATGTTTTTTTCATAAACGTGATGTAGTGAGGTTACACTTATTCAAAAATGGAATTGTTCCAACATATACACAATGGTGTCACCATGGAGAGGATGAGTTTGGTTCTAATGAAAGGACAGAGGGATGTGGTGTTAGTCCTGATGATATTGGAGATGATAACATGATGAACATGTTAAAGGATGCACATGGCATGAGAGGTTTCAACTTTGATAGATGTAATGAATCCGATCACAGTAGAGACGAGAGGTTAAATGTGTCAGTCGGAGAAGATCCTTGTGAAAGCGCTGCTAATTTTTTTCTTCTTTTGAAAGAATATCAAGAACCATTATCGAGTGGTTCGAGTTCTGATTTGAAAGTGTCAAAGCTGGATTATGTGGTTAAAATGCTTCATCTCAAATGTCAAAACCATTAGAGTGATGTCTCCTTCACACGTATGCTTCAGTTACAAAAAGAGTCCTTTGGGGCGAACATTCCAGGTAGTTATTATGAGGCGAGAAAGGTCATTGAAGATTTAGGTCTTAATTATGTGAAGATTGATGCCTGCATAAATGATTGCATTCTTTTTCATAGTAAATATGAGAAATTTGACAAATTTCCTATTTGTAACTCTAGTAGGTGGAAAGCAAAATCTTCAAGTAAAGGCAGCAATGTGCCTCATAAGGTCCTCCGACATTTTTCACTGAAATCTAGGCTCCAAAGGTTATACATGTCCAAAAAGACAGCGAAGGACATGCCGTGGCATAAGGATTATCTACCAAATGACGATATCATGCGGCATCCTACAGATTCTTTTGTTTGGAAATCTTTTGATGAACAATTTCCATCATTTGCTAGCGACTCTCGAAATGTTAGGCTTGGCTTAGCTTGTGATGGTTTCTAACCCTTCAGTAACTCTAGATTTGGCTCGTCACACAGTATTTGGCCAGTTGTATTAATTCCCTACAATTTGCCTCCTTGGATATGTATGAAACATCCATATTTCATGCTATCGTTGATTATTCCTGGTCCTAGATGTCCTGGAATGAATATAGATGTTTATTTGCAGCCCTTGATTGATGAATTGCTGGAGTTGTGGGAAATTGGTGCTGAGACTTATGATGCACATTTAAACAAAATTTTAGAATGTATGCAGTATTGTTGTAGACAATTAGTGACTTTCCTGCCTATGCTGATTTGTCTGGATGGTGTATTAAGGGGTATTTTGCATGTCCCTCATGTCAGAAAGATACACATGCTCATTCTATAACAAATAAACCATCATACATGGGTCATCGTTGTTGGTTACCAAAGACACATAAGTGGAGAAATGATCAGGAAGTATTTGATAAGCAAAAAAGTGAAACGATTAGCACCCATTCTATTAACTAGGGATGATGTTTTAGACGATTTCAGTCAATTCACCCAGACCCAATTTGGAAAAAGTAAGAAACGAAAATACAATGAGTCAAATAGCTTTTATAGATGGAGAAAGCATAGCATATTTTTTCGATTGCCATATTGGAAAAAGTTAAAGTTACGCCATAATTTAGATGTGATGCACATTGAGAAGAATGTGTCTGATAATATTTTGAGCACACTATTAGAGATAAAAGGCAAGACCAAAGATTGTCCGAGAGCACGTACAGATTTGGTGAAAATGAATGTTCGGAGTGATCTTCATCCCATTCTACGTGGAAATAAGGTGGAAATGCCAATAGCATGTTACAACTTGACTAAGGAAGAGAAAAGTGCATTTTGTGACATGACCTGGAACTTAAAGTCTCCCGATGCGTATATGTCAAATATCTCATGATGTGTGAATAAGAAGGAGCGAAAGATATCATCCTTGAAATCCCACGATCATCATATTTTTCTTCAGCAACATCTTCCGCTCGCCATTCGTGGATTTTTGCCTAAACATGCATGTGAACCATTGATAGAGTTGAGTGTTTTCTTCCGAAATTTCACTGCCAAAGACCTGACCATGATGGAGTTGGATATCCTTGAAAAACAAATTCCATATACACTTTGTAAATTGGAGATGATTTCCCCCCCTGTATTTTTTGATGTGATGGTGCACTTGGTGGTACACTTGGGTACGGAGGCAAAAATTGCAGGGCCAGTTCGATACCGATAGATGTACCCAATAGAGAGGTATATGTTACACATTTATAATTACCTCTTTTAGTAATACAGTTAATTTTTTAACTACCATTGTGTCATTGTTTTCTTTATAGATATTTCGGAACGCTAAAATTATATGTTCGAAACAAAGCAAGGCATGAAGGTTCAATTGCCATGGGATACCTGGCAAATGAGTGCTTGACGTTTTGCTCCAGATATATGGACGACATTGATACTCAATTTAATCGTGAAGCACGCAATAATGATGACGATGGCATGCACCATGTATCATGTACTTTGGAGATATTTAAGGTTATTAGCCGTTCTTTAGGCAAGGGTACGTTGCATCATCTTGACGAACAAGAGTTTGCACAAGCACATCTATATGTACTTCATAATTGCGATGAACTGGTTGGCTATGCCAAGTAAGTAAACTATCTTCGCAAGTTGTTTATGAAAATTTTAGCTGGAATTATCTAATTATTATTTTATCATATCAAAGGAAACATATACAACTGTTGAAAAGAATAAATCCAACTAATGTACAAAAAAGACACAATGATCAGTTTGCAAATGGATATATAACCGTGTAAGTTCTTTTGCATATTTCGTTCATTACCAAATTATTATTTCATGACTTATATTTTAATGGACAAATGTTTCACCATTTGTATATGTTGAGCAACTGCTCAAGGATGAACATGCATTTGATGAATTATATGACCTAGTCTGTTACCCATCTCGATCTACAATCATGTATTCATGATATATTGTCAATGGATTTAGGTTCCATACGCTAAATCGGGAGATTGGAAGGAAATACCAAAATAGTGGTGTTATGGTACAGGGTGATGACTCTTCTGATAAGGAGTATTATGGTATTTTGCTTGATATTTATGAATTGCAATACAATGGGCAACATTCAGTTTTTGTATTCAAATGTCAATGGTTTGATGTTGATCACAGGGGAAGAGGGTATAAGATTGATGAATTTGACATTGTATGTATATGTATTGGACGCCAATTGAGCACAAATGAACCTTTTGTGCTAGCGTCACAAGTTGAGCAAGTGTTCTATGTGGATGACCCCTAGAGATAAGAATTGGCGTATTGTGGTCAAAACTCAACCTCGAGATTGTTATAATATGCCGACAGGTCTCCCTGGTGATAACTTCCCCCCATGAAGATGATGATGCAATGCAACAAGGTGACGTTGATCAAGATGCTCTATCTGCACTATATCGTAGAAATACTATGGTAGGGATTCAGAATGACACACCTCAATTGCACAGAGGTGGCTATGTTGTGGAAGAAGGTGGTGCAGTACGTGAATTTCATGGACTCTTACAAGAAGCAAGCACAAGTCCAGAATTTTTGGACGATGACAGTGATGTTGAAGCTATTAACATTCCAAGTGAAGAAGAAGAAGAAGAAGAAGAAGAAGAAGAAGAAGAAGAAGAAGGAGACGGAGATGGAGACGATATTGATTGATGATTTTATTTGTCATATAATCTCTCTTGACAGTCATCATTTTTTATTTCCATTTCATTTAATATGCTCAAGTGCAAACAATGCAGATTCTATTGCATATTTTATTTCCATCTCACATTGTAGGACCTAAATTCTATGATGGTTTTGATTATGCTTACAAGGTTTATTATGTTTTAAATTTCTTTAAAACTGTATGCTTATAAGGTTTATACTGTTTTAAATAAAATAGTGATGTGAGTCTATAATATTTGCTATTTGACATATTGAGAACGCTAGATCAGATGAATGACCTTGTAAAAATTCCACATGATTATTTGTTGTAGTTTATAACCTGTCATCACAAATATAAGATATTGATAATATAGTATTGGCGGGGTTCCTGTTTGAAAGTGAGAGGTCATTGATGTTATTCCAGGTATGTTGGATGAATTCTCTAATAATATGCTAGATTTGCTTTTAGATGTAGTGTTTTTTGCACCATGCATTTTTCTTACATTTCCTTTTGTGCTAAGATTTTAATATCTGGTTTCTCAGGGAAAAGATCTTACAGTAATGTCCTGAAGATTTGTATGGTCACGAATCACTAAGAGCATCATTTAGTTTACCTGACATCTAGGAGTAGGTTTTAAGGTGGGAACACATATTAATTCTTCAAATATTTAATTTTTTGCAACTTCTACTGAAAGTAGACATCCTAATTGTATATGTTCATAGCAATGGTGGGTCAAGGGATGGGAAAGAAGCTTCTTCAATCTCGTAATGATAAACAAAAAGAAGTTATGCAACATGCTCGAAAGCTTGAAAGTGTGGCCACCGCTGGTATGATAATGTTGTTTTATAAACCATGGCATTCTGTTTTCTTCTTGTTTTAGACACTATGGTTTTTTCTTCTTGTTTTGGACAACTGTACATATGCTAATTTTCTTCTTGTTTTAGAGATATTATTCTGTTAATTTGTGTTAAAGTTCAATTGTTTTAGACATATATCAATGATTGTGTAAATAGACACGTATCAATGTCATTTAAATAATTTATGTAAATAGACAGGAAATACACTACAATGATTGTGGATCCAGTTTAGACATAAGGTCGCAAATCATAAATCATCGAGAAATAGTGGCACACTCTGCGATCACCACCACTAGGGCTCACATGGCCTACTTTCAATGGGGCTCCTATGATCTACTCTAACATGGCCTTCACGACTCCCTCTGATACCGGTCATGATATGTCACAAACAACTCATATGGTAGGAGTTTTGTAATCTCCCCAGTCATCTAAAATTTCTCTATTGAACCGTTAATGCAGGTTCTTGTATTCCTTCGCACATGTAGTAGAAGGGTCATCGAGAAATATCTTCCAAAACAGGCTAAATGTCTCAAATATTGAGTTGACCACTAAATCACTATCAATTTAGGCTGATCAGATGCATAAGCTAGTGGCAAAGCTCCAAGAAAGCCTAGCATAAAAATATATTCACATTGTTTGTTCATCTTTTGTACATCAACATTCACTGAAAATTATAACTTATAATCTTCGTAGAAATATGCAAGAGTCTAATCATCCTCCTAACTATTCCTGAATAGCTTGTGAGGAAGACAAATGAGAGGAAAATGAGGTCATGTGAGAAGACATGAGAGAAGGTAACAACCGTGAGAAGATGAGAGGCAAGGGATTAGCGTAATTTATTTTAGATTAATTCCAAAATACTCCAATATTCGATCCGGGTACTATATAAAATTGCATGATCCACATCAGCTTTTGAACTATCTAACAGAAGATCGACTATCTCGAAATGCAGGCTTCATGAAAATGGCCACCTTACTTTGATATTAACCCGACCAGTCATTATGAACCCCATTCAATAAGAAGGCAAGTGCAATCAGCCTTATGCGGCAATTCGTAAGATAACCAAATTTCAAAAAACAGGTCAATTTGCGTGTGGTTTTTTTTTCAATAAGAAGGCAAGTGCAATCAGCCTTATGAAAATGGCCACCTATCTTCATGTTTACATTTCACTCGTAGAATTTTATTTCCAGAATTTTATTTCCAATGCTTAATCAGTTTGCGTGTGGTTTTTTTCATTTGGAAAAAATAAATGAAACAAAGAAGCGTGCGTTTAAGACTCTTTCATTAGTTTGAAACATCCATACTGTGTAGTTTGTATTGTGTTTTATGCATAATATATTGTATATGGATTTAATTTTGAACAAAGTGGCTGCATCACTAATTTTGTTACAATAAATCATGCATTCAAGTTGTAATCATTTCCCATCAAATATAAAAAAACAAATTTTGGAAGGGAAAATAGTAATTCTTACTTCTTACATCTCCAAAAAGTTATAGCACATTTATCTAATTATGCTTGGAATTTTTCAGTGTAAACGAAACAAAACCTCAGTGTATTCCGACAACTCAATGATATATCCTAAAGAACTTATATACATACATTTAATTTTTGACATGATTGTAATAGTATATATGTTTTTTGTTATTGCAGGATTGTCGGGATGGGGTATGGCAAAGAGGCCTAGGTATCGTACAATTTCAAGTGTTCTTCAAGAACCAGTTGTTTTCCAAGATGATAATAGCGGCCGTGTTGCTTCGCATGAGCATCTCCAACAAGAAAATGCGTCAAACAGTAGCAGCTGTGTTGCCGCGCAAGAGCAACTCCAACAAGAACATGTGTCAATTGGAGGTAATACAATTAAATTTATCTATGCTCATGTATTTCAGATATTATATTGGTTATCTCATGATCTGTAGGAATTAGATTTATTCAAACTTATGTTGTTGTCGTAGGAATGTCGAGGCGGGGTATGGGTAAGAGGCCCATGTACAGTACAGTATCAAGTGTTCTTCAAGAACCGGCTGCTCCCCAAGAGGATATTAGCGACCGTGTTGCCTCGCAAGAGCACCACCAACAATAAAATGTGTCAAACAATTTTAATAGCAGTCGTGTTGCCTCGCAATAGCACCTCCAACAAGACAATGTTTCAATCGGATGTAATAGCAGCCGTGTTACCTCACAAGAGCAACTACAACAAGAACAGACGTCAATTGGAGGTAAGATGATTAGATTCAGCTATGTTCTCTTGTATTTCAGGTCTATCTTGTCTTATGAATATGAGTTTAAGGATAGATTTTGAATCTGGCTAACTGTTTTCATAACTCCTTTTGCATTGTCATATTTTAATGCATGGGAGTATACTAAGAAGAAAATTAGTAAGGTTGCTGTTGCCACAAGGATGAAAGATGTATTGGTGGCTCAAACAATTCTACCACTTGCACCCCTAGCAAATCATGAGCAACAATCTGATTCTAGTGGAGAAGATGATCTTGATGAGTTCTTACAGGACAATGGCCTCTCGCATAACCATGATGTTGGAGGTATGTGTAGCATTGTGTGTTATTTCCTTAAACCCCAAATGCTTATTGTTATGATACTCATTCTTATTCTATTTGGGTATAGGTTCATCTACTAAAGGAGTTATGAAAACACGTGGTTTGTACAAATCAGACGTGATTTATAAGAAAACGAAAAACGGACAGAATAAACTTCAGGTCAATGTTCCTGAACATGTTCTACGTGTTCTTGGTAATAATTCACGTCAATTTGTGAATTATTGTGGATTCGTTCTTAGGACTACATTTCCTTTAACTAAAGAATGATGGGCGGTTGTTAAGGAGGAGTATTTTGAGAGAATGTGGCTAAAAGTAATGGTAAGTCATAACAATCATGTATCGTGAAAACATGTATATTACCAATGTTTAGCTAATGTAATTCAGGATAAATTTCAGCCACCAGATTGTGAGAAAAGAAGGCTTCGAGAGTTTTGTAAGGATGAATTCAAACGCTTGTTTCAATTTTGGAAGGGACAAATAAGCAGACATTACAAAAAATGCCTTAAAAGGTTGGGAACCATTACAGCATTATCCTGAATCAGTTAGTGAACGTGATTGGAAGTCTTCCATTGAAAAGTTTAACTCAGATGAATTCAAGGTATTAAATAGACGTTTAGTATTTTCCTTCTCATTCACGTTCATTGTTTTCACATATATTGCTTGTAATATAATATTTTAACATTTATCTTTGTAGAAAGTCAATGAAAGAAATTTTCAGAATCGGAATTCAGCGAGGTGGATCAATCACACCATAGGCCATGTCTCTTTTGCTGAAGTGGAAGAAATACTGTGAGATTTTAGTGCGTGTAAACGTTCACAAATATGACTTTTACTTGAGTTCTAATCAAGGTATTGTTTTTGTCAGACCCAGCAAAACAACAATGTCAAGCCTCCTGCTGATGTTATATGGCTAGCATAGCATACTCATAGAGATGAGGATGGCTATCGGTGGGTCAATGATCAGCGTGCGCAAGAAGTACATGTATATTTTCTAGACAGTAGCTAATGTACATGATATCTTCATGTTTTTAAACTTATTGTTTTATGCATGTTGTCAAATCAGGCTAAGCTTCAAGAGCTTGTTGAACAATCTAGTCATGAGGGATTAAACCCCATGACTGATGTGGAGATGCTTACAACAGTGCTGGAGCCATGATAAGGCTATGTTAGAGGAAAAGGAATAGGCTATCGAGGTCATTCAAAACATTCCAACCGCCAAGAAGATCAAGCTGGTGAAATAGAAACCCTGAAGAGAACAATTGAAGAAATGAAGGAGGAACATGAAAGGACCTTGAAGAGAACAAAGGAAGAAATGAAGGAGGAACATGAAAGGACACTTCAAGAGCACCGTGCAGATGATGTGTCCATATATTCCATCATTTTCATATCATTATCTCATCACATCGCATATCATTTTCGCGTCTGAATCCCACTTTTTACTAGGATTTTGCATTTCTGACGATATTCTCGAGTTTCGTAGTGTTTCGTGAATTTTCAGGGATTTTGGAGTGACTTGGACCCCCGCTTGGCTCTGGACACATCTGGCATGTTCGTGAGCTCATTGGTAGGGCTCTGGAGGAGTTCGCCACACTTTCGGAGCCATTGGAGGAGAGAAGAGGGAGAGAGAGCAGAGAGAGAAGCCCAGGAGCTGCTGCAGCATTTCCCAGAAAATGCTCGGTCCGAGCAGCTGACCCAGGAGCTGCTGCAGCATTTCCCAAAAAATGCTCGGTCCGAGCAGCTAACCCAGGAGCTGCTGCAGCATTTCCCAGAAAATGCTCGGTCCGAGCAGCTCAGCTGCTCGGACCGATCCATATCAATTATAGCAGCGACGGATACGGGCTGACTCGGACCGAGCAGCTCATCTGCTCGGTCGAGTCGCCTCAGATTACACAGCCTGAGCAGCGCCTGAGTAGAGCCCGAGTATCAGACAGAGTCGAGCCTACTCGAACCGAGCAGAGATATACTCGGACCGAGTAGGATGATTTCAAATTCTCCAAGCAGCCGAGCAGCTCAGTTACGTGTGCCGAGCTACTGACCGAGCAGCTGCTGCTCGACCGAGTCACCTACTCGGTCGGCCATTCCAGGGGCATTTCTGGAATGATTTGAACGCGTCGTGATGCGTGCGATTTGGGGAGCGACTAAAGCTGGCGATCTGGGGCGGCTGTGAGGAGACTTTGATTTGTTTTTGATTAGGAATTTTTAGAGGGAGCTCTGCGCGATTCTTTGTAGGAATTTTTGGAGTTATTTTTGTAGCAATTTTTGTATTAAACAGTGGAGGTTATTACTCTTCTTCTTGTCTATGTTTGCTATTGAAATTTGGATTTTTCTCTGGGTCTATTGTTCTTCCATTCTCGCTGTAAGTTCTTTTAGCCCTAATCTCTCGTTGATAAAATGTTTTCTTCTGTGGAATTGATGTTTTTCTGCTGCTATTACGATGTGTGAGTAGATTTATTCTAGGGTTGATGGGTTAGCCCTAGGATTCTAGGGGGAAAATGTAGATCTGGATTCCTATGTTGAATTGGGAATTTAGGGTTGTATTTCAGTAGATCCTACCGAATCCGTAGATAACTCATACTGAGATCATGCCCACGGTATGTGGAATTGATGTGCTTAAGGGGTACTAGGGATTCGAATAGGAAAATCGTTGGATCCAACCAAGGCACGTGACCATGCCCGGCTCGCGCCTTGAGGGGATCTATCGACGAACTATATCGCTACGTTGACAGCTACCGCCATTGCGTCAATGAGAGCCACCGAAATACCCCGCAATTCTAACCCACGAGAGTGGTACGAATTGGGGGATTAATTCCCTAGCCCTAATGAAATGTGAAGATCCTATCCTAACATCAACCCCAACGATCCTAGTGGCGATCCCTAAAGCCATAGTCCCCTTTTATTGATATTACCGCAACAACAACCAACCCAAATCTGTTCCCCTGACAGTTATCTCACTTCTACACTTAAAAATAGACTGAGAACCTATTGGCACTATCACCGTCCATGTGGGATCCGGCATCTTATATACTATTACTCGACACCGTCCGCTTGCGGATTGAGCCCGAAATCGTAGCCTAGGGGCCATACCACGCCTGGCGATCGTGACACCGCCAGGTGGAACCTAGGTGTAGGTTACGGGTGCGTCAAGTTTTTGGCGCAGTTGCCGGGGACGACAATAGTGTTTTATCTCAGTTTGTTTTTATTTTTGTGAAGTTTGCTAGCATTCCGATCATTTCTCACCCTACCATCACTTTTTATTCTTTTTATTTATTGTGGTGCTACTGACAGTATTTCTTTGAGCTTTGTTGGTGCATGAACACCTGCTATAAAGGGTCTACTAGAGAGTTATTGTTCGATTTTGAGATCAAAAAGACAGCCAGGGCTTTGAGAGCCTCTAGCAGAAGTTCATCCCCATCTGCTCAGATGGGAGAAAATCCTCATCCTCTCCTCTTCGCACTGGGTCCATCAGGGACCACATGAAGCCTACTTTTGGGAACAACTCCTCAATTATTAGACCGCAGCTGGCGGCAGCGAGCTTCGAGCTCAAGACGGTGTTGATCAATCTGATGCAGCAGGATCCCTTCCACGGGTATCCTCATGAAAATCCCAACCATCATATTGACTCATTCGTGGCAAAATGTGATACATTCAAGGCGAAGGACGTTAGTGATGATGCAGTGAAGCTGCGGCTCTTCCCTTTCACATTGAGGGACAAGGCCTCATATTGGCTCCGAGCTCACCCTCCCAACCACTTCACCACATGGGAGAAGCTCGTGCTTGCATTTGTGGATAAATTTTATCCATTTTCAAAGACGGTCCGGATCCGTGGGGCCATATTGATGCTGCGACGCAAGGCGCCCTACTGGATAAGTCTCCCAAGGAGGCTATAGATCTGTTGGAGCACATGGCGGCCAACACCCAGCAGTGGAACGATGAACGGACCGTTATGACCCGGGCTCCTGAGGTCAAGGTCGCTAGTCACTTGGATTCTCACATTGAGACCTTGTGCAAGCAAGTGGCCCACATCAAGCAGCGCCTAGACTCCATCCCAGCGGCACCCAGCACCTCCTACCATCCCGGGGAGGAGTATGTAGATCCGGGATATGTCCTTATTGAAGGCCACTATGAGGGTGCTGAGACATCTGAAACCGTGTAGTACGTCCAAGGAGAGGGGCGGAACCAGTGGCAGCATCCTGCTGCCAGAAATCACTCAGGGTTTTCCTATGGAAACCCAAGTGGAGGGCTGCAACCTCTGTAATTTTAGAGACCATCTCCTCCTCCTCAGCAGCAGCAGAGCCAGCAGCAGGGCGGCTTTAGGCCAGCTGGGCCCTATAGGCCGCCGGGATATCAGTTCAACCGGCCACATCAGCAGAATTTTGCGCCGGCTCCTCCAAAGTCTAATCTCAAATCTACACTGGAGACCTTCATGAGCGGCCAGATTCGCTTCAATCAGGATACATCGAACCAATTCAAGAATATCAATTCTTCGCTCGATGAACTGAGGGGGTAAATGTCGCAGTTGCTAAAGAATCAGGGGAGATTACCCTCCCAACCAGAGACTAACCCTAGAGCTCAATTCAATGCTATGGTCTCAGTGACCACACGTGGAGGATGGGTGACTGACCCCGTCATGGTCCCGGTACTTGATAAGGAGAAGATCACTATTGAAGAAGCTGTTGATGACAACGATAGAGTTGAGGCCACTGAAGGGCCTGTCACTAATGAAGAGAAAGCGGATGCACCTCCCATCGTTCCTACTACGACGCCGCCTCCCGTTGATGCATCTAAGGGCAGAGTCTCCAGACCTCCTCCTCCATACCCACAGAGGCTAGCCCTAGCCAAATTGGAGAAGAAGTACTCCAAGTTTATGGAGTTACTGAAGGGGATTAAGCTGAATATCCCTTTATTGATGCGATCACCAAGATCCCAACAAACGCCAAATTTCTGAAGGATCTCATCACGGGAAATAGGAAGCTGGAAGAGACCAAGCTGTTGGAGGATTCTACCTCCATTATCAAAAATCATCTCCCCCTGAAGCTGCCAGATCCGGGGAGATTCACCGTGCCATGTTCCATCGGCGGCATGCCGATCAGCAGAGCGCTAATTGACTTGGGGGATAGCATCAGCCTGATGCCCCTCCTCATCTTCAAAAGACTCCAGACAGGAACTGAGCTGGAACCAATGAGCATGTCCATCTAGCTCGCCGACCACTCTATCACCTACCTGGTGGGAGTAGCGAGGGACATCATCCTTCAAATACCTCCAGGGCTATGTGTCCCAGTCGACTTCATCATTATGGACATGCCTGAGTGTGGGAGCTCTCAACTCATACTCGGTCGCCCCTTCATGGAGACGGGCGAAGTTCTTATAGACGTCCGGGAAGGGACCCTCTTCCTCAATGTGGGAAATATTGAAGCTGAGTTCCGGCTACAAAAGCCGATGAAGGAGTGAGCCCATGTAGAAGGGGCCAGTTATCTGAGCTTCTCGAAGAGGAAGCTATTGAAGATTTCACTACTGAAGGGATCATGAAGGACCCAATGATGGCAAGCATCGACGACGATGGCGACCTAACCTACAACAAAGCGGTCGCCGCGTACATCCAAGTATTGGATGAGGATTTTCTACGTCAATCATCAAATCACCAAGCACTGGAGACCATATCTTATGTTGAGGAGAATATTGAAGCGAGCGGAAATCAAACGCCGCTGGTTTGCACCACCCCGAAGACTGACGCGCAACCACCGCGCGCACCAAACGAGCATTGATATATTAGAGGGAGTCGAGCTCATGACTGAAAACGAGCGCTTATTGGGAGGCAACCCAATTCCTTAGAGTTTGGAATTTCTCCCTTAGTTTTCTTATTTTTATTTTTATTTCTTGATTTTAGATAAAATTATAAAAATCATAAAAATGTGATGAGTTCATGTTTTGTGCAGGACGGACAATTGGGGGTATGCATATGGTCAGTATAAACGGAAGGAAGCTGGAGGAAAGCAGCGGATTCGAAGATTTGAGAAGAAAACCAAGGGAAAAGAAGAGGAAAAAGAGACACAGGAGACTCGGACCGAGCAGCTCACTGCTCGGTCGAGCAGCACAGATACGACCATTTCGCTCAGCCCGAGCAGCTTGCTGCTCGGTCCGAGTAGATATAGATTCGGACCAAGCAGACAGCTGCTCGATTGAGTACTTCAGGAGATTGAAGTTGGGGAGAAAACATCACTCTGTCGAACTGGACATAATATTATTGGCTCGGCCCGAGTAGGATTCGACGCGGACCGAACAGTCTACTGCTCGATCGAGTCGTACATGCTTGAAATTTGGGGAGAAAACGTCACTCTATCGACTCGGACAGAGTATTATTGGCTCGGCCCAAGCAGGTACGACTTGGAGGGAGTATCTTGCATCTAGGTCGAGCAGCCTAGCTGCTCGGACCGAGTCGGGTCGGGTTTTTAACCCGCAACCCGCTCCCTCTTAATCCCACCGTAAAAATTTTTTAACCCAAAATTTTTTTCCCTCTCATTTTCCCCCCGAGCTCTCCTAACCCCCTGCTCGTTCTACCCCCCCGTTGTCTCCGTAGAACCGCCGCTGGCGATGCCTTTAGCGCCGCCCAACACCGGTAAACCCCCCCGCTCCCTCCCCTCTCTTCCACTCTTTTTCTCTCTCTATTTCCGCCCCCTCCCCTCCTCCCCCCCTCGTCGCCCTACTCATCCGACGGCCCGTCGACGTCGCCATCGCCGCCGCTGCCGACGGCGCCGTCGTTACCCCCCTTTTAAACCCCCCCCGCCGCCACCTAAAACCCACCTCCCCCTCTCCCATCCGCTCCGCCCAAACCCCTCCCCGCCACTTCCCCCTATTCATCGACGGCACCGCCGACGGCGCCACCGCCGCCGACGGCGCCGGCCACCCGCCCTCCCCAATACCGTCGCCCCTCCATTAATTCCCCCCTACCGCCACAAACCCCCCTCTCCAATCTACGGTGTTTACCAAACCCAAAGCCCCACCCCGATTCGTGCCCTAGGGCACAGAACGAGCAGCCCAGCTGCTCGTTCAGAAACCCCCCGAGTCACCAAACTCGGTCACAATCTCGTGACCGAGTAGCCACATCCGCAGACCGAGTCACACATCCCACTGAGTCGCAACCAATGCCCAATTTTCTCAGCTCAGACCGAACTGTTAATCTGCTCGGTCCGAGTCATTTGATATCTGATCTTCACTAGTTTTGATTCGACGAACTGACGTTTTGATTGTTTCGAATTGCAGGTACTTTCCGTTCATGCCAGTTGATCGGATGCCCGGATGCACGTCCCGGGCACACGACTCGCTAGTCTTACCACAAGCGCACGGTGTAGCGGCGAGCGGGTATCGAACACAGGGAGGCCAAATAACGGTGTCCTCTTCAACTCACCTGGCTATAAAAAACAGTCGAGAAATGTTCGCAATAATGCGGTCACAGTCGTTCAATTATACGAAAGAAAATATCAAATTAATAAAGACGCCTAGAGATAGGGAATCCCCGCTAATTGCCATATCTCATCATTGTGATTCGTAGGTTTCACAATTGCTAGACTTGAAATTCGGGTGAACTAGTTGCAACTAAATGTAGAACCAAGCTCACGCTCTCGCGCTATTGCCGGTCTATAGCAAACCTAGGGTAGGGTCTAATCTCTTGCAAACCCTAACCTAGGCAAACTAGCGTGAAGAACAACATCATCGTCCAATCGTATCTCGAGCCCACTCTCGTGCAAACTCGAGCTACGACCTAGGTTGGGATAGTTCCTACCCGTCCAATCTCTTGCAAACGGGTACCGGTATGGAATTGCAATCGAAAACCCTAGTTTCGGTCCAATCTCTTACAAACCGATTCCGAAGAAATCCAATTGTAACCCAATTCGAATTTCTAGGGCTTCCTGTCGAGTTGGGATCCAATTTCTTGCAAATCCCAATCGGTATAAATCCCTAGCTATTCGTATTAAATCAATCCCAAACTAACCCTAATCAATCCTAGCAAGAATTTACCTATTCATCACAAATTTGAAATTGGGCTCGTAGGGTTCATCCCTACGCCCTAAGACGATAACACTACTCACAATTCATCATGCAAATCATTAGATATTCAATGGAAATAACAAGAGAATTCATTGCAATAATCAAGATATCAAGAAAAATGGAGTTTTTAATAGAGAGAAAGACAAACCAATGGAGTTCCAATAGCATCCAACAAAAAAGAACTTTTATCCCCTCTCCAATAATCCAAATCTAATCTCCTAAAAGTTAATCAAAAAAGGCTGCCAAAAGTTCAGGAAAAAGCTCTCTAAACTAGGTTAAAAACTGGGGTTAAATACCCCCAAAATCGCCCAAAAACTGTGACGAAACTGCCCCTGCGCAGCCTCAAAATCGCAACTTACGCTACAGGCAGCGCGGCTCACTTGGCCGAGTGACAAATGTCACTCGGCCAAGTGAGAGACCCTGACGGATTCCAGAGAGTTGGGGGTCTTGGGGGTCGTCTCCTCGGGAGTAACTCGGCTGAGTGACTTTTCTTCACTCGGCCGATGGGCGTTCTGTTGGATCCTGTGAATGGCAAACAACACTAGAAGGGGGGTTGAATAGTGTTGTGCAAATAGTATACTTTTTCGATTGTTAAGATTAGCACAAATAAAATCCTTCTAATGTTGCCTAAGAAGCCAAGTAGAGTGATCTACGCTTGGTTCTTAATCAACAAGGTAATCTTACAAATATGATACAGAAAAAATTACAATCAGATATAAATCTTTACAAGGAGAACTTTACACAGTGAAATTAAATAAATAATCTTTGCAATAATAAATCAACAAAGAATTACAAAGATATGAGATAAGCAAATGAAAAATGCTTGTACAAGAAATATAAATAATCACAGAAAAACAAACGCAGAGACAAGCGATTTTATCCTGGTTCCCCGCAACCCGGGTACGTCCAGTCCCCGACCAATCCGGTACGAGATTTTCCACTATCTGCCTTGGCAAATACAAGTACCTAACTTCACTCGTTAGGATTTCCAACGACCTAGTCTCAACCAGGATTTCCGACTGGCAACACCTAGACTTGTCTAGTGTTCCAACAACAACACAATGAAACTTATATCCAATACACCACAATAAATTGATGGAGATTGGTTTTTACACCCGATTCTATAGCCAATCAATGATAGACAAAATTGTGTAGTGGCTTGATAGAATAAGAGTCTAGATCACACAAAGATACGAGAGAATTCTTTGTGATCTAGATCTAATGCTTTTCAAAAATCCTTTAAACAAAAATAAAGAGAATAGCAATAAGGATTTTGAAAAACGTTTAGCCAATAAAACAAGAGTATGATCTTTTAAAAAAGTAATAACAGAATTTTGCAAGATCACAATAAAAATAGAATTGGCTAGAGAGAATGATAGCTTTTGAATTGAAGAGCATTTGCACGAGAGATTTGATTTTCAATAGATGTTGTTTTTTTCTCAAATGAAATTAGCTCTTATTTATAGGGAAAATTCTGAGATTTAAAATTCAAATTTTCTTTGACTTTTGTCCCAAAAATCTCGGAGAAAATCACTCAACGAATTTTCAAAATTCAAATCAAAACGTCAGAATTTTACAGCTGGTAGTCGACTCCCTCATGTTGGTAGTCGACTCCCAGAGTGTTTCAGGGAATCTCGAATCTCAGCTGGTAGTCGACTCCCTACTGTTGGTAGTCGACTCCCAGAGGAGTTTTCCTGTAACACTTCTAGTCAGACAGGTAGTTAACTCCAGGGTGTGTAGAGTTTCACTACGAAAGTTATAGGATGACTAGAGAAAGTTCTTAAAATATTTTTGAAGATATAAAAAGATTTTCAAAAAGCTTTCTCAAATTTTTTGTGTGCGTGTGATTTGTCTATATGATTTGGCTTTGACAAATACCCTAAAGAGACACGACACACTCACTATAGACTTAGGACATGTCTTCAGACGCTTGATCAAATTTGATGAAGTGGATGCGAGCTTCACTTGAGTTTCTTGTTCTATTTGAGCTTGAACTTCATCATTTGACTTAGCCACGTTTGTCCTTGTCTTTGAGCGTAGATTTGTGCTCCTTTGAGTACAAGTAAAACTTCGCATATTCTGCACACTTCAGTGTAGTGTAGTTAGTACACTTAAGCTTTCATTTGGTGTGATCATCATCAAAATCACTTGGGGTGGAATTCAATTTCCATCACTTTCTTCACTCGGGCGGACGGCGTTCGTCACTCGGCCGAGTCGGTCTTTGGGGCTGACTGACGGATTCCAGAGAGTTCAACATTTTCGGTTGCCGTCGTCTTGGCTCCACTCGGGCGAGGGATGACTCGGTGCTCGGCCGAGTGGTCTGGCGATGCTCGGCCGAGTGCACGCTGATATTAGCTCTGTTGTGTGTCCGATCTGGCCGGCCGAGCGGGCTGTCTATGCTTGGCCGAGTGACTCCTTCACTCGGCCGAGTGGCATGCTGAAAATGCCCATTCTTCGTATTTTTGCCTCCTCGTCGCTCCTACGACGTTCTTTCTTCTTCCACTCCTCTCCAATCGTAGAATACCCCTCAAGAGAGTCGTCGGTGACACTCCGGAGTGGGTGCATATCAGAATCACTCCAAATCGCTCCAAATCTCCTGAAATACGACAAAAACAACAAATCGTGAAAAGCATCGCAATATTGTCGAATAAACGTGAAAAACACGATTTGAGCGATCTAAATGGCATGCAAACATGCAGAAAAAAGGTGTAAAATACTGAGTGATCAAAATCCCCCAAGCTTACCTCTTACTCGTCCTCGAGGAAGATGAGTAAAAAGCGAATCCGGTGGATAAAGATAAAGAAAACGATGGAGAAATGGAAAATAAAAAATGAAAAACAAAGTAGAAAATGAAGAGGGAAGTTGCTAGATCATTTTTCTCAGGACGTGGGTTTTGCTTACTCATATAGCATGCATCGAATATAAAACACATGTCAAAGACTTTTATTTTGATATCATAGTATAATGTTGCATTTGAAATAGAAAACCCAAGAATATCAATATAGCAAAAATGGAATAATTCTAAGATTAACATCGTCTGAAGCATCTAAAGCGGTATACAATATCGTAGATCACACACTTTTCAATTGAATGCTTTCTATAAGGAGTATAAGAGATACACACGATAGAGTAGTAAGAATAGAAAAAGTGTGGTTTCATGAAATGAATGCTAAGCGTAGATTTTTGGATTTCATGAAACTTTAGCAATCTCACCGAGTATAAAATATTACTTAGCCTAGGTTGTCATGCACCGTCATGTAGTCACTCTCTCACACATCATTGGATTCTCTCCCCCAAGCTTATCTATAAGCGTGGTGGCATATACAAAACAATATTTACATCACCGTTTCCTATTGTGGCTCCAAAAGTAAAAGAAAAAACAAAAACAAAAAGAGGGAAGAAAGAGAGAAAGTGTATGAGATGGGATCGTTTTCGAACTTCTTTTCTCTTCTCTTTTCTTTTTTTTTCTCAATTCTTTTTCTTTTCTTTTTCTCTTTTTCTCTTTTTTTCTCTTTTTTTTCATAGCATATATACACAAATAATCCCAAATCAAAGAGAAGGATAAACAAGTATTTTTTTTCTTTGGGTTTTGGGGAATTTGGAGCATGTGATATACTAACGGGGGATGCCAATAATAGAATTGCTAAGGGGAGATTCACCAATGAATTTAAAATAGAGAAATAATGTTCAAGATATGTTGAGAAAGAAATAATGTATCTCTCGGTTCACTCTATAGGACGTGCATGACAACTTCAGCAGGGTAATCTAATCTACTCAGTTTGATCTCAAAAAGTAAACTAATCCAGATTTATCAATGCTAGCAAACATTCAATCAACCTGAAGTGAAGCGTACAAATCATGCAATACGAAGTGATATGAGAAAATAAAGCAGTACTCCAGATATAAGCAATCAATGCGTGAATCTTGGTGTGTTTTCTACGATAGCATACATATGAATCATCAGACATCAGCTAATAATAGGATTTCATCCATTTTCATACGGAAAAAGAAGTGGGTGACTATTTCTAAATGCAAAGCAGAACACAGCATATGATATCAGAAGCAAAAGCTATGACATGACAAATTTAGCATGCATATAGAGAAAAGCTAACACCACGTCATCATCATCACAGAAAAATCATCTCTAGCAAAAGATGAAAGAAATAAAGATAAACGAAAAACAAAGATATTTACAATGCTGCACACCAAGAAAATAAGAAAAACGTGATGCATGGTAAAAGAAATGAAAAAAAAATGATGAAAAATGGGTGCAAAAGCGGAAAAACGTGAAAAAACTAAAATTAAAGGTGATAAAAGCAAAAAGTGTGAGAACTCACTCCCCCAAGCTAAAGTGCACAGTGTCCTCAATGTGCGAAGTGTGGCACACCGAGAGACGTGTAATAGGTGGGGGGTGGTTGCATGCATGATAAAAAGAAATAACAATAACAAAATGAAAATATGATGCGGATGTGATGCATGCAAGGATAAGAGTGATGCAGATATGTGTGTGTCACCAAAAATACTCTCCCTCACTCCCAAAAAAAGATATAAAATGATGTGATCTGATAGGGACAAAAATAGTGTGTGGGGAGGGGGGGGTGGGCAAAAATAATATCCACAGGACCTAGCAGAGAATGGGCAGCATAACGACAAAAAGGATCAATGGCATCAAGGGTGTGCCTAAGCTGGTGGTGCTGCACCATCTCCGTCCTGAGGCG
Source organism: Scilla litardierei (assembly GCA_030789695.1). Taxonomy (NCBI): domain Eukaryota; kingdom Viridiplantae; phylum Streptophyta; class Magnoliopsida; order Asparagales; family Asparagaceae; genus Scilla; species Scilla litardierei. The sequence goes on from CM061131.1 coordinate 66,365,605, forward strand.
GAGGTGGAGGAGGAGGAGGAGGTGGTGGTGGACGTGTCTGCTGGGTGGGTGGGTGTAGTGGAGGGAGTCGCGCCACTAACTGATTCAGGCAAGCCTGAATATCGGGAAGCATGGCGACGCGGGACTCCATGGAACTGACCGCGGCAGAGAGAGCCCTAAAATCGCCCCTGAGTCCACTCACCGCCCCCCTCAAGAGCACGAAGGCTCTGAACTAGGGCGTCAGGGGGTGGTGGAGCGGAGGGACGAACAGGTCTAGGCTGTGAAGGACGGGGCTGTCGGACACGGGCGGTGTAAACAATCGGGCCAGCAGGCATGTGTGGAAAGGGGGCTGTGCTCACTAGTGGATGCCCAGCCTCAGTGCGAGGCTGGGACGCAGGCTGGTGTGAGGTGGAAGCAGCAGCAGTGGAAGTGGAAGACAAAATCGGTGACGAGGCAGCAAGAGAGGTCAGTGACACAGACGTGGGAATAGACGTCACGACACTCTCGGATAGGACCGCTGCCGTGGAGATAGAAAGGTCGATCGCTGGGGAGGAAGTGTGGGGAACAAAAGGTGAGACCCCTACGGAGATCAAAGTGGATAGGGTCTCTACGACGGAAGCGAAGGAAGACTCACCGCTCTCAACAATAGAAGGTGGACGCTCGGGTAGCAAAGAGGTGAGGGGCTCAACCGACAGGGGCACATCAGTGGTGGGGGTGGTGGACGTGGTGGACGGCTCAGCAAGGGTACCCCCGACACTGGCAGAAGTGGGGACAAAAGTGCTGGGAGGTGCAGAAAGTGCAAGCTCAGGCTGAGCGATCACGGGGTCAACTGGTGGTGCAGGGCGTGTAGGCGCAGCTCCCTTGGCCTCAAGCACATAGGCAGTGGGGATCAGGAGATCCATCGCCGGAAGCCAGTCCTCGTGTGACGGTCCTATGTGTGTCCGAGCGGGGCTCGGGAGGATCATGTAGTCAGCACCGAAGGGACCGTGCAACCATACCCAGTGCCGCTGGCCGTGGGGACGAAGCATCTTCATCCGGGCCATGACGTCTATCGAAAGTGAAGTGGGGCCCGAAGGTCGACGCAGGTCGACCGGAAGGTCCTCGCCGGTCATCAGGGCTAGCAGGGTGATCAGGCCGCCGCAACATATCGGGGAGCGAGCGCCCACCGATACTATGATGCGGTCCAAAAACCAGCTAGCGACGTCAATCTCAACGGCGGGGACCATCGCAACACCATCCCTATCTAGAACTCTGGGGCGAGTCATCGCGTAGAGCATATAGAGCTCAGGCGTAGACATCGTCCCAGGCTCGTACCTCGCTAGAAAGGTGGTCGCCATAAGGGGCTGTGCTATGCAGAGGCAGGGGTGGACTATGGCCGAGGCCTTGGCCCTCCTAGGGTCAAATCCATGGTGGGAGCCCTTGATACGTGTCCAAAAGGCGGAGGCGTCGAACGACGGTGGAGGGATGTGTGTGGGGGCGTAGGCTCGGTCGGGCGCGGGGACTGCGAGCCACTGAAAGATTGCTCTAAGCATATCGAGAGTGATCTGACACTCTCGATCCATGAGTCTAAAGGAGCATCCCTCATCGGTCCGGGCGATCGAGCTAAGTACCTCGAGTGTCGAACGGACGTAGGTGTCCGCCGACACAGACAAAAAATCTCGCCAACCCACATTGTCGTACAACGTGAGCATCCCCTCAAGTACCCCAGGCGGTCTAGGTATGCTAAATGAGCGAACCTGGAGGGTACTATCGGGCGCTGGGCAATACGCTCAAATCGGACGCGCTGTGCGTCGTCTCTGAACGTGATGCCCAGCGGCCCGACGGCCGGAGCCGGTGGTAGCTGTGCGTGAATGGGATCGGCTGGAAGTGGCTGCGGATGGATGGGGTCGGCTGGAAATGGCTGTGTGGGGTGAGGTGGTGAAGGTGGAGGGGAGTCCTCCCTAGCGTGGGAGGGGCTGGGCTCATCCGGCCGCTTCCGCTTGGCGGAAGCTCCCCGAGTGTGTGGCCGTGTACGGGGCGGCATGTGTGCCCCGAGTGCTCACCCAACTAATGAAAAATGCGGCGTGCTAAAAAAATGGAACGAAGGTACCTGAACACGCCGCGAGAGCAAAGCAGCAGATAAGTGCGAAGACGCCGCCTCCACGAAGCCAATAGCGCGTCCGAAAGCTCCCCTAAGCTCCCCCAAGATAGCCTGCACATCAAACAATGATATCAGCGTATAAAATTCAAGAAACATAGGGGAGATGGGGTATAACAGATAAGTAAAGAAGTCGATTTGAGTTAGGGGCTCAATGGGTCTATGGATCGTCAAAAATGGGGAGAAAAGGAGTTTTTGCGCGAAATAGGGGATCACCGGAGCTCGACCGATGGTGGGGGGTGGTCGCCGGAGGTCGGGGGTGGTCGCCGGAGCGGTCGCCAGCGCTCAGGGCTGGTCGTCGGAGCGGTCACCGGCGGTGGTGCAGCGATCGGGGTCGGCGGCGGGGTGAATTGGGCGAGTGGGCTCTGATCGTAGTGGGCGGGAGCTGAAAGGTCACGCGGGCTCGGGCGAGAATGAGATTTTGGCGTTTCAAAAATTGCGCCGATCCCACAACACCTTATATAGGAGTGGTTACAACTCGGCCGTGTGACTCTGTCACTCGGCCGAGTGACGTAACAGAAAAAAATTTAAAAACTCCTCGCCACTTACGACTCGGCCGAGTGACTCTGCCACACTCGGCCGAGTGGAGAAAGTCCATTCGGCCGAGTGGCACAAGCTACTCGGCAGCACTTGTCCTAGGAGGGTATCAGTTTCACTCGGCCGAGTGACGAAATATACTCGGCCGAGTGGTAGTTTATACTGAAATCACAAAAAAGACAGAGAGCTGGGTACAGCAGACTTCCCTCGTTGGTGCGCCACTCGGGCGGACGGCTTTCTTTGCTCGGCTGAGTGACTATGGTACTCGGCCGAGTGAGGCTCTGTTTCCTGCTTCGGGGCTCCGTTTTGGCTTTACTCTCTGTTTTTCTTCCTCCAGGTGGTTTCTTCCTCCTCCTAAGCCTCGAGCGCATTCCTGGAGTGCTCTTCTTCGCCTCGGTCATCCTCCATATGATAGATATCCTTTCCTCCTCCTCCTGTCAAAGAAAATAGGACCCGTTGTCACAATTTTTTGGGCAAACGACTCAAAAACACTAATAAAGTCTAAAACAAAAATAAAAACTAAAATAGAAATAATGCGATAACCGTCGGGTAGCCTCCCGACAAGCGCTCGTTTAAGGTCTTGAGCACGACCCCTTTAAATTTTCAATTTAGCGCGGGATGTTTGGTGCATATGAGATGCACCCGTCGAATTTGCCGAGAAGACCGCTCGGATTTGGATCGTGGTGGTGTGTGTCCTTCCTCAGCGCCCCTTCGTCACGGGCAATGTTAGGGGGTGGCTCCCCCAAGCTAGAGCTTGTTCCGATTTTCGACTTTGCCGGTGACACCGATCGTCGTATCAGTGGAGCTTTCTTCGGAGTCCTCAACTTCGAGAGCTTGCAGAGCTCCCGTATTCTTGCGACATCAGCGTCGCCATCATCAATCGCCATGGAGATATCGGGGGAGTGCTCCATCTTCTCTTCCTCAGCCAAATCTAGGCCTTCTTCGAAGCCGTCATCATGGAGTGCACCGATGGAGTAGGGGAAAGCCTCTTCAATGACCTCATCAAGGAGGTATGAAAGGTCATCCGGTCGTCCCTTGAGTAGATATATCCTATTTACATCACCCATAGGGACTCCTTCGGAATAATGCTTTAGCCGTTGCCCATTCACCTTGAAAGTGGCTCCGTCTTTCCCTTCCAATTCAAATGCTCCGCCCGGTTGTATGTGCTTGATGGTGAAAGGTCCGGACCACCGTGACCTCAACTTCCCGGGGAATAGTCGGAGTCGGGAATTATATAACAAGACCTTGTCTCCGACCTTGAAGTCCGTGACAGTTATGCGGGCGTCGTGGAGAATCTTGGTCCTCTCTTTGTAAATTCTTGAACTCTCGTAGGCATCTCTTCTAATTTCGTCAAGCTCATTGATGTCCAAGAGTCGCCTCACCGCCGCACTCTTATAGTCATAATTGAGGGTCTTGATGGCCCAATATGCGCGGTGCTCCAACTCTACTGGTAGGTGACAAGCTTTCCCATAAACAAGTTGGAACGGTGTGGTGCCAATCGAAGTGCGAAAGGCCGTGCGATATGCCCATAGAGCATCGTTTAACTTCATGGACCAATCTTTTCTAGATCGATCCATGGTCTTTTCAAGAATTTGCTTGATTTCTCTATTTGAAACTTCCACTTGTCCGCTCATTTGAGGGTGGTAGGCCATGCCAATTCTATGGTTTACCCCGTACGTTTTCAACATGGCTTCAAATTTGTTTTCTATAAAGTGACTTCCCCCGTCGCTTATCAAAGTACGGGGCACCCCAAAGCGCGGGAAAATATTTTGCTTGAAAAACTTGGAGACAACTCTCGCATCATTGGTAGGGGTGGCGATGGCTTCTACCCATTTGGAGATGTAGTCCACGGCCAATAAGATGTACTTGTTACCCTTGCTTGACGGAAATGGTCCCATGAAGTCCACTCCCCAACAATCAAAGAGCTCAATCTCTAGAATGGGCCTCATTGGCATCTCATTTCGTTTGGAAATATTCCCGGTCCGTTGGCATCTATCGCACCCCTTGACAAAGTCGTGCGTGTCTCTGAACATGGTTGGCCAAAAGAATCCACTCTGCAATATCTTAGCGGTAGTTTTAGAAGCGGCGTGATGTCCCCAGCATGGCATACCGTGGCAATGCAAGATGATGGAGATGGCCTCCTCCTTAGAAATACATCTCTGGATAACCCCATCCTTGCATATCTTAAAGAGATACGGATCTTCCCAGAAATAGCTACGGACCTCATGCATAAATCTCCTCCTTTGCTGTGTGGGCATCCCGCATGGTTTAATCCCACAAGCCAAGTAATTTACAAAGTCCGCATACCAAGGAACTTCCCCGGTCCTTACGGCGTATAGCCTCTCATCAACAAAGGAGTCATCGATGGGCAAACTTTCGTCCCCCTTGTCACGAATAAGCCTAGACAAATGATCCGCCACAACGTTGTCCGTACCCTTCTTATCTCTGATTTCCAAATCAAACTCTTGCAATAGAAGTATCCACCTAATCAACCTAGGTTTGGCCTCTTTCTTGTTTAGAAGATACTTCAATGCCGCATGGTCGGTGTGGACAATTACCTTGGATCCAAGGAGACAGGAGCAGAACTTTTCAATGGAATAAACGACCGCTAGAAGCTCTTTCTCCGTAGTTGTATAATTTTTCTGTGCGTCATCCAACGTTTTGCTTGCATAGAATATTGCATGGAGCTTTCTGTCTTTCCTTTGTCCCAATACCGCTCCAATGGCTTGGTCACTCGCATCACACATGAGCTCAAAGGGAAGGCTCCAATCCGGTGGTTGAATGATGGGCGCTGAAATTAATGCTTCCTTCAATGTATTGAACGCCTGCAAGCATTCACCTGAAAAAACAAACGGAGCATCTTTAGCAAGCAAGGAGGTAAGAGGTCGGGCAATCAAGGCGAAATCCTTGATAAAGCGGCGGTAAAACCCCGCATGGCCAAGAAAGCCTCTAATGCCCTTAACATTAATAGGAGGAGGGAGTTTCTCGATTACCTCAATCTTCGCCTTATCAACATCAATCCCTCTTGAGGAGACAAGGTGCCCAAGCAATATCCCTTCGGTGACCATGAAGTGACATTTCTCCCAATTAAGAGTGAGATTATTTTGTTGACATCTTTTAAGAACTTTGGTAAGATTAGCCAAACAAGAATCAAACTCACTTCCATAAACTGAGAAATCATCCATGAAAACTTCCATAATATTTTCAATATAGTCGGAAAAGATGGAGGTCATGCACCTCTGAAAGGTGGCGGGTGCATTACAAAGACCAAAGGGCATTCTACGGTAGGCGTAAGTGCCATAAGGACAAGTAAAAGTAGTCTTTTCTTGGTCGTCTTCATGCAAAGGGATTTGGAAAAACCCCGAATACCCATCCAAGTAGCAAAAGTATTTATGTTTAGCAAGCCGTTCAAGCATTTGATCTATGAAGGGTAATGGGTAATGGTCTTTTCGGGTGGCTTTATTTAGTTTTCGGTAATCAATGCACATCCGCCATCCCGTGACAGTGCGTATAGAAATGGGCTCTCCTTTTTCATTTTTTATAACGGTCATCCCCCCTTTCTTTGGGACGACGTGAACGGGGCTAACCCATCTACTGTCAGAGATAGGGTAGATAATTCCGGCCTCAAGCAATTTTAGGATTTCCTTTTTGACTACCTCTTTCATATTCGGGTTCAACCGCCTTTGAGGCTCAATAGAAGTGGCTTCAGTGTTTTCCAAGTGGATCCTATGCGTGCATAGCCTAGGGCTTATTCCCTTAAGATCAGAGATAGTGTAGCCAATGACATTCTTGTGATCCCTAAGGACTTCTAATAGTTTTTCAAGTTGATCTTGGCCAAGGTGGGCATTAATAATCACCGGGAATGTCAATTTACTACCCAAGAAAGCATACCTCAGATTCGGTGATAATTGTTTAAGCTCTACCTCAAAGGGTGTCGTACCCTCTGCTTCGTCATCTTGTGTGAGTTTGGCTTCTCCTTCAACATCTGAGTTTAGCTCACTCTCGAGTGGAGGCTCAGATTCGCTTCCTAGTGAGGACGGTGCATCGGAATAGACGCTCTCCGATTCTGCGCTAGCATCGATAGGACCACCACCTTGCTCTGGTTCATTCCTGAGATCGAGAAATACGTCAGCAGATTCATAATTGCAAGAGTGGGGGTTGTAGAGTGTAACTCCCTGAATGCCGGTTTGCTCAAAGTATTCCTTGGGAGTGTAGTACTCTTCGACGCATGTTCTATCGCCTTCAAAATATAGCTTGTCGTCCCTCACATCAACTCTGATATCGCCCCCAATAGTCCCATCCGGGGAGATTTGATCTATCACAAAGCTAGCAAACAATTGTTCGACGGGGTCCTCAATATTAATAGCAAAAGCTCCGGTAGCGTGGACCTCATCAATTAGTTCCTTAAGGAGCTCCGCAAAAGATTCATCATCTCCCTGGCCAGACTCAGTCATTGGAATTGCATCCCCCATTTTACCTATTAAGATCTTGTGGAAAAGTTCGGGAGAGCTTGCAAAATAGGGCTGTAAACAGAGTTAGAAAAGAATGAAGAAATAAATAAAGAAATTGAAAAAATAACCGGGTGATCCAAATCGAACTCCGTCAAAATGCCATCCCCGGCAGCGGCGCCAAAAACTTGGTCGGATGCCCGGATGCACGTCCCGGGCACGCGACTCGCTAGTCTTACCGCAAGCGCACGGTGTAACAGCGAGCGAGTATCGAACACAGGGAGGCCAAATAACGGTGTCCTCTTCGACTCACCTGGCTATAAAAAACAGTGGAGAAATGTTCGCAGTAATGCGGTCACAGTCGTTCAATTATACGAAAGAAAATATCAAATTAATAAAGACGCCAAGGGATAGGGAATCCCCGCTACTTGCCATATCTCATCATTGTGATTCGTAGGTTTCACAATTGCTAGACTTGAAATTCGGGTGAACTAGTTGCAACTAAATGTAGAACCAAGCTCACGCTCTCGCGCTATTGCCGGTCTATATCAAACCTAGGGTAGGGTCCAATCTCTTGCAAACCCTAACCTAGGCAAACTAGCGTGAAGAGCAACATCATCGTCCAATCGTATCTCAAGCCCACTCTCGTGCAAACTCGAGCTACGATCTAGGTTGGGATAGTTCCTACCCGTCCAATCTCTTGCAAACGGGTACCGGTATGGAATTGCAATCGAAAACCCTAGTTTCGGTCCAATCTCTTGCAAACCGATTCCGGAGAAATCCAATTGTAACCCAATTCGAATTTCTAGGGCTTCCTATCGAGTTGGGATCCAATCTCTTTGCAAATCCCAATCGGTATGAATCCCTAGCTATTCGTATTAAATCAATCCCAAACTAACCCTAATCAATCCTAGCAAGAATTTACCTATTCATCACAAATTTGAAATTGGGCTCGTAGGGTTCATCCATACGCCCTAAGATGATAACACTACTCACAATTCATCATGCAAATCATTAGATATTCAATGGAAATAACAAGAGAATTCATTGTAATAATCAAGATATCAAGAAAAATGGAGTTTTTAATAGAGAGAAAGACAAACCAACGGAGTTCCAATAGCATCCAACAAAAAAGAACTTTTATCCCCTCTCCAATAATCCAAATCTAATCTCCTAAAAGTTAATCAAAAAAGGCTGCCAAAAGTTCAGGAAAAAGCTCTCTAAACTAGGTTAAAAACTGGGGTTAAATACCCCCCAAAATCGCCCAAAAAACTGTGACGAAACAGCCCCTGCGCAGCCTCAAAATCGTAACTTACGCTACAGGCAGCGCGGCTCACTCGGCCGAGTGAAAAATGTCACTCGGCCGAGTGAGAGACCCTGACGGATTCCAGAGAGTTGGGGGTCTTGGGGGTCGTCTCCTCGGGAGTCACTCGGCTGAGTGACTTTTCTTCACTCGGCCGATGGGCGTTCTTCACTCGGGCGGACGGCGTTCGTCACTCGGCCGAGTCGGTCTTTGGGGCTGACTGACGGATTCCTGAGAGTTCAACATTTTCGGTTGCCATCGTATTGGCTCCACTCGGGCGAGGGATGACTTGGTGCTCGGCCGAGTGGTCTGGCGATGCTCGGCTGAGTGCACGCTGATATTAGCTCTGTTGCGTGTCCGATCTGGCCGACCGAGCGGGCTGTCTATGCTCGGCCGAGTGACTCCTTCACTCGGTCGAGTGGCATGCTGAAAATGCCCATTCTTCGTATTGTTGCCTCCTCGTCGCTCCTACGACGTTCTTTCTTCTTCCACTCCTCTCCAATCGCAGAATACCCCTCAAGAGAGTCGTCGGTGACACTCCGGAGTGGGTGCATCTCAGAATCACTCCAAATCGCTCCAAATCTCTTGAAATACGACAAAAACAACAAATCATGAAAAGCATCGCAATATTGTCGAATAAACGTGAAAAACACGATTTAAGCGATCTAAATGGCATGCAAACATGCAGAAAAAAGGTGTAAAATACTGAGTGATCACCAGTACCAACTGTGTGGCTTAGCTTGGGAGATCTTTTGCACTTCCGCATCACCCGTACCCACGGTACACTCGTTCCCTGATCTCATTTCATAACGTATCATTTTACTGTACGCGTCACGATGGTTCGCACACGTGGATCGACGACCCCTCCCACTCACGGGAAGAGGCCGTCTTCTGGCGCCTCCTCTTCTCGTCCCCAGCGTCGTGCTTGCCTCACTTCCACATCCTCCACTACCACCACCACACCCTCTACCACAGCTACGGCTGTCACTACCACCATCCCCACCACCACCACACCTGTCACCTTTGCACCATCCACCATCCCTACCTCATCGCCTCCACACCCCACACCCCCCATTGAGGACCCCACTGCATGCATCCCTACACATGTGATTACTTTCTGAGATAGCGCACAGAGAGCGTGCTACTATAGGCTCCATCAGTGCCGTCTAGTGCCTACTGTTTTCATCGACGTGCCTGCTTTTAGGCCACTGGGCATCCTCTAGGGAGTGCACCGCCTGTACCGAGCGATCGGTTTCGATCGATTCCTCAGAGTCCACGCCCCCACTTACACACGCCTAGCCCTAGAGGGTCTTAGCTCCCTTGCTTTCACCGCAGCAAGTGATGGCATCACCTTCTGCATCCTGTATCATGACTACACTGTCACTTTTGCTATGATCCGGGATTATTTTCACTTCCCCGCCGTCCCAGATCCTAGGGTAGCTTTTTTCCCGAGCTTTGATCTTGATGATTTTGTTGCACGCACCTTTTGGGAGCGCATTTCTGGACTACCTTAGTACCGTCCTAGCTGGGCGAAGGCATCGTGCATAGTGCACCCGTGCCTTCGCTACGCCCAGAGGCACCTAGCATGCACACTCTTCTACAGACCGGAGGTCGGGACTATGTCCCTCCCTGAGCTTACCCATCTTTGGGATATGACCCGGCCTCTTAGATTCCACCCGAATGGCTCTTTGAGACCATTGATGCTCTCTGACGCAGTCCACTGGATGTGTCAGCGCCTTTACCAGACAGCCACCACCCTCCATTCCATAGACATCTGCTGTGGTGGCTTCTTCACCATTTTGCTATGATGCTAGGTATCCCCATCCCTGCTGACCTTCTGTAGTATCCTGTCCAAAACAGAGTTAGGATCGATAATATGAAGTTTAGACTTACGCTTGCGTACGCTGCACGGTAGTCTACGAACTTCGCCTTCGGATTCGCCACGACGGATCGAGTCTACTCACGAACGGAGTAAGGCTACTAATCCACAATCTAAATCTCTATTTTAGATTAAGAACTTGGATGGAGGGAGAGGAAATATTTCTGCAGAGCTTTGCTAGGATGACGATGCATGCATGAATTTCATGCAAAAAGTGTAAGGAAAATGGCTACCCTTGGGTCTTATTTATAGCCCCCAAGGTAGTTATTTTAGGGTAAGTTGTTCCTTTGGAACAACTTAATTAAGGTGTACCATGATACATGGCACATTATAAGCTTAAGTTGTACCATATGCATGGTACAACATAAGCTTAAGATATTCCCCCTTTATTAGCCATATGTCGCATGCACTTATGCATATATAATGCGACTTTCCCACTCATCCAGAGATCCTCTCCGCAAGGGAACAGATTCCCTTTGCACACGACTTCGTGTGCGCGACGTTCGAGGTCCGTATTCCCTCGTACATTCCCCACAAGGGTGTACAAACGTCTTCCATATCCAACATCTCCCACTCACACTTGAGGGGATTGTAAGAGAACGTCTTTCCCTTAGTTCTTTCATCTATCATACCGAGAAATAGACCGTGCGACCGTCATGCGCGTAGAGTCTGTTGTTGTGCACTTGTTAGAGATACACAACGACTTCGAAGGTGCAAAGTTGAGTAGTTCAACGCATGCTTTACCCTAGATTATTTCTTCACATTTCTTGTACTTTATATTCAACAATTGAATCCCATCTGGATTACAATTGGCTGGCCAGCTTTGAATCATTAAAGTCCAAATGCGAATATGAAATCAATCTTCCTCTTCTTGCGAACCTTCTGATCTTGACTTGATTCGCTTTTCTAACGTGCCCCGCCGAGCCGAATTACCATAGCCCATTAGCAACACGCTAAGATAGCGATCATCTCGTCAAATCTAAAGGAACCAATTGGAGTCCTTGAGGGTAAGAGTTAAGACCCATATGGCCTTTGAGTCTCACATAATAGCAAACACTATTGCTACTAACTCAGTGGTCGAAATGCATACGTGGTATGAACACGTATTACAACATCACTCCTTTCCCAGGGAGAGTATGTCTTAATGATGTTGTACGGATGAAAGATCAGACACCACAGTGCCTATCTTTTGAGTCCCCTTACTACTCGGGAAATATTCCCGGACTCTCATCCTGCATAAGACAGATAGGATTATAAAATCCAATGAGATCTTTTTATCCTTGTGATACAGATCTCAGATCTTTTGTAAGCATCCATATGATGCAGATCTTTCATTCGACTATCTTTGTTAAAGTCATGACTCTAAATTATTCGTCTAATGATTTTGACTTTAAACTAGTCTCATCTCTATCTTATCCATCTGATAAGATAAGGCGGTTGCTCATGTGAGAGAGCCAACCTTAATCTGTCCGACATACACACAATTCAGCTGAGATTTCAAAAATGTACACAAACATTTCTTTAAGAAATTCATATGCAATGCTTGAAAAAGAACTTATTCTTTTATTAAATTTGATCTTTCTTAGACATGGGAATATATATTGGTACAACTCAGCTCATACGCAATCCTTGGGATGATAAGTGTTTATAAAACACATTTCTGGGGATTGCTTTCGTAAGCTGATCCTCTATCATCTCATGCGTAGATATGTACCTTATGTCTACCTTCTTGGTTTTATCATAGTCTTTTGCAAACCTGCAGTTCCTTTAAGATACTGCATTATCCTCTTAACCGCTTTCCAGTGTTCTTGCCCTGGGTTGGATTGGTAACAGCTTACCATTTCCAACGGCAAAACAGATGTCCGGTCTCGTACACACCATAGCGTACATAAGACTATCAACTGCACTGGAATATAGAACTTTTTCCATAATTTCCTTTTCCTTTTGGTTCTTTGGACACGATTCCAGATATAAATTATCGCATATGCTTATATGAATATCAATGGACTTGCAGTCCTGCATATTAAATCGTTCTAGAACCTTCTTTATATAAGTCTCCTGTGAAAGAGAAAGAAGTTTCTTCGAACGATTCCTTGAAATCTTAACTCCAAGGATATATGCGGCTTTTCCTATGCCTTTCATCTCAAATACTGATGAAAGCCAAGCCTTGATACTTATCACAAAGCCCTTGTCATTTCTGGCTATTAAAATGTCATCTACATATAGAGACATGATAATATACTTGCTTTTAATCCTCTTGATATATACTCAGTTATCTTCATCAAACATGGAAAATCCATTTGATAAGACAACTTCTTGAAATTGTATATACCATTGCCTCGAGGATTATTTAAGACCATATATGGACTTACGAAGTTTACAAACCTTATGTTCGTTTCCTTCTTTTACAAACCCTGGTGGTTGTTCCATATAGATCTCCTCGTCCAATTCTCCATTGAGAAAGGCAGTCTTTACATCCATCTGATGTAATTCGAGGTATAAGCAAGCTACCATTGCCAGAATCATGCGAATAAAGGTAAAACGCACAACAGGTGAGAAGTTTTCTTCGTAGTCTATCTCTTCCTGTTGCGTAAAACCTTTCGCGACAAGGCGAGCTTTATATCTATCTATAGAGCCATCAGCCTTATGCTTGATCTTGAGAACCCATTTGTTCCCAATTGCTCTATGTCCTCTGGGTGAGTTAACTAAGTCCCAGACTTGGTTAACTTTTATGGATTTCAATTCCTCCTTCATCGCTTCCATCCATTTGTCTTTTGCAGGGCATGATGCGGCATATTTGAGATTCTTCAAGTCCTTGTTGACTCGAATTAAGATCAATTCTAATATCACTCCCACTTGAAATGTTGTTAGAATTGCTCCCACTTGGATCATTATTCCCGTATGGAATAGGATAATCGTCATTCGTATAATCCATTGGTGAACCAAGAATTTCTCCCACTCGAATGAGGTAATCCTTTTTGATCATAAATCTCAAAAATAGAGATAAGTCCTGACTTATCTCGCCCTGTCTTGGAAACTCGTTTTCCAAGAAAGTGACATCCCTCGACTCAAACTCAATTAGCACACCATTGTCTTCCTGATTAACAAAAACATAACCTTTGGAGTTTTATACGTATCGTTTAAAGATACATTTCCTTCCCCATGGCCCAAGTTTGCCATTCTTATGGGAGGAAATATGTGCGTTGAATGCACAAACTCAAGGTAAAAATGTTTAAGTCAGGAGACCTTTGGGTCCACAACTCATAAGGAGTGGAGCTAACTGATTTCGAGGGTACGCGGTTTAAAATGAAAACGGTTGTCAATAATGCATCACCCCAAAAGGTGATTGGCAAGTTAGCTTGCGCCATCATTGAACGGACCATTTTTCATTAAAATCCTATACCTGCAACACCAATTTGTTGAGGAGTATAAGGCATAGTTACCTGATGTACTATGCCTTTTTCATCACAAAGTTCCTTTAAACTTGTTGATTGATATTCACCGCCCCTATCGGTTCGCACGACTTTAATCTTGCGATCTAATTGATTCTCCACTAAACTCATATAGTTTTTAAAGCAGGTTTAGTGCTTTCACTTTTGTGTGATATCAAATAGATATTACCGAATCGGGTGAAATCATCAAAAAAGTGATGAAATAGGACTTCCCGTGTCTTGTCTTGACATTCATCGGACCACATATGTCCGAATGGATAAGCTGTAATGGAACCTCAGCCCTTGTGCCGGTTCCAAACGGCTTGCGACAAGATTTCCTCACAAGGCAATGTTTGCAGGTTGACATTTCAACCTTTGAAACATTGGATAGAAGGCCACGTTTGGCAAGTCTATCCATACGCATTGGTCCAATATGACCAAGCCTTGCGTGCCAACAAATTATATTAGACTTAACAGTCAAAGAATTTGTCACAAGGAAATTTTCATTACATGAGGAAATACATTGTACTTATTACAATAAATCCTTTGAAATACAAACCCAGTACCAATAAAGGAATTATTACAAAATAGGTCCATATTACAATCATGAAGAACCAACTATAACCAAGACCCATAAAATTGACCACAGTATTAATATTCCTTTGAATATATGGAATGAAGAGAACATCATAAAGTAGGAGAGTGTGGCCGTTGTCCAAGTCTAGCTTGCAATTCCCAATGCCTTTCTCTACAACACGTGAGTTGTTTCCTACATTGATCCATTTCATTCCTTGGGGTATCCGGTGATACTCCACGAAGGACCGTCTGTCCTTTGCTATGTGGTCGGTGGCACCTGAATCAATTATCCCAAAATGGATTAGATTCCACAAGAAATAGTGAACTAGAAACACATATGTAACTAGTATTACAAGTTACCTCGTCACTTCCACTCGTACACGAACGAGCATAGTGACCGAGCTTGTTGCACTTGAAGCACTTGATCCTTTTCAAGTCTTTCTTCTTGTGCCATTTCTTGTGCCCACCCTTATGTTTGGGTTCCTTGGTAGACTCAGGTTGCTTATTACGTTCATTAGAAGACTTTGAACGATCTTTAAGTTTCTTTCCCCCGTGTGAGGAACTAGCAACCATGTGCACTTCTGCACTTGGCTTGGCAGCCGCAAGCCGCTCTTCCTCTAATTCGAGGTGCTTGGAAACATCGTTGAAGGTCTTGATGCTCTCATTATGAGTTAGATGCATCTTCATCTGATCCCACCCATTTGGTAGGGAACGTATGACTGCTTGGATTTGTTGCTCATCCGTGAGCACATGACCTGCGTCCTTTAACTCTGATATAAGGTTCGCCATATGTCGCAGATGTTTCCCCATGGAATGATCTGGACGTTTCTTATATGTATCGAACTTTATAGTTAAGGCGCGAAGTTTGGACACCGATGTGCCACCGAACTTCTCCTCTAGCTTGGACCATATGTCCATGGCTAGGTCATGTTCTCGGAAGATGCGCATTATGTCATCAGCCATACTGCTTAATAACATAATGCGCGCTATTTTATTCTTCCGAGACCAAGCATCAAAAGCTTCCTTGTCTCTTCGGTGTTGGGCCGTAGTGCCCAACTCGGGTTCAATCATTACGTTCTTTAGAGTTTCGAGCACTTCTTGCTCCTCTAAAACGTATTGTATCTTAATGGACCAAAGTTTGTAATTATCGCCGTTGAGTTTTTCACCTTTGTTTAACTCAGCGACGATATCTTTTGAAGCGGAAGACATTTTACTTTTAAAATGCTGCAAAAAACACAAAACCGAAGGTTCGATCAAAACATTGCATAAAAATTCTTAAAATATAACTCCCACTTGAAATGATAATAGAGTATCCCATTTGGATAGTTCTAAAAATTCAAATCCCACTTGGAATTATATTATATTTGATAAGTTACTTTCGAAAAATATTGAAGATGTTGTTCTAGAATCGAAAAGGTCTCTATGATTCCAATCACCATCTAGAACAACCTTCAATATTCCCCCATCACTTATCAAACAATAGTACTCTTATAGTACTAGCAGCGGAAAACGAGTATTTGATAAGTTACTTTCGAAAAATATTGAAGATGTTACTCTAGAATCGGAAAGGTCACTATGTTTCCAATCACCATCTAGAGTAACTTTCAATATTTCTCCCTCACTTTATCAAATGTTAGTACTCTTATAGTACTTTGCAGCGGAAAAGCGTTTTTGAAAACATATTTTTCAAAACGAATTTAAAATACATTGGCTAATCTCTGTAGAGTAGAGCACAACGTCATAAGTTCATTGGCTAATCTCCGTGGAGTAGAGCACAATGACATGGCTAATCTCGCATGAAGTAGAGCATTACGGCTAATCTTCAAGGAGTATAGCACAATTACATAAGTACATTGGCTAATCTCCGTAGAGTAGAGCACAATGACTTAGCTAATCTCGCATGAAGTAGAGCACTATGGCTAGTCTTCAAGGAGTAGAGCCCAAGTTAAAAAAAAACTTCATTAAAACGTTAGTCCCGTATGAACTAGTCGGCACTGTGGTTAGCCCCGTATGGGTTAATCGGCACATCCGAGTTTGGCCAATGCCTTTTGTCACCCCGTATGGGTTAGTAGGCAAGTTTGCAGTCGACCCAGACCTTCTGTCAGATTGGTCGACCAAAAACTCCAAATTGGTCGACCAATTTTTCGAAAGCAACTTCTTCCCGGCCAGGGCCTCTGCCCTGGCCGGTGCTTGGCCAAGAGCCGGCCAGGGCCTCTGCCCTGGCCGGCCAGGGGCCCTGGCCCCCTCGGCCAGGGCCGGCCAGGCCCTGGCCTCTGCCAGGGCCGGCCGGCCAGGCCACTGGCCGGGGCCAGGGCTCCTGCCCTGGCCTCGGCCAGGCCCTGGCCGCTGGCCGGGGCCAGGGCTCCTGCCCTGGCCTCGGCCAGGCCCTGGCCTGAGGCCAGGGCGCCGCCCTGGCCTCTGCCAGGGCGGCCTGGCCGCTGGCCGGGGCCAGGGCTCCTGCCCTGGCCTCGGCCAGGCCCTGGCCTGAGGCCAGGGTACCGGCCCTGGCCTCTGCCAGGGCCGGCCCTGGCCACTGCCAGGGCCGGCCTGGCCGGCAGGCCTTGGCCAAGGCCGGCCACTGCCGGCCTGGTCTTGGCCGGCCATTGCCGGCCTGGCCATGGCCGGCCATGGCTTGGCCATGGCCGGTCATGGCCAAGGCCATTCGGCGTTGGCCGGCCATGGCCCCTTTGGCCATGGCCGGCCACCCCCTTTGAATGGGGTTGCCGCACTTATTCCTCCCCCTTGATGGGGTGGTCACCGGTGGTTATTGGCCGTAGCCAACCCCCTCCGCTTGAGGAGAGGGGGTGCATGGCCTTCATAGCCCATTTGGCCATGGTGCACATGCACCAAATTTCCTCTTACCCGATGGAAGTAACTACCATCATCTTCCTCGATGAAGCACCCGTTCGTCGATGAAGCACCCGTTCGTCGAGAAATTAGTTATTTCCTAATGGCCGTGTGCCAAAAATGAAAAATAACACACTACGTGAACGGTCGGTTCTTCCCGTCACGGAGAGTTCCTACCATATCCGTAATGATAGGAGACCCTAACGTGAAAAGAACAACCGCTGCGTTCTCTCCGTCACGAAGCATTCCTACTATATCCGTAATAGTAGGAGACCCATTCGTGAAAAAGACAACGACTCGTTCATAGTTTCGACGGGGCGGTGGTTTGACCGGGGCGAACCCATATGGCTCTGATACCAATGTAGTATCCTGTCCAAAACAGAGTTAGGATCGATAATATGAAGTTTAGACTTACGCTTGCGTACACTGCACGGTAGTCTACGAACTTCGCCTTCGGATTCGCCACGACGGATCGAGTCTACTCACGAACGGAGTAAGGCTACTAATCCACAATCTAAATCTCTATTTTAGATTAAGAACTTGGATGGAGGGAGAGGAAATATTTCTGCAGAGCTTCGCTAGGATGAAGATGCATGCATGAATTTCATGCAAAAAGTGTAAGGAAAATGGCTACCCTTGGGTCTTATTTATAGCCCCCAAGGTAGTTATTTTAGGGTAAGTTGTTCCTTTGGAACAACTTAATTAAGGTGTACCATGATACATGGCACATTATAAGCTTAAGTTGTACCATATGCATGGTACAACATAAGCTTAAGATATTCCCCCTTTATTAGCCATATGTCGCATGCACTTATGCATATATAATGCGACTTTCCCACTCATCCAGAGATCCTCTCCGCAAGGGAACAGATTCCCTTTGCACACGACTTCGTGTGCGCGACGTTCGAGGTCCGTATTCCCTCGTACATTCCCTACAAGGGTGTACAAACATCTTCCATATCCAACATCTTCACCGTCCCCCTGGCCCGTGACGCTTGACCATAGGCATGCTCGAGCATATGCACATTCTCTGTCCACACGGTGATCGTCACTGGCTTTACCTCGTAGGCACCGGCCATGACCCCCACATGGTGCTCCCAGCCCCTCACCTCACACATATTCCAGCAGTCCAGCTTGACTGGATGCTTCCTAGGGTAGAGACGCTTTCCGCCGTACACATACTCGAGCCACCTGGAGCACCGGTCAAGGCACCTGTCGATGACCCGGTTTCCCGCCCACAGGTGTTCGAGCTGCTTGACATAGCTGCTCTAGTTGCCGGCCTCCCTGTTCCTCCAGTTTACCCATCTTCTGGAGCCGCCTCTTCCACTGTTGTATCCTCTGTTTCTACCATTGTCGAGTCTTCGGGGACTATCCTCACTTCTTGCCCCAAGTCTCAGATCTCTTCTACCAGTGTATCGGTGCCAGAGCGCACCGATTTACCTTTTTTGACGACCCTATAGATATTGATGCTCCATCGCACGACCCTGTCCCCACCCTCCCCCTCTTTCGGAGCTTATAGCTTCAGTTGCACTTTGTTTCCCCACCTCCTCCACTTCAGCTTCCATTTACACCGAGAGCGTGTCGACAACTGTCCACACTTCTGTGTCGACTACAGCTCTCCCTTCTGCTGTCTCTGAGGTACTCTCGAGCTCACCCTCGCCCACCTTCCATGCCCGACACGGTACCTCAGCTACACTGGGCCGTTTCAAGTGAGTGGTGACTCACCGACATTTGCCCCGTGCCCCACCTGACTCTCGTTCTTCTGACTCTCGATTAACCTCTCTAGAGCAGTTGACTTCCCGCTTGCAGCGGGATTTTGATGACTTTCAAGTCGAGACTAGGACACACAGATCGAGGGTCGAGTCGGATCTTTTATCCATCATTGACCTTCTTCGTCAGCGTGGCCCACCTACTGTCATACTTGCACACGCTCCTCCTCCCTGGCCGGACACTGTAACCCACCAGCACCACTCAGTGCTTCACTTCCTCAGGCTTCTGCAGAGCCTATTTGACGTGTGCCCCCGGTTTGCTAGCCGCAAATGGCCGGGGGACCCGCGTGAGGGTTTAGATATTTGTAACCGCAAGCGCACGGTGTTGTAGTGTGGCTTGGGGGTCGAACACAGGGAGGCTAGGATGTGCTTGTGTCAAGGAGGACCGAAATCACCCCGTGGGCGAGCTAGCCCGAATCGGTTGATGGGTTGTCACGGTAAAGGAATGCAAGGTATGAAAAATAAGAAAATAAACCCGGGACTTTGGTTTCCACTCCAACGAGCGACTCTCACCGATACGACCTACGGGTAGGATGGCGATCGGAATTAGGGTCTAATGGTGAGACGTTTCCTCTGAAAGTGGTACCGGCATCCCATGGGCCCGATATTCCGGTCGGTGCCCAGGATGATACACCGGACTTCCCGGATTCGATCAGTGGGCACTCCCGTGTCCATTAACACTGATCGATTCCGGGAGCACTAAGCTCGCAACGATAACTCCCAACGTCTCATCATGCCGCTCCCGCGCGCTAGGATTCGGCGTCTACGCTAAGGGCGTGAGCTATGGCTAGGGAGTCAACCGCCAAGTTTATTCCCCCTTGGCCCAACGGTCAAAGGCGGTCTTTTTCCCGCCGATGACAATAAAACACCCAGCGTAACCGTTAGATTCCTAATCCCTATCGATTTCCTAACCCTATGGATGCATCGGGAAGAGCCCCCGAAGGGGTTTCCGCCAAAATCCCAGATTTGGGAACTACTCACAAATATTCATTAAAAAGCGATCTAAACGAAAATGAACCGTTAAAATCATAATCAGACGATAGGAATGCGAAGGTAGTAGAGCAATTAAGATAATACTAAAGTTTAAGAAAGATCCAAAAACTTACAATAGAAAAGTAATTACAGCCGTCACAAATAGGAGAAAACAGTAAAAACTAACAGCTCCCCGTTTCTGGAACCCTAGGGGTCCTATTTATAGGATCTCGTATCACCCGATCGGTTGACAAGTCAACCGATCAGGTGATCCGTTACAGATAATAAACAGAAAACGACGGACTTTCACCCGGTCATATGAACCGGTCGGTTGAGTTCTTGGAGTGACCGGTTGGATCTTGGCGCCATCGGGTGAAGGGATCGGTTGGGTGCCCGTGTCTCGGCTCCTCAGCATCAGCTACAGATGAATCGATCTGGTGAGAGTCACCCGATCGGTTGGAATTTGGCTTGAAAAGACAGAGAATCAGCCCCGTTTAAACCGGCCTGTGAACCGGTCGGGTGACTTCCACTTGAGCTCCGGCTGAGACCGGGTGGTGCACGCGTGCATCACCCGATCGGTTGGAGATGACCAACCGACCGGGTGAGGGGCTGAAAGATGTAATCTTCGTCGTTTGACCCCCTGGATCATGCGTGACTCCTCCCGTTGCTCCGGGGACTTGAGATATCGTCGTTAAATGTCCCCTACGCGGGCAATCTCCTGCAAACATGGAGAAACAAAGAAAAGTGAAAGAAAACGAGAAAATACGAGAAAACGAATAAAAGACGACGGAAAATACGGAGAAACACGAAAGAAAACGTGCGTGAATATATGGAATATATACGCACGTCAAAATCCCCCAAGCTGAACTCTTCCTCGTCCTCGAGGAAGACGAGTGAGAGTAGGAGCTCGGAGAGGAAAAATAGAGAGAAAGAGAGAAAAAGAAAAATCTAAATCCTAGATCGTCCGTCAGAGCCAACAAAATCAAAAATGGCACGCCAAGCAAGCAAACGTCAAATCACACCACTAAACCTAGGAAAACGAGTCCAAATAAGTGCCGTGGGCCCACGCGGTGAAGCGCGAGTGAGTGCGATCGTGTGCTAGCAAATGGTGTCGCTTTCTACAATGTGCTATAAGCTCATTTATGCAAATCCAGGAAATGACCCAAATATCGATTCGAATTTGAAATTGCGGTGAATATTAGTTCAAGCATGCATGAGAAGGGTATAAGAATAGAAGCGTATCATGCATCGGGGACTCCACAACTAGGGTTAAGGAAATCACACCACTATAGCCTAGATACTAGCTAAAAAGTTCCCAAGCCAAGTGTTTTCGAAAACGACGGTGGTTGAGATGACGTGGAGTAGAACACTCGGTGCAAATTCTCGCCTTCCCTTTATTCTCGGTAGATAGGAAAAATATTCACACTTGAAATTTTTTTGGGTTTTGGGTATCTGCATTTTTTTAGGCTTTTTGGCTATACAAAAATTTTTCTTTTCTTTTCTTTTTGGGTTTTTCTTTTCTTTTCTCTTTTTTTTTTGGATTTTTGGGTTTTTGGCTATACACATGTGTACTCTCCCAAGTGGGAGAACGGTACACGATGAGGGGATTTGCACCAAGTAAAACAAAAAAGAAGTCGGAATCTAAACACTTGGGCAAAGGAAACTATTCTCGCTAAATAGAGCATGGGCTAAATGGGTTATCCTAGTCCTTAATTGTGGAATCCCGACACATGCGAAATGAAGTACACGATATATATATATATATAGCATGCAGAAGCAGACAGGGAAAATAAATACCGCATATTCAAATCGAAGCATGATAATCTAGGGGTCATTCCTGGACAGATATATAAAGTAAAATCACAAAGTAGAAGCACACCAAACAGATAGGCACGAAACACGACTCACAAAAAGCTAAGTGGACCCACGATGCGTGAAATGCAAGAGAACTCGAAATCTTAGGGTTAGTGAATGTGATTATCGATTCCATGCTAGGTGTGTGTGATTTTGTGGCGATTCATCATAGGGTTCATCTCTAGGAGAAAGAGATAAAAAGAAGAGAAGAGAAAAAGGAAAGAAAATAAAAAACACGATGAAGATGACACAAAAACGAAAATAAAAAACACGATGAAGACGACACAAAAACGAAAAAGAAGGACTCAAATGGCGCACAAAGTGCGACTCCCCCAAGCTGAAGCTTGCATTGCCCTCAATGCAATATGAGTGAGTACGGGAGGGCAATGAAGATGGGGGGGAATACGCACCGACACAAAAAGAAATGAAAACGAGAAAGACACAGAGAAGAAACTGAAAATAAAGAAAAATCAAAATCAAACCACATGACACGAAAATAGAAATAAAACCACACGACACGACACGCAAAACGGGAAAAACAAGCACACACACAAAAATGAGAAAAAACAAGACACGACAACACACCAAAATGGACGTCCCCCAAGCTAGACATGACAGTGCTAGCGAATAAAATGTGATCGTGAAATGCAGAAATATGCAAGGGGGAGTCAAAAAACAAACAAAGTGCAATCAAATAAAAATTAAAAAGGAGGTGATGCGACACGTGAATGGGTCCCCCCATTGACAGAGAAAAAGCAGGGCCCCGAAAAGACAGATGGGCACAAATACGGGGGGGGTGGGCAAAAGCGGGAAAGAAAAAATCAAGCAGTGGCACCACCCTCTGGGGGTGGTGATGGGGGCCTGCGCTGGGGGCCAGGAGTCGTGGGGGGTGGAATGTGGAGCTCGGAGACATCGGGTGGGTCTTCACAGATGTGGCGAATGAAACTTTGAAGAAAGGGGAGGTCTCGGTCGACGGACTCCTCGGTTATTCGACCACCCTGTCCAGTTAGGAGGATCATGGCCGTGAATCGGTCGGCTTGGTCGTCGGCTTGGAATTGAGCGGGGGGCTGTGTGTGACGAGTACGACGGGTGGGCCTAGGGTTCGAAGAGCTGGTGTCGGTGGGCTTAACACGGCGGGGAGGCATTGTGCGGGTGTCGTGTGTGTGCGTGAGTATGCAAAATACAATGAATCAACACAAACAAGAAACACGACCAACGAGCAAATGGAATATTTGGGGCAAAATTAAAATTGAGCTAAGGAGCGAGTTTACCCAAATGAGATGAAGATCGTTGCTCGTAGACGCCCCGATGCTACTCGGTAGGAGCACGTTGTGAAGCCGCGACGATTTCTTCAGTAAGTTTCGAAATTTTGGAGAATGGGTGAAAGTTAGGGTTTTGGGTGCAGGTGAAATCGAGGAGAATGGAGAGAAATCGATGGTGGAATGGATAGGGAAATGGGGGGGGGTCGATTGGGGTTGATTTTGGGGAAGATCACGGTCCGGCGCAAGAGGAGGAGGCAAAACGTCGAGTTGGGATTCGAAAATGGCGAGGGCGGAACGAACGGGCAGCGACGGAAATTTATAGGAATTTAAGTCGACCCGGTCGGGTGAGATATCACCCGATCGGTTGAACTTAGGTCTAAGATTCGACGCTGAAGAAACGCTACAGGCGACCCGATCGGTTGAGAACTCAACCGATCGGTTCGTCGCTCCATACACTTTCCCGAGAATTGAGGGTTGCTCACCCGGTCGCCTCAACCGATCGCGCTCTAACTCAACCGATCGGTTGATATTTCCCAAAACTTTCCCGAGAATTCTCCCCAGATCACCCGGTCTGTCACCCGGTCTCTCCATTCTTCACCCGATCGGTTCATTTGGGGACAGATGCGGCTTGTATCTGATACATCCCAACCGATCGGTTGAGTTATCAACCGATCGGTTGGGGCCTTGTTTCTTGCAAAAACCAATAGATTGTCTAAGTCCCTGAACGGATGTACTTGCGGCTGATTTTATTTATAAAAATAGATAAAATAAAGTCAAAAATAACACTAAAAAGTGGTGCAAAAGTTTAGAGCACGGGTTGCCTCCCATGAAGCGCACTTGTTTAACGTCGTTGGCTCGACGCCTCTAACGGTGGTCAATTAGGATCCGGAGGGTTAGAGGAAGAGTTGTCGCTCGTTGGGGATCCGACCGGAGAGAATTCTGGTTCTCCAACTGCATAGTGTTTCAGACGTTGTCCGCTGACTTTAAACGGCTCATCCCTTCCCATTATCTCAATAGCCCCATGCGGGAAAACCTTGGTGACGCGGAACGGTCCCAACCACCTTGACTTGAGTTTTCCAGGAAAGAGCTTCAGCTTTGAGTAGAATAGGATAACTAAGTCCCCTTCTTTGAATTCCCTCTTCAAGATTCGCTTATCGTGCCACCGCTTCAGCTTCTCCTTGTAGATCTTGGCGTTCTCATAGGAATTGAGCCGGATTTCGTCGAGCTCGTTGAGTTGTAACTGCCGGTGCACTCCTACCTTCTTGGTGTCGAAGTTCAGATTCTTAACTGCCCAAAATGCCTTATGCTCCAATTCCACAGGAAGATGGCAAGCTTTCCCATAGACAAGCCGGTAGGGAGTTGTGCCGATAGGAGTTTTAAATGCTGTCCTGTAGGCCCAAAGCGCGTCAGGAAGCTTTGATGACCAATCCTTTCTAGAATTGGCCACCGTCTTTTCTAGTATGCTTTTAATCTCCCGGTTAGAGACTTCCGCCTGACCGCTGGTCTGTGGGTGGTAGGCACGCCCCACCCGGTGTTGTACCCCGTATTTTTTTAAGAGGGCCTCGAATTTCCTCTCTATAAAGTGGCTCCCTCCGTCACTGATCAGGACACGAGGTACACCGAACCGCGGGAAGATGTTGCTTTTGAAGAACTTGGCTACCACTCTGGAATCATTGGTTGGACTGGCCATCGCTTCAACCCATTTCGACACGTAGTCCACAGCCACCAAGATATACCGGTTCCCCGAGGAGGAAGGGAACGGTCCCATGAAGTCCACTCCCCATACATCAAAGATTTAGACCTCCAGGATGTAGTGTTGAGGCATCTCATTCCTTTTGGAGATATTCCCAGCTCTTTGGCATTTGTCGCAGGTTTGGACATAAACATGTGTATCCTTGAAGAGAGTAGGCCAGTAGAATCCTCTTTGGAGAATTTTTGCGGTGGTCTTGTAGGTGCTCGCGTGCCCCCCACATTGTTGCCCATGGCAGTGGGAAATGATGGAGATCGCCTCAGTTTCAGGGATGCATCTTCGTATCACCCCATCATTGCAGGTTTTGTATAGGTGGGGGTCATCCCAATAAAATTTGCGGACCTCATGGAAAAATTTCTTCTTCTGCTGAAAGCTCATATTGTGGGGGACGATGGCACAAGCCAGATAATTTGCAATGTCGGCGTACCAGGGGGTCCAGGAGGAAGAGACGGAGAAGAGATGCTCGTCAGGGAGTGAATCATCGATAGGTGTATCATTTAAATCGAGGGTAGGCATCCTAGACAGGTGATCGGCAACAACATTTTCCGCCCCCTTCTTGTCTCTGATTTCCAGGTCGAATTCTTGGAGGAGGAGAATCCATCTAATGATTCGCGGCTTAGCTTCTTTCTTGCTCAATAGGTATTTAAGAGCCGCGTGATCCGTGTGCATGATCACCTTGGTGCCAGCGAGATACTGTCGGAACTTATCCATGGCATAGATGACCGCGAGCAATTCTTTTTCCGTGGTAGTATAATTTCTTTGGGCGGCATCAAGGGTTTTGCTCGTATAATATATGACATGAAGATTTTTATCTTTCCTCTGCCCCAAGACGGCACCAACCGCATAATCACTAGCGTCACACATCAGCTCAAAGGGTAGATTCCAGTTCGGTGGCTGTATTATGGGCACGGAAATCAAAGCTTGCTTCAAAGTGCGGAAGGCCTCCATACACTCCTCGATGAAGACGAAAGGCACGTCCTTCACGAGGAGTTGGGTCAGCGGCCTGGAAATCTTCGAGAAGTCTTTTATGAAGCGGCGATAGAATCCCGCGTGTCCTAAGAAACCACGGACTCCTCGAAGATTGAGCTGTGGGGGAAGCTTTTCAATCACTTCAACTTTAGCCTTATCAACCTCGATTCCCCTCGAAGAGATGACGTGCCCCAGCATAACTCCCTCTTGGACCATGAAGTGGCACTTCTCCCAGTTTAGGACTAGTCCCTTTTCCTGACATCTCTCCAGGACCTTAGTTAGATTACTGAGGCACGAGTCAAACTTAGTTCCATAGACGGAGAAGTCGTCCATGAAAACCTCCATGATGTCTTGGGAGTAGTCGGAGAAGATAGCAGACATGAGTCTTTGTAATGTAGCAGGGGCGTTACAAAGTCCGAACGGCATTCTTCTATAGGCATATGTCCCGAATGGGCAAGTGAAAGTCGTCTTCTCCTGGTCATCGTTATGAATAGGGATGTGAAGAAATCCTGAATACCCGTCCATGAAACAGAAATAATTATGCTTCGCCAGTCTCTCGAGCATCTGGTCAATAAAGGGGAGAGGGTAATGATCCTTCCTCGTAGCCTTGTTCAGTTTTCTATAGTCAATGCACATCCTGTACCCCGTGACGGTCCTCGTTGGTATTAGCTCGTTCTTCTCGTTGTGAACCACCGCCATTCCTCCTTTCTTGGGTACGACGTGCACCGGGCTAACCCAGCGACTATCAGAGATAGGGTATATAATACCGGTATGTAGAAGCCTAACAATCTCTTTTTTTACAACCTCCATCATTATGGGATTTAGCCTCCGCTGTGGCTCAATCGAGGAGGCTTGCTCATCTTCAAGCAGAATTCTGTGTGAGCAGAGGCCTAAGCTAACCCCTTTTAAATCCTCAATTGCATATCCGAAAACTCCTTTAAACCTTTTTAAAACACCAAGAAGTTTGGTCATTTGGTCTTCGGGCAGTGAAGAGTTGACTATGACCGGAAGGGTCGAGCCAGCTCCCAAATATTCATATTTTAGCCCCGGCGGTAATTCTTTCATCTCAACTTCTTGAGGCCCCGACGCATACTTCTCAAGCTGAGCATCCTCAAGGGAATGGAGTTCTTCATGGATTTCTCGGAAGCCAGCATCCGGAATCTCACCCTCGGCCGTGGTTCCGCATGGCAAAGTTTTGCAAGGTATTGTGGGAACGATCGAGGAAGGCATCGGATCTCTTTCAAGCTCATAATAATTGTCCGGGAAGAAGGCTTGTAGGTGAAAACAGGTTTCAATCGTCGATGGTTCCCCACAACTGTTTCTAACTTCCTCATTGTCCAAAGATCGGGGACGCTCAATAGAAGTCTGCAAGGGATAGATTGATTCCTGTCCAGTGTAGCCTACAAACCCGGTCGGATGGTTCTCCTGACAAAACTCCACGGACAACTCTTCTTCACTAAATTCAGGACCAGGGTTGTCGATATACGCCACTTCACCATGAGGAAAGAGAGTTGCCGTGGCAAGGTGCTCCTGCGTATCTCGATATCTCCTCTGACTTTCCACGAAGGCAGACATAAGAGATAGTATATTCGAAGTATTCAGTGACTCCGCTAAACTCTGCGCCAAACAGCGGATATGGTGAGAGTGATCCCAGATGTCTCCTGAAACTGCATGCAACATCCTCGCTGTGGGGCCAGGATCTTATTCGAAAGGAGAGAGAGAGGACTGCACAAGTGGCAAACACGTCAAAAGCACGGGTTGCATAAACAGGAACCGAAAGTTGCGATGGAAGCACGGCGATTCAGTCAATTAGCACTATACAATTACTATCCACAGTATGTCCAAGTGAAATTGAAAAGTGTAGAGTGCGAAAATTATCGCTAGGTAGGGATAAGAGCTAGACACTAGGGTTCAAGGGATCCTAAAATAACAAGCACGTTGCCTCCCCGGCAACGGCGCCATAAACTTGACGTGTGCCCCCGGTTTGCTAGCCGCAAATGGCCGGGGGACCCGCGTGAGGGTTTAGATATTTGTAACCGCAAGCGCACGGTGTTGTAGTGTGGCTTGGGGGTCGAACACAGGGAGGCTAGGATGTGCTTGTGTCAAGGAGGACCGAAATCACCCCGTGGGCGAGCTAGCCCGAATCGGTTGATGGGTTGTCACGGTAAAGGAATGCAAGGTATGAACAATAAGAAAATAAACCCGGGACTTTGGTTTCCACTCCAACGAGCGACTCTCACCGATACGACCTACGGGTAGGATGGCGATCGGAATTAGGGTCTAATGGTGAGACGTTGCCTCTGAAAGTGGTACCGGCATCCCATGGGCCCGATATTCCGGTCGGTGCCCAGGATGATACACCGGACTTCCCGGGTTCGATCAGTGGGCACTCCCGTGTCCATTAACACTGATCGATTCCGGGAGCACTAAGCTCGCAACGATAACTCCCAACGTCTCATCCTGCCGCTCCCGTGCGCTAGGATTCGGCGTCTACGCTAAGGGCGTGAGCTATGGCTAGGGAGTCAACCGCCAAGTTTATTCCCCCTTGGCCCAACGGTCAAAGGCGGTCTTTTTCCCGCCGATGACAATAAAACACCCAGCGTAACCGTTAGATTCCTAATCCCTATCGATTTCCTAACCCTATGGATGCATCGGGAAGAGCCCCCGAAGGGGTTTCCGCCAAAATCCCAGATTTGGGAACTACTCACAAATATTCATTAAAAAGCGATCTAAACGAAAATGAACCGTTAAAATCATAATCAGACGATAGGAATGCGAAGGTAGTAGAGCAATTAAGATAATACTAAAATTTAAGAAAGATCCGAAAACTTACAATAGAAAAGTAATTACAGCCGTCACAAATAGGAGAAAACAGTAAAAACTAACAGCTCTCCGTTTCTGGAACCCTAGGGGTCCTATTTATAGGATCTCGTATCACCCGATCGGTTGACAAGTCAACCGATCGGGTGATCCGTTACAGATAATAAACAGAAAACGACGGACTTTCACCCGGTCATATGAACTGGTCGGTTGAGTTCTTGGAGTGACCGATTGGATCTTGGCGCCATCGGGTGAAGGGATCGGTTGGGTGCCCGTGTCTCGGCTCCTCAGCATCAGCTACAGATGAACCGATCGGGTGAGAGTCACCCGATCGGTTGGAATTTGGCTTAAAAAGACAGAGAATCAGCCCCGTTTGAACCGGCCTATGAACCGGTCGGGTGACTTCCACTTGAGCTCCGGCTGAGACCGGGTGGTTGGCGTGAACAAAAGATTGCACGTGCTAACTCCCAAGTGTAGGAGGTCGCCAAGTAGTAAAAATTCTAGTGAGCCTAGGGTCGAACACGGGGAAAACTCACTTACAATCAACAACGGACACAATTAGCTTATGCGGTGTGAGAAATACCACCCTTTGGGGGAGAGGACCGGTTGAGTGAATTTTTAGAACGAACTTCCGTTAAGCATGCAAACAACGAAATATGTAGGATAGCAAACAAAGATGAGAAATGTGAGTGTTCATGGTTTCATGGTGTAGTCGGGCTTCAAACTTCATTTCGAATCACTACGATCCCTCATCCGGCTAAGGAGAGTGTGATCGGATAGTTTGGCATTTCATCGAACACGTTGGGTGCGCAAAGATAGTGAATGAAACATTGAGAAAATTTTACAATAAACACAATAGAGAGGGTCCACTAGGATGAACCTCTCTTTGGATTTCCCACTAGGGTTCCAATAGACAACCCTAACTCAATGTTTCATCCACATACAAGAGGTTAAAATCAAGTTGGAAATGAAATCTACAAGCCCAACATACAACCATCCACCATAAACACACAATAAGACTAGCCACTCATTATACATAAGAACACTCTATTTGATTTCAAAATCAACATCCAAATGTTTTTACAAGCAACAAAGTTCAACAAGAGAAATGAAAACAAAATACAAGCTTAAGGCAAAAACACCCCCTTGTGAGAAGATAGCTTCCCCTTTGATCTTCTCTATTTAGCTTCCCTCCTTCTCCAAGATCATCCAAGCCCTAGCAATTTCTTTGAGAGGAGAAAACCCAAGAGAACAAAAAAAAACTGCCCAAAAAAAACTAACTCCCCATTGTGAAAACACTTCAGCCTTAAAGAAAAAAAAACAGAACCAAATTTTGTTACAGGCCTAAGCACCTTTTCCTGTTTTTCATCTGCCCAAGAAAATCGGGCCCAAAAATAATACTGTGCAAAAGTGGGGGGCGGGATTAAATTTTCCGCCCCCCCAAACTCCTCACGCAGCAGCAAAATGGGGGGGGGCACGTGGCCCCCCCCGATACGTCAAAAATGGGGGGGGGGGGCGGGCCCCCCCTTGATTTACGCAGCAGCGCTGCGTAAATCAAAGGGGGGCGTTCGCGCGCATGCTGCCTGGCGGGCCGGCCAGGCAGGCCGGCCCGCTGGGCCAAAAAAATATGTTTAAAATTTTTTTTTAAAACATAACCCGCATCAGCGGCCCGCTCAGAAGCGGGCCACGGGCCTCAAGGCCCAATAAGGCTTTTCTCTTGTTTTTCCTCTTAATAATTCCCAGAAATTCCCAGAAATGCCCAGATTGCTCCAATAATTCACCAAAAATAGCTCCAAGCTTAGAAAAATCCTGGAAAAATTCCAAAAAATCTGGAAAATTCCCAGGAGTACCTGAAAAATAATAGGAGCTAAAATTAGTCACTAGAAATTGTATTTTATGTATAAAATGAAGTTAGGCGTTAATAAACCATGATATTACGAAAATGCAAGTAACAACGCCAAAATTGATATGATATACACATAAAATACCCAGAAATGGGGGGTAAAATAAGCAATTTATACCCCGAATCACACCCCCCAACTAGCTATTTGCTAGTCCCTAGCAAATCAAGCGATACATTCGGATAAAAATGAAAACATGCACCAATCTCACCATATTCTCATGGCATACCCCAAATGTTATTTCTAATTGAATTCAAAGTCAATATAACCAATGTATGAAAGTAAATAATAAGTGACACACTCTTCAATCCAATTCAAAGAAAAGTGCGATAATAAGCCCGTATCACACGTATCGGGATATCACGATGTCATGAATGCTAATCTTCAAGGAAATGGCCAATACAAAAGAAATTTTTCTCTAAGTTGTGGAGGAATGAGATTTGCAAAATTCATGTTCGTTATTCACTCAATTATTTATAATCTTTTTCTTTTCATTTTCTTTTCTACTTTTTTTTTGTGTGCACTCCCCTAAATCTTCTCTTTCGTGTCCTCCCCAATGTTTTGTGGGGCACCGACTACTTGACAAGACTAGAGGAACGATGCACCGATATTTTTTTGTTTTGTTTTGTTTTGTGTGTGTGTGTTTTTTTTTTGCATACACGCGATAACGCAATATAGGCAAATAGGTGAAATGATTTCTAAATCTCGTCTTTGGCGTCCTCCCCAATGTTTCGTGGGGTACCGGCTACTAAACTTGATTAGAAAGACAATTCACAAATATTACTCTCATTCTCATTCTTCAACATGAATTAGCAATTCATTCATCCACTCCTAAGAAGAAAACAATGCATAACAAATTGGCCATCTCCTATCCAATCAAAAACTACATCGTTCATCCCAACATGAAATTTCTTACATTGCACTTTTCCCAAATTGTTTCAAATAGAGTATCACAACATATGAAAAAGTCTCATTCATGGTATATTAGCATTTGAAATCAAATTGGAAAATAAGTTAAAACACGCCAATCAAATATTCATGAGTTGACACCAAAATAGGATTTGAATCCAAATGTATGCATGAAGATGTAGCATGAAAGGGATCAAGCACAAAGCTAGCAAATGAGCAAGGATAGTCCATGATAAGCTCGCAAGATATTGGAAGTGACCAAAGGGATGTCGCCACAAATTTTTTTTTAAACAAAACAACTAACTATACATCCTAAACATCCTAAAACAACCAAACAACAAACTACAACCCTCCCCCCAACTAAATATATGCATTGTCCTCAATGGATGAAAGGGTAGTAGAAGCAAAAGTTGGAACAAACACACCTATTTAGTCGCCGCCTGAAGGCGGGTCCGCAAGCTCCTCGGTGTTTCGCTCCTTAGCACACGAATCAAAATAAGGCTTCAAACGTTGTCCATTGACCTTGAACTCGCTCCCATCTTTTTTATTCACCAAGGTCACCGCACCATGATTGTAGACATGTTTCACCACGAACGGCCCGGACCATCTAGATCTCAATTTTCCCGAAAAGAGATGAAGCCGGGAGTTGTATAATAGCACGCTTTGGCCCGGAAAAAATTCCCTCCTCAAAATCATTTTGTCATGCTCAAATTTCATGCGCTCCTTGGATATTTTGGCATTTTCATATGCATCCCGCCGCAACTCCTCCAATTCACAAATCTGCAATTTACGAAAATTATTGGATGAGTCACAAATGGAATGAAATTGTTTAATTGCCCATAATGATTTGTGCTCTAACTCCACGGGCAAATGGCAATTTTTTACATAAACAATCCTATATGGCGACATTCCTAAAATTGTTTTGTAAGCGGTCCGATATGCCCAAAGTGTTTCCGGCAATCGGACACTCCAATCCTTGCGTGTAGGATTCACCGTTTTTTGTAGGATGTTTTTGATCTCTTTATTAGCCAATTCCGCTTGGCCATTGGTTTGGGGGTGGTAAGGTGTGAAAATTTTGTGTGTGACCCCAAACCTCTTCATCAAGTTAGAGAATGGTTTATTGCAAAAATGAGAGCCACCATCGCTAATAATAGCTTTGGGAACTCCAAAACGTGCAAAAATATTTCTTTGAGAAATTTTAGCACGGTAGCACCCTCATTGTTCCTACATGCAATGGCCTTCACCCATTTGGATACGTAATCAACGGCCACCAATATATATGTGTACCCAAATGAAATGGGGAATGGCCCCATAAAATCTATGCCCCAACAATCAAAAATTTCAATTTCTAAGATCGGGTTCAAGGGCATCATGTTTCGTTTTGTTATTCCCCCTAACTTTTGACATGGCACACAAGATTTACAATATGTGTATGTGTCCTTAAACATGGTGGGCCAATAAAATCCACATTGCAAAATTTTGGCCACCGTTTTATGTGCGGAAAAGTGTCCCCCGCAAGCACCACAATGACAAAAATGTAATACACTAGCAAACTCGTCATTTGGCACACACTTCCTAACAATTTGGTCGGAACAATATTTGTACAAGTATGGATCATCGAAAAAGAATGATTTTACCTCATGTTTAAATCTCCTTATGTCCCGAATCGACCAAAAGTGAGGAAACTTACCGGAAACCAAGTAGTTTGCAATATCGGCATACCACGGCAAGGAAGACACGGCGAAAAGTTGCTCATCCGGAAATGCATCATGAATTGGTGTGGTGGTGGGCTCGTTCCCGAAAGTAAGCCGTGACAAATGATCCGCCACCAAGTTTTCCACGCCCTTCTTATCCTTGATCACGACGTGGAATTCCTGCAAAAGCAAAATCCATCTAATAAGCCTTGGTTTAGCGTCTTTCTTTGAAAGCAAATACTTTAGGGCCGCTTGATCCGTAAAAATGAGAATGGGTGACCCTAAGATGTAACTCCTAAACTTCTCCAAGGCAAACACTACGGCGAGCAATTCTTTCTCCGTTGTTGTGTAGTTCTTTTGGGCTTCATTGAGGGTTTTGCTCGCGTAGTAGATTACACATGGTACTTTCTCCCTCTTTTGACCAAGCACCGCTCCCACGGCGAAATCACTTGCGTCACACATGATCTCGAATGGGAGGCTCCAATCCGGCACCACCGGGAATGTCTCGCCCTCTCCAAGGTATGCATACTTCAAATATTCCGGAAGTGGCTTTAGATCCAATTTGGGGTGCTCCGAAGATGATGGCATTTGAGGCGGGGAGTCCGTAGGCAATGTCTCGAACCTCGGAACCCATTTGGTGCTTGGTCCCGCATGCGTTTCCTGCACAAGAAAAGATTCATCAATGTGCTCACAAAAAGAGTCAAGAAAATTCAAAGCATTATCAAATTCGGAACCGAAATGATCTTCAACACATGAGTCTATAGGTTCTGAAGCCAAAAAGTCAACCATGTTAACTTCATCGTATTCCCCCTCTCGGGGTGGCAATTTGCATGCATTGAAAATATTATGTTCAAGTGTCATGTTTCCAAAAGAAATTTTTAATTGGCCACTCCTACAATTTATCAAGGCGTTGCAAGTGGCCAAAAATGGTCTTCCTAAGATTATCGGGGTGGGATTCCCCGATGTGGGTCCTTGAATGTCAAGGACAATGAAGTCAACGGGGTAATAAAATTTGTCCACTTGGACAAGCACATCTTCCACACAACCCCGTGGAATCTTCACACTCCTATCCGCTAGTTGTAAAACAACCGGCGTACTTTTTAATTCACCCAATCCTAGTTGAAGAAAGACCGGGTAAGGCAATATGTTAACACTCGACCCCAAATCCAAAAGTGCTTGACCTATCCTCTTTGTGCCTATGGTGCATTCAATTGTAGGGGATCCCGGGTCTCTACATTTTTGAGGAGTGTTGTGTTGCACAATGGAGCTCACTTGCTCCGTCAAGAAAGCCTTTTTCTTCACATTCAAATTCCTCTTCACCGTGCACAAATCTTTTAGAAACTTAGCATATGTTGGAATTTGGTTAATAGCATCAAGTAAAGGAATATTAATTTGACATCGTTGAAAAATCTCCCTGATTTCTGCTTGATACTTGTCCTTGGATGGCGTGGAGAGCCTTTGAGGGAAAGGTACCGGAGTGGAATAAGGCTCGGGCTCCTTGGATGGATTCTTCATTGTTGTGCCTTCACCTTGCTCCTCCTCTAGCACCAAATCCGGTATTTGTTCCTTCTCTCCCACTTCCTCCACTTGTGGATTTTTAGGTGGCTCCACATTTTCAAAAATTTTCCCACTTCTCAATGTCGTCACCGCTTGGCATTGCTTCATTGAACCCCCCGATGATGAAGAAGAGTTCATATTGGGGTTGGGCAATGGTTGAGATGGAAGCTTCCCCTTCTCTAGACTTGTGGTCAACTTCGCCAAGTGCTCCGCCATTTGTTGATTTTGAGTTTGTTGGAGTTGTTGGAATTGTTGGAATTGTTGGCTTTGAGCTTGTTGCACTTGGATGAGTTGTTGCAAAGTCTCATTCATGGTGTTCATTTGGATCTCACTCCCTTCCTCTCTCTTTCTTTGGAAACCGCCTCCTTGGTAATTATTGTTGAAAGGAGGAGCCTTGTACGGTTGATGAGTTTGTTGTGGTGGCCCTTGATGTTGCGGTTGTTGTGGCCTCCAACTCAAGTTGGGATGGTTCTTCCAACTTTGGTTGTATGTGTTGGAGTTGAAGTTTTGTCCAAACACTTGATTTGCCTCCGCATTAGGCTCTCTCAAAACCTCCTTCAATGTGGGAATGGTGGGGCAATTTGATGTATCGTGCCCCGTAGTCTCGCAAATAGCACAACTCTTCTCCATGGCTACACTCTTCACCGCTCTCAACTCCATGGCTTGGATCTTCTTTTGCATAGCTTCTAACCGGGCTTCCATAGCATCATCAGTCTTCAAAGTGTGCAAGCCACCACGAGTCGGTTGTGATGAAGAGGAGTCGCCTCTATCAAAATCCGAAGTTGTGTCCCATGTTTGTGCATTTTCCGCCACCATTTCCAAGTACTCCCACGCCTCATCCGGCTCCTTATCAAAAAATTCACCATTGCACATTGTTTCCAAAAATTGCTTTGATGTCGGTAGGAGTCCTTCGTAGAAAAACCCAATGACTCGGCATTTCTCGAATCCGTGGTGTGGACATGAAAGTAGAAGTTCCTTTAGTCTCTCCCAAGTTTGGTAGAATGTCTCATTGTTGCGTTGGGCAAAACTCATGATTTGCTTCTTCAATCCCTGTGTCCCGTGCAAAGGAAAAAATTTCTTTAGAAAATCGGCTTGAAATTGCAACCATGAAGAAATTGAGCATGGTGGTAAAGCATTAAGCCAATTCTTGGCTTTATCTTTGAGAGAAAACGGAAATAATTTCAAATATATCGTGTCGGCACTTGTTTTCCCATCAAAACATGTGGAACATACGTCTTCAAACTCCTTTATGTGAAGATATGGGGTTTCCCTCTCCAACCCATGGAAAGTGGGTAGGAGTTGAATTACCCCGGGTTTAAAATTAAAGGAGTTCGTATCCGTAGGTAACACAAAGCATGAAGCCGAGCTAGACCTCGTGGGTCTCAAAAGATCCCTCAAAGACCTAGGGATGTCGGCTTGAGAATTAGTGTCATGGTTACTAATATTATCATTGTTCATGTTGTCTTCCGCCATGACGTGCGTGCGTGTTAATCTATGTGTTTGAGGTGTTCGAAGCCACATAAACTAACCAAGCAATCGATGGTATGTAAAGAAAACGAAAACAAACAAAGTGAAATTTATATACGATTATGTACGAAAAGATGATATAATCACAAAGTAAAGCTAAAAGTAGTGTAATTGTCGATGGTAAAACCGGTGTCCCCGGCAACGGCGCCAATTGCTCAATTGGTTGACTCAGAAAACGCGCACGGCGCACGCCTTCCGCTCCCAAGCGTAGGAGCGTCAATGCAATATAAAAATAACCGGTGAGTACCGGGTCGGATCACAGGGACAAGTCGTTTTACGTTCACAAATCGATCGATAAAGAAAAATAAAAGTGTTTTACAACTAACTCGCTAACGGTGGAAATGTCGGAAAAGTGTGGTGAAAACGAAAATCTAACTTAAGTGTGTAGGGTTGGAGAACCAAATGAGGGTGTAGGATAGCTAGGCGAGGAGCATGGGTTGTAGGTTCACTAATGTTGGTGTCAATTAAGCTCAAATTATCCACAAATACTTCAATTAGTCATCCGGCTAAGGAAGCCCAATCGGGAAATTTAACATTCAAGCATACAATAGTTTGCAATATGGATGGACGTATCATCGAAACACTAATCAAATTAAGAGCATGACATTTTCTCAAATTGCCCTCTCGGGACTTGGCCAATGAAGTTGTGCCCTAATTATACATCCAAAATTAACATGAAATTGGGCAAGAGGGAAATTAGAACTAAAATTAACAATCCAACATAATGAATCACAACCCGCACATTCAACACTACTCAATCATCATGAAAAAGATAAGAAATTTCATTTCAAAATTAGCCATGCTAATTCATTACAAATGAGAGATATCCAAAATACAAGAGGGGTAAGAAAAGTATCACCCAAGCTCTCCCCAAGTTCTCCTTTGCGTCCACCCTCTTGCTCCTCCTCCAAGCCTTCCTATTCCTCCATGGCCTCCTCCCCCTCCAAATTTCAGCAAAAACAGAAGTTATGGCCCCCAAAACAGCCCCCAAACCCATAAAAACGAGTTACAGCCAAACGGGTCTGCAGAAAAGAGCAATCGGGTCAAAATTTCGCACCCAAACCCGTTAAACAGCCCAATAAACCAAAGGGAAGGGGGCTGCGGGTCGGGCGCGCCCGCGCCCGACCCGCGGGCGCTGTTGCGCCCGCTGGGAGCATGGGCACGTGCCGTGCCCGTGCCCGCCCGTTGGACGGGCACGCGCACGGCGCGTGCCCGCTGCCAGCGGGCCGCTTGGGCCGTTGGGCCGTCTTTTTAAAAAAAATGATTTTTTTTATAAATACGCGCGCGCAGCGGCAACGCGGGCCGGCCCGCCTAACGGGCTTTATATATATATTTTTTTAAATTTTATTTTCTAAAAATCCAGAAACTCTTAGAAATTGCTTCTCATGCTTCCATAAATCACCAAAAATACCCAGAAATTCCCAAAAATTCTGGAAAAATTCCAGAAAATCCAGAAAAATCCCAGAAGTACCTGAAAAATATGAGAATGAGAAATGAGTCCATTTGATGTGAAAATAAATTAAATGACTATTAAAAACACAATATTGACCTCCCAATAAGCTATATAAAATATTCCAATGCTCCAATAATTCTCAAAAATTGACCATATAATCACAATAATACCAGGAGCATATGAAAAATAATAGGAAGCCAATAACGACGATAAAATCCGTATTTTGTGCCAAGAATGAGAATAAGCTCTAAAATCGACATAAAGCGAAAATATACCCAAAAAGAGCACAATTAAGCCAAATCTTTAGCACAAAATGGGTGTAGTTAGGGGGGAAAATATGCAATTTATATCCCGAATCACACCCCCCAACTAGCTTTTTGCTAGTCCCTAGCAAAATATGCGAAAAATTCGGATAAAATTGAAAAACATGCACCAACTTCAAGATACTCTCACGGCACACTCAAAATGATATTTCCAATTGATTTCAAAGCCAATATACCAAATGTATGAAAATAGATAACAAATGAAACTCTCTCCAATCCAATTTAACGAAAAGTAAGGTAATAAGCACCGTATCACACGTATCGGGAAATATCACGATGTCAAAATTTCAAATTTTCATGAAAATGGCCAAAACAAAAAGAAGTTCCTTCTAAGTGGTGGGAGATGAGATTGCATCATTCATGAAGCTTATTCATTCATTTTTTTTCTTTTTCTTTTTTTTCTCTTTTTTTGTTTTTGGATTTTTCATGTTTATGTTTTGCATTCACGCGATAACGCTATAAATGCAAACACGGCCACCAATACCTACACGCGATAACGCCATATAGGCAAAGGGATGGAATGATACCCTAAATCTCATCTTTGGCGTCCTTCCCAATGTTTCGTAGGGCACCGGCTACTCGATTTGATTAGGAAGAAACATTCACTTATACTAACTTTCTTTATCATTCCAACACAAATTAGCAACTCATCCACCCACTCCTAAGAGGAAAACAAAGCATGCACAATTTGGCCACTCGCAATCCAATTAAAAACTACACCATTCATCCTAACACATGAAATCGCTTACACCAAACTTTTCCCAAATTGTTTAAAAAAGATATCACGACGTCTAAAATAGTTCATACATGGCATATTAGCATTTGACTCCAAATTGAAAAAGAAATGAAACCATGCCAATCAAACATCGAGAAATCGATACCAAAATGATAATCCGAAAAATTGGCATAACATTAAAGCATGTAGGGACTACACAAAGCAAACGGCATTAGACAAGGAGGCCAAAATGATATGCAACGAAGATCATGGGAGATGGTGAAAACATGGAGGG
This sequence comes from Scilla litardierei, assembly GCA_030789695.1. Lineage (NCBI taxonomy): Eukaryota > Viridiplantae > Streptophyta > Magnoliopsida > Asparagales > Asparagaceae > Scilla > Scilla litardierei. The sequence goes on from CM061131.1 coordinate 66,404,512, forward strand.
ATCTCAAAAAAAAAATTTTACGCTAACATGAAAATCCTAACAATCTAAAGATTCTAACACTCTCCCCCCAACTTAAAATAAGCATTGTCCTCAATGTTGGAAGAGCATTAGATCTCACAAAAGATCATAGAAAAGAAAAACAAAAGCATGCGAAAGCAAACTAACTAAATTTTTATTTATTTACACTACGTAAAGGAAAGAATACACCTTAGCAAAAGGCGGATCTCGTATGTATAACGGCGGTGGCAACTGCTCGATCATATCCTTACGCTCCTCCGCGAGCGTCGCCACGTCCAATGCCCTACCTCCATTGCGGGCATCAATGGCAAGCGACACAACCCCAAGCATCTCCTTGTGATAGGTTCCTACAAAATGGGGGAGATAGGTCGTGTCAAAAATAATGGGGCGAGAGCGCCCATCCAAGTGAAAAGCTTGCCAAAATGGGTCGTTGAAATGAATAAAAGAATTTACGATCAAATGACGACAATCCGAATCATTATGATATGGAATTACATAATTTGATTCGGGGGTGGAGGGAAAAGAAATGTGGGAACTTCCCTGAACTGTGATGCTAGGCTCGGAATGATGCACGGCCTCAATAGGAGGTGGAAGTGGCTGCAGAGAGAAAACTGGAGTAGGAGGGAGCTCGGCCTCAATATATACCATCTCGCAATCCCCGTCGCTATCCTCTTCCTCGACGTCAATATCAACAATCTCTGCAGCACTCTCCATAACTGGTAACTGCTCCTGACAAACCTTCTCGATGACTGGCAAGTGCGCATCCTGAGGCGAGGGAAGTGACATCTGTGACAGGACTGGAGGTAGACATGTCTCGGGCAAATCCAAGCACGCATCATCCTCGCCATCCCAGAAATAGCTCATCTCAGTCGTCCTCCCAAAATACTCAACCGCCTCGACCTGTGAAGCTAACTCTGGAGTGGCATGTGGCTCAGGCTCCATGGTGTACTCGATCTGCTCTCGGCCATCATGCACATCCACTTCATCATCAACCTCAAAATGAAAATGCATCGTGTCACCGTCGTGGTCGACACGCACTCCATCATCTATCTCCTCCGACTCATCAAATATAATCTGTCAATATCCTCTACCTGGCTCTCATGCAACCCATCCTCCTGCTCTGCTCTATATCCCATGGGGTCGCAAGAAAAAGAGCCCAAAGGTGGCTCCTCAAGCTGACACTGGACCTACAGCTCTGCATCCTGAAATGGAAACTGGGACTGGCCATCATCCTCATATCCAAGTGACGGCTCTCCAAATGGCTCAGTCTGCTCCCACTCTGCAAGGTCTCTCAGGTACAACCAAGAATCCTCGGTCGAATAATCAAAGAACTCTCCACCGCAGCTCATCTGCACCAAATCTCGCCCAGATGGCGATAACCCTGTGTAGAAGATCTGCAGAAGATGATCCTCGTGAAAGTTCTGGTGTGGGCATGCAAGCACCAAATCAGTGAACCTCTGCCAAGCCTGATGGTAGGCCTCCCACTCAGCCTGGATAAGGCTCGCTACATGCTCCATGGCCTGCCGTCCATGTACCTGCTCCAAAAAGATAGGCAAAAACACTCGGAGAAATTCAGCCTGAAATGACAACCAAGTAAAATGTGAGTCCAAAGACAATGAATCAAACCAAAGTCTAGCATCATCATGTAAAGAATCGGGAAAGAATCTAAAATATATGCAATCATCGCTAATGTTCCCACCAAGACATGAAAACATCCACTCTTCAAAATTTTTAATATGTAAGTGAGGGTTCTCCCACTCCGTGCCATGGAAATATGGCGGAAGTGGGATATCCTCCAAATCAAAGTCCGAAAAATCCGAAGAAGATGCCATGTTGTTGTCAAAAAAATTCCAAGAAAATGAAAATAAACAAGCAAAAAGACTCAAAAAATGGAAAATAAACAAATAAAAAGACACACACTAAGAGATAGAATTATCACACTAAAAGTTTCAAAATCAATCAAAGATTGCTAATGATAAAAACCGTTGTCCCCGGCAACGGCGCCAATTACTTGGCATGAACAAAAGATTGCACGTGTTAACTCCCAAGTGTAGGAGGTCGCCAAGTAGTAAAAATCCTAGTGAGCCTAGGGTCGAACACGGGGACAACTCGCTTACAATCAACAACGGACACAATTAGCTTTGCGGTGTGAGAAATACCACCCTTTGGGGGAGAGGACCGGTTGAGTGAATTTTTAGAACGAACTTCCGTTAAGCATGCAAACAACGAAATATGTAGGATAGCAAACAAAGATGAGAAATGTGAGTGTTCATGGTTTCATGGTGTAGTCGGGCTTCAAACTTCATTTCGAATCACTACGATCCCTCATCCGGCTAAGGAGAGTGTGATCGGATAGTTTGGCATTTCATCGAACACGTTGGGTGCGCAAAGATAGTGAATGAAACATTGAGAAAATTTTACAATAAACACAATAGAGAGGGTCCACTAGGATGAACCTCTCTTTGGATTTCCCACTAGGGTTCCAATAGACAACCCTAACTCAATGTTTCATCCACATACAAGAGGTTAAAATCAAGTTGGAAATGAAATCTACAAGCCCAACATACAACCATCCACCATAAACACACAATAAGACTAGCCACTCATTATACACAAGAACACTATATTTGATTTCAAAATCAACATCCAAATGTTTTTACAAGCAACAAAGTTCAACAAGAGAAATGAAAACAAAATACAAGCTTAAGGCAAAAACACCCCCTTGTGAGAAGATAGCTTCCCCTTTGATCTTCTCTATTTAGCTTCCCTCCTTCTCCAAGATCATCCAAGCCCTAGCAATTTCTTTGAGAGGAGAAAACCCAAGAGAACAAAAAAAACTGCCCAAAAAAAAACTAACTCCCCATTGTGAAAACACTTCAGCCTTAAAGAAAAAAAACAAAACCAAATTTTGTTACAGGCCCAAGCACCTTTTCCTGTTTTTCATCTGCCCAAGAAAATCGGGCCCAAAAATAATACTGTGCAAAAGTGGGGGGCGGGATTAAATTTTCCGCCCCCCCAAACTCCTCACGCAGCAGCAAAATGGGGGGGCACGTGGCCCCCCCCGATACGTCAAAAATGGGGGGGCGGGCCCCCCCTTTGATTTACGCAGCAGCGCTGCGTAAATCAAAGGGGGGGCGCTGGGCCCCCCCCCCTCGTTCGCGCGCATGCTGCCTGGCGGGCCGGCCAGGCGGGCCGGCCCGCTGGGCCAAAAAAATATGTTTAAAATTTTTTTTAAACATAACCCGCATCAGCGGCCCGCTCAGAAGCGGGCCGCGGGCCTCAAGGCCCAATAAGGCTTTTCTCTTGTTTTTCCTCTTAATAATTCCCAGAAATTCCCAGAAATGCCCAGATTGCTCCAATAATTCACCAAAAATAGCTCCAAGCTTAGAAAAATCCTGGAAAAATTCCAAAAAATCTGGAAAATTCCCAGGAGTACCTGAAAAATAATAGGAACTAAAATTAGTCACTAGAAATTGTATTTTATGTATAAAATGAAGTTAGGCGTTAATAAACCATGATATTACGAAAATGCAAGTAACAACGCCAAAATTGATATGATATACACATAAAATACCCAGAAATGGGGGGGGGGAAATAAGCAATTTATACCCCGAATCAGTGGTGCACGCGTGCATCACCCGATCGGTTGGAGATGACCAACCGACCGGGTGAGGGGCTGAAAGATGTAATCTTCATCGTTTGACCCCCTGGATCACGCGTGACTCCTCCCGTTGCTCCGGGGACTTGAGATATCGTCGTTAAACATCCCCTACGTGGGCAATCTCCTGCAAAAATGGAGAAACAAAGAAAAGTGAAAGAAAACGAGAAAATACGAGAAAACGAATAAAAAACGACGGAAAATACGGAGAAACACGAAAGAAAACGTGCGTGAATATATGGAATATATACGCACGTCACTATTTCTTCTACTTCCGAGTCGTCGGTCACAGTTGATCCACTTTCTGCCCTGGTCCTATATTCTGCTTCTCCTTCCACCCCCACCATCGACCTTACCACCAGCTCTCCTCACGAGTCACAGCTGGACCTGCCACCCACCACCCCGGGTCCACAACAGAGGGACCAATCACCACCCCCCAGAGGGTGGTGCCTCTGCTTGATGTACTTCATACCCACTTTGCCTCCCCTATATATTTTGCGCTCATCTGTCTCTTCGGGGCCCTACTTTTACACAGCTTGGGGGAGGCACCACTCATGCATCATATCTCATTGTGCATTGCATCATATCATATTTTTATTTTTATTTTCTTTTTCTTTTATTACATAGTTTTTATTTTATTTCATTCCCCCCACCCACACCACCACTTTAGCATCGTCTCCCGCTCACGAGCGTTTTCTTAGCAGTGAGGACACTGCTAGGTTTAGCTTGGGGGATGAGCGCTACCGCTTTATTTTCATTTTTTTATATTTTCCTCCCTTATTTTCAGTTTTTATTTCACTTTTTCACAACTTTCCCGCCTCGTTTTATTTTTTCTCATTTTGCATCATATTTTTATGTTTTTCTCCATACAAGCATCTCTTTTTATCTATTTTCCCTTTTTCTCTGTTTCTTTTTATTTTTGCTAAAGGATGGTCCACATGATGATATCTCTCTAGGCTTTATTAGTTTTTTGCGATACTCATTTTCGATGACATTCTATTAGGGTGAATTTCGGTTTTATTATCTATATGCATTATTTTCTATTGATGATCTATCTAATGTAATACCTAAAATGAATTGAAAATCGATTGCATGAACTAGTATCTGGTATGATTTATGTTGGGAAACACACCCAGGTTCACGCATCACTAGAACACTTGGAGCACCTGCTTTCCTTATCTTATTCACTTCTGTTTGCCTGCCTGCTGATAATATGATTATTACTGCTTGCCTTTTCAGTATTCATTTAGAGAAGTGAAAATATCCATGTTATATATGAGTTTAGTTAGGGTTTTATTTTATCAAACTGATGTGCATCCTCTTATGAGTGAACCGAGAGTCCCATTATTTTTCTTCTCCACATATCTATTTTATATCTCTACATATATCAGTTGGTTGCACCCCCATAGCTACCTTTACCGCATTTCACCTCCCAAAACCCAAAAAGAAAAGTATAGCATCTATTAAAAAAAGAAAAAAATGTGTATATATTCATATCTAAAAAAGAAAAGAAAAAGAAAAAAAAGAATACATACTGTCTTGTATTATTTCATTAGAAGCTATCATTTATTCTGGGAAGAAAAGATAAAATTTCCATATCATTTTCCTTGATGCGACGCCTCAAGCTAAGCTTGGGGGGTAAACCAACTGATTACATGAGTGAGCTTGACATTAGAGTGGAGACGGTGCATATCGGGGATATTTTATAAAACCTAAACTTTACGAATTACTTTAGTTTTGGAGATTTTTCACGTATCGAAGTAAATATCTGAATGGCAGGATTTCTTCTATTCTCTATTGCATGTTGCATGATTCTTTTGTGTCCCTTGTGTATCTGTGATTGAAAAGGGCGTTGCCAACTCCTTTATACTAGACTCTAGGGATTGCATGAGATTGATATGACTTGACGGTGTTATTTCAGTAGATCCCTGTTCTTTGCCTGCACTGCATGTCATATGATATATAAAGCTAGAAATTACCAATAGCATGTATGTTTAGCACTCAAAGCATCGTAATATACTATTTGGGCCTGAGATCTGACCGATCATCCTTAGCACTTTCCTCTTACTTCTCTCTTTTTGTTTATCATCACTTTCTATTTTCATTTTCTTATTTTCATCTTGTTTTCCTCCCGGCGTACCGATTATTCGTCTTCCTCGAGGATGAGTAAGAGGTAAGATTGGGGGATTTTGATGTGTCCATATTTTTCATCATTTTCATATCATTATCTCATCGCATCGCATATCATATTCACGTCCGAATCCTACTTTTTACTACGATTTTGCATTTCTGACGATATTCTCGAGTTTCGCAGTGTTTCGTGAATTTTCAAGGATTTTAGAGCGACTTGGACCCCTGCTTGGGTATGGACACATCTGGCATGCTCGTGAGCTCATTGGTAGGGCTCTGGAAGAGTTCACCGCACTTTCGAAGCCATTGGAGGAGAGAAGAGGGAGAGAGAGTAGAGAGAGAAGCCCAGGAGCTGCTGCAGCATTTCCCAGAAAATGCTCGGTCCGAGCAGCTGAGTTGCTCGGACCGAGCCATATCAATTACAGTAGCGACGGATACAGGCTGACTCGGACCAAGCAGCTCATCTACTCGGTCGAGTCGCCTCAGATTACACAGCCCGAGCAACGCCCGAGTAGAGCCCGAGTATCAGACTGAGTCGAGCCTACTCGGACCGAGCAGAGATCTACTCGATCCGGGTATGACGATTTCAAATTCTCCAAGCAGTCGAGCAGCTCACTTACTTGGGCTGAGCTACTGACTGAGTAGCAACTGCTCGACCGAGTCACATACTCGGTCGGCTATTCCTGGGGCATTTCTGGAATGATTTGAATGCGCTGTAATGCGCGTGATTTTGGGGAGCGACTGAAGCTGGCGATCTGGGGCGGCTGTGAGGAGACTTTGATTAGTTTTTGATTAGGAATTTTTAGAGGGAGCTCTGCTCAATTCTTTGTAGGAATTTTTGGAGTTATTTTTTAGCAATTTTTGGATTAAACAGTGGATGTTATTACTCTTGTTCTTGTCTACGTTTGCTATTGAAATTTGGATTTGTCTTTGGATCTATTGTTCGTCCATTCTCGCTGTAAGTTCTTTTAGCCCTAATCTCTTGATTGATAAAATGTTTTCTTCTATGGAATTAATGTTTTTGTCTGCTGCTATTACGATGTGTGAGTAGATTTATTCTAGGGTTGATGGGTTAGCCCTAGGATTCTAGGGGGAAAATGTAGATCTGAATTCCAACGTTGAATTGGGGATTTAGGGTTGTATTTCGGTAGATCCTATCGAATCCGTAGATAACTCGTACTGAGATCATGCCCACGGTCTGTGAAATTGATGTGCTTAAGGGGTATCTAGGGATTCGAATAGGAAAATCGTTGGATCCAACCAAGGCACGTGACCATGCCCGGCTCGCGCCTTGAGGGGATCCATCGACGAACTATATCGCTACGTTGACGGCTACCGCCATTGCGTCAACGAGAGCCACCGAAATACCCCGCAATTCTAATCCACGAGAGTGGTATGAATTGGGGGATTAATTCCCTAGCCCTAATGAAATGTGAGGATCCTATCCTAACATCAACCCCCAACGATCCTAGTGGTGATCCCTAAAGCCCTAGTCCCCTTTTATTGATATTACCAAAACAACAAGCAACCCAAATCTATTCCCCCGATAGCTATCTCACTTCTACACTTAAAAATAGACTGAGAACCTATTGGCACTATCACCGTCCCTGTGGGATCCGACATCTTATATACTATTACTCGACACCGTCCACTTGCGGATTGAGCCCGAAATCGTAGCCTGGGGCCATACCACGCCTGGCGATCGTGACACCGCCAGGTGGAACCTAGGTGTAGGTTACGGGTGCGTCAGCAGATCAAGACATGAGGCTACAAGATGCACGTGCGACTTTTAGAGAAGAATTCTTCCAATCAATGCCTTCTCGGCCTTGAGTATGATGTAAGTGTCAATCGTCCTTTTATTATATATAACTAGTCATAATCCGTGCCCAATGGCACGGTTCATTTAAATATTCCCCCCCTCAAAATCATGGTCCCCCTAATTTTAAACGAACAGAAATAATTAAAGCGCAATAATTATTAATGCAAGATCATGCAGTGTTATCTGTTTAATGGATGATCATGCCGTGTTATCAGTTTGCGTTATTAGTTTGTTTTACTGCATGATTAATGCATGCCGTGTTATCAGACTGCATGATTAATGCATGCTTCATTACTTTGTTTTACTGCTTAATATCAGTTTGCGTTACATGTTATGAAATGTATGAAACTTGAAAGCACATTGAATCATATTTGAATGATGAATAATGAGTCAATCCCTAAATCATTATTTATCGATTGAAACCCAGTGCATTTTCCCACTTTTTATCAAGCTTATTTATCGTCTGAAACTCTGTAGTGCTTGTAATTAGAAGGAAGAAAAACATTTCTTATCATCTCTGGGAACTTACAAACAAAATTAGAGATTGTTTGGATGCAAAATTATATTAATATGGTACACAAGTAAAATTCGTATTCATAGTTTGACAAACCGAGTGATAAGCATGAGATCAATATAATATAATTGTTGTAGCATCAGTAATCACAACTATTTTATTTACTAGCTGTTTTCTACTTGATGAATATGTCAACCAAAGCCGATTGGATTGGTTTGATTAATTAATTACTGATGTTGATTTTTAGTACCCCTTCAGCCAAGGATACAGAATAAGTTTCACAAACCTTTTAATAGTTCCACTGGATTGTGTGTTTTGATTTAAAATTGATGGGCTTTTTTTCACATTGTGGTGCGCGGATTTATTATACATATATATTTTTATGTTCAAGTTACCTCATGTTATATCTTAACCTCACTATCTCATGGGAAATTTTGAATATTTTCTACTTTGATGATTTCCATGTTTTCTCATCATCTCTCTATGCGACACTGCCTATTTGGATCAAGAATGTTAGAATCCAATCTTTCAGAACTGTACCATTTGTTCTGTTTATAATTGAATTTTAGTGTGCAAGCTTAAACAATTAACATATAGGAATAATAAGCAACAGAAGATGACACAAGGACATTAGTAATGCAGTTCGGTGCGCACACCTACATCTGCGGGGCCTCGTCCAGAAATTCAAATTACTCCACTAAATAATAATAATTACAATCACCAATACTACTTGATATTAGGGGAAACAAAACTCCCCCGCAATACAAACCGCAAGGGTTGATCTCAATCAACCCCGTGGAGTAATTTGCGCAAGATCCCCTTGTGTGCAAGATCCCCTTGCAATACTGACCAAGATCAACTCCCTTGATCCCCTACCTCTGTAGTAGTCAGCCTCCTCCCGGAGTTCAGTGCAGCTTTCACAAAAGCTTCTCTTTCAAAGCGTCAACCTAGCAGCCAATCCACCTTACAACTTAACTTTCTCGCCCTAACTCGATATTGTTAAGTTGTTAAAGAAGATACGACCGATATAATCTCAGACGATTGGCAGTTTACAACAAGCGAAGCCAGGCTAGGTAAAGTGGTTAATATTTGTCTCAACCGCCATTCAGAACAGGAACCAATGATTGAGCCAAACTAACCAATCTTCAACAACTTCGACTAACCGGAACTTGAACTCAATCTAGGCTCTTGATGTAGCAGTATATCAGTTTATGAAACACATCCAACTGCTTTGATGCATATAGTCAACAACCATAATGCTGTCTTATCTCCAATAGTCGCAATTCTTTCAGCTACATAAAACAACTGCAGAACCTGGTCTCAAATGTTGAACAATAAGTTCAACATTTCATATGACATAATGTTCAACATTCCGCAGAACTCATTGTGCCATAAATGACAAAAAACAGACTTAACAATCTCCCCCTTTGGCTTCTAGTGGCACAATCAACAAAGAAAATAGATGACACAAAGTGCAAAGATCAGGCCGAGGAAGCAATAACAAGTTGTAGACATACCAGTCATCTTACATGAACATCAGAGAAGATACCACATTACTTCATCACGGAGACCATTCAAAATATCTTACATGATCATCAGAGAAGCTACCACATTACTCCATCATAGAGACCATACAAAAATACTCCCCAAAATACCACCACAGTTTTCATCACGATCCCAGGCATACAGAATGCACAATTATCTCCCCCTTTGGGACACGAAAAGACAAAGACCATACCTTATGGAGCACCTCTGTCAGAAGAAACTTTGGCCTGGAGCCGAGTGATTCTGTCCAGAAGAAACGCCTTGTGAGATTCAAGAAGAACTATTTGACCATGAAGGAAAGCCAGCTGATCATCCACAGATTTTACACCTCTATCAAGTACTAGAATGTCATCCAATAATTCTTGCACAGAGACAGTTGATGATGAAACCCTTTTAATACCAGATTCTGAGGCAGACGGAGGAGAAATAGGTGACGAAGGCACAGATGACATGGAACTCGAAGGAAAGCAGATATATCATCAATTTTACTCACCACTGACTTGGCAGTAAAACGGATTATTTCACATGTCACAGGCAGCTAAGAGGCATCATGGACAATACCTTGTATGGAAAGCACCATTGATATGAGAGATGCATGAGAAAGTGAGGAAGATGGTGCAGAAGACTCAGAAAGGGAGAGGAAGGAATCAAAGAGGATCCGACCCAAATTGAACGACTTCTTAGTTCCGGCAGCAAACATCAATTTACACATTGCCTTGGTGACAATTGATATATTGGAAGTAGGAAGCCAATTACGGGTGGCGATGCGATAGAGCAGAAATAACTTCGCAGTCAGAGCCAAGGAAGGGAAGGAAAAAGTTTTTGGCCAACACTTATACTGCCCACCAGTGACAGACTGAATAAATGAATCATAGTCATCACCAACAGAGATACCATAGGCGGGAAGATTCTGATCACAAGGCCACTTCAGAAGTTTGTTGAGCACAGCAGGGGAGAAAGGAACAATTTTGCCTCTAACATAAGTCCTCAATGCCCATTTAGATGCAGAATCTGCAGAGGATTTGTGAAGATTGCAATAGAATTCATGGACTAATATAGGATAAAATTTCTTAAAACAGCTTGCAGCTTGAAAAAGATCAATTTCCTTAAGAAAAGATATGAAGTGAGTCTTTGTAAAGGAGGAAATAGCAATAAATTTTTCACAAATATGGACCTCTCTGAGTAGGACGACCATCTATTCTGGCTGGAATTATCAAAGAATTGCCATGACAATGCACTAGATGCTGACACAGCAGAGGAGGAGGGAGATCCAGAAACACCAAAGCCCATAAGTTTCTTAGAAGGAGAAAAACTACAAGTCCTGGATGAGGCAGTGCGCTTGTGAGACCCAGATCTGGTTTTGCGAGGGTGAGACACAAAAGGATCCACACTAGGAGCATCAGTCATCAAGAGTTCCTCCTCTTGAGCATTGGCAGAAGATCTGACATTAGATCCAACATTAGTAGAGGGTTCGACATTTGCACATTGAGAAGTATCAAGCCCAGCAGAATGATCAATCTCCTCTACATGGACAAAAGTTACCAACACTGGAATATCTTCAGGAAGAGTATCACCAATCACAACTTTTGATGTTCCTGCTCCTAATTCCATGTCAAGCAAGTCCTCCTTTCTTTGTGAAACAAGATTTTCATTACCCTCATCAATTGAGTTAGAAGCATCAACCATTACAGCATGTGAATCAATCTGCCCAGCAACATCCGTATCTGAAATACTCATGTCACTTTGACCATCATCATTGTGTGCAATATCATGAGCAGCATAATTTGAAGGTCCTCCACCATCATCCGAAACATCAGCACACACATTATCATGACCAGACACAGCATCCTCATCAATATCTCTATTAGGAACATCTTCAGACATAGAAGGCTCCGAGTCGGAGCTATCCAAAACGACAATCTTAGAGATCTTTACAGATGATTCACATGGATTCCAAGTTTTTAGAACGACCAAGTCATCAAAAGGTACTCTCACGCTCACCAATTTACCATCCACATGCTTAAGTTTGACAGAGCCAAAACGAACTTCAGATAAATCCAACCAAGAAACATTTAATTTACGTCCTGTTCGTCGAAGATACCAGAACCAATCTTGCACAGTTTCCAGACGGGGAACCCGTTTATCTTCTTCAGATTTAGACATTGACGGCTTAATCGGATAACAAGGAACAAAAAGAATTGGGGAGAAGACCACCATAGCCAAATTCGAGATAGAACATGGATGCATGTAATCAGAAGACAATGGAGATGAGGAAATAGAGGAAATACCAAAAGAAGAAGCCCTAGTAGCACGAGAAACCGTCCCTTTTCTTTTGATGCGAGACGATGACGACGAGGCAGGAACATTCTGAGATGATGCAGCCTGACGAGAGGAGCGTCGAGGATTTGGAGAAAGTTTCTCACTTCGTGCACGACCCATTCTGCAAGAAGGCAATAATATCCTTTGTCGAAAGAAAAAGAAAAAGAACCCTAATTTCCACAGAGCAGCCCTCTTTTTGAGACGTTCAAGTGAAATGAAGAGCACCGAGAGAACCAAAAAGTAATAATAAATGCGGAAGAAGTAAAGCAAGATACCAGACAATACCAATAAAAGACACCTGAGCCCCTTTCTTAGTTGCAACATAATGTACAACATTATGTACAACATTATGTGTAACATTAGATACGACACAACCCAAGAGCTTGTTGTAATTCTTCAAATCTGCTGGAGTCCAAGGGTTTTGTGAAGATGTCAGCTAACTGACTGGTAGTATCTATATATTCCATGACGAGAACATTCTTTTCAACCAGCTCTCTGATGAAATGGTGTCGAATGTCGATATGTTTGGTCCTGGAATGTTTAATAGGATTCTTGGATATGTTTATGGCGCTTTGGTTGTCACACAGAATAGTCAAGACATCTTGATCGATACCGTAGTCTGTCAGCATTTGTTTCATCCACAGGAGTTGAGTACAGCAGCTTCCTGCTACAATATATTCAGCCTTAGCAGTTGACAAGGAAATAGAATTCTGCTTCTTGCTATACCAGGAGACTAAGTTGTTTCCAACGTAAAAACATCCTCCTGTGGTACCCTTTCTATCATCAACATTTCCTGCCCAATCGCATCACTACCCTGATAGTAATGTATTGGTGTCTTTATAATACCAAAGACCATAGTCAGCAGTCCCGCTTATATATATGATTATGCGTTTCACAGCCGTGATGTGGGATTCCTTAGGACAGGCTTGATAGCGGGCACACACCCCAACACTAAAACTGATGTCAGGTCTACTAGCTGTCAAGTACAGTAGACTTCCTATCATACTTCTGTACAGAGTGACCACTACTTGTTTCCCACCATCATCCTTAGAGAGCTTCTCAGTAGTATCCATAGGGGTGTGAACGTGCCGAGCTTTTTCCAGGCCGAACCTCTTAACAAGGTTTTTAACATACTTACTCTGAGATATAAACAATCCATCGCTAGATTGTTTAACTTGAAGACCAAAAAAACATATTCAACTCACCAACCATACTCATTTCAAACTCTTTCTGCATAAGATCAACGAACTCACGTACTAGTTGTTGTGAAGTGGAGCCAAAGACGATGTCATCTACATAAATCTGAGCAAAAATGACCGCAGATCTGGTTCTCTGGACAAACAGCGTTTTATCTGCTCCTCCTCGCTCATATCATTTTTGGAGAAGGTATATGGTCAGCCTCTCATACCATGCTCTTGGAGATTGCTTAAGCCCATAGAGGGCTTTCTTCAATCGATAGACATGGTTGGGCAAGAATGGGTCTTCAAATCCCTTTGGCTGTTCGACATACACCTCTTCATTTAAAATCCCATTTAGAAAGGCACTCTTCACGTCCATCTGATGAAGCTTGAAATTGAAGCTGTAGGCCACAGCAAGAAGTAATCTGATAGATTCCAGTCGGGCTACCAGAGCGAATGTCTCATCAAAGTCAATCCCCTCAATCTGAGTATATCCTTGAGCCACCAAACGGGATTTGTTACATGTGACATTCCCTTTCTCATCAGTTTTATTCTTGAATATCCACTTAGTTCCAATGACATTCATCCCTTTCGGTCTCTCTACAAGGCTCCAGACATCATTACGCTGACATTGATTCAGCTCTTCTTGCATAGCCAACACCCAGAAATCGTCAAGTAGAGCTTCCTTAACATTCTTAGGCTCAACACTTGAAAGAAAACAGACATACCCGGCAAGATCACGATAGTTAACTTGACTAGTACCTCTCGTTCGAAGGCCATCTTCAACATTCCCAATGACAAGTTCAAGAGGGTGATTTCGTATAACTTTCGTAATTCCTCTTGCGAAATGTGCTTCATTTTCCTCTGACAGAGATTCCTCTATGGATGTTGTTTCTTATGAAGCAGCATTCTGTCCACCACTCACTTGTGTTGTATCAAATGTCGTACCATTTTGTTCAACACTGTCTTCCTCTTCATTACTTTCTTCCTAAGAAACAGGCCCTCCATTTATGACAGCTTCACCCAGCTCAAAGTCATCTACAACAACATTGATAGACTCCATCAGAACATCAGTGCGATAATTTAGCACCCTGAAAGCACGACTGGTAGTGGAGTATCCAAGAAATGTCCCTCTATCACTCTTAGCATCAAACTTTCCTTTAGGAGTTCGATCATGCAAAATGTAACATTTGCTTCCAAATACATGAAAATAAGAAACATTGGGTTTTTTACCTTTCCAGATCTCATACGGATTTTTCTCCGTTCTGGGTCTCAGATACACTCTATTTATGGTGTAGCATGCAGTGTTAACCGCTTCTGCCCACCATTTAGTACTGGCCTTCCTGGCATTCAGCATCACACGTGCCATTTCCTGTAGAGTGCGATTTTTCCTCTCAACAATTCCATTCTGTTGAGGAGTTTTGGGCGCTGAAAACTCATGACGTATTCCCTCTGCATTACAAAAATCAGCAAATAAGTGATTCTCAAACTCCTTACCATGGTCACTGTGAATTCTGATAATCTTTCCAATAGTGACTCCTTTCTCAGTCTGAAGGCGGGTGCATAGCTTCTTGAAGGCATTAAAAGCATCTGACTTTTCTTTAAGAAAATCAACCCAAGTAAAACGGGAGAAGTCATCAACACAAATATAAATGTATTTCTTACCTCCCATGCTGACTTCTGTTGTGGGTCCTATCAGGTCCATATGCAGTAGCTCCATGTTCTTAGAAGTGGTGATGGTCTGAAGTTGTTTATGACTAATCTTCTTCTGTTTTCCCAGCGGACAGGGACCACAAACACCTTCTATTCTCTTGGCTATGACATGTATCCCTCAAACAGCTTCAACTCTGGAAATCTCCATCAATGTCTTGTAGTTGACGTGCCCTAGCTTTTGATGCCACTGTTCGGAGACATCAACACTTACACTGAGACAACTGTTAGCTTCCTGAAGTAAATAGCAGTTGTCGGCAGATCTTTTCCCAGTTAGGATGCTAGTCCCAGCTTCATTGAGGACCATACACTCGTTCTTGGTGAACTGAACGAACAATCCTTGGTCACACAATTGACTTATACTAATCAGATTAGCCTTTAAGTCTTCCACATGCATTACATCCTTCAGAGTACCATATCCAGTCATCTTCAGTTCTCCCTTTCCAATGACTTTGCTCCTTTGACCATCACCAAAGGTAACATGTCCTTTATTGCCCGTAGTGTATTCAGAGAGAAGACTTCGATTTCATGTCATGTGTCGGGAACACCCACTGTCGAAATACCACATATTTTCCGAGAAAGCAACCATAGAGGTATATGTAACTAAACTGTGAATTTTAGACTTCCTAACCCACTCTTTCTTGAGTCTTTTCCCCACATGTCCAGTGTCTCTTCCTTCACGTTGGTGTCTCATACGACTAAAGCAACTCCTTTCAGTATGACCTTTGCATTGACAGTAATTACACACAGAGTGCCAGAATGTAGCACTCCTTTTTTGTTCATCCTTCTGTCCACCTTGCTTGAAAGCACTCCTTTTTTGTTCATCCTTCTGACCACCTTGCTTGAAGTGCCTATTCTTGTTCTGACCTTCGGTAATCAGTCCCTGTCCTTTCTTGGATGAATGAAGGTAGCCTCCTCTATTAAAACCAACGCATGTATGATCTCCAGATACTTTCCCCATGCTCAGTATGTCATCAAGCTTAGTCTTTCTGGAGTTCTATTTGTTGAGGATGCTCTCTGCCTTCTGAGCTCTAAGAAGTGTTCTCCTGAGTTGACTTTCTAGATTTCTGAAATTTTGCTCGGTCTCTAATAGTTGAGCAATAACCTCTTCCTTTTCTCCTTTCAGTCTAACATTTTCCTTCTTCAAAGATTTATTGATCTCACAAATCTTCATCCAATTTGTGAACATAGTTTGATACGCAGACCGAATATCACCTTCATCAACTTCCTCATCTTCACCCACATCTGAAGTAGATTCACTGTCAAATGTTGTACTGTATGTTGTAACATTCTTCTTGACATTTCCACATTTATTCTCCAACATTGTACGAGTTGTGGCAACACTTGGTCCAACACAGCTAGAGATGTCACCATTATGCTGATCATTCAGAATGGCCGTAAATGCAACATAATTGCTGATGACATCCTCATCTCCAGCACTCCTGTCAGACTCTTCATCACTCCAGGAACTGGCCAGAGATTTTCCTTTTTGTTTCATGAGAATGTTTGCACATTCGGCTTGTATATGTCCAAAACCCTCACATTCTCTGCACTGTATTCCCTTGCCTTTACTCTTAGATTCATACTTCTGTATATGATGGCTGTTACCTCTTCCTGCAAGGAGGGAACTGGGACGAGCTTCCTTGTTGACATTTTTGAAATTCTGTCCCCTACTGCCTATCTTCCTCATCAGTTTGCTAAAGTTTTTAGTTAACAAAGCAATGTCATCTTCAAGCTCAGTGTCATTTCCAGTTTGAGACACTTCTGTCGCTTCCACCTTCAGAGCCACTCCTTTATCCCTTTTATTTTGCTTCAAATTCATTTCTTAGGTCCGAAGAGACCCCATCAGTTCATCCAATCACATATTGGATGTGTTCCTTACCTCTTCAATAGCCGCAATCTTTGCCAAAAATTTGTCAGGTAGAGATCTCAGAGTTTTTTCTACAAACTTCTTTTGGGAGTACTTCTTCCCCAATTGAAACGCCTGATTAGCTATATCACGTAATCTTCCATTGAATTCAGCCACAGATTCATCATTCATTCATTCTAAAATTTTCAAATTGAGAGACGAGTATTTGAAGTTTAGAAGCTCTTACAGTGCTTGTCCCTTCATGAATATTTTGAAGGATATCCCACGCTTCCTTTGTAAACTCACATGTAGAAATTAATTTGAACTGCTCTTCATCTACAACAGTAAAAATAGCATTCAAAGCCTTCGAATTTCCTAGTGTCATACGTTCTTCTTCGAGACTCCAGTCTTTAGCCGGCTTGATGTATTCATTTCCTTCTTTGTCATTTTCAATAGGAGGAGTCCAACCTTCTACAGTTGCCACCCAAGCCTTCTCATCAAGAGACTTGATAAATGCACACATCCGAGACTTCTAGTACGTATAATGTTGAGTATTGATTCCCCGGATTTGGTTTTGATGATGAACAAACATAAATATCGTGAACTAACTCTTTGTGAGCGCAGTTATGGAGATCATCGCCAAACTTCTATGAACATCAAAAGCGATGTCTCGAGACTTCTCAAAGCGCGTGATCGTATGCTTGAAGCTTCGTTGAAGCTCAAGGACCATTATTGAAGTCAAGATATTCGAATCGAAGCATTTGAAGACGGTTCGTCTAGCTTCGTTTCGTAGAATGTTAAGCCTTGAGTAGGTCTTACGGTTTAATCTTCATAACGTTCATATCTTAGAGCTAGGATCTTATTAAAAGCCCATACAAACTTTCCTGAAGCTTCGCGCTTCGTTTCGCGGCTTTTTGTGCATGTTAGTTGGTTCAAGAAGAAGAACCAACCGACTAGATGTCAATCTAGTCGATCGGCAATGCTTCTTGAACCGACTAGAATGCCTTGACTAATTGCAGCTCATTTACTGTTTACAGTTAGTCGGTCCAAGAAGGTTCACCGACCGACTAGTTGTGAAACTAGTCGGTTAGGAATCCTTCTTAGACCGACTAGTTCTGTGTACAGTTTTTCAGCCTGAGCTACTGTTTATCATTAGTCGGTCTAAGAACGATTGTCGACCGACTAGTTGAGAAACTAGTCGGTTGGAATTTGTTCTCAGACCGACTAGTTCAACTTGATTTCAGCCTATTCTATTTTGAATCTTAGTCGGTCAAAGAACACTCATCGACCGACTAGTTATGAAACTAGTCGGTTGGCAAGTCTTCTTAGACCGACTAGTTCTATATTCTCTGAACTTTTCTTTTTGGCTGTTCTTCAGTTAGTCGGTTCATGTTGAATCACCGACTGACTAGTTGATGAACTAGTCGGTCAGTAATCCTTCTTTGACCGACTAGTCTGCTTCAGAATAGAGCCATTGGAGCATTAAATGCCACGAATTTTGCTCTCTCTTTCCTCTATCCTATATATACTTGGAGTGCTGGTTTCATAGCATTCAAGTCTGATATTTATTGAAGTTTAGAGATCAAAGAGAAGCAATTAATTCTCATTCAAAGCTCATTCATTTCTCACTTGAATCTCTCCCTCACTCTTATTTCAAAAGAGAGATTCATTGATTGTGAGCCTTCCAAGCCAAGAGCTTGATTCTAGGTCACCAACATCTTAGGCCTCCATAGCTGATCTACATCTTGGAGCTAGGATTTGGTGACACTCATCTTCCTCAAAATCCTCTTTGCCCTAAATCGTAAGGTTTACTCAAGGCATAGGTTTTTGTGGTAAGCATTTCTTATTTCATTTACTTTGATATTGTAAGTGTTTTACTCTCGGTTGTGAGAGTTTGTTTGTGATCACGGTTTGTGGGAGTCACAATTTCATTTGTGTATGATTTGATCTTGTAGAGGTTTTCTACAAGTATTTCATAGTGCAAATTTGAGTTAGAGGTTTCTAACTCAAGTAGCCGGAGGGGATCCGGGTGTTTGGGACGTAGGATCACCGGGAACAAGTCGGGGAGACATGGGTGGATCCGAACCCGTTATATCGTGTGTTTGCGATTGCATTTCTTTGTTGTCAATATTTACATTTCCGCATTGTTGGTTGAGTTTGCAAGATAATTAGTAATTATCTTCTTAATTATTTTAAAGTACTATTCACCCCCCTTAGTACTTGTGTAGTAGCTTCGTAGGGCATTACATAGTTAGTACCAGTGAGCAGCGGAGGCCGAGTCACAGAAGCTCCTTCCTTCGTGTTCATGGTTGACGTACCAAAACAGCCGAATCACACCCTCTTTGACAAACAAAGAATACAGATGACCTGCTCTGCTACCAATTCAATTTTAGTACGCAAGCTAAAAACAGTTAACTCATAGGAATAATAAGCAAAACAAGATGACACAAGGACATTGGTAACGCAGTTCGGTGCGCACACCTACATCTGCGGGGCCTCGCCCAGAAATTCAAATGACTCCACTAAATAATAATAATTACAATCACCAATACTATTTGATATTAGGGGAAACAAAACCCCCCCTCAATACAAACTGCAAGGGTTGATCTCACTCAACCCCATGTAGTAATTTGCGCAAGCTCCCCTTGCGTGCAAGATCCCCTTGCAATACTGACCAAGATCAACTCCATTGATCCCCTACCTCTGTAGTAGTCAGCCTCCTCCCGGAGTTCAGTGCAGATTTTGCAAAAGCTTCTCTTTCAAAGCATCAACCTAGCCGCCAATCCACCTTACAACTTAACTTTCTCGCCCTACCTCGATATTGTTAAGTTGTTAAAGAAGATAAAACCGATATAATCTCAGACGATTGGCAGTTTACTACAAGCGAAGTCAGGCTAGGTAAAGTGGTTAATATTTGTCTCAACCGCCATTCAGAACAGGAACCAATGATTGAGCCAAACTAACCAATCTTCAACAACTTCGACTAACCGGAACTTGAACTCAATCCAGGCTCAGTATATCAGTTTATGAAACACATCCAACTGCTTTGATGCATATAGTCAACAACCATAATGACGTCTTATCTCCAATAGTCGCAATTCTATCAGCTACATAAAACAACTGCAGAACCTGGTCTCAAATGTTGAACAATAAGTTCAACATTTCATATGACATAATGTTTAACATTCCACAGAACTCATTGTGCCATAAATGACAAAAAACAGACTTAACAATAATGTTTTACTAGCATAATAGATGCATATGTAATGCCTACATAGCAATAACAATGCATAAGTCAATGTAAACTAAAACGCTATAAGAAATTCTAAGCGTTTTGCAAACACAAAATTGGCTAAAGATCTCTCACATTAAAATTTGAACAGTCACAACTGAAAATTCACCGGGATATGAACATTCTCCTCTCCTCAAACAAATAGCAAGAAAATGCTTTATGAGAGATTGTACACATGTTGGGCTAACAATCCTTCCACATTCCAGTTTTCAGGTAAGCACACATCAGCCATTGTACGTTCGGTGTAAATATGTAATTACCAAAGGCACGTATCTTCCTATCTAGGACATTAAGGTTACACCCAAAAAAATTTCAAGCCGCTGACCATGTTCACTTCTCAATGCCTAGTTCTTTGGTGATGTCTCTTGTCAGGCTGAACTGCAGAGTGTTTGCCATGGGAATAGAGTTCTAGTTACGGGAAGCTTCCTCCGGAGATCCTGTTTCGTTGAATACAGTTTAGCAGGATTGTGTGAGGAAAGAGATGACTAAATCAAAATTTTGACGATGGCAATAAATTTCAGGAACTAATGTGAACAATGAATGGTAAAAAAAATAGTCATCGTTGTTTGCCAATATCATTAAGATGATGAGAATCGAATATGAAATACGATGCACAAGTAAAAAACAATTTCTTTAAGAATCTAAACAAATGTCCAGAAAACAGTATTTGAGTTGTTTTATTCTTGTTTAAAAAAGAAGTAGCTCTAATTGTGAGACATAGAGAGTGGAAAAAAAATGAAATTATGACGTCTGGTTGAATTCCCCCTCTTTTCAGAGTTTTGTTTCTTATATCTTCATTATGTTCTTTTTTTAGCTTTTGAGAAACTGAATTTTTGGATCTATTTTTTCAGCTTTCTTCTTAGTTCCTTTCCTGATGGACATAATAATGTCTGCAAAATGAATTTACATGCCTAGTTCAGCAATTTTTACTTGGTGGAAAAACTCTATTATCTGCAAATTTAATTTGTAGGTAGGAATTACTGGTGTACTCAAAGCTTTTGGGTATGTGAGATAGTTTCGGAATTATATCAGATTCCAAATGATGGTGATTTAAACTGGTCATGCTACATCTTGATGCAACATTTAATCAAACATGTAATCCATAGAGTTATAACAATTTATTGGATTAAGAATTGAAAATTGTAGCACCTGTTAAATTTGGTTAAATACGTTGTTCCATGCAATGTCATTGAAGGGATTTTCGGACTGTCATCTGCTGACATAAAAAGGAAGTCATTTTTATTTCTTGAAATGTATGGTTCATATAGCTCTGACAATGGTTATTTTTGCCAAATAATGTTATCTTTCTGAAATGAACATATAGTCGTGTTGTATCTTCTAGTAATTATTTTCTTTTGGTTCTCGGCTTGAAAGGATTGCATAGCGTCTACACGAGCGGTAATGAGTTGCATGCTGAACCAAAGAGTAAACTGAAGTGCATGGAATATGATCGTGGGGAAATGAAGGATGCTGCAAGTGAGACATCTAAATTGGCTTCTCCATTTACCATGCAGATTAAACTTTGGCATGTACTACAATGCTTGTATATGGGATTGTTGACTTGTTGGGGACCTTGTTCAACATGAGGTTGTTAGTGTGGATTGTTAGATGTGAGATTGTGCATGGCTTTGTAGCTTTTAGCTGAATTTAAATCATGTTTTATTTGGGTAATGAACAATTTCTAGTTTTTAATTGTAACCATGCTTATTGCTAGCTCGTTGGTATTGGCATGTTTTGTATTCAAAGCGAACTTGTGCTGGCTCATGGAAGTATCCTATCTAGTCACATCCAGGGAATGGAATTTTGTTGTTGCCAAACATTTAGGGAATTTCGTTCCCATTGCTGTCAACTCGTTGTCATTGCCAATAGTGGCAACCATTTTTGTCGTTGCCATTGTTGTCAACTCATTGCCATTGAGATCAATGGGTCATTTCCGTTGCTGTCAATGGCAACGACCTGTAATAGTTGTCATTACCGATAGTGGCATCGACATGTGTCGTTGCCATCAATGGCAACGACCTATATGTTGCCATTGCTGTCAATGGAAACGACCTATATGTTGCCATTGCTGTCAATGGAATCGACACAGGTCGTTGCCATTTCTCTCAATGGCAAAGGCACATGTCGTTGCCATTGCTCTCAATGGCAACGGCACAGGTTGTTGCCTAAGCTTGACACACCAATGGCAACGCCCCCTTATCAAGAGTCATGAAAGGCTTTCGCAACGACAAATGTTGTTGTCAAAAGTACCTATAGCAACGACAATTTTGTCATTGCCAATACCTTTGGTTACGACATTTATAGCAACAACATGGCAGCGACATATTGTCGTTGCCATTGGTGTCTATGGCAAAGACTTTCGATTTTTAGCAACGACTTCTATCGTTGCCAAACGTTATATTTCTTGTAGTGCAATAACAATAACCTCCTAGTTTTAGACATCATGATTTTTCAAATCATGTTCTTAAGCTTCAAAAAACACTTTATAGCCATGTTTGGTATGAAAGGCTATCCAAATTTCTTCTTAAATTGATTTTCAAAAGATAGTATTGACTGCATTCTATTTATCAAAACCAGGAGAAATAATATTTTGTTAAGAGAGATTGGAGAAGAGTAACCATGGCAAATAGCCATGGTTCTTTATTTATAAATTTCATAGGGTATTCCAAGAGACTTGGATACCAAAGCTCTCCACCACATTAAGAGTGGTGGAGTAATGGGGGGATAAGTAGTGGGGAGGCCAAAGGCCTCCCCCACTCAAAACACTCCCCCTTATCTATTCATTATTTTGGTATTAGGGGTGGATACTTCTGGATCTTGAGTAATCGTGTTTGCCTCGTTAAAACCTTAGCTGTGGAAAACCCAGTGGGAAAACCAACAGCTTAAGGGAAAAGAGTGCAACACACAAGTTACTCCCCCTCATCCGTACAAGCTTCAGGCTTGTAGGTCTTTCAGCTGTCTCATACCGATTCCTTTTACAAGTTTTACAAAAATACATTTTGGTAATGATTTGCTAAAAAGATCAGCTAAGTTGTTGCAGGACTGGATCTGCTGAACTTCAATCTGCTTGTCCTCTTTTAGTCCGTGTGTCCAGAAAAACTTGGGAGATATGTGCTTCGTCCTGTCTCCCTTGATGTAACCCTTTTGAAGTTGAGCAATGCACGCAGTGTTGTCTTCAAACAGGACAGTAGGCTCCAAATCACCGGTCTTCAGGCCAATGGATTGAAGAATGTGGTGGACGACGGATCGTAGCCAATAACACTCTCTGCTTGCTTCATGGATCTCAATGAGCTCTAAATGATTGGATGACATAGCTGTAGTGGTTTGCTTTACCGATCTCCATGAGATAGCAGTACATCCGTAGGTAAACACAAAACCTGTCTGTGATTTTGCCGTATGAGAATCTGAAAGATAATCTGCATCGCCATAACCAAGTAATTGGGGGGAGGCACCCTCTGGTAGTAAAGTCCCAGATCTATTGAACCCTGGAGGTATCACAGAAGATGCTTTACTCCGTTCCAGTGGCGCTTTGTAGGCGCTGCACTGTGTCTGGCTAGGAGATTAACTATAAACGCTATATCGGGACGCGTACAGTTAGCCAGATATAGAAGTGCTCCAATGACACTGAGAAAGGATACTTCAGGACCCAGTATCTCCTCCCCCTCTTCCAAAGGCCGGAAGGGATCCTTATGTACATCTAGTGGTCTTATGACCATAGGAGTACCTAAAGGATGACATTTATCCATATAAAACTTACGTAGAAGTTTCTTTGTATAATTTGATTGGTGTAATAGGATTCCACCTCATAGGTGTTCAATCTGTAAGCCAAGACAATACTTTGCTTTGCCTAGGTCTTTCATTTCAAAAGTATGTTTTAGGCTTTCAGATATCTCATTGATCTTTGCAGGAGATCCTATGAGATTTAAGTCATCAACATATACTGCTATGATGACGAATCATGTTTTCATTCTTTTGATAAAGATACACGTGCAGACTTCATTATTTGTGAATCCTTGCTGTGCAAGGAAATCACTAAGTCTGTTATACCACATTTTGCCCGATTGCTCTAGACCATATAATGATCTATGCAACCTTACAAAGAATACGTCCCGAGGTATCTCTTTCATCTCTGGAGGTAGATTAAATCCATCAGGAAGTCTCATATAGATCTTTTTATCTATATCACCATATAGATATGCAGTCATAACATCCATGAGCTGCATTTCTAGGCTTTCCAGAGAAGTTGGGCTTATTAAAAATCAAAATGTGTTCGTAGCCATGACCGGGGAATATGTATCTTCGTAATCAATCCCCGGTCTTTGGAAAAACCCTGGGCTACAAGGCGTGCCTTGTAGCGAACGATCACATTCTCTTCATTTCTTTTTCTTATGAAAACCCACTTATATCCCACAGGCTTTACACCTACTGGTCCAAAGACTTTGAGTTTCAAGAGTGAGTCCAGCTCTACTCTTATTGCCTCGTCCACTTTATCCAATCATATCTGTGTTTACATTTCGCTAGAGATTGTGGTTCGACGTCATCGTCATATTCAACGACATGAACGGAAATATCGAACGTAAAATCGTCGTCGTCGACTGTGCTATGTCTGTCCAGTACCTCTCCAGTACGTACAAAATTTAATGATGTTTCTCCTATTGTTTCCTCTGCAGGAGAAATAAGGAGGGGAGAAGTAGCTGGTCTGAGCTCAGTATCCTATGGAGGGATAATCTTATTATCTCCAGGAATCTTCCTCTTTCGAGGAACTTTATCTTTTGAACCTGGTGGGCGTCCTCTTTTCAATTGAGGTACAGCTAATTCTACTGCTGGTGGATTGCATCCATCTATGGGGATGTCAATCCTAGCTGGCGTGTTAGCAGCATGGACGTGTGAACGGACAATTTTCTGGGTGTCCGTGAACTTATCCGGCAAAAGATGTACTGTATTCTGAATGTGAAGGATCTTCAAGATCTCATCTTTACACAGATTAGTACGCGGATCATATAGGAATAAAGACTTCTGGTTCCAACTAATGGTCTCAGTAGCTTCAGGCTTCTTAGACTGTGTGCCTAGTTTAGGAAAAAAATTCTCATCAAATTCACAGTCAGCAAAATGTGCCTTTGTAACGACTGGTTTTCATGTATCTGGATTTATTATATTATATTATATGTTTTGGTGGATTTTCTCCTTATATGTGGTTATCGTCTCCGTAACTTTCATTTTCGATCGTTTCGTCGTGTTTTCTTGTTTCTTCCTTAGGATCGTCGATTTCGGAGTAAGTCATTCGTGACGGGCTTCATATCGGTCATATCTTATTGTTAGATCAAGCCTAGGAGTCTTAGGAATCGATCCCGGAGCTCCGCGCTCCATATCGGAACTTTTGGTGCACGTTAGCCGGTGTAAGAAGGGGAATCGACCGACTAGATGACGATTTAGTCGGTCGGCAAGCCTTCATGGACCGACTAGCGGGCTTTCTAAGTTATTCAGGAGTTACTGTTTGTCGTTAGTCGGTCTAAGAACGTTGGTTGACCGACTAGGTTGCAAACTAGTGATCACTCCTTATTTTACACCTTTTTCCGCATGTTTGCATGCCATTTAGATCGCCCAAATCATGTTTTTCACGATATATCGACGATATTGCGATGCTTTTCACGATTTGTTTTTTTTGTCGCATTTCAGGTGATTTGGCACGATTTGGAGTGATCTCGAGATGCGCTTACTCTAGACGGTCACCAACGACCTCCCCGAGGGATATTTTGCTGTTGGAGAGGAGCGGAAGAAGAACGGACGTCGCAGGAGCGACGAGGAGGCCAAAATAAGCAGATTGGGCATTTTTTGTGTCCCACTCGGCCGAGTGAAGGAGCCACTCGGCCGACCAGCGAGACACTGCTCGGCCGACCAAAACAGACACGATTTATGTGTGCACTCGGCCGAGCACCGAAGACCACATCGGCCGCGTGACGACATCACGTCCGCCCGAGTGGCGCCCAGACGAAGCCCTTCCAAAACATCCAAGTTACTGTTTTTCGGCTGCCTGAACTTCAGAAGACCCACTCGGCCGAGTGGTTAATTCCGTCCGCCCGAGTACTATGAAGCCATCGGCCGAGTGACGACAACTCACTCGGCCGAGCCGCCCCCGAAGTAGAGACTCCTGAAGGCCCCGACTTACTGGAAAATTACAGGGTTTCTCACTCGGCCGAGCGACTTTTGTCACTCGGCCGAGTGCGATGCGCTGCCTGTAGCGAAAACTGCGGAAAACAGGCTGTGCAGGGGTATTTTGGTCACAGTTTTTGGACGATTTTGAGGGCTATTTAAACCCTGTTTTTACCCTAGTTTAGAGAGCCTCTCTCTTAGATTTTTTGCAGCTTTTTAGATTAGTTTTTTTAGCTTTATTCTTGTGATTGGAGAGGAGACAAAGATTGAAATTTTGTTGGATTAATTGAAGAACTCCATTGGTTTGCATCTATTTTCCTTAAAAATTCTATTTTTATTGCTTGTCTCAATATTGTGATGAATTCTATTGCCTATTTCAACGATTATTTTTGTGATCTTGCTATGATTTGTGAGTAGTCTCCACGTCTTGGGGCGTGGGGATGAACCCTACAAGCCCATTTTCATATTTGTGATAAATTGGTAGAAATTGTGCTAGAATTGTTATTAGGGATTAGATTGGGATCAATTTACTACGGATGGCTAGGTATTCATATCAATTGGGATTTGCAAGAGATTGGATCCCAATTTGATAGGAAACCCTAGAAATCCAAATTGGGTTGGAGTCGGATTTTCGACGTATCGGTTTGCAAGAGATTGGACCGATACTAGGATTTCCGGTTGCAATTCCATGCCGATACTCGTTTACAAGAGATTGGACGGGTAGGAACTATCCCAATCTAGATCGCGAGCCGAGTTTGCAAGAGATTGGGCTCGGTGCGCGATTGGACGATGATGTTGATCCTAATGCTAGCTTCCCTAGGCTAGGGTTTGCAAGAGATTGGACCCAAACCCAGGATAGCTATAGACCGGCAACAGCGTGAGAGCATGAGCTTGGTTCTATATTCAGTTGCAACTAGTTCATCCAAATTCTCATTCAAGCAATTTTGATACCGATAAACCGCATTTATGAAATATGGTGAGTAGCGGGGATTCCCCATTCCCTAGACGTTCTTTATTTGATTTGATATTTCCGCATTTTTGTCTGACGATTGTGACAGGATCGCCAAAGGCAAATTTCTCTCTTAAGTAGCCAGATTGATTGGAACAAGCACGGTCATTCGTCCTCCCTGTGTTCGATATCCCGCTCGCTGCTACACCGTGCACTTGCGGTAAAACTACAACCGTTCTTTGGGTCACATCCCGGAGCGATCAAGTTTTTGGCGCCGTTGCCGGGGAGTGCGCATTTTGACGGTGTTCGTCATCGACCACCCGGTTACTTCTTCTTTCTCTCTTTCTTTACTTTCTTCTGTTCGCACATTCTCCTTGTAGTTTGCATAAGGCCTTTGCAGGAAGAATGGAGAATGCAATGTCAACAATAGAACTCAGTCAGGGAGATTATGACTCCTTCACAGACCTCCTTAAGGAGCTTGTCGACGAGGTACACGCTACCGGAGCTTTCGCTATCGATGTCAAGGACCCCGACGAACAACTGTTTGCTAGTTTCGTGATGGACCAGATCTCCCCGGAGGGGACTATCGGGGGCAATGTCAGAGTTGACGTGATCGACGACAAATTATATTTCGAAGAAGGTGGAACAAGTGTCGAGGATCACTATACTCCGGAAGGATCTTCAGAGCAAATCAACGTTCAGGGAGTTACACCCCATGACACTTACTCTTGCTTCTATGAATCGTCTGATGTGTTTCTTGATTCCAGGAACGAACCGGACCCGATTGAAAACTCTGACGATGCTAGCACAGAATCGGAGCACGCCTATTTCGATGCATTGTCCTCACTAAGTAGTGAGTGTGACTCTTCACAAGAGAGCGTGCCACCTGAACACGAGCTAGACCCAGCCGACAAGGAAGAAGCCGAACTCATGCAAGCTGATGAAGTAGAAGGAGCGGCGCCTCTTCAGGTGGAACTTAAACAATTACCTCCGAATCTAAGGTACACCTTTTTGGGTAACAAATTAACTTTCCCGGTGATAGTAAACTCCCACCTCACGCCAGACCAACTTGAAAAACTCCTAGACGTTCTTAGGAGCCACAAAGATGTCTTGGGATACACTATCTCCGATCTAAAAGGGATAAGCCCTAGGCTTTGCACGCATAGGATCCATTTGGAGGATACCGACGCCACCTCCATAGAGCCTCAAAGGCGGTTAAACCCGAACATGAAGGAGGTGGTTAAAAAGGAAATCCTAAAATTGCTAGAAGCAGGTATAATTTATCCTATCTCAGATAGTAGATGGGTTAGCCCCGTTCACGTCGTCCCCAAGAAAGGGGGGATGACTGTCATAAAAAATGAAAAAGGTGAGCCCATATCTACGCGCACCGTCACGGGATGGCGAATGTGCATTGACTATAGGAAACTCAATAAAGCCACCCGAAAGGACCATTACCCATTGCCCTTCATTGATCAAATGCTTGAACGCCTCGCAAAACATAAATACTTTTGCTATCTAGATGGGTATTCGGGATTCTTCCAAATCCCTTTGCATGAAGATGACCAAGAGAAGACAACTTTCACTTGTCCCTATGGCACCTACGCCTACCGCAGGATGCCGTTTGGCCTTTGTAATGCTCCCGCTACCTTTCAGAGGTGTATGACGTCCATATTCTCCGATTACATTGAAAATATTATGGAAGTTTTTATGGATGACTTCTCGGTTTATGGAAGTGAGTTTGACTCTTGTTTGGAAAATCTTACTAAAGTCCTAAAAAGGTGCCAACAAAACAATCTCACTCTCAATTGGGAGAAGTGTCACTTCATGGTTACGGAAGGTATAGTTCTCGGACATCTTGTCTCCTCGAGAGGAATTGAGGTAGATAAAGCAAAGATTGAGGTAATCGAGAAACTCCCTCCTCCTATTAATGTCAAGGGCATTAGAGGCTTCCTTGGTCACGCGGGGTTTTACCGCCGCTTCATAAAGGATTTCGCCTCGATTGCCCGACCACTTACTTCTTTGCTCGCTAAAGATATTCCTTTTGTTTTTTCAGGTGAATGCTTACAAGCCTTCAACGCCTTGAAAGAAGCACTAGTCTCCGCGCCCATCATACAACCGCCGGATTGGAGCCTTCCTTTTGAGCTAATGTGTGATGCTAGCGATCAAGCCATTGGAGCGGTATTGGGACAAAGAAAAGATAAGAAGCTTCATGCGATATACTATGCGAGCAAGACATTGGATGACGCGCAGAAAAACTACACAACTACCGAGAAAGAGCTTGTAGCGGTCGTCTATTCCATAGAGAAGTTTCGCTCTTACCTCCTTGGGTCCAAGGTTATTGTCCACACCGACCATGCGACATTGAAGTATCTTTTAAACAAGAAGGAGGCCAAGCCTCGGTTGATTAGGTGGATACTCTTGTTGCAAGAATTCGACTTAGAGATCAGAGACAAGAAGGGTACGGACAATGTCGTGGCGGATCATTTATCTAGGCTCATTCGCGACAAGGAGGACGAAAGTTTGCCTATCAACGACACATTCGTGGATGAGAGGCTATATGCCATAAGGACCGGAGAAGTTCCTTGGTACGCGGACTTCGTTAACTACTTGGCTTGTGGAATCAAACCGCATGGGATGTCTACGCAACAAAAGAGGAGATTTCTGCATGAGGTCCGTAGCTATTTTTGGGAAGATCCCTACCTTTTCAAGATATGCAAAGATAGTGTCATTCTTAGGTGTGTTTCTAAAGAGGAGGCGACATCCATCATTTTGCATTGCCACGGTCTACCATGCGGAGGACATCATGCCGCCTCTAAAACCACCGCTAAGATTTTGCAGAGCGGGTTCTTCTGGCCGACAATGTTTAAAGACACCCACAACTTTGTAAAGGGGTGCGATAGATGCCAACGGACCGGGAATATCTCCAAGCGCAATGAAATGCCAATGAGGCCCATCCAAGAAATTGAGCTTTTTGATTGTTGGGGAGTAGACTTCATGGGACCATTTCCGTCAAGCAATGGCAACAAATACATCCTACTGGTCGTCGACTATGTCTCCAAATGGGTGGAAGCAATCGCCACCCCTACTAATGATGCAAGGGTCGTCTCCAAGTTCTTCAAGCAAAATATCTTCCCGCGCTTCGGAGTGCCTCGTACCTTGATAAGCGACGGGGGAAGCCACTTCATAGAGAACAAGTTTGAAGCCATGCTAAAGAAGTACGGAGTAAACCATAGAGTTGGCATGGCCTATCACCCCCAGACAAGCGGCCAAGTGGAAGTCTCAAATAGAGAGATCAAACAAATTCTCGAGAAAAACGTGGATCGATATAGAAAGGATTGGTCAATGAAGCTAAACGATGCTCTATGGGCATATCGCACGGCCTTTCGCACTCCCATCGGTACCACACCATTTCGACTAGTTTATGGGAAGGCTTGCCACTTGCCGGTAGAGTTGGAGCACCGCGCGTATTGGACCATCAAGACCTTTAACTACGACTACAAGAGTGCGACGGTGAGGCGACTCTTGGACATCAACGAGCTCGATGAAATAAGGAGAGACGCCTATGAGAGCTCGAGAATTTACAAGGAGAGGACCAAGATTCTCCACGATGCCCGCATTACCGTCACAGACTTCAAGGTGGGAGACAAGGTCTTACTCTATAATTCCCGGCTCCGACTATTTCCCGGAAAGTTGAGGTCACGTTGGTCCGGACCTTTCACCATTAAGAACATACAACCGGGAGGGGCCTTCGAGTTGGAAAGCAAAGGCGGGGCCTCATTCAAGGTAAATGGTCAGAGACTCAAGCGTTATTCCGAGGGAGTCCCAACGGGAGAAATCAATAGAATATATCTACTTAAGGGACGGCCGGATGATCTTTCATACCTCCTTGATGAGGTGATAGAGGAGGCGATCCCCCACTCAATTGGCACTCTTTTCGATGAAGATTTAGAGGAAGGCCCGGATTTAGGCCAAGATGAGAAGATAGATGATTCCCCCGACCTCTCCGCTGAAAATGATGAAGGCGACGCTGATGTCGCAAGGATTCGAGAGCTCTGCAAGCTCTCGAAATTGGAATCTCCGAAGAAAGCTCCTCCGGTACGGAAATCGGCATCGCCGGTGAAGCCGTTGACCGGAGCAAATGCTAGCTTGGGGGAGCCTCCCCCCAACACTATTCGAGATGGGAGACCACTGAGGGAGAACACGCCACCACGTCCAAATCCAAGCGCACTCCCCGGAAAGTTTGATGGGTGCATCTCATATGCACCAAACATCCCGCATTGATTGAAAATTATAGGGGGTCGAGCTCACGACCTTAAACGAGCACTTGTCGGGAGGCAACCCGACGGTTTTTGCTTTATTTTCACTTTTTCTTTATTTTCGTTTTAGAAATTTTTAGTGTTTTGAGTCGTTCGCCCAAAAATTTTGTGATAACAGGTCCTATTTTTCTTGACAGGAGAAGAGATAGGTAGATCCATCATGAGGAGGATGAACGAGACGACGAGGAGCGCCCCAAGAAGGCGCTCGACGCTTAGGAGGAAGATGGAATCGACTGGAGGAAGAAAGACGGAGTTTAGAGCCCAAACGAAGACAAACAGCAGAACACAAGGCTCACTCGGCCGAGCATACTAGTCACTCGGCCGAGTACACAAGTTCGTCCGGCCGAGCCGCTCACGAACGAGGGAAGTCTGCTGTACCCAACTCTCTGTTTATTTTCCTGATTTCAATATAACTGCTACTCGGCCGAGTATATATTCCCACTCGGCCGAGTAAAACAGATACGCTCCTAGGGCGAGTCTTGCCGAGTAGCTTGAGCCACTCGGCCGAATGGACTTACTCCACTCGGCCGAGGCTGGCACGGCCACTCGGCCGATGCGAAAGCGGGGAGGAATTTCCATTGATTCTACTCGGCCGAGTGACCTAGTCACTCGGCCGAGTCGTAACTTCTGCTATATAAGGGGTCGAGGGGGACACGTTTTTCGAAACGCTGAAACCGATCGCACCCCCGACCTTTCAGCTTCCCTCGCCCGCTCGCACCCCCCGACTCGCCCGACCGCCGTTGCCACGCCGCCGCTCGGCCAGCCACCGCCGGCCGACCACTCGCCGCACTCCGCCCGAGTCGCCGCCGGCGGCCATGTCTCCGGCCACCTCCGGTACCCCCCTATTTCGCCTTTTTCTCCTCTTTTGAGTATATTTTGAGGATCCATGTGTTAAACGACCCCCAAACCCAAATCAATTCCTATATCTATCTATGATACCCCTAATGCTCCATACGTTCTGAATATTACCCGCTGATATCTCCATTTCATGCGCAGGTTGTTTTTGGGAGCTTAGGGGAGCCCAGGGGAGCTTCTCGGGACTGATTTGAGCTTCGTGGAGGCGCTGACTTCGCACGCTTCCGTTGCTGAGCACTCGCGGCATGTCTGGGTATACTCCTTCCACTCTTTTTCACACACCGCACTTTTTTCACTTTTTCGGCGCGCTCGGGGCAGATATGCCGCCCCGGACACGGCCGCGGTCGAAGAGAGCTTCCGCCAAGCGGAAGCGGTCGGATGATGCCGGCCCCTCCCACGAGCTGGAGGACTCTCCTCCACCGTCTCCCACACACGCCGTCCACCCAGCACAGCCTGCAGGCCCCGCACACCCCGCACAGCCTGCAGTGCACCCACAGCCCGCACAGCCTCTCCCTGCCGCTGCACAGCCACCACCTCCGGCTCCACTGGTCGGGCCGCTCGGGATTACGTTCCGAGACGACGCACATCGCGCCGTCTTCGACCGTATCTCCCAGCGCTCGATCGTACCCTCCAGGTTTGCACACCTCGCTGACCTAGGACGCCTGGGGGTACTAGAGGGGATGCTCACGTTGTACGACAACGTGGGCTGGCGAGATTTTCTGCAGGTGTCGGCGGATACGTTTACCCGCCCAACACTTGAGGTTCTGAGTTCTATCACCCGGACCGACGAGGGATGCTCGTTTCGGTTCATGGATCGAGAGTGCCAGGTCACTCTCGATATGATGAGAGCATTTTTCTCGTGGCCCGCTGTCCCCGGTGCCGATCGCGGTTACGGCCCCACCCATATCCCCCCACCTTCCTTTGACGCCGGTGCCTTCTGGGCCCGGATTACGGGTCTTCACGCTGCCTTTGACCCTAGTAGGGCCAAGGCCTCGGCCATTGTCCATCCCTGCCTCCGCATTGCTCAGCGCCTTATGGCGACGACCTTCTTGGCCAGATATGAGCCGGGCACGATGTCTACGCCAGAGCTCTACATGCTCTACGCGATGACACGTCCCAGAGATCTATCTAGGGATGGCGATGAGCTGGTCCCCGCCGTCGTGATTGATGTCGCGGCTTGGTTTTTGGACCGCATCATCGTATCGGTGGGCGCTCGCTCACCGATATGCTGCGGCGGCCTGATCACCTTGCTTGCTCTTATGACCGGCGAGGACTTCCCCGACGACTTGCGACGCGTACCGGGCCCCATGTCTCTGTCTATAGATGTTATGGCCCGGATGAAGATGCTTCGTCCGCACGGTGAGCATCACTGGGTCTGGTTGCACGGCCCTTACGGGGCCGATTACATGATTCTCCCGAGCCCTGCTCGGACTCTGATTGCACCGGCCCACGTTGACTGGCTCCCTGCGATGGATGTTCTCATCCCTGCTGCCTACGTGCTCGAGGCCGAGGAGGCCGAGCAGGCCCACGCTGCCCCTGTAGACCCTGTTGCACACCCTGCCGAGCCTGCTGCCGAGCCTGTTGACCCAGTGGCCCCTCAGCCCATACCTGATGTTTCCGCTGCTCTTGACACCTCTGTCGGTGTCGAGAGCACCTCAGCTGAGCCCACTTCCACCATCTCCACCACTTCCGAGGCTGTCACCACCACTCCCACCACCACCACTGGCCCTCTGTCCGTCGAGCCTCTTTGCTCCGCACTCCCCGAGCGCCCATCGACCTTTGTTGAGAGTGGAGAGCCCTCGTTTGCCGCGGTCGTGGAGACCATGGCTAGCATGATCTCCGCTGGGGTTGCGCCTTTTGGTCCACACTCTTCCACCCCTGCGGTAGTCACCTCTGTCCCCACCTCTGCTGTATTTTCCGAGAGTGTCGTGGCGTCTGTCCACACTTCTGTGCCACTGACCTCTCCGGCCACCTCGCTGCCATATTTGCACTCTTCTTTCGCTGCTGCTGCCTCCACTTCCCACCAGCCGGTGCCCCGGCCTCACACTGAGGCCAGGCCCACATTCGCAGGCGCAGCACCTTTTGTTCCCTTCCCCGCTGAGCCAGTCACCTACGCGACCCGAGTCCGCCAGCCACGCCCTGCACAGCCCCGACTGGTGCGTCCCTCTGCACCACCTCCCCACGACACTGTACTTCAGAGCATTCGTGCTCTAGAGGGGGCGGTGAGTGGCCTCCGAGGCGACCTTAGGACCCTGTCCGCCACCGTCTCTGCGATGGCTGGACGCTTCGACCTGATCCCCCAGATTCACTACTGTCTCACCCAGGTTCTGGTGCGTCTTCCGCGCGTACCCCCACCCACCCAGCAGGTTCCCGCCCACACTTCCACACACACCCGACCTGCTACCACTCCCACACCCACCCCCGCTCAGCAGCCTGTCCAGCCAGCACCACCCACACGACCTCCGCCTCAGGACGGAGACGGTGCAGCACCACCTTCTTAGGCACCCTTGATGCCATCGATTCCTTTTACCGTTGTGCTGCCCGTTTCTGCTGGGTCCTGATGCATTTTTGTCCACCCCCCCTCCCCTCACTTATTTTGGGATTCTATTTTTGATCATATCTTTATATATCTTTTTTGGGAGAGAGGGAGAGTTTTTGGTGCCACTTATATATCTGTATCACTCCCATCTGTGCATGCATCATGTCCGCATCATATTTTCATTTCTTTATTTTTCTTTTTATTTTCTTCATGCATGCATCCTCACCTGCCCCTCACATTTCTTGTCTCTCGGTGTGCCACACTTTGCACATTGAGGACACTGTGCCATTTAGCTTGGGGGAGTGAGTTCTCACGTTCTTTTTCGATTTGCCACCTTTATTTTTAGTTTTTCACACCATTTTTCGCATTTGCACTTATTTTTCATTATTTTTCTTTTATTTTGCCATGCATCACGTTTTTCTTATTTTTTTCTGTGTGCCGCATTGTAAATAGTTCTATTTTCCCTTTATCTTTATTCCTTTTTTTTTCTCATCTCATGCTAGAGATGACTTTTCTATGATGGTGATGACGTTGGATTTAGCTTACTCTATATGCATGCTATATTTGTCATGTCTTAGACTTTATTTTTGATATCATATGCTATGACTTGTCTTGCATCTAGAGATAGTAACCCACACTTTTGCCACATGAAAATGGATGAAATTTTATTATTAGCTGAGTCTGAATATTCATATGTATGCTATCACAGAAAACACACCAAGATTCACGCATTGAATGCTTATATCTGGAGTACTGATTTCTTTTCCTATATCACTTCTATATGCATGAATTGTACACTTCACTTCAGGATGATTGAATGATGTTAGGTATGATAAATCTGGATTAGTTAGCTTTTTTGTGACCGAAACTGAGTAGATTAGATTACCCTGCTGAAGTTGTCGCGCATGTCTTATAGAGTGAACCGAGAGTTATATCTATTTCTTTCTCCACAAATCTTGAACATCATTTCTCTACTTTTAAAATCATTGGTGAATCTCCCCTTAGCGATTCTATTATATGGCATTTCCCCCGCTATTAATTCCTAGCTCCAATTTTCTTATTTTTTTTAAAAAAAACAAAAAAAACAAAAAAAGAGCGAAAAAGAGGAAAAATCCTCAATAAAAGATCCCATCTCACTTTCTTCCTTTCTTCTTTCTTCTTATTACATTTGGAGCTATATAAAAATGGGGATGTGAATATTTTTTATGCCACCACGCTTATAGATAAGCTTGGGGGAGGGGATCCATTGATGTGTGAGAGAGTGACTACTTGACGTTGCACGACAACCTAGGCTAAGTAATATTCTATACTCGGTGAGATTATTTTTAGCTTTACGAAATCCAGAATTCTAAGCCTAGCGTTCATTTCATGAAATCCATACTTTTCTATTCTCTCTATTCTATAGTGTGATACTCTTATACTCCTGATAGAAAGCGTTCAATTGAAAAGTGTGTGATCTGTGATTCGTATACCGCTTTAAATGATTCAAACGATGTTAATTTTAAAATTATTCCGTTTTTCATGATTATATCGTTGTTCGTGGGTTTTCTATTTCTATTTGCACTATTATACTATGATATCAAAATAAAATCTTTTGACATGAGTTTTTCTTTCGGTGCATGCTATATGAGTAAGTGAAACCCCCGTCCTGAGAAAATGATCTAGTAGCTTACCTCTTCGCTTCTTTCTCTCTTCTTTATTTTCATTTCGTTTTCCATTCTTCTCCGTTTTTCATTTTTCATTTTTTCGCCATTTTCGTTTTCCAAATTCCACCGGGTTCGCCTTTTACTTATCTTCCTCGAGGACGAGTAAGAGGCAAGCTTGGGGGATTTTGATCACTCCTTATTTTACACCTTTTTTCCGCATGTTTGCATGCCATTTAGATCGCCCAAATCATGTTTTTCACGATATATCGACGATATTGCGATGCTTTTCACGATTTGTTGTTTTTGTCGCATTTCAGGTGATTTGGCGCGATTTGGAGTGATCTCGAGATGCGCTTACTCTAGACGGTCACCAACGACCTCCCCGAGGGATATTTTGATGTTGGAGAGGAGCGGAAGAAGAACGGACGTCGCAGGAGCGACGAGGAGGCCAAAATAAGCAGATTGGGCATTTTTTGTGTCCCACTCGGCCGAGTGAAGGAGCCACTCGGCCGACCAGCGAGACACTGCTCGGCCGACCAGAACAGACACGATTTATGTGTGCACTCGGCCGAGCACCGAAGACCACATCGGCCGCGTGACGACATCACGTCCGCCCGAGTGGCGCCCAGACGAAGCCCTTCCAAAACATCCAAGTTACTGTTTTTCGGCTGCCTGAACTTCAGAAGACCCACTCGACCGAGTGGTTAATTCCGTCCGCCCGAGTACTATGAAGCCATCGGCCGAGTGACGACAACTCACTCGGTCGAGCCGCCCCCGAAGTAGAGACCCCTGAAGGCCCCGACTTACTGGAAAATTACAGGGTTTCTCACTCGGCTGAGCGACTTTTGTCACTTGGCTGAGTGCGATGCGCTGCCTGTAGCGAAAACTGCGGAAAACAGGCTGTGCAGGGGTATTTTGGTCACAGTTTTTGGACGATTTTGAGGGCTATTTAAACCCTGTTTTTATCCTAGTTTAGAGAGCCTCTCTCTTAGATTTTTTGCAGCTTTTTAGATTAGTTTTTTTAGCTTTATTCTTGTGATTGGAGAGGAGACAAAGATTGAAATTTTGTTGGATTAATTGAAGAACTCCATTGGTTTGCATCTATTTTCCTTAAAAATTCTATTTTTATTGCTTGTCTCAATATTGTGATGAATTCTATTGCCTATTTCAACGATTATTTTTGTGATCTTGCTATGATTTGTGAGTAGTCTCCACGTCTTGGGGCGTGGGGATGAACCCTACAAGCCCATTTTCATATTTGTGATAAATTGGTTGAAATTGTGCTAGAATTGTTATTAGGTATTAGATTGGGATCAATTTACTACGGATGGCTAGGTATTCATATCAATTGGAATTTGCAAGAGATTGGATCCCAATTTGATAGGAAACCCTAGAAATCCGAATTGGGTTGGAGTCGGATTTTCGACGTATCGGTTTGCAAGAGATTGGACCGATACTAGGATTTCCGGTTGCAATTCCATGCCGATACTCGTTTGCAAGAGATTGGACGGGTAGGAACTATCCCAATCTAGATCGCGAGCCGAGTTTACAA
The DNA here is from genome assembly GCA_030789695.1 of Scilla litardierei. NCBI lineage: Eukaryota > Viridiplantae > Streptophyta > Magnoliopsida > Asparagales > Asparagaceae > Scilla > Scilla litardierei. The sequence goes on from CM061131.1 coordinate 66,442,551, forward strand.
GAGATTGGGCTCGGTGCGCGATTGGACGATGATGTTGATCCTAATGCTAGCTTCCCTAGGCTAGGGTTTGCAAGAGATTGGACCCAAACCCAGGATAGATATAGACCGGCAACAGCGCGAGAGCGTGAGCTTGGTTCTACATTCAGTTGCAACTAGTTCATCCAAATTCTCATTCAAGCAATTTTGATACCGATAAACCGCATTTATGAAATACGGTGAGTAGCGGGGATTCCCCATTCCCTAGACGTTCTTTATTTGATTTGATATTTCCGCATTTTTGTCTGACGATTGTGACAGGATCGCCAAAGGCAAATTTCTCTCTTAAGTAGCCAGGTTGATTGGAACAAGCACGGTCATTCGTCCTCCCTGTGTTCGATATCCCGCTCGCTGCTACACCGTGCACTTGCGGTAAAACTACAACCGTTCTTTGGGTCACATCCCGGAGCGATCAACTAGTCGGTCAGCAATGCTTCTTTAACCGACTAACTCAATTACTAATTTTTGGTATCAGTACTGTTCATTCTTAGTCGGTCTAAGTTCATCTTTCGACAGATTAGTTGTAAAACTAGTCGGTTAAGTTTTGTACTAATACCGACTAATTCTTAGTTCTTCTGTACAGTCGAGTTATTGTTTACTCTTAGTCGGTCTAAGAACGTTCATCGACCGACTAGATGTCAAACTAGTCGGTCAGTAGTTGTTCTATGACCGACTAACTCTTAGTTCAAGTTTTCGACTGGAGCTACTGTTTACACTTAGTCGGTATGAGTTGGTCAACCGACCGACTAGTTCTCAAACTAGTCGGTCAACAGTTGTTATTTGACCGACTAAGCAGTGCAGGAAACCCTAGTTTTGCCCTAGCCGCCACCAAACTCTATAAATACCCCTCCAAACGTTTTGTTCTCCTCCCTCACGACCTAAAACCCTAATTTCTCCCCCATTGAGCCCCCTTCTTCCCCAAACCCTTATTCCTTCATTCCAAGCCCAAAATCCATCATCCAAACCCTCCCACAACACATTCTACCTATCATCTTCCCCAAAATCTCATCAAATCCCCAAAATCCCCCAAAACCCTATTTCTCCAAACTTCTCCAATCATTCCCAGATCTGAACCCTAGGTTCCCTGGAGCGTTTCTTCCGTCGCCGTGGTTGCTCGGCGTTATTCTTCCGTTTCATATACGGTAATAGTCGACCTCTTAATGTTTTCACAACCCGTTGTGTTTTTGTGAAACCCTAATGAATAAATATTGTTGTTGATTGTTTCTCCATGACAACGACTTCCCCGTAGATTAGCATCCGTGAGACGAACCCTCGTGATCGTCATCCTCGGTGCTAGGCAAGTGAAACTTGCCACTTAGGGTTTAGGCCATGTTTTAGGCCATTTGCTTGTTGTAGGCGTAAAAGAGACTAGGCGACGAAATGATACTCGCCTAGGCGCAAATTTGGGAACTAGCTTGACAACGAAGCTAGATCCGACATTTATCATGTTGCACAATTACCATGTCATGTTTAATTTCCATTAACGGTATGCAAATAAATTGTCATGTCATTGCATTCTTTAAGTGTTTCCGTGATTGCGTAGCTTCGCTACAATGCTTGTGTTCCTGGCTCGTGTTCCAGAAGCGGGCCATGTGTTGGTTGATAGCCAATGCCCAAATTGCTTGTTTCCGGCTAGGTGCACCCCTATGCCAAATGCTTATGAATCGTGAACTAGAATGCGAGCTCCTGTGCGGGGCAACCCTGGCTCATTTACTCAGCTCGTGTGCGGGGACCCTGGCTCGTCTACATGTGGGTATTGGGGGTAAGAGTTAAGCGGCCAATCAACTGGGAGTCTGCCCGATCAGCAACTGCAGTGGTAAGGCGTAAACTCTGGGTTTTGGGGTAGTGTTAAGTGGCCAATCAGCATAAATGCCAAACCATTCAGCTATAAGGCATAAACATCTACAAACAACTTGAAACGTGACTAGGGAAATGATCGAGATTGTTAGTAGCTTGGCTACTCTTGTCTTGTCCCGATAATTGTTCTCTTGTACTTATTGTCTCGCCATGTCTTGCTTGTGCACTCATGCTAAAACTGCCATGTCATGCATACTATAACTGCTAGGTTGCTAGTTGCCTTAATTTCAGTTTCCTTGCCCAAGTCTTTTAGACTTGCTGACATGTACCCCTTTACTCTTTTGGGTGACACATGTTAGATCCTGAGCCTGAGTACCTTGTTGAGGACGAGGTGTTTGCTGTCGCCGAGCCCGAGCTTGTGCTTGACGGGGAGTACGTGGACACTGGGGACCAGTCCTAGTGTCTTCGTTGAGCTTTCCTTTTGTTTAGACTGCTGTTTTGTTGTCGGTGCGTAGCACCTATACTTTGTTACGTTGTTTCTTTTGTTGGCCTTGTTCTGGGCCTTTAGACTCCTCCTTTTAGCCTGGTGGCTTTTCTGGATGTTGAACTTAATTTTCATGTTGGACAAATTATGAGATATGAGATTTTATTTCTGTCTCTCCTTGTGTTATTATTGTTGTTTCGTTTGTGGTTACAGGGACCTGCTTATGTTTTATTGACGCTTATCGGGTTTGGGGCTTCACAGCTCCACTCTCGTGCGGACCTTTTCACGTCTCGCCTCCATTTTAGGGAAGCAGGGCGTGACAGGTTTTGTTGGTGGCCCATGCAGGTCCTCTTTTGTAACTGCGATTATCGGAATAACGATAATAATATTAGAATGTCCAATAAACTAAGTTCGACGTCCGAGTCATAAGCTATGAGTCTAATCTGCTTCGTTTTCTGTGTCATTAGATGGCAGGAAGGCGATTCACCCGTGGTGGGGGTAGTGGTGCGCTCCCTCATGATGAGGAGCCTGAGCGGGAACCCACCAACGGTGAGATGATGCAGATGATGCTTCAGATGATGCAAGTGCAGCAGGGCGTGCTCCTGAAAGTCCAGAATGCTCCACTTGCTCGAGCTGCCCGGGCACTTCCGGATGCCCCTCGCTCCGAGCCGGGAGCGAAGCAATTTCGGGAGCTGGGTCCCGCATATTTTGATGGGTCTGAGGGTCCTTTGGCTACCGATGAGTGGATTCGGAACATTGAGGATAACTTGAAGATGGCCAAGATCACCCCGGCTGGATGGGTTGATTTGGCGAAGCGGCAACTCAAGGATAATGCTCGGAACTGGTGGGATGCGAAAGAGAAGATGTTGGTGGAGCCGATAGCTTGGACTACCTTTAAGTCCAGGTTTGATGAGGAGTTCTTTCTGAAGGCTGCGAAGAAGGAGATGCTGCAGTGCTTTATTGATCTGAAGCAAGGGAGCTTGACGGTGGATCAGTACCACCAAGAGTTCACTAGGCTGAATCGGTTCGCACCGAAGATGGTGCAGGATGCTGATGAGAGGGCTCAGAGGTTCCTGCAGGGACTTGCTTTGGAGCTCCAGAGTTTTGTGTCTTCCTCCGATCTGGACTCTTATCAGAAGGTTCTGGTCGCTGCGAGGAGGCAGGAGCTAAACCTGAGTCAGAGGAGAGGACATGTTTCTGGTGCTGGGAAGAGGCCTATGGAGCAGGCCAGGGCGACGGTTAGGCCTGGTTTCAAGCCTAATCAGCCAGCTCAGTTCAAGAGGCCAGAAGGGCCTGTTCTGAAGACTTGCCATTTCTGCAGTAAGCCTGGCCACATCAAGGATCAGTGTAGGAAGTTTCTGGGCCAGTGTTTGGTTTGTGGTGATGCTTCCCATGTCGCGAAGGATTGTCGGCATGCGAATCAGCTGCGGAGGGCACCTGTTGCAGCACAGCCGTTACAGCATCGAGCGTCTGTTCCTGCTAGATGTGGAGCAGCTCTTGTTCCACAGAGGCAGGCTTTTCAACAGGCTATTCCGCCGAGGAGGCAGGCTTTTCTGATGACCGCTGTAGAGAGCGAGGCTGTGGATGAGGTTATCGCAGGTAATCCTCAATCTAGTTGTTACTTTCCTAGCTGGTTTTGATTGTTAGATTATGTTGTTTGCTTGAACATGATTGTTTTCTAGACTAGGGTTTGATTGTTAATTGCTTATTAGGTGTGGTTTTGGTGTGCACATTTCCTGCACGAGTCCTCTTTGACTCTGGTGCATCGATGTGCATTATTTCTCGGAGCTTCGTGGAGAAGCATTCCTTGTCGACGTCCCCTCTTCCCAAGAGTTGGAATATCGTTACAGGGAATGGCGTGGTCTCGGTGCATCGTGGTTGCAATTCTTGCTCGTTGGTGGTCTGTGGACATGAGCTTTTCGCTGATTTCATTGTCCATGACATCATCAACTATGATGCGGTCCTTGGGATGGACTGGCTTGCGAGCTTCTATGCTACGATCGACTGTCGGAGGAAGAAGGTGGTGTTTGAGATTCTCGGACATCCGATGTTTGAGTTCAGCCGTGGTAGCAGTTCGCTTGGTCCTGTCAGATTTCGGGCCAGACCGGTGGAGGTCGTGGCTATGCAGATGGAGTTGGAGTGGCCAGCTGTGGTGCGTGATTTTGATGACGTCTTCCCCGAGGAGATGTCTGGTTTGCCACCTGATCGAGCTCTAGAATTTTCTATTGATCTTGTTCCGGGAGCGCAGCCGATTTCGAAGGCGCCGTATCGTATGGCACCCGCTGAGTTGGAGGAGTTGCGGAAACAGTTGGATGAGCTTTTGCGGAAGGGTTATATCAATCCTAGTGTGTCTCCGTGGGGAGCACCGGTGCTGCTGGTGAAGAAGAAGGATGGTTCGCGTCGCATGTGCGTGGACTATCGGGAGTTGAATGCGGTGACCATCAAGAATAAATACATGTTGCCTCGCATCGATGATATCTTTGATCAGCTTGGAGGTTCGAGGGTGTTTTCTAAATTGGATTTGAGGAGTGGTTACCATCAGTTGAAGGTGAAGAAGGGAGATGTTCTGAAGACAGCGTTCAGGACGAAGTATGGACACTATGAGTTTGTGGTTATGCCCTTCGGCGTAACTAACCCACCCGCAGTTTTCATGAATCTAATGAACCTGATTTTCTATGAATTTTTGGATAAGTTTGTCGTTATCTTTATTGACGACATTCTGATCTATTCGAGGTCGGAGGAAGAGCATGCCTCGCACTTGAGGAATGTATTGGAGATTTTGAGGAAGCATCGGTTGTATGCTAAATTTTCGAAGTGCGAGTTTTGGCTGGATAGAGTTGCTTTTCTCGGGCATGTGGTGACTGGAGATGGTATTTCAGTGGATCCCGAGAAGATTAGGGCCATCAGAGAGTGGCCTGTTCCGTCGTCTGCGTCTGAGATTCGGAGTTTCCTTGGACTTGCTGGTTACTATCGGTGTTTCATTAATGACTTTTCCCGTATTGCCGAGCCGATGACCAGGTTGACGCGGAAGGATGTACCTTTTGTTTGGTCGGGTGATTGTGAGGGTGCTTTTGGTGTTCTGAGGGAGATGTTGACGACTGCCCCTATTCTTGTTGTGCATGATCGCAGCGGTGGATTTGAGATCTTTTGCGATGCTTCTGGCAAGGGTCTCGGTTGTGTGTTGCATCAACACGGGCATGTTGTGGCGTATGCGTCTCGTCAGCTTAAGGTTCATGAGAAGAATTACCCGACGCATGATTTGGAGTTGGCTGCCGTTGTGTTTGCTCTTAAGATTTGGAGGCACTTCTTGTTGAGTGAGAAAGTGAAGATTTTCACCGATCACAAAAGCTTGAAGTATATTTTTACTCAGAAGGAGCTCAACATGCGACAGCGTCGATGGTTGGAGCTCATGGCGGATTATGAGATTGATTTGCAGTATCACCCTGGCAAGGTGAATGTGGTTCCTGACGCGCTGAGTAGGCTTCCAGCGGTGATGGTTTTGACTTCGCAGTGTAGATTGCAGCAGGATTTTTGCGAGTCTAGTGTGGAGATTGTTCTTCCTGGGGAGGCTTCGTCGTTGATGTGTATGCAGATACAGTCGACGATTGTGGATCGGATCAAGGCTGGCCAGGCTGAGGATCCGAAGCTGGTGAAGATTCGGGGGCAGGTTGAAGCCGGTCTGCGGACTGACTATTTGATTCATGATGATGGCTCGCTGAGGTTTGGAGCCAGGTTGTGTGTGCCAGCTGGGGATATCAGAGAGGAGTTGATGGTGGAGGCACACAGTTCGCCGTATTCTGTGCATCCTGGTGGCACCAAGATGTACCAGGATCTTCGTCTGAACTATTGGTGGCATGGCATGAAGAGGAGTGTGGCTCAGAGTGTAGCCAAGTGCTTGGTTTGTCAGCAAGTGAAGGCGGAGCATCAGCGTACGGCCGGGTTGCTACAACCGCTTCCGATCCCGGAGTGGAAATGGCAACACATCACTATGGATTTCGTGACTGGACTACCTCAGAGTCCGAAGCAGAATGACGCGATTTGGGTGATCGTAGATCGATTGACCAAATCCGCGCACTTTATTCCTTTCTGAGTGGGACAGACCACTGAGGCGCTAGCGAGGAGATATATGGAGGTAAATTCTTTTACTCTCCGTTTCTATTTCCTTTTCCTAGTTTGGATAGTGATGTAACGTGAATCGTGCAGGAGGTTGTGCGACTTCACGAAGTCCCCGTGAGTATCGTGTCAGACAGAGACACGAGGTTCACATCTCAGTTCTGGCAGAGTTTGCAGAAAAGTTTGGGTACGCGTCTTAGTTTCAGCACGGCGTATCATCCGCAGACGGATGGCCAATCCGAGAGGACGATTCAGATTTTGGAAGACATGCTGAGGGCGTTCATGTTGGATTTCAAGGGTTCGTGGGAGGACCATCTACATTTGGTGGAGTTCTCTTACAACAACAGCTTCCAGGCGAGTATTGGCATGGCGCCTTTCGCCGCTCTTTATGGGAGGAAATGTCGATCGCCTTTGAGTTGGGATGACGTTGGCGATCGGGAGTTGTTGGGACCTGAGATGATCGTGGAGGCCGTGGATATTGTCAGGAACATTCGGGAGAGGTTGAGGATTGCTCAGGACCGTTTTAAGCATTGGGCGGATGCTAAACGTCGTCCTTTGGAGTTTCAGACGGGCGACCATGTGTTTCTGAGGATTTCCACGAATCGTGGAGTGATTCGTTTTGGGAAGCGAGGGAAGTTGAGCCCACGATACATTGGACCGTTTGACATTCTGGAGAAAGTTGGCGAGGTAGCTTATCGCTTAGCCTTGCCGCCATCTTTGGAGGGAGTTCACAATGTTTTCCATGTGTCGCAGCTTCGTCGATACATTAGCGATCCATCTCATGCTGTGGATTTCTCGGAGATTACCGTTCGCCCCGATATGACGTATGACCATCATCCTGTGCAGATTCTGGACAGGCGTCAGAAGTCACTTCGGAACAAGGTTGTCAACCTTGTGAGGGTGATGTGGCGACACGGCTTGCCTGGAGAGTCTACTTGGGAGAATGAGGATGAGATGCGAGAGTGTTTCCCACTTTTGTTCCCGGACACGTGAGTGTTGGGAAATTCCGAGGACGGAATTTTTCTTAAGTTGGGGAGGATGTAACGACTGGTTTTCATGTATCTGGATTTATTATATTATATTATATGTTTTGGTGGATTTTCTCCTTATATGTGGTTATCGTCTCCGTAACTTTCATTTTCGATCGTTTCGTCGTGTTTTCTCGTTTCTTCCTTAGGATCGTCGATTTCGGAGTAAGTCATTCGTGACGGGCTTCATATCGGTCATATCTTATTGTTAGATCAAGCCTAGGAGTCTTAGGAATCGATCCCGGAGCTCCGCGCTCCATATCGGAACTTTTGATGCACGTTAGCCGGTGTAAGAAGGGGAATCGACCGACTAGATGACGATTTAGTCGGTCGGCAAGCCTTCATGGACCGACTATCGGGCTTTCTAAGTTATTCAGGAGTTACTATTTGTCGTTAGTCGGTCTAAGAACGTTGGTTGACCGACTAGGTTGCAAACTAGTCGGTCAGCAATGCTTCTTTAACCGACTAACTCAATTACTAATTTTTGGTATCAATACTGTTCATTCTTAGTCGGTCTAAGTTCATCTTTGGACCGACTAGTTGTAAAACTAGTCGGTTAAGTTTTGTACTCAGACAGACTAATTCTTAGTTCTTCTGTACAGTCGAGTTACTGTTTACTCTTAGTCGGTCTAAGAACGTTCATCGACCGACTAGATGTCAAACTAGTCGGTCAGTAATTGTTCTATGACCGACTAACTCTTAGTTCAGGTTTTCGACTGGAGCTACTGTTTACACTTAGTCGGTCTGAGTTGGTCAACCGACCGACTAGTTCTCAAACTAGTCGGTCAACAGTTGTTCTTTGACCGACTAAGCAGTGCAGGAAACCCTAGTTTTGCACTAGCCGCCACCAAACTCTATAAATACCCCTCCAAACGTTTTCTTCTCGTCCCTCACGACCTAAAACCCTAATTTCTCCCCCATTGAGCCCCCTTCTTCCCCAAACCCTTATTCCTTCATTCCAAGCCCAAAATCCATCATCCAAACCCTCCCACAACACATTCTACCTCTCATCTTCCCCAAAATCTCATCAAATCCCCAAAATCCCCCAAAACCCTATTTCTCCAAACTTCTCCAATCATTCCCAGATCTGAACCCTAGGTTCCCCGGAGCGTTTCTTCCATCGCCATGGTTGCTCGGCGTTATTCTTCCGTTTCATATACGGTAATAGTCGACCTCTTAATGTTTTCATAACCCGTTGTGTTTTTGTGAAACCCTAATGAATAAATATTGTTGTTGATTGTTTCTCCATGACAGCGACTTCCCCGTAGATTAGCATCCGTGAGACGAACCCTCGTGATCGTCATCCTCGGTGCTAGGCAAGTGAAACTTGCCACTTAGGGTTTAGGCCATGTTTTAGGCCATTTGCTTGTTGTAGGCGTAAAAGAGACTAGGCGACGAAATGATACTCGCCTAAGCGTAAATTTGGAAACTAGCTTGACAACGAAGCTAGATCCGACATTTATCATGTTGCACAATTACCATGTCATGTTTAATTTCCATTAACGGTATGCAAATAAATTGTCATGTCATTGCATTCTTTAAGTGTTTCCGTGATTGCGTAGCTTCGCTACAATGCTTGTGTTCCTGGCTCGTGTTCCAGAAGCGGGCCATGTGTTGGTTGATAGCCAATGCCTGAATTGCTTGTTTCCGGCTAGGTGCACCCCTATGCCAAATGCTTATGAATCGTGAACTAGAATGCGAGCTCTTGTGCGGGGCAACCCTGGCTCATTTACTGAGCTCGTGTGCGGGGACCCTGGCTCGTCTACATGTGGGTATTGGGGGTAAGAGTTAAGCGGCCAATCAACTGGGAGTCTGTCCGATCAGCAACTGCAGTGGTAAGGCGTAAACTCTGGGTTTTGGGGTAGTGTTAAGCGGCCAATCAGTGTGAATGCCAAACCATTCAGCTGTAAGGCGTAAACATCTACAAACAACTTGAAACGTGACTAGGGAAATGATCGAGATTGTTAGTAGCTTGGCTACTCTTGTCTTGTCCCGATAATTGTTCTCTTGTACTTATTGTCTCGCCATGTCTTGCTTGTGCACTCATGCTAAAACTGTCATGTCATGCATACTATAACTGCTAGGTTGCTAGTTGCCTTAATTTCAGTTTCCTTGCCCAAGTCTTTTAGACTTGCTGACATGTGCCCCTTTACTCTTTTGGGTGACACATGTTAGATCCTGAGCCTGAGTACCTTGTTGAGGACGAGGTGTTTGCTGTCGCCGAGCCCGAGCTTGTGCTTGACGGGGAGTACGTTGACACTGGGGACCAGTCCTAGTGTCTTCGTTGAGCTTTCCTTTTGTTTAGACTGTTGTTTTGTTGTCGGTGCGTAGCACCTATACTTTGTTACGTTGTTTCTTTTGTTGGCCTTATTCTGGGCCTTTAGACTCCTCCTTTTAGCCTGGTGGCTTTTCTGGATGTTGAACTTAATTTTCATGTTGGACAAATTATGAGATATGAGATTTTATTTCTGTCTCTCCTTGTGTTATTATTGTTGTTCCGTTTGTGGTTACAGGGACATGCTTATGTTTTATTGACGCTTATCGGGTTTGGGGCTTCACAGCTCCACTCTCGTGCGGACCTTTTCACGTCTCGCCTCCATTTTAGGGAAGCGGTGCGTGACAGCTTTGAATGCGTCCCCCGTGAGGTGTTCAAGGTATCTGATAATAGAGGGCAAATCAAACCCAATATAGATACCTAGACGACATTGATGACCCATTTTGGTCCTCTGAGGTGGTGATATTGGGTTATATACCGCACAACCAAACGCTCTCAAATGAGAGATATTCGGAGGTGCGCCATGTGCAAGTTGCATCGGGGATAATGTATGACCTCCAGAGGGTCTTATCCTAATAAGTGATGCGGCATGTAAAATAGCATGCCCTCAAGCATCCACCGGCAACTGGGATTGCATAAGCAATGGACGTATAATCCATTGGAGTCTCTTCATAAGGGACTCAGCTAATCCGTTTTGGGTATGAACATGTGCTACATGATGTTCAACTTCAATACCCGTTGCCCGGCAATAGTCTTCGAAAACTTGTGAAGTAAATCCGTCCGCATTATCAAGATATAGTTTCTTGATATGGTTATCGGAGAAATGAGCCCGTAACGTTATTATTTGTGCCAATAGCTTTGGAAAAGCTAGGTTGCGGGTGGACAAGATGCACACATAAGACCATTTAGTTGATACATCAATCAGTACCATGAAGTACTGAAATGGGCCACTTGGAGGGTGAATACGCCCGCAAATGTCACCATGAATTCTCTCAAGGAAGCGAAGAGACTCTAATGCCACTTTCAGGAGGGAGGGTCTCGTCATCAGTTTTCCTTTGAAACAAGAGAGACAAGAAAATTCACCCTTATGAAGAATCTTCAGGCTCTTCAAGTTATGTCCACGGGATTCAGTGATGATGTGTCGCATCATTGCTGATCTAGGGTGACTAAGTTTGTTGTGCCAGAGTTGGAACTCTGGTAATGATGGACACGTCTGGTGCTCAGTCATATTGGCTTCTATTGGTTGAATGTATGTATGGTAGAGACCCGACAGGAGTCCCTTGAATCGTTCGCAGATGATCTTCTGGTCATCTTTTTGACGAGTTACATACAAATATTCAACTCTATTTTCATCTATGGTTTCTAAGTGATATCCGTTTAAACGAATGTCCTTGAAACTTACGAGATTTCTATTTGATTTAGGAGAGAATAATGTATTTTTTATCTGAAGTCTTGTGTTATTTGGGAGCAATATTATTGCTTCACCAGATCCTTCGATTATTTTGGACAGTCCTGAAATTGTGATAACAGTACCGTCATATTTATTTATGCTATGAAAATAGCAATATTCGCGAAGGATTGTGTGCCTCGAGGCATTGTCCATTAGGCACTCATACTTCATCTATATAAGCAAAACGAAATTTTATTTAAGTAAATGTAAAATGACATTCAAAACAAAAGTTCGTACTAAAGCAAACTAAAGAGGAAGCTACATTTAATTTTAAATGCATAGATAAAGATGGAGCTCAATCGAGCAGGTCGTCATTCTCGAAGTCTTTTGCAGTGAAAATTGTTGGCGGCTGAACAGCCACCAAGTCTGTTGCAGGTAGAGACTTCTGGCTCGCCTGATATTGTTCCTGAAGGTGGCGAGGAGTGTGACAGTTTCTGGACCAATGTCCAGTCATGCCACATCTATGGCGTTTATCCTCCCAGTTCTTTGGAATTGACACTTGACCAGTGTTCTTACGCTTCCATGAGAAGTTTTTCTTTCCTTTATTGTTGTTGTTGGACGGGGGTGCTGCTCCTCGTGCTTGCTTCATTACAGCTTTTCCTTTGTTATTTTAGCCTTCTTCTTGTTTTTCCACTTCTGGGAAGAAACGTGGTGGGCTTCAGAGATATGGGCAGTAGCAGCTGGACGTAAATTATGAGTAGCAAGCAGTAAATCTATATTCTGCTCTGCCTTAAGGAGGCAAGAGATCAAATTAGAGAATTTCGTAAAGTTGCGTTCACGATACTGCTGCATGAGGATTGTATCTTTCTCGTGAAACGAGATAAATGTCTTTTCCAACATGCATTGTTCTGTCACTTCTTCACTGCACAACTTCAGGCGTGAGGTGATATTATGAAGTGCAGAGTTATACTCAGCGATAGACTTATAGTCCTAAAGTCTGAGGTTTTCCCACTCATAACTTGCACGTGGTAATATTTCATCAATTTGATGTTTATACCGTGCCTCCAGCGCTGTCCACAGCTCCATTGGGTCCTCTACCATTAGGTATTCGGCCTTTAAGGTCCGATCTGTACGTCTCCTAATATAGATAATGGCTTTCACCTTATCCATATCGGAGACAGTGGTAGGCGTATTGCTAGATGTAGCAGTAGCATCGGCCGCCGTTGGGGCCGATGAAGGAGCCAAAATTAAGCTAATGAGGGCCATCGAATGCAAGTGGAATTTCAGGTCCACTCGCCAACTCAGGTAATTTTTCCCTGCAGCATCAATGACCTCGAAATCGACGCTTGCCAATTTTACCATTTATCTATGCAATTTAAAACAAGCATGAATTAATTAAGATTTAAATTCATGCATAAAGAAAAAATAAGTAAAATGTGGGGATCGGCCAGATACCCAAAAACGTACAAAGTCCAAAGTCCGATATACAGTCCATAAAGAAAAGAAAAATACAAGTTGAAAACCCAGAATGGGTCCCTATATTTTGCAAATTTCACCACGTCTTCATATGCTGGTACACCGGTCTTTGGCATTAATACATTTAATTCTCACTTACAAATTCTCTCAAAAGAAAATAAAAGTGCAATGAATTTAAAAAGGTATATCAAACTGGCCGATCCCAAAAAAACATTTTAACTTATATAAACATCAACGCAGTTTATAATATGCTACAGGCATAAAAGAAACAGCCACGCATATAACTCAGGCATACATACATAATATGGAAAAAGAGACTATAAAATATAACAATCTCTCGGACCATGGGGAGACGTCATACACTGTTAGGTTAGTTAACTAATGGCAGAGTGGTCGCAGGATCCTTAAGATAATTATATTTTGAAAAAAAATCCTAATAATCCATAAATAATTAATAATGCAAGAGTGATGTTTAACATAATTTTAGCAATAAGACAAACTGGGCGACATGCCCAAAACAAGGAATTAAAATAAATTAATATTTTGATTGGGGCAGCATGCCCTTTTAGTAAAATATTATTCATTTTAATAAGCAAATTTATTAACCTGGCTTCTAGCCCAATAAGCCAAAGTTAATATTTGGGCTACAGGCACAGTTGCAAAAATGTAATTAACACATAAAATTTGCAATTGGATTAACCGGGCTTCAGGCCCAATTATGGTAGTCAAAAATTAATTATTCAGCTAAATGGGGCTGCTGGCCCATAAAACTTAATTTCATTGTTACAAATGGGCTGTAGGCCCAACAAACATGCTATTCAATTTATTAAAATATAATTGAATATACCCTTAAACTAATTTTTGGGCTGATGAATGCTAAAAACCCTCAACTGTAAGTCTGTCCCCTCAACTCCTTTTGACGGCGCACTTAGAAAGAACCTCCCCCGCCGTCGGGGGATGGTGGCCGAAGACCTCCCCTGCGGGGGGGTGTCGCTGGGATCCCCCGGCCGTCGACGGGGAGGCTGCTAGCCGAAGAACCCACCTGCGTGGGGGGGTGTCGCGGGAGACCCCCATCGCCGTAGGCGGGGGGGCTGCAGGCAGAAGACCCCCCCTTCGGGGGGGTGTCGCGAGGAAAACCCCCGCCGTCGACGGGGGGCAACGAGCAGAAGACCCCCCCCCCCCTTCGGGGGTGGGGGGGGGGGGTGGGTGGGTGGGCAGCGAGCAGAAGATCCCCCCTTGGGGGGGTGTCGCGAGGAAAACCCCCCGCCGTCGGCCGGGGGGGGGGGGGGGGGGGGGGGGGGCAGAAGACCCCCCCTTCGGTTGGGGTGTTGCAAGAAAAACCCCTCGTCGTGGGGGGGGCGGCGATTCGCCGTGACAGAAACCCCCCCCCCCCCCCCCATTGCGGGGGGGGGGGGGGGGGTGCGGGCTCAGAGGCCCCCCGGGGGGGAGAACAGGGAGGGTATTTTGTTTTTAAATTTTTGGTATTAATCAGATTTATACAAGACTTTAAGATAAGCGTTGTAAAATCATGTTTATCAATATATTGTAATTTTCTACGGGATCGAAAAGTATTACCTCTATATTAAAAAATCTAGGGACGATCGTAAAAACAGAAGATCCGTATAAAGAGAAATCCATGCGCCTAGTACGCCAAAAAGGATCGCCGCAACGGAGAGCCGCAACGGTACGCCGCAACAATAGATTCCTTCGCGCGTTTAGGGTTTTGATTTTTGAGTGGGGACGAGATAAAAAGCTCAAAAAATAAGAGCGTATGTGCTGATAACGTGTTAAGAGAGATTGGAGAAGAGTAACCATGGCAAATAGCCATGGTTCTTTATTTATAAATTTCATATGGTATTTCCTAGAGACTTGGATGCCAAATGTCTCCACCACATTAAGAGTGGTGGAGTAATGTGGGGATAAGTGGTGGAGAGGCCAAAGTCATCACCCACTCACAACATATTTTGCTTATTTAAATTTATATTGATGACATCATAATAGGTTCAACTAATAAATATTTATGCAAGGAATTACTGGATGCATGCATACTGAATTTGAAATGAGAATGATGCTTAAAATTACCTTCTTTCGTGATTTGAAAATCAAAGAAATTAACGAAAGATGGTATCTTTATCAACAAAGAGAAGTATGTAAAAAAACTTGTTCGTAACTTCAAGATAGAAAATTCTAAGTTAAGCATTACTCCAATAAGCACATTGAGCAAGTTTGACAAAAAATATTCAAGTAAAATAATAAAGATCATGATGTATCGATGTATGATTGATATAGTATTATATTTTACTACGAATAAACCTAATATTTTGTTTAGTATATACCTGAGTGCAAGATGTTTTCCTCATACAAATAATCGTATTTACATACTTTGATGAGAATTTATGATGTGCGAATATTTTACCCTAAAACATAGCTTTTAACTTGAATGCATAGAGTGATGTTGATTTAACTGGAAGCGAAGTGTGCAACACATCCACCGATTTCTTGGACACTTTGGTTCTTAGTTCTCCAAGAAGTAAATTTGCAAGGTATTGTCCACTGCAAAGACAAAATATATTATTGTAGGTCTGTGGTGTGCATATTTTCTCTTGACGAAGCATACTTTTGGTAACGATTATATTTTATGTATCACTTACCAGTGGTATAATTAATCTATCTAAAAATTTAGTGCTATGCACTCGCACAGAACATATATGTTGATGTGAGATACCATTTCATTAAAGATTATATTGAATGTCATGATATTTCACTTAAGTAAATTGATAGGGTAAATCATTAATTGACTGATATTTTACTAAGCCACAGCCCGATGATTAATTTATATCATAAGAAGGTAATTAGAGATGTGAAATTATAATGATTGAAATATGTAATTGAAATGGACCATTGCTATGTTTAAAATTATTCTGAAAAATATTTATTGTTACCAAGTTCCCTACTGATTCTAAGAATCTAGCATGTCCATACAAGCGCATTCATATTTGACAAATATTCAGACATAGGCTTAAGCTAACTTTTGTAAATTCATCAAACTTAAGCCATCAGCTGCACTATTGGACTATATTAAGTTGATACTTGAATCAGATATAAATGTTTATAATCTACTCATGGAGGCTGACCTTCTTATTTCGAGTTAGGTGTTTGATTCGGATTGTTAATCATACAACACTTGGCAAATGTTTTCAAACCACCGGCCTGATTTCCAGTCTTTAAAGGCATTGCGTAATGAATTTAAAAGCTAGCTCTGAATACTGATGGGCTAGTTTGTCCAAACTTTAACGGACTCGTAAGTACAATTGCATGTCCTCTCTTTGCACACGGCCCACCAACAGCGTTTGTATTTAACAGTTGACGTGCAGCTTCAGAACTCATGTGCCCATATAAACGTAGCAACCCCCTCTCCCTCCTCCATTCACTAAGCTCACAGTTCGAGCTAGCTAAGCAAAAACCTTTAGTGCATGCTTCAAAAATATGGCAACAAAAATCTTGTTCAGTTTCTTTGCTCTCTCCCTTCTCTTAGCTCTTGGAGCTGCAACAACTGATCATATACTGTCATGCAGCCAAACGCCCTACCCTCAAGTTTGCACCTCCTTGATGACTGCCATTACCACCACCAACTCGCAATTTTCCGAGGCCAAAACCGCGACGAGCTTCCGCAACTTAGCCCTTAAGGCTACCATGGAGCAAGTCGCCCTCACCCATCAGTTCGCTTCTACCATGGACTTAAGCTCTCTCGACGAGCAAGCAAAGGCTGCGTGGGCCGATTGCTTATTTCTCTACGAGGACACCATTGGCCAACTCAACCGCTCCATGTCTCCTTCTTCGTCTCAAGAAGATTCCCAAACGTGGCTCAGTGCCGCAATTGCGAACCACGAGGCATGCAAGAACGGATTCATTGAGCTCAACTCATCCTTACACTTGTCCTCTTCACCATTTATGACAAACAACATATCCGAGACCATTAGCAACTCGCTCGCCATCAACAAGGCCATGTCGCCCATTACCTCTCTTGGCGGAAACCGCAAGTTGCTCTCCGATGGATTTCCATCATGGGTCTCTGCGGCAGACCGTAAACTTCTTCAATCTTCGAGCGTAAAAGCTAACATCGTGGTGGCCCAAGATGGTTCGGGAAATTACAAGACCATCTCCGAAGCTGTTGCGGCTTCTGTTAAGCAAAGAGCCATGACCTCAAGATTTGTGATCTATGTCAAGGCTGGTACTTACAATGAGAACGTTCAAATCACGGGCTCGATGAAAAACCTAATGTTGATCGGAGATGGCATCGGTAAGACTATGGTTACAGGCAGTAGGAGCGCGGGAGGCGGCTCATCTACTTTTAATTCGGCAACTGTTGGTGAGTTTTATGGGGTTTAGTATATAATTTACCACATGATTGCAACTTAAAATATTTTGTTGGGCTGCATATTTAACTATTAATTTTTTAGAAGGTTCTAAAATTCCGAGAGCTTTTATAATGACACAACGAACCATTTGAATTTGAATTTCCTTAATGAACACTCATTTCACATCTTGAAATTTTAACGAAAAACGACTACCCGCCAAAACAAAAATGCATCCTCTCCCAGTACTAATCTCCGCACGTACGGCAATGTTAATCGATCTTTTTAGTACAGGCGTCAGCGGTGACGGCTTCATCGCTCAAGGCATGACCTTTCAGAACACTGCCGGGCCACAGAACGGGGAGGCCGTCGCCCTACGGTCGGCGTCCGACCGCTCAGTCTTCTACCGATGCAGCTTCAAGGGATATCAAGACACCCTCTACGTCTTCTCTCAACGCCAGTTCTATCGCAACTGCGACATCTACGGCACCGTCGACTTCATCTTCGGTGACGCAGTTGCCCTTTTCCAAGGATGCAACATATACCTCCGTAAGCCGCTGTCCGGCCAGGCAAACGCCATCACGGCCCAGGGCCGGTCGGACCCGAACGAGAACACGGGCATCTCCATCCACGGCTGCGGCGTGGGGGCAGCAGAGAGCCTGGGGTCCACACAGTCGTATCTGGGCCGGCCGTGGAAGGCATACTCGAGAACTGTGTATATGAAGTCGTCGATCAGCGGGGTCATCAATCCGGCAGGATGGCTCGAGTGGTCTGGAAAATTTGCGCTGAGCTCTTTGTATTACGGTGAGTACGGGAACACCGGCGCCGGGGCTGCTACTGGAGGTAGAGTTAAGTGGCATGGCTTTCACGTTATGACTGCGACAGAGGCTTCTAAGTTTACCGTGGGAAATTTCTTGGGCGGCGGTTCTTGGATCTCTGCAGTTGGGATACCTTACACTCCTGGGCTCTAATTAATGATCAGTGTGTTTTGTACGGATTTATAAAGTATGTAGGTTGTATGTTACCCGTTATGTTATCAATTTGTACGTAAAGTTCCATTCTTCTTCTTCTTCTCCTTGTAACGAATTACATAACTTAATTGAGAAAGAATAATGTGGTGTACTTTGTTTTGGTTTAATGAATGACTGGCAATAGCACGTCCACATAGTGCACGGACAACTAAAAAAACCACAACCATAAGGGCCTGTTCTTTTGCGTTTAAATTTTGGTTGGTTGAAGTCGTGAATAGTGTTGGTGAAATGGGTATTGTGTTTTTTTTGGGTGAAAGTGGGTTGTGAATGTGGATGTTGAAATTTTTTGTGGGTCCCACACAACTTTTTTTGTGTGTGTTTTGTGGCCACGTCAGCAACTTTCACAGTCAAAGAAGCCAATACAAAAGAACAGAATGAGTGAAAGTGAGGATGAGAATGAGTGAATAGTGGAAGGAATAGTGGAATCTTCCACTTTCACAACATTTTAAACACAAAAGAACAGGCCCTAACATGACACATGCCGAGGTGAAAACGAGATGTAAAAGTGCGTGGGAGCATGAATACTGTATTGGGGTTATATGAGTTTTTTTGATTGGGTGTGTGGGTTGGGTTGTTTGGTTGTTTTTTGAGTTGCTTTTGTTGGGAATAAAAGCACCGGCGAAAAACGTCGTCTTTGAGATCCACGCGGAATATCAACCCCAATAAACTGATCAGGAATCTAGGGCTAGCAAATGATCCCAAATCACCCAACAAAACACCCAATTGATCTTCAATTGAAAGTAGCAAACGAATCAAAACAACAACAAATCAAACGCAGACACAAGAGAATACACTGGTTCGGTTGTAAACAACCAACATCCAGCAATCCGAAACGATTACACTATCAGAGAGATCAAACACCTGGGGTTACAATCTTGCTTCCACTCACGTGAGTAATAACTTGCCAAACAGCACAAGCCCTCACAATCTCACTCAAGGAAGAAGAAATCAATGGAGGAATAGAGAAGAATAAACTTACCTTCTCTCAAGAACTCCAAAACCCTACAAAATCTCTAAGGGGGTGGCTAGAGGCTCTCCAAAACTCTAATAATCCAATAGAGGCTTAACCTAGACTAAAACAATAGTTAGGTTTAAATAAGAATCCCCCAAAATCTAGAAAATAGCATCTGGCCATCGGTTGTCTCGCCTGGGCCCTCGTCGACTCGGCCGGAGTCGGTCGGCAGTCCGAGCTGCTCGACTGAGCTGACATGTGCTGCTTCTGTCGCTTGGTGGAGTCGAGTCGACTCGGTCTTGTAGCATAGCTACTCAGCCCGAGTCAGTATTCCCTTCAGAACAGCAAACTCTCGGACTTCTGAAACCACCAGAATTCCTCTGCAACTCGACCGAGTAGCAAGCTACTTGACCGAGTAGCCCCTTACTCGACCGAGTCGATGGTTGCCCAAGTCATGGGGAAAGCACCACACAACTCTCTGTTTTTTGCTGCTTCTGCTCTGCTCCTCAGCTCGGTCGAGTAGCCTGCTACTCACTGAGTCGCCTGGGAAATCAACATACATGAGATCTGAATCACAAAAAAACAACACTCTACCTTGATTCAAATCTTATCCCAATGACTCCTGCATCTCCATGCTGCATGCCATGACCCTTTCTCTGATTATCACGATCGTCTCGAAACTGCGCCCTCCAGCGCCACCTAATCCAACAAGGAAATCAACTCCATACAGACCTGGAGCTTGACGGCGGGAACTGGCTTGGTAAACATGTCTGCAGGGTTGAATTCAGTCGGGATCTTCTGAAGCTCTATTTCCTTCTTCTCCAAATCCAAGAAGAAATCACGCACCTCAATATGCTTCGTCCTAGAACTGTAGGCCTGGTGCTTTACCAGATGAATGGCACTTTGGCTGTCACAATGCACAGGTGACGAACTCTGCGGCACCCCCAAATCTCTCAGCAGACTCCTCAAATACTTGGCCTCCTTCACAGCTTCCACTGCTGCAATCAACTCGGCCTCTGTGGTCGATAGTGCAACCACAGAATGTAAGACCGACCTCCACGATACCGCGGCAGTGCCCAAACTGAACACATACCACGTGGTAAATCGTCGCATGTCTCTATCACATGCATAATCGCTATTGCAGTACCTTGTCAGCACCTTACCTTCTCCTCTCCTATAAAGGATCCTGACACTCGTTGTGCCTCGCAAATATCTCAGAATCCACTTGACGGCCTGCCAATGCTCATTGCCAGGATTAGCCATATACATGCTAACCACTCCAACGGCCTGTGCAGTATCTGGATGCGTGCAAACCATTGCATACATTAAGCTTCCTACTGCACTCGCATATGGCACCTGAAACATCAAAGTCTTCTCCTCATCGGTGCTTGGCGACTGATTTACCGACAGCTGAAAATGAGCTCCCAAAGGTGTTGTCACGGGCTTCGCGCTCTCCATCCCAAACCGGACTAGAACCTTATGAATGTACCCCTTCTGTGACAATCTCAGCTCATGCTTCTTCCGATCTCGATAAATCTCCATCCTGAGAATCTTCTTCGCGGGCCCAAAGTTCTTCATATCGAACTTTTGCCCAAGCTTCGCCTTTAGCTTCTTAACCTCAGACATGCTATTAGAAGCAATTAGCATGTTGTCCACATAGAGCAACAAATAAACCTTCAAGCCATTCTCAAGTGTGCGAATGTACACACATTGATCCTTGATGCTCCTCTCGAAGCCTACTCCCATCATGAAGCTATCAAATCATTTGTACCATTGCCTGGGTGACTACTTCAACATGTACAACGATTTCTTCAACCTGCACACCAAAGTCTGTTTCCCTTCAACTCTGAACCCCTCAGGCTGCTGCATATAGATTTCATCATCAAGGTCTCCATGCAGAAATGCGGTCTTCACATCAAGTTGCTCTAACTCCATGTCCATGCTAGCAACTAGCGCCAATAACACACGAATCAATGTGTGTCGCACAACTGGTGAGAATATCTCGTTGTAATATTCTCCTTCCCTTTGTGCAAATCCCTTGGCTACCAACCTTGCCTTATACCTGACATTTTCCCATCTTGAGTTGAGCTTTCCTTGACATTGTATATCCAATGACAACCAATGACACGCTTCTCGCTAGGTAACGACACCAAATCCCAAGTGTCATTTCGGTGAAGAGACTCCATCTCCTCCTTCATAGCTCCTTGCCATTGAGCCGTATCTCCTGAGACTACGGCTCCACCATATGTCGCTGGCTCCTCGTGCTCTAGATGGAGTGCATAAGCCGCCATATCATCGAAAGAATAACCTACATAATCCCATGCTCCAAATCTTTCTGGTGCTTTCTTCACCCTCTTCGATCTCCGTGTTCCATCATCACCGGCATATGTGTCAACGCGTACCTGAGATGGACCGGGTATCTGCACTTGGTCCTCAGCATGGACCTCATCATCTCCCTCAACTGGAGCATCGACCATCAACTCTTTGCCTAGTCGTTGAGTGGGCTGGACCAGAAGATTGACTCTCCTCGTCGAAATCACCTCTTGGACGTGTCCTCTTTTGAATGAGAATGCTCTGCCCTGAGCATTGCATCCTCATCAAAAGTGACATGTCGGCTCACTATCGCTTTCTGACCCTCTGGATACCACAAACGATAGCCCTTGACGTCGTGGCCATATCCAAGAAAGATACATTTCTTTGCTCTTGGATCCAACTTGGCGCCTCTCTCGTGCACATATGCCGGGCAACCCACAATGTGCAAGTACGAATAATCTCGAGCTTCACCACTCCACATCTCCTCAGGGATCTTGTAGCCAATAGCTACTGAAGGAACTCTGTTCACAATGTGCACATCAGTCGAGAGAATCTCTCCCCAGAATTCCTTCCCCAAACCGACCGAGTGCCTCAAGCACTGCACTCTCTCCAACAATGTCCGATTCATCTGCTCCACCACACCATTCGACTGCGGATCTTCGTGTGTGCTAAAGTGTCTGCGGATCCCATGGAGTTTGCAGAAATTTCTAAACTACCTCGATGTAAACTCAACTCCATTGTCAGATCTAAGCACTTTCATGTGCCTTCCGGTTTGCTTCTCCACCATGGTCTTCCACTCTCGAAACATATCAAAAGTCTGATCCTTCGACTTCATTAAGTACATTCACACTTTGCGAGAGTAGTTATCAATGAACAAGACAAAATACCTAGCTCCCCCTCTTGACGGCTCTGGGCACGGACCCCACACATCGGTGTGTACATAATAAAGTGGTTCACCGCTAGTGTGCTTCCCCGTGTTGAACTGCACCTTTGTCTTCTTTTCGTACACGCAGGATTCACAGAATTCTACACTCTCATTCGATGCTTCAATCATCTTTCTTCTTCAGAGTACATCGAGGGTCGTGTCACATGGATGACCCAAGCGAAAATTCCATAACTTGGACGAATCTCCGGGAACTGAGCTCGTAGTGCCTACGTCTGCTTCACCTTCAACTATGGTACCTTGAAGGGCATATAAGTTTCCCACTTTTCTTTCCTTCATCACAACCATGGCTCCTTTCGAAACTCGAAGTTGGTCCTTTTCAAAGATCGACTTACATCTGGCATTGTCCAATACGCTTATGGAGATTAGGCTCTTCCGCAGATCTGGGACATGCCTCACATCGGCAAGTGTACGCACTATGCCGTCATGCATCTTTATCCGAACAGTTCCAATACGTGCAGTTTTACACACTGCATTGTTCCCCATGAGGATTGAACCTCCATCCTCCTTGGAACGGTATGTCGCGAACCAACTCCTATGAGAAGTTATATGGTACGAGTATCCACTGTCCATGAGCCATGCCATATTTTCATCTCCTGCCATCCATGCGGCAAACATCTCGATAACTCTACCTTCATCACGGACCTGCTCACCATCAATCCCTAAAGATGCCAAACCGGAATCCTTCTTGGTTTCATTGCCTTTCTTCCTAACCTTGTTAGGGAAATGGCTCGAATAATGACCCTTCTTCTGGCAATTGTAACAAGTGATGTTCGCAAACCTATCCTGTGAATGTCTCGACTTGGAGCGGTCATTGTTCTTCTTGAAGCCTCCTCTCCTTTCCTGTCGACCCCTCACATGCAATGCCTCCTCGCGGTTACTCACATGATCTCTACCTTGAACCTTGCCACATAGCTGCTCTGTGTGAAGCGATGTCTTCACCTCTTCCACGATGAGAATAGTTCGGTTACAAATCATCGACCAAACAAACTGATTATTGTAATGACCTGTATCCAGCAATACACGTATTTCCACATTTTACGTCTCTTACGTATTGCTATTACAAAAAGATTCAAATTATGTCCGAAGGATTTGAAAAACAAATAGTTTATACAATTTTAAAATATGACTTTGAGTTTAAATATTTTTACGTATTATCGTATATGAATTTGATGCAAATATGATCTTAAAATGGACTTTGTATTCGTACTTCTTGCGAGGATACGAACTCATGGCATCTTCGAAATTTTCAGAGTAGGTTGTGAAAATCGGTATTTTAGTGTTTAAATAAATTACTCTTCCCTAATTACGTTTACCTTTCTACCAAAGATTTTTACTAAATTACATTTACTAATTAGTTTTAATAAGTAGTTTTACTATTCACTAACCATTTCCACTAATTACATTTTTACCTACCATAATTACCCTAACTAATTAAACTAGTATCGGCCGACATCTCCTCAACAACCCTTTTTTTTCCAACTTCCCCAATTAATTTTGTTTTCATTTCGTTTACGTTTACAAAATTCTGTCAGGCAACCCATCATATAATTCATACACACACTTCCCCTAACTAATTGTTAATTAACTAACCCTACGTTATGATTCCACCGAATGGGCAGTTGAGATCCAACATGCCATTGAATCCTTCCCCACTTCCAGCTCTCCCCTCCTTCAAGCTGCCTCTCTTCATCGTTCTTAAAACAACCACGTCAACAACAAGAAACGCAAGATCAGCAGAAATTCACCCCTCTGCAAATTCCACAATCAATACATCAAATCAGCCCAAAATCAAACCAAAATCCCCTATCAAGTTCTTCCCAAATTCTGTTTTTCATTAGCCCCAAATCACTTCTCTCCAAAAATCAGTTCCCAACAAACTCAAACTGAAAATCAGAAATCGAAGAAGCAAGGGGAGGACTTCAGATCCACAAACCAAAACAAATATCAACCCATCAAATCTTCCCAAGCAAATCAGCCCCCAACAAGTTCTTCCCCAAAATCAGAAACAACTAAAACCCGAATCTGAAAAGCAATCTCAGATCCAAAATCTGAAATCAAACCCAATATTCATCTCCTCCAAACCCTCTTCTTCCTCCTCCCTCTCCCCTAGGCCGACCCCCACCTCCACCGTCGGCCAACCGAGCTCCCCCGCGCGCGTGCACCGCCAGCAACCGCCGAGAGCGCGCACGTGCGCCGCCAGTGACCGCCGACGAGCGTCGCCGACGGCCTCCTCCCCGTGCGTTGCGCGGGTTCCCTCCTCCCCGTGCGATGCGTGAGTTCCATCTTCCCCTGGCTTGCGTGGGCTTCCCTGGCTGCCATCAATAAGTAAAAAAAAGGAGAATGAAAAAGAAACAGATGAAGAAAAGAGAGACAAAAGAGAGAGGTGAAGTGAAGAAAGAAATAGTAATAAAAAGAAGTAAGAGACATGGTGTCAGGTTAATAAAGAAAGACGTTTTAAGATTTAGGAGAGGAGATATTATTCTTGTAGTAGGTAAGAGTAGGTGACCTATTAATTGTAATCTTAACCTCATGTTAGCCTTGTAATTGGCTTAGTGAAGTTAATTAGTAGGGTACTAAAATGACGTTAGAGTAAGTAGGTGGGATTCTTAATTATAATGTTAACCATATAATTAACTAATATTATGTTAGTATTAATTTTGGCAGCTTGTTGTTAGATAATATCAGAATAAAAAAGGGCGTAACATGTTAATGTCACACAATATAAACATCACCCTAGCCAGAGAGCCCAATAAAATTAGACGAACCCACTTTAGAGATTAATTTAATAATGTGTTTGTTTCACAAAATATCTAATTCAGTAATTCGTTTAATTAAAACAGAGAACCGGATTTACCGTTACGTAGTACCAGTCAAGATGAACCCAACGGCACCAAAATCGCCAAAATCAGGCAAGTATGCAATTTACATTGAATTTTTGAAGGTAGATACTCTTTTAGCCTGTTGCATGTAAAGCTGTATAACTCAAAACCTGCACGTGAAATGACGCATGAAAACACTGCCACGACATCCGTGGCTAAAAATGTGATCCAACGGCATATAATTTGATATATCTTATTTCAGAACATTAGTGAAGAAAGTCAGTTTCCATGTCGTACTTGTTAAATTCTCATACTCGGCACTTTTGTTAAATTGTTGTAAACGTTGCTCGATACTCTCGTGACCATGTAAAAGGTTGTAAAAAAGTAAATGATTATGTTATTAAATTGCTGCGTGCCTTAGAATGATTATCAAATGTGTGACATCGTGAAATCGTGCGCCTCGAAGGCGGGCTCGTGACTTTCGTGATGTCATGTGAGTTGACAATTCGTGCTTGTAATTCGTGAATTAGGTTGGCTCGTGTTCCAGCACATTCTTGGGGTGGGGTTAGGGTTGAGCGGCTACTAGGCGTATGACAGGGTACTCTCTTCAAGGGCACTACCCGTATGCGGTGGGTTAGCGCCAAACACGGTAAGCCCCCGTGTGAAGAACGACCCACTCATCACGACCTAAAGGCGAGAACCCTATGCATGATAGAAAGAATTGCATCGTAATTGTATTAATCGTGTTACTTGCTCGCACATCAGGATTACCATGTTGTAGTGTTACTTTTTACTTCGTTATAACTGCCATGTCATAACTGCTCATCTTACTTGTTAAACTGCTTAGAACTGCATGCTAGGATGTACTTTACCTTACTTCATTATTCTTAATCAGCATGTTTAAACTTGTTGTCATTATCCCGTTTAATTATTTAAATGCTTCTTAAATTCAATATAACATTTGTATACATTGCCTTGGGTTCTAATCTCTACTTGCAGACCATTGCTGACATACATTCATGTTTTTGGATGTATGTCAGATCCCGAGCTTTAGCACCAGGAGGACTAGTTGAGATAGCTGAACCAGTGGACCAAGAGTTATTGACTAGTGGACCTTAATTGTACTTTCTTAATTTGGTGTACGGGTCATAAGACTCACTCTCCTTTTATCCATTGTTGTAATTCCATTGAGACGTCTGAGATTGTAATAATGTTTTATTTATCTGTGTTGTTTTAAGTAATGCAAGCAAGAACCTGCGGTTTTTCACACAGACGCTTATTATGTTAAGTCAAGGAGGAAAGAAAAGCAAAAGTACCTCCTCCTAACTTGCACAAGCGAACACGTTCGCATCCTTGCTCCCAAGTCTAATGGGAAGCGGGGCATGACAGGTTTTAGTGGTGGCCCATGCAGGTCAATGCTCATGCAAAATACTTTAAAACAGCGTAGATAATATTACAATCTCGACACTCAACCAACACCTTCCCTAGGATCTTCTACCCCGATCAAATTCATTAGAACATCCTAGTCCTAAGATTCCTGATCCTTAGTCAACCAAATCAGTATATCCTTGATTTTTAATCTCCATTCATTTTTACATTCCACTTTATGACCTTCGGAATCCATCGTAGCCTTTCACTAATCATTTCGTACCGGTACTCGCATTTGATCACCCTACTCAAATCATTGCTCCCGATCCACGTGATCTTCCTGACGGCCATTATTATCGTTTTTAATCATCCACATTACTATACTGTTTCAAATTTCGCTAATAATTTCCTTCGTCGATAATCCAAGTAATCTTCGATATGAATAAAACCGTACAATTGATAGAGACTTAATAAAAGTCATTAACAAAACCTAAAATTTTGAATTTTAGGTTTTAACTAGTTAATAGGATAAATTAGTTGTTATATATATATATATATATAAACCTTTGTTGATGGCACGCATATAAATGATAAGCTTCCTTCAATGGACTATGATCCGGTCAATGTGCTTGGCTAAGTTTGTTGGATCACCTAAGCTAGACTGGGGGTAAGTTATCCTAGCTTAGTCACTTCCCTGGCCGTATCCGCTGGACCGCAAGGACGTAAATCACGATTAGTAACGCCTTCGACCTTCTTCACTATCAACCGACCTTTAACTTGATTTACCTACTTAGAATCGTTCTATTTTTTTTGTACGCTTGCACTCTAGCTACGGAGAGTAGTGTTCGAATCTTCAATCATCAGAAGTTTGAGTTCGACAACTGAAGCCGATCGAAAGGATGCTCAGAAGTATTCGAGGATGGTACTAGAGAATTTAGGACGAGACAAATGTGACGGACACGTGTAGGCTGTTACGTTTTTGCATCCGTCTTGAACTCGTATTTCTTTTCTGACCCTACTTTCATCTTGTACCCGATTTTTTCATGTGTTTGAATTCTTTCCCGCCTACCACCTTCCCCCTCGTTATTGCCTTTGTCCTTATCATCTCCTCGAACCCCGTTCCCGTCGAAACCTACCCATCTTGCCTCGAGCTCCTCCGGCCTCATCTGAAGCTCCACCCCATCCTGGAGGCACCCGCCATGTCACGCAGCCATCGCCACCATGGATCGACAGCCGCCGATGGCCCACCGACGAGTTTGGGGATTGATGGGCTTAGCAACAACCCTTACTGCCACCCTCGATGTTGCCTTGTGGTTGCGATCTTGGGAAGTCACTGTTCTTGGTGTTCTTTCGAGCTTTTTGTCCTTGGTCTTACCCCCTAAGGTGCCCCGCTTCGTTTCCTTCTTGGGTCCACTCCTTCGTGTCTGTTGGACCGTGAGTTTTTGGTCGTTGAATTGTTTAGGGCTGATGGTGATAACCGTGGATGTCGACCAATGGCGTTGGCAAGGAGTATCATTAGGGATGAGTATTGGCTTGTTTTTTGGCCTTAGGTGTTGAAGTTTGATGTCAGTCTTGTGCTCCAATTTGGGAGACGGCTAAAATGTTGACTTTTTGTTGGATGGTGTCGAGATTGCTGGAGGAAGTGGTAGTGATGATCTTGACCCTTGAGAATTGGCCTTATGTTTGCCTTTTAGTTTCGATCTGGATATTGGCTTGTAATTTGGTAGCATGGCAGATGAGGTCTTTTGTGTTCAGCTGGTTAAGTTGCAACAGCGCGAATGCATATGGATTAGTCCTTACGTCTATGTATGCTATATCGATGATTTACTAGGTTAAAACCCATTAGTCATCTTTTGGTAGGAGTCGAAATTTTAAACTTTATGTTATTCCTTTTTATGTAGTTTAAATATAGCTTGCTGCTGACTCATCACCTCAGGTTCCAAGTTCGAATAGATGTCATCATCATAATAGCCCTCATTTTCATGTAATGCCATTATCTCATATTTTGGCTACTTGATAGATCGGGAGTAACTATGGTGATGAAGATACTAGAAATGATATGTTATGTTGATGGATAGCTATGTGGATTGATTGAAATTGTTTAGAACAAGATACAATGGAAAATGGCAAGATGTGATTCAGTAGTTTGTTAATTATGGTGAATAAATTTATGAGTTGTCACGAGGAAGAATGTGTTGGGAACATGACAAATATTGATTGTAAATAGTGATGTATACTAGGCATATTTGTAATGGTCGTCATACATTAGTAACTGGTGTATCATCATTATATTGATTGCTTGATAAAGATAAGATTGGGTTGGGAGATGTCACAATTGTAGTGTTACCAGTCAGGTCATGCATTGGACGATGTGATGATATATAATAGAGGAGACAACCTAGGAGAGTAAATAATTTTGGAGAATTTGACTATAGGTGAACTATACATTAGAGATTTCATAGGAGATGTTATTGCTCTAATATCAATGATAAGTGAAGGGTGAAGGAATTTGCAATAATATTGATTGAGGATATTTAGTGTTTACCTTCAAAGATTATTTTTCACAAAGTATAGATTATTTTGAAGCGAGAACTTTGAGTTAGAATTCGAACGACAAGGTCGGATCTATAGCTAAGTTTTATGATATGATTATAGTCGTAGCATTATTCAGTGGTGAGACGAGAAGTGGTGATTTATTTTAAGAACACTTGTTTGAGGTTATGAAATTAGCAACCTGAGTGTTAGGATATTGGGGTGGCTGTTAAGACGATACATATATATACTATTATTTTCCGCATCCTCATCTCTGCTCATCTTGGGTAGCTGTCCCTAGCATTTTCACTTGCCCACTAACGGTTAAGGCCATCGATGATGCTTAGTCATCCGAACCTCTTTTTGAAACTTAATTATAACCACATCACTGGTCTTTTCCTAACCAATTTCATTACTTCATCTAGATGTATTTCAGGTCAGAGTTTACCTCTTAGAAATACGATAAGGTGCATAATCGGAATCTGTTTAATGAACCCATATCTGGAGAAATTCCGAGGACGGAATTTTTTATAAGGTGTGTAGGGTGTAATGACCCGTATCCAGCAATACACGTATTTCCACATTTTACGTCTCTTACGTATTGCTATTACAAAAAGATTCAAATACGTCCGAAGGATTTGAAAAAAAAAATAGTTTATACAATTTTAAAATATGACTTTGAGTTTAAATATTTTTACGTATTATCGTATATGAATTTGATGCAAATACGATCTTAAAATGGACTTTGTATTCGTATTTCTCGCGAGGATACGAACTCTTGGCATCTTCGAAATTTTCAGAGTAGGTTGTGAAAATCGGTATTTTAGTGTTTAAATAAATTACTCTTCCCTAATTACGTTTACATTTGTACCAAATATTTTTACTAAATTACATTTACTAAATAGTTTTACTAAGTAGTTTTACTATTCACTAACCATTTCCACTAATTACATTTTTACCTACCATAATTACCCTAACTAATTAAACTAGTATCGGCCGACATCTCCTCAACAACCCGTTTTTCCCAACTTCCCCAATTAATTTTGTTTTCATTTCGTTTACGTTTACAAAATTCTGTCAGGCAACCCATCATATAATTCATACACACACTTCCCATAACTAATTGTTAATTAACTAACCCTACGTTATGATTCCACCAAATGGGCAGTTGAGATCCAACATGCCATTGAATCCTCCCCCACTTCCAGCTCTCCCCTCCTTCAAGCTGCCCCTCTTCATCGTTCTTAAAACAACCACGTCAACAACAAGAAACGCAACATCAGCAGAAATTCACCCCTATGCAAATTCCACCATCAATACATCAAATCAGCCCAAAATCAAACCAAAATCCCCTATCAAGTTCTTCCCAAATTCTGTTTTTCATTAGCCCCAAATAACTTCTCTCCAAAAATCAGTTCCCAACAAACTCAAACTGAAAATCAGAAATCGAAGAAGCAAGGGGAGGACTTCAGATCCACAAACCAAAACAAATATCAACCCATCAAATCTTCCCAACCAAATCAGCCCTCCAACAAGTTCTTCCCCAAAATCAGAAACAACTAAAACCCGAATCTGAAAAGCAATTTCAGATCCAAAATCTGAAATCAAACCCAAGCTTCATCTCCTCCAAACCCTCTTCTTCCTCCTCCCTCTCCCCTAGGCCAACCCCCACCTCCACCGCCGGCCAACCGAGCTCCCCCGCGCGCGTGCGTCGCCAGCGACCGCCGGCGAGCATCGCCGACGGCCTCCTCCCCGTGCGTTGCACGGGTTCCCTCCTCCCCGTGTGATGCGTGAGTTCCCTCTTCCCCTGGCTTGCGTGGGTTTCCCTGGCTGCCATCAATAAGTAAAAAAAGGAGAATGAAAAAGAAACAGATGAAGAAAAGAGAGACAAAAGAGAGAGGTGAAGTGAAGAAAGAAATAGTAATAAAAATAAGTAAGAGACATGGTGTCAGGTTAATAAAGAAAGAGGTTTTAAGATTTAGGAGAGGAGATATTATTCTTGTAGTAGGTAAGAGTAGGTGACCTATTAATTGTAATCTTAACCTCATGTTAGCCTTGTAATTGGCTTAGTGAAGGTAATTAGTAGGGTATTAAAATGACGTTAGAGTAAGTAGGTGGGATTCTTAATTATAATGTTAACCATATAATTAACTAATATTATGTTAGTATTAATTTTGGCAGCTTGTTGTTAGATAATATCAGAATTAAAAAAGGGCGTAACATGTTAATGTCACACAATATAAACATCACCCTAGCCAGAGAACCCAATAAAATTAGACGAACCCACTTTAGAGATTAATTTAATAATGTGTTTGTTTCACAAAATATCTAATTCAGTGATTCGTTTAACCAAAACAGAGAACCGGATGTACCGTTACATAGTACCAGTCAAGACGAACCCAACGGCACCAAAATCGCCAAAATCAGGCAAGTATGCAATTTACATTGAATTTTTGAAGGTAGATACTCTTTTAGCCTGTTGCATGTAAAGCTGTATAACTCAAAACCTGCACGTGAAATGACGCGTGAAAACACTACCACGATATCCGTGGCTAAAAATGTGATCCAACGGCATATAATTTGATATATCTTATTTCAAAACATTAGCGAAGAAAGTCAGTTTCCATGTCGTACTTGTTAAATTCTCATACTCGGCACTTTTGTTAAATTGTTGTAAACGTTGCTCGATACTCTCGTGACCATGTAAAAGGTTGTAAAAAAGTAAATGATTATGTTATTAAATTGCTGCGTGCCTTAGAATGATTATCAAATGTGTGACATCGTGAAATCGTGCGCCTCGAAGGCGGGCTCGTGACTTTCGTGATGTCATGTGAGTTGACAATTCGTGCTTGTAATTCGTGAATTTGGCTGGCTCGTGTTCCAGCACATTCTTGGGGTGGGGTTAGGGTTGAGCGGCTACTAGGCGTATGACGGGGTACTCTCTTCAAGGGCACTACCCGTATGCGGTGGGTTAGCGCCAAACACGGTAAGCCCCCGTGTGAAGAACGACCCACTCATCACGACCTAAAGGCGAGAACCCTATGCATGATTGAAAGAATTGCATTGTAATTGTATTAATCGTATTACTTGCTCGCACATCAGGATTGCCATGTTGTAGTGTTACTTTTTACTTCGTTATAACTGCCATGTCATAACTGCTCATCTTACTTGTTAAACTGCTTAGAACTGCATGCTAGGATGTACTTTACCTTACTTCATTATTCTTAATCAGCATGTTTAAACTTGTTGTCATTATCCCGTTTAATTCTTTAAATGCTTCTTAAATTCAATATAAAATTTGTATACCTTGCCTTGGGTTCTAATCTCTACTTGCAGACCCTTGCTGACATACATTCATGTTTTTGGATGTATCATGTATGTCAGATCCCGAGCTTTAGCACCAGGAGGACTAGTTGAGATAGCTGAACCAGTGGACCAAGAGTTGTTGACTAGTGGACCTTAATTGTACTTCCTTAATTTGTTGTACCGGTCATAAGACTCACTCTCCTTTTCTCCATTGTTGTAATTCCATTGAGACGTCTGAGATTGTAATAATGTTTTATTTATCTGTGTTGTTTTAAGTAATGTAAGCAAGAACCTGCGGTTTTTCACACAGACGCTTATTGTGTTAAGTCAAGGAAGAAAGAAAAGCAAAAGTACATCCTCCTAACTTGCACAAGCGGGCCCGTTCGCGTCCTCGCTCCCAAGTCTAATGGGAAGCGGGGCGTGATAATTATACTCCTCAGGCAATGAACACAGTAAGATAACCGCTTGCTGTTCATCCTCAATCTTCACATCCATACCACGCAACTCCAGCACAATCTGGTTCAATTCATCCATGTGATCCTTCACCCCTGATCCAGATTTCATCTTGAGAGTATACAGCTGTTGAAGCAAATATAGGCGAGTCGTGAAGGTTTTCTTCATATATATAGTCCATCAAGCTTCTTCCACATGTCAGATGTTGTAGCCCCATCTATGACTTCCCTCAGAACATTATCTGATAACGACAACTGAATCGCAATGTACGCCTTCCTCTCCATCTCCGCCTTAGCGGATTCCTTCACCTCCTTATCAATATTCGATACATCGAATACGATCTGATAACATCCCGTCTGCATAAGAACATTCTTCACCTTCGTCTGCCAGATCCGAAAATAATTCCGGCCGGTGAACTTCTCAATGTTCAAAGTTACCAAAGACACAATCTTTCCTTCGCCACTAACTTCCTTTGCAAACGAACCAAAAGCTCTGATACCACTTGTTGGGAATAAAAGCACCGACAAAAGACAACGCCTTTAAGATCCATGCGGAATACCAACCCTAATAAACTGATCAGGACTAGTAAATGATCCCAAATCACCCAACAAAACACCCAATTGACCGTGCAATAGAAAGTAGCAAACGAATCAAAGCAACAACAAATCAAACACAGACACAAGAGAATTTACTCTGGTTCGGTTGTAAACAACCAACATCCAGCAATCCGAGACGATTCCACCATCAGAGATATCAAACACCTGGGGTTACATTCTTGCTTCCACTCACGTGAGTAATAACTTGCCAAACCGCACAAGCCCTTACAATCTCACTCAAGGAAGAAGAAATCAATGGAGGAATAGAGAAGAATAAACTCACCTTCTCTCAAGAACTCCAAAACCCTACAAAATCTCCAAGGGGTGGCTAGAGGCTCTCCAAAACTCTAATAATCCAATAGAGGCTTAACCTAGGCTAAAACAATAGTTAGGTTTAAATAAGAATCCCCAAAATCCAGAAAATAGCGGTTGTCTCGCTTGGGCCCGCGCCGACTCGGCCCGAGTCGGTCGGCAGCCTGAGCTGCTCGACCGAGTTGACATGCGCTGCTTCCGCCGCTGGATGGAGTCGAGTCGACTCGGTCGAGTAGCATAGCTACTCGGCCCGAGTTATTATTCCCTTCAGAACAGCAAACTCTCGGACTTTTGAAATCACTAGAATTCCTCTGCAGCTCGACCGAGTAGCAAGCTACTCGACCAAGTAGACCCCTATTCTACCGAGTCCCGGGTCGCTCGAGTCGTGGGAAAAACACCCCACAACTCTCTGTTTTCTGCTGCTTCTACTCTGATCCTGCAGCTCGGTCGAGTAGCCTGCTACTCGACCGAGTCGCCTGGTAATTAACACGCATGAGATCTAAATCACAAAAAACAACATCTTTTTTTATTTGGGGGTGTGAGTTTGGGGTTTTTGGGTGGTTTTTCAGTTAGGGAGGTGATGCGACATTGTCACATGGGACAAACCACATCAATCATCCCTCATTTGTAATATAGATTAGAAATATCATGTGCACATAGTGTACGTGGATCCAAGAGGAAACCCACACAAAGGTTGCGGGACCCATGCACAGCGGCAAAGAAGAGAGAAGTGTGGGTGTGTGTCTGGATATCGTTTGGGGTAAAGTGCAAAAAACATGCGCGAGTTAAAAAAGACCAATGGAAAACCCGTAAATACAGGGAAGGGTGATGGTTTTTTGGGGTGCTCTTTGGGTTCATGAAAGGGCAATGACCAACATATAGTGGGCCTTAATGGCTTTTTCTTTTTGGGGGTTAGGTGGCATCCCATGTGACGATGTGCCATTTTAATACATGTCATATGGACGTCACATGGGACAAAGCCTGCTGATGCACCCGTAACCTATACCTAGGTTCCACCTAGCGGTGTCACAATCGACAGGCATAATATGGCCCCTAGGCTACGATTTCGGGCTCAATCTGCAAGCGGACGGTGTCGAATAATGGTATATAAGATGTCGGATCCCACAGGGACAGTGATAGTGTCAATAGGTTCTCAGTCTATTTCTAAGTGTAGAAGTGAGGTAGCTGTCGGGGTAACAGACTTGGGTTGGTTGTTGTTGTTATTGTAATATCAATAAAAAGGGACTAGTGCTTTAGGGATCACCACTAGGATCGTTGGGGGTCGATGTTAGGATAGGACCCTTTCATTGTATTAGGGCTAGGGAATTAATCCCCCAATTCGTACCACTCTCGTGGGTAAGAATTGAGGGGTATTTCGGTGGCTCTCGTTGACACAATGACGGTAGCCGTCAATGTAGCGGTATAGTTCGTCGATGGATCCCCTCAAAATGCGAGCCGGGCATGGTCACGTGCCTTGATTGGATCCAACGATTTCCCTATTCGAATCCCTAGACACACCTTAAGCACATCAATTCCACAGACCGTGGGCATGATCTTAGTACGAGTTATCTACGGATTCGGTAGGATCTACCGAAATACAACCCTAAATCCCCAATTCAACGTAGGGATCCAGATCTACATTTTCCTCCTAGAATCCTAGGGCTAACCCATCAACCCTAGAATAAATCTACTCAAACATTGCAATAGCGACAAACAAAAATATCAATTCCATGGAAGAAACATTATAGTAATCGAGAGATTAGTGCTCAAAGACTTACAGCGAGAATAGACGAACAATAGCCAGAGAAAAATCCAAATTCCATTAAATAAACGCAAGCGAGAACAAAATCAATAATCTCCAGTATCAGATCACAAAATTCTTCTTACAAAAATTAATCTAAGAAATCCCCTACAAAAATCGCCCAGAGCTCTCCTCAAAAATTCCTCAATTTTTCCTAATGGAAGTCCCTTCCAGCCGCTGCCGATCGCAAGCTTCAGTCGCTGCGAAAATCGCGCGCATCGTGCTCCTTCAAAACATCCCAAAAATGCCCCTGGTGTTGCCGACCAAGTAGGCTACTCGGTCGAGCACACTGCTGCTCGTTCTGTGGCTCGGGCCGTGTAGCCAGCTGCTCGACTGCTAAGGAGAAATTGAAATCGCCCTACCTGGACCGAGTAGGATCTGCTCGGTCCGAGTAAGGCTCTACTCGGTCAAGTACTCGGGCTGTGTAATCTGAGGCAACTCGACCGAGCAGATGAGCTGCTCGGTCCGAGTCAGCCCGTATCAGTGCTCTCCTGAAATTGATATGGCTCGGTCCGAGTAGGTGGGCTGCTCGGACCGAGCATTTTCTGGGAAATGCTGCAGCAGCTCCTGGGACTTCTCTCTCTGCTCTCTCTCCCTCTTCTCTCCTCCAATGGCTCCGAAAGTGCGACAAACTCCTCCAGAGCCCTGCCAACGATCTCACAAGCATGTCAGATGTGTCCATACCCAAGCGGGGGTCCAAATCGCTCCAAAATCTCTGAAAATTCACGAAACACTACGAAACTTGAAAATATCATCAGAAATGCAAAATCGTAGTAAAAAGTGGGATTTGGATGCGAAAATGATATGCGATGCGATGAGATAATGATATGAAAAAGATTGAAAATATGGACACATCAAAATCCCCCAAGCTTACCTCTTACTCGTCCTCGAGGAAGACGAATAATCGGTATGCCGGGAGGAAAACAAAATGAAAATAAGAAAATGAAAATAGAAAGGAATGAGAAACAAAAGAGAGAGAAGTGAGAGGAAAGTGCTAAGGATGATCGGTCAGATCTCAGGCCCAAATTGTATATCACGATGCTCTGAGTGCTAAACATACATGCTATTGGTAATTTCTAGCTTTATATATCATATGACATGCAATGCAGGCAAAGAACAGGGATCTACTGAAATAACACCGTCAATTCATATCAATCTCATGCAATCCCTAGAGTCTAGTATAAAGGAGTTGGCAACACCCTTTTCAATCACAGATACACAAGGAGCATAAGAGAATCACACAACATGCAATAGAGAATAGGAAAAAATCATGAAATTCAGATATTCACTTCGATACATGAAAAATCTCCAAAACTAAAGTAATTCGTAAAGTTTAGGTTTTATAAAATCTCCCCGATGTGCACCATCTCCACTCTAATATCATGCTCACTCATATGATCAGTTGGTTTACCCCCCAAGCTTAGCTTGAGGCGTCCATCAAGGAAAATGATATAGAAATTTTATTTTTCTTTCCAGAATAAATGATAGCTTCTAATGAAATGATATATAACGGTATTTATTCATTTTCTTTCTTTTTCTTTTCTTTTTTAGATATGAATATATACACATTTTTTTCTTTTTTTTCTTTTTTTCATTTAGAAGCTATACTTTTTCTTTTTGGGTTTGGAAAGTAAGATGCGGTAAAGGTGGCTATGGGGGTGCAACCAACTGATATGTAGAGATATATAATAGATATATGGAGAAGGAAAATAGTGGGACTCTCGGTTCACTCATAAGAGGGTGCACACAGTTTGATAAAATAAAACCCTAACTAAACTCATATATAGCATGGATATTTTCACTTCTCTAAATGAATACTGAAAAAGGCATACAGTAAAGATCACAATATCAGCTGGCATGCAAGCAGAAGTGAATAAGATAAGAGAAACATGTGCTCCGAGTGTTCTAGTGATGCGTGAACCTGGGTACATATCCCAACATAAATCATACTAGATACTAATTCATGCATTTGATTTTCAATTCATTTCAAGTATTACATCAGACAGATCATCAAAAGAAATGCATGCATATAGATAGTAAATCTGAAATTTACCCTAATAGCATGTCAACAGAAATGAGCATCGCAACAGACTAATAGGGCCACGAGAGATATCATCATGCGGAAACATCCCTAGCAAAAATAAAGAAAAAGAGGCGGAGAAAAAGCGAAAATAAAATAAAAAGAGATGCATGCATGGTAGAAATAGAAAATATGATGCAAAAATGATAAAAAAAGAAAACGACGTGAAAACGGTGGAAAAGTGAAATAAAAAACTGAAATAAGGAAAGAAAATGTAAAAGAAAAAAATCAAAAATAAAGCGGTAGTGCTCATCCCCTAAGCTAAACCTAGCAGTGTTCTCACTGCTAATAAATCGCTCGTGAGCGGGAGATGATGCTAAAGGGGTGGGATGGGCGGGGGAATAAAATAAAAACTATTCAATAAAATAAAAAGGAAATAAAAATAAAGATATGATATGATGCAATGCAATGTGTGATATGATGCATGGGTGCAGCCTCCCCCAAGCTATGTAAAAGTAAGGCCCCAAACAGACAGATGGACACAAAATGAATGGGGGGAGGCAAAAGTGGGTAGGGACTACATCAAGCAGAGGCACCACCCTCTGGGGGTGGTGATGGGTCCCTCTGCTGTGTACCAGGGGTGGTGGGTGGAAGGTCTGGCCGAAACTCATGGGGTGGATCGGTTCGCCAGTGACGAATGAGGCTCGGAGGAAAGGCAGATCACGCTCGACCGACTGTTGAGTCATCGCACCACCGTAACTTGCTAGTAGGATCATGGTGCCGAACCGGTCAGCTTGGTCATCGTTCTGGAACGTAACCACGTATTCGGCGTCACCTATGTAAAGGGGGTCAGAGGGGCATGGGGCGTGGGGTGGTGCAGGGGTAGTGGTGGATGATTCGGTGACGGTGTTGGCTCGAGTAGGCGAGCGTGTGCGACGTGTACGACGGGTAGGCCTAGGGTTGGATGTGCCGGTATTGGCAGGTCTAGCACGGTGTGGAGGCATTGAGTTGGTGGAGGAGAATAGTAATGTACTATGCAAAGCAAATAATTGAAACGAGTTTACCGACTAGAAAGAGGTGGCGTTTCATTTTGGTGTCGTGATTGCCGCTGATCCGGATTATTCCCAAGTTTTTCAAAAAGAATATCTCTTGGCGTTGGCAATTCAAACCTGAAAGAGGAAAAAGGAGAAATTCAGTAGATTTAAACAAGAGAAACAACAGATTCAATTTTTTGAACAATGCTCGGTTGAATGTTGAACAATGGGAGGTGGCCTTGTGGAGAGAAGGAACGGCTCCAAGAGAGATGGTGACGGCTGTGAGGAGAGAAGGAGGGTTTGGCCGAGCGGAGAGGGTGTTTTCAAATAGGATTCGGCGTTTAAAAGAGCGAAAACGGGTCGGTCGAGAGGCGTAACCCGAAGCAGCGAAACATGACTCGGACCAAGCAACACAGTTGCTCGGTCGAGCAACTAGGAGATGGGGAAAGACTCGGACCGAGTTATCTGGGTGCTCGGTCGAGTAAGCTGTGAAAAATGTGGGATACGCCTTCAGCCAGCTTGGTCGAGCAGGGGGCTGCTTAGTCAAGTTGCCTCTTGCTCGGGCCGAGCCGATAATTATCGTCCGGGTTGGTAGAGTGACGTTTTCTCTCCAAATTCTAGAGCATGTAAAACTCAACCGAGTATGAGGTTGCTCGGTTGTGTCGCCAACTGCTCGGGCCGAGTCTAAAATACTATGTCCGGGTTGACAGAGCGATGTTTTCTTCTCAAATTCTAGTGCATGTAAAACTCGACCGAGTATGAGGCTGCTCGGTCGTGTCGCCAACTGCTCAGGCCTAGTCTAAAATACTCTGTCCGGGTTGACAGAGCGATGTTTTCTCCCCAAATTTCAACCCTGTACGACTCGATCGAGCAGTTGGATGCTTGGTCCACGTCGTGTCCTGCTCGGGCCGTGCCAATAATATCATGCCCGGGTCGACAGGGTGACGTTCTTTCGCTCAAATCTCAACCCTGTACGACTCGATCGAGCAGTAGGTTGCTCGGGCCGAGCCCATTTCTACTCGGACCGAGTAGTAAGCTACTCGGGCCGAGCGAAAATGTCTCAATTTTTCCGTATCTACGCTGCTCGACCGAGCAGATGAGCTGCTCGGTCCGAGTCTCATGTGTCTCCTTTTCCTCTTCTTTTTCCCTTGGTTTTCTTCTCAAATCTTCGAATCCGTTGCTTTCCTCCGGCTTCCTTCCATTTATAATGACCATATGCATACCCCCAATTGTCTGTCCTGCACAAAACACGAACTCATCACATTTTTATGATCTTTATAATTTTATCAAAAATCAAGAAATAAAAATAAAAATGAGAAACTAGGGAAGAAAGTCCAAAATCTAAGGAATTTGGTTGCCTCCCAATAAGCACTCGTTTTCAGTCATGAGCTCGACTCCCTCAAATATATCAATATTCATTTGGCGCGCGGGGTGGTCGCGCGTTAATCTTCGGGGTGGTGCAAACCGGCGGCATTTGATTTCCGCCTATTCCAATATTCTCCTCCACATAAGATACGGTCTCCGACGCTTGATGATTTGATGATTGACGTAGAAACTCCTCATCCAATATTTGGATGTACGCGGCGACCGCTTTGTTGTAGGTTGGGTCGTCGTCGTCGTCGATGCTTGCAATCATTGGGTCCTTTATGACCCCTTCAGTAGTGAACTCTTCAATTGTTTCCTCCTCAAGAAGCTCCAAATAATTGGACCCTTCTACATGGGCTCGCTCCCTCATCGGCTTTTGTAGCCGGAACTCAGCTTCAATATCCCCCACGTTGAGAGAGTGTGTCCCTTCCCGAACGTCTATAAGAACTCCGGCCATCGCCTTGAAGGGGCGGCCGAGTATGAGTTGAGAGCTCTCTCCCTTAGGCATTTCCATAATGATGAAGTCGACTGGGACACATAGCCCTGGAGGTATTTGAAGGATGATGTCCCTCGCTATCCCAACCTGGTAGGTGATAGAATGATCGACGAGCTGGATGGACATGCTCGTCGGTTCCAGCTCACTTCCCGTCTGGAGTCTTTTGAAGATGGAGAGGGGCATCAGGCTGATGCTATCCCCTAAGTCAATTAGTGCTCTGCTGATTGGCATCCCACCGATGGAACATGGCACGGTAAAGCTCCCCGGATCCGGCAGCTTCCGGGGGAGGTGATTTCTGATCACAGAGGTGGAATCCTCCAGCAGCTTAATTTCCTCGAGCTTTCTCTTTCCCATAATCAGATCCTTCAGAAATTTGGCATATGTCGGGATCTCGGTGATGTCATCTATAAACGGGATATTCAGCTGAATTCCCTTTAATAACTCCATGAACTTGGAGTACTTCTTCTCCAATTTGGCTAGGGCTAGTATTTGTGGGTATGGAGGAGGAGGTCTGGAGATTTTTCCCTTAGATGCATCAACGGGAGGCGGCGTCGTAGTAGGTGTGACGAGAGGTTAATCCGCTTTCTCCTCAATAGTAACAGGCCCTTCAGTGGCCTCAACTCTATCGCTCTCATCAACAGCTTCTTCAATTGTAATCTTCTCCTTGTTCAGCACCGGAACCATAATGGGGTCAGTCACCCGTCCTCCTCGTGTGGTCACTGAAACCATGGCATTGGCTTGAGCTCTAGGGTTAGTCTCCGGTTGGGAGGGCAATCTCCCCTGATTCTTCAGCAGCTGCGATATTTTCCCCCTCAGTTCATCGAGCGAAGAATTGATATTCTTGAATTGGTTCGATGTATCCTGATTGAAGCGGATCTGGCCGCTCATGAAGGTCTCCAGTGTGGCTTCAAGATTAGACTTGGGTGGAGCTGGCGCATAATTCTACGGAGGCGGCCGGTTGAACTGATATCTCGGTGGCCTGTAAGGCCCAGCTGGCCTAAAGCTGCCATGCTGCTGGCTCTGCTGCTGCTGAGGAGGGGGTGGGGGCCTCTGAAACTACGGAGGTTGCAGCCCTCCACTTGGGTTTCCATAGGAAAACCCCGGGTGATTCCTAGCGGTAGGGTGCTGCCACTGGTTCCGTCCCTTTCCTTGGACGTACTGTACGTTCTCGGACATCTCAGCACCCTCATATTAGCCCTCACTAGGGATATATCCCGGATCTACATACTCCTCCCCGGGATGATAGGAAGTGCTGGGTGCTGCTGGGATGGAGTCTAGGCGTTGCTCGATACGGGCCAATTGCTTGCACTAGGTCTCTATGTGAGAATCCAAGTGACTAGCAACCTTGACCTCAGGAGTCTGGGTCACAACGGTCCGTTCATCGTTCCACTGCTGGGTGTTGGCCGCCATGTGCTCCAACAGATCTATAGCCTCCTCAGGAGACTTATCAAGTAAGGCGCCATGCGCCGCAGCAACGATAATCATTTTGGTGCTAGGCTGGAGCCGGTTGTAGAAGCCCTGCACCAAATCCCAGGGCTGGATTCTGTGGTGTGGACACTGGTGTTGAAGGTCCTTGAACCTCTCCCAAGCCTCGTAAAGCGACTCCTGCAGGAGCTACTTGAAATTAGAAATGGCCCCAGGAATCCGGATCGTCTTTGAGGGTGGATAAAACTTATCCACAAAAGCAAGCACGAGCTTCTCCCATGTGGTGAAGTGGTTGGGAGGATGGGCCCAGAGCCAATAGGAGGCTTTGTCTCTCAATGTGAAAGGGAAGAGCCGCAGCTCCACCGCATCATCATTGACGTCTTTCACCTTGAATGTATCACACTTCACCAAGAAGGAGTCAATGTGATGGTTGGGATTTTCATGAGGATGCCAGTGGAAGGGATACTGCTGCATCAGATTTATCAACCCCGACTTAAGCTCGAAGGTTGCCGCCGTCAATTGCGGTCTCAGATTGAGGAGTTGTTCCCAAAAGTAGGTTTCATGTGGTCCCTGATGGATCCAGTGCGAGGAGGAGGAGGAAGAGGATTTTCTCCCATCTGAGCTGATGGAGATGAACTTTTGTTAGAGGCTCTCAAAGCCCTGGCTATCTTTTCGATCTCAGGATCGAACAATAACTCTCTAGTAGACCCTTTGTAGCGGGTGTTCATGCACCAACAAAACTCAAGGAAATACCGTTAGTAGCACCGAAATAAATAAAAAGAATAAAAATGATGGAAGGGTGAGAGATGATAAGAATGCTAGCAAACTTAACAAAATAAAAACAAACTGAGATAAAAACACTATTGTCGTCCCCGACAACGGTGCCAAAAACTTGACGCACCCGTAACCTACACCTAGGTTCCACCTGGCGGTGTCACAATCGCCAGGCGTAATATGGCCCCTAGGCTACGATTTCGGGCTCAATCCGCAAGCAGACGGTGTCGAGTAATAGTATATAAGATGTCGGATCCCACAGGGACGGTGATAGTGTCAATAGGTTCTCAGTCTATTTCTAAGTGTAGAAGTGAGGTAGCTGTCGGGGTAACAGACTTGGGTTGGTTGTTGTTGTTGTAATATCAATAAAAAGGGACTAGGGCTTTAGGGATCACCACTAGGATCGTTGGGGGTCGATGTTAGGATAGGATCCTTTCATTGCATTAGGGCTAGGGAATTAATCCCCCAATTCGTACCACTCTCGTGGGTTAGAATTGCGGGGTATTTCGGTGGCTCTCGTTGATACAATGGCAGTAGCCGTCAACGTAGCAGTATAGTTCGTCGATGGATCCCCTCAAGACGCGAGCCGAGCATGGTCACGTGTCTTGATTGGATCAAACAATTTCCCTATTCGAATCCCTAGACGCCCCTTAAGCACATCAATTCCACAGACCGTGGGCATGATTTCAGTACGGGTTATCTACGGATTCGGTAGGATCTACCGAAATACAACCCTAAATCCCCAATTCAACGTAGGGATCCAGATCTACATTTTCCTCCTAGAATCCTAGGGCTAACCCATCAACCCTAGAATAAATCTACTCACACATTGCAATAGCGGCAGACAAAAATATCAATTCCACGGAAGAAAACATTATAGTAATCGAGAGATTAGGGCTCAAAGACTTACAGCGAGAATAGACGAACAATAGCCAGAGAAAAATCCAAATTCCAATAGATAAACGCAAGCGAGAACAAAAGCAATAATCTCCCGTTTCAGATCCCAAAATTCTTCTTACAAAAATTAATCTAAGAAATCCCCTACAAAAATCGTCCAGAGCTCTCCTCAAAAATTCCTCAATTTTTCCTAATGGAAGTCCCTTCCAGCCGCTGCCAATCGCGAGCTTCAGTCGCTGCGAAAATCGCGCGCATCGCGCTTCTTCAAAACATCTCAAAAATGCCCCTGGTGTTGCCGACCTAGTAGGCTACTCGGTCGAGCACACTGCTGCTCGTTCTGTGGCTCGGGCCGTGTAGCCATCTGCTCGGCTATTCGGGAGAAATTGAAATCGCCCTACCTGGACCGAGTAGGATCTGCTCGGTCCGAGTAAGGCTCTACTCGGTC
Organism: Scilla litardierei; assembly: GCA_030789695.1. Taxonomy (NCBI): domain Eukaryota; kingdom Viridiplantae; phylum Streptophyta; class Magnoliopsida; order Asparagales; family Asparagaceae; genus Scilla; species Scilla litardierei. Next base: position 66,486,390 of record CM061131.1, read on the forward strand.
AAGTACTCGGGCTGTGTAATCTGAGGCAACTCGACCGAGCAGATGAGCTGCTCGGTCCGAGTCAGCCCGTATCAGTGCTCTCCTGAAATTGATATGGCTCGGTCCAAGTAGCTGGGCTGCTCGGACCGAGCATTTTTTGAGAAATGCTGCAGCAGCTCATGGGGCTTCTCTCTTTGCTCTCTCTCCCTCTTCTCTCCTCCAATGGCTCCAAAAGTGCGGCAAACTCATCCAGAGCCCTGCCAACGATCTCACGAGCATGTCAGATGTGTTCATACCCAAGCGGGGGTCCAAATCGCTTCAAAATCCCTGAAAATTCACGAAACACTACGAAACTCGAAAATATCGTCAGAAATGCAAAATCGTAGTAAAAAGTGGGATTTGGATGCGAAAATGATATGCAATGCGATGACATAATGATATGAAAAAGATGGAAAATATGGACACATCACCTGCCACGTAGGATAAAAATCTGCAAATGCATAATAGATATTATTGGTATAAGATGAAATTTGTTTTATTTCATCTATTAATTATATTGCGGTATTAGCCCAGTTTCACAAGCCATTGGATGTAGTTGGCCATTAACATTAGTTGTAATTAATGAGGAAGAGATTAGGATATAGATCACCTCTTCACTTCAAATGAAAGAAATTAATAATTAACTAGCAACGATCTTATTGATGATGGGCTCGTATTCACATCGTATGTCAATCCTATTAAATAATGGCAGTAGATAATGCCCCGAATGTAGAAGTACAATGGTTCGTAGTGATGTAATTAATTGGTAAATATTCTTGACTTGCGTTTTCTGTGTGACATAAACTTCTTGGACAACCAATTTATCCGTTTGATCATACATACGGTGTGTGTGTGTACAGACACTATAAATTACCTGCAAACCCCCCACAAAATCAGGACGGTGCACGGGAAAAAAACCACATACAAAATGTGGTGCTTGCGCGCACCTGAAACGGAATGAGAAGTGTGTGTGTATGGGTAACGTCGGAGGGTAAAAAGGAAAAATCATGTGTTAAATTGTAAAAAACTTTGGGTACAAAGTGCAAAGATACCAATGGCATACCCGTAAAATAAGTGGGAGAAGGATGTTTATTTGGCAATGACAAACTTGTAATTCATTTGAATGGAGGAGGGCTTTTCTTTGGGTGCTCTACCACAAAACCCCAAACCACAAGCAACTCCCACACCCACCGCTAAGTTGGCCCCACCATGATGAGGTGGCCAAACTTAGGCCACCACTCCATCAGTAGGACAAACATCAAATCAACCACCCTCAATTGTAATATAGATTTTTTTTGACACCCGAGAAAAATCCCCAACCACATCCCCCCACCTTCTACTTAGAGGGTAAGTCGAGAGCCCAGCCGAAACTATGTAAACTTAGGGGTGATCGTCGTGTCCCCAACGGCCCCTGGGTAAGTCCGAGAGGGGAGATGTAGCCCCAGGGTAAATAATCTCCCAACAAATACCAACCCATGGAGGCTATAGGCCTCGAACCCATGACCATTGGCTTTGGAGTGGAATGACTTACCACTAGGACACCCTCTACTATATATACATACTAGAAATTTCCAGTGCACCAAGTGCACGAAGCAAAAAGAACCCCCCCATAACATGGCACGGTGCACGCTCATAACCGAGAAGGAGCGATAACTGTGGGGGTTGTGTTGGCAGTGTCAGGGGATAAAAGGGGAGAAAGCACACAACGGAGACCAAAAGTACCAAAATGCAGAATAGGAAGGTGGGGTTTTTTTCCTGCAATTATCTGGAAAGTGTGGAGAGTGGGAATTTTTTTTATTAATGGGAGTGGGGGGCTTCCCCCACGGTTGAGGGGACTTTGCCACGTGGGACAAACCCGTGGCAAAGCCCCCTCATATGTATAAAGAATATATATTTCTCATTTTCCATCTTCAATAATTACAGAGAGAGTGGCCATATAGATCTCCTCTTTCTTCTTCCCATAAACCACTCTCCCTACTTCCTTTGGCAGAGACATACACAAACACACCTTCACAACACACACACACACACGCACACACGCACACACACACACACAGAGAGAGAGAGAGAGCTCCTTGTTGGAAGAGAATCCAAAGATCTTTCTTTATGTTGTTTTCCCCCTTTTCCTAATATATGTAACAATAACTTTTTTTGGTATATTTATTCAAGTTTTTCTTCCTTTACTTGAAAGAGAAATCAAATATATCTCCTCTGTTTCATCAAACAATGTAACAACGGTCATATTTTTTCATCTTTTTCGTATTCTTATTTTTAAAAAATTAATTTAGATCCTTTGTTGACGAGGACGCCTCTGGTGACGTGGCGCTTCGTCGGCAGAAGAGTGATCCCCGAGGAAGAGCGAAACTGAGGCAGGGAGAGCTAAGTCCGAGCTGTTGGGTTGAATCTCGACCTAAATCCTAGCTGACTCTGTAGGCCTGCAACACAGAGAGATCGTCAGGGGATCGGATCTGGGTTCCGACCCAAATCACATCTGATGCTTAAGTCAGTGGATGACTCAAAAGGAGCTTTGGGCAGCTATGTCCGACCTATTAGGAGGTCGTCCGATTACTATCACGCCGAGCTATGAAAGAAGAAATATGGAGTTGAAAGAAATAGTTTAAGTGTCAGAGTACTTGGAGATTAGTATCTCTGAGAGATTGATCCGTCTCTGTCGTCACTGAGACTACTTATAAATGAAGGTTTCCCCTTAGTGTCGTTAGAGGACAACAGGCTTGCCCTTATGCGACATGATTGTTCCTAAAAAAGAGTACCATGGCTGACCACTTCCTTCGCCACTACTAATCGACCCGTTATTAACCAACCCCTAAATACTCAGGAGTAATCGGACGAATGAACTACCGCTTTGACTTGTTAAGCGAGTAACGGCCTGCACTGGTCTCCGAGCCTTTGGTCTGAGGCGGCATATTTGCTCTTAGGCTCTTTTATTAGGATTAAATACACTTCACTATTATGTGGGCCGACCCAATGTAGTAACAATGACCCCCATCTCCCGAACTCAGATGAGGCGATGGTTGAGGTCAAGTGATGTAACGTCTTATTAATTGAGCACGACAGTCGGAGCAGGAGTTTTGATTTTGACCTCCAAAATTCACGTTCCTTTGATTTGGCTGTTGCGATGGTATGAGGCTCGGGTCGTCGAGGCTCTTGGATGTCGACATGTGCCTTCATCTGAATGGCTGAGCTTGGTCAGGAGGAAACATCTCGGTATAAGTAAGAAAAAGGAGAGGGGGCAGCAAACCCTCTGGTTCTTATTTTGAAAGGCTTCGTTTCTTCCCTTGCCTCCCTCGCTTATCATCGGCGCCAAACAAGGTAGCCTTCTATTCTGTCCTTTCTCCTCCTGATTCCTTCCTTCTATATAGTAAATTCCAGATGTTGAGAATCAGATAAATACCTCAGCTTGAGGCCCCATGCGCTCACCAGCCTCCTCAATATAACCCAGTCACCGGCAGAGATTGTTGGACGCAACGATCTAGAATCTTTGGTTTGATGATGACAAACGTGTTGTTATATTTAACGTGTGTGCTTAGTGTGTTTCAGGATTGGTGAAACGACACGTCTTTCGCTATTTGGCGGAATTGCTATTCGTATAGCATATTGGGAGAGAAGGAGTGTGTGTGCACAAAGAAGTTTGACTTAGTCAACCGGTAGAGGAATTGCAATACACAAAGCGATTTGACTTGGTCAACGTGGAGGGAGATAGAATCAACTTGGGATTTGGTCAAATCAATTAGAGATTAATTTAAATTTAATATCCAATTTGAATTGCTATCAAATCCCAAATTGATCAAATCATATCTCCTACTTGTGGTGCAAAATGATAGAACCAAATCTCTAACTCCTATTCAAAATGGGATTCCCCGTAACCGCATCACCCTATCATCACCCTATAAAAACCCATCCTCTAGGGTTGAAAAGGAGCGCGTCAACATAAGAGGGCCGGCTGAAAATTTCCATTGCCGTGCATCAAAATAAAGGGGAGCCGCAATATTTCGCCAAAATCTCCAAGGCCGAAATTTTTAAGATAAGTGCTGGTGTTTGTTTGTGTAAACAATTGATTTAATGTTTTTTTGAAACAGGGAGAAGCACATGCAAGAGGGGATAGCCGCACGACATTGTTGAGAGAGGCATATCATTATTTTTGCCTTTGTCCATCCAAAATTCTATTGGCCCAATCCTTCACGAGGGCAACAAAAATTAAAAACAGCCGAACTTCCTTGCGTTGAGAGCCAATCAAAAAACGGGAGGAAGCCGCACTTCAAAAATTAAAAGGGTCTCCAAGAGCTCTTCGTTTTTGAGAGCTCAGCCGCACTCGTTGACTTCAGTTCTCCAAGCCAAGTGCATGACATTACGCAAAGGGTTATCAAGCTCTGCCGAATTATTCCATCATCAACAAAAGGTGGCAGGCCAACATATTGTGCAAGCTGCCATTCTCCAAGAGCGCGCATCAGGGTGAAAGCCGCACAAGACCATAGTCAGCCGAATTCACAACCAAGAGCAAAAGTAAGCTTTGAATCAAAGGTTAAAAATTATTATACAATCCCCTTGGTGTTCTGTTTGTAGGACACGCACGAAGCAACAATTAAATTCTCTTGGGAGAAAAAAAAAGAAATCAAGGGGCCATATTTTATTTCCCAAGAGCCCCTGCCGAATATATCCAAGCATCTCAAGTACCAAGGGATCAAAGAGGAGCCGCACCTTTTGAATGCTGGACACATCTACGCACGTGGACAAAGGTAAGTGGTGCGTGTGTTTTTTTAAAAAGAATTGAAGCTGCCCTCTTTTCTTTTTGAACAGGCCGAAATCCTTCAAGTATCAAGGAGAAGCAAGAGACAAAGATTCCTTGGGCAATCAACCTTCAAGCATTAAAGCACCCTGTCCTTTGGCAGCTGAAGCTTTGGGCATGCAATCAAAAAAAACAAAGAGCCGAAATATATTTGTTTAAGGCTGCCAACAAATTTGTTTAAGGTGCCGAAAGTTTGACAGGGCATATGGTGATTGATTAGATATAAACCAAAAAGGTAGGGACAATTATTAGGGGAGCTGCGCACGTACATATTGCTAGCCGTATCGTCAGAGCATCTTGAGTTGCTGAAGAGAGAGGAGACTACAACATCTACGTCAGACGATTTCTGGCCCGTGCTTATTGGCGAAGACATCGCTGCTACACAATCTGAGCTTCCTAAACTCTATACTTTATTATTTCGTGTAGCAATTGTGATAGATCTTCGTAGGGGAAACTTTACCTATATTGTGTGACTATTTTGGGACTTGTCTAGTTGGGACTAGATAAGTGGGACCCAGCTAGGTTGAGACTAGCTGGTAGAAAGCTTTACTAGGATTGATAGTGAGAGAAAACACTGTGTGTGGGGGTACTGAGAGCCTGGCGAGTGTAGAGACGTAGAGGGTGCTCTGAGCGTGCTCTAACTTGTGGTTTTGTACCTATTGCGCTATTCAATACTAGTTCTGCTTTGGGGGCTGGAGTAGGTCGTTGGGACGACCAAACCAGGGTAAATCTGTTGTGTACTCTGTGTCTACTTTTTATTTACCCTGTTGCTGCTATAACTGCGTGTGCTTATTCGTGGGTTGCACGAATTATTTTTATAAGCCTATTCACCCCCCCCCCCAAGGCTAGGATCCAGATCCAACAAGTGGTATCGGAGCCAGTTTAGTAGATCTAGCCTAGTTTGACCATGGACCACATTGATAATACTTTTGCTGAGGGTCAGTCTATTTCCCGACCACCTAGATTTAATGGAGTAGACTATGCTTATTGGAAAAATCGTATGAGAATCTACTTGATTTCTATTGATTATAAAGCTTGGCAAATTGTTGAAAAAGGCTATAAATCACATGTTATTAAAATTGAAAACACTGAGATGCTTAAACCTGATGATAAATGGGATGATAATGATTGGAAGCTTTATTCTCTTAATGCTAAAGCTATGAATGCTCTCATTTGTGCATTAGATAAATCTGAATTCAATCGCATCTCACATTGTTTAACTGCGCAAGAAATATGGCATACTTTGGAGGTGACGCACGAGGGAACGTCACAGGTGAAGGAGTCTAGACTTGCACTTCTGAGCACGGAATACGAGGGATTTCGCATGCAGCCATCAGAGACCATATCAAAAATGTTTGCGAGGTTCACCAACATTGTCTACAAGTCTAGTTCGTTCGGTAAGCCATATTCTAGCCTTGAGCAGGTGAGAAAGATATTAAGAGCACTGCCAAGCTCTTTCAGGCCTAAAGTTACTGACATCCAAGAAGCGAAGGATCTATCGCAGATGAGGGTGGAGGACTTGATAGGTAATCTAATGTCCCACGAGCTTGAATTGCAAAACGTGGATAAAAGGGATAAACCTGTGGAGAAGGAGAAAGCTACCAAGCCACTTGCTCTGAAAGCTGACGAAAGTGAAGATGATGATGATGACATAGCGCTAATGGTCAGAAACTTCAGAAAGTATATCCAGACCAAGCAAGGAAGAACAGAAATGGCACCCAGGTTTAATCGCTCTAACTTTTTTCAGCCTTCTAAGCAAACTTATGATCAGAATGCTACTAATAGAATGACTTGTTTTAAATGCAAGAAAAGAGGACATCGAATGAGGGATTGCCCACATGAGACAGCTCAGGTAGCTAAAGAAAAGGGAAAATCCAAGGTGCTAACTTGGGATATAGACATCGAAGCTGAGAGTCAGGAGGAAGAACATGAAGCCCACTCATGCATGGCATTGATGGGAATACACGATGAGGTAATTTCTGGTAGTAAAACTGAACTCCTTACTCTTTGTAAAGAAATGCAAGATAAAATAGTAGAGCTTGAATCCACTATAGATGATTATCAAAATGAGAACTTTGAAATGCAACAATCTGAATATGAAATGTCTAAAGAGATTGAAAAACTCAAAATTGATATTGTTGCTCGTGACTCTACTATTGACACTTTGAAAACGGAAAAGTCCAGTTTTAATGATGAAGCACCTTGCCTCTCTTGTCCTTCCTTGATGAATAATATTAGCATGCTTAAACTTGATTTGATTAAGCTCGAAACTGAAAAAGACTATGTGATTAAAGAGCTTAATGATAAATTTTGCATGTTGGATAATGATTTTAAAAGAAAAATGATTGAATTTGAAAAGAAGGAAGAGGAAAACAAGAGAGCTTTTATAAGTAAAAGCACATTGCTTGTGGAAGAAAACAAATTGTTGAAATCCAAAGTCTCTAATCTTGAATTGTCCATTAAGAAATTCTCTATGGGAAAACAATCATTGGATACTATTTTAGAGAATCAACTATATGGCAATAACAGAAGAGGACTTGGATTTGGTTTGAAAAATGTCGAAAAGCCAAAATTCAAGAAATTCCACAATGCACCCTCTATTGCAAATAACAAATATGCAAAGTTCTTTACTTGTAATAGTGTAGGCCACACTTCATATTATTGTAAATTTAGGAACACAAATATCAAGTTTAAACAAGTGTGGGTTCCTAAAACTATATTGGCTAACACTAGTGGACCTTGTTGGATTCCAAGGTCACACTTAACACCTTTCATGTAGGTGTGATGGAGTTTTAGCGAGGAGCGTTAAATTCAATGTCTCATTCTTTTAGCCCCTTCGTCAAAAAGCGACGAGAAGGTATAATTTTTATCCCTCTTTGCATTTCAATGCATACCTTCATAGATTTGTTTGTGTGCTTGATTTATTTTGATTTGTGTGCTTGCATGCATGATTTTTTAAATGTTTTTATTTCAGAAAAAAAAAACCAAAAATAAAAAAAAATTGTGCTTATTGATTATCCTCTTATGAATCTCTTAAGTGGTCTTGTATGAATGATCAATCTATCCCTTGTAGAAGTCAATTCATTATTGTTGTAGCTACATGAACATGATGTTATTCTTTTTAGTAGCAATGACATGTCTCATAAGTTTTAAACTTGACTTCTACACCTACATTTGCACTTTCACGATATTTGACTTTTTAGTACTCTTGGAGATTCTTTTGAAGAATAATGGAAAGTGAATGTAGGAATGATTAATTTCTGAAATTTTCTAAGGGATATGAAGTGTTTAGCCATGAATAAAAATTGAGCACAAAAGAATTGCAAATGAAAAAAAAAATATGAAAATTGCTCTGTATGAAAAATGGATACACTTCATGGCTAATACACAACCCACGAGTATCCAACTTATGCTACATGGGTAATCATTAGCGTTGGTGTATATTACTCGTCAAGCAATGCCACCCCACATTTAAAAGTCCTTTTAGGCCATGTTTTGGGGTTCGGTAACTTGAACTCATCTTTGATGAGGTGGGAAAAATCAATCCTAGTGATATTCATGAAAAATTGGAAAGTGTGGATTGATTTGGTTGATTTTTCTGAAATTGAATCTCCTCTCGTACTTTATTATCTATATCACTACACTTACACAAAGGTGGAGAAGTCTTGTAATGAAATCATATGAGCTTGGATTGTCTATTTTGTGGAAAACTCATGCAAATTGCACGCTACATTTAATAATGGTTTATTTTTGCATGGAATATTTTTGTGACTTCATTAATCCACTTTTGGTGATTACAAAGGGGGAGAAAGAGAAAGAAAGATTTGTGAAAGAGTTGTGTGTTGTTTGTTGTCGGTATTAGTGTTGTTTGTTGTCGGTATTATTTGTTGAAGGGGGAGCTTGAGAAAAATACTTGAATAAATGTTGAAGGGGGAGCTTGAGAGAAGGGGGAGCATGCTGCTTTTATATTTGTATGTTGGGCATGCTATGTTGTAATGCTTGAATATTCCATTCCATGATTCATATTGCATGCATTACACCCTTCAACACACTTCACACACCCATACTTATTGCTCAAATCTTTTATGGGTTTGTCATCACCAAAAGGGGGAGATTGTTGGACACAACGATCTAGAATCTTTGGTTTGATGATGACAAACATGTTATTATATTTAACGTGTGTGCTTAGTGTGTTTCAGGATTGGCGAAACGACACGTCTTTCGCTATTTGGCGGAATTGCTATTCGTATAGCATATTGGGAGAGAAGGAGTGTGTGTGCACAAAGAAGTTTGACTTAGTCAACCGGTAAAGGAATTGCAATACACAAAGAGATTTGACTTGGTCAACGTGGATGGAGATATAATCAACTTAGGATTTGGTCAAATCAATTAGAGATTAATTTAAATTTCATATGCAATTTGAATTGCTATCAAATCCCAAATTGATCAAATCATATCTCCTACTAGTGGTGCAAAATGATAGTACCAAATCTCTAACTCCTATTCAAAATGGGATTCCCCGTAACCGCATCACCCTATCATCACCCTATAAAAACCCATCCTCTAGGGTTGAAAAGGAGCGCGTCAACATAAGAGGGCCGGCTGAAAATTTCCATTGCAGTGCATCAAAATAAAGGGGAGCGCAATATTTCGCCAAAATCTCCAAGGCCGAAATTTTTAAGATAAGTGCTGATGTTTGTTTGTGTAAACAATTGATTTAATGTTTTTTGAAACATGGAGAAGCACATGCAAGAGGGGATAGCCGCACGACATTGTTGAGAGAGGCATATCATTATTTTTGCCTTTGTCCATCCAAAATTCTATTGGCCCAATCCTTCACGAGGGCAACAAAAATTAAAAACAGCCGAACTTCCTTGCGTTGAGAGCCAATCAAAAAACGGGAGGAAGCCGCACTTCAAAAATTAAAAGGGTCTCCAAGAGCTCTTCGTTTTTGAGAGCTCAGCCGCACTCGTTGACTTCAGTTCTCCAAGCCAAGTGCATGACATTACGCAAAGGGTTATCAAGCTCTGCCGAATTATTCCATCATCAACAAAAGGTGGCAGGCCAACATATTGTGCAAGCTGCCATTCTCCAAGAGCGCGCATCAGGGTGAAAGCCGCACAAGACCATAGTCAGCCGAATTCACAACCAAGAGCAAAAGTAAGCCTTGAATCAAAGGTTAAAAATTATTATACAATCCCCTTGGTGTTCTGTTTGTAGGACACGCACGAAGCAACAATTAAATTCTCTTGGGAGAAAAAAAAAGAAATCAAGGGGCCATATTTTATTTCCCAAGAGCCCCTGCCGAATATATCCAAGCATCTCAAGTACCAAGGGATCAAAGAGGAGCCGCACCTTTTGACTGCTGGACACATCTACGCACGTGGACAAAGGTAAATGGTGTGTGTGTGTGTTTTTTTAAAAAGAATTGAAGCTGCCCTCTTTTCTTTTTGAACAGGCCGAAATCCTTCAAGTATCAAGGAGAAGCAAGAGACAAAGATTCCTTGGGCAATCAACCTTCAAGCATTAAAGCACCCTGTCCTTTGGCAGCCGAAGCTTTGGGCCTGCAATAAAAAAAACAAAGAGCCGAAATATATTTGTTTAAGGCTGCCAACAAATTTGTTTAAGGTGCCGAAAGTTTGACAGGTCACATGGTGATTGATTAGATATAAACCAAAAAGGCAGGGACAATTATTGAGGGGAGCTATGCACGTACACATTGCTAGCCGTATCATCAGAGCATCTTGAGTTGCTGAAGAGTGAGGTGACTACAACATCTACGTCAGACGATTTCTGGCCCGTGCTTATTGGCGAAGACATTGCTGGTACACAATCTGAGCTTCCTAAACTCTATACTTTATTATTTCGTGTAGCAATTGTGATAGATCTTCATAGGGGAAACTTTACCTATATTGTGTGACTAATTTGGGACTTGTCTACTTGGGACTAGACAAGTGGGACCCAGCTAGTTTGAGACTATCTGGTAGAAAGCTTTACTAGGATTGATAGGGAGAGAAAACACTGTGTGTGGGTTACTGAGAGCCTGACGAGTGTAGAGACGTAGAGGGTGCTCTGAGCGTGCTCTAACTTGTGGTTTTGTACCTATTGCGCTATTCAATACTAGTTCTGCTTTGGGGGCTGGAGTAGGTCGTTGGGACAACCGAACCAGGGTAAATCTGCTGTGTACTCTGTGTCTGATTTTTATTTACCCTGTTGCTGCTATAACTACGTGTGCTTATTCGTGGGTTGCACGAATTATTTTTATAAGCCTATTCACCCCCCCCCCCCTCTAGGCTAGGATCCAGATCCAACAGAGGTAAAGGCTTGCTTATGGAGCCTGAACTCCCTATTTTGTGAGCTGACAAATCATCCAAAGTGCCCTTAGAAATCTTGAAGTTAGTCTTCAAGCTTTCTTTTTCTTTGACTGACAAGATCCGAATGGATTATCTTTGTCTCCCCTACGGATATCGGATCCCTAAGGTGAACGAAAGGATATGCTTACCTAAGAAACGAGAGGTCGGGATAGATGTCAAAGCCTTCCAGTTTGGCCTTCGTTTTCCTCTTCACCCCTTCACTCTTAAGGTCTTGAATTTCTTTTAGCTCTCCCTTTGTCAACTTGCACCCCATGCTTTATCCATTGTGGTTGTTAATGGGTTATAGTTTTAATACCGCAAGCGCACGGTGAAGTTACAGAACGTACGGTTCGAATCCACATGGAGACAATGTTGATTACTGGTTTCGTCAAGATTTTATTATCTACGCCAATGATTTAGTTATGAGAAGGAAATGTCACCAAGAAGAAATATCAATGAGAAAAACCTCTTGGGCAAAGTATCCACATTACTGTGATTCAAGTTAGGATTGATCTAGCTTGTTTAGTTATTGAACTATATCTTAGGGTGAGGTTGTTACATCTAATGTTTATACCTGCCCCCCACTGTCGTGATGCTATGATAAGACTATCTATCCTATGGCAAAACCAATCGTCATTGGTCATTACATACGATAAATGCATTATGATCAAGAATGTTCCACATCCTTCCTTCATGCTACTGTCGTGGATAAAAGTTAGGTCAACACCAAGAGAGCTCTAATTTACGCCCAACTGTCGTTGGCGACATAAATAGCATGAATCAATATTGGGATTGAAAACCCAAGATTAGCCCTAACTATCTTTAGAGACTAATCTAATTAACCGGTAGGGAGGAAAACAATTTATAATGATAATAAATCATCCTAGGAAAAACCCTAATGTGACAATATTCAATAACCAAACAAAATTAAATTCATCCATAATCAAATCACAGTAGGGTTCAACCCTTTGCCCTAGATATGGAACTACTCATAATCCATAGCAATAAACATCATAGAATTCATATATAGAAAGTGCAAGAGAGAGTAAGAAATACTTATCGACAAGATCCACAATGAGAAATAGCATAAAACCCAAGTTTTTACTCCAAAGCTAACCAAAAATTTGAAGTATTTACACCAAAGGAATCTGCGGCTACTACAAGTAGAAGACCTAAAAACTCTCTAAAAGCTTGAATAAAACGCAGAAAAGGTCCCAAGGAAGTGTGGGAAAAATCATATTTATACTAAGATAGAAACCAAGCCAAACCAAACCTAAAACATCTTAAGTCGGTTCTTAAAAGTCTTAGGAAAGTGGGCTCGACACAGTCGTGTAGAAACCCTACATGACCGTGTAACTGCAGTGGCAGAAAGCTGCTTTTGTCTTTTTTCAGCTCCACTAGCACGGTCGTGTATAAGATCGACACGACCGTGTCGATCTTCTTCAGCTCCTCTTCAAACCGGCCCACACAGCCATGTAAATGGCTGTGTATGGGCTTCATTCTGTGTCACTTCACACGGTCGTGTGTGATACATGATCGCTCCTTATTTTACACCTTTTTTCTGCAAGTTTTCATGTCGTTTTGATCGATCATATTGCGTTTTCCATGATTATTCGACGATATTGCGATACTTTTCACTATTTCTTGTTTTTGTCGTATTTCAGGAGATATGGAGCGATTTGGAGCGAAAGTGAGATCAAAAGACTTTCGCGCACACCGGAGCATCACCCACGGCTTATTTGAGGAGTTAGCAACGCTAGAGGATGAGCGGAAGAGGAAGGAATTCGATAGAAGCGACGAGGAGGCCAAGATGAGAAGAAAAGAAGACAGATACAGCCCACTCGGCCGAGCAGACTGCTCATTCGGCCGAGTCAGAAGCTGCATTCGACCGAGTGAAATGGATACGCACAACAAATTTTCAAAGTTTCCTCGGCCGAGTAAGAAGGTCCACTCGGCCGAGTAGAAAAGCTCACTCGCCCGAGTACTACAGGGATTTCATCCCGAGAAGCTGCCAAGTTACTGGAAATTCTGAGGAAGTCCACTCGGCCGAGCAAGATTGCTCATTCGACTGAGTGATGAAGACCGTTCGACCGAGTCAGCCAGAGCGACAGACCCCTGAAACTTTCAAACTCTCTGTCTTTTATTGGGTCTGTCACTCGGCCGAGTGATATGGGTCACTCGGCTGAGTGAAGCATTCCGACTGCTATGCAGATTACGAATTCTGGGCTACAGAGGGGCAGTTTTGTCACGATTTTTTGGACGATTTTTGCTTGTATTTAAACCTAGTTTTATCCCTAGTTTTAGGAGAGACTTCTACTATTTTTTGACGGCTATTCTTTTGTGAAATCTCAGCTGGAGATCATAGGCGACAATCTTGGTTTGTTCTTTCTTGTTAAAAATCTTATTTTTCTGAATTGTCTCTTCTTTTTATGAATTGTGATATGATTCTATTGGTTAATTCTGAGATTTTCATGATGATTCGTGAGTAGTTTCGTCGTTCTAGGGCATGGGGATGAACCCTATGGACCCGATCTTTTGAATTGTGATGAACGTATATAATTGTTGCTAGGATTGAAGTTAGGTTAGATTGTGATTGATTTACTACGAGTAGCTAGGAATTTCTATCGATTGATTTTTGCAAGAGATTGGATCCCAATTGATGGGAAGGCCTAGATATCCGACTTAGGCTTATAATCGAAATTCTCTAGATTTGGTTTGCAAGAGATTGGACCAAAGCTAGGATTTTTATTATAAATCTATAATAATATTCGTTTACAAGAGATTGGACGAATACGAACTATCATAACCTAGGTCGTAGTTTGAGTTTGCACGAGAGTGGGCTCGAGTTGCGATTGGACGATGATGTCGATCTTCACACTAGTTGCTTAGGCTAGGGTTTGCACGAGAGTGGGCCCTAATCTAGGTTGATATAGACCGGTAATAGCGCGAGAGCGTGAGCTTGGTTCTACATTAAGTTGCGACTAGTTCACCTACATTCAAGCCTTGCAACATTGATATTCATAACTCACGAGGATGAGAGACGGTCCGTAGTGGGGATTTCCTATCCCTAGACGCTTTTATTATATTGATATCCATTTGCTATTTGAACGATTGTGACATTACCATCCAAACTATTCTTATTCCATCGATAGCTAGGTGATCAAAGTGGGATACTGTCAATTGTCCTCTCTGTGTTCGATACCCGCTTGCCACTACGCCGTGCGCTTGCGGTAAAACTACAGTCGTTTTCCGGGTGTATATCCGGGCGCGATCAATACATCACATGACCATGTATGTCTTCATTTTCTGCTTCATCTGGGGGCAAGATCGACAAGGTCATGTGTGACATGCCACACAACCATGTATAGCTCTGTCTCCACTTCACTCCTTTATTTATTTTTAATCCCATCACTTCCTCGATCTCTTCCTAAGCTCACATCCTCGCTCTTGAGTCCCAAATCTAACTGTTTTCACCTGAAATATACCAAGAGAACCCTGTTGAATATTGGACTCCCCGGATTTGGTTTTGGATGATGAGCAAACATAAATAATTCATGAACTAATAATTTGTGAGCGCAGTATTGGAGATCGTCGCAAAAATCTCGAGAACATTCAGAGCGACATCTCAAGACTTCTCAAAGCACGTATTCATGCCTAAAGCTTCGATGAAGCTCTTGCGCCGTTTTGGAAGTCATGAAGAATTAATCGAAGCTCTCAACGACCATTCTTTAAGGTTTTATTTATAGTCTTTTAGCTTCGATCTATAGAATGTTAAGCCTTGAGTATATCTTACGATTCTAACTTCATAACGCTCATATCGTAGCTCTAGGATCTTAGTACAAGTTCATTCTAACTTCCTCGAAGCGTCGCGCTTCGATTCGGACTTGTTTGTGCATGTTAGTTGGTACAAGAAGAAGTACTGACCGACTAGATGGTGATCTAGTCGGTCAGCAACTCTTCTTGGACCGACTAGTTTGCTTCCTTAATTTCTTGCACCTTACTGTTTACAGTTAGTCGGTCTACGTTGACTCACCGACCGACTAGTTTGTGAACTAGTCGGTCAGTGATGCTTCTTTGACCGACTAGTTGTGACTTACTGTTCATGCTAAATTTCTCCTAAGCTACTGTTTATCGTTAGTCAGTCTAAGAACGTTTGGTGACCGACTAGTTGACAATCTAGTCGGTCAACTTTTGTTCTTGGACCGACTAAGTCAATTTGTATTCAGACTATTTCATTTTGCCTCTTAGTCGGTCTACGTTCACTGACTGACCGACTAGTTGTGAAACTAGTCGGTCAGAAAGTCTTCTTGGACCGACTAGATTTCTAGGTCTGAATTTCTATCTCTTCTCAGTTCCTCAATTAGTCGGTCCATGTTGTTTGATTGACCGACTAGTTGATGAACTAGTCGGTCAGTGGTTGTTCTTTGACCGACTAGTTTCCTCAGATTTCTATCCGTTGGGAATTGACCTAAGTTGTTTTTATGGGACCCTATAAATACGAACCTAGGTCATTTCTATCTAGGTTAGAGCTGCCATTAAGAGATTCATTGAGATAGAAAGAGATAGCCATTCTCACTCATTTCCAAAGCTCTCTTCCTCACAAGAAACTCATTCTCTCACATTCTAGATCTAGAATCCATCTTGAGAGAAGTTTGTTCTTGGTGAGCCCTTCAAGCTCTAGCTTGTATCAAGTCTCCAAATCTCTCCTAGGCACCTATTGCTGGTCATTTCCTTGGTGCTAGGTCTTGGTGACTTCATCTTCCTCAAATCCTTCCTTTCACCTATTTGGTAAGAAAAACTCAAGGTATAGGATTTTGTGGTAAGTTTGCTTATTTCAATATAAACTCATTTATATTGCTTGTTGATTCTCTCGGTTGTGAGAGAAGGTTGTGATCCCGGGTTGTGGGATTCACTATTGCCATTGTTGTATGATTTGATCTTGTGAAGGTTTTTCACAAGATATTCATAGTGGAAATCTTGGGTTAGGGTTTCTAACCTAAGTATCCGGAGGGGATCCGGGTGGTTGGGACGTAGGATCACCGGGAACAAGTCGGGGAGACTTGGGTGGATCCGAACCCATTAACATCTTTTGTTTGCATTGTTAATTTTGTTGTTGTCATTCAATTTAAGCTTCCGCAAATTGATTTGGTAGTTATTTGCACTATAATTTGGAATTATACTCCTTGTTATTTTTAAAGTACTATTCACCCCCCCCCCCCCTAGTACTTGTGCAGTAGCTTGTAGGGCATTACATTTGGTATCAGAGCCAGATACTTAGCTATGTCTGCCAACGACAACAAGACCGTGCGTCCACCTTCCAACTATGACACCTTCAGGAACCGAGAAGGAGCATCTTCGGTGATGGAAGGACATTCCTCTACGAGGCCTCCATTCTTCAATGGTACCAACTACGGGTATTGGAAATGCCGGATGGAAATTTTCCTCCGGAGTGCATCCTTATGGAGGACTACAATGAAGGTATACATCGAGCCCGAAGAAGAAGACTTTGAGAAATGGACTACCGCGGAGATCGTCGCGGAGGTAAGCAATGCCAAGGTAATGAACGCCTTGCAATGCGCATTAGAGCCCGAGGACTTCAATAAGATATGCACATGTAAGAGTGCATTTCAAATTTGGAACTCCCTCCTCATTCTTCATGAAGGGACGAGTAGGGTAAGAGACTCTAAACTCGTAGTCGTAAACAAAGATTACAAAATGTTTCATATGCAACATGGCGAGAAGATGAAGGAATATTACGCTCGCTTCGTTGACATAATAAACGAGTTAGATGCCCTCGGCAAGTCCTACACTCAAAAGGAGAAGTGCTCAAAGCTTATCGAAGGACTTACTTCTTCTTGGGAGAAACGTACCTTCGCCATCGAGGAAGGTAATGACATGAATAAGTATACCGTAGTTCAATTGATGGGTACTTTGATGTCATACGAGATACGCAAAGATAGCAAGGTGAAGTTACAAGAAAAGATGAAGTCCTATTTGAACCAAGACGCGCCTAAGAAAAAGGCAATTGCATTCAAGGCGGCTTCATCCACCTCTACCGATGATGAGGACTCGGAAGAAGAAATGGACATGGAATCCATTGCACTCATGGCAAAGAAGTTCAATCGCTTCTTCCGAAAGGGTAACTTCAAACAAAAATCTAAATTTACTTCTACTAACGCCTCTCCACCTTTGTGCTTTAAATGCAATAAGCCAGGACACATCAAAGCGGATTGTCCTCAAAACAAGCAAAAGGAGAAGTGGAAGGCGCCGAAGTTCGACAAGTCGAAGAAGTACAAAAAGGGGTACAAAAAGGGACTTGTCAGAGCAACATTCACCGACTCCGAGGATTCCTCAAGCGGAGAGTCGGACGATGAGAAAGTGGAGCAAGCGCACATGTGCTTCATGGCAAGAGAGGAGCATGATCAAGGATCTTCCTCCTCCGATGATAGCGACGACGAAGGCGATGAGGTAACTATGGATGATCTTAGGGATGCTAACTCTCATTTGTGGTCTAAATACACTAAATTAGTAAATAGATATACTAAAGTAAAAGATGACCTAGCTAGCATTCAAACCTCTCCTAAGACTATCATCACCAACAACGACACCGTTGTTGAAGAGTTAAGAAATGAGATTGTTAATCTCAAATCTAAACTTGAACATGTTAGCATTGATGATCCGGAAGAACATAGGATAGCGGATTTAATTCTCAAAACTCGACTTTGAGTATTAAGAACGAGAATCTCAAATCTCGTGTTTATGTGCTCACATCGCAAGTATCCACTTTGGATACTTCTATGCGTTCTCTCAAAGAGAAATATGAGAACACATTAGGCCGAATTAATAAATTCAATAAGGGTAAGGACCATTTGGATAAAATCCTAAGTGACTTACTTCCAGCCAATCACCACATTGGTTTGGGGTATACGATGGGATGTCCATCCAAAGCGGTCACTACTTTTGTTAGGCCAACTTCCGGTGACTCTACGAGTGGTAGCAAACACTCTATTGGTAGTTCATCTACCAATGGTGCTTCCATCTCGTCCACACCCTCTTTTGGAAAGAAACCCACTTTGGGTGGACCTCCAAAGAAGGGGCATGCTTATATGTACACCAATACCATGACACGTAGGAACACACGTCCTACTCCACCATCTCACACATATGATGATTTCTATGCAACACATTCTCGGGCACGTGCACACCATGTGAGACACCCTCACGCACGTATTCCCACACATGCATATGTTCACCCACCTCATCATATGAATAATTCTCGTCGTGCACCATTCCATCATGTTCCTTATGCCTATCCACGACATGCATCACGTAGAAACCAACAACGCATGCATGCACCCAATAGGATGATGGCTCCCAAAATTTTCACTATTTGGAGCCCAAAGGACACAAGCATGGATGAAAAACAAGTGTATATGAATGCTTATTTTTCGGATGTTGTGCATAGTAGAAATTATGTGGGGAAGTCTAAGTCCAATTGGACTTGGCTTCCAAAGGTCTAACTTTTGAGGACCCAATGACCTTGGGTACCATGATATGAAAGTTTCTATCTTTAGGTACTCAAGGAAAAGAAAAAGAAGGGGAGCAACAAATTTAAATTTAGCTCCAAAGGGAATTGGATACTCGATAGCGGGTGTTCAAAACACATGACGGGTGACGCTCAATTGCTCTCTGGAGTGGTTCCCATTGCAAATGGAAATCGCGTCGTATTTGGAGGCAACGAGAGCGGGACCATCGTCGGTGTTGGTAAAGTGGGTAACCCGTCTAAACCCTTAATTAGTAATGTTTATCTAGTTGATGGTTTAAATCATAATCTTATTTCAATAAGCCAACTTTGTGACAAAGGTTACAAAGTTAGCTTTGCGAAAGGATTGTGTCATATTTCAAATGATAATAATAAATTATTATTTTCCGGCACACGCCATAAAGATATCTATATTTTGGATCTTCCTAAGTCATATGAACAATGTCTCGTTGCCAACACAAGTGAACAACACTTATGGCATCGACGATTTGGACATGTGAACTTTGGAACACTTTATAAGCTTTCAAAATTAAATTCCATTAAAGGTTTTCCGAAGCTCGTTTTTGAAAAGAAAA
The DNA here is from genome assembly GCA_030789695.1 of Scilla litardierei. NCBI lineage: Eukaryota > Viridiplantae > Streptophyta > Magnoliopsida > Asparagales > Asparagaceae > Scilla > Scilla litardierei. Next base: position 66,505,683 of record CM061131.1, read on the forward strand.
GTTTTTGTGATTCTTGTCAACGTGGCAAGCTTCCTAAATCTTCATTTAAACCTAAGAAAAGCATTTCTACGAAACGGCCACTAGAGCTATTACATCTAGATTTATTTGGGCCAACTAGAGTTGCTTCCTTAGGAAATGCAAGATATGGTCTTGTCATCGTCGATGATTATTCTAGATTTACATGGGTATTTTTCTTATGTAATAAAAATGAAGCTTTTGAAAACTTCACAATATTTGTGAAGAAAGTACAAAATCTCATCGGAACCACCATTGTCACTATTCGTAGTGATCATGGGGGTGAATTTGAGAATGAGTCTTTCTCAAATTTTTGTGATGCTCTTGGAATTACTCACACGTTTTCTTTCCCTCGCGCACCTCCTCAAAATGGTGTTGTTGAGAGGAAGAATAGAACGCTTGTGGAGTGTGCTCGCACTATGCTCGAAGATAGTCAACTTGGTTATCAATTTTGGGCGGAAGCGGTACACACCGCTTGTTATGTGTTTAATAGAATACTTTTGAGGCCCGGCACCAAACAAACTTGCTATGAATTGTTGTTTGGTAGATTGCCTCAAGTTAAACATTTTCGTGTTTTCGGCGCAAAATGTTTTATTAAAAACACATATGATAATTTGGACAAGTTTGATCCGAGATCGGATGAGGGCATATTTGTTGGGTATTCCTCACGTAGCAAAGCCTACCGGATATACAACAAAAGATCCTCTACGATCGAGGAATCACTTCATGTCTCTTTTAATGAGAATTTTACTAATTCTAGAATTTCAAATGATAATGATTCTATGGATGTTTTATGTGATTCGTTTGAAAATTCTAAGACTATTGATTCAATTGATCCTATTGAGACTAACCCGACTAATGAAGTTGTTGAGAATGTGCCTAGTGATCAAGGTATTCCCAAGCGGCTTCATACCGTTCGCGACCATCCCCATGAGCAAGTCATTGGCAATATTCATGATAGTGTCAAGACGAGATCGCAAGTCCACCACTTCGCCAATTGTGCCTTTGCCTCATCAATAGAGCCAAAGAATATAGTTGAAGCGTGCGAAGATAGTGCTTGGATCCTTGCCATGGAGGAGGAACTCATTCAATTCGAGAGGAATGAGGTATGGGAGCTTGTTCCTTTGCCATCGAAGAACCACACCGTCATAGGGACAAAGTGGATCTTCAAGAACAAAACCGACGAAAATCAAGTCATCGTCCGGAACAAAGCTCGGTTAGTTGCTCAAGGCTATCGCCAAGAGGAAGGTATCGATTTCGAAGAATCCTTCGCTCCGGTAGCTAGATTAGAATCAATTAGACTTTTATTGTCTTATGCATGCCATAAAAATTTTAAGTTATTTCAAATGGATGTTAAAAGTGCATTTTTAAATGGAGATGTTGTTGAGGAAGTTTACGTTTCTCAACCTCCGGGCTTCATAAATGAAAAATTTCCAAATCATGTTTTTAAACTAAAGAAAGCTCTTTATGGTTTGATACAAGCTCCTCGAGCTTGGTATGATTGCCTAAAGAATTTTCTTTTGGATTTGAATTTTAAAATGGGAGAAGCCGATTCTACACTTTTTGTTAAGCATGCGAATAATGATATTTTATTAGTTCAAATTTATGTTGATGATATCATTTTCGGTGCTACTAACTTCACTCTTTGCGAAGAGTTTTCTAATGTTATGAAGGAACAATTTGAGATGAGCCACATGGTCGAACTCAAATACTTCTTAGGTCTCCAAATTCACCAATTGAACGATGCAATCTTCATCCACCAAACGAAGTATACGGTGGAGTTGCTTAAGCGATTTGGAATGGAGAGTGCTTCCGGGAAAAAGACTCCAATGAGCACGACTATGCATCTTGACAAGGATACGGGCGGTAAGGATGTAGACATTCGTCTATATCGAGGTATGATAGGTAGTTTACTTTATCTTACCGCAAGTAGGCCCGATATTATGTTTGCCGTATGCATATGTGCTCGTTATCAGTCTCAACCTAAGGAGTCTCACTTAGTAGCGGTAAAACGTATTTTCCGTTATCTAAGTTATACACTTGATTTTGGATTACTTTATCCAAAATCTAGCACGTATGAGTTAGTCTCATATAGTGATGCCGATTATGCGGGATGCAAATCCGACAGGAAAAGTACTAGTGGCACTTGCCATTTTCTAGGAAATTCTCTTGTCTCTTGGTTTTCCAAGAAGCAAAATTCCGTATCACTTTCAACCACCGAGGCGGAATATATTGCCGTCGGTGCCGCTTGTGCCCAGGTTCTTTGGATGAGACACACACTGAAGGATTTTGGTATTCATTGTGATACTAGCCCTATCATGGTGGATAACCAAAGTGCTATCTGTCTTTCAAAGAATCCGGTGCACCATTCCCGATCAAAACACATAGATGTCCGACACCATTTTTTAGATGATCATGTTGCTAAAAAGGACATCATTTTAGTGTACGTTGAAACCCAAAAGCAAATCGCCGATATTTTCACGAAACCCCTAAAGGAGGACTCCTTTGTGCGGTTACGTCGAGAATTGGGGATTATGGGTGAATTCGAGATATAGGATTCATGTTTCATTCAATTATCTTGCATGCTATTATATTTCGCGATATTTCGTTCATGCTAGATTTATTGAATTTTTGGGATTTTATGTGATATGTTTGAATTTGTGCTCGAATTCGTATTTGTATGTCGTATTTAAGATTTCGACGTTTTATGGGGTAGTTTAGATGACTAATGAGAGAGTTAAGATGTTTCATCCAAGTGGTTTATGAAGAGAACTCATTTATCAATTTTTGAACTCTTCTAGTCGGTTTCAGTTCATTTGTCAACCGACTAGATGCTCATCTAGTCGGTCAGCAAGTGAACTCAGACCGACTAGTTCAAGCTTTTAGCTCTCTATTGTCATTGACTTCTTTTAGTCGGTCATAGTACACTTACCGACTGACTAGATTGAAAACTAGTCGGTCAATGAGTATACTGCGACCGACTAATTCTAGCCCTAGAAATTCCTGTTTGCCTCTGTTTCGACTTAGTCGGTTCAAGCTCATTGACCGACCGACTAGATCGTGATCTAGTTGGTCAGTGCTTGAACTGTGACCGACTAAGTGTGTTAGGGCAAATGTGTCTTTTCGCTCCCCAGACCGACTTATCTCAATTTTATCCGACTAAAATTTCTTTTAGTCGGTCTTCATCTCCTCTCCAGCCCGATAAACCCAAAAAAACCCTCTCGAGCCCCTTCATCTTCCCGTCGTCTCCGGCCAATTTTCCGGCCATCTCCGCCGTCCGCCGCCGTCGACCTCCTCCTCCTAGGTATATCTCCTCCTCCTATGTCTCGATTTCCTTTCTAGGGTGTGATCTAGCTTGATTTCTCTTCTAGGGTTTCGACTTTTCATCTAGGGCTTGTTTATTTTGGCTTTCCTATCTTAGGGCTGTGTGCTTAGGATTGTTCAACCGTCGTCGCTTGCTTGTTCTCGTCGTGCCACGATCATGGCAAAGACGAGGATTCCTATAACTTCATCTGGGGCTTCCCCAATGTCTGTAGAGCCTTCTAACCCTAGGAATCCATCTAAGCCCAAGCGTCGTGCTAAATCAACCCAAGCTTCTCCGTCTTCACCTCCTCTGAAGAAGCAGAGGACGGCGACGGTCAAACCCCGAAAATCTAAGTCTAAAAAGCCCATTCTCCACTCTCCCTCTACTCCTCCTGATTCCGATACTGAGTTTATCCCTGAGGATGAGTCTGGCCATAGGGAACCTACTCCTCCACTTCGTCCTAGGACTCGCCAGCCTAAGGGAAAGGGCCCAATGCCAGCGGGTGGTGTTGACATATCGTTGTGTCGCGACGACCCTATGTGTCTAGCGGCCTACAACCGTATTGAACACTTCCCGATGCTATTGGAGCACTATGTTCAGTTTTCAGATTTCCTTGGCTTAGCTGATCTTCTCTCCTATAGTGGCCTATTGGATTATCTTCGCTATGACCCCAAGGCGAATCCTAGACCATATCCTCGCCTGGTCAAATTATTCTACGCCAATCGTGTCCGAGGCCTGTACGATGAGAGTCACTCCATCGAGACTACTGTCTTGGGAACTCCTATAGTTCTCACGGCAGAAATCTTGGGGGAGATACTTGGTTGTTCGTCGTCCGGTCTCCTTCCGTCGGATATTTCTGTTGATGATATCTCTTCCTTGGATCAGTCCGTTCTTTCTGATATCTTCCATGTGATCCCTCCTGCCCTCATTGGTGTTCCTTCGAAGTCGTTCAAACCAAATGCATGGGTGCTAAATCTTATTCTGAAGTCATGCTTGCTTCCCAAGTACGGCTCATCTTCTCTGCCATCCCAGCCGTTTCTCAAGCTGTCTTACGCTCTTTTCTTGGGTTGCGAGATTAATTGGGCTCGCGTTATACTCGATAAGATGGACTCTTTCGAGTGTATTCGCAAGACCAATAAATCTGCGCATATCCCTTACCCGTGTCTGTTGACCCTGGTTTTCCGTCATTTTCGTGTCCCTCTCCCTCCTGACGATGAGCGTCCTTTGGGTCCTCCTCTGAACGCGACGGCCGTTAAGAAATCTCTTGCGGCGCTTCGTCACGTGCAGAGGTCGACCACATCTGCTTCCCAGGCCACTCCCTCAGCTGCTGCAACCCCCACTCCTTCTGCTACATTAGATGATGTCGTACACCTTCTTCGTCGGCACGAGTCGCGTTTGGCTCGTACCGAGGAGGTCGTCTGCCGTATGGCTCAGATGATGGGCATTGATCTTCCTCCTTCCGTTTCTGAGGCCGAGGAGATGGACGATGAGGAGATTGACGATCTTGTCATTTCCTTGGCTCGTGTCGATGAGGCCACTGCTGCTGCTGCTTCCACATCTGCTCCTGGAGTTGGCACCACTTCCGATGCTCCAGAGACTTCTGCACCAGTAGTTCAGACTTCTGAGGCTGCTGCTGCTCCTGCTGACGTGCCTACTCCTGTCTTACCTGCTGTTGAGACCCCTGCTGTTGCAACCCCTGCTGTTGAGCCCGTCGTTTCCACACCTGCCCCGACGATCCCGTCTGTTGACACGCCTCTCCTCCCTACAGAGCCTGAGTCCACTCCGTCGACTGGACCCACGGAGACTGCAGATCCAGCCACCTCCTCGTGATCGTCAGTTCCGAGGACTCTCCACTACTCTTTGGATGATATATCTTATTGAGAGTATTTTGGGTTAGGATGGAGTTTGAGGGTTGTTTTGATGTATTTTTGAGTTTTCTGGATGTCGGTGTTGGGTATTTTTTGATGTACTTTGGATGATGTTGTTGTACTTTTTGATGTTTATATAGATGATGTGTCGTACTTGATATGATGTACTTCTTGTATTCGATATCTTTTTGGATGTACTCATGATGTTTCTATCTATATATACATCGATGTTCATGTTGTGATATTTTCTTCGTCGTGCACATTAATTCTCATTCAATGTCCATGCTATGTGAAATCGTCGCTCGACGATTGAAAAACTTGGTTAAATAGATTGAAATTCTATAATTGTATAGAATTGTTTTCCATGCACAAATTTAACCAAGAATATTGAATATTGAAGGGTATGTTTCTTTATTCAAGAAATGAATAATAATAATTTGGTATTTTTGATAATTTTAATTATCTCTTTTTGATAATGGACAATTTGGCACACCTTGATTTGATTTCACCACTTTTCCCTTGGTGTCAATTCGTTCCATCGTCATTGTCTACGACTCCCGATGTTGGATTTTCCATTTCCTAGTTGTTGTCGTTGTATGCCCCCCATTTTTGGGATAATGCCAAAGGGGGAGAGATAATGATAATAAATAGGGCAAATGAAAATTTAACTCAATTTCCAAGAATCTAGTTTGATATGTTAGATTCAGGGGGAGTTAAGATATATATAAGGATTTTCAAAATCCGATATTTCAAAAATCGATTCTCTTTATTTATCTTACTCGTCTGATTGATGCAATTCATATATATTCATTTTGGAATTAACGTGTCATCAATGCAGGGGGAGTAAGTATTTTTCATTTGAATCATTATTTTTGATTATTATTTATGATGGTTTGTCATCACCAAAAAGGGGGAGAATGTTGAATATTGGACTCCCCGGATTTGGTTTTGGATGATGAGCAAACATAAATAATTCATGAACTAACAATTTGTGAGCGCAGTATTGGAGATCGTCGCAAAAATCTCGAGAACATTCAAAGCGACATCTCAAGACTTCTCAAAGCACGTATTCATGCCCAAAGCTTCGTTGAAGCTCTTGCGCCGTTTTGGAAGTCATGAAGAATTAATCGAAGCTCTCAACGACCATTCTTTAAGGTTTTATTTATAGTCTTTTAGCTTCGATCTATAGAATGTTAAGCCTTGAGTATATCTTACGATTCTAACTTCATAACGCTTATATCGTAGCTCTAGGATCTTAGTACAAGTTCATTCTAACTTCCTCGAAGCGTCGCGCTTCAATTCGGACTTGTTTGTGCATGTTAGTTGGTACAAGAAGAAGTACTGACCGACTAGATGGTGATCTAGTCGGTCAGCAACTCTTCTTGGACCGACTAGTTTGCTTCCTTAATTTCTTGCACCTTACTGTTTACAGTTAGTCGGTCTACGTTGACTCACCGACCGACTAGTTTGTGAACTAGTCGGTCAGTGATGCTTCTTTGACCGACTAGTTGTGACTTACTGTTCATGCTAAATTTCTCCTAAGCTACTGTTTATCGTTAGTCGGTCTAAGAACGTTTGGTGACCGACTAGTTGACAATCTAGTCGGTCAACTTTTGTTCTTGGACCGACTAAGTCAATATGTATTCAGACTATTTCATTTTGCCTCTTAGTCGGTCTACGTTCACTGACTGACCGACTAGTTGTGAAACTAGTCGGTCAGAAAGTCTTCTTGGACCGACTAGATTTCTAGGTCTGAATTTCTATCTCTTCTCAGTTCCTCAATTAGTCGGTCCATGTTGTTTGACTGACCGACTAGTTGATGAACTAGTCGGTCAGTGGTTGTTCTTTGACCGACTAGTTTCCTCAGATTTCTATCCGTTGGGAATTGACCTAAGTTGTTTTTATGGGACCCTATAAATACGAACCTAGGTCATTTCTATCTAGGTTAGAGCTGCCATTAAGAGATTCATTGAGATAGAAAGAGATAGCCATTCTCACTCATTTCCAAAGCTCTCTTCCTCATAAGAAACCCATTCTCTCACATTCTAGATCTAGAATCCATCTTGAGAGAAGTTTGTTCTTGGTGAGCCCTTCAAGCTCTAGCTTGTATCAAGTCTCCAAATCTCTCCTAGGCACATATTGCTGGTCATTTCCTTGGTGCTAGGTCTTGGTGACTTCATCTTCCTCAAATCCTTCCTTTCACCTATTTGGTAAGAAAAACTCAAGGTATAGGATTTTGTGGTAAGTTTGCTTATTTCAATATAAACTCATTTATATTGCTTGTTGATTCTCTCGGTTGTGAGAGAAGGTTGTGATCCCGGGTTGTGGGATTCACTATTGCCATTGTTGTATGATTTGATCTTGTGAAGGTTTTTCACAAGATATTCATAGCGGAAATCTTGGGTTAGGGTTTCTAACCTAAGTATCCGGAGGGGATCCAGGTGGTTGGGACGTAGGATCACCGGGAACAAGTCGGGGAGACTTGGGTGGATCCGAACCCATTAACATCTTTTGTTTGCATTGTTAATTTTGTTGTTGTCATTCAATTTAAGCTTCCGCAAATTGATTTGGTAGTTGTTTGCACTATAATTTGGAATTATACTCCTTGTTATTTTTAAAGTACTATTCACCCCCCTCTAATACTTGTGCAGTAGCTTGTAGGGCATTACAAACCCAAGAGTAAAAAAGAAACCAAAAAGTGGAAGAAACGATGTGAAATGCATAATTACATGGACTGAATTCATGGATAAACTATATGAAAAATAAATGAAATAAACACATATCAGTTGGCTTCATCATGCTCTGTCTGCTGGGCAAGATAAAGTCAACTATTCTACTCTTCTGATTTTTCTTCCAAGTGCAAACCGTGTTAGTTCTTGGGTTCAAGACTAACGTTGTTTTGATGATGATCAATACATTATGCTAGTGTGCTAATCAATCTTATGTTTTAGTCTCAGTTTATCTTAATGATTAAATGTTGATGAGACAAAGTATAATACTTGGAGGATATTACAAGGGATATCTTAAAGACCTCCAAGAGTGATGGTGTGCTCAAGCTTGGATGAAGTCATGAAGATCATCTAATGAAGCCAAAGCTTGGAGATGATGGGGAGCATCAAGGTATCGTGAGCTTGAAGACTTAGACTCTAGGAGATGCAATTTGTAATCATGTAATTTCAATTACTTGCATTTCTCTTTTTAAGTCTAGGATTACTGTAATGCCTTGATAGATGGTCATACTCTCATGCATATGCATTTTACCAACTTAGCGAGCCTTAGGATTATCATATAATCCAACCCAATAGGTTCATCTAGCCCAAAGACTCATTGGGAGTCTCTGGCTCTCCAACAGTCGCCTGATGAAGGTTTTACAGTCGACTAGATGATTTTAGTTACCCGTCGAGCCTTCTACAGTCGACTGTGATGCATAGCTCAAGTCAACATGTCTATTGACTCTTCTTGAGCTTTTCGCACCAGTCGACTGATGTTCAATTTACAGTCGCCTGTGTTTCTACAGTCGCCTGTGAATTGGTCAACAGTCGATTGTGCACTTCTTGCATTTTCTGGGCTTCATCCCAATTTGCAAGACAGTGGCCTGATGAAGTTTTTACAATCGCCTGTATATTTACAGTCGCCTGTGAAATGGCCATCAGTCGTCTGAATTCATGGACAATGCATCTCTCTCTCTGTTTTTCTCCATCCATTGCAGCAGTCGACTGATGCAGGTTATACAGTCGCCTGTCTATTTTACAGTCGACTGTACTCTGGCCATCAGTCGCCTGTATGCATAGTGGGAGAAAGTTGCAACTCTATGTTTTTCTCCATTCCCTGCAGCAGTCGCCTGATGAAGGATATACAGTCGACTGTCTGTTTTATAGTCACATGTGTAGTCTTCTACAGTCGACTTTCCTGGCTCAGATTATAGCCGTTGGGATTTTTCTAGCCGTTGAACAGTCGACTGTCACTTGTTCATCAGTCGACTGTCTGGGCCATAAACTGCCAAAATCTAGCCGTTGCAGATTTCTTCCCTTTGGGGGTTTGGCTGGTTTTATGGGTTCCTTTGGGCTTCCTATATATAGGAGATGGCTTAGTTCATTTAGAACTCTTGATTAATATTGAATATCTTTGTGAATCAATAGCCACTACTAATCTCCCACATTCCCTAATTAGAGCTTCAATCGTATGCTATAGCATCTAAGCTCTAGGGAATTTCTCCAAGGGATTTCATTCTCATTCCTTTCTTGGAGATCATCTTTCTTCTCTTCATTTCATACACTCAAGTGAGAAGTGTTAGGATTCATTCCTAGAAGAGAGAAAGACCATCAAGTGCAATCAAAGCTAATCTCAAGCACTTGGTCATTCACTTGCATGCCTTCTTCATCGTATTGGTAAGATCATATCAAGGCATAGGTAAGTGTTGTTTCGTTTTGTGTTTTGTTCGAAACAATAATTCTCTTTGTGTGAATTAGTTACTCTCTTTGTGGGAGTTACTCTCTTTGTGAGAGTTTGGTTCTTTTTGTGTGAGAGAACAAAATCCTCTGTGTGAGGTCTCTCTGTGTGAGAGTAAGGATATCTCTTTGTGGAAATCCTAAATCCTCTGTGTGAGGTATCTCTGTGTGAGATTGTATTTACTTTCTCTGTGTGGGAATATAGTGAATATTGGTGTGGCTGGACATACCCAAGTCTTGAGGAACCAGGGTAAAATCCTTATGTTTGCGATTGTTGTTGTTGAGCACTCTGTTTATTTTCCGCTGCTTATTGTGCTTTAATTTCAGTAACTTTTAATTAAGCACTTTGCTTGCCATTATACTATTCACCACCCTAAGTGTATGTGTGTAGCCCCGCAGGGTCCCTTACAAACCGACCATCTGGGCGTGTGGTGTCACTTCATTGCCTGGAGGAACAGAAAACACATCCGGCATCTTTCTGATTCCGTCTATGACTGGAAGAACACTTTTGTCTTAGTCACCTTCCCCAGAGCGGCAACAATCTTTACCCATTGGGGTTGCTTTAACCCCTCAGCTTCTGCGAAACTGGGGATGTCCGTTAGAGAGGCCAAAGCAGCTATGCTTTTGTTGAACCTCTCACGGGAAGAGAGATCGATCAACCATTTATTGGACAACAGTTTGATGAATATTGTCTTATGGAGCCCGGGTAATGCCAAAATTTAGACTCTGCCTTCGTGATTACTCACCCTGATTTCCTTTCTCTTTGCAGAAATGGTTGGGCAATAGTTCGACGACCTGTCTCCCCGAGCTACGAAATATTCTTCAGTCAAAGTACAAGGAGTTGATTGGTGATGCATCTGCTTGCTCGCCATCCCATCCTTGCCAGAAATCGCCCAAGGGATCTGGATCAATCAGTCTCAACACGCCTACAGACACTCATAACTCGCAATGCACAACAAAAATTTAATAAAAATTTCAGCTGCTCAGTTCATGGTGTCGATGTGACCTCGTCAATTTTCTCATAGACAGCTCTGCAATGGTTCTGACAGTTCGTCAATCAGAGGTCTATGCTGAAAGATAAGGCTTCATGAACTTTCAGAGGCCTTTTTGCAATTTTTGAATTCTGTGGGACTTTTCTGCAAAAGTTTACTCTGTATCCCCTTGATCTGGTTGTGCGCGTGTTGCTTGAGATGCTGGTCGTACTCTTTCCCCTTTTTATTCCCTCTCTCTCTCTCTCTCTCCCTCTCCCCCTCTCTCTCTCTTACCCTTATTCTCTCTTTTCACATGTAGCCGCACTTAGGTTGAGATGGTATTTTTTCATGGCCGGCCCTATCATGATTTATATAGGCTTTTTAAAAGAGAAAAACCTAGCTTCATGTTTATTTACAATTTACCCCCAAGCTTTTATATCACATAGTTTAGCCATTTTAGCATATTTTTCAAATCCGAAAATTTCTGTGACTTCCTCTATATCTTCATCATAATCCATGGCATAGTTGTTGCTTTATGACTTCGTTAAAATGACCAAATTGCCCTTATATGCACAAAGTACCGTTTATCTCCAAAATGACCAAAATGTTATTAGCTCTCTATTGTCTTGTTTTGACCTGCAATTGTTTTGGCCTGAAATAACTTAACAAATACATCAAAATAGTTCATGAAGGTTTGTTATCATCAAACAAGAAATCCTAGATCATTGTTTCCAACAATCTCCCCCTTTTGATGATGACAAACCACAATTAAGATTTGATCAATAACAGCTCAAAATCTATCATCGTGTATTGTGTTTGTGAAGTGTGATCATGCATCACGTCAACGAGATATATTCATATGCAAATAGCTCCCCATAACGACATACTCCCTCTATCGATAAACTCCCTTTATTGATATGAAACGTCAAGAATCAAATCTTAAGATTCTCTCCCCCTTTTGTTATCATCAAAAGAACATACAAGATAAAAATACCATATGCCATATAGAAAAGAATGCATTATTAAACAAAACATACGATTACATTATGATAATCACGAATAGCTAATCGATATCCAATAATTCATAACTATGATTAAAATATCTTCGTGCTTGTGTGATGATCAAAAGTTAAGGACATAGGGAGAGGTAATAATGAAATTCAACCATTCAAACCAATATCCAAAATTTGTATGTAAACAAGGATTGTATTTTCCCACCTCATAAGACATGAATTCAAGATACCAACACCCATACATAGCCTAGAATGACTCTAAGACGAGGGGTGGCATTTCTTGACAGACATAACACTGACACTAAAAGATATAAATCTATAGTATAAGTCGGATGCCCTAGGGTCGTATTATAGCCATGGACCGTATCCATTTTTCATACAAAGCTCGTTTCCTTTCATTTTCATGATATTTTTCTTTTTCTTTTCAACATATTTTTATTTTTCATTAGCTTTTGTTACGCCTATTTGACCGAGACCCAAAGAGCACGAGCCCAGAAGCCCAACTACTGGTCAAGAGCCCATCTGCATCCTCGAAAGCCCGTTCTGCAAGGGCCCTATAAGGGGCCTCCATGAACTTCGATCCGACCCGGCCCCAATAACCCGCTGGCCACTCGCCCACTCCTGCGAAAACCACTCCCCCGGACGCGCGACCACTAAATAGCGATAATGGGGAGGTGCTGACAGGGCGGAGAGAGCGGCAGCAAGGGGGGACTGATGGGGCACGATCGATGGTGGGCGTGGGACGTGGGCCAGAGGCAATCACGCGGGGAGCTCTACAAAAGAGCCAGGAAAACGACGAAGAACGGGACCGCATCTCAGGTAACAAAACCTAAGGTACTCCATCAACGACCTCGTTCCCCCAATTCATCTCCTTCCTCCCCTGCTCGCGCCGAGAGACGCAGTCACGATCTCCTCACGAGTCGGACCGTCTCCGCCGGGCCTCCTTTCTCAGATCTCTATCTGACTTAGGCATCGGAGGGGATTTGGCCGGAACCAAGGTCCGGCCCCCTGACGAGCGTTCTCGTCTACGCAGGTGAACAACAGACCAACGGGCCGAGGCCACCCCTCGCCCCTCTCCGACCACTCGATCAACCGGACGGTGAGGCTTCCCCTCACCCTCAGCCTTCCTTGGCCGAGCACGCCCTACCGAGGCCGAACGTCCTAATCGGGTCTGAGACTCACCCTCGCCGTCAGACGGCCGTGCATCCACCCGGGCGACTGAGGCTACCCCTCGTCCCCCTTTCAGCCGAGGCCGAGCGCGTCTGTCCGAGGCCGAGCGTCTCCACCAGGGCCGAGGCTTCCCCTCGCCCCTTCTGCACCGATTCGAAGCCCCCGAGGGACCCAAAGCGGGTCCCTTGACCACGTTGACCGGGTTCTCCACGGTCAACGCATTGTAGTGAGAAAACACTCTGAAACATCTGGCGCCGTCTGTGGGAACGAACAGTCCCACGAAGAAACAAACCACATCTACGATGACGCGACCTCCCCCTTCTCAGCGAAAGGAGAGCGAAGCCCTGACACGGGGCGACAGGGCCCGTCACCACCGGCAAGGACGGGCACGGGTCCGACGCAAGAAGGATCGTGAGGAGGGGACCGGGGAACCCTCCCCTTCCCCACCGGTCGAGAGACCGAATGCGTCCGTAACGGCACGCAGCTCGGACGTGGCTTTGGTGGTGTCATTGGTCATAGACACCGCCATGGTACGACGGCTGCTTGTCGACACCGGCAGCTCCTGTGACATCCTCTTTATGTCAACCCTGGAGAAGATGGGGCGGCGGAAAGAAGACTTACGACCTCGCTCGGGTCCCGTGGTTGGATTCACGGGTCACTCCACCCCCATCATCGGCACGATCCATCTCCCGATAACACTCGGAAACGCACCAGACTCGGTGACCCTGGCGGTGGAATTCATCGTCTTGGGGATCAGGTCGGAATATAATGGGATCATCGGCCGACCCCTGCTCAACGCAGTCGGCGCGGTAGTCTCGACACTCCACCGGACTATCAAGTTCCGAACGCCGGGGGGAATGGGGCAAGTCGAAGGCGATGCGGGGAGACCGAGCACCTGCTATCTACTGGCGGAGGAAGGACCCGAGGATCGCCTAGCCGATCGGATGGCCGCGCTCGATTTGAGGATTGGGCCTAGGCCCGCCCCTGTGGAGGAGCAGGAGCAAATCCCGGTCACAGACATCGAGGGCCGGTTCGTCTCGATCGGAAGAGGGCTGAGCCATGACTTGAGGGATCAGCTGGTCGAATGCCTGGAGGCGAACTTGGACATCTTTGCTTGGTCACCAGAAGACATGCCCGGCGTAGACCCCCAGGTGATTGTCCACCAGATCAACGCCGACCCCAACTTCAAGCCGGTTAGGCAGAAGAAGCGCAACCTGGGTGGCGAGAAGATGAAGGCAGCCTCCGAGGAAGTGGAGCGTCTCCTTGATGCCGGCTTCATACGAGAGGTCTGGTACCCGGAGTGGCTGTCGAACGTGGTGATGGTCAAGAAACCCAACGGGAAGTGGCGAATGTGCGTGGACTTCAGTGACCTCAACAAGGCCTGCCCCAAGGACAGCTATCCCTTGCCGCGTATCGACCACCTGGTGGACAACGCCTCGGGATACGAGATGCTAAGCTTCATGGACGCTTACTCCGGATATAATCAAGTCCAGATGGACCCCCGGGACGAAGAAATGACAGCCTTCACGACGGACCGGGGAACTTACTGCTACAAGAAGATGCCCTTTGGCTTGAAGAACACGGGGGCCACCTACCAGAGAATGGTCAACAAGGTCTTCAGCTCCCAGATCGGGAGGAACTTAGAAGTCTACGTCGACGACATGCTTGTCAAATCAAGGCGACCGGAAGACCACATCACCGACTTGCGGGAGACCTTCGAGCGGTTGCGGCGGCACCACATTCGGTTCAACCCCGCGAAGTGCACGTTCGGGGTAAGATCTGGCAAGTTCTTGGGATTTATGATAACTAATCGTGGTATTGAAGCTAATCCCGACAAGATCGAGGCACTAATCAACATGCGCGAGCCGACGACGATCAAAGAGCTGCAGAGGCTGAACGGGCGCATCGCAGCTTTGGGGCGGTTCCTTTCCAAATCGGCGGAAAGATCGCTCCCCTTCTTCAAAGTCCTAAGGAAAGCGATCGCGGAACCTCCAAACAACAGGAAGACAATACATTGGGACGAAGACTGCTCCCGGGCGTTCGAGGACCTCAAAGAATATCTCCGCAGCCCCCCTCTCCTGTCCAAACCACGGGAAGGGGAGTCGCTGAGCCTTTACCTGGCGTGCGCGGAAGAGGCTGTGAGTTCGGTGCTGATCCGGAAGGACGGCGGGGTGCAATGGCCGGTGTATTACACGAGCCGGATCTTGAAGGGGGCGGAGGTGCGATACTCGCCCATGGAGAAATTGGCGTACGCCCTCGTCCTCTCAGCACGAAGGCTCCGACCCTATTTCCAGGCCCACACCATACTAATCCTGACCGACTCACAGCTGGAGCAGAATCTCAAGAGATTCGATCGAATGGGAAGGATGCTAAACTGGGGAGTGGAACTGAGCGAGTTCGACCTCCGATTCAAACCGCGCACGGCCATCAAAGGACAGGCCCTGGCCGACTTCATCGCCGAGTGCACGACAGAAAGAAATGACCCCCCAAAGGAAAAAGACCCGACGACGGTAATTGCTCAACCCCTGTCCTTTCTTTCGGCTGACCATTTTCAGCCAGGGGATCCATGGGCGTGGATCGTCCATGTGGACGGCTCGGCCACACAGTCGGGAGGCGGGGCCGGGATCGCGATCCGGTCTCCGGAGGGGAGCATTGTGGAATACGCGTTGCGGTTCGAGTTCCCAGCCACGAACAACGTGGCGGAATACGAAGCAGTGATCAACGGCCTGAGGCTGGCCCTGAAGCTCGGAGCCGAGTCCGTCCGCCTCCTCAGCGACTCGAAGCTCATTGTCAACCAACTCTTAGGGAGTTACGAGGCACGAGAGGAGGCGATGCAGAGATACCTCCCAGTCGCCAGAGCGGCGATGTCCAAGTTCAAGGACATGGAGGTCTTACACCTCCCACGATCAGAGAATGCGCGGGCCGATGCGCTGTCAAAACTGGCCTCGTCCTCGCCAAAGGAACTAGGCCGCACCATCTACGTGGAGAACCTGCCATCCCCCAGCACGGAGGAGCACGAGGTGATGGCGATCGACCAGGAACCCACCTGGATGGACCCGATCATCCGGTACCTCACTCATGGTGAGGTGCTGGCCGATGGGGACGAACGCCGAACCCTGGAGAGAAAGGCGCTCCGATACGTAATCCATGAGGGAACACTCTACCGAAGACGATGGACCAAGACGGATGTCCTCCCGTACCTGAAGTGCATCGGGCCGCAAGAAGCTGACTACGTCCTGCGGGAGGTTCACGACGGGATCTGCGGGAATCACCACGGGGGCAAGATAGTCGCGCAGAAGATCTTGAGGCAGGGATACTACTGGCCGACCCTGACCCAAGATGCCACAAGCTACGTCCAGAGATGCCAAGAATGCCAGATGTATGCCCACCACATCTCGACTCCTCCATCAGAGCTCATCCCTATCGTGAGCCCCATCCCCTTTGCAAAATGGGGGCTCGACATCCTCGGACCGTTCAAACCAGGACGAGGGCAGCGGAAACACCTGATCGTGGCAGTGGACTACTTCACCAAGTGGATCGAGGCCGAGCCGTTGGCAACCATCACGTGGAAGAAAGCGAAAAGCTTCGTGTGGAATTCCATCATCTCCCGATTCGGAGTACCACGGGCCATCGTCACAGACAATGGGAAGCAGTTCGACTCAGCAGGGTTTAAAGATTTTTGCGAGGAATGGGGAATCAAGCTCCTCTTCGCCTCGGTAGCACACCCCCAGACCAACGGGATGGCAGAAGCGGCCAACAAGTGCATCATAGAGCCCCTCCGAAAGAAGGTGAAGGACGCCGAAGGGAACTGGCCGGAAGAGCTCCCCGGGATACTCTGGTCATACCGGACGACCCACAAGGAGGCTACAGGCGAGACCCCCTTCATGCTCACCTACGGGGCCGAGGCGGTGGTACCGGTCGAATTAGGTGAAGAATCTCTGCGCCTCAAGTACTTTGACGAAGACCGGAACTCGCAGGGCCTACGGCTCAGCCTGGAGCTCCTCGACGAACGACGGGAGCAGTCACTGGCCACCATCATCCGCCAAAAGCAGAAGGTGGCCCAATACTACAACGCTCGGGTGCGGGGGAGAAGCTTCCACCTTGGGGACCTTGTCCTCCGGAAAGCGGGCTTCACCACTGATACTGCTCGCAAAGGGAAGCTCGCGGCTAGATGGGAGGGACCCTACCAATTCGTCGAGGTCCTTGGACCCGCAGCCTACCGACTAGCCGACATGGAAGGGAGAGTTCTCACTCACACTTGGAACGCGGAACATTTACGCAAGTATTTTCAATAGATGTATCACTTCATATGAAATAAATTTGTTTTAAATTCATTCCTTTCCAGATGGAGCAAAAAGGTGTACAGAGGGATACACGAAGAGGTCGAGGGGCATTCCCCTCCCTCATTGTTCTCCGGGGGCACCGGGGGAGCCACAGGCTGGCAGCTCGCTAGGGTCTCCCCCCTTACTCCGCTCGGTGTCGGAGTACATCCGAAGTATCTCGAAGTTGATCCCCGAAAGCGGGAACTTCTCTTCGATCTCGGACTGGCACCGGGCGAAGCCCTTCTCGTACGCCTTCGATAAGGCGGTCTCCACGAAGGAGGTGGCATACTCCGCCACGGCATCCTGAGCGATCCGGGCCGGGTCCACCTCCTCGAGCCCACGCAGCCGGGCCTCTAAGGTCTCGACCTGGCGTTGGTGCTCCACCCTCTCCTTCTCGATCTCCCGGGATTTCTCTCCAAGTTGGGCTGCAAGGGCCCTCGCCTGCTCCTCCGCCGCATCCAGACGATCGGAGAGCTCCGAGGCTTCGGAGGCAGCGGCCGGGTCAGGGATCTGCTTGACTCCTCCAGACGTGCCGACATCTTTTAAAAGAGAGGCGAGCCGTGACTCGGCCTCTGACTGAGCGGCCAGAGCCACGGCCCTCTCCCGATCCGCCACCTCCAGGGCAGAGGACAGCTCAGTTATACGGGAGTTCAGGGACTGAACCCGTGCTTCCTCCAACTGACCAGCTTCCTCCTCCTCCTCGCCAGGGACCTCAGGGCCTAGCCCGGCCATGGATTTGGCTTTGGGAAGAGCCGCGAATTGACGCCTCATCGAGAGGCCCGCCGAGGACAACTGTGCCAAAGCAACGAAGGTAAGACGGCGAAAGCAGCTGAAGAACCGGGGGACAAGCAGAGACACACTACCTGTTGGCCAGCCTGGATCACGAAGGTAGCCAAGCAATCGCCTCTGACTCCGTCCAACACCGCCTGGTCGGAAGGGAGACAACAGTTCTCGGCCACCCGAGCGGCGGCTCCGCGGCTCGAGAACACCGACTCCTTCTCTCCCACTGGAAAGCGTGGACGAAGAAGACCCTCCCCAGACGAAGGGAACTCGCCAGGAGCGGAGCGGAACGCCCCGAGATACCGACTGTAAACTTCAGGGAGAGAGCCATCCGGGAGAGGTGAAGGGCCAGCCCACGGCCAGGCAACCTCGACGGGAGCAGGATGAGGTCGGTCAGCAGTCGGCTGGACGTCGACCCCCTCGACCCCCTCGCGGAGCCTCTTGGGAGACCCCTGCAAGGGGAGAGAGGGAGACGACATCTCCTTTCGCTTCGAGCCTCAGGACGCGGTCACAACCCGTTGCTTCTTCCGGACCGCCAACACATGGTCCCTCCTATGCGGATCCGGGTTCGGGACCTGCACGAGAGCGCTGACGGGAGAAGGACCGAGAGGGAACCCACCTGCGCACGAAGAAGAAATGAGAGGCAGAGCAGAACCTGGGCGACCTCGTGGGGCGAGCATTCGGAGCAGCTTACCTAGGGGCCACACCGTCCGGCGCAAATTGTGGTCACTAAAGAGGAAGTCGATCGACCGCTCCCTCGTAGGAATTGCCAACATGTCCCTCGCCGTCTGCTGCTCGGCGACCGTCGGCTCACCCAGGTTAAGAACAACGGCACCGGCCGCCTTCCACCGAGCCGGGAAGGGTACGCTCGAGGGGAAAGTGATGAACATGTATTCCCCCTTCCAGCGTTTCAGAGAGCTTGGCAACCCCAGCACCAGGGACATCTTCGGGCGGGCGCTGATGTAAATCCACGCCCCCGATTGATGGAGGCTCAGGCGGTAGAACTGGGCAAAGAGGCGGAGAGAGGGCACCACCCCCTTCAGCATACAGACGACAACGAACCCGACGAGGATTCCGATGGCATTGGGACAGAATTGACACAAGCACACATTGTGGGCCTGAAGGAACTCAACGATGAAAGGATGAAGCGGGAAGCGGAGCCCGAAGTGGAAGCACTTCTCATATATTCCGACCTCATTGGGACCAGGAGAGCAGATCCGCTCGTCAGCCCCAGGGGCACGAGCCGAGTAGGGCGGAAGCAGGTAGGTAGAGCGCATGCTCCCGATGGCGGTAGCACAGATCGACGAAGGCCACGCCAAGACCTCAGAAGGAATCCCTGAAAGATCGTCCCCATGCTGACTAGTCGCCGAAGGAGTGCCACCCACCAGACCTGGATCCGCATCGCGCTCCGACCGAACCGAACCCGTAGCAGAGGAAGACGACATGGGGCAGAGCTCAGACAGAAGGGGGATCAGCGCAAAGAAGAAAGACGACGGGAAGGCGGCTCACGAATCCCTCGGCTTCTCCACTTAAAGACGACTCCGCGAGCGGCAGGGATTATCTTGCCGCAACACGTGGCAACATCTGAAGGCCGACGGCGCTTCGGAACCCGCGCCTTAAAAACATCGAACGGGCCAACTCATGATGACGACTAATAAATGAGTCGGCATAGATTGGAGAGCTTGTCAAAGTCGGCAGAAGTCACATCGGCCGAGCCGAGCCGGCCGAGGCCGATCGACCCGACCGATGGGGGCAATTGTTACGCCTATTTGACCGAGACCCAAAGAGCACGAGCCCAGAAGCCCAACTACTGGTCAAGAGCCCATCTGCATCCTCGAAAGCCCGTTCTGCAAGGGCCCTATAAGGGGCCTCCACGAACTTCGATCCGACCCGGCCCCAATAACCCGCTGGCCACTCGCCCACTCCTGCGAAAACCACTCCCCCGGACGCGCGACCACTAAATAGCGATAATGGGGAGGTGCTGACAGGGCGGAGAGAGCGGCAGCAAGGGGGGACTGATGGGGCACGATCGATGGTGGGCGTGGGACGTGGGCCAGAGGCAATCACGCGGGGAGCTCTACAAAAGAGCCAGGAAAACGACGAAGAACGGGACCGCATCTCAGGTAACAAAACCTAAGGTACTCCATCAACGACCTCGTTCCCCCAATTCATCTCCTTCCTCCCCCGCTCGCGCCGAGAGACGCCGTCACGATCTCCTCACGAGTCGGACCGTCTCCGCCGGGCCTCCTTTCTCATATCTCTATCTGACTTAGGCATCGGAGGGGATTTGGCCGGAACCAAGGTCCAGCCCCCTGACGAGCGTTCTCGTCTACGCAGGTGAACAACAGACCAACGGGCCGAGGCCACCCCTCGCCCCTCTCCGACCACTCGATCAACCGGACGGTGAGGCTTCCCCTCACCCTCAGCCTTCCTTGGCCGAGCACGCCCTACCGAGGCCGAACGTCCTAATCGGGTTTGAGACTCACCCTCGCCGTCAGACGGCCGTGCATCCACCCGGGCGACTGAGGCTACCCCTCGTCCCCCTTTCAGCCGAGGCCGAGCGCGTCTGTCCGAGGCCGAGCGTCTCCACCAGGGCCGAGGCTTCCCCTCGCCCCTTCTGCACCGATTCGAAGCCCCCGAGGGACCCAAAGCGGGTCCCTTGACCACGTTGACCGGGTTCTCCACGGTCAACGCATTGTAGTGAGAAAACACTCTGAAACAGCTTTGTTTTTCATCCAAGACATGACATTACATATCCCTACAAGTAACATACTTTGCATTTTAATCCACCTTCACCAACTTTCCAATATTCATAAAAACAACACCATATAACAATAACAACTGATACCGTGAAAGTGTAAGGTGAACATGTAGAAATCTAGTTATTCATCATCAAACATGTATTAGCTACTTATAAAGTCAATCATGCAAACATAGTCAAGAAAATAATACTAGAATTATAAACATAATATGATTTTCATCCAAAATAGCTTTTTCCAATGAACAAAAGAAAGATATCCATTAAGCTCAATTTTTTTAAAATAATTTTCTCTTTTTCAATTTTTTTCTTTAATAAATTTCACTTTTTCATTCTTTTTTACACATCAAAAAAGAATTTCACAATGAAAGAAAAAAAGGAAAATCACACCAAAGAAAAAAACTGAAAATGCACACCAAAAATGAAAAAAAACACACCAAAATATGCTATGAAGGTAAACAAACAAGAAATCATACCTTCACGTCACTATTTGGCTAATGAACTCCATCGATATCCAATATCAAAGCTATTGTTCCTTGTCCCTCCATCTAATGTACCTACACGAAAGCTATTATGTATGACCTTGTTAACCCATATAGGCCCACCAATGTTAGTAAAATTGCCTTTAGGAACCCAAATTTGTTTAAACTTTTTGTTCTTGTTCCTATTCCAACAATAATTAGTATGCCAAATTTTACTACATCCAATGCATTTAGGAAAGACACTTTTAACCTTACCAAAAAGATTGTTCGCATGTTCAATTTTTCCAAACCAAGTCATTTCTATTGTTTGCAAAGAGTTGATTATTAAGAAGCATCTTCAATGACTTGTCACTAATGGCAAACTTTTTCATGTAGGCTTCAAGCACTTGGACTTTAGATTTTAGGAATAAAATCTCATTTACAAGTGTAGGGACCGTCTACCTTACAATACTAATAACAACCACTCTAGAGGGGGGGTGAATAGAGTAATAGCAATAAATTATGCAATTATAATTTAACTTACAAATGCGGAATAATAAATGCAAGAGGACTTAATCTACACAATCAATCCAAACGCAAACACAAGATATTACCCTAGTTCTCCAAACTTAGGTACGTCCAGCCACACCAATATCCACTATAATTCCCACAAAGAGAAGTGAATACAATCTCACACAGAGATACCTCGCACAGAGGATTTTGTCCTACACAAGAACCCAACCAACCCTACACAAGGATCAAACTCCCACACAGAGAATTACTAACTCCCATACAGAGCATTAGGGTTAGTCATACACTAGGACACCAAACTCCTACAAAGAGAGTAACTCCCACAAAGAGAGTAACCAACTCCCACAAAGAGAGTATCTAATTCCCACAAAGAAAATTAGGGTTTTAAGAAACACAATGAAACAAATAAACTCTTACATATGCCTTGATGATGAACTTACTCATTAATGAATGCAAGGCATGGAAGAGATCTCCAAGTGATGAGATTTGCTTGAAATGCACTTGGATGATTTCCCTTGAGCTTGACTTCAATGCATGAAGGAGAGAATGAGCTCTAAGAGGAAAATGAGAGAGTTTAAGAGTGGCTTAATCAATCTCTAATGATTTGCAATAGTGACCAAGAAGCTCTAATGAACTCAAGCCTCTCATATATATAGGAAGCCTAAAGGAACCCTCTAACTAAAGAAAAATGCCAAATCAGAAAAATCTACAACGGCTAGAATTTGGCAGTTTACGGCTCAGACGGTCGACTGATGAACAACTGACAGTCGACTGGTCAACGACTTTAAAATTCTCAACGGCTATAATCTAAACCAGGACAGGCGACTGTAGAAGACTACATAGTCGCCTGTAAATGAGCAGGCGCCTATATAACCTTCAGTAGGCGACTGTCACTTGGGATGGAAAAGGAGCTGGAAAATGCAACTTTCGCACTAGCGCCTTCAAACGATAGATGACTATTTCACAGACGGCTGTAATTATACATGCGACTGCAAATACTTCATCAGTCGACTGACTTGCAAATTGGGATAAAGCCCAGAAAATGCAAGTTACGCACAGACGAATGTAGATCAATTCCCAGGCACCTATTGGAAGACATGCGACTGTAAAAATGAACTTCAGTCGACTGAGGCGAAAAGCTCAAGTAAGAGTCAAGAAATAAGATGGCTTGAGCTGTGCATACCAGTCGGCTGTAGAAGGCTGGGCATGCACCTGGAATCACCTAGTCACCTGTCATGCATGCATCAGTCGACTGTTGGAGAGCCAAAAACTCCTGTTAGAGTTTGAGGCAAGGTGAACCTATTGGGATGATTTCTATGATAATCCTAAGGCTTATTAATGATAGAAAATGCATGAACATGAGTGAGTCAGTCCATCTATCAAGGCATTACAATAATCATAGACTCAAAAAGAGAAAAGCAATTAAATGAAATTACATGGATTACATTGCTTTCCTTAAAGTCTATGGCTTCAACCTTGACGCTCTCCATCACCTCCAAGCTTTGGCACCCCTTGAGTCCAAGCTTTGGCATAGCTCCTCTTGATGTCCATCCTTGCACCAAGCATATAGTCTCCAAAAGTGATATTCCTCAATTGATAACTAAGAGACTAAAACATGAGAGACATTAGCAACAACATAATGTTGTGATCATCATCAAAATAACATTGGTATGCAACACCAATACTCAACAACGAGCAAAGAACAAAGGGTTACGAAACAATCATATTTTTCTTTTATCTTTATTCAGTTTTTAGACCATGCAAATATTTTTCTAAAATCAAGAAATTATCTCAAGTCTTTTTAAGCAATTGGTTCTTTTCTGATTTTAATTTCTTGATTTTATTCTCTAAATTTTCAACTTCTTCAGTAAAGTGATCGCATAGTCTAACTAAACCTTTATAAGAGAATTCAGGTACCTCATCGCTTGAATCCTCACTGATAGAATTTGCGTGTGCCATTAAACAAAGATTTATCACTACATGGTTTTCGTCATCCTCGTTGTCATCCCACGTAGTCACCAAAGATTTCTTCTTTGCCTTTGCTTTCCCTTTCTTCAACAATAGACATTCTGGTTTAATATGCCACTGCTTTCGGTAATTGTAGCAAATCACCTCATCCTCCGATTCGTCATCGTTAAAGGAAGACTTGCTCTTTTCTTGTCATTCTTCAGGCGTGGGCAATTAGCTTTGATATGTCCATGTCTCCTGTAATTATGACAAATAATTTCATCATCAGAATCATCAGAAATATTCTTTAGACATAGAAGCATTATGTTTATTTAAAAGAAATTGCATTCCATGTCTAGTCTTCAGATATTTCTTGAAATCTTTTACCACCAATGCTACGTCGTCATCACTATTATGTGAGCTCGTCAATGCATTGGACTTCTTCTTTGGTTCTGCGGCATCTTTAGCATCTCTTGCTTCCCTCGACTTAAGCTCAAGCTCATATGTCATCAAGTTTCCGATGAGCTCATCCATGCTATAAGTGCTAAGATCTTTAGATTCCTAGATCACAGTACCTTTGGCCTCAAAGCTCTTTGGTAGTATTCCCAAAATCATCCTTAACAAAACTTTATTTGAATGGACTTTTCCCGAAACCATGGCATTGTAAATGAGGATGTTGAATCTCGTGTACATATCCTTGATCATCGCATCATTTGCCATCCTGAAGCTCTCATACTCATGGTTCAGCAAAGTGAGGCGAGTTTCTTTCACATGTTATGTTCCTTTGTGGAAAACCTCTAGAGTATGCTAACTCTCCTTAGCTGTAGAACAATGGGAAACACAATTATATTCAAGTTTATCCAAGGCACAAATAAGAGCATTCATAGCTTTAGCTTTCAAAGTATATAATTTTTTATCATTAGCATCCTACTTGTCTCTAGGCTTAGGAACATCTACTCTCTCTATTTTAATTGTAGGAGGTGTGAATCAAAATTCTACCAGACCGCAAACATCGCAGTCAACGGAACTTAAATAGATTTTCCTGCGAGCTTTCCAATATGTATCAGTCCCGTTAAATAATGACGGCCAAACTACAGACTGTCTCTTAGCAAAAGCACCATCGAAAATACTCATGACTGTGTGTGTGCAACACTAATCTCTAGGTTAGAAACTAGTCAACCTCGCTCTGATACCACTTATAGGATCAAAAAGTACATCCGCCTAGTTTCATGTTTATTTACAATTTTACCCCCCAAGCTTCTATATCACATAGTTTAGCCGTTTAAGCATATTGTTCAAATTCGAAAATTTCTGTGACTTCCTCGTTATCTTCATCATAATACATTGCCATAGTTGATGCTTTATGACTTTGTGAAAATGACCAAATTACCCTTATATGCCCAAAGTGCCGTTTATCTCTAAAATGACCAAAATGCTCTTAGTTCTCCATTGTCTTGTTTTGACCTGAAATTGTTTTAACCTGAAATCACTTAACAAACATATCAAAATAGTTCATGAAGGTTTGTTATCATCAAGAAAGAAATCCTAGACCATTGTTTCCAACAGTTGACTCCCAATCCTACTGTAGTCGACTCTTTTTAGGGACAGAACGTACTTAATATTTTCTAAAGAAAAGTAATCGACTCCTATTCAACAAGTAGTTGACTCCTTTTCAGATACATGGGGAAATATCCAAAAGGAGTACTAAAAATTAATTTAATCTTTCCAAAATGTTTTCAAAATATTTTTGGAAGTTTAAAACATTATTTAAGTGTGTGTTCAAGCTTCAAGTAATAGCCTTAACATTCTAAGACAAGTTTCCAAAAATGACACACTAGTCACACTTTTTTGGGAGTATTGGAGTCTTCATTTAGCTTCACCAACTTGTCTTGAAGTCTTGCACCTTCATAAGTTCTTAACTTTAGCGTTTGATCTTCAATATTAGCTCCAAGTGCATTGACTCTTCATTAGCAAGCTTTTGCTCCTAATCATCAATCTTAGCAAGCTTGAATAAATTACATGACTTTGTTGACTTGATTTCCTACACTCACAACGCATCTTACAATAACATCATTAGCGACCATAATTATTTGCTTATCATCAAAACTATTCCTAGGGGGTGATGCAATAACCAACACTATTTTCCTCCAATAATCAAGTGAAGTCAGACTCGCAAACCATTAGGTGTGCCTTTCTTCTAGGCATTTCATAAGCCGAGTTATTGAGGTGTAAGAAAAAACTTCATAGGATTTTTAATAATTTTCAAATTTCACGACAGTTTAAAGAAATTTGGCCTAAATCTAACTGTGGATCATCTATTAGGATCCAATGGTTTGCACATTGTTAACATACAAAGGTTGCAGAAAATTCGGGGAAAATGCAGATTATAATCGAAAAGATGAAAACGACGTTGAGTATTATATAATTCATAAAGAGTTTAGCAGAATACATGCTGAGTGTCACTGACACTACATACTCCCGGTACATTTCATGCACCACCTCTGTTCAAACTACGTACCTTAAACAATTGCAATGAAAACCTCAGTAAAATAATTAGTTTGACAGAGACAATTGTCATGTATGATTCAATATGATAAGAATTAATGTGACTGCTCCAAGGCCGTTAGTTTGTAATTTTTTTGGTCACTTCAAAACCATCTGCATGACAAAAGAAAGGAAAAAACCCCACACACAAAAAGATGAGTTGAAAAGGACCATGCGTGGCCAAGCAAAGCTAGATATAGAAAATGTTCTTACAATAAATGTCTCAACTCGACTTTTGAGTTCTCTTTTTTGAGTTGCAAGTAACGGCATTCTATAGTTTAAAGCGACTACCTTCTGATCTCTTTGATGGGATCAGCTCGCATCGTCAGATGAAGGCGACTGATGCGAACGAGATGTGCATCAGAGAGCAATCGTGCATCCTTTTTCTCCGAGTATCTTTCTTGCGAAATGTTTGTCTCCCAAAATTTTAAGGGAGTCTTGATCTCCTTGCCTCTCTGTGTCTCAGTTCCGTTGTCCCCTTCTTGATGGCTTCGTTCACGCCTTTGGCGCGTTTGATTCCTGCTTTAAATTTTTTTCTAGAATTAGGATGTTGGAGTGCAACACAATCTTTCTCCTTTTTCCTTATCACTGCTCATAGTTATACTCAGTTCCCCTGGTCTGAAAGGAAAGGCTATTGATTGATGTCTCTTGCAACCTAGTGTTAATCAACGAGATAAGAAAGGAAATTAGGGGATGGTTTTGGGTTTGGGGGTGGGGTGGGGTGGGTGGTGGTGGGTAAACAGAGACAGTGACAAGGGTAGAAACAGGCTCACTTCCACCAAGAAATTGAGTTTTGATGTCTGTTGGGTGTATAGAAAACGAAAAAGGCCAAGCAGAACAAGATATGAACAAGAGGAACCACCACATGAAGGAAACTAGTGAAGCATCAACATCGGTCAAACAAATACAGAATGTGACAAATGCCACCCTTGCTCTTCCAAGCAACATGCATTGGCAGTTTGGCACATTGCCGGCAGATCACAACTAGATCAAGATACAAAATGCAGTGACAGTAGAAGAGCAAACTGCTTTCAAGGGATATTACTGACAAAAATATGGTCGAAAGCCATATAGCACCAAATTAAGATTGCACATCTTTAAATTAGCATTAAATTTACATTCAAGTAGGCAAATACAACAAGATTATCGAGGGTATGATCTCTGTTGTGTGGCTGATTGATTGGACACTCAAAATATGTTTTCACTCTGGATCACAGTTTCACGATTATTTCGATTTGCATTCCCACCAGCAAAACCGTCCATCTCTTCTGCATTACTCATTTAGTCGCACATCTAGCCAAAAACACTTGACCATCTAATGTGCAACTGTCTATCATCACAGTTGATTCATAAGTGAACATGACCCCAAGCAAAAGTAGGCGACACCACTTGGTCGATGAAAGTAGCACCATAAATTTGGGGCTAAAACATAGGTAGAAACTTCAGTAGTTTCATGTTGGTGGTAGATAGCCTAGACGCATAAAGGAGAAAACACTACAATTCTTCGACTTCTATAGAAAATCCACAGTCGCATCGCTTTGTTCGGATCATGCTCTCTTCATCAAAGCTCTGGTTTTCTGTAGGAAATATGTGAACATGGTCACTAGCCAAAGGCAAGATTGACGTAGCAAATTGCGTGTGTCGTCTTGATATTCCTCTTGACTGCATGTCACCATCCAAACTATTTCTTCGATCACCATCTTTATTGTTGTTATTGTTGATTCGGCTATTTGGAAGGTCTTGAGAGGCATGCAAGGATGAAGTAGCAACATACGAATTCTGTAACCGTTGCCTAGTAACTATGGAGGAGAGCAGCTGAAACCACCGAGATAGTGCTTGGGCTTCGTTCCTTTTTCTCTCAACAGATTCTCTCCTTTCTTCTTCTTCTTCATATGCCTGTTGATCACAATTTTCAGAATATAGACATAATGAAAAACACCTAAAACTGGAGATTTCCTGCACGCAGGCTGCAAAATGAGGAAAATGTTTGAGGCGAAGAGATTCTTATGTATTTTGTTCTTTTATAACCACTATCCACTTCCAAAATGCCTTTAATCATATAAAATGATTATTCAGACAATAATATTATGCCAATTCTCGTATTCCAGATTATACTATAGTCTCTTTTTAATATTAAATATAGCCACCTTGGGAAATTAGGTCAATTCCTCGACAAACCTGTCAAAAATGGCGCAAAAGTAGACTTCAACATTGCAGTACACCACAAACCAAGGATAAATCTTCCATGCAACTTAACTGAATGATATGATGATGCAGACAAAGATGGCAAAGGAGACATGGGAGTGTTTGACTGTGTTCTATTTGGGAATTAACAATCTCAATACAGCTAATGATGTAATTCCGGAGTAGTTTCAATGCAAGGACAAAAGTCTTCATCACCATTTCATAAGGACGTCAAGAGGCTATAGGGTGAGCTGAGGACATTGTTCATGTCTGTGATGAAGTCTAAAATTGACAAAACTGGGAGACGATTTTATTTTTGGTTTTTTCGAAGTGTTACCATACATGTATACATTTGTACAACCACAAGTAATTGGAAGTGCGGAAATCAACTCCTTATCATAGCCTTTTAGGCTTCTCCAAAAGATCTCTCTAATGATTCTCAGGTCTTGGGATCTAAGGACTTGCAGACATATGGCACAACGGCTGCTTAGCAGAGACCGTATATAGGACCAGTGGAAAGCATGGTGCCATGCTATTTTGTAGACATGGCAGAGGCCGTGTTATTGTATAAGTTATAGGAGTCCTGTTAGCGGTGGACGTGGCAGTCATTTGAAGCTGGTAAAGGGAGTAAAAGAAGTTCTGATGAACTCGGAGAGTTGACTACTTGCCACTAGTGCTAGATGCAAAGCCATATGAAGCTAACATGTCGATGCTACATGTATCTTCATTCTAATCGGCTCCAGTCGCAGGATTATCCTATCCTGCTTCTGTCAAAGAGGAGTCTGCATGCTTAACTCTGCGCAGTTTCATAATCACCGGCATATCTTGCACATAACAAATCCTTATTAAGAAATCATGGGTTTTTAAGGGTGCCAGATTACGGGCTAGGAGGGCTAGGCATCAAAAGTTTCTTTCCTTTCCTTGCCACAGCTGATATTCGTTGCTTTGGACTTGAAGATATCTAATGTGTCTGTCCAAAGAGAGGTATAATAGGCTTATGATGGTCCAAGCTCGATGATGCCATCAACCTTAGTCCCTACAGCCACACTTGCCTAGACAAGTAACTCTGCTGCAAGTTTATTATCGGTGCCTAAAACCTTGGTGGTAATTTCAAGAGTACTAAGTATATGATTAGGAACTCAGGTATCCGTTCTAAGTTGGAGTATGTATTCTCAGTGCCTCGCATCACTTTAATTTCTGTGTTGACAACAATGTTACCCAAAAATGCTAAACATATCACGATCCATAATGCATATTGTTGGGGTTGAAATCGAAAATGCCTTGGGATCAATGCGGAAACCAACCCTAATAAACTGATCATGAATATAGAGCTAGCAAAAATCTAATCCCAATGACCCAACAAAATTGCCAAATGACCTTGCAATAGAAATTAGCAAACAAATCACAGCAACAAATAAACCAATCGCAGACAACAACAGAATTTACCCTGATTCGGTTGTAAACAACCTACGTCCAGCAATCCAATCCGAGGCGATTCCACTAGTAGAGAGATCCAAACAATTAGGATTATAAAACGCTCCCTCACGCGTGAGTAATAACTTGTCAACGGAACAAGCCCTCACGAATCCACTCAAAAGGAAGAAATCAATGGAAGAAGAAGAGAAAGAAAAAACCAAAACTTTCTCTCAAGAACACAAACCCTAAAACTCTCTCCAATCTCCAATGGGGTAGCAAGAGGCTCTCTAAAAACTCAATAGAGGCCTTGGAGGCTTAACCTAATCTAAAACAATAGTCATGTTTAAATACAAACCCAAATGAAACCAGAAAAAATCAATCCAGCCGTCGGTTCTCGCGCATGGGCCCACGCCAACTCGGCCAGAGTCGGCTGTCAGCTCGGCCTGCTCGGTCGAGCTGACATGCCATAGAAACAACGCTGATGGAGGCGAGTCAACTCGGTCGAGTAGCATTAGATGGTCGACCGAGTATCCTTCATACTCGACCGAGTAGGAAACACCCGAGTCAAAAGGAAAAACATCCCCAAGCTCTCTACCTGCTCGACATGACAGAGTCTTCATGCTGCTCGGTCGAGTAACTTCCTGCTCGACCGCGTAGCCTTCTACTCGACCGAGTAGGAGTCACCCGAGTCGGAGGGAAAACTTTCCAAAGCTATCTGCCTGCTCGGTCTGTCAGAGACTTCATGATGCTCGCTCGAGTAGCTGGCTGCTCGACCGAGTAGCCTCCTACTCGACCGAGTAGCCTGGGAAAAACAGCACGATGAATTTGAATCACTAAAAACAACACTCTACCTTGATTCAAATTTCATCAACAATGACTCCTGCACCTCCACGCTGCGCGCCATGGCTCTCTCTAGAATCATCATCGTCTCGAAAACGCGCCCTCTGGCGCCGCCTAAGCCAACAAAGAAATCAGCTTCATGCAAACCTGAAGCTTGACGACGGAAACTGGCTTGGTAAACATGTCTGCGGGGTTCAAATCAGTTGGGATCTTCTGAAGCTCTATCTCCTTCTCTAACTCAAGGAATCACACACCTCAATATGCTTCGTCCTCGAACTGTATGCCTGGTGCTTCGCCAGATGAATGGCACTATGGCTGTCACAATGCACATGTGACGAACTCTGTGGCACTCCCAAATCTCTCAGCAGACTACTCAAATACTTGGCCTCCTTCACAGCTTCCACCGCTGCAATCAACTCGGCCTCTGTGGTCGATAGCGCAACCATAGACTGTAAGACCGACCTCCACGATACCGCGGTAGTGCCCAAACTGAACACATACCCCGTGGTAGATCACCGTCTGTCTCTATCACCTGCGTAGTCTCTATCGAAGTAACCTGTCAGCACCTTTCCGTCTCCTCTCCCATAGAGGATCCTGACACTCGTTGTGCCTCACAGATATCTCAGAATCCACTTGACGGCCTGCCAATGCTCTTTGCCAGGATCAGCCATATACCTGCTAACCACTCCTACGGCCTGTGCAATATCTGGACGCGTGCAAACCATCACATATATCAAACTTCCCACTGCACTCGCATATGGCACCTGCGACATGTAAGTCTTCTCCTTATCGGTGCTTGGCGACTGACTTACCGACAGCTGAAAATGAGCTTCCAAAGGTGTTGTCACGAACTTCGCACTATCGATCCCAAACCGGGTAGTACCTTCTGAATATACCCCTTCTGTGACAATCTAAGCTCATGCTTCTTTCGATCTCGAACAATCTCCATTCCGAGAATCTTCTTTGCGGGCCCCAAATCCTTCATGTCGAATTCTTGCCCTAGCTTCTCCTTCAGCTTCTTCAACTCCGACATGTTATTAGAAGCAATTAACATGTCATCCACATAGAGCAACAAGTAAATCTTCAAGCCATTCTCAAGTGTGCGAACATACACACATTGATCCTTGATACTCCTCTCGAAGCCTACTCCCATCATGAAGCTATCGAATCATTTGTACCACTGCTTATGTGACTGCTTCAACCCGTACAACGATTTCTTCAACCTGCACACCAAAGTCTGTTTTTCTTCAACTTTGAACCTTCAGGTTGCTGCATATAGATTTACTCATCAAGGTCTCCATGCAGAAATGCGGTCTTCACATCGAGTTGCTCCAACTCCATGTCCATGCTAGCAACTAGCGCCAATAAAACACGAATGGACGTGTGTTGCACAACCGGTGAGAAAATCTCGTTGTAGTCTTCACCCTTTCGTTGTACAAATCCCTTGGTAACCAACCTTGCCTTGTACCTGACATTGTTCCCATCTTGAGTTGAACCTTCTTTGACTTTGTATATCCACCGACAACCAATGGCATGCTTCTCGCTAGGTAACGGCACCAAATCCCAAGTGTCTTTCCGGTGAAGAGACTCCATCTCTTCCTCCATAGCTCCTTGCCATTGTACCGCATCTTCAGAGACTACGGCCCCACAATTATGAATGGAAATATTGCGGGACGGTGCAGGTATTTAACTATCCAAGCTTGTCACATCCCGTCTACGGGTCGGGGCAGGGCGGGTCTCGGGCCGGGACAGGGCGGGTCACTTCTTACCAAAACCGGGTCGGGCCGGGTCGGGCCGGTCGAGTCAGGTCATTACTACCATCTCTATGAATCCAAAACAAAATTTTTATTTCAAAACTGGGAGAATTGTGATATATTTGGTAATTTGGAATTGAGAATTAGCTCAATTGGGAGAACATTGGAACAGAGTATGAGTTATGTGTTATGGACTGGTCGCATGATCCGCATCAAAATAGTAAGGTTTTTTAGAACTTATATAGTTTACCGGGGCGGGCCGGGGCGGGCCGCATACGAAGCCCAAGCTTTCCCCGACCCGTCTGGGGGCCGGGGCGGGGCAGGTCAAAACCGGGTCGAGTCGGGTCGGGCCATTACTGCCATCCCTATCCACCATATGTCGCTGGCTTCTCGTGCTCTAGGTTTAGTGCATAAGACGACATGTCATTGAAAGAATAACCTGCATAATCCCATGCTCCAAATCTTTCCGGCGCTTTCTTCACACTCTTTGATCTCCGCGTTCCATCATCACCTGCATAGGTACAACGCGTACCTGAGATGTACCGGGTCTCTGCACATGGTCCTTGTCATGGATCTCATCATCTCCCTTAACTGAAGCATCGACCATCAACTCTTTGCATAGTCGCTAAGTGTGTTGGACCGGAAGATTAACCCTCTCCGGTAAAATCTACTCTGCGGACGTGTCACCTTTTGAGTGAGAATGCTCCGTCCTGAGCATTGCATCCTCATCAAAAGTGACATATCGGCTCACTATCGCTTTTTGGCCATCTGGATCCCACAAACGATATTTCTTGACGTCGTGGCCATATCCAAGAAAGATACACTTCTTTACTCTTGGATCCAACTTGTCACCCCTCTCGTGCACGTATGCCAGACAACCCACAATGCGCAAGTACGAGTTATCTCTAGCTTCACCACTCCACATCTTCTCAGTGATCTTGTAGCCAATTGCTACTGAAGGAACTCTATCCACAATGTGCATAGCAGTCGAGAGAATCTATCCCCAGAATTCCTTCTCCAAACCGGCTGAGTGCCTCAAACACCGCACTCTCTCCAACAATGTCCGATTCATCCGCTCCACCACACCATTCGACTGCGGATCACCGGGTGTGCTAAAGTGTTTGCGGATCCCATGGAGTTTGCAGAAATTTCTAAACTCCCTCGAGGTAAACTCACCTCCATTGTCATATCTAAGCACCTTCACATGCCTTTCGGTTTGCTTCTCCACCATGGTCTTTCACTCTCGAAACATATCAAAAGTCTGATCCTTTGACTTCATTAGGTACATCCAGACTTTGCGAAAGTAGTCATCAATAAACAAGACAAAATAATTAGCTCCCCCTTTTGACGGCTCTGGGCACGGTCCTCACACATCTGTGTGTTGGTCCATTACTAGTATGCTTCCCCGTGTTAAACTGCAGCTTTGTCTTCTTACCGTACACACAGGAATCACAGAATTCTACACTCTCATTCGAGGCTTCAATTAGTTTTCTTCTTCGGAGAACATCAAGCGTTCTGTCATACGGATGACCCAAACGATAATGCCATAACTTGGCCGAATCTCCGAAAACTGCGCTCGTAATGCTTACGTCTGCTTCACCTTCAACTGTGGTACCTTGAAGGGCATATAAGTTTCTCACTTTTCTTCCCTTCATCACAACCATGGCTCCTTTCGGAACTCCAAGTTGGTCTTTTTCGAAGACCGACTTACATCCGGTATTGTCCAACACGCCTATGTAAATTAGGCTCTTCCGCAAATCTGGGGCATGCTTCACATCGGCAAGTGTACGCACTATGTCGTCATGCATCTTTATCCGAACTGTTCCAATACACACGGTTCTACACACTGCATTATTCCCCATGAGGATTGAGCATCCATCTTGCTTGGAACGGTATGTCGCGAACCAACTCTTATGAGGAGTCATATGATATGAGCATCCACTATCCATGAGCCACGCCAAGTTGGCATTACCTGCAATCCCTGCAGCAAAATTCTCGGTATCTCTGCCTTCATCATGGACCTGCTCACCATCAATCCCTAAAGATGCTGAACCGAAATCCTTCTCGGTTTCCTTTCCTTTTTTCCTATTCTTGATAGGACAATGGTTCGAATAATGACCCTTCTTATGGCAATTGTAGCATGTGATGTTTGCAAACCTATCCTGCGAGTGTCTCGACTTGGAGCGGTCATTATTCTTCCTGCAGCCTCCTCTCCTTTCCTGTCGACCCCTCATATGCAATGCCTCCTCGCGATTACTCACATGATCTCTACCTTGAACCTTGCCACATAATTGCTCTGTGTAAAGCGCCGCCTTCACCTCTTCCACGGTGAGAGTAGTCCGGTAGTAAATCATCGACCGAACAAACTGATTATACTCTTCAGGCAATGATCACAATAAGATAACCGCTTGCTGCTCATCTTCAATCTTCACATCCATACCCCGCAACTCTAGCACAATCATGTTCAACTCATCCATGTGATCCTTCACCGCTGAACCAGACTTCATCTTGAGAGTAAACAGCTGCTGAAGCAAATATATGCGACTCGTAATGGATTTCTTCATGTATAGTCCCTCAAACTTCTTTCACATATCAGATGTCGTCGCCTCATACATGACTTCCCTCAGAACATTATTTGATAATGACAATTGAATCGCGATGTACGCTTTCCTCTCCATCTCCGCCCTAGCAGATGCAGTCACCTCCTTATCATATTCGAGACAACAAATACGATTTGGTAACACCCCGTCTGCATAAGAACATTCTTCACATTCGTCTGCCAAATCCGAAAATCATTCCGGCCGGTGAACTTCTCAATGTTCAAAGTTGCCAAAGCCACCATCTTTCCTTCGCCACTAACTTCCGTTGCAATAAAAACCACAAGCTCCAATACCACTTGTTGGGGTTGAAATCGAAAACGCATTGGGATCAATGCGGAAACCAACCCTAATAAACTGATCAGGAATATAAGGCTAGCAAAAATCTAATCCTAATGACCCAACAAAATTTCCAAATGATCTTGCAATAGCAAGTAGCAAACGAATCACAGCAACAGATAAATCGATCGCAGACACAAGAGAATTTACCATGGTTCGGTTGTAAACAACATACGTCCAGCAATCCAATCCGAGACGATTCCCCTAGTAGAGAGAGCCAAACAATTAGGGTTACAAAACGCTCTCTCATGCGTGAGTAATAACTTGTCAACGGAACAAGCCCTCACGAATCCACTCAAAAGGAAGAAATCAATGGAAGAAGAAGAGAAAGGAAAAACCAAACATTTCTCTCAAGAACACAAACCCTAAAACTCTCTCCAATCTCTAATGGGGTAGCAAGAGGCTCTCTAAAAACTCAATAGAGGCTTTGGAGGCTTAACCTAATCTAAAACAATAGTTAGGTTTAAATACAAACCCAAACGAAACCAGAAAAAATCAATCTAGCCGTCGGTTCTCGCGCATGGGCCCGTGCCAACTTGGCCCGAGTCGGCTGTCAGCTCGGCCTGCTCGGTCGAGCAGACATGCCCTAGAAACAACGCTGATGGAGGCGAGTCGACTCGGTCGAGTAGCCTTAGCTGCTCGACCGAATATCCTTCCTACTCGACCGAATAGGAAGCACCCGAGTCGGAAGGAAAAACATCCCCAAGCTCTCTGCCTGCTCAGCCTGTCAGAGTTTTCATGCTGCTCGATCGAGTAACTTCCTGCTCGACCGAGTAGGAGTCACCCGAGTCGAAGGGAAAACTTGCCAAAGCTCTCTGCCTGCTCGATCTGTCAGAGACTTCATGCTACTCGGTCAAGTAGCTGGCTGCTCGACCGAGTAGCCTCCTACTCGACCGACTAGCCTGGGAAAAACAACACGATGAATTTGAATCACCAAAAACAACACATATCATATGTTACAAATTGTGCTACATTAGTAAGTTGCAATAGTGAAATCAACATTGTGAGTGTTCAAAACCTTTTTTACACTAAATAAAAGATCATTGTCATCTAGATGTACACCTTTGCAAAATATTATAATACAAAATGTTGTAACACATAAATGTGCATGTGTGTCTAAAAACATAAAAATTCTGTAAGAATCTTATAAAATCCATCGCCAAATCCTAAGCCAACGTACCATGTTTTGGACTATAATGTTCAGCGCACCATGTACCAAAGCAAATTACATTCCATTTAAACTTGGTCTACAATCCATGTTGGCGTTGCGAATACCACAACTACTACGAGTATACCTTCCATTTTCTATATACCTAATTTTCCATTCATCTTGTTATTTGTCAGTAAGATGAGCTATGAACTAAACAGTGATTTTCTTTCCTACACATTATGCCTTCTAAGAGATCGGGATGTAAAGGACGATTGGTACCAGGGGTGAATATATTGGCATACCCTACCTAGATAAGATTCTTGATTCTGTTGCTTTCTCTGATAATGTCCCTAATCGATATTCATAATCAATTGGGACATCTTTCTTCATAACGTAGTTTTTAATTGCTCAGTGTTAAGTTATATCTTTAGTTTGGATTGTTAGTCGAGCTACCATGGGAAGCACCAGCATGTCTTACTTGTTTAGAGTTGATAAACGAATCGACAGCCATTTTAGAATGTTCACTCTAATGCATGGCATCCATGTCATGTACAATCAAAACTTAAATTTAAATATTTTATTTTTTTTGTTGATACGTATTCTTGCATCACCTATCTTTATTTCCTAAAGGGTGGATTTGAATTATTTTCTACTTATAAAATTTTCTTTGCCGAGATTAAAACAAATTAGAGACTCTATTTGTTGAATATTGCATAGTGATAATGTTAAATAGTTTTTTTAGCATGACTTCCAGAATTTAGGAAACATTCTAGAATAATTCATCAATCATCTTAATAACACACACCACAAAACATTTTAAGATAGCTGAACGTAATAACATGCATTTGCTAGAGGTGACATATACTTCGTCATTTCATAAGAATATGTCTAAGAGTTTTTAGGTCGAAATTCTTACTGTGTGCTATATCATAAATAAATCACATTATCCGTTCTTGAGAATAAGATTATATATTCATTGTTGTTTCCTAGGGCACCATTGTTTAATATCGTTCCCATATTTTTGGTTGTATGCCTTGTACATGATTCTAGCCCTGATGTGTCTAATAAGCCTGATCCTTGATCATTGAAATGCATTTTTCTTTGTTATTATCGCACACGGAAAGGGTATAAATGTTTTTGTCCACAAACCAAATGCAACTCGGTTATGAACCCTTGAACCCTACACGATCATGTCCTTTCCTATGAAACCTAAACCTGAGAAGAACTGCCCCTGTTTGCCACTGCTACTGTGGTCTACTGCTGACAATGCAGTTTTGCTAGTACAGCCCCTCAAGCATCCTCATCAACCCCTATTGCACCCAGAACAATCCCATATCAGGCCAAAGCAAATTTACAGGTTCAACCATTATATCTCAGACATACCATCTGAAAGATTTGAAGCAAAGAATCCTGTGGGAGCTGTTCGTTTGAAATTTGTTCAAATCTTCAGCCAAACATGATATTGATGTGAATGCTGAATCACATGTTTTCTCGTCCTTCATAGATCGCCTTGATTCATGTTTAACAACTTTCTGCCTAAGGTAATTGTAAGCTTCCTGCCAGCTGATTTATTTCAAACCTTTGCCTTTACGATATCTTGATTGAAACCCCGAGTTTTTGTGTATTGAATTAGTGCATACTGTTCAGTTTCATCAAGGGTCAAACATCAGCCGATTACGATATGTAACAACAATATCGCGTTGGACTTTGAAATATTCAAGAAGATACCATCTGATATGCCAAGATGATGTGAATAGCGGTGATTTGGATTGTATTGCCACTGTAAAATCTGATAGCATCCGATCCAACACTTGTTTTATGCTTGGGTGTTTTTTCGTACACTAAAATGAAAAGGAGGTTGGCGCGATTCTCTCACATCTATGACTCAGCAACTCGTGAAAGTTAAAATCATTCTTTCATCATTAAATAATTAACTCACTAACCTTCGTTTCCCACCAACCATGACATTTCATTGAATTCACTAGTGTATCTTACTGTTTTCTAGTAATAAGTCAACACCAAACTTAGATGCCATGTCTACAAATGGATTACTACTACAGCAACTACCACAATATTTTATGCGAAATCCAACCGAAATTTTGTCAATGCCTCCAAAACATAAAAAGCCAAAAGGTTGCTATGTGTAACTATTTTTAGCAGAAAATGAAGAAAGTGCCAATCCAAAGTGATTGCATTGTCATTGTTGACAATACCAATGATATAACATTTTACCAATAACGCTATTAATTCTGAGATTTCAAAACTTGGTTTCATCGATCACAGTTAGCATAATTAGTTGTTAGTATTTTGTATGCTCTTAGCTTGCATATTCATTGTAATGCCCCGCCTCCCGGCAGGTGCCGCTACAATTGAAACACGAG
This sequence comes from Scilla litardierei, assembly GCA_030789695.1. Classification (NCBI taxonomy): domain Eukaryota; kingdom Viridiplantae; phylum Streptophyta; class Magnoliopsida; order Asparagales; family Asparagaceae; genus Scilla; species Scilla litardierei. The sequence goes on from CM061131.1 coordinate 66,544,476, forward strand.
TGTGCAGGTCCCGCAGGTGTCAGTGAAGTCAATGTGGAGCAATGCAAGAAGTAAGGGGACACTCTAGACATGACAAGCTAACAGTTTTAAATAAGGAAAAGACAGTAACAAGTGAAGGCAGTAAAACTACACTACTGCTGAAAGTAAATGGAACACGTACATGCCGCTATGTCAAGGCTCAAACTGTCCTGCTCTGGATGTTCTGACTCTTCTCAAGTCCTGTACTGAAGCTCCAACTCCTCGTGCTCGGACGCCTCCGGATATCATGTGCTTCATACCTGGTGGACAACAAAGGGCGCACTGCGCTCAATAGAGTAGACAATATCTAAACAAGAGACAATGAAGGTAAGTGTGTACAAAAGGAAGCAAGACAGCCACAGATATGATAGCACTACCCAAAGAAGTAACCTGACCTAGTAATCCACAAGCACGCGCCACTGAAGAGTAAGTACAAAAGACGATGTGACAGCAACAGACAGAAAAGAGAGATGTCCTGACGGTTAAAATGAGTACAACTACAGTAAAGATGGTACTAGCTAAAGTGAACCAATCCTAGGCCGTGACTTATAAGGGGAGTACAATAAGCATCTGTGAGCTACCTTGACCGCAAGGGTGCGACCCCGGACAGAGTCCAAAAGTGTAAAGTACTGTACTGTAAGCTACAAAACCTGTAAGAACTGTGGCGCTATGGCCTATGGTGGGGCTCCAGGACCCATCTAGATGGCCGTCCCTGTCTGCCCCCAGGACTCAGGACCCATCAGCATGATGGAGTCCCCCTAACACGGGGAAAATAACAACCAAAACGATTGGTTGCTAAAGATCATGTCCCAGTCGTCCATGTACTCCTCAATCATAAGTTTCCCCAAACCTGGTGAGTCAAGCAGAAAGTAATCATTTTATTAGTTATTAGTGTCGTGAGGTTCAATATTTGATTAAGCTACGTAGCCAATGGAAATCTATTACCATACCTGTAATAGTAACCTGTCAAGTCAAGAGCCAACCTCAGGATAGTCCACTAGTCATCCAGTAATCTGCCAAGTCAAGAACCAGTCTCAGGATAGTCCACTAGTCATCCAGTACTAACATAGTAACGTGCCATCATAAGAACATCCCAAGGCTACGCAATTTAATAATATTAAACTAGCAATGTACTAATAAGCTTACGAGACAACAAGATAACGAAACTGGTACGAGACATAGTAAAAGCAGGAATGTTCCTCATGGCAAGATATTCCAAACTGAGCTGATATAGAAAAGAGCAACACTAAATAATTCTTGCACGACCAAGAAACAAGAAAAACATAAGAATTGCTTAAATAAAGAAAGACCAAGAGTCAACTCGTGATTGCGCTAGAGAATCTAGGCCAGAGGGATCAGATTGGGGGTCTTCTCATCACACAGTGGGGGTACTCGTACCTACGGCAAGGTCCACGGGGTTCTTCGTAAGGAACTAGGGGCTAACAACCAAAACGATGGGGAACGGGGCTCACAACCCAAGTAATACCACACCGAAACTCAAAACAGCGATCAAGGGACCCAATTAAACCCAAACAGCAAGTGGAAGAACCCAGCCGAGTACAACAGCAACCCACGAAGCCAAAAAGCAAAAACCAGGCCGCAAGCAAGGGGAAGCCCAAACAACAAGTAGAGGAGCCCCGACCAGCAACCGAGCCCCAATGGAACCAAAACGGCGAGGGAGGAGCCACCGAATCCCTTAAACAGCCCCAACAACAACCCCGGGACCCCAAGCAAGTAGGCGATGGCATCCGACCCCACGAAATGGCAACAGGGACAATAAACCCCTAATTCTACCACCAATTCACCCTTTCCCCAAAGAAATCGAAATCAACGCAGAGGAAGGGGATAAAGTCTACCTGAATCAAAGCCGAGAATCAGAAAATCGAGATCCAAAGCCCTCGACAAAAATCCAAGAAAACCGCAACAAGGAAATAACTTCAAACCCGAAGAAATCAAAAGAAAACTGCTTCAAAAATAACGAAGAGATACTCACAGTGCTCCCAGCAAGAAGAAGGGGGAGAGGGTGTTAAATAGAAAGGCAAACCGCCTCAGTTGGGCTCACAGCGAGGTGTCAGGGGCGGCGAAACATGTCGGGGGTCCCACACCATGTGCGAGGGAGAGATGGAGGACGTCGAAGCCCTAGGGCTTCGCTGCTGTCACGTCGTCGAAGGGGCCCCAAGGGCTTGCGGGCCTCGAAGAAGAGAGGGGGTCGCATGCGACGCGAGCATGAGAGGGGCTGAAGCCCTCGTGGGCTTTCGTCGAGAAAGGGAGAGAGAGGCAGCTTTGATTCCATAGATTCATGCCTTGCTGTTGCTTAATTTTCATATCTTTTTATCGGGTTTGTTTGAACTGATTCGGGTCTATATTTGGCCCTGAACATATGCCTTGCTGTTGCTTGTTTTTCAGATTGATTATCGGGTCTGTTTGACCCAATTTGGGTTTATTTTTTACTCTAATATACCTTGTTGCCTTTTCAAACTAGATTAGTAAATCCCCTCTTTTCTATTTAATTAGGGCTAACCGCCTTTATTATTTTTCATGCTTATTTTGTGAAGAACTCTTAGGCATCCTTCGTGAAGGATTTTGGAAATTCTCTATACGAGCGGAGTTGCGGATGCAGAGCCCTGGGACATTGGAGGATGTCCTTCACCGGGCACACAAGGCGGATGAGAAGCATGCAAAGGAAAGACACATTCGGGGGACTTGGGGAGCCCAGGGCCAGCGCAGCCAGACAGCACCAGTCCCACCTCCGGGGGTTATAGTAGCACCAGAGGACGCATGAGAGAAGAAGGGGGAAACCCGACCAGTGATACCTGGTTGGCGGCTCACTGAGGCCGATATAAGGGTGAGGCGTGTTGCAGGCCTCTGTTTCAGATGCGATGAGAAGTTCAGTCCCGGGCATCGATGTGCAGGCTGATGCAGATTGTGATAGTGTCGGACGAGTGGGAGATGCAGATGAGGGGGAGCCCGTGATGACGGAAGAGAGCGAGGTTAAGCACGCACATCTGGATGTAGCAGAGGTGTCCCTGAACTCCTTGGTAGGGTTAACCCCGAACCCTACCATGATGTTGTCAGGACGATTGGACGACACGACGGTGACGGTACTCATAAACAGTGGGGCCACCCACAACTTCATCGCTCGACAGTTGGTGGATCGTCATAGGTTGCAGGTGAGCACCTTGGAGACGTTTACGGTCCTCTCAGGGACAGGGAGGAGGGAGGAGAGCAGTGGGATGTGTAAGAGACTGTGTCTGACCTAGCAGGGGGTGCAGATCGTGGAGGACTTTTTGGCCCTAGAGTTGGGCAATATCGATGTGATTTTGGGTGTGCAGTGATTGATGGGGTTGGGCGAGGTGAAGGTGAATTGGAAGCAGCTTAGGATGAAATTCCAGGAGGGGGTCGCACGGTGGTTCTAACGGGTGTCCCTAGCCTCTGTTTTCCTCGGGGGCCTTCAAAACCAAATTTCCACCATGAGGACAAGGTGGCTCTTTTAGGGGGAGGTATTGATGCAGACGCCCCCTAACCGCAGCACCGCATGCCGCACGCCGCACCCGGGTCCCACTTGGATGACTTATTGCCAGCGCAGTAGACGTTAAGACGTGGTTTGGTGATCCCGTTGTCTAGCGGTATTCTAATCTTTTCAGACTAGATTAGTAAATACCATCTTTTCTATTCAATTAGGGCTAGCCGCCTTTATTATTTTTCATGCTTATTTTGTGAAGAACTCTTAGGCATCCTTCGTGAAGGATTTTAGACTTTTGTCCGTTCATCAAAAGTTTGGAGAGCGAGTCTCCTCTCGAAAGAGGCTCAGTTATCAATTCATCCTTTGTTCTCGCATTATAATTTCCATAAAAATTCCACCTTTTTAATTTTTTTACCTTTAAACGCTGATTTGGTTGATTCGATCCCCGGATCGTATATCTTCATGCAATGCTTTTGTTCCAAAGCCTTGAAACCATCATCACATCATCCAATGCTTTGTCTCCATCAAAATATAACATGAAATTAATCAGAGACTAAAATATATAAAATGATTAGCACACAATATAATGTTGATCGTCATCAAAATAACATTGGTCTTGAACAAAAAACCAACATATATCATATTGCTTCATATGATAGTTTGACCAAAAATCAAGATTTCGATCAAAATACTTCGGTTTCAGCTATTTTAGATCGGTTTCGGAAGGGACCGATCCAAAACAAGGCTTTAAACTCAGTTTTGGCCTTAAAAAGTATATCATGAGATGAGCTCAAAATTGCAAAACAAATGAAAGCATGGCCCAAAAATGAAACTAAAAGGAAATATCTATCATTTCCCTTGAAAATGAAAAATATTCGAAACAAGAAAAAAAAGTGAAAAAAAAGGTTAAACAAATGAGAAAAGAGTGAAAAAAGCCATACATGATGTCGTTGCCCCAATCTCATCGTCATATACTCCCAAGTTTGATCTCACTTCCATCTTGTGATATGGAAATGTAATCAAGTGAGAAATGTAATCCTACATCTTATTGTCAAAAATCAAGTACGAAAACAAGTTCCCCAAAGCAGTTTAAAAGAAAACTGAAATAGAAAAATAAAGAACTTATGCCAAGCACCTGAAATTTTTGGAAACAAATGAAGGAAAAAGAGGGATAACGGGAGAGAGACCTACCTGGCTCTTAAAGAAAGACAGAGCTATGATAGCCTCCGTCTTCTGATTAGCATCTGGAAGCGGCTACTGTAACAAGCTAGGGAAATAGATGACATCAAAGTTCAGTTGGGTCGGGTTTTGTAAAGTCCACCCGAAGTTAAGTGAGTTTGAGAAGTTTATTTGGGCAAAGCTGGTTTAGTCATCTTCATTCAAGCGGGTTTGGCCTAAAACCGCTAACCCATTTAACTTAAAGTTGTAACTTGTAATAACATAACACCACAGTTTTGGGTTTAAGATTTCAAACCCCAAACAAAATTAAGTTCTCATTACCTTTATACTAGGAGTTTTTCCATTTAACTCCGTGAAAAATTAAAATAGCACAATTTATATATAGTTTTGTCCCCATCTTTGGCCTTTCTGTCTATACCTATAGCACAATTTATAATTAAAATAGCACAATTTATATATAGTTTTGGAAGACAGAGCTACACAGTGCAATTAAACGGTAATGCAACAAGTCAAAATAAAACATGTATTCACGTTGCATCTAATTCAATTTGAACATATTAGAACTTTGAAACGTATCAATTGCAAAAAAATTGATTGTATGATTTATTATTATTCATAGTGGTAAAAAATAATATTCAATCTAGCAGTAACAATCTAATTTATGTCATACATACATACAAACATATATATAAATATGTAAAGAATTACGTTTCACACCCATATTAAACTAAGATAAATACTTATGAAACCATATAAACGCAATGAAACCACATCTTTACGAAAATCGAAACCAAAACTGAGTTCTCAAACTTTGGTTTGACCCCTTGTTTCCTGCTGTCTATCTAGTCACTTTATTCAATGTCTATTCTAATTCTTATAGAAAGCCATGGTGTGTCCTCACTGAAGCAAGCTATGGATGATGATATGGAAGCATTGTTGATACGTGATACATAGGAGTCGGTCCCCACTCACACAGGAACCAATATAATTAGTTAATGGATTTATACGGTGAAATATCAACACAATATAATAGTGGACACGTATTAAGCTATCTGCTAAAATGTTTTGCTCAAATATATAAAGTAGACTATCTTAAGACTTTTCAGGTTGCTAGTCTGAATTCTATTCAAGTGATCTCCTTGGTTAACTTCTCCTTGGTTGTTAATTAAAGCTGGCCTAGTTTCAATTGGATATAAAAATACATTGAAATGAAGATCTTAAGGAAATGGTTTACATTGAACAATCTTCTGTGTATATTGCTCAGGGGAAGAATGCTGTCTGCATGCTAAAAAGGTTATATATGGGTTGAAGCAAAATCTTAGAGCTTGATTGGAGAAGTTAAGACTGAATAGTAGAGGTGGAGTATAGAAGATATCATTCAAATCTATTGGTCCTTATTGGATAGAGGGCTTCAAAATCTATTATCATGGTTGTGTACGTTGATGATATTTTTATAACTGGTGGTGACATGATTGAATAGACTTAGTAGTATAAAAAACTTATTTTGTAACCAACAATATTGGACGGCCAATATACTTTTTAAAGATAGAAGTTGCACATAACAAGACTGATAAGTTGCTATCACAGAAAGTATCTTGGTCATTCCATATTACAAAATGAGTTTTTGGATATGTTTTAGTCACTTCAATCCCGCGATCATCACTACCACTCACGAGAATATCATCATCGTACATATCCAGAATATCAGACACTGGAGCTATTTGTTGAAGAAGAACAGAGTGATCTGGATGACATCTTCAGTAATCAGCATCTCTAATAACCTAATTAAACTTCTAAAATCTAAGCATGAAGACTCTGCTTTAACCATACATCACCCTTTTCAGCCTGCAACCCGCTAAACCAAATAAAAAACTCAAAAACCTATTTTGGGTCAAAGTTTAAAAGAATAAAACTCATCTTGTAGGAATCTTCTCAAAGGCATGATTTCTTCAGCTCCAAAAATAAAATATATTTGACCTTTGCTTAGTCCATATCATAGCTTGCCCCTAAAGGAGATTTACATAGTTTACATTCTATGCTCCAGGGTGAAAACCTAAACTGCATTTCATCTTCTTGGTTGACTGTTCATAAGCAGTGGACAGTAATTCATGGTTTGGTGTTGAAACAACAAGACACACAGAGAAGGTGCTATATGCCAAAGAGAAACAACATGAAAGCAGGATGTTTTCATTTCTAAGAAACTAGCTCAAACAACCAGGCTTACAAACCAAGTTTCTTCGGCATATAGTCTCCATCTCACATCAACCCTCTCAAAATAGTGCCAAATTATTGGCAAAAGGTACTACTGAGAGGAGATGGCTTAGCATAATCCCAAAAGGTCGGGACAGTTGTACTCCGAACTATCCTACATACTTCTAATTCTCATATACTTTTGAAGAATGAATAGAATATGGGGAATCACATTCCATTATGGGGCACAAATTTAAAAAAAAATATAAAGAAAGATGGCATACAATAGAGTTCTACCCGGAGGGTGTGGGGAATGGGGAAATGATAATTAGACAAAAATTTTAAAATAGAAGTTGCAATGGAAGGCACTAGTGTTATAAACGGCGGTTTCATTATCCGTGCGATCGAAGAGCGCATAGCGCATAAGCGGATTATGCGGACAATTATGCGGTTTATGCGAAAATGAATATTTTAGTAAATAAATAAGCAATAAGTTTGTGTGTGTGTGTGTGTGTGTGTGTTTGTGCATATTAAATTTAAAAAAAAATCTTAAAATGTATGTAGAATGAAAAAAGCATATCAACTTCTAAAAATATAGATTAATTCATACTAAAACATCATCACCGTCAAGACGATCAATACATATAATAACTAAAGTCTAATGTCTAAATCAATCTACACACAAAACATAAATATTAATTTTTACGTCCAAATCAAAAGCCTTTTTAACTGATTTTTATGCTTAAACGGCCGGGTTTCTTAACGAGTTGGAATTTTTTAGTGGCCGATTATGCGGCCGCATATTCGCAAATGCGAGCGCATAACATTTATACGACTGATTATGTGGCTAACCGCTTAATTCAGCCGCAGCCGCATATGTAATTTTTCATGCGGCCAAAGGCTGCCTCCTTATATGTGGCCGCATATAACTTGTACTACCATTAATAAGAGTTGCAACATAATGTATTTGTATAATTATCTATTGTCCTTCTTGTACTAACCAAAATGAGTTGCCCATAAAAGAAGTGGTAGAGGAGAAACCACGTACAGTTTACTAATGTCATCGCACATCAAAAATTTAGAGAGCCGGTATTCTTTTAGTTGAAAACTACTCAGGTTCAAATTGTAGAGATTACATAAATCCAGATTCACCTACTTTTCTGTGAAACTCTGAAAGATATAAAAATGGTTGAAGTATCAAGTCATTCCCAATTAACATTTGAAGATTTACCTCCATGATAGCATTTCTGAACTCGGTGCAGACTACAATTCCGTCATAGACAGGAAAAGAACGCCCATTTCGAAACTCAAATCCAACCATTGCAGGTGCAAAATCAATATCCAGCCTCTTAGCAACAGCAGCCAATCTAGGTAACCTCAGGTGTATGGTACCAGGAGGAAGGCACTTTTCAGACCATGCATCCACTCGACCCCAATCATTCTGTAATAGATCAATTATGCAAAAAGAAAGAAAGTGTTAGAACATAGGAACAAAGGATCCAAAGATATCCAACAGTCAACATTAAATATAGGTATGTTTAAAGAAAACAATGCACAAGGTAGAAAGTTCTGGAACATGTAAAAACATGAGCAGATATGGTGCTATAGGCATGTTGATGGTTGTAAGAATCGATCTGACTACAATTTAGATCATGGTTATGGACTGCTAAAAGAAGATATGGCTGCCTTAGGCACTGAAGCTGAGAATGGATCATGGACATGAAACTATTCCAAAACAGACAATCTCTTCTTTCTTATATCTTCTTATTTTTATTTGAATTTTTTTTTCGCGGGGGGTGGCCCCGGGGAGGGGGGGGGGGGGGGCATGACTTGGGGGGTCACATATCTGGGTACGATTGTGCAACAAAGGGAATGAATTAAGGCCAAGTACATTTCCCATATAAACATATATATATATATATATATATATATATATATATATATATATATATATATGAAATCCATTAGTTCCCTCTCTCTTTGAATCCATTCAGGGTGGTAGGAGCAAAAGCCAAAAAGATTGCCCAAGAAAAGTGAAGAAGAATTTGATAACTTAAAAAAGGAATATAGAGAACAGAAAGCTGGAAAAGAAATGGAAGTAGACGCTGAACAATAAAAGATGGATAGCGAGGGAATCTATGTAAAATTAAAAATTGATATGGAAAGAACAAAAGATAGATTGGGAGGGAAGCAACGTAGATCTGTGAACAGGATTTTGATATATAACAAAATTGAGTATAGGAGGAACATAAATAAGCATTGGAAGAAGACTTGGAAAAACTATGAAAGATGTGGAAATATGAAACAAATCTGGGACCGATTCTTTCAGATTTGCGCTCTGATTTCTAGGAGATATGCTCTCTGATTTCTAAAAAATCATTTTTATGTGTTTCCAAATCTCGGACCGATTCTCTCAGAGAGCATCTCTGATTTCTAGGAGAATTGCTCTTTGATTTCTAGGAAATCAGTTTTATTTGTTTCCAAAAATAAAGGATCTAATATGTGCGGTTTTAATTTTCAGATTAAAATCAGGGAGTGGTTAGCACCTTCCTCAACTATATAACCATGTAAATGTCATCAAAAATTTCAATGAGAATTTTGATTCCATTCTCAATGTTTTCCTTATGGTATCCGAGCCATCCTCTCCTCAAAAATACGAATTCTTGATGACCAAATATGGAATGGCCACATGAAAAATCCATTGAATCCTCTTCGGAGGTTACTTCAAAATCTGAAGGAGTCGTCACCAACCGCCAAGGCAGATCTGAAGGTGTCTCAACTGATGAAGTATCCACTGCCACCGATCCAAGCCCTTCCAGCAAGGAACAGCTAGATGCCCTGCAAAAGATGTTTCTCCAGCACAAGACAGATCAGAACACTATTGGGATCGGATCTATAGCACAAAAATGTAACCACTTGCGTGCATTTACTGTAAAATCAGAAAAATCAGACTCATGGATTGTTGACTCGGGTGTCCGATCATATGACGGGAGATGCAACATTGTTCCATGATTACAACCCATGCCAAGAAAATCTCACAGTAAAGATTCTTGATGGATCTCTCTCTAAAGTGGCTGCAACAGGTAGAACCTTATCATTTCAAAAGACTTAACCTTAAACTCAGTTCTACATGTTTCAAATTTGGATTGTAACCTTCTGTCAGTTAGTAAGCTCACCCAAGATTATAACGGCATTGCTAAATTTTCCCCAAACTTGTGTGAATTTCAAGATTTGGATTCAGGGAGGACGATTGGCAATGCTAAGGTACACTCTGGACTCTTTCTTCTCACGGGTGATGATCTACTAGAAGACAAACGCACAATGCAGTATGTGTTGAGTCAAATAAAAGTCACATTTCTCTTGAAAATTCAAATAAAGATAGTTCAATTATCTTATGGCACTATCGTCTAGGTCATCCTAATTTCTTGTACCTTCAAAAATTGTTTACATCGTTATTCAGAAATAAAAATCCAAATTTTTTCAATGTGACATACGCCAATTTTCCAAGCATACTCGAACCACTTACCAACCCCTTCCATACAAAGCATCACAACCATTTTCTATAATTCATAATGACGTGTGGGGACCTTCTAGAGTTAAAAATATCACGGGTACTAGGTGGTTTGTGTCATTTGTTGATGATCACACCAGAATCACATGGGTGTTCCTTATGAAAGAAAAATCAGAGGTTGGTCAAATTTTTAGGAAATTCAATACCATGGTTCTAACTCAATTTCATACAAGAATACAAGTGTTGAAGACTGACAATGCCAAAGAATATTTTGAGACACTTCTAGGTGATTATCTTGAAAGTCAAGGGATTGTTCACCAAAGTTCTTGTGTCGATACACCTCAACTAAATGGAATTTGCAAAAAGGTAAAACAGACATCTTTTAGAAGTTGCTCGACTCGTGTTTTCCACTCATGTTCCAAAATTTCTTTAGGGTGAGGCTATCTTAACAGCAGCCTATCTTATAAACATAATGCCTTCACGAGTCCTAAAATTCAAAACACATTGTCAAGTCCTTTACTCATTTCCAAACACTCGTATCGCCTCTGCCCATCTATTAAAAATCTTCGGTTGCTCAGTTTTTGTTCATATCCATACTCAACACAGAAGCAAACTTGATCCAAAAAGACATAAATGCATCTTCATTGGTTATTCTTCAAACTAGAAAGGATACAAATGTTATTCCCCAGTCACACAAAAGTTCTACAACTCCATGGATGTCACATTCTTCGAGCAACAACCCTACTATAAAAACGGTATTCAGGAGGAGAATGACACACAAGAATACCAATTTTGGGACACTCATGCCTTGAACTCAATTGGTACCTCCAGTCCACACACCTTAGAATTACAGTCCAATTATTCCAACCAATCCAAAATCCCACTCATGTCATTCACTCCCAAACAGAATTCCAAACTCCCACACCTGACATTCACTTCCAAACAGAATTCAATACTCCTCAACAGTCCACTCATACACAACCGGCAACAACTGAGCTTCGTGTCTACTCTAGGAGAGACAAAACTCAAGATGTAAGAGAACGGCAGCCACCTGATCAGAATCATGAATACAATTCAAATCCAAAATCTCTAAACTCACCAGGTATTACCAGTCCTAATTCTGCTGCTGATAATATACCTACTGATGATAGAAATATTGCCTTAAGAAAAGAAAAAAGGTATGTACTGATCATCCAATTTACAATTTTGTCTCGTATAAAGGTTTGTCACACAGTCACCGTGCCTTTGTAAGCAGCCTTGATAAAATGCAGGTACCAAGATCAATATATGAAGCCCTTCAAATACCATAGTGGAAGGCAGCTATTTTGAAGAAATTCGGGCTTTGGAAAAGAGTGGAACTTGGGAGATATCAGAATTACCACCAGGAAAACATAAAGTTAGTTGTAAGTGGATATTCACAGTCAAGTATAATGCTGACAGCAGCATCACCAGATTTAAGGCACGACTGGTAGCTAAAGGATTCACACAATCCGACGAGATTGATTATCAAGAGACATTCACCCATATAGCAAAGCTCAATACTATTCGTATATTGCTCTCACTTGCTTCCAATCAAGGCTGGCCACCATATCAACTGGATGTGAAGGACGCCTTTCTCAAAGGGGACTTAGAAGAAGAGTTATACATGGAAATACCACCTGGCCTCGACAATTCTGTAGATCCCAACAGAGTCTGCAAACTTAAGAAGGCCCTGTATGGCCTCAAGCAATCACCAAAAGCATGGTTTGATAGGTTTACTAAAGCAGTCAAGGCATTTGGATATGATCAATGTCAAACAGATCACACTATGTTTGTAAAACATGGAGATTTAGGTAAAAAGGCAATATTCATTGTATATGTTAGACGACATTATTCTAACAAGAGATCAATAGATCATGATGAATAGATACACAAACTCAAAGACTTTCTAGCCAAAGAATTCGAGATCAACGATTTGGGCAATCTTAAGTATTTTCTTGGAATGGAGGTAGCTCGGTCAAGAAAAGGAATTTCAGTATCTCAACGGAAGTATGTGATGGATCTCTTGAAGGAAACTGGAATGCTTAGATGTAAACCTGCCGACACACCAATAGATCCAAACTCAAAACTAGGAAGTAAGGTTGACAGTGCACCCGTCGACAAAGTAAAGTACCAAAGGTTAGTTGGGAAACTCAAGTATCTAGCACATGCCAGACATATCAACTTTGCAGTTAGCACGATGAGCCAATTCATGAACAATCCAACAGAAGAGCACATGGAGGACATGTACAGAATCCTAAGATACTTAAAAACGACATCTAAAATGACACATGCTATTCTTCAGAAACACAACAAATAAGGAGGTTGAAATCTACATTGATGCATATTGGGCTGGGTCTGTACTGACAGACGATCAACATATTGTACATATGTCAGGGCAACTTAGTCACGTGGCGAAGCAAAAAGCAATCAGTGGCATCTCGAAGCAGTGCAGAGTTCAGTTCACTTGCACATGGCATTTATGAAGGAATTTGGCTAAAGAGGGTACTTTGCAAACTAAAGATACGAGCTACAAAACCTATGAAAGTATTCTGTGACAATCAGTCAGCGATTAGCATTTCAAAGAACACATTGCATCATGATAGGACAAAGCATGTTAAGATTGATAACACTTTATCACGGAAAAGACTGATGCCAAGATGATATCATTGTTATACGTCCCAACCAGCCAACAGGTCGCAGATATCCTAACCAAGGCTGTGCCAAGAAAACATTTGATGAGTTTAACTCCAAGCTAAGTATGATCAACATCTACACCTAGCTGAGGGGGGAGTAAGGAAATATGAGACAAATCTGGGACCAATTCTCTCAGATTTGCTCTCTGATTTTTAGGAGATTTGCTCTATGATTTCTGGAAATCAGTTTTATTTGTTTCTAAAAATGAAGGATCTGATATATGCTGTTTTAATTTTCAGATTCAGGGAGTGATTAGCACCTTCCTCAACTATTTAACCATGTAATGTCATCAAAAATTTCAATGAGAATTTTGATTCCATTCTGAATATTTTCCTTAATAATTGGAGAACAATGTGGAGAAGATTTAAAAATAAAAATGGAAAGACTGAAAGACTGATCAGGAGAGAAGCTACATAAAACCGGAAGATGATCTTAATAAGCACCAATTACAATGATGGAGAAGTATTGGAACGAACATATGGACTGGAAGAAGATTTGGATAACCAATTAACTGGGTCTTCATTGGGCATATCTGCAGGTCAGATCCACGAACGGTATGGCCAAGCAGAAGAAAGCGTAGGCCAGCACGAGCATGTACCTCGACCAAAATTGAAAAAATGCCAACACATAGTAATCTCTCAAACAAAATCTAATAGACATCCAAGACTGCCCAACCTTAACACATGCAACACACAACACACGACAAGCTAGTGTCATTTACTCCCCCAATTACAAAGAGTATTGGACCCAACTTCAACCCATGCAATGTACAACAAATGACTGACTCAGTGTTATTTACTCCCCAACTACAAAGAGTATAGGGAACTATAGCTGATTGATATGGATTACGCTAGACTTTTTTACATATATGATGTAACCTGTTCGTGAATTCATTTACAGTAATTACAACTAGGAAATGAGTATGAGTTGACAGCTCATTTAATCTAGATGAATTTGTGAGCGGGAAAAAAGTAAGGACCCCTTACTTTTTCCTCTGATTTGACTAGTAGTGTGGCCATATTATTATTCCATCTCACAAGCTCATTTTAGCTAAATGAAGACTGGTACTAACATTTTCTGACAACAAGTAGACTGTTAATATGCTTAGTAAGTATAATCTCAATAAACACAGTAGGAATATATCACCAATAGAGAATTCCACTTCATTAATTATAAATAGAGCTCTTTCCATCAGTAACTAGTGAAGTGAATCATAAGAAAACTGTTAAAAGACTTGTCCTGACAAAAAGCGGCTACATTGCATATAAAATTTATTCAGTATGCTAGAATTTTGAGCAATAGATATATTGTTTTGAAAAATAGAGATTGTTAAAAATCTTATTATACTTTATATATCTTACCTAGATTGATCAGATCTTAAGTTTGGACTTCTTTAAATCATTTGACAAGCTTGTGGTTACCGGCGCCCGATTATGTTCAGATTGGAATTGGCATTATAAGCATGGTGGAATGTGGTGCTTTACTTTGTGAGAATTAGAATACTTATTATTGACGGAAATCTTACTTTTTAAAGCTTGTGTGGTCCTCAGCCCCTTTCCCCGTTTCCATAGCTTTTTGAAAGGTGCACAACAAGAAGTAAATTCATTCTTGATTGTACTAGGCCCTCGTCCCAAACCCATGTATTTCTCTATAATACAAATAATACAGGTGATGATAGGAAATGCTCATTAATGTAATTTCTCTCCAAATTTCCTGATCTCTGAGTTTCATCATGGTACTAGAGCAAGATCACATAATTTATCCACCCTAACCTAGCTCTAATCTTCCTTCTCTCTCCTCTCCACGACATCAGCCGCTACATCTAATTCGAAGAGTGGATCTCAGCGACAACCACCAACCACCTCAGTACATCCCTATTATCTTGTCAACTTCAATAACATCATCTTCTCCTTCTATCGTCGTTGTTTTCTCTTTCTTCCCTGTCGATGTCACCGACCTATCCTCTCTGAGTTGTCATCAGCCTTACCTCCTGATGTGATCGTCACACAATCACATTCCTCTACAGCCACCACTATCCTTGCACTTGCAATCACCGTTGATGTTGTCCTTTGCCCTTATAGTTGTCGTCTCCACCCTATCATCCTTTTCCTATCATCGCTGCAATTACCTTCGCATATCACATCACTGCCCTTGCATTCTCCTACGGTCGCCATCATTTGTCCCCTCTACAATTACCATCGTCATCTTTTCCTCCTCCCGATGTTGTCACTCACATGCCATATGTCCTCTTCGGTCTCGATCAAATCTGATAGTTCTAATGTTAGTTAATTAGATTTAAGTAGATCTAATTGATCAGATCGTCATCCTTAAACAAAATTTCAATAGTAAAAACTCTTTTTAGGTATAGTGACCGACTTTACTTAACAGTTCTTTTACTTGTCGCCACCCTATCATGGATTTGACGGATGGCTATTGATGCAAGGGCTACCAGGGCAACTCAGTGCTCTATCGAGAGCAGTTGTAACGGCCCCCTTTCTTATCCCCACTCTTTATTTTTCTTTTTCGTTTAGTCTCAGACCCACTGGGGCCTTCCTACATCGCAGCCCACTCTCTCTTTTTCACAAAATCCCGAGCCCTCAATAGGGCTTCACCGCGTTCGCCTCTCCATCTCTCTCGCATCGCCCCTGAGCCCGCTAGGGTTTGACAAGAGCGTAATTACTCGCTCTCGTACGACGTGGCATGGGCGTCGCCTCTCCTCTCGTCCTTCGCGCACGACGCCATTCCCCTTCATCTTTCAACCTTGCGGAGCCAGCTTCCCCTTACTGCGTAACCCGCGTCCTCCTCTAGGGCTCATCCGACTCTATAAGTCCCTCTTCTCATCCTTCATACTACAAGAGCTCTGTAAGTATTTTATATATTTTGGGGCTTTTCGACTGCTTTCCTCGGATGATCCTTGCGATATTTGTTGCAGCTTCGGTTCTTTAATTCCTTTGATCTATCGGTGGATTTTCAGTAGACTATATGTCCCCTTATACATCAGTTTTGATTTCGAATTCTTGCATGCTAGATCTGAGTTGAATTGATTGGGGTTTTGTGAGAAAGATTGGATTTTTATGAGTCGTGATAGAATGATTTGGGAGAATAGAGTAGGGTATGATTCCCTACGATTATCTCGTGGGGTTGGTTCCCTCGCCTGCTTGTTGTAGGGTCCCGGGGTTCTTGCTTGGAGTTGTGTTAGGTACGGCTGACTTCCTTGCTGTTGTTTGCTTGTTATGTTGAGTTCTGTGGCTTCCCTTGCTTGCGGGTTTGGGCTTTCCTTGTTGTTTTGGGGTTCGGTGGCCCTCTTGGATTGTTGCGTTGGGGTTTGGCCTCTTCCTCGCTTGATGTCTTGGGTTTTTGGGTTTTTGGGCTCGGCTGGCTTTTTCAGCTTGTGGTTTGGGTTCGGCTGGGTCCCTTGCTCGTTGTTTTGGGTTTTAGTATGGTTTACTTGGAATCTGAGCCACATTCCCCCAATGTATTGGTCGTTAGCCCCAGGTTCCTTGCTAGAAACCACGTGGACTTTGCCGTAGGCACGGGTTCCTCCACTACGTGATGAAAAGACCCCAAATCTGATCCCTCTGGCCTAGAACCTCTAGAGCCATTATGAGTTTGACTTTCGGGGTTTTTATCAAGCAATTATTATGTTTCTTGGTTCATTGCATGGAACAGTTGTATGTTTTTAATAATGGTTCAGATCTGAATTATCATGATATGAGAAATATCTCTGCTTCACTTTATTACAACGCCAGCTTTATTGTTATATCTTTTATTTATTTTCTTGAGCATGCTAGTACCAGGAAGTTTGATATTATGTTAAATTGGGTAGTTAAAGGGATGTTACTTGTGGTATCACTATTGAGAAATGGCTGGTGGAATTGAAATTGGTTCTGACATGATTGGTTGCTACATTCAATTGTCTATGGATCCCCTTTAACTACGTAGTTTAAATAATATTGAACTTGGACCACATCACGACACTAAAATGTTAATTAATTAATTTAGCTTTGACTTGTCGGGTTTTGGGAAAACTTAGGATTGCGAGAGTGCGAGAGCGATCGAAGCCTGTCTTTCGGCCCTGCCTGGAAGGATTTCCATTCAACATGATCTATCACTTTCCATGTACTAACATTTAAAAAGATCCTGAGTAGTCTGTTACTCGGCCCGGGGTAGCACTCTCACGGTCCAAGGTCTTCCGATTGCACATCACATTCTCCCTCATAAGTCACGACCTAGTATTGGTTCACTTTAGTAAGTACCACCTTACAGTAGTTTGTGGACATTTAATGATCATACCATGTTACTCCATTGTACCGCATCATTATAATTGTTGATGTCATATCTCCTTTTTGTACATCATTAATATTTCTGTTATTGTTTAGATATTGTCTACTCTATTGAGCTATTGTGCGACTTCTATTACCCCACTAAGTAACATACAGGATCATACAGAGGCGCCTGAGCACGAGGAGTTTGATCTTCCGGTGCAGTACTTTGAGCCTCAGGGCTGCATATGAGTGTTGTATTTACGTTTCAGTTATAGTATAGATTATATTGTCTTTTTGGGTTCAGAACTGTGTTAGCATGCTACGTTATGAGTATTTCATTTCTTTCTGCTCTGCTCCACATTGACTTCACGGCATGCATGACCTGTATATCACTGTTTTAAATTGTGACGGCACCTGACAGACGAGATATTACAGCAGTGCTTAGGCTGCTAGAGGATAACGCTAAGGTTTGGTCGAGGTCAAAATCATGTTTGATGCAGGCCATGGTTTTGGTGGTATATAATAATCAAGTGATGATCGAGGTTTGAAGCATTGTACTTATTATGACAGAAACAACCATAACTCTAATAAGTGTTGTATGAAGTTTAGACGACTAGACTGGCCCAGAATGCTTTTACAAATTTATTCCTAATGGTTCCACTTCACCCTTTGATCAGTCCATTTTTCCTTCTAATAGAAGCTCTTTGACTCCAATGGTTCAGATTTCTCAGATCAAGTATCAGAGATTCTAGGCAAGCAGGCTACGCATATCTTCCTCAGGTTTGGATTCTTTAGTTGCCTTATCTGGTATTCCACAAATCTTTTGTTCTGGAGCTTCTTTCCATATATCAGATACTAAGAATCTTTTTCATTCATTATCATCATCTACCTCAAATATCCTTGTTCAGATTGATGATGTGCATCCTCACATGTTCTCAGTAAAGTGGTAGCTATGTAGCATCTTCATTGTCGGTGCACAATATTTTATATGTACCTAAGTTTAACATCAATCTTTTATCTATATTCAGTTAACAACACATAAGAACTGCTTGGTCACATTTTATCCATCTTATCGTACGTTTCAGGACCTACAAACTGGGATAAGAATCAGTTTTGGGGTATGAGAGAGGGATCTCTATTTCTTGGACACTTGTCCTCCTGTCATTTTAGCTTTTTAGCTGCTACAACGTCTAGTTCACTATTGTTATGGCATCATCGTCATGATCATCCACCTCTAAAGAAGTTACGTCAAGTAGTACCTATTTTAAAAAAAGTCTTCAGTAGTTACTAGATTGTGAGCCATGTGAGTCTCGAAAGTACATACATGTTCCTTTCCTGACAGAGTCAATAAAAACTGTAATATTCGTTTTGATTTAGTACATTCAATTGTTTAGGGTTCACGTCAAACTACTTCAATTTTTTATCATAGATATTTTCTTATCTTTACTGATGATTTTTCTTGCATGACATGGTATGTCTGACGAAGGACAGAACACATGGTCCTAATATTATCAAATGTTTTTAACAAAAATCAAAATCATTTTTCTACTTTCAGTAAAAACATTTGTATTGATAATGTACTGAAATTTATGAAACTAGATGTATCAATGTCAGTGCTTCCCAAAGGATTTTACATCAAACTTAATGTATACCATACTAAAATATGTTTTCAGAATGCAAGCATCGATATATTCTTGATGTTTCATGAACGTGATACGATCCGGTCGATCGATCAATCAAATCAATAATTTAAAAGTGGAAAATATTAAAAAAAGGAGGAATTTTTATAGAGATTTCACGAAGAACGAAGAACAATGATAGATAATTTGGATCTCTTTGTAGAGGAGACCCTCTCTCCTAGCTTTTAATTAAACGGAATAAAAGCCTAAATCTCCTTTACAAAGATACCTAGTTCTTCACAAATAAGCATAAGCCAATACGAAAGGCGGCTAGCCCTAAATAAATAGAAAAGGGGATTTATTAATCTAGTCTGAAAAAACTGGAATACCCTGAATCCCATTACGCGGTGTCCCCACGTCTCCTGCGCCACACGTAAGTCATCAAAGGCGGCAAAGGCGGGCTGGCAGCTCGAGGGGGTGCGGGCCGAGGTGGTGTGTCCGCATCAATACCCCCTAAAAGTATCACCTTGTCCTCAAGGTGGAAGTCTGAAAACTGTTCATGGATCATGTCGTACGCCTCCCATGTGTCATCGCAGTCCGGCAATCCCGCCCAGAGTATCAGCACCTCCTTGCGCCCACCCGGGGCCTGTCGAACTGCACGAACCTCCAACGGCTCTAGCATCACCTCCATGTCCTCGGTCAACGTGGGTGGTACGTGGGTGCTGCTGCCTGCTCCCAAATGGCTCTCCGTATCTGCGACACATGAAACACCGGATGGATCGTCGCCGTAGGTGGCAGCCTCAACCTGTAGACAACCTGACCAATCTTGGCTTCTATCTCAAAGGGTCCGCAGTACTAGGCCGCTAACTTCTCATTCCTCCTTCTGGCTAAAGACTTCTGTCGATAGGGCCTCAGCTTCGGATATACCATATCTCCCTCCTGAAAGTGTACGTCTCGACGATGTCCATCGGCCCTAGTCTTCATCATCTGTTGCGCCCTCAGTAGATGTTTCTTCAGCTCTTCCAACAAGCTATCCCTCGTCTCCATATACTCTTCTACCTGTGACACCGGGGTCTGCCTGTCCCCAAAATGAAACAGAGAGGGCAGGTCGCGTCCGTATAGGACCCGAAACGGTGTCGTACCTGCTGCCGAATGGTACGAGGTGTTGCACCAATACTCTGCCCATGCTAACCACCTGTGCCACTGTCGGGGCATCTCTAAAGCAAAACACCGCAGATAGGTCTTTATGTTGCGGTTCACCACCTCAGTCTGGTCGTCCGTCTGAGGGTGGTAGGCTGTACTCTTCTTCTACACTGTGCACTGAATCCTGAACAGTTCCTTCCAGAACCCACTCAGGAAGACCTTATCCTTGTCAGAAACTATAGACTTGGGCACTCCATGCAGTCATATCACCTCCCGAGTAAACGCGCTCGCCACCAATACTGCTGTGTAAGGATGCTTCAACTGTATGAAATGAGCACTTACTCAACCAATCCACCACCACGAATATCACCGTAAACCCATCTGACCTTGGCAGGCCATCAATGAAATCCATAGTAACCTCCTCCCACACCTGCTCCGACAAGGCATCGGCTGCAACAACCCCGCTGGTGCCATGGCCATGTACTTATGACGCTGACAGACGTCATAAGCAGCTACCAAACGAGCTATCATCTTCCTCATCCCTGACCAATACACCTCCCGAGCCATCCTCATATAAGTCTGATGCACCCCTGAGTGGCCACCCACCCCGGAACTATGAAACTCCTGAAACAAGACCGGTATGAATGTGGACGTCTGCGGTAACACCAACCTGCCATGGTACAGTAGCCTCCGTCCCTCCACCAAGTACCCCTCCGATCCTTCTGCTCCGCTCTGTACTGACTCACGGATCTTCCTTAGCTCGGTGTCTCTCTCTGCCTCATGTATCATCGGCTCCCATCCTAACCATATAGGTAAAGACGGGGCTCTCACACTGATGTCCTCCCCTTTGCGTGGCAAGGCATCGGCAGCCCTATTCTCCAACCCTAGCATGTACTCAATAGTAAACCGGTAACCCCACTAGCTTGGACAACCACCTTTGGTGCTCCTCTGTGACCAACCGATGCTCCAATAAATACTTGAGACTACGCTGGTCCGTCCTGACCATGAGTCCCTCCCCAACAGATACGGCCGCCACTTTTGCACTGCCAAGACAATCGCCATAAGTTTCCGCTCATACACAGACTTCAGTCGTGCTCTGGCTGATAGCAGCTGACTGAAATAAGCCACCGGCCGTCCCCCTTGCATCAACACTGCTCCCAAGCCATATCCTGAAGCATCTGTCTCCACTACAAATGGTACACTGAAATCCGGTAGAGCCAGAACCGGTGTCGTGGTCATCGCTACCTTCAAGACCTCAAACGCCTTGGTCGCTTCCTCCCCCACTGAATCCATCCTTCTTCAACTGTTCGGTAAGGGACCAAGCTATAATGCTATACCCCTTCACGAACTTCCTGTAATATCCGGTCAACCACAGAAAGCCCCGTAGCGCACTCAACGTCGTAGGCAGTGGCCAGTCTAACATGGACTCTATCTTCGATCAGTCAGCTGCCACACCTACCTCAGAAACTACATGCCCTAGATACTCGATCTGTCTCTGCCGAAACTTGCACTTCTTCTGGTTTGCATACAGCCGATGTGCCAACAACTCCTGAAAAGCCAACTCCAGGTGCCCAAGGTGCTCTGTCATAGTCTTGTTGTAGATGAGTATGTCGTCGAAGAACACCAATATGAACCTCCGCAAGAATGCCTGAAACACCTTGTTTATCAAGGCCTGAAAGGTAGAGGGAGCATTGGTCAAGCCGAAAGGCATGACCAAGAACTCGTAATGCCTCTCGTGTGTGCGAAACGCCGTTTTCGGCACATCCTCTGGCCTCATCAGTATCTGGTGGTAACCCGACCTTATATCGATCTTCGAAAAGACCGACGCCCCGTGAAGCTCGTCCAACAGCTCATCGATCACTGAAATAGGAAACTTGTTGGGAACAGTTTCCTTATTCACTGATCGGTAGTCAACGCAGAAACGCCAGCTTCCGTCCTTCACTAATAACACCGGGCTAGAGAACGGGCTAACACTGGGCTAGATCACTCCCGCCTGCATCATCTCCCGCACCATCCGCTCTATATCGTCCTTCTGCACATGCGGATACCTATATGGTCGTACACTCACTGGTGCTGCCCCCTCACGCAACACTATCGTGTGCTCGTACCCCCGGACAGGTGGTAATCCATGCGGCTCCTAAAAGACCTCATGATACCGCTCCATCAGCTGCTCCACCTCGGCTGGGGTCTCCTCCTATGGTGCCTCACCCTCCGTCACCATACCTCGACACTCCACCAGAAACCCCTCTCCTGATCTCTGCAGGGCGCGTGATATGGCTTTGAAAGCCACTAAGGAGGTCTCCTGTCAAAACCAATGTGCGGTCCCCATCCTGAAACTCCATCCTGAGCTGTTTCCAATTTACCTTGACCTCGCCCAACCCCTTCAGCCACTGCATCTCCAAAATCACATCAACGTTGCCCAACTCTAGGGGCAAGAAGTCCTCCATGATCTGCACCTCCTGCAAGGTCAAGCACAGTCCCTTGCACATCCCACTGCTCTCCTCCATCCTCACTGTACCTAGCAGGACCGTAAACTTCTCCAAAGTGCTCAGCTACAACCCATGACGATTCACAAACTGTCTAGAAATGAAGTTGTGGGTGGCCCCCACTGTCTATAAGCATCGTCACTGTAGTGTCGTCCAACCGCCCTGACAACTCATGGTATGGTTCGGTGTGAACCCTACCACGGAGTTCATGGATACCTCCGCTACATCCAAATGGGATTTCTCTTCCTCCACGACCTCCTCGGTCTCATACTCCTCAGCAACATAGCCCTTCTCATCTGGCACAATGGTGATCTGCAGCAGCCTACTCGCACAACGATGACCAGGGGTAAACCGCTCATCACAGCGAAAGCACATCCCTTTTGCTCTCTTCTCCCGTACCTCCGCCTCTGTCATCCTTCGCCCCAACATCGTCGGACGTGCCTCTCCTTTAGCCTCAGGTGCTCCTGTAGGGGCCCTCGGTGCTGCTGCTGGTGCTGGGCGGGGATTGTGGGTCCCCCAAGCTCCTAGTATCCTCCTCTCCTCTGCATACTTCTCCTCTGCCTTGTGGGCCAGGCGAAGGACATCCTCCAAGGTCTCCTGGCTCTGCATCCACAACTCCACCCGTATAGAGGGCTTCAACCCCCTCATGAAGCTCTCGATCATGACCTCATCCGTCACCCCCTTCACACTGCTATTCAGCATCTTAAACTTCTCCACATAGTCTCTCACCGTCTCCTCCTGCCTCAGGTCTCCCCCCGTGGTCTCCTGAAATCGATCAACGATCTGTACTGACAGCTCCTCCCAAGTGCGAAAAGGGGTTCGCGCCACCTTCCATCGGTACCATGACAGGGCGTTGCCCTCGAAATTGATCCCGATGGCCATCAAGACCTCATCCTCTGTCAACCTCATCACCTAGAAGTAGCGCTCCGCCTGGTAGATCCATCCATCAGGATCTGTGCCATCAAAGATTGGCATCTGTAGCTTCATCAGCCGTCGATCCGCATTGATGTCACCCTGTTGTCCCACATCTCTGCCACGACCACCTCCCCAGCCCAAACCTCCACTAAGCACTTCTACCGGTTCTCCACCATCCTCTTCGTACAGCTCCTCAGGCCAACCAGGCCTCTCCCAAGCCTCAGTCTGTTAGTATTAACCGGGAAACTCCGGCGGTCGCGCAAAAGTGGGCCCTCCGTTCCCTCTGTACTTCTGGAAAGGCGTTGTCCGGCCTCCCAAATAGCCACGGACCATGCCCACACTCCGGAAAGCCCTCGAAAGTCTGTCTGGGGTCGACCACTAGTCTCGGCCCCCGTGAAAAAGTCCCCGGTATCCAGAATTGGCCCGCAGGGGCTCCTATGGCGACATTCAGCCCCCATCCTCCACCGTGCCCTGACGCCCCTACTTGGTTAGGGGCGAAGCCCGCCACACTCCAATTTGGGGATGAGGAACCTGCGGCACCCCCGAAGGGGTCCGCCCAGCCTGCTGCGCCCCCAAAAGGGGGCACGCCTCCTCTCGCAGCCCTGCGAGGGGGTGCAGTTGTAGCGGCAGGCTTGGGATGGCCTGTCGTTGCCGCCGCAGGCCCTATCGGGCCTGACGACCCTGCCGTGGGCCTGCAGCGCCCCGCCAAAGCGCCCCCAGGCCCGGTGAGGCCTGTCGATGAGATCGCAGGCCCTGACGGGCCTGTCGCCGGATGAACAAGGCCGATCGGCACTGTTGTCTGCTGCGCTGGCCTAGGAGGTCTGTCGGAGCCGTCGCCGTCCCCGGTTGCCCTAGGGTCGCCGATTCGAGCGAGGAATCCCCCTGGATCTCCTCCATTTGGATCCACTTGCTCTGATCTCCTTCTTTTCCGGCCGTTAGGGTTTGTAACATCTCCATCATCGCAGGAATTGACATCGTGGCTTCTCTCAAAAATTTCAGATCTGAAGTGGCTTCTTTCAATCCTTGGAAATCACGTCCCGTCTGCATGGCTTCTCTCCTCATGGCCCGGAATTCTATCTGAATGTCTTCTTGTGAATGGACATGATCTTTGATTGAATCTCCTATGGTTTTCTTCAACCCCTCGATCTCCCGATTGAATTCTTCTCGAAGCCCTTGAACATTCTCATCCACGACATCCGCCTTCGATCTCGTGCTCGTCGCCATTGGATCTCACCGCTCTGATACCAATTTGATACGATTCGGACGATCGATCAATCAAATCAATAATTTAAAAGTTGAAAAATATGAAATAAAGGAGGAATTTTTATAGAGAATTTATGAAAAACGAAGAACAATGATAGATAATTTGGATCTCTGTGTAGAGGAGACCCTCTCTCCTAGCTTTTAATTGAATGGAATAAAAGCCGAAATCTCCTTCGCAAAGATACCTAGTTGTTCTTCACAAATAAGCATAAGCCAATACGAAAGGCGCTAGCCCTTAATAAATAGAAAATGGGATTTACTAATCTAGTCTGAAAGGACTAGAATACCCATGAATCCCACTATGCGGTGTCCCCACGTCTCCTATGCCACACGTAAGTCATCAAAGGCGGGCTGGCGGCTCGAGGGGGTGCGGGCCCAGGTGGTACGTCCGCATCAGAACGCTCCAGATGTAAAGAATGTCATTTAGTACTTATTGTCTGATGCTGTCCTATGTGCACATTTTTAATTAATAAAATGTATTCATCTATTGATGATGTTCCTTTTTCTTGTAGCATGGTTTCATGTTCAACCCAAACTATTTGGCTGCATTTGTTTTGTTCATGATCATCGGCCTAGTCTAGATAAATTATCACCCTGATCTATAAAATGTGTTTTATTGGTTGTTCGAGAACTCAAAAGGGCCATCTATGTTTTAACTATGTTGGCCATCAATACTATGTTTCTGTTGTTTTCCAGTTAGATTCATAGGTTCCAGTCCAGGTGCTTTTCCATTATCTATTACCGATGGTGAGCACCTAGCTTCCAAAACATTAAGGGTGAATACAAGATGTCTTAAGAGTATATAGCTCATCCTTCTAGTCCAGCTAATCTGTCACTTCCAGCTATAGAACCTAAATATCCTCTAAATAGCATTCCAACTAAGTATGTATGTACTTCTTTTATTAGATATTCCAATCAATTGGTTAATCTGTTTATCAATGTTGTTTCTTCGAAGATTTTTAACTTTATTTGTAACAAGCAAATCATGATAGATATCTATGCTCTAGATTAAGAGAAAGTATTAGAATTAGAATAATCATTGATGTTGATTGTATTTGGGCCTTCGGTCTAATCAAATTAAATTTTCTATATATATGAATAATATGGGTATGTAGAGGATATGCTCCTCCTCAGCCTAATTTCTCTACAAAATTCTTGCTTTTGGAGTTTCTTCAAGATTAATATATTTCACATGATTTTATCACCATGAGTTGGTCTGAGTT
Source organism: Scilla litardierei (assembly GCA_030789695.1). Lineage (NCBI taxonomy): Eukaryota > Viridiplantae > Streptophyta > Magnoliopsida > Asparagales > Asparagaceae > Scilla > Scilla litardierei. Next base: position 66,570,466 of record CM061131.1, read on the forward strand.
GCTTTTTGTTAAGGTAACCATGCATTTCTTTTTATTTTAATTTTTCGCTGTAAGCTTTTTGTTCTTTCTTTTCTGTGAAATTACTTGAAGATAGAGTTTGCCTGGAAATATCTTAAATGAGTAATAATTTATTTATTTTTTACATGAATATAAAATTCCTAAAATAAACAAATACAAATAGAACCATGCCCCAACATTAAAATTCTGACTGAGATGTGTATGGCATTTAGAGATTTCAACCAACCAGACTTAACTCCTACTAAACGACCAAACATAATATTAAATAGATAATTGAAATGATATGATGTAAATGGAATGTTGTTAATAACTTGTTCACTCTTCCAAACTCGGAAGCAAATGTATTAGAAACCGTTATCATATATTATGCAGGTGATGTACAAACTGTTACATATTTTCCTATCAATAAACATGTGTATGACTTACATATGGACTAATTTTTGCTCATGTTGACGCAGAAAACTCGCATGACGGTTGATGCAAGGATCCCACACCAGAGTCGGGATAGGTTTCGTCGACCGAGATGCTCCTTCTCTGGTACCTAAAACAGAGAAAAGAACGGATCGGAAGGAGGGCCTCCAATTCACATCCAATGCTTAAGTCAGTTCTAAGCAGGAGGAATGCGGCATATGGTTTGTAGCATTTGTGCGCGGGTACCTGGGATCGCGTTGATCATGTGTTTCTTTAGGTTGGGTGTTGGTAACACCACGTCAAGGGGAGTTATGGAGATCCCGGATTTTCAAGGCATAACTGATTTCTCAGGTCGCGTAGTGAATAGATAAGAAAGGATACCTGATGACTTACAAATTAAGCACACTATCTTGCTATGCGGTTGGATGAATCTGGACAGTTTCATGCTGGAGAGGGATCGTCGAAGACACGTAGGGCGCTCATGAATGCTGAGCTGTCAGGCGGCTGGATCCTTGAATGATGCAGTTACGGGAGCTGACCTCGGGTATATGCAGACCTCGGGTATATGCAGTTGAGGTCGTCCTGAGCAGCCATGTGCTATGGAGATGGCCTTGTGGAGGTCATCCTTGCAAGGCTGTTGTTGTCAGAGAACCGACCTCGTGAAGGTCATTCTCATGGAGAGTGGTTGTTGAAGAGGGTGACCTCCTAAGGTCACCATTGTGGAGCGTAGCTGCTAAAAAGGCCGACCTTGTGCAGGTCGTCCTTGTATAAACTTCGATGGCCGAACTAGGTCGACAAGTGCAGATTTGTCTGGAGAGCTATGCGAGTAGCTTGGTCAAACTAACCTCACATGCTGCTCTTGGGCGGCCCATGTGAACACACGCAGCTTTCGGACTCTAGCGCGATGGGCCCCTGCCGTCAAGTTTGCATGGGCCCAAACTGTGGCAGACCCAGCCTAAAGTATCACTAACAATGGCACATCGTCTTCTAGCTTGACACTGTCAACCTAAGCTACACCCGCAAGGTCAGACATGGAGAGACGAGGAGACGAATGCTGCAAAGTCAAGGAATACCAACCAACCTCGGATGATTGGACCAACTCGCCTCAAAATGTGGTGTCTGATGGCGGCGCCTAAGAAAGAAAGAAATCATCATGCATGCTGACACAATCAGCTATCCCCTAGGATGTGAAGATGTAGAGTCGATGTCACCTGCATTTAATGTGAAACTTGAGAAGACATGCCCGATTTTCGAATGGATGCCGACGTGACAGAGCTTGATTCGTGGCGGCGTGTCCGCACAGATGACGCTTAATGAAAAAGCTTGAATGGCTGCGATCATCGCCCGCCTAATGATATCGTGTGTATTTAGCCGGTCAAGATCGGATCCCGCCATTCACCACCTTGGATAGGTAGAAAGGTGAAACGATGCATCTGGACAGCTGCACCTTCATTCAGAAAACCTTTGTCTTCCATTGCTGCTACGATCTTGAGTTTTCTGATCTTTGCTCGCTACGTTTGTCATTTTCACCGGAGAATGTAATCTCTTTTTGGGCCATTTGCGTTTTCTTCTTTAATTCTTTCTTTTCTCCCCCACACCACACCATATCTGATGCCACCGACTCCCAAGCAACTGCTTTCGAGCACTACGCGTCATCGCCATCCATGGAGTTGCTGTCACCCGTTGGAGTCTGAAGGCACATGGTCTCGCAACCTTATGCATAAGGCGGGGGAAAGCCAGCTCGTCGTCGTCGCGTCTGGTCCTTGAGGACGCATCGTATCTCCATAAATTGTTGCCCAGGTGGCTATGCCCTCTAACTTGGAGTCCACTCCAGCTGCTGCAGGCCCATCTTCTGACCCTTGCGCTCGTGTGAGTTCGACGAAGCCTGCCCCGTTTCAAGACCAATACACCATTGATGGGAGTTGCAAACCTTCGAAGCAAAGGGGAAAAGATAACCCAGGAGAGACCGTCGACCTTAAGGCTATTAACTGCAAGTCCAAGATGAGGGCGATTAATCTAGCCCGACTCAAGAAAAGGTATCAGATCCCTTCTCAGTTGGCCAACAGCTTGCTCGCGAGCTAAATGGGATGCATGATCGTCCACCGCTTGGGATAATTGCGCTGAGTTCTATGCACTTGGAGGCAAGCTCTGCCTCCCGTTCAACCGTCTAACCCGACACTTCCTTTACTTCTCCAATTTGGCACCGTGCCAGCTAGCTCCCATCAGCTTCATAAGCATTATTACCTCGGCCATAATGTTCGCCTCCCAAGGTAAAGGGTGGTTGTCAGCCGAGCTTGTGCACAGAGTGTCAGAGCGAAGAAGACCTCTGACAGTGTCTGGGCCGGGTCGCCAAGGATTTTGGATGAGAAGCATTCAGCAAATAAATATTGAAGGGACAATTTTTGCATTTAGTCCAATTTTTAAAACATTTTACCAAAACCGACCACCTTCAAAACAATTTACCAAAACCGACCAAGTCTTGGTCAAAGCAGCTCGCGCGCGTGTGGGGAGGCTGTTGAGCACTGGACGCGGTTTCACTGGACGCGGTATGAAACCGCGTCCAAAATGAATCCCGCTTAACACCAGCGCCGGTTCATCCTCATTCTTCTTTCTCTTTCTTTGTTTCTTCCTTCCTCGCCAAAAACCCTAAAACCCCCGTATTTTCCTTCTCTGTTCTTAGATTGAAATCTAGCTCTTTAAAGTAATAATCGCATCAAGGAGTGAAAACCTTCATTAGGTATGTTTCTTGTAATTTTTGTTCATGATGCTCTTGTTTTCTACCAAATGTCAATGGGTTTTAGTGTTGATGAAATTTTATCTTGGCTCTGATCTAAAATTTAGTGAGCCTTAGGAGTATTAATGTTGATGAAATGCTAAAATTTTATTTTGCAAGCTAAAATTTTAAGCTAAAATTTTAGATGAAACACCATTATAGGAGTATTGGTGTTTCATAATCAAAATTTTAGCATACAAAATTTTATGGAATGCCATGTATTTAGTGATGAAACACCAATACAAAATTTTAGATGAAATACCAATCCATTATATGCTAAAAAAATTTCTACCAAATGCCATGTATAAATTGAAATAAATTTTAAATGAAACACCAATTCATGTTAGTTGATTGTAACATTCATCATTAACATCAACATCCAATGTTTTTCTTTTTCATATATCAATTTTTTTTATCTTATATATTTTTTCTAGCAGATATGGAGCCGGGACCCGTTTCAGATTCGGTCTTGAATGACCAGGCACGACATCGTTCAGCACATATACAGCCTGGGCAGGTATGAACAAAACTAGTGAATTAATATTTTACGCAATGTATCTTTCTTCGTAATCTTGCATGAAGTATAGTAACATTTCATATTTTTGGTTGCAGGCGGATATTATATTGGTAGTGGACCACACGAGGAAACATACCGCATGGGTTTTAGATGAGCGTGCAGCACACTATATGGAAATTGCCAAGCTTGATGTATGTGCGAGGTTGAAGTGGATACGGTTGGATTGGGCGTTACTTTCTGCATTGGTGGATAGATGGAGGCCCGAGACCAATACATTCCATCTCCGTCAAGGTGAGATGACGATAACATTGCAGGACGTGTCAGTAATCACGGGGCTTCCTGTTGAGGGCATTCCTATATGGAGAATGCCAACCCGTCCCAATTGGGCGGATTTGATGGAGCGACTCCTTGGACAGGCATCCACAGAAAACCAAGGAGCTAAGATAAAACCGAGCTGGTTGCGAGAGACGTTTATGGAGTTGCCTGCAGAAGCCACCCCTGAGGAGATTCAGCAATATACTCGGGCATATATTTTGCATATGATAGGCGCATTATTGGTGCCAGATCCAAGTAAAGGGTCAGTGCATCTCAGGTGGTTGACAAAAATGGAGCATATAGAGGCCATTGGAGATTATTCTTGGGGTAGTGATGTGCTTGCTCACTTGTACGTAGAGCTAAGTAAGGTGGCAAGAAGGGAAACAATGGGGTTATACGCATGCTCCACCTTGTTGCAGGTATACAATTTGAAACTTAAGTTCATTGTAATATTTTTTATATAGTAACTGTCACTGACAAATTCATATTCACAGGTATGGTCATGGGAGAGATTGCATATAGGCAGGCCGACTTGCTCCCAAGAGATATTGGATGGCACCCTCCCTTTAGGGTGCAGGTGGAATGTGACATTGTCATTCAGAGAAAACCCTCAGCGGCAACTGGATTTTTATAGAAACGAGCTTGATATATTAGAGCCGACGCAGGTAAGAAGTTGTAAATTTTATACATTGATGTGATGAACGATGGATTAATATTACGAATTCTAATGAGTTATTCATAATTTTCGATTCCTTAAGGTGATCTGGGAGCCATATCTTCAGAGATATCAGAATCTTCCTGATTTATGTGTTTTAAAAAATCAGAGCTGGCGTGCGCGTGTACCGCTAATTTACTTTGATGTATTGATGATGCATGTCCCAGATCGTATTATGCGCCAATTTGGTATACCGCAGCATATTCCAGAAGCGGTTCCAATCATGCCGGTGAAGACTGGCATGAACCCTAGAGCATGGAATGAAACCACTGTGGAGCCCCTCATGAAGTGGTACGACAGGGCTGCACATATTGTTGAGCAGGGTGATGCTGTCAGTTTAGATGTATATATGGAGTGGTATTGGAGGATCACACGGAGGTAGATATATAGTAGGCAAGAACCCCTGTATGGTTACATGCCTCGTGGTCCAATCGAGCGGGAAATGGTAAATAGTAGTTTAGCATTAAAATGTTTGTTTATTTTATACATAGGTTTCTAATATATATTTTATCCATTTGTTTTGCAGACCGACGCACTCAGAATGTTATGTGTACACGTGCTTACAAAGCACGTGATCCAGAGCAGATCCTTCAAATTAGGGATAAGATCGGACAGGTGCTCCGCGGTACACGACATAGAAGTGAGGGGGGTGCAGGACGGCAAGAGCCTGCCGGGGATGAAGCAGGCACATCTCAGCAGTATCAGCCAGCCAGGGATGAAGCAGGCAACTCTCAGCAGTATCAACCAGCTGGGGATGAAGGAGGCACCTTTCAGCAGTATCAGCCATTTACCGGTGATGAGGCCATCACTTCTCAGCAGCTGCAGCCATATACCTCGGTATGTATCAGCAGTATCAGGCATATCCCGGGTATGAAGGCGACCCATCTCAGCATTATCAGTCATATACTGGGTATGAAGCCAGCACGTCTCAGTATATTACGCCATATACCATTGTCCCGGAAGCTGACCAATGTCAGCAGTATCTGGCAGACGAGCCACTACAGACTATGAGAGACGAGCCACATCAGACTCTGGCAGACGAGCCACTGCAGACTATGAGAGACGAGGCACATCAGACTCTGGCAGACGATCGACATCAGACTCACGTGCAAGAAGCTGACACTTCCTTGACACAACACACCCAACCAGTTATGGAAAGGGACACATCAACTCAGCGAGGTCAGTTTCTCATATATAGGCGTGGGCGGTCTCTTATGAGCAGGTTTTTACATAGGCGGCAATGAATGTAATAAAGCTATTTTCATTGTGTTTAAATTTGTCGAAATATTATTTAATTTTGGAATGAAATCTGAAATTTTATCTTTCATGTGTTGAAATATGGCATTTATGTGGGTTTTATATGTTTGAGCTGCGTGGAATGAGATATGAGTTGGATATATGTGGTATATGCGATAGTTGTGTGGTATATGTCATGGGAAATGCGATAATGTGATGAATATGCGATATGTGATGGATGTGTGAATGGGATGAGATGTGAGAATGTGAAAGGAGCTGGAAGAGTAGTTTGGGGGTGGCGGCAGCAGCTGCTGCTGCTGATTGCACAATTTCAGTGCAATCAGCAAGCTGCAGATCAGCATCCAGGTAAGGGGTTTATTGGTCGCGGTTTCAAACCGCGGCCAAAAATGCGCCCAGAATCAGTGCTTTTTGGCCGCGGTTTCAAACCGCGACCAAAATGCACTGAAACTGGACGCATTTTTGGCCGCGGTTTGAAACCGCGGCCAAAAATGCCCTTACCTGGGTTGCTGCTCTGCAGCTTGCTGATTGCACTGAAATTGTGCAATCAGCAGCTGCTGCTGCTGCCGCCACCCCTAAACTACTCTTCCAGCTCCTTTCACATTCCCACATCTCATCTCATTCACACATCCATCACATATCGCATATCCATCACATTATCGCATATAGCACACACATATCAAGAAAGTTGTGTTTCATTCGAAAAGTAAATAAGATACAGATATCACATATATCCGATTTCATTCCAAAAGTATATAAGATTTTACATATATCGCATATCCATCACATATATCACGTCGGATCCATTACATATATCTTATACACTCCCATTCACATATATCAAATATACGATACATAGATTTCAAATAATATGCACCAGGAATGAAGCCACTGTCGGATGCAATTTATTACTTCAGGCACGTGAACCGCCTCCTCGATGCGATGGAGCCCTACAACATTGGTTGAAGTTAGGACACAAGTATTTTCATAAAGACTAAACATGAAATGTGAAAAAGAACATACGATGCTGTGCGTAGAGGATTTTGGCAACGTGATTTCTTATGACCAAGCTTATGACAATTGGTGCATCTATTCTGACTGCTTCCTTCACGTGGACGATCCATTTCTCCCGGAATCCGTGTCGATCTTGGCCGACCGGGTTGTCTTCTTTTTTCTGGAGGAAGTAAACTGGGACCATCCCACTCCTTCCAGTACCTTTCATCAGGTATGGGATAAAATTCTGGGATATATGACAGTTGATATTTACTCACACTATACCATGGTGAACAAAATGGCCAATATGATATGTTTGCACCATATTGTTGTCTTGACGTTGCGGCGATCACATGGACACATGGCATATGCTGAAGCATAGGAATGTTGCATGTACATGTGCAACGGTCACCTTCTATCGTCACGGTATATGCTTGTGCATCTGTATCCATCACCTGCCACTCAAAGTCACCAAATCTTGTGATGTAGCAACACCGGGCTGCTTGCACACGTGCCCCAATAATGTTCTCAGTTTTTGTGGTGAAAGTGGTCGTCCAACGGAGTGCATCAAGCCGCCGATGATAGAAATATTTGTTTAACCTATAAAAGGTTCTTGCAATCAACGATTGTATCGGAAGCGCTCTAGCTCCTTTAAGAACCCCATTGAAGCTCTCCGAACAATTGGTTGTCATTATACAATAGCGTCTACCGCCATCTTCGTGTTTCGCCCACCTCTTTGTGTCTGCCCCCAAGTTTGTATTAATCCAATCATCAGCTGCAACAGACTCTTTTCTAATCTTTTCATGAAAAATATTATATGTCAACAAGTCTGATGCATTGCCAGCTTCCCATAAGTTATTTTCCAATGTAGCTGTTCGGAACCCTTTCGCCGTGTAATTTGCAATAATATGGCGCAGACAATACCTATGGTGTCTAGAACATGGCCATCCCTCTCGTAGTGCTCTCGGAATACTTTTCATTCTATCGGAAATGAAGGTAATCGTTCGGTTTCTACGGGCACTCGGTATCAACTGATAGATGCAGCAGAAAAACCACTTCCAATTTTCTACATTTTCAGCTGATACTACTGCAAATGCTAACGGAAATAGGCCCCCATTTGCATCCACGCCTGTAGCCACCAGTAAGCGCCCTGCATATTTCCCATACAAATGTGTGCCATCAATACTTAGGACCGGCCTGCAGTGTTTGAACCATTCAATTGATGGTCTAAAAGCCCAAAACACTCCTGTAAACTGTGCCACTCTTGGCCCGATAGTTTCATATGTAATTTTATACACTGTTCTAGGATTGCTTTCCTTGATGGCTTCTAAGTACTGTGGGAGCCTCTTGTATGACTCCTCCCAATCCCCAAATATCCTCGCTAAAGCTTTCGATCTAGCCATCCATGCTTTGTGATATGATATTCTGATGTGTAACATGGCATGAATGGCATCTTGTATTTCTGCAGGTGTCATATCAAGCTTGGTCTTCACCTGGGGCATAATTTTGTAACTTATGAAAGATGATGTGGCTTGACTATGATCAGTATTTAGAGTGGGATTGTTGCAGGTGTGTTCATCACCTACTTTTGTTATCTTGAACCTCCCAGCTGTTCTTTTTCCCATCGATGCATAAATCCTCCAAGGACAATTCCTACTCCCCTCATCTTGAGTATGCGAATTCACTTCATGATTCAAGCCACATATCACGGAATAGCAAGTTTTGTTTGTCTTGATTGGTCTAAATAAGACATTGTGCTCGATGCTCCATTCAGTTATTGCTTTTATCAAGTCGATCTTTGTATCATACATATCACCGACGTTGAAAACTCCGGAACCGCTGGGAAGCCTAGGCTCTATCAGATGCCTTTCTTGGGTATTCCTCATAATTGTAGTGTTTACTCATTGTTCATCATCCTCTTCATCTGGCAACAGCTCTTCAAACTGCACATTTGTATTGTCTGCAACAGATTGATGTATCCATTCTGTATCATCTGCATTTAAATCGGTAGCAACCTGCATGCTATCCTCCCTCACATTAGGATGTTCATCATTATCTGTGCCATCACTTTCGTCATCCACCTGTCTCGCTATAGACGTCGATGCTCCAATATATGTGGGTCTGTCAATATCTTCAGGAATCACATTTGCTTGCGTGGGCATCGTCTCTGGTACAGATGGACCTTGAATATAAGTGGAGTAAGTTGCATTTGCATCATCTCCTTGTCCCGTAACATTCCAACTGCAAATGTCATATGAATAATTGAAATGTTTAGCATATGGAATTTACTTCATACAAATATAACATAAACGTATTTAGCACTTCAAAACTTTCTATACTTACGTATCCTCTTGTTGGTTATACGAACATCCTTCTCCCGCCATATTCTCTATATGCATAAAGTCAGCCGAATCATTACCAATATCCAGCATACGAGTAAATGTGCCCTGTGGTTCGCTCACTCTGATGTTGATTATTGATTCTTTTTCCACATATATTTCAACTGGTCGTTGAACTTCACCCAAGCTAAATAGAATCTCCATGTCCCCGTCATCTGATATCTTAATCGATGTAAACCTTTGATCAGTTATTAGCCATTTGCACACCAGATTCAATGCAAACTCCTGCCGGTTTATCCGTGTGCCTATGTATATCTGATCTACTAGCTCAGAATATGTTGACGGTCTTCTCACAATAATTGGTCTCACAGCACGCCCGACATACTTCAGTTCGTGATTTTCATCAATCATTAAATCTCCATCAAAATAGCATGTAACAAACATCCTATCACTTGCCATTATTTTAACCCTACACATAATTGACATTCATTAATTTCTCTAAAACCATCAAAATTTGAATTATTTTATGAACATATATCTTATTATGAAGTAGATTTCTCACCTCAAAATCACCTAGGAGACGCACCAAATCGCCAAAACCTCCGTGAGATGGTTAGAATTTTACTTCGCCCAAGGAGTAAAAATCGCTTCTGTCCGAGGAAGAAACAAAGGAAAGTGAGATGCTCCAGGGCAGCAGCTGGCGGCTGCTGTTAACTTGGGCACTGGACGCGGTTTGAAACCGCGTCCAAATTTCAATTTGGACGCGGTTTGAAACCGCGTCCAAAAACCGCATCCAAACCTCAATTCGCTCCCGCACGCACGCGACCAAAACTTGGTCGGTTTTGGTAAATTGTTTTGAAGTTGGTCAGTTTTGGTAAAATGTTTTAAAAATTGGACTAAATGCAAAAATTGTCCACATTGAAGAGATAAGTGGTTTTGGGCCACATGGAGTTGGGAAAGCTCCGAAGAGGTGCATATTACTGTCGAGGAGCGGGTGCCATGCCGCTTTGGGTGCCCCTGCAGGTGGAATCCTGACGTCATCCTCAAGATGGCCATGAAGAAGGAACTAAGTTAGTAGGTGTGGATTACCACTCGACCTGCTGCCTCGAGGTCGTGCAATGCTCTGTTGTAGGATCCACTAATCCAAGAACTACAAGCGATGTCTGCATAGAAAGACAGTGAGCTCAGCGAGGCTCCTTACACTGCTGGCGAGTACAAGCCCAGAGGTCGAAAACTTGAATTTCTCTCCGTGCTGCTAAGTTCCCCTTATTTTCTTTTTGTAAAGATGTGAAACTTCAACCTGAATCTCGCCTGGAAGGATCGGGCCTGGCATACTGTCTATGAGCAGAATGTCGCCACCCGTCCCGAGGAAGTGAAAAAGAAGACCTCTGCTAGGAAAACCTCTGTCAAAAAGACCTCGGTTGTCACTCCCAGCAAGGCAAAGCCTTCGGCTACCCCAACTCCGCAAGTCAGAGGTGACGTGTCGGAATCCTGTAGATGGCAAGAGGGGTGTGAATAGTATTATCAAATAATAAGCAGTAATTAAAATTAGTCCATGTCGAATTCTTAAGTCTTCTATGAGAGTTATCTCACTAGGTAATTAATCAACTAACTCAAATACTTGTAATCAAAGATTAATAACACAATGGAAAATCATAACACAATACAACTAAAGAGATAAGAGTGTAAAGAGCCCACAATCGCAAACAAGGAATTTTTACCCTGGTTCGATCACCCCTTGACCTACTTCAACAACCACTAAACAAGCTCTCAACCAAGAACCTTCCCTTAAAAATTGAGGGCTTCTACACAAATGCCTCTTCTCCACTAAGAGAACTTTCTATACAACAACCTCACCTAGTGAGGACATCATGCAAAAGGCTTTTCAAATACAATCGAGTACAACAATCACCAAATACTCACTACCACACCCTTGTATGGATTTACACTTACTCTTTTACTTTTGAAGATATGATCTCAAAAAGATGAAGTCAAAAATTTAGAGATCAAAAGAAAACTCTAATTGTGATATCAAAGAAGTCAAGATGAAATTTGAGAGAATATCAATTAGTAAGGCAAATATTACTCAAAAAGCTTTTTGGAAAAATTGAAAACAAATTGCCTTGAAAACTTTGAGGGCGTAGAAAGAGAGCTTAAACACTTGAAAATTGGCTTAAAATTGGCTTAAATGTTCGATGAGTAATATTAATCTAAGCCACCAAATCTCTATAATTAGGGATGAAATCTATCCAAAACAGATTTTTTAAAATACCATTCAACGTCTCTCTAACGGCCAAATGAGAAAATCAAATATTATCATTAGTAATCAACTACTATAGATCTAGTTGTCGACTCCTGACACGAGTCGACTTACTACAAAAGACAGAAAGTCCTTTGAGCAGCTGTTTGCTCGGTAATCGACTCCTATACACTTAGGAGTTAACTACTTTTCTGATATGCAGATTTTTATCAGAAAAGAGTATGATACTCTATCTAAATGACTTTAAAACTTTTTCAAAAATATTTTTTAGTTAAAAACATTTTTCTAAGTGTGTTGAGCTTCAATCTCAAGGCCTACAATGAATCTAAAAACATGAACCTAATTACATCAATATTACCACACTTTCGTATGCCCTTGATGTAGCTTTGGCTCTATATCCTCATGTATTTGACTTTTGAGCTTGAGTTGCCTTGAGTAAGCATCTTTCACATATCCATCTTGACCATGTACTCCAATTTAAATATCTTCATAGTCTGAGTCATTGGTCTTGTTGTAATTAACTCATTCTTTGAGAAAGATTTTTAATACTTACTCTCATTAATCATGATTAGTACCTTTCATTTGTTTAATCAACATCAAAACTACACTTGGGTGTATCGATATCTAACAAAGTGGAGTTTTCAAGGCCTCTGACTGAGCAAGCTTCTGTTGTTGCTCTTGCCATTGTTCCTTACGGAGAGGGACCCGCCCCTATTTCAGCTCCAGAAAGCGAGGTTATTATGGTTCTACCAATGGCCCACATCAATTTGGAGAGCGAGAATGACGATGAAAATGACCCCTTAGCAAGTAGGAAGTGAAAGGTGATGAACGAGGCAGTTCTCGAGTTGGCGCATGGGGAGTCTGATCCACCTAAGGTCGTTGAGCCTTAGAAGAAAAAGGCCAAGGGCGTGGTCACTAAGCAGGGAGGTGACCAGGCCTCGAGCTCACCTACTCCTAAGGCCAGACCAGTGGCAATTCCCAGCATGGTGAAGTCTCAGGGGGGCAAGGAGGCCGGCTGTTTGGGAGAGGATTCTCAGTCGCATGGTCGAGGATACCAAGGAGAGCGGCCTTCAAGACATCGATGACGAGGGATTCTTCGGGGCTTTGACTCAGATGAGCCAGGTAAGTGAGATCTTAGGATTTTTGTTTTTCTTTTCAATAAAGTGAGAGAAAAGAATCAATCACTAATTTTCATCATTTAAAACTCCTTCACATATCACGTTATTGAATGATTAAGCATTGCTCGAATTCTTGAAATTGTTTATGGCTTAAATTAATTATTTTTCCGTCATGAAATTAATCATTAATATGCCGTTTATGAAAACTTTCAATTATCATGAATAATATCTCGAAATATTTTGAATTTATTTCATGCAAGTTATTGTGATGCATAAGTTTAAAGTGGACATGATTGATTGGATTAGTTTTCGAATTGAAGGGGAATTTGGTCATTATTCAAGCTGATTTTAATTTGATTCAATAAAAGGATTTTGAGTTGCTTATAAAAACTGAAAAAGAAAAGAAAAATATAAGAAAAAGGATAAAATGTATTGTGTGGTATTGTATTGGGTGTGTGTGTAAAGAAAGACAATGGATGATATATATATGAGTGTTAGCCATTATTTGGGCTAATCACTATTTTCCCAAAATCCTCAACATGGTATCAGAGCTAAACACCAAAAAACCCTAAATCAAACCCTAGCAACCCGCTCCCGCCGCCACCAGCACCCGCACGCACCCACCCACCGCCCTCATGCTCGCAACCTCCCGCCTGTTCGCACGCACAGTCCCTCCCGCCTGCGCGACGGCCGCCGGTCCGCCTGCGCTTGCGCCTGCCAGCGCGCGCGCCCGCCGTCCGCCTGCGCGCGCAGCTGCCGCCCGCCGCCGCTGATCCGCAGCGCCGCCTGCCGCCTGATCTGGCTGATCCGGCTGCCGCTGCCGCCTGATCCTCCTGCCGCCTTATCTGTGGCGCTCGCGCAGCTGCCGGCTGCCGCCTGCCGCCGCTGATCCGCAGCACTTCCAGCCGATGCTGCCTCTCCGCTGCCCCTTCTTCCCAAAAGAGAACCCCAAGAAGAAAACCCTAACCCTAGATCTATGGTAGGGTCATGAAAAGGACTCCATAGACTTGCGGTTAGGGTATGACGTAGAAGAGGAAGAAAAGAAGTAGATCTGCGGATCTAAGGAGGAAGAAGGACGAGATCTGTGGATCTGGAGAGATGGGAGACAATCTTACCTCAGCTGACATGAAGGCCTTCATCGGGGAGATAACGAAGTTGCTTGCTTCGAAGGAGTTGGGATCCTCGAGCGGATCGACGCCTTCGCGACCAGTGCAGAAGCTGGAGTTGATGCCCAATGATGTGAAATTGGAAGGGACGAAGAATTACCTCAGTTGGTCCAGGAGGGTACTTCTTATCCTGAAGTCGAAGGGGTTAGAAGGCGTCGTTCTGGGTTCATGTAAGGAACCGGTGGATAAGACTGGGGATGATTGGAAAGTCTGGAGCACCACCAACTCACTGGTGGCTGCTTGGTTGATGACATCGATGGTTCCACCCATCGCTGGGATGGTGGAGGCCATAGAGAGTGCTGCGGGGATATGGAGTATGGTGGAGAAAATGTACTCTGGAGCAGGGAATGTGATGCTCATGATGGAGGTTCAGGGCAAGGTCGATACCTTGAAGCAGAAGGAGATGACTATTCTAGCCTACTCTGCGGAGTTGAAAAGGCTTTGGTCAGAGTTAGACCACTATGACCCTATTGATCTGCCTGATCCTAGGAGCGCTGCGATACACAGGAAGTGGGTGGAGCGTAGGCGTGTGACACATTTTCTGAGGAACCTGAATGGGGATTTTGAGGTCAGGAGGGCGAGTATGTGTCACCTATCCTCCATCCCCTCTCTGGAGGAGGCCATAGCTGTAATGGCACAGGAGGAGACTAGACTGAGAGTTATGAAGGATGAGGGTACTCAGGTCACTCGGGCTGCACTGGCTGTACCGGCAGTGGCAGCAGTGAGCGAGGATCGAGAGTGCTACACCTGTGGGGTGAATGGGCACCTGAGCTTTAACTGCCCACAGAAGGGTAGTGGACGAGGACGTGGCACAGTAGGCAGAGGAGGAGGTCGTTGGGGCCGTGGAGGCCGTGGACGAGGTCGCGGTGGCCCACGGGCCAACTTTGCTACCGCTGATGGACGACAGGAGACAGTGCTGATTGAGGCTACGCCAGCTGAGGCTTCTGATCTAGAGCAGCGGAGACAGTCCAGGCCTACTACTGAGAGCTCGAAGAGTCATGCAGACCAGACTAGGGATGTTGCTTCGCCATTCGGTAACTTTGCCCACTTCGCTCACACAGGATCAGGTAACCGATTAGCCCTTTCATGTAGAGATCATATAGAGTGGATTATTGACTCAGGTGCATCTAGCCATGTGTCAGGAGCATATAGACAGTTTTCCACATATAGACCACATACCATTCATGAAACTGTTCAGACAGCTGATGGCACATCCCAACCCATTAGAGGGATTGGCACTATTCAGTGCACTCCCTCCATACGCCTCTCTTCAGTCCTTCACGTCCCATCATTTCCAGTCAACCTCTTATCTGTTGGCTCTATTGTTGATGATCTCGACTGTAGCATTACTTTTGACTCTACTCATTGTGTGTTGCAGGAAAAGAAGACTGGGAGGAGGCTTGGGACTGGCGTCAGGCGTGATGGACTGTGGTATCTTGACAGAGCTAGTGGGGATGCTGCACTGGCTGTCGTTGGTGGAGAGAAGGAAAGGGATGTACTTTTGTTACATTGTCAATTAGGACACTTGCCTTTTGATATTTTGAGTAGAATGTATCCCGATGTTTTGAATAGAGTGAATGAAATGAATTTGAAATGTGATGCATGTGAATTTGGGAAACACACTAGGACATCATATCCTAGTGTGGGGATGAGGAGTGTAGAGAGATTTCATCTCATTCACTCAGATGTTTGGGGGCCCTGCCCAGTGACTTCAGTAAGTGGGTTCAGGTGGTTTATCACCTTCATAAATTGTCATTCTCGGATGACATGGCTTTATATGATGAAAAACAAAGGCGAAGCATTGAAGTGTTTTCAGGACTTCCATAGAAGTGTCAGAAATGTGTATGAGGCCAAGATCCGTGTCTTGAGAACGGATAATGGGACAGAGTATGTAAACAGGGAGTTTGCATCTTACCTATCTGAGAGTGGGATAACTCATCAAACCACTTGTCCCAACACCCCTCAACAGAACAGAGTTGCTGAAAGGAAAAATAGACACTTGTTGGAGGTAACTAGGTCACTCATACTCACAATGAATGTACCTAAGATATTGTGGAGTGAAGCAGTGATGACATCCACCTATCTTATCAACAGGATGCCTTCACGGATCCTTGGTATGCAGTCTCCATGTGAGATTCTTATGGGAAAGAACACTTTTGTAGTTCCACCAAGAGTGTTTGGATGCACATGCTTTATGATGGACCATAGACCTTCTGTGGGGAAGCTGGATGCTCAGGCAATTAAATGCATATTTGTTGGGTATCCTTCAAATCAGAAAGGCTATAGGTGTTGGAGTCCCGCAGAAAGAAGGCTGTTTGTGAGTATGGATGTGACGTTCAGGGAGACTGAACCTTTTTATGGAGGGCTGACAGATTCTACATCAGTATTTGATATTGGTGCCTCTCCAAACACAGGAGGAGCTGGTCGAGAGGGGGAGACTGATGACAGGAGGGTAGTGGTTGGACTTATACCGTGTCCTGTCGGGCCTACTGGTACTGGTCCTGATAGCAGGGAGGAAGAAAGGACCCTGGTGGAAGAGGAGGAAGACAGGTTGTACGGCAGGAAATATAGCAGGAGACAGAAGGATAGTCATGGCGATGGAGAACAACAAGAAGACATCTTCCCCACTGAAGAACCACTAGCTCCACAGCCACATGTCGAGATTGATCAGTCTATCACGCCTGCTCGAGTCCCGACTTCCTTACTGCCTTCCTCTCCTATCACGGATGGTAACCTTTCTTTGCCTTCCTCTAGTTTAGATCTTCCACTTGCATCTCGTAGGGAGCCTCGTATCAATGCCGGCAGGCCTCCTGTACGGTATGGATATGAGACTGATATTGCTAATCATGTCTCATATGCCTCTCTTACTCCTGCATATAGGGCTATCATTGCATCCTTACAGTCTATCCCTATACCAAGTGATTGGCGAGTGGCAAAGCAACATCCCCAGTGGAAGAAAGCAATGCTCGAAGAACTTGAGGCACTGGAGAAAAACAAGACATGGAGACTTATCTCACTTCCAGCAGGGAAGAAAGCTGTGGGCTGCAAGTGGGTCTTCACAATAAAGCAAGAAGGGAAGGTGGACAGGTACAAGGCGAGGCTGGTTGCCAAGGGCTACAGTCAGACTTATGGAATTGATTATGATGAGACATTTGCCCCAGTGGCAAAGATGAGTACTGTGAGAGTACTGATATCCTGTGCAGCGAATTTTGGATGGAAATTGCATCAGTTGGATGTAAAAAATGCCTTCTTGCATGGAGACTTACAGGAGGAGGTATACATGGAGGTTCCACCTGGCTTTAGCACACAACAGACGCTGGGAAAGGTGTGCAGACTGGACAAGTCTTTGTATGGGCTGAAGCAATCTCCAAGGGCATGGTTCGACAGATTTAGGCGTGCAGTCATCACTATGGGCTACAAGCAGAGTAATGTTGATCATACTGTATTCTATAGATATTCAGGACAACGGATTACTCTTTTGGCTGTGTATGTTGATGATATCATTATCACTGGAGATGATGAAGAGGGAATCTCTCATTTGAAGGTAAGGTTGGCAAGAGAATTTGAGGTCAAAGACCTTGGACAGTTGGGGTATTTCCTTGGACTGGAGATTGCCAGGTCCAGGAAGGGTATAGTTCTCTCACAGAGGAAGTATGCCCTAGATTTACTGGCTGAGACTGGTATGTTGGGGTGTCGTCCAGCAGTTACTCCTATTGATCAGAATCATAGGTTACATTCACAATCAGGGGAGCCAGTAGACAAAGAAAGGTACCAGAGACTTGTTGGACGCCTTATCTACTTATGTCATACCAGACCTGACATTGCCTATGCTATCAGTGTGGTAAGTAGATACATGCATGATCCTAGGACTGGACATATGGAGGCAGTCTTCAGGATACTGAGGTATCTGAAGAATAGTCCAGGAAAAGACATATTATTTGGTAGTCATGGTCACATGAATGTGACGGGCTACTGTGATGCGGATTGGGCCAGTTGCCTAGATGATAGGAGATCGACCTCGGGCTACTGTGTGTTTGTTGGGGACAACTTGGTCTCTTGGCGCAGCAAGAAGCAGGATTTGGTGGCCCGTTCCACTGCAGAGGCAGAGTATCGTGCTATGGTGCTTAGTACCTGTGAGATGATCTGGTTGAGATCACTCCTACATGAGCTACGCCTGCTGAGAGAAGGACCATTGTGGTTGTTGTGTGATAACAAATCAGCAATTAATATTGCCAACAACCCAGTGCAACATGATAGAACGAAGCACATAGAGATTGACAGGTTCTTCATTAAAGAAAGACTGGACAAAAAAACAGTTGGAGATCTCCTACATTACTTCTGGACATCAACTAGCTGATTGCCTTACAAAGGGGTTGAACTCTAAAGGAGTAGAAGATGCTTGTAACAAGATGGGCATGATAAATATCTTTTGCTCATCTTGAGGGGGAGTATTGTGTGGTATTGTATTGGGTGTGTGTAAAGAAAGACAAGGGATGATATATATATGAGTGTTAGCCATTATTTGGGCTAATCACTATTTTCCCAAAATCCTCAACAAAATGTACCGTTCCCTTTAGTTTTATTAAGTAGTCGGATCTTCGTGCCTCAGGAAGCATTGGAGATTCGCGTCGAAAGATGGACGATGGAGACTGCATTAGGAAAATTAATAATAAAAACTAAGATGATTCGAGTTATTAAGTTCGAGGGGCTCTTCTAAGCCTAATGCCTGAAGGTCGTCTAGCATATGAGTAATCAACAGAAAGCTCGCTACAAGGATCGTTCTAAGTCGTTAAAAAGGAAAAAAAGAAAAAAGATATGATGAATAAAGCATACTCAACACTCACGAATCGAATGATCTTTATATGATACTAAGTCCTTGGAGATAAGAAGACTAGGAAATGACGTCTGGTCATACTTTCGCTTATGCAAAACAATGCTCGCATGTTATTCATTCATATTAAATTAGAGAAAACATCATGGGCTTGATTTGCTTCATAATTGTGTATATTGATGTTCAAAATCATGTTGGTAAGCGTATTGTGCCACGCCATAAGTGATGGATAGAATTTAATATTTTACTAAGCATCCGACTTAATCGCTCTTTTTGATAGGGACTAGAAAAATGCTAGTTGGGGGTGTGATTTGATGTAAATATTGCATATTTAACATCTCATCTAGCACCATTTTGTGCGTATTTGATGCGTATTTAGTCTCTAATACGATCTTATTTCGACTATAATTATTTATTAGAGCATACTGTTATTCTATGCACAAAACCTCATTATATTGAGCATTTCTGTCTTTTTAGAATTTTTCATGTGTAGATCTCAGTCTCACGATTCCAACGGCTATTTATTTGTATTTGTCTAATATTTATACTAATTTCTATAAATTGTTGAATGTAGAATACCATTTTAAATGAGGAAATACAAAGAAAATACGAAAATGCGGCAGCAAATACATGGGAAAATACACGCCTCCACTCCGCTCAGCGCCCGTATGCGGGCCACGTGCCACCATCTGGTACACTCTCGCCCTGGATCCGACGGATCGCTTCAAATCCAATGCGGGGCAACGTGGCTCATTCGTGAGCGTAGGATGTCGATCCTACAGCCAATGTCGTCTCCGCTCGAACTTGGATCGATCGAAAGAATCAATCACGCGGCGCTACGTGGACGATCCAGATGCCATCTAGATTTAGATCAACGGGGTCACAGGCGGAGCAGATCAATCGAAGCTAGCGGGCGGCCGCATTTTCTCTCGAGGCGATGTGGCGCACTGGGAACCGTCTAATTGTTAATCCAACGGCTGCTGAAGAGTTCGACACGGGTGCGGATTCAAGCGGGAGATTTGGGGATCCGCGGGGACACGTGGTGATCGCTCATTCAATCCCGCATTTATCGGACGGACGGCTGAGGGATGTTGCGGCGGTAGAAAATGGGTTTCATTCGAAATTGATGTGGATATGAACCCGCAAAGCCCACAAACACGTAATATGAATATATATAAGCGTATTTCTAGGATTTTGCAGGGTATTCCATGTGTATTTTGTGCTCCAGCGAGCGTATTTGGCTGTAACTTTTGGAGGCCCTGGAGACAGAGTCAGAGTGCCATTGTTGAGGAAATCTAGGGTCTAATTGGAGAGAATTAGTGATAAATTCCCTAACTTTTGCCTTGTATTTTGAGTATTTGGCTTGTATTTGGAGTATTCTTCACCTATTTTGAGCTTTCGAACATGTATTTGTCTATGAATATGAGTTCTTTTCTCTCCATGCGTGGCTAATCTCCATATGTGTTGGTTGTGATGTAGTTAGGACTTTGTAATCATTGATTTTAATATCTTTTCGCCTTATATTCACGTCAAAATCGCGTATTTTATACATTTCTACATATTCTTTGTTTGGGTATGTTCTTCGGAGCCGTGGACATGCTTGAATCGAATATGATCCGAGTAAGACTTATTCGTGATGCGATCAGAGAGGACGTATCGTGACCCGAGATGACACTTGTGCGTATTTTCTTTATGAAAACAATAATTTACGAGATTACTCTTTGGCACTACTCTTTGCGCTTTATCGCCATATTTTCCGATGTTCTCATGCCCTAGCTGGATGAAACGTTGAGTTATAGAAAAGATATTAATAATCATTGATTGATTGCAAACACCCTAACGAAACCACAACCAACGCATACTCTCCACATTCGTACCCTAGTATCGAATTCACCATAATTATCTTAGGATTTTGGTTTATTATTTAAAACTCTCATCACCATTAATTCGCCTTCGAAAGATGGTCGTTTCTTATCGTTTTATACTCTTTATAAACTAAAATTCATGGTTTTGCAGGTGAGTTGACCCGTGGATACGATACGTGGACTCACCAAGATTATTATTTGTTCGATCTCCTACACTTGGGAGTAGTGCTCACATCTTTTGAGACGAGTCCCGACAATGGAACCACCAAAAACTGGACTCGTCTCAAAAGATGTGAACAAGATTATTATTTGTTCGATCTCCTACACTTGGGAGTAGTGCTCACATCTTTTGAGACGAGTCCCGACAATGGAACCACCAAAAACTGGACTCGTCTCAAAAGATGTGAACGCTGCTCCCAAGTGTAGGAGATCGAACAAGTAATAATACTGGTGAGTCCAGGTATCGTATCCACGGGACAACTGACGTGCAAAACCATGAATTTCAGTTTATAAAGAGTACGAAATGATAAGAAACGACCACCTTTCGAAGGCGAACTAATGGTGATGAGAGTTTTAAATAATAAACCAAAATCCTAAGATAATTACGGTGAATTCAATACTATGGTACCAATGTGGAGAGTATGTGTTGGTTATGGTTTCGTTAGGGTGTTTGCAATCAATGATTATAAATATCATTTCTATAACTCAACATTTCATCCGGCTAGGACATGAGAACGTCAAAAGTATGGCGATAAAGCGTAAAGATTAGTGCCAAAGTTTAATCACGTAAATTATCGTTTTCATAAAGTAAATATTCCCTCTCGGGTCACGATACGTCCTCTCGGATCACATCACGAATAGTCTTACTCAAATCATATTCGATTCAAGCATGTCCACATCTCCGAAGAACATACCCAAACAAAGTATACGTAAGGGATAAAATATGCGATTTTGACATGAATATATGACGAAAAGATATTAAAAGCAATGATTACAAAATCTTAACTACATCACAACCCACACATATGGAGATTAGACACGTATGGAGAGAAAGGAACTCATATTCATAAACAAATACATGTTCGAAAGTCAAAATACGTGAAGAATGCTCCAAATACAAGCCAAATACTTAAAATACAAGGCAAATGTTAGGGAATTTATCACCAATTCTCTCTAATTAGACCCTAAATCTCCTTCAACGATGGCACGTTGCCTCTTTCTCCAGAGCCTCCAAATCTACGGCCAAATACACTCGCTAGAGCTCAAAAAACGTAAGGACTACCCCCAAAACCCTAGAAATACGCTTATATACTTATATTGCGTGTTTGGGGGGCTTTGCAGGTTCAGATCCGCATCAATTTTGAATGAAACCCATTTTCTACCGCCGTAGCATCCCTCAGTCGTTCGATAAATGCCGGATTGAACGATCAATCTCCGCATGTCCCCGCGGATCCCCAAATCTCTCGCTTGAATCCGCACCCGTGTCGAACTCTTCAGCAGCCGTTGGATCAACAATCGGACGGTTCCCAGTGTGCCACGTCGCCCCGAGAGAAAATGGTGCCGCCCGCTACTTCGATCAATCCTCTTCGATTGATCTACTTCGCCTGTGACCCCTTTGATCTGAATCAAAATGGCATCTGGATCATCCACGTGGCGCCGTACGCTTGATTCTTTCGATCGAACCGAGTTCGGTGCGAGGACGACGTTGGTCGTAGGATCGACATCCTACGCTCACGACTGTGCCACGTCGCCCCGCATTGGATTTAAAGCGATCGGTCGGATCCAGGGCGGGAGTGTACCAGATGGAGACACGTGGCCCGCATACGGGCGCTGAGCGGAGCGGGGGCGCGCATTTCCCGCTGTATTTGCTGCCGTGTTTTCGTATTTTCTTCGTATTTCCTCATTTAAAATGGTATTTTGCATTCAACAATTCATAGAAATTAGCACAGATTTCAGAAAATTACAAATAAATAGCCGTTGGAATCGTGAGACTAAGATCTACACATGAAAAATACTAAAAAGGAAAAAATACTTAATATAATGATGTTTTGTGCATAGAATAAAAGTATGCTTTAATACATAATAATAGTCTAAATACGATCGTATTAGAGACCAAATACGCAACAAATACACACAAAATGATGCTAGATGAGGGGTAAAATATGCAATTTTACTCCAAATCACACACCCCAACTAGTGTTTTGGTAGTCCCTAGCAAAAAAGCTATTAAATTGGATGATTAGTAAAATATTAAATTCTATTCATCACTTATGGCGTGGCTCACGCTTTCCAACATGATTTTGACCATCAATATACACAATTATGAAGCAAATCAAGCCCATGATGTTTTCTCTAGTTTAATATGAATGAATAACATGCAATCATCGTTTTGCATAAGCAAAAGTTTGACACGACGTCATATCCTAATTTTCTTATTTACAAGGACTTGGTATCGTATAAAGATCATACGATTCGTGTGTGTTGAGTTTGCTTTATTCATCATATCTTTTTTTTGTTTTTTAACGACTTAGAACAATCCATGTACCGAGCTTTCAGTTAATGACTCCTATGCCAGACGACCTTCAGGCATTAGGCTTAGACGGGCCCCTCGAACTTAATAATTCGAATCATCTAAATTTTTATTATTATTTTTTCTAATGCACTCCCCATCATCCATCTTCGACGCAAATCTCCAATCCTTCCTGAGACACGAAAACCCGGCTACTTAATAAAACTCAAGCGAACGGTGCATTTTATTCTTTTTCTCATTGTTTTTTCTTATTTTCGGTTTTTTGTAAGCAACTCAACACCCATCATCACCAAATTAAAATCAGCTTGAATAATGACCAAATTCCCCTTCAATTCGAAAACTAATCCAATCAATCATGTCCACTTTAAACTTATGCATCACCATAACTTGCATGAAATAAATTCAAACTATTTCGAGAAATTAATCATGGTAATTGAAAGTTTCCATAAATAGCATATTAATGATTAGTTCCATAAAGGAAAAATAATTAATACAAGCCATAAATAATTTCAAGAATTCGCTTAATCATCCAATAACGTGATATGTGAAGGAGTTTTAGATGATGAGAATTGGTGAATGATTCTTTTCTCTCGCTTTATTGAAAAGAAAAATAAAAATCATAAAATCTCATACTCCCCCCAATTAAAGATGGACAGTGTCTTCAATTTTGAAAAGGATACGAGTTTATTCAAAAGTAAACATACTAAAAAGCATATAAAAATCTACACTAAGGGAAAGAACACACCGTGGTCAAATGACGGATTACGGATCTTTAATGGTGAAGGAATTTGTTCTATTTGCTCCTTGCACTCATGAGCGAGTTTTCTTTCTCCACTCGCATTCTTATGGCCAAGCATTGACACAACTCAACATCTCCTTTATGTTTGTACATATGTCCTGCATGAGATACGTTGTCTCAAAAAGAAGTGGACAGACTTGTTTGTCTATATAAGCTTGCCACAATGGGTCGTCATAAACGATAAAAGACTTTAAAGCTAGTTGACGACCATCTGAATTTAAAAAATTTTGAAATAAAAATTGAGATTTAGAACTAGGGTGTATGGGTTCATGGTAACTCCCTGAAAAGGATCCTTATACTTGATTTGATACTATGCCTCAGGAGGATGCGAAAGTGGCTACAGAAATAGGTCTGAAGGGTAAGACGACTCAGGCTCATTGTAGACCATCTCGTAGTCATCTTTGTTTGCTCCACCCTCTTCAACAGAAATCGTAGGTTCTCAGGCCTCTCGGAACTCTATGGTTCTTCCTAAAGGTCTTTATGGATGATGGATTGGTGTGCATCCTGAGGGGGAAAAAGTTGTGGCTGCTGAAACGAATCTGTGGGGATGTATGGCTCGGGCTCCATCGTATTCAGTAAGCTCTCTCCCTCGCACAAATCTTCATCTTCATAACAGTGATAACATGTAGCAGTCCATCCAATGTACTCGTACACCTCAGATGGGGGAGATGAATCTAGACAGTGTTCAGGCTCATTGATTTTACTCTCGCCATCACTTGTCTCCACCTCATCATCATCGTCAAAATGGAAATGCATCACGTCACCCTCATATTCCACACGCACCCCATCACCCATCTCCTCATGTTTATCCAAGTGTCCTCGTTTAAGCTTCCTCTAATTGGTTCTGATGCTCCCTCTCACATGATTCTTCTTGGTGTCCCATAGGGTCGCATCGGTAATAACTCCACGGTAACTCCTGATGCTTATCCCTGGACCTGCTGAAATGTGTCCTCGAAAGGAATGCTCTGGCCATCATCGTCATATCTAGGTGATTGATCTTCCGATGGTGTAGTCTGCTCATGCACTGCAAGGTCCTGCAAGTACCACCATGCATCCTTTGTCGTGTATTAAAAGAATTCTTCATTGCAGCTCATCTGCACGAAGTCCTGCGTAGGAGGCAGTAATCCTGTGTAGAAGATCTGCAGGAAAGATCATCGTAGAAGCAATAGGGTAGGACGCAAGCATTAAGCCATTGAACCTCTTCAAAGTCTGATGGTAGGCCTCCCCATCGGCTTGGATGAAGTTCGCAATCAGTTGTTTCATAGCTTGCTGCCTCTATGCTTGCCTCAAGAAAGAGTGCAGGAATCTCTTAAGGAAGTCACCCTGATATGATAACCAATTAGATAATGAGTCAAGAGGCGAGGAATTAAACCAAGATATAGCATTATCTCGTAGAGAATACGGGAAATATTTAAGAAACTCTTTCAATGTGCTCAAGCTCGTTCCCATGAAACAAATTGTGGCATATCTGTTCAAATGCTTGCAAGTGTAAGTGTGGGTTTTCCTCCTCCGTACCATGGATATTTGGTAGGATTTGGATCAACCCTGAAATAAAGTCTAAAAGCATGCATCACCAACCATATTTATTATTATTGTTATTATTATTTTTCTAAGAAAACAAAAATAAGAAAATAAAAAATCCTAAGCTATAAGGTGGAAAGATCTCACCGAATATTCATCTATACAAACTGAAATTATGGATCACAAGTATCGGTGTCCCTGACAATGGCGCCAAAAACTTGACGCGTCTCAAAAGATGCAAGCCATACTCCCAAGTGTAGGAGATCGAACAAGTAATAATCTCGGTGAGTCCATGTATCGTATCCACAGGACAACTGACCTGCAAAACTACGAACTTTAGTTTATAAAGAGTACGAAACGATAATAAAGGACCACCTTTCGAGGCGAACTAATGGTGATGAGAGTTTTAAATAATAAAACAAAATCCTAAGATAATTACGGTGAATTCGATATTCGGGTACCAATGTAGAGAGTATGTGTTGGCTGTGGTTTTGTTAGGGTGTTTGCAATTAACGATTATTAATATCTTTTCTATAACTCAACGTTTTATCCAGCTAGGACATGAGAACGTCGGAAAGTATGACGATAAAGCGCAAAGAGTAGTACCAAAGTGTAATCACATAAATTATCGTTTTCATAAAGAAAATATGCACAAGTGCCCTCCGGGTCACGATACGTCCTCTCGGATCGCATCATGAATAAGTCTTACCCCGATCATATTCTATTCAAGCATATCCACGTCTCTGAAGAACATACACAAACAAAGTATACGTAGAAATCGATAAAATACGCGATTTTGACGAGAATATAAGGCGAAAAGATATTAAAATCAATGAATATAATGCCCTAACTACATCACAACCAACACATGGATATTAGCCACGCATGAAGAGAAAAGAACTCATATTCATAGACAAATACATGTTCGAAAGCTCAAAATAGGTGAAAAATACTCCAACTACAAGCCAAATACTAAAAATAGAAGGCAGAAGTTAGGAAATTTATCACAAATTCTCTCCAATTAGACCCTAGATCTTCTTCAACAATGGCACTCTGCTTCTGTCTCCAGTGCCTCCAAAAGTTACGGCCAAATATGCTCGCTAAAGCTCAAAATATGCAAGGAATACCCCCAAAACCCTAGAAATATGCTTATATACTCATATTGCGGGTTTGGGGCTTTGTGGTTCAGATCCGCTTCAATTTCGAATGAAACCCATTTTCTACAGCCGCAACATCCATTAGTCATAGATAAATGCGGGATTGAACAAGCGATCGCCATGTGTCCCTGCGGATCTCCGAATCTCCCGCTTGAATCTGCACCTGTGTCGAACTCATCAACAGCCATTGAATCAACAATCGAACGGTTCCCAGTGCGCCACGTCGCCCCGAGAGAAAACGTGCCACCTGCTACTTCGATCGATCCGCTTCAATTGATCTGCTTCGCCTGTGACCGTTGATCTGATCGAGATGGCATCTGGATCGTCCACGTGGCGACGTGCGCTTGATTCTTTCGATCGATCCAAGTTCGATGCGGGGACGACGCTAGCCGTAGGATCGACATCCTACGCTCACGAATGAGCCACGTCGCCCCGCATTGGATTTGAAGCGATTTGTCAGATCCAGGGCGGGGGTGTACCAGATGGTGACACGTGGCCCGCATATGGGCGTTGAGCGGAGCGGGGCACGTATTTTCTGCCGTATTTTCTGTTGTATTTTCGTATTTTCTTCGTATTTCCTCATTTAAAATGGTATTCTGCATTCAGCAATTCATAGAAATTAGCACAGATCTTAGAAAAATACAAATAAATAGCCGTTGAAACCATGAGACTGAGATCTACACATGAAAAATACTAAAAAGGCAGAAATACCCAATATAATGATGTTTTGTGCATAGAATAAGAGTATGCTCTAATAAATAATAATAGTCTAAATACGATCGTATTGGAGATCAAATACGCATAAAATGATGCTAGATGAGGTGTTAAATATGCAATATTTACCCAAATCAGTAAGCTCTTCTCATGTAGCATGTAGCAAGATTTCGAGCTCAAATTATAACTTGTTTTGTCTCATGTATAAGCTCAAGAAGTGTTGGGCCGCTTCTTCTACAGTTATAGGCTATGAAAATGGGCAAGCTCATGCTCTGGCTGAGGAGATTCAACAGCTGCGAGAGCTGGTCACAGTAAGGATAGAGGTCGAACCTCTCCATGCAAGGGCTCAAACTTCTGAGGAGGAGCTCAGGGGATGAGGGCGGAGCTCCAGGGGCTGCAGGAGGTATAGGCGGAGCTGAGGGGTCAGGCCAACCTGGCCCGCTCCCTGGACCTCCAGCTGCAAAATGCAAGGGTCTCGCTGCAGTGGGAGGAGGCTAGCTAAGGAAGGAGTTTCGTGAGTTTGCAGAGGCCATCTCCCTTCACAAAGTACGTGGAGGATGGATAATCGGGTCTCCAAGCTATATAGCGAGCTGGAGAGTAACCGGGAGAGCTTCAAGAAACCAGCAGATGAGGCAATCGAGGCTGATCGTGCAGAGTAGACGAAAGCTCAAATCTATATGGCCAAGATGCTGAAGTCTCATCATGTTGAAATGCAGGCGGCCGCAGCTCGAGCCGACATGGCCTTCGACTTTGGGGTGCAATATGTGATAGATGCATTCAAGGTGAAACACCATGCTCATGCCGACCTCATGTCCTTCCTGACGGATAAGCCTACTGATTCTCCGTCTGCTGCAGAGACCTCCACCGCAGCTGATGGTAAAGCTCCCAACCAAGCTCCTCAAGGCGAGGAGCCCGCTATGGAGGAACAGACCACTGAGAAGTATGCTAGGCATGCTGCATAATTTTTGCTTTCTTACCTTTTGACTTGGCCGTCATATGTGGTGGCCTGAACCTGGGTGTAATTGTACTGGAAACAAATTTAATAGAAAAGTTCCAAGAGTGACCTTACATCCTCGTTCTCAAACTCATGTTGCTCAATAAACCGTTATGCTGATTTTCGATCTCAAACTCAATAGACTAACACTTGAATCACAACGTACTATTGGGCACAACTTGAGCGTGCGCTGCTGAGTGTGTGTTGGCTCCTTAGTCTATTGAGTGATAGAGTTCTCATCTCAAGACTTGTTCAGTTGTGACCTCAACTTGGAGCCTCGAGGTCAGATCAATAGGCTCATGTGAGCATGTCGGTGCCGCTCGCTTGCTGGACTCGGCATGGATGAAGTTGAGTTGCTGCCTGAACTGGGAGCTTGGAGTTGTAGCAGTTGGCCCTAGCTTGAACTGGGTAATGCTTCAGACTTGGAATGGTCATCACCTCACTTGCCTTAGCATGACTTGAGTTGAATGATGATTGCATGTGCTAGGTCCTTGGGGTCAGACCAGCGAGGGCCCCAACCTGAACTGGGGGTTAGGAACAACACGAGTAGAGATGAGTGATGTTTGGCATCTTAGGCGTGGCATGACCATGGGTCGAGTGCCAAAGGTTGACGTTGGGATCGTGGGTCTTGCCAGCGTGGGCCCCAGCATGACTACTGGCCTAGTTATGACGTAACATGACCGGAGTCGGCCAGAGGTCGGCGCGGAAATCGTAGGTCTTACCATTGCGGGTCCCAGTATGACTAGTGGCCTGGTCTGGCCGTAGCACGACTGTGGGTCAGCCAGAAGTCGGCGCTGAGACCATGGGTCTTGCCTGCACAGGTCCCAGCGTGACCAGTAACCTGATCTGGACGTAGCACAAATGTGGGGTCAAGTGCCAGAGGTCGACGCGGGGGCCTCTGGGAAGCCTCGCCAATGGAGTTGGTGATGAGACCCTCGAGGGAGTCTCGCCAACGAAGTTTGGACATAGCGTGACTTGTGGAGTCGAATGCTAGAGGTCGACGCTATGATCGCTGGGTATTCTCGCCAGTGGAGTTGGTGCTGGGACCCTCGAAGGAGTCTCGCCAGCGGAGTTTGGATGTAGCATTACATGTGTGGTCGATTGCTAGGCCCTCTGGGGAGCCTCGCAAGCGCGGGCCCCAGCATGACTGTGGGCTTTGTTTTAGCACGACTGAGTGTCGAGTGCTGCTTGACAGTACTGGGACCCATGGGGTTGGAATAGTGAGGGTCCCTGCATGGCCTGTGGGCTAGCCAAGAAGAATGCAGAACTTTTGAGCTCGGAAAGAAAATGCATTTATTGAGCTTAAGTTGGGTACATTAAATAAAGCACTTTATTGAGGTCGGCTTCTGCCTTTGATCAGAGGTGGTGCTTGCCAAAGGTCGGCTTCTGTCCAGGTATAGGATGTCCACAGCGCTCTCATTGTTGATTAGGACACGACAAACACTATAGTTGGCAATCTATAGGTTGACCACAATGGCGTCATT
The DNA here is from genome assembly GCA_030789695.1 of Scilla litardierei. Taxonomy (NCBI): domain Eukaryota; kingdom Viridiplantae; phylum Streptophyta; class Magnoliopsida; order Asparagales; family Asparagaceae; genus Scilla; species Scilla litardierei. Next base: position 66,600,240 of record CM061131.1, read on the forward strand.
GTGAGGCTGATGAATCCTCCTTGTCTCGGCCTCTGTGAAGAGGAGAGGCTCCTCGATCAGCCAGAGCTGCTTCGAGGCCCTCTCAGCGTAGTGAAGTCGAGCTCGGTTGGAGGCATGCATGCTTGGTGGGCGAGGCTCTTCTGCACACGGTTGGACAATTGAGTCACATTATAGCTGATCATGGTGATGGGACTGAAAATGAGGTCGATTATGCTGGCCGAGCAGACAATACATTTTCCCTTGTCCGGAGGTCCTCCAGCTCGGCCATGTGCTCGAAGCCGTAAACTTCGGAGTCGCCCTTTCTGAATAAGGCACTCAATCTGGTCGTAGAAGACCTTACAACCATCCGTGGTGTGTCCATATCCCTTGTGGAAGTCACATTATTTGGACTTATCTGCCTTCTGGTGGTCCCCTAAGGGACATGGAGTGTCAAACTCCTTCGATGTCTTGGATAAGATTTCCGAAGGCACGGCTGATAGGGCCATATAAACTTGTACCTCGGGGACTTAGGTCTCTCGTCACTCGTCCGAGGGCGCTCAGGTCGCTCAAAGCGCTTCTCAAACCTAGGATGCTGGCTATGGGCAATGTGGTCGAGATCGGCCATCTTTCGAGAGGACCCGCAGTTGTCAACTGATCGCTTACAAGCTTCCTCTGTAGCTATGAATCTGTGGATTCGGCTCACCAAGTTAGCGAATCTCTGAGAACATTGCTTATAGGGCTCTAACTTCAGGTCGGACCTGTCCCGGAAGTTCGCCTAGAGTGTCATCTTGGATATGTCGTCAGGGCAGACGTCGACCACCATGTGAGCTTGGTTGAAACGAGCTAGGAAAGCCCTATCGGTCTCGTCGTCCCCTTGCTTGATGGAGGCCAGTGCCTCAAGATACCTCTTGCTCACTTTTTGGGCAGCAAAATGAGAAAGGAACCGCCTTCGGAGGTTGGTGACTGAGGCGGCCAGTCCCTTGGAAAGGTTCCTAAACCACTGTTGGGCCACCCCAGTCAAGCAGCTTGGAAATACCTGACACATCGGCTCAAAAGGGTGACCCTTCGACTCCATATACTCGACATGTCTCAAAGTGCTCGACGGGGGTCGCCCGCACGGGCGTATCTTAGGATGTCATCTACGGAAGATGGAGTGTACTTCCGCAAATAGGGAGTGCTAAGGAGGGAAGATGTGAAGAGTGAGGCAGAGAGCAAACTCGTGTATTTATGAAGATGAATATCTCCTCGTCTAAGGCTGTTGATTTACCACGGCAGGTCGACGATCTGGTCTTCCAATGAGGGAGCCTGAGCTTCTCACCTCACGGTGTCTTCTATTGGGAGCCCGATTTGTTGCACATCTTCACCTGCAGGTTCTTACATGTCACGGGCAAAGGGCTCTTCGTGTGTCTGCTGGCAAAAGGCCCCATCTTGGTCTTGCAGTGCTCTCGATTAGTGCTTTCTGACTTCTCGATGCTGATGGAACTTCGTCCATCGTTGGCATCCTCAACTAGCATGAGCTCTTTCTCCCTCTTAGAGGGAGGCGCCCCATGAATGGAAGTTGTCGAGGGCGTTGGACCTAGTCCGGACCAGATCGAAGTACAGTTCGTGCAAAACTTCGTTGCTCCTAGCTTGGCAAGCTTTGTTCTCTCACACTCGCCGAGCTCCACCGTGAGGGCTTGGAAGTCAGCCGTTAGGTGGGCGGCAAAAGCCACTCAAGAGCGACAGAATGTTGTGGATGTAGGTCAACAGCGGGTTGGGTGTCATTAGTGGCATTGACTTCAGTCTTGGGCCCAGCCCCCACGATCTTCGTTCCCTTCGCCATTGATAAGGTGGACGAAGAAGATGCTGATGAAGAAGATGCTAAAGAGATTGATGTAATAAATGCATATGCAACAAGAGTTGTCACAATGCATTCCTTCTAGCCCTAACGGTTGATGCAGAAAACTCGCACGGCGGTTGGTGGAAGGATCCCACCAGCAGAGAGCTTGGGCAGGATTTCATCAGGCCAAGATTCTCCTTCTCTAATACCTGAAACAGAGAGAAAAATGGATTGGAGGATGGCCACTGATTCACTGCTGATGCTTAAGTAAGTTCCAAGTAGGAGGAAGGATGCGTAGGGTTTGTGGCGTTTGTGTTCGCGTACCTGGGATCATGTTGATCCGGTGTTTTTATAAGCTGATGGTTTGTTATGCCACGTCAGGACAGTTATGGATATCCTAAATCTTTAGCGAGTACCTGATTCCTCAGATTGCGTAGTAAAAGAATAATGAAGGATACTTTCTGACTTCCAAATTAAGCACACCTTCTTGCTACGTGGTTGGATGAATCTGGACGGTTTTTTGCTTGAGAGGAGATCGCCAAAGATCATGCAAGGCATTTATGAAAGCTGAGTTGTCAGGCGAGCGGATTCTTGAATGATGCAGCCGAAGGAGCCGACCTCGGTTGTATGCCGTTGAGGTCGTCCTGAGAAACCATGCTGCTAAGGTGATGACCTTATAGAGGTCATCCTCGTAAGGCTATTATTATCAAGGAGCTGACCTCGTAGAGGTCGTTCCCGTGAAGAGTGGCTGCTGAAGGAGCCGACCTTGTAGAGGTCGTCCATGTGGAGCATAGCTGCTGAAGGGGCCAATCTCGTGGAGGTCGTCCTTATGGAACGTAGCTGCTTAAAGGACCGACCTCGTGGAAGTCGTCTTTGTATGAGCCTCGATGGCTGAACTAGACCGGCAAGTGCAGATCTGTCTGGAGAGCTATCCGAGCAGCTTGGTCGGGCTGACCTCGCAGGCTGCTCTTGGACGGCCCCTGAGAACATGCGCGGCTTTTGGACTGGCGCGGTGGGCCCCTGCCGTCGGGTCTGGATAGGCCCCAGCGGTGACGGCCCCAGCCCAAAGTATCACTAACAGCTCACACATAACTACATTACTCATATAGCTGTCTCTGTGCTTATATACCTATTTGAAGCATGAACATGACTCGCGGTGCTCCTAGCGCACAAAGTGGCATCCCCCCAACAAAAAACAGGAAAAAAAAATTAAAACCCCATCGACACTCTTTACCACCAGAGAAAGTTATCTAACCCCTCTCAACAAAGGAGACAGAACAGAATGATGCAGCCAGGCTTCTCAAGATCCCTGAGATCAATCTCAAACCAATCTTTCTTCAGAATATACATCTACTTGCCAACATAGGTTCAAACGACTCAAAGTGCAGCTAGATAGCTCAAACAACAAAAATCATCAACTGCTTATCATGTAATTTGAAAAATAAGAGATTTCATGACGGCAATATTTACAGCTAAAAATTTATGATTCAAGTCTATTTTACATTGCTTCTGAAAAATTAAATTTTACTCGAGCGTTAGGCTTGGTTCATCCTAAATACAAATTCAATTATGAAATTGGTACAGCTGCTAGGCTACACATAAGAATTTGCATGCGGTTCTTGAAGTATTCAACCAAAGTCAAGGGCTAATAGTAGACGGGTTGTCCAAAAACAATAGCCATGGGCATGGGCATAGTGCACAATGATGGATTGTGGCAAGCAAGAGAATTTGGCTCAAACATATGCAGTTAGTACAACCAAACCCTGTCTGTCCTGAACCATCGATGGATTTAGGCCAGTGTCCACAATATATATTCAATCCTAATTCATTTTACAGCAGTTTGTAATCTTAGTAGAAATGCCCATCTATCTCTCTGTTAAATCAATTACAAAAAATACTACAGCAGACAATAAACAATAGATAGGAAGTTTGACAATATATAATAGACAGGAAGTTTGATGACTGTCAAAATTGGACATCCATCCATAATCATTGATCTTACAGAATTCAAGGCAAAAAAGAATGATGTCAATTTATTAGGTACTAAATAGTATCATATCCTCCTGTCAATGGTTTTTCTGTTTCATATCATAGAAATTTGCAAAATTCAAAGTATAAAAATATGACAAACAATTTCTATGCACATGCTTAATATAAATCAAAACAAACACATGGAAAAGAGAATTGTATAACAGATATTATCTGAGAACATGTGCATAGTCCTGCCTGAAAAAATTTCCAAAGTAACACACGTAAGCTCGCATGTGTGCATGAATACATATATAATGAAAATATTACAGAATCCAGAAGTACAACTGGAAACGGCATGTGAACAAAAATATACCTTTGGCACAATACCATTAATGGCATGTGGAAGTTGCAAAGGTTCCAATTGCCACTTCCCATATAGTTCAATGGTTGTTTCCCCATTAACTTCCTCCAAAATATTTGGTTCAGATATCTGAACATTTCCATTCTTTTTCAAGCGCTTTACTACCTGATGATTAAAAAAATTGCAATTGAATATATATCTGTGATCATGTTCTGACACACATTTTAAGGAAATCAGACACAGACCTTAGCTGGAGTCTCATCTCCTTTAACTTGAAACCCCTCCCGCAGCCATCTGTGCCTTGTTTGTAGTGTCTGAACACAGGATCGAGGATAAACAGGATGACCAGAACAATAACCAAGTACAGGACCCCGTGGATGAAGTATTTGATGCTTGGTAAGCCATTTTTCAATAGCATAAAGGTGATGATTTTTATAAGCCTAAGGGAAGGAAATCTCATCAAATCATGCAATTTTAATATGAAACTCTTCACCAAAAGAAGGGGGAAAAAAAAGAAAACAAAAATTTTCTTACCAGTTGATTGGTAGGAAGAGGCTCGGTTAATGACCTAGTCTCCAGTTCCACATCCTCAAGTGAGATCCCACTAGAGAACTTATGAAACGTAGATGGAGATTCTGAAGTGAATGCCTTCTCATCCTGCTTAATTGTGCTGGCTCCACAAGGAAAACTTTCATTTTCAGAATATTCTAGATTGGAATAAGATTTGAGTGGATTGCTAGATGGAGGACAGGCCAGTTCCAAACTTTTCTTATCCAATTCAGACGAAGTATTGTCGTGAAAAGCTTCAGGATCAACAATTCCACCAGTTGCACCTGATTCCAATTCCTTTAATGGTGCCAAAATTGAATCCCACCAATCTGAGTTTATTCTTCGTGGGGCAATTTTGTACCAATGCATGCAATACCTGACAGTAAATGATATGGAAGTTTAATCATTGCATTAGCCCAGACAGTCAATAATAAGTAACATGGTCAGCAAATAGAGAGAACTTATCTTCAGTTCTCAAAATGCTGAATCTTTTAGACCATATCAGACATGAAAAATAAACCAAGTATTAAATAAGAATATCAGTTGATTTGTACCAGTTTAATGAACTGACAAAACTTTAATAAAAGTACATAGTCAAAAAAAGTAATTACAGTACGAAAAATGATGCACAAACCCAAACTATGACCGAAGTCATTTTCAGTTCTGGCCTTCTTCTTAGTTGTGCCTCAAAAGCTTAAATGTTCAACAACAATAATAACAAAAACAAATTTGAACCCAATGTTCCTAACATTACTAAGATTGACAATTCAGTTCTCAAACCTATTGGAAAAAACAAGATTTATAAATTGAAGAACTTTTTAATTAAAGAAATTAATGCATGCATGTGCAGTTGCTGTAGCAGACACACGTGTACACACATGCACATGCACGCATGTTGGAAGCACACTCATGCGGGTTGGTCATCCTTTTTTGAGATTAGTCATTTTGGTTATAGCATTGCTTGGAAATAGCGTGAACTTACGAAGTACTCCTCTAGATCTGATTACGAGACTTTAGAGGAAAGCTAATGGAGTCAAAGAAGAAACCTAAGTGGAAATTAAAAACAAACAATAGGACAGTTATAAGATACCATTTTGAAATTCCAACACAAACCATATGGATATCCTAACTTTTTTTTTTCTTCTCATCCTTTTAGAACAAAATAAAATTGCATGCATTATGTTAGAATTCAGGTATGTGCTTAATAAGGCGTCTAGGTACAATGTATCATGTGCATGATATGTATCAGTTAGTGGCATACATAGTTGATCTACGATTTGTAACATGTGTAATTCTAATAGGATCTGAAAGCAAATCTGAAATTATAATAATAAAACGGCGAATAAAAGATAAATTTGGCTACAATTGATAGGTGTAACCTCCCTGCCAAGATGCCGGTAAGCGAGAACGTCCGCACTCTCCTAGATCTACCTAAGAACTCTCGTAGAATTCTCTCAAAATATCAATAATCAAGCATAATCCTAAATGACGGCTAGACCTAGTTTAAATAAGAAAACCGTCCTCGTAGTGCATAAAGCAATCCCCCCTGACTTGTTGTGGGCCAAGTAATTCCTCCATGACTTGTTGTGTGCAAAGTAATTCCTCCGTGACTTGTTGTGTGCATAGATATTTCCCATCAAATATCAGTCGCATCACTACTCCGCCCCTGAAAATCCACCTTGTCCTCAAGGTGGGGCATGAAGTCCGCGGCGGCTCTATTCCAAGTGCGTGCAAGCCTCCTCCCGGGTCAAAAGGGTACAATTGGTCTCCACCGTCGTCAACGACGCCCAGTTGAAAGCCACGGTCGCCAGTAAGATCTGAAGGTCCTCTATAATCAAATCTGAAATGTTGGCGCTCTGAAGAACATCGAACTGAAAACCAATGGCCTTGGGGCCCACGTCGCCCTCCCGGAAGCTCGAATGTTCGCTGTCTTGAGCCCAGAAAGTGTAAAACTTGATGTCAGGTGCCTCGGAGGGCCTGTCGTCGCCGCTGGAGAGGCGAAAGCCACCATGGGAGACTATGCAATGGCTGCCAGGGACTGCAGGGCCTGCAGCACCCCTGCAGGCCACTGCAGGGGCTGCCACGCCACTGCAGGGGCTGTCGCGCCCCTGTAGGGCCCTGCAACGCCCCTGCAGGGGCCTGCAGGGGCTGTCGCGCCCATGCAGTCCACTTCAAGGCCTGCAGCGCCCCTACAGTCCCCTGCAGGGGTTGTCGCGTCCCGCCGCCTTCTGGATGTGACGGCTAGGTGTTTTTCTTCTTGGGGGTCGCCCTCGTCTTCCACCGTCGCCTTCAGATCTAGATCTGAAAATTTCAGATGTTAATCTGAAAATTTCATATCTGGATCTGAAAGATCTGAAATTTGTAGATCTGGGTCTTTCTCGTCCAAAGCTAACGCCTTTTGCCCAACACCCAACATTAGGGTTTTTGCCGTCGTTTCCCCATTTTGCCAAGAGAAGCTCAATTCGCTCGATCCCTTGCATGATCTCTTGATGCAGTTGTCTGGACTCTTGGAAGTATTGCATGTGATCCTCTAATTCCTTCGTCGTCAATCTGCAAGGTGGCATCCTTTTCCACTGGATCGAAGAGATGAGTTCAGATATCGTCGGCGCCGCAATGGATCATCATGTGCTCTGATAGCAAACTGATATGATCCGAAAGCAAATCTGAAATTATATTAATAAAACAGCGAATAAAAGATAAATTTGGCTACAATTGATAGGTGTAACCTCCCTCCCGAGACGCCGGTAAGCGAGAACGTCTGCACTCTCCTAGATCTACCTAAGAACTCTCGTAGAATTCTCTCAAAATATCAATAATCAAGCATAATCCTAAATGACGACTAGTCCTAGTTTAAATAAGAAAACCCTCCTTGTAGTGCATAAAGCAATCCCCTCGGCTTGTTGTGTGCCAAGTATTCCTCCATGACTTGTTGTGCGCAAAGTAATTCCTCCGTGACTTGTTGTGTGCATAGAGATTTCTCATCAAATATCAATCGTATCAAATTCTCTACATAAATAAGACATGAAGGGGAGAGAGAGCTCATCATGCTCTTCTCATTATCTTATTCATTAACCTTTTACCCGACCGTATCAAAGCAATATGATAGAGAACCCCTAACCTTAGCTACTGTCTCCTTCCATCCCCCTCCTTCCTCTCCAGTTGGCTATCATCATCATCATCAACGGTCATCATCGTTGGATACCAACACAAATCTTCCCACACTCTGCCACCATTACTACATATTGTCGATGCATATGCTTCCCACCTCCACGCAGCACCTCAATTCTTCTTCTACATTTTCTCTTCTCATCCAAATATAATCTAAACCAGATCTAAATTCTAAAACTACATCATGACAAAATTGTTTTTTGAAAAAGTTAAAAAAATTCTTTTGCAGGTTTTATAACTGCTGCTACCTGCATATATACATTATCGCTTCCTACGGAGCCCTATCTACTGACTGATGCGAACCATTGCTACCTATGGGTTCTTGTCTGGTAATGACTAATACTGCCTACAGGTGTCCAAGGTCAAATCCATCTCTTACCCAACCAATTGCAAGGTTAATCATTTGTAGCAGCTTAGTCCCTTCTCTGTCCTCATGCCCTCACTCATATTCAATCATCTGGTACTACACCTGGAGTTGAAAGCTCTGCCCTGATTGATGGAGGCCATGATCAAGGCCATGGGTATGGACATCGTTGGGAGGCATTGGAAGGTCGTGGTCCTTCTGAAAGAGGATCACGACATTGTGTTCATTACAGCCAGAACAATCATATTTTTGAGAGGTTTTTAAGCAAGTTTGGCAAACCAACTTAGGCCCAGGTGGCAGAAACCAAGACTATTCCAACTCATGCTGCCCAGGTAGCAGAAACCAAGACTGTTCCAACTCATGCTTTGGTGATAAATTTTTCTGCCTCAGTTTCCATCGGGCAGACCTTAATCCAAGTATTAAGCTTCTATAGATACAATCATCTCAAATACCGTGTGCATGCCATACTGCTGCATATGCCTTTAGATAATTATGCACTCATTGATTCTAAAGTCTTGGGTATTAGATTTGAGAGCCATGTTTCACATGACAGTAGGTAAAAATGATATTTTCATTTTTTTTAACTTTAATTTCTGCACGTCCTGTTTGTATAGCAAATGGTACATCTTTCATTGTCTCAAGATACATATGTATTTGATGCTACTTTTCCACTATCATAACATAATGTATGTTCCTCGTTTTCCTTGTAGTCTCTTGTATCAGTCAACTTACCAAATATTAAAAAACCAGTCGATAACCTTGTTCCTTCATATTGTGTCTTTCAGGTGATGATGAACATTGGTTTGGATCATGTAGGCATGGCACTAAACCTTCTAGTTTCATTGCAGTTTCCTCATCCGAAGAGCACTTCAGTGGCATCATTGCCTAAGGCCTCACTCGCTACAAAATTTGGTAAATAATGCCTATTGAGTTAACAACCATTGCAGTGTGAATCTGGTGAGTAAGCAAAACTTCACCATACTTCCTATTCTAGTAAGTGTAGTCATTTGAGGTGATACATTATGATGATTAGGGTCCGTGATGTATTTTGTATGTTTCGAGTAATAAATATTTCTTGATTTTTTTGATAATTTCTTAGGAATTCCATGTGTATATTTGTTAATTGATAGATCATACATGCCTAAAATTATCAAAAATTTCTTTATAGAAACAAGAACTCGGTTTTCTACATCTATTCGAACTGTACACACTAATCATGCTCTTGAATTTGCACAATTTGGTGTTTCCAACTTTTGCACTTCTAATGATAGTTTGCATCAAACATTTTATTCTCGCATTTTCCAACAAAACTGGATCATTGAAAGAAAACTTGGACATCTGCTAGGTATAAATCATACACTTATGATTCACATGCATATTCCCAAGTATCCATAGGGTGATACCACTCTATGCACTTGTCATTTAATCAACAGAATGCTCTCATTCATGCTTTGTGGCTCATTCATGCTTTGTGGCAGGATAAATTTCTCGTGTTTAATCCTAACAAACTGATGGGGCGTGTACTGCAGAAGGCGCAAGGACCTAGGCGTGGGAGCGGTCGTGGGTTCGACTTAGTATTTTTGCTATTTTGTTTTATGCACTACCTTCTATGTTTTTAAGTTGTTGTGTGCTTAGTATTTTGTTAGGAGAGTATTTAAAGGGATTAACCCTGATTGTGGGAGGTATCGAGATATTGAGATAATTCGTCATTTTGACGGCTAGGGTTTGGAGGAATAAACTTGATCTCATATTTCAAGTTGGGGAGCGATCTACTCCAGAAAAGATCAATTATCTCTTATTTCTTATCAATTTCATTGTCCACATCAAATTTCTTTCTTTCTTCCACTTAAAAATATGAACTTTTGCTACGATTAACCCTAATCGCATCAATTTGGTATCAGAGCCATCGATTCTATGACGAACACACGAGCGGCTGCGACGAAAACTCTGGAGGAGCAACTTGATGCAGAGATCTCGGAGTTGAGGAAGGAGATGATGGATATGAAGGACGAGATCAAGGTGGATGTGAACACAACCATGGAAGTGAACATGAAACGGATCTCGGAGCAACACTCGCGTGAGATGAAGAACATGAAGGAGGGCTTTGTCGAGGTAGCGAAGATGCTTCAACAACAGTTTTTCCAGCGAGATCCGGCTCCGAAGGCATCTGGGTTTTCAGATCTGATCTCGCAAACAACCCTGGGCAATGGCAACGGCGAAGGACAAACCCTATGGTTTGAAGGAGGGTTTTCCTCCACGTGGGGGGACGGTGCAGGACAGCGGCAGGGCGGGCCCACCAGGGGGCCGCCGGTGGTCGGCCGCCCCCAACTGTGGGCGGCGAAGGTGGTCGGCCCCGTCTTGGGGCCGTCGGAGGGCAACCGCCCCCAGTTGGGGGCGGCGAACAGCAGCGGCCCCCTCCCAGGGCCGCTGGAGCAATTCAGCGGGGGGCGACAATGGCGGGCGGGCCCACCTGGGGCCCGGAGGTGATGATCCGCCCCCGTGGGGGACGAAGGAGGATGGCAGGCCCACTTTGGGCCCATGGGAGGCAGGCAGGTCCCGTGAGGGGCGGCGAGGACAGGCGGGTCCATCTGGGGCCCGCAGGAGGATTTTCCCTCATTTTGGAGGCGGCAACGAGTGGAGGCCATATCGGGGGCCCACTGGAGGAGATCCGCCTCCTTTAGGGACGTTGAAGAAGGATGGCTGCGTGGAGGACTCCAGCGAGAGCAGGTTGACTAGTGGGACGATGTAGGTGCACTCGTCAATGAGAGTGCCATGGGAGATGAGGGACAGTGGAGGACTGAGGATCACCCTCACCAGAGGCGGCAGGTGGTGAACAGGGAAGGGCCACCACGAGGTGACACCAACCCAGAGATGAGGAAGTTGAAGGCGCCACTTTTTGATAGGAAAGACCTCGATGGGTGGATTTACCAAATAAAGAGTTACTTTGATATCGTGGGCTTTACCGAGACGGAGAGACTAAGGGCGATGGCACTGAACTTCGAAGGTAAGGCTCTTGTGTGGTATCAGTGGACCCAGAAGGAGAGGCCTATACGGATTTGAATGGAGCTAACAGAGTGCCTTATGAAGAGGTTTCAGGAGACACACGGGGGAGGGCGGTTTGAGCAGTTATACGCTTTGAGACAGGATGAGACCGTGCGTGACTATATCACGAAGTTCGAGACACTCTCAAGCCGAGTGGAGGGGTGTCGGAGGAATCGATGGAGGGAAATTTTTGAAAGGGCTAAAGCCAGCCGTGAGAGCTGAGCTGGGAGTACATGACCCTCAGGGGTTGACAGCCATGATGCGGGTGGCCAAGAGAGTGGAGGACAGGCAGACTCAGGAGAGGAGGTCTCGAGGAGCAAGGGCGGGGTCACGGCACGCAGCCCAGCTCCGACTGCAGCACCAAGGATCACGGTCAAAACTCCAACGGCAGAGGCCAGACCAGGAGGGCAGACTCGCCGGATGACAGAGGCGGAGATGAGGAAGCGCAGGGCCAATGGGTTGTGCTTCAAGTGCGACGAGAGATTCACACCAGGACACAGGTGTGCGAGACGAGCCATGCAGTTGGAGGTGACGACAGAGGAGGAAGAGGGAGAAACTACGGTTGTACTTGACGTAGTGGACGAGGAGGCAGTGCAGCATGCACACTTGGACACCGTGGAGGTGTCGCTCAGCTCTGTGGTGGGATTTACGTCCTATCACACCATGAAGCTGGCAGACAGGTTGGCAGATCAGGAGGTGACGATACTGGTGGACAGTGGGGCAACCCACAACTTCACCTCAAAGAAGGTGGTGAAGCAGCAGGGGTTTGATATGAGTGAGATGGCCACTTTTGGGGTGATTTTGGGCACAGGCCAGAGGGAGGAGAGCAAGGGGGTTTGCAGAGCAGTGATACTGGCAGTGCAGAGGACTCAAATAGTGTCGGATTTTTACCCACTAGAGTTGGGTAAGGTGGACTTGGTGTTGGGAATGCATTGGTTACAGACCTTGGGCGACACCAAGTTCAACTGGAAATTACTGCGGATGGAGTATCAAAAGGACGGGAGAACCATGGTTCTGTTAGGGGATCCCAGCCTGTGCTGTCACGCGGCGTCCCTTAAGTCCTTGGCCCAGACAGTACTAGTCGGAGGGGAGGCGTTTTTTGTTACATATCAGGAGCTGGGAGCAGTAGCGGATGAGCAGGTGATGCCTCCAAAGGTGGGGGAGTTATTGGACAGTTATGGACATGTGTTTCAGATGCCATAGGGACTTCCTCCACAGAGAGACCACAAGCACGCCATCGTGTTGCGTGAGGGAGCAGCTCCGATCACCGTTCGACCCTACAGGTACCCTCATATTCAGAAGGATGAGATTCAGCGGCTGATCTGGGAGATGTTACAGGCAAGAGTGATACGATCGAGTGTCGGTCCCTTTTCTAGTCATGTGCTCTTGGTGAAGAAGAATGACGATAGTTGGAGGTTCTGTGTAGACTAACGTGCCCTCAACAAGGAGACGGTGTCAGATCGCTTTCCCATACAGGTGATAGATAAGCTATTGGATGAGCTACATGGGGCGTCGATCTTTTCGAAAATTGACTTGAAGTCGGGATATCACCATATCAAGATGAAGGCTGAGGATGTGCACAAAACTGCCTTTCGGACTCATGAAGGGCACTACGAGTTCCTCTTCATGCCATTTGGGCTGACGAATGCGCCTGCTACTTTTCAGATGTTGATGAACAGGATATTTCAACATTATCTGCGGCAATTTCTCTTAGTGTTCTTCGACAACATACTAGTCTACAGCCACACAGTGGAGGAGCACGTACGGGATTTGGAGACTGTGCTGCAGGAGCTACAAGCCCACCAGTTACATACCAAGAGGAAGAAGTGCACGTTTGCTCAAGAGAGAGTGGCGTACTTGGGACACGTAGTGTCAGCAGAGAGGGTAGCAGCGGATAGAGCCAAGATTGAGGACATATTAAATTGGCCGCATCCGACGACATTGAGGGCGTTATGAGTGTTTTGGGCTTGACGGGATACTACCGCAAGTTCGTACAAGGCTATAGTACGATTGCCTGACCTTTGACAGAACAATTGAAGAAGGATGGGTTCCAGTGGAACGATGAGGCTACTGCGGCGTTTGAGGCATTGAAGATGGCGATGACGACAGTTCCATTGTTGGCTCTTCCCGACTTTAACAGGCCTTTTGTGGTGGAGACCGATGCCTCGGGGCATGGGCTTGGAGCAGTGTTGATGCAGGATCAGCGACCAGTGGCTTACTTTAGTCACGTTTTGTCCGCACGGGCGAGGCAGAAATCTGTGTATGAGAGGAAGCTGATGACGATCGCCTTGTCGAGTCAGAAATGGCGTCCTTACCTGTTGGGACGGCATTTTGTTGTGTGCATGGATCAGAGGTTGCTGAAGTATTTGCTGGAGCAGAGGCTAGTGGCGGCAGACTATCAGAAGTGGCTATCTAAACTTGTTAACTATAAGTTTGAGATACACTATCGACCGGTGTTGGAGAACAAGGCAGCTGATGCATTATCGCGGAAAGACGATGTCACATCCTTGGCAGCCTTGTCAGTACCACTGCTGACGGAGTGGGAGCCGTTATGGAGGGTGGTGGACACCAATGAGGAGCTGCTAGGATCCGCGAGGACTTGGTTCAGGGGGTGGCTGAGCACCCAGGCTATTCACTGGAGGGGCGGCAGCTGTTATATCGAGGGAGGTTAGTCATACCGTGTGCTTCAGTTCACAGGAGTTCCACTGGAGCGCGGTAGGAGGCCATTCTGGCGTCCAACAGACCTATATGAGGATGGCTAGAGAACTGTACTGACGGAAAATGAAGAAGGACATAGCAGAGATGGTCGCCAGTTGTGACGTCTGCCAGTGTCACAAATACCTTGTCATGACACCGACAGGGCTGCTGCAGCCCTTAGCTCTTCCTGAGCAGGTGTGGAAGGGGACCAGCATGGATTTTATTGACGGACTGCCCAAGTCGGAGGGATACACGGTGATCTTGGTGGTGGTTGACCGTCTGAGCAAGTATGGACATTTCATCGGGCTGCGACACCCTTACACTGCAGTGACAGTAGCCACAGCCTTTATGCGGGAGGTGGTTCGTCTACACTGGTTTCCCACTTCCATTGTGTCAGATAGAGACACTGTCTTCTTAAGCCAGTTCTGGAAGAAGTCGTTCAGGGTCCAGGGGACCGTTCTGCGGAGGAGCACCGCTTACCACCCCCGGACGGATGGACAGACGGAGGTCGTCAACAGGAGCATTGAGACGTACATTCGCTGCTTTGTGTCAGATTGCCCGAGGAGTTGGTATCGGTGGTTGGCGTGGACCGAGTACTGGTACAACACTTCCTTCCATTCAGCGGCCCAGACAACGCCATTTCAGGTTTTGTACGGGACGGACCAACCGGCGTTGGTCCACTACCATAGCGGGTCGACTCCCGTATCACAGTTGGACCAGTGCCTTGAGGAGCGAAATGGAATTTTGGAGGAGCTGAAGAAGCACCTTACGAGGGCTCAGCAGCTTATGAAAGCAAAAGCGGATGGGCATCGCAGAGAGGTTGACTACGCGGTGGGAGATCAGGTATATCTGAAGCTGAGGCCATACCGTCAGAGATCACTAGCACGGCACCGGAACGAAAAGTTGGTCGCTCTCTTTTACGGCCCCTTTCAGGTAGAGGCGAAGATTGGGCACGTGGCTTATAGGTTGACATTGCCCCCAGGATCTGCATTACATCCGGTTTTACATGTCTCTCAGTTACGGCGGGCAATTTGAGCGCATAGGTCGGTGGTCACTCTGCCACCTACTTTGACAGCTGATTTGGAGGTACTTATGGAGCACCAGGAAATTCTACAAGTGCCGCGCATTAAGGGTGGGGGCCGGAAGATGTTGGAACGATGGTTGGAACTCCCGATCATGAGGCTACTTGGGAGCTGGAGGCCACCATCTGAGCGCAATTTCCAGATTTCAACATTCAGTACAAGGTTCGATTTTTTGGGGGGGAGTAATGATGTGGTCGTGTACCGCAGAAGGCACAAAGACACTGACGTGGGAGCGGTCGTGGGTTCGACTTAGTATTTTTGCTATTTTGCTTTATACACTATCTTCTATGTTTTTAAGGTGTTGTGTGCTTAGTATTTTATTAGGAGAGTATTTAAAGGGATTTGCCCTAATTGTGGGAGGTATCGAGATATTGAGATAATTCGTCATTTTGACGATTAGTGTTTGGGGGAAAAAACTTGATCCCATATTTCAAGTTGGGGAGCGATCTACTCCAGAAAAGATCAATTATCTCTTATTTCTTATCAATTTCATTGTCCACATCAAATTTCTTTTCTTTCTTTCACTTAAAAATCTGAACTTTTGCTACGATTAACCATAATCGTATCACAAACCCACCTTTTCTGTTATACCTCATGTTTTTAGATGTACTTTGCATATAATCTTCAGTCAGTGCTTAATGATTCGAGGTGAATATTACATATTTAACCCCCTATTTAGTCCTATTTTGTGCCCATATGATGCTTAATTGCTCTCTAATATGTGCGTATTTTGTACACCATTATTTATTAGAGAAATCACATTATTTGTGCACAAAACACGAATTATATTGAGTATTTCTGCAGTTTTATATTTTTCTTAGCATCGTCTCGATCTCACGATTCCAACGACTATTTATTTGTATTTTTCTGAGATCTGTGCTAATTACTATGAATTTTTAAATGCAGAATACTAATTAAATGGAGAAATACGCAAGAAATACGGATTATACGGCCGCCAGCCAATTAGAATGAGACACGTGGCACGCATCTGACCGTTCCCCGCCGCATCCAACAGCGCTGATAAATCCCGCACAAAGTTATACTATGGGCGACGTGGAATTGTGTGGTCCGTTGGATCCCAATCCAACGGTTCGCAATCAAGGGAAACAGCGGGCGTAGAGCGGGGATTTCTTGGACACGTGGCGCAATCGCGGGGATTTGCCGCTCGATCCAACGGTGCGCATCAATTACGAAATCGTTTCGATTTCGAATCCCGCTCGTGACACGCGGCGTCACCATCGCCGTTGGATTGATATCCAACGGCCCACTTTCACCCCGCATTTATCAGCGCCCGCTTCAAGTTTGGCCGTGGATGCAAGATCCAACGGCGAGGATCGATGCGGGTTTGATTTCGAAGTCGAAGCGGGCATCGCACGAATCGCAAAGCACAGGTGGCAGCATCTAGTTCAATCCCGCATTGATGGACGGCCTATATTTGACCCGCTCGAGATCGACGGTTCCGATCGTTGCCGGCTGCGAATCGGGTTTTTACGAGATGCGGGTGCGGGTTTCGACCCGTTAAGCCCCCAAACCCGCAATGTTAATATATAAGCGTATTTCTAGGGTTTTTGGGGGTATTCTGGCGTATTTTGGGACTTTTGGAGCGGCTACTGTGCGTATTTCTCCAGGAGAAAATTCTGAAAATTTCCAGAGACTATTCTTCCTATTCTCAGAGAGTTTTGGGTTCTAAGGAGGAGATTTGGTGATAATTTCTTCAACTTATACCCCGTATTTGGTGTATTTCTTTGTATTTTGCTATCTAAACGATGTATTTTGCTATCAAATCTGATTTTTATTGCACCATGCGTGGCTAATCTCTTTGTGCTATGGTTGTGATGTAGTTAGGAGTATGTAGTTGCTAAATCTCATGTCTTTAGCCCTATTATCATGTCCAAATTGCTAGTTTTGTTGATTTCTACAACGTATTTGATGGGTATTTGCTTACTATCGATATTGTTGATGTGCCCTATGGCTAGGCCCTGATAAGGCTAGCCAATTTGTGTTCTCTAATCTGAACCTATCGCTGCGATTATTGTTTAATGAAATCAACATTGCTAGTAATACGTTTAAGGCTATTTTGACTAGTTTTCATTGATTTATCTTTCGACGCCTTCACGCCTTGACCGGGTGAAGCGTCGTGTGACATTGAAAGACGTGAAATTTCAGCGACTATAAACTCCTAATGAACTCACAACCGTAGCATACTTGTCTCATCGAATTCCAAACTTTCGTGATACCGTAATACTTTTAGGAACCATTTTCTTTGCTACAAATCCTTACACTATTTTTCACCTTCACAAAGGTGGTCGTTTTCTTAACCGTATATTATATTTGCTTAGTTGAATTTGTGTTATCTCAGGTCGACTTGTCCCGAGGATTCGACTCAGGACTCTCCAGGTACTACTTGCACGATCTCCTGCGCTTGGGAGTAAAGCTCACATTGTTTTGATAGAGGCAAGTTTTTGGCGCTGTTGCCGGGGACAACGGTATCTTTGATCCACATTTTCAGCTTTTCAGAGGAGTACTCGGTGAGATCCTTCCACTTTATAGCTTAGTTTTATTATTGAAAACAAAAAAAAATAAATATATCTCTTTGCTAGTTTATGTGGCATAGGACCTCTGCTTCACACAGATTGATAAGAATTGAAAACATGGCTAATAATAACGAACAACCTCTTGTACACCCACAAGAATTACCATTGAGTGCTACTTATATGCCCACTAGAGTTGCTTCTGAGTCATGCATTGTTTTGCCTGAGGGTGCTCATTCTTTTTCGCTTAAAGCTGGGGTGATCCAGATCCTTCCCTCTTACCATGGAGAGGATAGGGAAAACCCTTACTTGCATATTAAAACGTTTGAAGAAGCATGCTCTACTCAGTTGGATGGAAAAGTTAGTAATGATGTTGTTTATCTTAAACTTTTTCCATTCTCATTGAAAGACAAGGCAAAGAACTGGTTCAATGCATTGCCTCCTAGATCTATTACTTCTTGGCTTACCATGCAAACTGAGTTTCTGAAAAAATTCTTTTATTTGGCCAGGACTCAAGCTTTAAAGAGGCATATCATGTCTTTTTCGCAGAAGGAAACTGAAGCATACGATCAAACTTTGGAAAGATTTAAGGAGCTTCTGTTGGCGTGCCCACATCACGGTTTTGACAAGGGACGAACCATTGGATTCTTTTACGATGGATTGCAGCCGAATACGAAGCAATATGTAGAGATGATGTGCAATGGAGCTTTCTTTGAGAAGACCCCGACGGAGGCTTGGGCATATTTGGAGAACATCGCAGAGAATGCAAGAAGATGGGAGCCACCTTCAGAATTTGACAGGTCCATGTCTACACATCAAACAAAAGGTGGCTTGCAGTCTTTGAAGCCTGAAGATGCATTGATGGCACAAGTGGAGGCATTGGTGACGCAAAAGCTACAAAATATTGATCTCAGAGCAGCAAAGGCAGTCACATCAGAGCCATACTGCGTCATATGCGAGAAGCCAGTTCATGATACTACCGTCTGCCCACTAATCCCAGCAATTAAAGAATTGGGCAGAAATCCAGAATCAGAGGTGAATTGGGTGGCAAATCAAAGCTACAACGCCAATTGGAAGAACCCATCAAACCAAGGAGGTGCTTCATATCAGCAGAAGCAGCAGACATCCACTCCCTATTACCATCCCAATCACTCCAATTATCAAGGAAAAAGGGAGCAGAACAATGAAATTCAGAGTCTCACTGCTGCAGTTCAACAGATGGCTCAGATGCAACAACAGCTCACTGAGAATTTTTCGAGATTTATAGCGTCACAAGACAAAGGTAAATTACCTGCTCAGCCTATTGCAAATCCTAATACGAATCCATCTTCTTCTTTTTCAGGAAACAACGTCAAACCATGTCAGGCAGTGACTACATTGCGTAGCGGACGTGAAATTGAAAAATCAGAAATGCCTAGACATGAACAACCAGCTGAGGAGAAAGAGGAGGCACAAGCACCTGAAAGTTTGCAGGTTTAGGAAGAGGTAGCAGAAAAAGAGCCAGAACCATATGTACCTCCAGCTCCATTCCCACACAGACTTGCTCCACCATCAAAAGACATGTATCAGGCAGAGATAAGAGATATCTTCAAGCAGGTAAAAATTAATATCCCATTACTTGATGCAATCAACCAAGTGCCTGCATACGCTAAATTTCTGAAGGAGCTATGCACTGTAAAGCGGAGCCTAAATGTGAAAAAGAAAGCATTTTTAACACAACAGGTAAGTGCAATGGTACAACATGACACTCCTCCTAAATATAAGGATCCAGGTTCTCCTACTATCCCACGCATTATAGGAACTAAGAAATTTGGAGATGCTTTACTTGATTTGGGATCTAGTGTTAATATTTTACCTTACTCTGTTTATGTGCAGCTTGGATTGGGGGAGCTGAAGACGACACCTGTGGTTTTACAGTTAGCAGACATGTCGGTAAAAATCCCACGAGGATGCGTGGAGGATGTGTTAGTCCAGGTTGACAAATTCTATTATCCCGTGGACTTTATCGTCCTTGATATTCATGGGCCACAATCAGGTAATTGCACTCCGATTATATTAGGACGTCCCTTCCTAGCAACTTGCAATGCTATGATAAATTGTAGGGATGGACAATTGAAGATAAGCTTTGGTAACATGAAACTTGAGCTAAACATTTTTAAATCATGTAAGTTACCTGCGAATGTTGATGACGTGAAAGAGGTATGTTTTATTGAGAGTTTAATTGAAGATTATTTTGAGGATAAGTATGAATGCCCGTCAAATTTTATTGATTATAATTTCGACGATATTGATGAATCGTATTTTGTGCAGGGCAAAAATGAAAGATCAAGGGATGCATGGGTGCCAAAGTTCGAGACATTGCCAGTGGAATTGCCACCACAACAACCTTCAGAGATTGAGCATCCAAAGCTGGAATTGAAGCCTCTGCTAGACTATTTGAAATACGCTTTCCTTGGAAAGGAGGAGACCTTCCCTGTGGTAATATCCTCTAAACTCACGCCTGAACAAGAATGTGCTTTGCTTGGTGTGCTTAGGGAACACAAAGGGGCTATTGGATGGTCTATTGCGGACATTACAGGTATAAATCCCTTAATTTGCACTCATCATATTTATCTTGAGGATGATGCCAAACCAACATGTGAGATGCAACGTCGATTAAACCCTACTTTGAAAGAGGTTGTTAAGGGGGAGATTCTTAAGTTACTTGCTGCAGGTATAATATATCCTATTTCAGACAGCAGATGGGTTAGCCCCATACAGGTGGTTCCGAAGAAATCAGGCCTCACAGTGGTAAAAAATGAGAGTAATGAGCTTATACCGATGCGGACCACCACAGGTTGGAGGATGTGTGTTGATTACAGAAAGTTAAATGCTAAAACACGAAAAGATCACTTTCCATTACCTTTCATTGATCAAATCTTGGAAAGAGTAGCAGGTAACGAATTTTATTGTTTTCTAGATGGGTATTCTGGCTATTATCAGATAGAGATAGCTCCAGAGGATCAAGAGAAGACTACCTTCACTTGCCCCTTTGGAACTTTCGCTTTTAGGAGAATGCCTTTTGGATTATGCAATGCACCTGCTACTTTTCAGCGTTGCATGTTGAGTATCTTTAGCGATATGGTTGAGAGGATTATAGAAGTGTTTATGGATGACTTTTCTGTATATGGCACTTCATTTGAAAATTGTTTATCTAACTTAGCTCTTGTCTTGCACAGGTGTCAGGAAAAGAACCTGTTGTTAAACTGGGAAAAGTGTCATTTCATGACAACTGAGGGTTTGGTTCTTGGACACCTAGTCTCCAAAGCAGGTATTCAGGTAGACAGAGCAAAAGTTGAGGTGATTGAGAAGTTGCCTACACCAAAATGCGTCAAGGACATACGATCCTTTCTAGGCCATGCAGGATTTTATCGAAGATTCATAAAGGATTTCAGCGCCATCTCCCGCCCCCTCTGCCACTTATTAACTTTAAATACTGATTTCATATGGACACAAGAGTGTCAAGTTTCATTCGATAAATTAAAGAACTCACTTGTTTCCTCCCCTATTTTGCAGGTTCCAGACTGGAGCATGCCATTTGAAATTATGTGTGATGCAAGTGACTACGCGATGGGGGCGGTGCTTGGGCAAAAGAAAGAGAAAGTTCCTTGTGTTATCTATTATGCCAGTAAAACTTTGAATGAAGCACAACGGAACTACACTACTACGGAGAAAGAGTTGCTAGCGGTGGTGTTTGCATTGGAGAAATTCAGAAGCTACATATTGGGATCACATATTCTCATCTTTACAGATCATTCTACACTGAAATATCTTTTATCTAAAAAGGATGCTAAACCTAGACTTATACGATGGATTCTCCTTTTGCAGGAATTCAATATTCAAATCAAGGATAAGAAGGGAGTTGAAAACAATATCGCAGATCACCTTTCTAGATTGACGGTGGGAACAGAGTCGCCTACCATTCCATTGCGAGATTCCTTCCCAGATGAGCAGCTTTTCACCATCTCTACCCTACCATGGTATGCAGATATAGCTAATTATTTGGTGACAGGTAGAACCCCTCCACATTGGTCCTCTTTAGATTTCAAACGCTTCAAGCATGAGGTAAAATCATTCTATTTTGATGATCCTTATCTTTTTAAATACTGTGGAGACCAAATTGTAAGGAGATGTGTACCCGACCATGAATTTGATAGTGTTTTACATTTTTGCCATGATGGGGTATGTGGGGGGCACTTTTCAGCTCATAAGACTGTTGCCAAAATTTTACAGAGTGGTTTTTATTGGCCTACAATGTTTAAAGATGCATATGCTTATTGTAAATCATGTGTGCGTTGTCAACAGTTGGGGGGAATTACAAAAAGAAACATGATGCCCTTGAATCCCATGCTAGAAATAGAATTATTTGATTGTTGGGGTATTGATTTCATGTGGCCTTTTCCACCATCTTTTGGGTATATATTTGTATTGGTTGCCATTGATTATGTTTCTAAATGGGTGGAAGCTATTCCTTGCAGGTCCAACGACGCTTCCATTGTGCTGAAATTTTTGAAAGAGAACATTTTCTCGCGCTTTGGAGTGCCAAAGGCCATTATCAGTGATGGAGGTTCTCATTTCTGCAATAGGCTCTTTGCAAATCTAATGAAGAAATTTGGGGTGACACATAAAGTTTCAACACCTTACCATCCTCAAACAAATGGGCAAGCGGAATTGGCGATCAAGGAAATCAAGAACATTCTTCAGAAAACAGTGAATCCCACACGCAAAGATTGGAGTCTTCGCTTGCCTGAAGCTCTATGGGCCTACAGGACAGCATACAAGACTATCTTAGGGATGTCACCGTTTCGTTTGGTTTATGGAAAAAATTGCCATCTTCCTGTTGAATTAGAGCATAAATCTTTTTGGGCAATTAAAACACTTAATTTGCTTGATGACTCATCAAATGTTTCTCGTAAATTGCAGATCATGGAGCTTGATGAGATACGACGTGAGGCATATGAAAATGCAAAGCTCGCAAAAGAAAGGATGAAAGCTGTGCACGACAAGATGATCCTACGAAAGGAATTCAAAGTTGGAGACAATGTTCTGCTGTACAATTCAAGACTCCATATATTTCCAGGGAAGCTGCGCTCAAAATGGACGGGACCATACTCTGTCAAAAAAGTCTTTTCACATGGAGCGGTGGTCTTAGTGAATGAGAAGGATGGCCATGAATTCAAAGTCAATGGACAACGTCTGAAACACTTTCAAGAGCTTTGGGCCAGAGAGAATACCACCATTGACCTCACAGATCCACCTTCGGGTGGTAACTAATCAGGTGTGTTCTTTCCATGATTCCCTCTCCTTAACATTGAGGACAATGCCTATTTTAAGTTGGGGGGAGGGTATAAACTTTTAGGATTTTTATTTTTATTTTTATTTTTATTTTATTTTTTTTATTTTTTTTAGTAGTTCCCTTTTCAAAATTTTTTTTTAATAAAAAATGGGGTTGAGTCAAGAATTATCACCAATGCTTATTACACCTAGAAATGAACCTCATGTGATGAAAATTCTCGAAATCCATTCACCACTTTGCACATATGATTTATTTTCCTCCACCACTATCGCTACATATTTCATTCTCATTCGATATGAATGCTATTACTCATGGTAAATCTCTTTTGAAATATCTTTATGGTAGGATTGAATGATGACTTAATGAATCTTGAAGTTATGAATTAGCAAGTCGTATGCTTTCAATGGAACACACCATCACAAAATGACTGGAGCATTGTTTTTTTTATCTCATATTCATTGCTATTTGCATGCTTTGTGTGATCTTGGGTGGAAAGTCTACACTGTCTTTTGAAATGATTAGGATAACCCATTCTTGTGAAAGAATAAAGAAAAGGAAGCTATCTTGCTAAGTTACTTATGCACGCACAAAAGAAAGAATGAAATTAGATGAATGAAGAAAAATGAATGAACGAATAAATGTGTCATTAAAGAAATAACTTGGTTGGCTCGAGTAGTACAGTCCGAGGGGTCCTTCTTGGCCTAATGCCCTATTATCGTCTGATTTGGGAGCCATTGACGGGAACCTCAATCATTTGATGGAGCGATCCAAGTTATATTATTTTTTTTCTGCAAATGTTGCTTGATGCGCGTTACGCAGAACCAATAAAATGAGAAAAGAAAAGCGAGAAAAAGTGTGCATCATTAGCAAGGCAAGAAAACTTCCAAGGCTTAAAGATAACACAAGATATGGTGTGATTTCCTATGAATGAAAATTGACGTGTGTATGTCTTGATGCCAATCTATTTTTGCTTGCTTTGCATGATACATCTACGCTCCAAGTTATATACTTTGATTGAAAGGTGTGAGACATTGATTTTGCATACCATTCGCTATGAATTAATGTAAAGTGAAGTTAAGTTGATTTAATGACCATTGTAGAGATACTTGCTTTTCATTGTAAACCCATGAGTACCATTATATAATGAGCATGAAATCTTGGCATTAGTGTGAGGACATTTTCTTTCGTCTTTGTAGTATGGTGATGAATGATTTGAGACCTGATAAGGTGATCTAGGTGTATACTTGATATCGTATCTCGCTCATTTTGCTAGAGACTAGCAAAACGCTAGTTGGGGGGTGTGATTCGAGGTGAATATTACATATTTAACCCCCTATTTAGTCCTATTGTGTGCTCATATGATGCTTAATTGCTCTCTAATATGTGCGTATTTTGTACACCATTATTTATTAGAGAAATCACATTATTTGTGCACAAAACACGAATTATATTGAGTATTTCTGCAGTTTTATATTTTTCTTAGCATCGTCTCGATCTCACGATTCCAACGACTATTTATTTGTATTTTTCTGAGATCTGTGCTAATTACTATGAATTTTTAAATGCAGAATACTAATTAAATGGAGAAATACGCAAGAAATACGGATTATACGGCCGCCAGCCAATTAGAATGAGACACGTGGCACGCATCTGACCGTTCCCGCCGCATCCAACGGCGCTGATAAATCCCGTACAAAGTTATACTATGGGCGACGTGGAATTGTGTGGTCCGTTGGATCCCAATCCAACGGTTCGCAATCAAGGGAAACAGCGGGCGTAGAGCGGGGATTTCTTGGACACGTGGCGCAATCGCGGGGATTTGCCGCTCGATCCAACGGTGCGCATCAATTACGAAATCGTTTCGATTTCGAATCCCGCTCGTGACACGCGGCGTCACCATCGCCGTTGGATTGATATCCAACGGCCCACTTTCACCCCGCATTTATCAGCGCCCGCTTCAAGTTTGGCCGTGGATGCAAGATCCAACGGCGAGGATCGATGCGGGTTTGATTTCGAAGTCGAAGCGGGCATCGCACGAATCGCAAAGCACAGGTGGCGGCATCTAGTTCAATCCCGCATTGATGGACGGCCTATATTTGACCCGCTCGAGATCGACGGTTCCGATCGTTGCCGGCTGCGAATCGGGTTTTTACGAGATGCGGGTGCGGGTTTCGACCCGTTAAGCCCCCAAACCCGCAATGCTAATATATAAGCGTATTTCTAGGGTTTTGGGGGGTATTCTGGCGTATTTTGGGACTTTTGGAGCGGCTACTGTGCGTATTTTTCCAGGAGAAAATTCTGAAAATTTCCAGAGACTATTCTTCCTATTCTCAGAGAGTTTTGGGTTCTAAGGAGGAGATTTGGTGATAATTTCTTCAACTTATACCCCGTATTTGGTGTATTTCTTTGTATTTTGCTATCTAAACGATGTATTTTGCTATCAAATCTGATTTTTATTGCACCATGCGTGGCTAATCTCTTTGTGCTATGGTTGTGATGTAGTTAGGAGTATGTAGTTGCTAAATCTCATGTCTTTAGCCCTATTATCATGTCCAAATTGCTAGTTTTGTTGATTTCTACAACGTATTTGATGGGTATTTGCTTACTATCGATATTGTTGATGTGCCCTATGGCTAGGCCCTGATTAGGCTAGCCAATTTGTGTTCTCTAATCTGAACCTATCGCTGCGATTATTGTTTAATGAAATCAACATTGCTAGTAATACGTTTAAGGCTATTTTGACTAGTTTTCATTGATTTATCTTCCGACGCCTTCACGCCTTGACCGGGTGAAGCGTCGTGTGACATTGAAAGACGTGAAATTTCAGCGACTATAAACTCCTAATGAACTCACAACCGTAGCATACTTGTCTCATCGAATTCCAAACTTTCGTGATACCGTAATACTTTTAGGAACCATTTTCTTTGCTACAAATCCTTACACTATTTTTCACCTTCACAAAGGTGGTCGTTTTCTTAACCGTATATTATATTTGATTAGTTGAATTTGTGTTATCTCAGGTCGACTTGTCCCGAGAATTCGACTCTGGACTCTCCAGGTACTACTTGCACGATCTCCTGCGCTTGGGAGTAAAGCTCACATTGTTTTGAGAGAGGCACTTAACAAATGAGCTTATAAATCTATCAAATGCATATTTATTGGACATTCTAGGACTTAAAAAAGTTATCGCTAACTTGATCATATACATCGCAAGTACTATGTATCGATTGTATATCACATCTCATATTTTCATGCTTGTAAAGAAGATTTATCTGTCTATCTATCTATTTCATGACATTATTCTGTTTTGGGATTCAAATGATGTTTGCAACTACCAAACCATTGCATGTGTATATAAGACATGTAAAGGCAACTGATGCTTCGTCCACAGCTGAAGATCATGACCAACCATTGTACCTTTTAATGCCTCCACTAGGGATGGGAATGGGCATGCCCAAAGCCCGATTGGGCTTCCAATTGGGCATTGCCCCATTCCCATCCATACTAATCCTTCATTAATTCTTTCATAAGAATAAGAATTAATGAAGGATTAGTATAGATCGGAATGGGACATGCCCCATTGGAAGCCCAATCGGACTTTGGGCATGCTCATTCCCATCCCTAGCCTCCACTAAATTTAGATCTTCATATCATGCTCCTTAGGGGCAAACAATCGACAACTGTGTACCATGTATCACATTTTGTTCCATACGATCGTCTTACCCCTTATTTTTAGCAATTTGCACAATCATTATTTTCAATAATTGAATCCAAGTTTTATCAGGAATGTATGGTGCATCTGGCCTCAAAGCAGGCCATGGACAAAGAGATGGATGCACTACTATCAAGAGGTATACAGAAGCTGGTTCTTACCTCTTCAGCATCAAATATTATGGGCTAATGTTGGGGTTTTAAAGTGGATGGATATAATGCTAGATTGGTTGTTAAAGGCTTCACTCAGATATATGGTGTTGATTATCTTGAGACTTCTCTTGTTGCTCAACTCTATTTATGTCATTTACTCTCTCACAGTTAGTCAGCAATGTCATGTGTTTTAGCAATCATCTATGTTTCAGTAATCATCTATGTTTCAGCAAGATATGAAGAATGTTTTTATAGGGATTTTAAGAAAGAAGTTTACATGGATCAATCTTCACAATATGTTGCTAAGGACAAAGATATGGTATGCAAACTCAAAAAGGCTATTTATGATATGAAACAGAGTCCTCAGTCGTGGTTTAAAAATTGTAATAGAGTTGTTACGTGTGCTGGTTGTTGACGATGCTATTTAAATCATTCAATTTGTATACATTACGACACCTCCGGATCTATGATTCTAGTAGTTTTTACAAATGACATCCTCCTGACAAATAGTGACAAAGTTGGTATTAAGGAGACCAAGAAGTACATCAAGAAACACTTCATAACTAAGGATATGAGCAAGCTAAAAAATTTCTTGGGATTGTATAAACTATAAACAAGAAATCATTTTTTTCCTAAAGGATTTGATATGCTACAAGAGACCAAGTGAGCACACCTATGGATGCAAACACTAAGCTATGGGATGACTCTCCTAAGCTAATTAAGGAAGTTTCCAGATTTAGAAGATTGGTTGGCATGTTGATTTACCTACCATTGTTAAACACTGAAATACTTGTGTTGTTAGCTTGGTCAGCCAGTTCATGCATATATAGCAATAGATTAAAAAGCAACGTTGCAGATTGTGATGCATGGTAAAAAATTCATTAGGTAAAGATTTGTTGTATAAAAATCATGGACATTTAAGAACTGAAGCATTCGTAGACTCCAATTTTGCTGGTGACAAAAACAAAAGGGATAGGAAATTCATTTTAGGGTACACCACAGATGTTGGTAGTAATTTGGGTGCATAGAGAAGCAAGAAGCAAAATATTTTACCTCACTCCAGTTCAGAAGTAGAATATATAGCTATGGCACACACACAACCTGTGAGTTGATGGGTTAAAAACACTAGTATGAAATCTTGTTTTTCAAAATGATAGTGTGCACTTTTATTAAAATTATTTTCCTTAAGATATTTACTTTTTTATGTAACTAACTAATCATGATTAATATCTATGCTCCAGCTTGACGGGGTATTTTTAATTCAAGCATGTGATGAATATATTGTATAGATACAATGTACCATAGATGTTATGCCTTAATTAATAACATGCATAGTAGGTCTAAGTTTGTAATACGTGTAATTCTTTACTATGAATAAGATAAGAAAGGATATGGTTGATCTTTCTCTTCTTATTATTTTTCTCTTTTTATCAACATTTTCTCCGACATATTAAATGAGACTCTCCATCAAAAATTTTAATTACATGTATTTCTATCCAACTTTTGATGAACAATATGGGCACATCTAAACATATGCACATGCTTCTGCAAGCATCAATAAATCCAAATATAAAATATGTCAACAAGAATAGATAAGAAAGAATAGAGAAGAGGATGAAAATTGTAGGAAAAGATACTATTTGAATCATTGTGAAGCATTGTGCATATACATATATTATACATATGTAATCTAAAATTCTAATGGGAAATTGAATATAGTTAAAAATTAGGGCTTATTCACAAAAACTACCATAAACTATCCATTGATTTAATAAAATTACCATTAACTTTATAAATTCATCAAAACCCCCTAAAAATTTAGCCATTCATCACAACTACCTCATGCCGTTGATGACCCTTAATAAAAGACCATTTTACCCTTTAATAACTGACCCCACTGAAGCCAACTGTAGAAATTAAAACACAAATTTATAAAACCACGTTAAAGAGAGTATTTAGGGATGAACTTTGTGTAGTTTGCTTATGTCGGATCTCGTCATCTCATCGTTGTCTAGTCAAGTTGCTGTCAGTTATCGTCTTGTCATCTTGTTGCTGTCGGTCGCACAGTTCCGTATCATGATATGCGGATGGAGCAGCGGCTGAAACAGTCAACTTGAAGTGCCTCTTCAAAAATACAGTATTGAAGTGGCATTGATTTGTTATGGAAGTGTTTTGAAAGTATACAGATTAATTGGAGGGAGCTTAAAAGGTAAGTTATTTTGTAGCGTTAAATCTGCCCTTCGTCAGTATTGACATACAGTAAATTAATTGAAAGTCAATTTTTTTTGGAGGGAAGTGGTAAAGTTTTGAACTTTTTTTTCAGCAACAATGGAAATAACCTTCTGTTGGCTTAGTTATTATAAGGCCTTTATCGTAAGTGCCACAGTGAGGACGGATTCAGAAAAGGGGAAATTATGTAGCATGTGTTGTTGGATGTTAAGAACCACTTGAACTGTACTGAGAATAAACAGAAAAGTAATAGGTTTTATGATTTAGATAGGCATGATTCTTTTTATGTCAGCATGCTCATGGTAAAATAGAATCTAATTAGATAAACTATGATGTAGTAATTGTTCATTAAAATTTTGTTTGTTAATTAAATTTGTGATTAATTAGCCAGAAAAAGTGAAATGAAGTATGTGTGTGGGTAATTATAACTAATTAGCTAATTAAACTGCAATTTTGCAGTGGAGTTCATGAAGACTTGGTCTATATGTATGCTTGCCATTAATGTGACCAGATTTCATTTTGTTTAGGGACATGGATGTGGTTGTGCATTCATTAAACAGTGAACAAGTATGTATGTCATTTGGTTATTAATGTGACTAAATATGCATTGCTATATAATTTTTTAAGGTAGTTTTGATGAAAGATGTTAAGTGTAGTGGGGTATACATGTAGTTATTTGCAATTGCTTCTTTGTAATGTTGCTTCCATACGGTGTAATCATTGTAAGTTTGATTGTAAAGGTAAGAACGAGATGTATGTGGATGGGCAGTTAAATATAACTGACTATTTTGATACAAACAGAATGGATGGATGGAGTTAAGGTTCATGCTAAAAAGGTTGCTGTTTATAGATTACAATGTGTACCAGAAGCTTCTGAACATGGATATGAACAAAGATTAAAACTGATGCCGAGATATATGGGTAGAGTAATCAATGATGACATGTACATTAAGCATCTTGATAGGATCCGCTAGGGTTTCAACCGCTAGGGTTTGAAGAATAAAAATATGATTTTTACTGAAAATAAAAAAGAAACAAGGATAAATTGGCCATTCGAGAGGTGGACCGCTCTCCATACCACCAATTCAAGAGGATGGCCGCATTCTCCACAGAAGAGGGATCAAATCAACCCTAAGAAGTTCTCTCACAAAATTCAGCCTAAATTCTCTAATCTCCCTAGCCCCATATAAATACTAATAGGGTTTTTCACGAAATTACAAAAATGCCCTGAACCTCAAAATTCCACTGATGCCCTCAAAATTACAGAAACGTCATTGTATGTGATCTCATCACATCTCAAACCTGGTGAGGGGAAAGCAAAATTACTGAGCTTTTGTCTTGAAGGCTATGATAAAAATGTTCTTCTAGCTGCATATATCCCATGCGGTAATGTGGTTAATGCTAGTATATAGGGGTCAATTTGACTTAGACACAACAAGTCCCAACATAACAAAATTAGGTAATGTGTGTAATATAAGAAGAGCGGCACAAGGGTGAGGAAGTGGAGCTAATGCCAATAGGAGCTTCCTTCAATCTTATATGAATGTTTGTTGTAACATTGAATCAAAATATATAATAATTACATAACACATGGGTTATGGGAAACGTATTACTACAAAGGGTATGTGAGTGTCGAGGGTCCATTATGATCGTACCTAATTATAAATGCGGGAATTTACTAATGGACACTACTGCTTATAACACATACGATGTAACCAGATAGCAACTGTTGAGAAAGGTTATGATCCAGGATTTATAATCTGGACCTAAAATTGTGTGGGAATATTACGACCCACAGATGTAGTCTAGAATTACATTGTGCAAAAAGGCAACTGATCCATACTGATCACTCGGTCGAGCAAACGGAACACCCAAATTGCATATATACTCTCGGGCAAAAGTTATTTGTTAGAATAGCACTATCTTAACACTATTCATAGATAATCCCGCTTATTTGTTTGCTATTAGCTTATGATTATGGATGCATTTGATTTATCACCATGATCGACTTAATAGTTTTTACCACAGACTTATCATCTGATGTTGATTTATATTTTTTTAACTTCTAAACAATTAAATGATTTTAAAAAGAAAAATTGTTTTGCAAGAAAATTGTTGATTTATGGTTCTTTAAAACTTCTAAATATTTAAATAATTTTTAAAAGGTAAATTATTTGTTTTCGGAACCTATCAAGTAATTACTAATGACATTCCATTTTGTTGAATGTTCCTAAGGTTTGGAAAGGGAGTACATAAAGGCTAATTTATTTGTGCAGGTTGCCTAATAGATGTTCTCTGAAGATTAAGTTTAGTTGTTTTTATTTCAATTATATCAATAATGTAAGGACCTTATTTTCTAGTGACCATATAGCCTTATTTTTTTATTGCTACCTTTTGATTTGGTTGTAATAACTGAACTCCATTTTAGGAGATATTTTTCTTTATCTCAGCTTGGGATGTAATAAATTTTAGTTTTAAATTGTTATGTGTTAGTTATTAAAGAAATCTGCATGGAGAATTTGGATAGTGTTTATAGTTTATACGTTGAACATTAGACGTATTTAACTCAAATGGAGAAAAAAATACATGCAATTATATACACTCTCTCCTTTTGATTTAATTATATCGTGGGGGGGTTTCTGTTCCCTTCTCTAGTATAATAAGAAGCGTTGTGTGACATTTATTTTATAGCTTACTCCAAAGTGTCAAGAAATCATAACCATCTCTTTTGTTTTCTAATTTACAACTGCTCAAGCTACATGAAACATTTGATTATTTGGGTCTCTAGAACATGATAATAATAAACACTTCTCCAGCAGTGAAAAGATGTTACTATGATTATGTCTCTACAACTGCTACAACTGCTAATAGTGAACATTGTCTCTAAAACTACACTGCTAACTACACTGCTAATAGCCAATGTAGGAGCCCCGTTTTCTTTGATGATTATGTCTCTAAAACTGATGCTACTATGCTAAATACAGTGATATGGTATCCATCATCATGCTACAATACACATGCTACAATAATCATCAAGATAATAACATGAAAGTTTCGATTACATTAAAGTAAAATTACAACTGCCTAAAGAAAACAACGGTTAAATCATTGTTATAAAGTTCATTTTTTCAGTTAATCATGGATAATATGCGATTAAATTAAATCATCTAAAATTTTAATTTCAATTAATATAAGCAAACTACATGTCCTATGTAATATCAAATTAAATGCCAATTAATAAAACCTCAACATAATAATAACTGGCAAAATCAAGTTTTCCCACTCATCAAAAATCCTAATTCATAGAGAAGCATGAACCTGCCATCCTGCCTTCGTCGCCCCTTTGCAGTGTAGTTAGCAGTGTAGTTTTAGAGACAATGTTCACATAGCAGCTGAACACATAGCAGCTGCTCCTTCAACCGATTTTAGTCGAATTTGAATGCTCAACGAAGCCCCTTCTCCAAAAATCCCAAGTTGCAATCGAGCACCTGAGCCCCTTTCCTTTTTATTTGATGAAACCGAAGCAACCAAAACCCAAAGTTACCATACTCTATGAGACAAGTGGGTTACCTATAATTTCTTTGAAAATTTCAATTTATTATAATTTTAATCTTGGTTTAATTGAGTTCATGAAGAGTGTACATGTTAAATTTAAATTTGAAGAATTGTGTCTCAGGGATTGGTGTAACCATGTTGAATAATTACATTCTTATCCTATGATTTTTATATGCCAACTTGAGTTTATGCTTGATAGAGCCCTCTCTCTTCTACTTTGTTCTCCTCTTCATTATCTTTCTTTTTTTGTTGAAGGATAAGAAGAATCAGGAAAGAGAACACATGGGTGACGGCTCTTCAGGTAATGCAAGCAGAGATAGATAGTTCGGGAATTAGTTTTGGTTTATTATTATGGATTTATATAAGGTTTGAGTTAGGGTTATGAACCGGGCCGAGTTTGGATGTAAACGAATCGGGTTTAGTATTAATTGTAAATACATTAGAATTTGTGTTTGATTAAGATTCTAGTATGATTTAGAAGATAGATTTTATTTTCATTCTAATTTTAAATAATTCGCATTTCGAAATTTTGATTTAAACGTTGAAATTAAATTTTTGAAATAAAATTCGGATTTTAATGTAATGGGTCATAATTAACAGGTTGACTGGCTTATTTAAAAATTTAGAAATAAATTCAGAAAAATTAACTAAAATCATAAAAAATTCTTAAATTTTATTTAAGATAATTTGAACCAAAACACATTATAATTTTACAAAAAATACGGTAAACTGGTTGGGACCATTACAACTTACCCTATAACAAAAAATTACCATCAAGATTCTCAAAACTAAGATACAATGAAAAGGTAATTATAGCGCTCTCATGTCTCTTTTTCATGCTCTTGAGTGGACTTTTTAGGCATACCACGCTGCCACAACATCTTCACCAAGTTGATCACCTTATTTATAAGAGTCTTCTACTAACAGTTAACATATCCACTAGCTGTTTCTCGTAAGTTAAATATAATCGCACCGTGATTTTTGGGTAATTCACCACTTGATAGGGATCGCCCACGCATCGTCACAATTGGAAGATGTGAAATACATCATGCATTCCCCCCAATGAAGATGATAATGCTAGGCAGTAAGTCACCTCTCTTACTCGCTCCAACACATCAAACGATTTAATGAACTGCATATAGAACTTTTGTCTCTTCTAAAACGGATGAGTCTTCTGTTGGTTGAAATATTTAAAAACACATGGTCACCTGGCTAAAACTCCAATGACAATGATTCACATCACCCTTATGTTTATATCGATCTTACATAATAGGAAGTTTGTCGCTGATAATTCTCAAATCTATAACATCCATAATCATCTCTGACCATAGGAGTTCTATGTCTCTAACATCATCCCAGCTCAATGGGAAACGACATTTCATCATGTACAAAGACATAATAGATGTCATACTAATGCTAGACTGACAACTGTTGTTGTATACGAACTTCACCAGATATATGTGATCCTTCCCGAGTCTTTTGAAGTTTAATATACAAGCCTTCAACATATCTTCAAGTATTTGAATGATACGCTCTGATTGTCTATCTATTTGCCGGTGATATGCAATACTGAAACTAAAATTGGTACCCAAACTTACCTACACACTCTTTCAAAAGTATAAGGTGAACCTAGTGTCTCTATCGAAGACTTTGTAGAAAGACATACCGTGTAGTCTCGTGATTTCCTGTGCGAATTTATTCACATTACAGTGCATAGAATGAAGAAATTATGGAAGGCATAAGAAGAAAATGTGTTACTTCATGTACTTCTTCATAAGGTTTCAATGAACTGCCCCACACAAAATGAAATGAAAAGTGCTCACTTGGTTAGTCGATCAATGATCACCTAAACAGCATTATTCTGCTTCAAGCTCTGCGGCAATCCAGTCACAAATTTATGTTAATATACTGATATTTATACTCTGAAATATACAATGGCCAAAGCAAGCATATAGTACGATGATACTCAATAATCAGACATTTGGCTACACTCTGAGCAACACTCATCTTCATACCATGTCCCTAGAAGTTCTAACTAATATCCGTATACATTTTTGTGCCTCCAGTGTGAATAAAATAAGAAGTGTAATGACCATGTGCTAAGAGGAAAACAGTAGAAGGTGTGTTGAATAGTATTTATAAAATTAAAGAGGAAATTACGCTTAATTAAAATCCTAGCCAACAATAATCCGGAAATAATATGAAACAATAAGAACAATGCAACCACTAGATGTTCAAAGGTTCGGATCACTCAAGTCAAACGTGACTTGTTCCCGGTAATCCTACGTCCCTACCTCCTGGGATAGCATCCGGATAATCAAGCGAGAATCCTAACTTGAGATTTCCTTTAAACCCACTTGTAGCAACCCTACAACTGTAATCAATACAACTATTGATGTCATTGATTCCCACAACCTGAGATCAAGCAAAGCACTCTCACAAACCGAAAGCAAAACCAATTTAACGAAAAATTTATGAAATATGAATTCACACTTACAAACTCATATGCCTTGAAGTGTAGAACCTGAAGTGAGGCAAGAGTGTAGTGTGTGGATCCTCTTCCTAGAAGAGAAAATAGCCCTTGCACTTGTCTTCACCAAAGCTAGATGACGAGAATTGATTCTAGTTGGAAGACAAGATTAGATTTGGAGATTTAGGGCTTTGGAATGAATTGTGAGCTTTTTAATTCCAATGAGAGATGAACAAGTGTCTAAGTATTCTCAATGGAACAGTAAAACATGTATTTATAAGCTCTCTTAAAACCTCCAAGAGATTACCGAAAGAGCCCTTTCAAAAACGTTTTTGATAGGGCAACGAATTAAAATTACAGTCAGGACAGGCGACTAATTAAGAACCAACAGACGCATGTTGCACTGTGTTAGAGGGTATGTGAAAGTACAAACGGTAACTTACCATGTGGGACAGGCGACTGCTTAAGGTTGACAGGCGACATACATGTGCCTGTAAAACCAAAGGTAGGCGTCTGTGTGGCAGAAGTGCGTAACTTCACATATTCAAAAAACTGGGTAATCAAAGGACAGACGACTGATGTGGTATACACAGGCGCCTGTGACATGGTCTGAATGCACAAGTGCGAAACTTGCCAAAATGCGAATTTTAGGCAAAGATGGACATGCGGCTGTAGTGGAGTCGACAGGGGCATGTACCATGGGCAGGCGCCTGAAAAACCAAAGAAAGTCGCCTGAAAGTGCACAAGTACGTAAGTTGACAAAATGGGAATTTGGACAAGATGATATAGGGGATTGATTAACAAGTCACATGCCCCTGAACTGTATACATGCACATGTACATTGTACAGCAGTCACATGTTTAGAAGTAAAGATTGAGCGCCCAAAAACCTAGCAAAAGTGTGCATTTCAGACGACTGAAGAACAAAACACAGGCGCATGTATAGAGACAGTCGCCTGGCTTTTGAGCAACAGTTAGCTGTCAAACATCCAGAATGCACAACTAATGGTTTTATGATTTAGAGTCCTAGAAAATGAATTCTAAGGTATTCCTATGATAATGAGAGTGATGTGTGTGTGCTCCAAGTTTACTCTACTTCAATACTACAATCTAAGAGAAAGAACAAAAAGAAAAAAAAGATTTACAATGAGTTTGAACTTCTTTTCTTCTTCTTGATTGAAGTTGAAGTCTTTGAGTCTTCTTTCTTTGCCTTGATCACTCAATCATCACTTTGATCTTTAATTAATCTTGATTCTCATTCATTGCAATTGATCTTCAAGATTGGATTTGGCACTGAATTAACTGCATGGAAAGGATTAGACACAAATATTTATGTTTGCTCATCATCAAAACCAGGTAAGGAGAAGTCAATACTCAACAAAATGAGCTGGAAGCTTCCTCTAGTACATCCTGGATCTCAACAGATGGCACACATATCCTGCTACTGTATCTCAATGACACATCTTCGAGGATAAGAAAGTCTAACGAACGACCCGTTTCTACATGTCCCCTATCTTTTGTAACTTCATGTTGTCGACCTATGTAGTTTTAATCCAATCCACGATGGTCGACTGAATCTATAAATTCATCAGCGATGACGTAATCCCTGACAGACTAACTACATTCACCATCTCGCACCGCTTGTTGAAATTTACATTACGTTGTAAGAGTCATCACCGTCAGAAATTAACTCAAGACATTAGAAACGATATTAACCTTCTTGGAATGGTACTAAATGTCAACGTCATAATCCGATATGCGCTCTAACCACTTACATTATCTCATGTTAAGCTTTCTGGGTGAAAACGTACTTCAGTCATTTATGATCCATAAACATCTTCATATGCTTATGCTCTCCCAACTGGTAGTGCATCCCTATTTTTAATGTGAAGATAATTGCAGCCAACTTTAGATCATGCAGAAGATGGTTCTACTCATGCACCTTCAGTTGCCTAGATGCATCGACTGCCACTTCCATACTAATGCAGCATGTAACCGAGTCTATTTTTGAAAACATCACAATATACTTCAAATCCTCTGGTCCTATTAGGAATAATCAAAACTGACGCATCAATCAATCTAACCTTTAACTCATCAAAAACCAGCACATAAGCTTCAGACCAAATAAATTCAACTTCTTTTCTCATAAGACGGGCCATAGGCTTGGTAATCTGAGAGAAGTCTTGGGTGAATCATTGGTAGTAGCCTGCTAGTCCCAAAAAATTCATGACCTCTGCAACTAACCTACGGACAGGTCAATTCCTTGTAAACATTCTCTGGGTTTACAGATATGACATCTTCATTTACTATGTCTAAGAAAGGCCATTATATCCCGCCAAGACTTACATTTGTTATACATAACATAAAGATGATGTCTCCGTAGAGTCTCCAATACTGTCTGTAGATGCTCAACATGCTCTTCTTCACTCTTGAAATATACCAAAATATCATTAATAAAAATCACTATGAACTTGTCCAAAAATTTAGAGAATACTTGGTTAATAAGGTTCATGAACATCGTCAATGCATTGGTCACACTGAACGACATAACAAGGTATTCTTAATATTCGTAATTTCATACTTAGTCCGAAAAACTATTTTGAGTATGTCTTCCTTCTTGACATTCATTGGTAGTATCCACTCCGTAGATCCAACTTTGAAAAAACTTGAGATCCCCTCTGCTGAGTAAAAATATCAACAATGTGCAATAACGGTTACTTAATCTTTACAATCATCTTGTTCAATTTTCGATAGTCTATGCACATCCTTTGTGATCCATTCTTTTTCTTAACTTGCTTCCCAAGAAAACACACCAGAACGTATCAATCATTTCTGTAATAAATCATCTAATTGAGTACCAAATGCTTCCAACTCCACCAAGACCATACTGTATGAAACCTTAGAGATAGGTTGTGCTTGATATCAAGTCAATTAAGTATTCAAGAGCTCGATCTGGCGGTAAACCTAAGATGTCATCGAATTCTCAGACTACTTCAAGTCTCTCTGTCGGTAAAACAAATGAATTAAGAAATCAATTCAGGAACGATTCCTTTGATTGTCGACAAAGGAGTGATGTAAAAGAAAATTTCAGACTACAAGTAAGAAATTGAAAAGGTTGGAATCTAACGGTCGAATCAAAGGCAAAAACATTCAAGGATTATCAGGAATTCAATGGAAACAATTAACAAGGATTAAGTCAAAGATGTTAATGATTTGGATTGTAATATTATACGTTACTCTTAAAGTATTATCGCATGGAAAAAAGGTGGATGGTTATTTCAAAAATAAATTTTCATATTAAATCGAAGAAAGTTATGTCAATGATACGGATCATCATTAAAATCCAAACTCTAGGTTTCCATCTTTGAGTTTGAGGGTGTGTTGAGAATAATAATCACATCGAAAAAATTTAAAAAAATTGATGTCAATAAATTAGGAGTTAGGCATCAACCCATAGGTTTAACCTTTTTTTGTTAGATATAATTTCAGATACTATTTTATAGCTTCATCAAATATTATTAGTTATTGGTTCCTACCCGTCTTGTTTCTTGTTTATAACACTCATAGGAGCATCTTCAATCGACCAACATAACGCCAATTATGACGGGATTTGGTCTACAACCGCACGCCATAAAATCACCATTTTTAGAGATGTGCTACAATCGCTCGCCAAATTTGGCGTGAGAGGAGAGAAATAGCGAGCGGCCTTCAGACGGCTCGAAGACAGCTCCAAGCTATGTATCATATAAGAGACATCAAACGCCTGACTCTCTATGCCAGGCGCCTGACTGGGTATCAAACAGCTGGGTCAAGCGTCTGACTTCACTGAGTCAGACGCCTGATTGCACTGGGTCAGACACATGACTGCGCAATTCTGAGCCATATGCACATATTCAAAACATCAGATAACAATAATTTGAAGGGTAATTTTTAGTTTTAGGATAAATTTTAAAAATAATCTCAAATTTCGACCAAGAAAAAAAATAATTTCAAAAATCGACCAAGTGCGGCCACGTCAGCGGGTTTTTGGCGCTGGCCATTATTTTTTGACCTGGACGCACTTGGAAAGTGCGTTTTCTTTAGCCGCACTTCCCAAGTGTGGCCAGTATGAGCAACGACAGTAAGAGCCCGTGACTTAAAGTGAAGTCACGGGCCTCTAAAACTGGCCGCACTTGCCAAGTGCGGCCAGTTTGCCCTATTTCCCCACCAGCAACGCAAGTCATTCATTAACTGCGGAAAGAAAAAAACCCTGGGCTAGGGCGCGACGGCGGAGGAGGCTTCCCTTCTCCATTTGCGTTGATCCGACGGCGGCTGCTACTCCATTTTCGTTGATCAGATAC
Source organism: Scilla litardierei (assembly GCA_030789695.1). Classification (NCBI taxonomy): domain Eukaryota; kingdom Viridiplantae; phylum Streptophyta; class Magnoliopsida; order Asparagales; family Asparagaceae; genus Scilla; species Scilla litardierei. Next base: position 66,639,595 of record CM061131.1, read on the forward strand.
CGAGATCCACAAATAGGTACGTTGATATCTCCAGTTGATGAACTGAGCCACAAAAAATAGATGTATGTATTCTTACTCTATCATATGCCTTTGGGGGAGGGGGTGAATATTGTCCATACATAGGATGCATGAACTTAATTAGTCTTACCCCCGAGTAGATTTTTTCTTAAACTATATGATCAATTTTTTCGATTTTATTAAGTACATGCAATGTTTCCTATTAGATGCATTATTTTGGGATACACATAACTTATTTGAAATTTTAGATATGTTTGACATACTAGCATGGAAGAGGCGGGACCAATAACTGACGAGGTCTTGTATGATCAGGAGCACCATCGGTCTACGCAGATCCTGTATGGACAGGTATGAATATTTGAGGTGGAAAATTCTGAAAATTTAATTATGATGACAATGCAGAAAATTAATTAAAGTGGTATTGTTTGCTGGAGGCTGTGATAGGAATTGTTGATCACGCACGCAGACATTCAGAATGGCAAATAGATGAGCGTGTGGAGTTGTATATCATAATGTCTGGGTTACATGTATGTGCGAAGTTGAAGTGGATACGATTGGACCATGCACTATTAACAGCATTGGTTGAGAGATGGCGACCCGAGACGAACACATTTCATATGAGACAGGGGGAGATGACGATCACTCTGCAAGATGTGGCTGTCATCACCGGCCTACCTATATCTGGGACCCCCATTTATCAAATTAACCGACGTCATAGTACATGGGCCGATTTGATGGAGCGTCTTCTGGGCCAGGCATCCATGGAAAACCAAGGAGCAAAGGTGAAGCTTGCTTGATTGCGTGAAACATATATGGAGTTGCCTGATGAAGCCACAGATGAGGAAATTCAGCAATGTGCACGGGCGTACTTGCTGCATATGATCGGAACCTTATTGGTTCCGGATCCAAGCAAAGGATCGGTCCATCTATGGTGGTTGGAGAAGCTGGAACATTTTGAGAAAATTGGAGGGTATGCGTGGGAAAGTGCAGTGATGGCACATATGTATTCTGAGCTAAGCAAGGTGGCAAGGATGCAAACATCTGCTATATATGTATGCGGCACCTTGTTGCAGGTATAACACTATTAATTCTGCAATAGTGAAAAGCGTATAAATATGTTTTATAAATAACTGACAAATTCATATTTACAGGTATGGTCCTGGGAGAGATTACATATAGGTCGGCTTACATACAGACAAAATGTATTGGACGGCAACGGCCCCTTAGGTTGCAGGTGGAATGTGACGCGATCATTTCATGAAAGTCCCCAAGGGAACCTCGAATTGTATAGAAACGAGCTTGACTCGTTAGAGAGCACACAGGTTTGAATTTGTAAATTTTGAATTAATGATATATATGTAAATAGCACGTCGTCTAATTATGTATTTCTTTCATTCATGCCTATTAGGTTATCTGGGAGCCATATGCTGCGCGGTTGGAGCATCTTCATCCTTCATGTTTAGCCTTTCCTGCGATATGGCATGCACGCGTACCATTATTTTGCTGGGAGGAGATTGAAATGCATGTACCGGACCGTGTTATGCGACAATTTGGGTTAGCACAGCACATCCCAGTAGCGGTCCCAGTAATGCCGGGAAAGTAAGGTATGACCCCTCAACAATGGGCTGCTGCCATCGTGGAGCCTCGAGCGGCATGGGATAACAGATTTGCCAATGTTGTGGAGGAGGAAGATGTCGTGTCGGTAAATGATTATATGCAATGGTATTGGGGGATCACAAGACGATGGATATATACTAGGCAGGAGCCCCCGTTCTCGTACATGCCACGTGGGCCCCTCGAGCGTAAAATGGTAAATAATAGTCATATACACTTCTTAAGATTACAAATTTATTTGATTCATATATATTAAGCGTATAATTTGTTTTACAGGGTGATACGCTGCTTAACATCTACAATCGTTCGGTCATTGGTCTACAGGAGGACCCGTATAACACTCACTTGATAGCAATCCAGCAAATGATCGATGATGTGATGGGGCAGACACGGCATCGTCCTGAAGGAACAGACACGAGCTATCTTCGACGACTTTATAAGAGGGATGTCGCCGAAACTTCGCAGCAGCATGAGCAGGAGCAGCAGCATCAGGAGCAGGAGCCGGAGCCGGATCAGCAGGAGCAGCAGCAACAGACAATGGATGAAGCTGGGACCTCGCAGCCTCAGTATACACAACCACAAATGGAGGGGGACACCGCTACACAACAAGCACAGTTGCGGACATACAGCCGTACCCGTCGTGTGAAATCTGCACTCCAACGATTTTGGCCGCCGTAGTTTTTTATGTTGAAATGACTTTTGGAACATAATTTATTTTTCGGTAATTTGTAGGATGACATTGTGTTTGACATTTATTTTTTGGAACTTAATGTTTACCTCATGTAATGTGTGTCATGTGTGCTATGGACATGTAAGATATATGGGTGAGATGTGAGAGGTGTCAAATGTCACCTCTCATCATCTTCTTCATTTTTCAATGGCTTTCTGAACGAAGCGGTCATCCAAGGCTATCAAGAGAAATAAAGCTACCCAACCGGCCCCTAATGCTGTAAAGAAGCACGTAGCTGTTATCAACATGTATCACCCAAGCACGTAGTTGTGAGATATATGAGTGAGATGTGATAGGTGTCAAATGTCACCTCTCATCTTCTTCTTCATTTTTCAATGGCTTTCTGAACGAAGCGGTCATCCAAGGCTATCAAGAGAAATAAAGCTACCCAACTTGCCAAGTGCGGCCATTTAGTGCACCCCCCACAGCAGCTAAGAACCCCAATTCTGCTGCTCAGTTCTCAGCTGCTGCTGAGAACTGATACAGAAAAAACACCCAATTCTTTAGGAATTCCTATACATAAACACCCGATGCATATACAAAACACCGATTTCTCATATACCACAACATTTTCAACACCGAATTTTGGGACATCACTTATATATCAATACGCACGATACATACACAAAATATTTCAACACAAATGACATATATCCTATACATTCCAACTTAAATTTAAATTACATCATATAAATTTAAATCACAGTAGATTTTCCAATGTCCATCAACATTCCAACTTGAGTCCACGTATATACATCAGACACGTGAACCGCCTCTTCCAAGTGATGAAGACCTACAATGTTGGAATGGCATAAATTAATATACAATTTATATGACAAGCTATATGAACTAACTCAATTGTATACTATACGTACGCTTGATTGTGGGGAGGATTTTGGCAACGCGATTTGTAATGCCCGACCTGATGACAGTTGCTACATCTATTGTGCCTGCTGCCCTCACGAGGAACATCCATTTCTCCACGAATCCTTGTCGAACGCGGCCTGCCAGGCGGTCTTCTTTTCGTGGGGGGATTTATAATTGGACCATCCCAAACCTTCCAATACCGTTCATCAGGTATAGGGTGAAATTCAGGGATATATGAAAGGCGATATTTGTTCGCACTATACCATGTAGAACAAAACGACCACATGATATGTTTGCACCATATTCTTGCATGGACGTTGCGGCGATGATATGGACACATGGCATGTGCTGAAACATAGGAATATTACAATTACAGCTGCAACTCTCTCCATGTATCTTCACGGCGTACACTTGTCCCTTATTATCCAAAACCTCCCATTCATAATCACCAAATCGTGTGATGTAGCAAGTCCGTGCTTTTTCCACACGTTTCACCAAAATTTCCTCTGTGTTATGAGCAGTGTTCTAAATATCGGTCCGATATCCGATATATCGGCCGCAATATCGGTTTTATTACTAGGCCGATACGATATGGGCATATATATTGCGGTTTCCGATATTTGGGAAAATATCGCCGCAATATCGGGCTACGGCCGATATTGCGGTCGATATATCCCTTTGAAATATCGGCCGCAATTCATAGTTTTTTCAAAACAAAGTTAGCGGGTCGGTCCACTTAAAAGTGGATCCGACCGGAGTCACCCGACCCAATCATTTACTTAAAACGACGAGAGGCATCAAGATTTTTGAGAGATAATTGCTGCTTTGCCCTAATTCTAATCACACCGCTCTGCTCCTCTCGACGCTCCACTCCTTACTCCGCTCTGCTCCGCTCCGTCCGGTGAAAATTTCCGACGACAATCGATTGAGCTTCGGCGTCCGGCATTCAATCTTAGCAAAGAAGTGTTTTCTGATCAAGGTGAGTAGTCGAGCACTTTATTTTCAGTTTTTCAGTTTTTTCGGTTTTTAATTTTTTCCCTTACAGTATTGGATTTGTTACCGTCAATCGAGCTTTTGACATCCGACGTTCGATCTTTGCAAAGGACTTTCTGATCAAGATTAGTACTTACTACATAGTATTTTTTACCTTTTTCATTCTTTTTCATTTTTTTTCATTTTTTCAGTTGGTTTTTTTCAGTCTAGCGTTTGTTCTTCTTAAGAGGATTTTCCGATTAAGGTGAGTATTCTTTCCCTTTTTACATTTATACATTTTTTTCAGTTTTTTTATTTTCATCTTCACACTAGTAATATTGATCCACATGAATCATATATTGTAGGTATTTAACTCGTTTGGTTTGTGACCACTTAGAGAAATATTCCACCAAGTGGATGACCAGTATTCACGTTTAATGAGATAAGTATACACAAAGCATACCTTTATTTGAGTTTCTATAGTTTATATTTTCTTAGACTCCTATGCTTTTAGTTGACATTATTTTTAGCCTCTGATATGACCTTCCAATATTAAGTCAATATCCCCGATAATCATGGTTAACGAGATAAGTATAACCAAAACATACTTTTATTTGAGTTAGTATAGTTTATATCTTCTTAGATACATCTATGCTGGCATATGTTATAATTTTTAAGCCTCCGATATGACACTCCGATATTTAGTCAATATCCCCGATATATCCTCGCTAACCGCAATCCGATATCAAATTTACTAGGCCGATACGCAACCGATATCCGATATTTAGAACACTGGTTAGGAGTGAAATTTGTAGTCCACCCATGTCCATCAATCTGACGATGGTAGAAATATTTATTTGATCCTCTGCCACTTCATCTGGCAATGGCTCTTCAAAAGCCACATTTGTGTTCGCAGCAACGGATTGTTGGATCCATGTGTTATCATCCTCATTTAAATCTGCAGCATAATGCATGCTATCATCTCCTGGACCATCATGGTCGTCATTATCAATGCCTTCACTATCTACATCCACATTTCCCGTCATATCTTCAAGCATCGCATTCGACTGAGTTGGCATCGACTCCGGTACACATGGACCTTGCATGTATGTGGAGTATGTTCCGTGCACTCCATACTCGGGAATTTGATTGCCCTGCCCCGCAACATTCCACCTGTTACAAATATAGTACCACATACAATTTTTAAAAAATCACATTTATATTGGGAAAATATCATACATAAGTTCACATTACTTAACCGATATCGATACTTACGCATCCATATTCACCTCCTCTTGCGGGTAATACGAACAACCTTCTCCCGTCTGTCTCTCGTACTGCTGATACTCTTGGGTTGGAGAAGTAGACATAAATCCCGCGGAGTTGTTATCCAAATCAAGCATTCGTTCGAATGTTCCTTGTTCTTCAGTCATTCGTGTGGTGCTAATTGCATCAATCTCGACATAAATTTCAACTGACCGTTGAGTTGACCCCAAGCTAAATAGCCCCTCCATATCGCCGTCATCTGAGATCATCACAGCTGTGGTCCTGCCCTCCATTACCGGCCAGTTGCACACCAATTTCAAATCATACTCATGACGATTGATCTTTGTCGCCTTGTATATCCGATCTACTAGATCGGTATACGTTGATGGGCTCCTCAGTATAATAGACTTAACTTTTCCTCCGACATATGTAGGTTCGTGATTGTCACCAACCCTCAAAGTTCCTTCGTAATAGCATAAGATGCAAATATGCCCACTTGACATTGTTATCACTCTGCAAAAATTAGTTGATTCCATGAAATCTCAACCTCTATGATGCACAATCAAATCACTCCTAGCCCTAACCCCAAATTATATTCTGCCAAATTAACGCAGTACGCACGCGATTAATCACAAGGGACTGATGGCATACCTATTGCGACGTCGTCTTACAAATGGGAGGCCAAGATGTGGAGATCTTCTCCGGATCTGTAGAGTGGGAACATTGTCGGATGATAAGTTGGGAGAAAATGAAAATGAGTTGTCAACTGAGTGGTATAAGCACCAAACTGGCCGCACTTGGCAAGTGCGGCCAGTAGCTGGTCACGGGTCTTTTGAAATGAGCACCAAACTGGTCGCACTTGCCAAGTGCGGCCAGTAGCTGATCTCTGAAATGGCCGCACTTGGGCAAGTGCGGCCAGTAGCTGATCTCTGAAATGGCCGCACTTTCCAAGTGCGGCCATTTCAGAGCAGACCACCCAAGCTTAAAACACCCAAGTTGTCTTGTCTCAGTTGCATCTTTCTTATGTTTCATATACATCAACACAATTCCACTACATCACACAATTCCACTACACAACAAAATTCAACTGATAACAAAGTTCGATATATATATATATATATTACAGCGATGATATAAACAGGAAAACAGACACATTGCTCTTACATATTCCTTACATACATCCAACCTCCCACTACACTCTCCAACAAAATACGAAAATACATTTACTATTGTCACTCCTAAATATCAGCAACCAATATCGGCGACGGCGGCGGTGATCGTGACCCGCTTGGTCCTGCAGCATCATGCGGTGCAATGTCTCGAGGCCCTAAAACAACTAAATCCAATTTCTCTTCGATCTGTCTAAGAGACTCACTCATTTTAGCTTGTTCGTCCCCCATATCCATAACGAGACACTCGACTTTCCGAATATCATTTTGGTTCTCAATCGTCCGCCCTTCAATGCGATTAATAGCTTTTCACATCCAGTAAAGTGTGTTGTCGATGTTCGAAAGAGTTCGATTATCACCTTCTGGGTTCGCCGTACGTTGCGGCGATAAGGGTTGAGAAGTTGAAGCTTTAGGGTCCTCTTCACGCGAAGCATGTAGAGCATTTGCTTCTGCAAAGGTCAGCATCGTTGCCCTAACACGTTTGCGACCCTCTCCTTGCTCCATCTAGATTTCGCAAAAAAGCCCTAACCCTCACTATTTTCAATTGCTTGTTAGAATGGCCAGCTCTCGGCTGAGAGCTGTGCCTTATACTCAGACAGGCCGCACTTGGCAAGTGCGGCCCGTACACTGCCACGACTACTCAGACAGGCCGCACTTGGCAAGTGCGGCTAGAAAAAACGCACTTGCCAAGTGCGTCCAGATCAAAAAATAACCGCCAGCGGCGAAGCACCGCTGATGTGGCCCAAGTTGGGCGATTTTTGATAATATTTTTTTCTTGGTCGATAATTGATATTATTTCTAATTTTTTTTCCTAAAACTAAAAATTACCCTAATTTGAATCCGACTTCATGAAATTCATGTCCACGTAGTATTATTTTTAAAGTAAAACAGATAATTTATTACGATATCGAATTCGAATAAACTATATACATTACATTACCGAAAATACATTTATTCATTTTCATGCATCTGCCATAAGTGCTCAATCAGCATGTTCCGAAGCTCAAAATGAGTCTCTTTGTCCTGAATCTTCTAATGTCGAACGAGGAATAATCAGAACCATTCATCCACATTGGTCTCCATATCTTCGGCTCTAGAAGGTTCATATGAGCGACAAAATCTGTTCCTCATCACGTTCATCTTCAACAATCATATTATGTACTATCACACAAGCAATCATGATGTCATGTAGCACCCATTTATTCAAAAACATGATGGTCCCTTAATGATAGAAAATCGTGCATGAAGCACTCCAAAAGTTCACTCCACATCTTTTCGATATCTTTCTTGCATAACAGCAAAGTGCTGCTTCTTTAGACCATGTGGTCGGAGTATTGTTTGTACAAAGATAAACCATTAGGTAGACCATTTGGGGTATATCCCATCGGCCAAATAGTAACCAGTGTCGTATTTTTTTCCTAAGATATTATAATTAGCAGGAGGAGCTTTGCCTTGTGCTAGTATGTCAAATAAATTTGACAATTGCAGCATATCAATATCAATGTTAGAACCAGGTAATTCAAAATAAGCAAACCATATCCATAAGACATGCGAGGCTATAGCCTCAAGAATAATCGTCGATCCTCCATGACATCCTTGGTACTGTCCAACCCAAGTAGTTGGACAATTTTTCCATGCCCAGTGCATGCACTCAAGACTACCTAACATTGCCGAAAATCCTCGTTCTTCGCCTTTTCTTAGCAGTCTTGCAATGTCATCTGGAGTAGGATACCTCAAATATTCTTCTCCGAAAACTTCTATGATTGCTTGACAAAACTTTTTCAAGCATTTGATTATGGTTAACTTGCCAAGCCTAATATATTCATCACAAATATCTGCGGAAGTTACATAGTCTAACATGCGGTGACTACTGTTACCTTCTGTGAAGTGGATAATCCTAATTTATCTAAACCGTCTTTTTTTCACAAAGAAATTGTCATGCTCTTTGACTCCATTGACTCTCATAAAAATAATATTAACAAAGTCGAGTGTTACCTTCTTCTCTTTCACAGTTAATTACCACATGTATAGAATCGAGCCTCTACATTTTGTAGTCCTGCTCTCTTGAAAACGACAATCATATAGTTTCTTTAAGAATTCCTCCTTCTCTATCTCAGCCAATTCTTGCTCCCATTCTTAGAAGCAAAGATCGAGAGTCTTGCCATCGGACGATGACGAAGAGCTGGCCCAGGGTAGTTCATTTGAAAAACCCATATTTTAATGAAATATGTTAGGTGATGAACATATAACACAAAAATATCATGCTCTTATAACTTATGTAATATTGGATTCTTAACATTGGATGTCATATCAAATAGTAGCATTGGATGACGTATCAGCATTGGATGACATATTTGCATTAGATGGTGTATCAACATTGGATGTCATATCAAATAGTGGTATCGGATATCGTATCAACATTGGATGTCATATCAAATTGTAGCATCGGATGTCGTATCAACATTAGATGTCATATCAAATAGTAGCATTGGATGACGTATTAACATTGGAAAACTTATCAACATTGGATGTCATATGAACACTTGGACTCTCCACATTGGATTCCCAACATTGGATTCTCTTTATACCATTCATAAATAGTAGCATTCTTACATAGTTCTGGTCACAACTCTTCTCATCTTACTAAGTTCATTTTTCATCTCCAATGGATGCTATTCGAAGAAAGGCATTCAACTAACAAGAGGCTCAAATCTTATGCGAGGCATGGCTTCACATCTCCCAAGATCCTGTCTTAGATACAAATCAAAAGAAAGATAGGCTATGAAAAAGAATCACATCATTATTCAATGAAAAGGTAGGTGATTGAACAAGAATATAAAGATCTCTGGAAATTCATGGAATATATAAACAAAGCTATAAACAAATTCTGAGGTTGCATTCAACAAATCGAGCGACTGAATCCAAGTTGCACTTCTGACTTGGATATAGTACGTATCTAATTTCAAATTTGCAGTTCATTTTTCATTATTATTTTAACACTTTCTAACACTTTGATCCTTATTTTGTTTAAATTATTTTGGTTAGTTTACGAAAGCTATAACTATGTATGAAGAAGTGGGCATGGAAAAGAAAGAATTTCAGCTTAATCATATTTGACCGATCCTCATAGATGCTGAGAAGTGGGCCGAACCAAAAGCTGCATGTTCAAGGAATAGGTTTTCTTCATCGGATGCGAACTCAGAGAACGCAATGAATGTCAACACATGGAATAATGATTTTCCAACAATGTGTGACCAGTTTCCTACTAACATTTCAGGAAGTCGGCCGGTTGGAAGAAAGAAGGAAAAGATGAAAAGAAGGCAATCAATGGAGTTTAACTATGAGGAGGAATATATATGTAATAGAAAGGAAATAAATGAGAAACGTGAAGTTAGTAGGGCAAAAATGCAACAGATGATGCTGATAAAACTTGAAAATAAATACTGCGAGCTAAACAATTAGAACGTGATTGGCAATTAGCTTTTGGGCGCGATATTGAGGATAGAAAAATATTGAAAATAGATTTAAGTAAGATTGTTGATACGAGGTAACGTGCCTACTATCAAAGGAAAAAAACAATACCAGAAACGAATACGGAAGTCATTCAAATGATCTGCAAGGATTTCTTAGCTTCTTTAAGGAGCAAGTGGATTTTCTCAATTTGCAGGTGGATCTAAATGTGTAGGAGAAAACACGTATAGAGATCTAGTGGGAGATCATGAAGGAAGCGGCAGTTATGACAATATTAACCTATCGGACTTTTAATTGATGCATATTTTGTTTTCCAGCATGCTGTTTATATTTGTCTTTATTTTTTTAGAATGTTATATTTGAATGTAATTTCATTCGGGGCAGATTAAATAGATCACCATATGTTTCATAATTCCAATTTATATTTTTAACTTTAATTTATTAAATTATTATTTTAATATTAACATAAAAATATTAGGCTCATTGTAAAGCTCTCAAAGGGCCTTTCTAATAATAAATTTCTTAAATTAAAATAAATTAAGATAATATTAGTTATTATACAATGTTTAATTTCTCAAATTATTAAAGATAAAAAATTAGTAATATGGAAGGTTGGGTTGGAGCTCCCTCCATTTTCAACCCTCTATTATGGGAATATGCTTGGAATATTCCAACCCAACCCTCCACAAATGGAGGGTTGGGTTAGAGATGCTCTAAAACTTGTGATCACGGTTCAAGCATGTGTATTGACCTTAATTAAACTTTTCGTCAATGAAAGCGAAATATATACCTTTGGGCTCAACACTTCATCTACTATGATTGAGACAAAACAAGCTACCTTGAAAAATTTTGAGAAGCCATGAAGGTAATAGAATGGAGCAATGGTCAACTTCTCCATGATCAAAAGATTTATGTGCATCTACTGCAGTCCAGTAAAGAAGGCAGGCATTCCATTCATGGCAATATATTAGAGGTCACTCTATAACAAGATAATAGTAATAATTATGTAATCCACCCAATGTAAATTCAGAAGTATATATAACTAACTATCAAAATACAACAATAATGGTATTGCTTAGGTTCACCTACATGGATTATCAATGCAAATGTACATATAACCCAGCATAAACCTATAATATTGATATTAGTGTGCTGACCGTCAAATCCAAAAGTTCAGAACAGTTAGAAGACAAACCTACGAGTAACATCTTTAGCACCATTTCCAGCAAAAGCAACAACATATTTCAAAGGCTTTCTACAAGCAGCAACAGCAGCTTCTACTTTTCCCTCACCATCAACCACTCCGTTGGCAGCATCAATGTGCAACCACCTTCCAGACATAGTCTCCAAGCTGAAGTAAACTTCTGCCCAGTACAAAGGAGGCCCATTCTTTCTCGACCAAACAGCGCTTGAGCAATTGTTGGTTAAAACTGTGGGGCTGGTTTTCTTCAGTTTTTTCAATGGTGGAGTAGGAGAAGACGAACAGCTCGGCAACTCATGCATATCAGGACACAGCTTGCTGTCACGGGTCCCAGCTGCAGTTGCGGAAAGAGCCATATCCATCTGCAACTCAAACTCTAAATCTCCTCTTCTTTTTGATACATGGGCAGATGTGGTGGGACAAGAATCCAAGTTCGTGCTGCATGTTTTTGTTTCAAGAGCATGTTGGGTTCCATCATCTGTCAGATTAGTAATGGTTGCTTCATTAAGCAGACTCTCCTTGCATGTTGAGTTGGTAGCTTTCTCTTGGAACTTGCCTCTCTGCAGTTCATGACCATTGTTTTCCTTTGCAGTACCAGATGAGTCAGCAGGATTGAAAGAACTTGCAACAGTGGTTCCAGTGGTTGTGGAAGAAGATAACCTTGTGTCCAACTGAAGTGCATCGCTGGCGGGCATTCCAGTCATGTCAGCATCTGGCTTCAGAGAAGCCACATCTAGAATAGACACATACCTGAAAAGAACAAGATAATTAATTCAGAACCCTGTTTATATCATCTATGATAAATGATTTTTTTTGTGACACAGAACAAAAGAGAAATGGATTGTAGTTGGGAATTTGGGGGAAAATATTCAGGCGTTTGATAAATTTTCAAGTCTCACACGATCACCGACTCATACATCTCGCACATGGAGATTTTTCAAACCTCATACTCAGGTAACCAAACCCACTCTCACACTCCACTGAAAAGATATAATTTAGCAAACAAAAGTTTACACCAAAACTTTTCATTTAATAACGCATTTAATACTAAAAAGTTGACTATAAAGCTATACGGGCTGCTGTTGCTCTTTACTATGATGTGGTTTGGTTCCCCAAATGCTGCCCTAAAATGTGTGTCTGTATTCTTCGGGCTCTGCTTGATAAGTTGATAAGTTACTGACTTTTGACAGCCTCATAAAACGGAATGTTCCAGTTGATAATATCTCCTGTGTTTTATGCCAGCATCCTGCGGAATCTATCAAGCATCTCTTTTTTGAATGTCCCTTTACTTTATATCTTTGGGAGCTATGTAGGTTAAAGCTGGGGCTCCCCTGGGCCTATCGGGACTCTTCTAGAGGAGGTTACACTTATACAGAATCGCTTCAGGAGCAAGTCAAAAATCGATGGCATTGCCCGCTTGGCTATCTGTTCTGTGGTTTGGCATGCTTGGCATGAAAGAAATAGAAGCATGTTCAACTCTGGCAAGCATAAAGTTCTCATTTTCAAATATATTTATGAAGATGTTCGCGCTCTCAGTGCATCCATCAATTGGAAGGAATGAAGGCAAAACTTCCGTATTGCCCTGGCTAATTGGTCTTGAATTGTTCTTCTATCTGATGTCTTGGTAACTTAGATACTTTTCTAGGATTGGCTAGTTGGGGATGACGGCACATGTGCCCTCTGTCCCCTCTACGTCCAAGTTTAGATTAGATGTCTATATTTTTTTGAGATGCACACTATACAATATTTGTTAGTTGATGAAATTTATTATCCTTCAAAAAAAATTGAACGATGAGTGAGTATGTACATTCATAAGAGAAATGTACAAGTAACAATAGCGGGCAAGCAAACAAAAGCGGAACAGCACTGGGAGAGGCAAGAGCAGTCACCAGACACATGAACAGCAAGGAGCAAGCCCCGTAGAAAGAATGAAACTATATGTTATACAACGAACTGGGGTCAGACTAATCCCCAATTCCGAAAAATGGGACTAGACACAGTCTCATCATCTACAAGGGGAGGCGTCGCAGCAGCAATGTCCAAAGAAATCATGGCAAGGAGGGACGAACTCAGGAGCGACTGAGGCTGGAAGATACGGATGTTCTGCTCCTTCCAGATGTGCCAGACAGCAGCAGAGAGAGCCAGCAAAGAGAGGCGCCCCACAGCAGAGAGCTTCCCCTAGCTCCAAACTGACGCCGTAGAAGGTGAGCAACGACGTGCAAAGACTTGGAGCTAGTAGGAAGGCCCAGCTTGAGCCTACAAGACTCCCATATAAAGGAAATGTATTCACAACGAAGAAGAGGTGCCTAGCAGTCTCAGGGTGAGAAGTACACAGCACACAGAGGGACTGATCAATGATACCAACGACAACCCAGCTGGTGAGAGGTGGGAAGGCGGTCCTCAAGAGCCCAGAGTAGAGAGAGGGCATACTTAGGCATGTGTCCTAGGTACCAAACAATGTGGCGTAGGCGGAAAGGAGTGGAGAGATAACGGGTCGAGGCCCAAGCAGACCGAAGGGAGCAGCCCCCAATGGGGATCCACTCCCAAGTATCCGGACCATCTCTCAAAGCAATAGTAGAAAAGTGAGGGGCGAGGTGACTGATACAGCGTGGGATCCTCCACACACCCCGCTCCCAAAAATCTGCAACACGGGCATAACGAGAGGTAGGGAGGGACACAAATGATGGAGAGGGGTCCACAGGGAAGCCAGGGGGTCGAACCAAAAGGAAGAGGCATGCCCGTCGCCCACCACACGGCGCAGGCAGCTAGTAGAAGCATCACGGGCTCGGAGGATATGTTTGCAAGAACCAAAGTCCAAGACCGCCGGGTCACACAGAAAGAGGGGTGTGTGCTTCACGTATGCACCCCGCATGTAGACGGCCCAGGGAGAAGGAGAATGAAGGAGTCGCCACATAAGTCTGAGCCCAGCCGTCATGCCAACCTCCTGAAGAGAACAAGACCAATCCCCCCTCACTACGGGGTCTACACATATCACTCCACTTCCAAAGATGAAACTTGGACCCCCATATAAAAGCTCTGCACAGACGGTCAATGGTAGCCAAAACCGAGGAAGGAATGCAGAAGGACAGGATCCAGTAGGACACAAACCCATGGATGACCGTACAAACCAACTCAATGCGCCCCGCCACCGAGAGAAGTTTGGAAGACCATTTCGAAAGCTTAGCCCTGCACTTGTCCACAAGGTTAGTGTACAGTTTCGCCGCCAGGTAGGTGGTGGAAAGATGTAATCCAAGGTACTTGACAGGAGGTATGGCAATAGGGAGCCCAAGAGAGAGGAGAGCTCATCCCCTACTCTACACCCTTACTTAGGAGGAGCTTGCTCTTCCCCTTATTGACATCCAGACCGGTAAATAGGTGGAAAGTTTCCAACAGATGGTTGAGGGCATCAAAGGAGTCAGCATCCGCCTTCAGAAGACGAGCATATCATCGGCAAAAAGAAGGTAGGAGTGGATACCCTGAACACCCCGCTTAGGGGGACGGATGTCTCTGGAATGGGAGGCAATGTCCATGAGGACAGTGAAGAACTCCATGACAATGACGAAAAGGAACGGGGAGATGGGATCTCCCTGGCGTATGCCCATGTTGCCACCAAAGAAACCCGCGGAGGAGCCATTCACGAGTACCGAGGAGGGGGAGGAAACATACTCTCGTATCTAGTGGATGAAGATGGGGGAAGCCCAGACGATGCAGGAAGAAGTATACAAACTCACGATTGATACTGCCGAAAGCCTTCCGAAGATCAAGCTGGATGCAGGCACGAGCCCCAAGCGAGGCAGAATAATCACGAATAATCTCGTGGGCAAGGAGAGTGGAATCCGATATCAACCGGCCCTTAATGAACGCAGACTGGTTCCAAGAAATAAGCTCAGGGATTGCAGGAGCGAGGCAACGACTGAGAACTTTAGAGATGATCTTGAAGATGACACTACAACAGGAGATGGAGCGGTAGTCAGAGAGGGAGGAAGCATCTGCAGACTTAGGCACAAGGGTAAGGAAAGTGTGACTCATCTGCTGAAGGAGAGAGCCAGAGGAGAAAAAGAGCGCACCGATGCAAGAACATCACGCCCCACAGTCCCCCAGAGCTCCTGGAAAAAGGAAGGGAGAAGCCATCAGGGCCAGGAGACTTGTCTTTATTCAAGGCGAAGAGGGCATCCTTAATCTCCCCATCAGAGACCCCCCACTCATCCAGGCACTTGCATCAGGTGTCAACACCCGCTTAGGCACCACATTAGGAAACACGTTCCAATACGACTCCTGATAGAAGAGAGAGGAAATGTAACCCACCACCTCAGCGTGTAAGGAAGTAACCTTGGTGGTCGGATCATCATCCGGCCCCACCAAGTGCAGGAGACTATTTCTAAAAGCCATATCCTTCATGGCAGCATAAAATAATTTGGTGTTTTTGTCCCCCTGTGAGAGCCAAGTCTGGATGCTCTTCTGCCTAGCGTGGCTCTCCTCCAAGTCCAGACAGGATATGGGATCAGCATTCAGGGAGCGCTCTCTATGAATCAACTCAGGCGACTGATCAAATCCACTCGTCCCACGAACAGTAGCAATCTCCTCTCTAAGGACAGCAGAGGGGGGAAGCAACTGCAAGCCTTATGCCATGCACGAAGGGCGGCCTTGAGAGCCTTGAGCTTGGAAACAAGCCTAAACGTGGGAGACCCAGAATAATGATCATGCCACACTCTGCTCAGCACGGCAGGGAACCCCGGGTTCTGAAGGTAATGATTGAAGAATCTGATGGGCTTGGGCCCAGTGTCCATGGGACGAATAATATGGAGGATGACGGAAGCATGGTCACTGGTCACATGTGGGAGATAGGAGGCAAAGGAATCCTGTAAGGAGCTTATCCAAGGGGCATTAGACAGTACTCGGTCCAGTCTGCAAGAGATGCGATCCTCCACCACACTGTTATTACTCCATCTAAGGGGGCTCCCAGTGCAATGGATGTCATCAAGACCACAAGTATAAACACAATTATTGAAGTCATCAAGGAGAGCAGGGGAGAGGAGCCGACTTCCCACTTTTTCTCCCACAAAAGGGTGACATTATAATCCCCCAACACCGCCCAAGTCTCAGTAGCCACTGAAGAACAATCCTGCACCAAGACATTCCAAAGTCTGACCCTTTCCCCAGCAGGTTAGAAGCATAAATGAAACTGATAATAGCAGAGAGACCCCCTCGGTTTCTACATCTTAATGAAATATGCTGGTCGGAGGAGGAAAGAAGGGAACACCCCCAGATGGAAGGGTCAACGAAAACCCAGATCCTCCCCTTAGGAACATGGACATAGTTGTGGAATGAGGTCCACCCCTTAGGGAAACAGGAGGCCGCTATCCCCCCCCTCAGGGTCAAAAATTTTAGTCTCAATGAGCCCAACCAAGGATACCCCAAATTTCTTTATGTGATGTGACACGTCTCACCTCCTAGCTTTGGAATTTAGACCGCTAACATTCCAAACGAGAACCGACATTAACTACTCTTGTGGATGGCGCTGTTTCGCAAGACCCAAGTAGAGGCCACCTCCTCGGGTACAGAAGATTAAGGAGGGAGACCCACGGGGGGGCGCATCTCCAAAGGTCCATTTAGGGTTAGCATTTGTTATTGGGTACGGGTAGTCATTGGGGGATGGGAAGTATGTGGGGATGGATGGGGGCGGGGTGGGGGGTACTTGAGGGGAGGTGTGAGTAGGGGTTGGCAAGGTGGAGGGGAACGGACTGGCGTCCTCTTACGGCCCCGCGATCCAGTCGGCGACGTCCCAAGTGTTGGATACTCTGCTTCGTCCAGACCCACCATCCCATCTACATCTTCAGTATCTCCAATAGTGCAAGCGCACACAAGGGGGCTGCAAAGGGTAAGTGAAGCTCCCCCTAAAGCAATAGGGGAGGCTTAGCGGGAAACACCACATCCACAAGACTTCTGGTCGTCGCCACTCCGCAGACAGGAATATGCTTCGCTGCATGAGCAGAGCACCCTGTCGGGGTCATAGGACTCTCAATAGTCCCCAAAATGCGTTCAAAGCTGGGGTTATCCCTATGTGAGCAACAGAAGCACCCAAAGCTGGGGTTATCTTTTTTTCCAACGGCAAAACCCCAGCCACATAAGAAACATCCAATACAGCATGGCATGTGGGCAGCTGCTCCAGTATATGAGGAAACGCCATACTGGGCAGAGTGGGCCTAGGCACGAGGTAAGGGGGGACGTAGTCGCCACTACAGGCTTCGACAACATAGTACCAGTTTCCACAATCCCAAAGGCGGCAGGAGGAGGAATGATACCAGCAGAGAGGGGACGAGGTAGAGACAGTGAGGGGGTAGAGTGGAGGAAAGGGGCTGGGAGGGGGGAACTTACAGCAACAGCAGTGTCCTACAGTACAGGAGGGGAGATTCCCCCTGCCGATTGGAGAACTTATTGTCGTGGTGGGATGGGGGGCTCAGAGAGCTGCGACATCAACGAATGCCATTGCAATAGTTCCGATGGCAGGGGCGGGCTGGTGATTGGCGGGCGACTAGGGGAGGGGCACTGCGTCAGATCGTGGCCAAAGCAACAGCAATGGGTGCAGGGGATCGACGGTCATATTCAACCACCACCGTTGTGAACTCCCCCCAACACCCTGACTGAGTCTGGGAATTCCGACGATGAGTCGACTTCGACGAAGCATCGGGCAAAGGAGAGTCTCGTGGCATTTACCGTCGCATCATCAGTGAAGAGGGGGCGTCCAATAACACTCACGAGCTTACCAAGGATGGTCGTCGACCAAAATTAAATTGGGAGCTGCGGGAAGCGAATCCACATAGGAATGGCAGAGGAGATCACGGTGCAATCCAATATCAGGTGCCCAACGACGCATCACCACTAGGCGCCCTTCAAACATTCAAGGGCTATCATGCAACACCTCAACGCAATCAGCCTCAGTGTCAAATTGGAAGAAGAACACATTTTCTCTAGTATGGAGACAAACGTCCCCCTTAGTCTTCCAAGTACGGCCAATCCATGAGCGAAGGTGCCTGTAGTAGGGACGGCCACCCACCATGTACCCCACAACAGAATTGGACCAGCGGCTTGAAGCGTCATCAACGTCGGCGAGGGGGAGGTTGACAAACAGTCCCAAGTCTGAGGAAGAGTGCAGGGTGAATAGGAGCTCATTAATTGGAGCAACTAGCCTCCTGGAGGCGCATTTATCGCTGAAGGAGGTGGAAGAGGAAGCAAAGGAATACCGGGGGGACAGTGTCCATATTTGGTTTAGGCAATCGGTCGAGCACCTGGGGGGCACCCGAAGAGGATGATGGAGGCTTAGCAAGGAGAGGCCTACCACCGCGGGGAAAGGGGTGTGGGGGTGCCCTAAGCTTCTGAGAAGGTCGACGCCCCACCGGAACAGGCCCAAAGGGACCAGACATTGCCGGAGCATTGGGGAGAGACAAAACTCCCTTGCCCGAACGTCGCCGAGCCCCAATCTGCACCCAGCCATCAACACTAGCCACACTACCGCCAATAGGAACTGCAACCTCGCCGTCTGCCGCTGCCAGCGGCCCAATATCATCATCGCCCATAAGAGAGGAAGGAGAGATACCGGAGCTTGAAGAAGCCAAGGGGACCAATAGGACAGGGGACGGGGGGAGGGGGAGGGGGAGGGGGAGAGATGGAAGAATTAGGTGGGAATCGGGGGTCGCACTGCCCCGACGCCAACGCTGGGAGAATGCTGACGGGACGAATGTGAGATCGCCTCGGAATCACAGTGCAGAGCTTCTCTATCTAGGATTGGAGGAGAGAGGATGATAATTATATTTTATATATATAACAAAGATTAATTTGATTCATACTCGAACACCTAAATAGACTCAACTAAAGACTACTAAATAAAAAAATTTCTTAGTACATGAGCCTTGAAAAAAATTCAAATTCTTTTGAAAAAGAAATTCGAAGACTCAAATAAAAGAATTCTAAAAAGACTCCAAGAATCATAAAACTGACCTAACTCATGATATAAAAGAACACAGATCATAAACTAAACTGACTCAAACTATCTCAATTCGGTGTAGAAGATTTAATTTGGTAAACAAAAATTTACAATAAATTGTTCATTCAATAACTCATTCATAACTAAAAAGTTGTACACAGAGACATATATATGCAACAACAAAACATGTCTGACTCGTACTCAAACTTTTAAATAGACTCAACTAAAGACTCCTAAATAAAAGAGTCCATTAGAACAAGAAATTCAAAAGATTCAAATTTATTTGAAAAAGAAACTTTAAAAAGACTCAAAAACTAAAATTCTAAAAAGACTCAAAACTCATAAAACTAAACTAACTCATGATCTAATAACAAATTTGAATCCAAGTTGAAATCCCATCATTGTGGCTTTGATATAATTTTCATTATAGAATAAAGACATGAACTACAAACAAATAGCTATAATAGCACAATTTCAAAACTTGGGAATTTCAACAATAGAAAAATGCATATCAATAATGCATATTAACAGGAACTATATCAAAAAAATATTCCATCATTAGTAGAATTTTTCTCTTAGAACCTGTATATCAGCCTAAATATACAATCATTTACATATGATTCATGGTTATAAGCCTGACATAAAGAGACTTCTAGTCTGTAATGGTACTACAAGAAGCAATATTTGAAATTTAGATTTTGATCTCAGTATTGGCTGATGGTTTGTAGTATCAGTATCGGTCGTACAAGAAATATAAATCAATATGCATCAAAAGTATAGAACTTTAGGTATCGATTGCCTTGGATTAACATGTTTATTAGTTCCAAGTATATCATTATCTTTAGGATATGATCGATCTATACATAAATCATCTCTACAAGCAATGATATTATCCTCTCTTTTGCTAAACCACTCCATAAATAGGTCGTTTTCATAAATTATCTAATTCATTTGGACCTTTTGTTTAATTGAGCAATGTGATGATTTACAACCTACTTCTACATAGGATTCTCTAGTGTTCGGATTCTTTTGTATGATTATAACAAGGGGCACGTAGTTCATACATTACACAGTTGATGTTTAAGAGCTTGCAAGATAAACATTCAAGAAAGATGCTTCATTTAAGGGCATAGAAGTTTAAGTATTCATGACAGGTCACTCATGTAAAGCAAGGTATAAGAACATTGAGGTACACTTGGCTAATATTACACATCATTGTAATTATTCATTGCATAATCTTAAAATATGTTCTTAGCAGTGTTCTAAACATCGGATATCGGTCGCGTATCGGCCTAGTAAATTTGATATCGGATTGCGGATATCGGGGATATATCAGGGATATTGACTAAATATCGGAGTGTCATATCGGATGCTTAAAAATTATGATATATGTCAGCATAGATGTATCTATGAAGATATAAAATATACTAACTCAAATAAAAGTATGTTTTGGTTATACTTATCTCCTTGAATATGAATATCGAAGATATTGACTTAATATCAGAGTGTCATATCAGAGGGTAAAAAATGATGTCAAATAAAAGCATACGAGTCTAAGAAAATATAAACTTTATAAACTCAAATAAAAGTTGTGTATACTTGTCTCATTAAACATGAATACCGGTCATCCACTTGGTGGAATATTTCTTTAAGTGGTCACAAACCAAACGAGTTAAATACCTCCAATATATGATTCATGTGGATCAATATTACCAATGTGAAGATGAAAATCAAAAAATTGAAAAAAAATGTATAAATGTAAAAAGGGAAAGAATACTCACCTTGATCAGAAACCCTCTTAAGTAGAACAAACGCTAGACTGAAAAAAACCAACAGAAAAAATGAAAAAAATGAAAAAAAAATGAAAAAGGTAAAGAATACTACGTAGTAAGTACTAATCTTGATCGAAAAATCCCTTGCGAAGATCGAACGTCGGTTGTCAAAAGCTCGATCGACGGAAAATACCGATTACTGGAAGGGAAAAAAATTAAAACCCGAAAAAATGAAAAACTAAATAAAGGCTCGACTACTCACCTTGATCAGAAAACACTTCCTTGCAAAGATTGAATGCCGGACGTCGAAGCTCAATCGATTGTCGTCGGAAATTTTCACAAGACGGAGCTGAGCAGAGCGGTGTAAGGAGCAGAGCGTCGAGAGGAGCAGAGCGGTTTGATTAGAATTAGGGCAAAGCAGCAATTATCTCTCAAAAATCCCGAGGCCTTTCATCGTTTTAAGTAAATTATTAGGTCGGGTGACTTCGATCGGATACACTTTTAAGTGGACCAACTCGTTAACTTTGTTTTTAAAAAACTATGAATTGCGGCCGATATTTCAAAGGGATATATCGGCCGCAATATCAGTCACAGCCCGATATTGCGGCGATATTTCTCCAAATATCAGAAACCGCAATATATAAGCCCATATCGTATCGGCCTAGTGATAAAACCGATATTGCGGTCAATATATCGGATATCGGACCGATATTTAGAACACTGGTTCTTAGAATCATTACAAATCAAATTGAAGTATTGCACAATCCCAATGTGGTAGAAAGTTAGGCTAATGACTCAAACTAAACTCAAGATACACAACGGATCCATCATCGATCGAGAGTTCAACCGTGACCTATGTATTTTGAATTAAGCTTCAGTCATTGAGGCCCCAGTCGACCGCTATCTTGACCCAATCGCAGCCGGTGACTCTCTTTCTGGGGTTGGTCAACCGATGTCTATATATTTGACAACAACTATCAATGAATATACCATCAGTAATCGAAGGGTTACGACCAATGGGCCTTTTATGATAACACATTCCATTCTTTGATACTATAATTCTCAATTAATCTTTAAGATATCTAATAAATTAATACTATTACCTATTGATTTTCATTGTCTTAGATTTAGGTTATACGCCACCGGATGCAAGCTATAAGTAGCATGTTTCATCTTATGATTTATTCATGCATCCCGTACAACTTATAATTGTTTATTCATTAAATTTGAATTTGATGGTTGTGTTCGCACCAATTCCAGATGATTTTCTCAGTCATCTCCCATCTACAAATGGATGGTTGTGGTTCTATTCAAGATACACCAAATAGTCCATATAGTGATAGCTATACTCAAATCTTTTCTCACTCTTTCTTGAGATTCATGTCCCTAAATTTTCATCAATCATGTCCAATGGCTGAGACCTTTTATAACTTACATTTAAGTTAAATTTCATTCTTTTTCTTTTTCTATCATTTCTTCTTTAGGTATCCAAATAGATTATACTTGAAAAATCTATACCCACTTCACTCTAGTAACATTCATTCTTTTGGCCAAGATTATTTTACTTGTTCTCTGCTTTTGCTAATAGTGACTCATGTGTAATTTTATTTTAAGCCAGAATACTTTATTGAGCTTGACTTCATGCTCTAAAATCTGATATTCTTATGAGAACACTTCATTGTATCCATTGGTTGAACTATGTAAGTTCAATTGCTTTCTTGTGTATGTGCAAAATCCAATCAGGATGTATGTATTAATATGAAGCACAAGCACATGCATGTGTCTAATGTAAATCCCCATGACTAAGAAAGATAGCAATGTATACAAATTGAAGCAATAAAACTTGACTGGGAATCATAAAGTGAAGTCTTCTAGGTAGTGAATGTACACTCGTTAAGGAGTTGAACCTATATATATCATGGAGCTTGCCTTGTCGGTTCTATCTCTCCACTTTCATTTATTTCTTTATACTTATCTACTTACAAACTACTTGTTTATTATTATTGTTGCCCCATTTTCTTGTTCCTTTGTGAGTATTCCAACAATCAGGTTAGGTGTCTTAATTAAAGCATTTATTTTATTAAACCTATTCACCCCCTAGGGTTGCCACACCCCTTCACAAATCAATAAGTTCTCTTTTGTTTGTTTAATTTCAGAGTTCAATGTCTTAGCCTCAAATCATGGTCAAATACCTGATATTATGTGTCTTGCCAAACTTAAATAGTTTCACACTGTGCCAATAAAGCTGGCTTTATTTATATTCCTCCAAATTTATCCAAAATGACTAATATGTATCATTATCAAGCAATTTTCAAACCTTAAAATTGGTAGTAAAATGAGATTGTTTTTCGATCATGTAAGAAATATAATAGAATTTTAAATTTTGATAATTCAAATCCTAAATCTCCTCTTATATTAGTTGTTATTAGTTGGGATTAATGCTATCAAGCAATTTTGGATGAATAGTATCACCATGCATAAAATCATGTAGGATACGAACGATACATATCAAGATAATTAGAGATTTCAAAGTGTGGCAAGCTGTTAACTTTGCCTATTATTGGAAGGCAGGTCCTTTCTCACCCATGCTTTCATTCTGTAGCACATATAACAGCAGCCCAAAGCCATCAAAACATATACCCTTCAAAGAAAAAATGAACAACAATATGAGTGATTTTTTTAAAGTTGGGTGGAAAATTTAATTGCTATTATATGGTGCGGCATGTTAGACTCGTAGTGGAAGGGGTGCTGCAACAAAAGGCTAAGGCAAGGACGGCAAATTAGCAACGAAAGCAAAGGGTGCTAAACCAGTGGCAAACCTGTTATTTTAGGCACCCATGGAAATTCTGTAATTTTTTGAAAAACAGTCTATTATATGTATGGGGGCTTAAGTAATTGTTTTCTTATACTGGATTTGAGAGAGAATTGAGTAAATATTAGAAGTAAATACCCTAGATTAGTTGGAGAGCGGCCTTCCTCTTGAATTGAGGCCATTGGGAGAGCGGTCCTCCTCTCGAATTGAGACCAACTATCTTGTTATTCCACTATATATCAATAAAACCATATTTTTATCACCAAATCCCTAACGAATCCTATCAGATTGGTATCAAAGCATATGATCCTAATGGGGCAAAAAAAGTTGACGCTTTGAAAGTGAAGTTTGAAAGCAAGGTGGAGATTCTTAAGATAACAATGGAGGAACGACGTCAAGAAATGGAAGAACATCAAGCGATGGAGAATCGAAACAGAGCAATGGATGAGAGGTTCTCGTCGAATCTCTTGATGAAGTAGATGTAGGAGAAGATGAACCGCCCTCTACCCGAAAATGAGACTACGAAGCCAGATTTGAACAACAATGACGCCAGATCTGAACAACAATGAAGACAAAGACGCAGATTTTGGGTAAAAGTGTCAGTATTTAATCAAATGCAATGAGAAAGACATCAAATTTGACAATGATCAACAACTAAAGACAGATCAGGGACCCCACGGCCCCTGGGAAGGCTTAGCAAGGGGCGGCGACCCCCGACGACAACACCAGGGGCCCTATGGCCCCTGGGAGTAGGCCAGCCGACTGCTGGCAGGCCGCCCAAGTGCAGGCGACTGGCAGGTGGGCTGCTATTCCAGGGGCCCCATGGCCCCTGGTTTCCAGGCAAGGGCCATCGGGGCCCGACGACATGTCCCGATGGGCGACAGCTTTTCGGAGGGTTTCGGCAACATCGAAGATGTTTACTGGGGCATCGATGATGGCGATGGAGAATCAGGATAGCTCGACAACTGCGAGGAAGACCCACGGGGCATCAGTTGGGGCAAAGGAGGCCCACGAGGAGCAACGGTCCTTGCGGTAGCGGAGGGGGTGCAGGGAACCGACGACAGTCTACATGGGATGGCTGCCTGTTCAAGAGCTCTGACGATAGTGGTGGAAGTTTTCGGGGATTTGACAAAGAATGTAGCTTTGGAGACGGGTGGTGGGACGATGATCCAGCGGAGAGATTTTCGATGGGGGATTATGGGGCTCCCATGGCTGCAGATTGTAACACATATCAGCAATGCCACTACGGGCGATCCAGTTGGAGAGCAGGATAGGGCAGTTAGGCATTGATAATAAGACCCGAAAACTGAAGATGACGATCTTTGAAGAGGAAAATCTTTAGGGAAGGGTCTATCGGGCAAAGAGATAATTCTCCATGAACCGCTTGACATAGGAGAAGACGCTGATGGCAGCAGGTATATGTTTGGAGGGAAAGACTTTGGCTTGATATCAGTGGAGGGAACAGAGGCAGCATGTTCGTTCATAAGAGGAGTTCAATGACTGCTTGCTAGACCGATTTTGAGGCACTCAAGAGGGACTACATTAGCAGCTCCTTGCCCTCAAACAGGATAGCACCATCAGAAATTACAGAGAGATGTTCGAGATATGCTCTCAGGCCGTGTAAGAAGATACCTGAAGCTGTTAGAGAGGAATTTTATGAAGGTGCTTAATGCGAACATCATAGCTGAGCTACGTATACCGAGGCCGATGTGGCTTGAGAAAATGATGGAGCTGGCCTAAATGGTGGATGATAGGAATACTGTGATGAGAACTAGATGGGATTTGAGGAACAAAAGAAGGATTTTTATATACTTTGGTAGAAAATGAATGGAAAATATAATATATGAGTTTCAATTAGAAAGAAAACCACTCTCCTACCCTTTGATTGAAAATAAAGGGCTAACTCTCTAAGATCTAATCTATCCCCTACTACTATTCTCTCTTCTTCTTCTCCAAATTCAACATAACCAAGCCCCAAGTCTCCCTCACAATATAAAGGGCAGATTTGCCCAATATTACAAAAATGCCCTCATCCCCTAGAATTACATGGTTGCCACTTAAGCCCAAAATCACAAAATTGCCACTAGGTGACCACACCCATATTCACATCAAAACTACGCCCCCTGAAAAACCACATTATCCTCAAGATGGTATATGATGCATGTGGATGCGCAATTCCAAACGGGGATGCTTGCCCCCTACCACATATCTCTGGCATCTACGTCTTTTTCATCTTCGATTATCAGCACTTGCAGCGTGCATGATCTCGACAATGATGGCCAGGGCCAAACCTCTCGCTACAGCAATAGCATAACCTCTTGGCGTGCCGATTCAAGATCTCCATTTGTGTGAGATGCTTGTACATGCCCTCTGCTGCAGGATCGCCGCTCTTTCCTGGGGCTATCAGAATAGTAGTTGATTGGGGCGTCTGAGTCTCCCCAAGCAACTTAGTACGGAATGCGGTCCTGCTATTCCTCCCTTGGGCCTCCGATCCACTGTAAACTTGTTCGCAACCAACTGAGCCAGATGCATCGCTTCATCAACCCCTTCGGCCTCTGTATGCGAAGCTCAGCTCGGATGTCGGGCTTGAGACCATGCATGAAACTCCCCTCCAACGTCACCGTAGGTACCCTCCTCACTCGACCAGTCATCGCCTCAAATATCTCCCTGAAATCCTATAATGTTCCCTCCTACCGAAGTACGAGAAGCTACTCGTGCAGGTCCACAATCTAGATGTCGCGAAAACGGTCCAACAAGCAATCCTTGAACTCTTCTAATGACCGCACTTGATGCCACTGCTGCCTCCACAGGAACCAGGAAAATGCTCTCCCCTCCAAGCAGATACCAGCTGCAGACAGTTTATGTGCCCCAAAACACAGTTTGCTGTAAAGTATCTCTCCACATGGTCAATCCACCCATACGGATCCTCCCTTTCAAAGACTGGCTTTTTCAGCTTCCGAACTCTACTTTCAGGCCAAAGATTTCCTACTCTACTCTTCCTCTTGGCTGACCATTGTGAAGCTGCTGAGGGCCATCAAACTTGCTCCGAATCCTCCTCACAGCCCCCCACCTACCCCAAACTCATATCCCCAAACGGTGTTCCCCAACCTGAATCATCTTCACCATTAGTAAGGCCCGAGTAGTCTTCCACCCAATCACCACCTCCCCAAGTGTGAGAACCGCATCCGGGTAGTCGTCTCGGGCCCACAATGGGCATGCTCGAAGTCGTCCCAGGAAACATGGGGTCCCGACCTCTGTTCCAGGCCCCAAGGAGGCCACCGCCCTTCCGGAAGTCTGCGAGATGGATGCAGACATGATGTGGCCCCGAAGGAGGGCCACTGAGCCCAATGAAACAACCGAGCGGCCCATATTGCTGTGCCCAGGGAGAGGTAGGCCCAAAGGGGGCTCCCAAGACCGGCGACCCCCCCTGGGCCCTTCGCATGGGGCAGTCGAGCCCCTGGCAACAGCGCCCAGGGGTCGCAAGCTTTGGTGAAAACGAAGGGAAAATACAACATAAGGGTTTCAATTAGAGAGGAACTCATTCTCTTACCCTTTGATTAAAGATAAAGGGCTAACTCTCCAAGATCTAATCTATCCCTACTCATATTCTCTCTTCTTTTTCAAATTTAACATAACCCAAGCCCTAACTCTCCCTCACAATATAAAGGACAAATTTGCTCAATATTGCTCAATATTACAAATAGTAATAATGGTTGAAGATTTGATTTTTTTTTGAATCTTTCTACAAAATATAGAAAATTCTTGAAAAGCATCATTCTTATATTTTAAGAATATAACACATGTGTATCGTGAATAATCATCAACAATGACAAATGCATATCTACTTTTATTCAAAGAAGCAACTCTTGAAGAACCAAATAAATCCAAGTGTACAAGTTCTAATGGTCTCTTTGTTGAGATAATATCCTTTGATTTAAAAGAAGATTTATGCATTTTTCCTTGTTGACAAGCATCACAGAAGTGTTTGTGTTTGAATGAAATGTTTGGCATTCCATTAACTAATTTGTGTTTTGAAATGCATGCAAGGTTTTTGAATTAGTGTGTCCAAAACGTTTGTGCCATAAGAGTGTGTTGTCTGATGAAGCCATCAAACAATGATTGTGAGTGGCAATAGACATGCATATGATATAAATATTATTCCTATGCTTGCCACGAAATAAAATAGAAGACATCAGAATTATAAACAATACAATCATGTTGTTCAAATATAATTTTAAAATTCTTATCACACAACTGACTGATAGACAGTAAATTGTGCTTCAAACCATCAACCAAGAGTACGTTCTCAATGGTAAGCTGATCTGGATTTCCAACTGTTCCAATACCAATAATATTTCCTTTGTTGTTGTCTTCAAAGGTTATTGTGCCTCCATCTTTGAATTGAACGATTGAAAGTAAGTTGATATTGCCAGTCATATGTTTAGGACATCGCTATCTAAGATCCATTTTTCTTTTCTGGATACCTGAAAGATAAACAATAAACAATGGTATCCTTTGCTTTTGGGTCCTTAAGATTAGATCTTAGGAAGCCAAACCCAAGTAGAATTTGGCTTTTTTATGTAGTTACTAGAATGAACAATAGATTGCATATAGACAGAAATATATAAGTTTCTATCATATGAATAAGAATTCTTAGGAACTTAAATACAAATTGTATAAATTTCCTAGGATATGTATTCGAAACATTTCTAATGTTTGAAATATTTCTTTACGAAGAAGAGGCAATAGTATTTGCTTTCTTCGTGTAAATGAATGCATGATTCTTCTTCTGTGGTCTAACAAATGTTATTTACCCACTAGATGAAGATGTGTTACAAGATTTGGATATATTATTATGTGAATAGCCCAATCCTTGTCTACGATTTGCTTAATACTGAAATTGAAGCAAATCATCGAGATTAGTCTTACCTTTGTTAAATTTATTAACATTAGCAGACAACTCATTGTATTTCATCGTAAGTGATGAAACGCTATTAATTCTGAGTTTTGAGAATTTCATTCTCTTTTATTCAGATTCAAAATTTGAGAAGATGAATTCTTTCTCAGTGTTGATTGCATCAGATGAAGTGCATTTAGATGAAAGTTCTTGATGTTCAAGAACAAGAGCATCATTGCTCTGTTTAAAAAACTTGTGTTGTGCATTCAGTCTTTTGAACGAATGGAGAGATCATTAAAAGCATCTAATAATTCTTCATTATCAAGAGAACTTACATTGCTTTCATCATTTTGTGCCATAAAGCAATGTGGGCATTCTATTCATTTGATTGTTCATTGTTGTCATCTTCATCAGAAGATGAATCCCAAGTTGATGCGAATGCCTTTTTCATCTTATTGAACTTTCTTAGAATGATCATTATTATTGAAGTTCTTGTACTCTGATTTGAAAAGTGAACAATCCTTCTTGAAGTGACCTAGTTTGTTACAATTGAAACAAAGAGAAGAATCAAAATTCTTAGATTTAAAATTATTACACTTACCTCTTCTTAAGAACTTTTTGAAGTTCCTAGAGATGAGTGCAATATCATCATCCATATCTGAATCTTCGATGTTTGATGATGCATTGAAGGCTAGTACTTTCTTCTTGGAGTCTGCGTGTTCTTTACGATCTTGGAAGTTGTATTTCATAAATCATTAGGTTACCAACTGACGTCCCCCGCGTTTTGTGGCATGCAAGTGTGCAATTGGATATTGGGAGCGTGAAATTTAAATATTTGTAACCGCAAGCGCACGGTGTTGTAGTGTGGCTTGGGGGTCGAACTCAGGGAGGCGTGGTTGTGCTTGTGTCAGAAAGAACCGGATTCACCCCATGGGTGAGCTAGCCCGAATCGGTAGATGGGTTGTCATGGAAATAGAATGCAATGGATAAACGATATATAAAGGGATACACGGGACTTCGGTTTCCACCCTATCGTGCGATTCTCACCAATACGACCGGCGGATGGGATAACGATCGGAATTAGGGTCTAATGGTGAGACGTTGCCTCTAAGAGTGATACCAGCGTCTCATGGGCCCGATATTCCGGTCGGTGCCCAGGATGATACGCCGGACTACCCGAGTTCGGTCAGTGGACATTCCCATGTCCATTAACACTGACCGACTTCGGGAGCACTAAGCTCGCAACGATAACTCCCAACATCTCAACCTGCCGCTCCAGCGCGCTAGGATTCGATGTCTACGCTAAGGGCGTGAGCTATGGCTAGGAAGTCAACCGCCAAGTTTATTCCCCCTTGGCCCAACGGTCAAAAGCGGTCTTTTTCCTGCCGATGACAATAAAACACCCCGCGTAACCGATAGATTCCTAATCCCTATCGATTTCCTAATTCTATG
Source organism: Scilla litardierei (assembly GCA_030789695.1). NCBI lineage: Eukaryota > Viridiplantae > Streptophyta > Magnoliopsida > Asparagales > Asparagaceae > Scilla > Scilla litardierei. The sequence goes on from CM061131.1 coordinate 66,669,817, forward strand.
TACGCATTGGAGAGAACCCACGAAGGGGCTTCCACCAAAATCCCAGATTAGGGAACTACTCACACATATTAAGCAAAAAGCAATCTAAATGAAAATCGACCGTTAAAAACATAATCGGGCAATAGAAATGTGGTAGTAGTAATGCAATTAAGATAATATCAAAGTTTGGTTAAGATCAGAACACTTACAAATAGCAAAGAAATTACAGCCGTCACAAGAGAGAAAAACAGTAAAAAATTAACTCCCGTTTCTGGAAACCTAGGGTTTACATTTATAGAAAACGACATCACCCGCTCGGGTGAAGAATCACCCGATCGGGTAACCTGCTTCGTTAATCGGCAGCGGTTTTCAAAACTTCACCCGGTCAGACGACACGATCGGTTGATGGAAGCTGCTCATCGTTTGGATCTTGGCGTCGTCGGGTGAACTGATCGGTTGATAAATCAACCGATCGGTTGGAATCGTCGCCCAAAAGACAGTAACTTCGGAAGTTTTGGCACGGTCTGCCGGCGGTCGGGTGAGCTCTCCGGGTCATCTCTTCGAGGAAACGGCTACAGGTGAACCGATCGGGTGAAGATCACCCGATCGGTTGAGTTTCAGCTCCAATTTCCAGAGAGAACAGTCGGGTTGAACCGGTCGGCGACCCGGTCGATTGACACATTCGTTGCTTCAGCGGCTGACCTGGTCGTACACGCGTGCATCACCCGATCGGTTGGCGTATCCAACCGATCGGGTGGGGGGCTGAAAGATGGAGATCTTTGTCGTTTGACCCCCTGGATCACGCGTGACTCCTCCCGTTGCTCCGGGGACTTATGATATTTTCGCTAAGTGTCCCCTATGCTGTCAAACTCCTGCAAACATATAAAAACACGGAAAAGTGAAAGAAAACAAGAAAATACGAGAAAACGAATAAGAGACGGCGGAGAATAACGGAAAAACACAAAAGGAGACGTGCGTAAATATATGAAATATAAACGCAGGTCAAAATCCCCCAAGCTGAACCCTTCCCCGTCCTCGAGGAAGACGAGTGAGAGTAGGAGCTCGGGGGAGAAAATAGGGAGAAAGAGAGAAAGAAGAGAACTCTAAATCCTAAATCGCCCGTCAGGGCCAACAAAATCAAAAACGACACACCAAGCAAGCAAACGACAAATCACCACACTAAAGCAAAAAAAACGAGTCCAGACAAGTGTCGTGGGCCCACGTCGTGAAGCGCGAGTGAGTGTGGTCGTGTGCTAGCAGACGGTGTCACTATCTACATCGTGCAATAAGCTCCATATACACAAATCCAAGAAATGACCCAAATATCAATTCGATTCGAAATAAGCGGTGAATATATAGCTCAAGCATGCATGAGAAGAGTATGAGAATAGAAACGCATCATGTGTCAAGGACTCCACAGCTAGGGACTCGGGCATCACCACACTATCGCCTAGATAATAGCTAGAAATTCCCTATTCCAAGTGTTTTCGAAAGCGATGGGGATTGAGATGATGTGGAGTAGAACACTCGGTGCAAATTCTCGCCTTCCCTTTATTCTCGGTAGGTAGGGAAATATTCACACTTTTTTTGGGTTTTGGATATATGTATTTTTTTGGATTTTTTTTGCTATACATATGTATTATATTTTTTTCTTTCTTTTCTCTTTTCTTTTCTTTTTGAGTTTTTCTTCTCTCTTTTTTGGGCTTTTGGATTTTGGGATACATACATGTGTACTCTCCCAAGTGGGAGAACGGTACACGACAACGGGATTTGCACTAAGTAAAATAAAAAAAGAAATCGGATTCTAAACACTTGGGCAATGTAGATATTTCGCTAATCAGAGCATAGGCTAAAATGGTTTATCCTAGTCCTAACTGTGGAATCCCGACACATGCGAAACGAAGCATATGATATATATATATATATATTCATGCATACAGAAGCAGATAGGAGAAGCAAATACTGCATATTCAAATCGAAGCATGATAATCTAGGGGTCATTCCTGGATAAGGATACAAAACAAAATCACAAAGTAGAAGCACACCAAACGCTAGTCATGACACACGACTCACAAAAAAGCTAAGTGGTCCCACGAAGCATGAAATGCAAGAGGACTCGGCTTCCTAGGGTTAGTGAACGTGATTATCGAAGCCGTGCTAGGTGGGTGTGTAATTTTTGTGGCAATTCATCATAGGGTTCATCTCTAGGAGAAAGAGATAAAAAGAAGAAAGGAAAAAAGAAAAAGAAAAAGACGGAGAAAAACGACTCACAAAACGAAGAAAAAGACGCAAATGACGCACAAAGTGTGACTCCCCCAAGCTGAAACTTGCATTGCCCTCAATGCAATAAAAGTGAATACTGGATGACAATGAAAATGGGGGGAATACGCACCGACACAAAAAGACACGAAAAACAAAAGAAACATACATACGAAATTGAAAATAAGAATAAAAATAAAGATCAGACCACACGACGTATAAACAAAAAATAAAAGTAGAAAATCGCACGACACAACATATATAACAATCACACAAAAAAACATCACACGACAGCACACAGAAGAAATGACTTCCCCCAAGCTAGACGTGACAATGCTAGCGAAATGATGTGATCATGAAAATGCAGAGATATGCAAGGGGGAGGTTAGAAAACAAAATAAAATCAAAAAGCAGGAGAGGCATCATCCTCGTCCTCCTCGGTGGAAGAAGTGGGGGATGTGGTGTGGGTGGGTGAGGTGACTGGTGTGCGGAGAAGTGGAGAAAGTGGTCGACGTGATGGATCGGTGGGTGTGGAGGAAGTGTGAACGATGGGTGGTGTGGAGGTGATGACGATGAGTGGGAGTGAAATGGCGACCAATGTGGTGGTGGGTGGTGAAGTACGGGTGTAGGTGAGGATAAAGGGGGGATGGGGTAGGTGAGGATGGTGGGGGAAGTGATCGAGAACGCACCTGCAATTTCTTGCGGCGCACATGTGGAGTGACGGAAGTGGAGGGTAGTGGAACTGTGGGGGCGACAGTGGAGGGAATGGAGACGGTGGGAGTAGATGAGGTAGTGGGGATTGAAGTAGTGATATGAGGGGATGGTCACCTAGGGGGTGATGGTGGAGGTGAAGAATGTGATGTGGGAGGTGAAAATCGTCGAGGCGATGAAGGTGGGGGTGAGAGATGTGGTGTGGGAGGGGGTGGTCCGTGGACGTGAGTGAGAAGGCGGAGGATGGAGGCCACGTTCCTCTCAAGTGCGAGGAAGCGTGGGTGAGAGAAAATCGAAGGGGGTGGGTCCGAGGGGGTGGAGGATGCAACGACAGCGCGAAGCGAGGCCAACTCAGTCTCGAGAGCGAGACGAGCGGAAGTGGCTCGACGAAAGGAGGTGGTGGTGGTAGTGCGGACCGGAGAGGTGGCGACAGTGGTGATCGGGACAAACGCTGGGATGACATGACTAGGACCAGCCCCGGAGTCTCCTCGGGAAGCAGGAATGTCCTGCTCGCCTAAGTAGGCGGCAGTGGAAGGTGGTCTAGGTGCGACCGGGATGAATGGAAGGCGCAACCCCCCAAGAAACTCAGGATCAGGTGGAAAAGTCCAGTCTGCAACCAAATGGATGGTCATGCGAGCGGGGTTGGGCAGAATGGTATAGGGAGCTGGGGGTGCCCGTAATGGAAGGTGAAGCGGCCATCGGGGCGGGGCTTAATCATGTGAATATACCGCAGGACGTCGAGATCCAGTCGTGAGGGTCCTGCGGCAGCGGGAAGACCTCGGAGGATGATAATGTTGAACTGGGGAGCAGAAGCAATGATCGTTATAAGGCCCCCGCAACAAAGCTTGCCCTTGCCGACGCGGCTAATCTCAAGAAGCTTTTGAATAAGCCAATCGCCGGCATGGACGGGAACGGTAGGGGCCCTAAAAGAAATCCCGTCATCCCCGCGGACAAAGGGAAAGGTCATGGCCCACAGAATGAAGAGATCGGGGATGGTCACGGTGCCTGAATCATCCCTGGGGAAAAACGTGCAAGATATGATTCAATGGGCCAGACGGAAGATGGGGTGGATGATGGAGGAGGCCTTGGCCTTACCTCGGGGATAGTGAGGGTGCAGGGTGAGGCAGAACCAAAACTGATCGACGTCAAATTCGGGGGATACCCGTAGGAACGGATAGCGTCGTTCCCAAGTATGGGGAAACCAAAAATGTTATTAATGATATCCAGGTGGGTGCGAATGGTTCGGTTACGGACCCGAAATATGACGACCGACCCCGACTCACAGACAAGTGTGGATAAAATTTCGAGGGTGAGTGAGGGGTAGGACACCGCCGAGGCGTTTAGGAAAGCCAACCAACCTAAATTTGCGAAGAGAGTCTCAATCTCGGTGAATACACCGAGATCGATAAGTGTTTGGGTGTGGGCAAATTTGGTCGATAGATGCCCCCGAGCATCAAGTCTATGATAGAAATCTTTATGCTCCTGGTTCCTAAAGTGGTAGCCATACGGGCCCATCAGTGGGTCCTCGCCTGGGACGATAAGTTGGGGTTGGGGTTGTGCAGGCTGTGCGGGAAGAGGACGTGCGTGTGGTGGGCGTGTGGTCTTGCATCTCTTGCTAGACGACCCCTCCTCTCGCATGACACCCTTACCCTTATCTTTATCTTTGGCCATGTGAGCGTGTGTGAGTGAGTGTATGCAAAAGGTGATGAATGTATACACACACAGGCAATCGAGCGAATAGAAATTTCTAGGGCAAAATATAAAATTGAGCTAAGGAGCGAAGTTACCCAATCGAGATGAAGATCCTCGCTCGTAGATGGCCCAATACAACGCAATGGGGAGAAGTGTGAAGCCGCAGCAACTCTTTTCAGCAAATTTCGAAAATGGGGGGGTGTTTCAGAGTGTTTTCTCACTACAAAGCGTTGACCGTGGAGAACCCGGTCAACGTGGTCAAGGGGCCCGCTTGGGTCCCTCGGGGGCTTCGAATCGGTGCAGATGGGGCGAGAGGAAGCCTCGGCCCTGGTTGAGACGCTCGGCCTCGGACAGACGAGCACGGCCTCGGAGGTAGGACGACGAGGGGTAGCCTCAGTCGCCCAGCTAGATGCGTGTTCGGCGGAGGGCGAGGGGAAGCCTCGGCCCGGGTCGAGACGCTCGGCCTCGGTAGGATGCGCTTGGCCTCGCCTGACGGACGGTGAGGGTAAGCCTTACTCGTCCAGTTGACTGTGAGGTTGGAGAGGGGCGAGGGGGAGCCTCGGCCCGTTGATCAGCTGTCCACCTGCGTAGACGAGAACGCTCGTCAGGGGGCCGGACCTAGGTTCCGGCCAAATCCCCTCCGATGCCTAAGTCAGATAGAGATCTGAAAGAGGAGGCCCGGCGGAGACGGTTCGACTCGTGAGGAGTTCGGAACGGCGTCTCACGGCGCGAGCGGGGGAGGAAGGAGATAGGATGGGGGAGCCAGGTCGTTGATGGAGTACCTTAGGTTTTAGATACCTGAGATGCGGTCCATTTCTTCGTCGTCCTCCTAGCCCTTTTGTAGCGCTCCCAGCGTGATTGTCTCTGGCCCACGTCCCACGCCCGCCCTCGATCGTGCCCCATCAATCCGCCCCCTCGCCGCCGCTCTCTTCGCCCTGCCAGCACCTCCCCATTACCACCATTTAGTTGTCGCGCGTCCGGGGGAACGGTTTTCGCAGGAGTGGGCGAGTGACCAGCGGGTTATCGGGGCTGGGTCGGATCGACATTCGAGAAGATCCCTTATAGGGCCTTTGTTGAATGGGCTTGAGGATGCAGATGGGCTCTCGACCAGTAGTCGGGCTCCTGGGCTCGTGTCTTTTGGGTCTCGGTCAAATAGGCGTAACAATTGCCCCCATCGGTCGGGTTGATCGGCCTCGGCCGGTTCGGCTCGGCCGATGTGACTTCTGCCGATTTTGACAAGCTCGCCAGTCGATGCCGACTCATTTATTAGTCGTCATCATGAGTTGGCTCGTTCGATGCTTTTTAATGTGCGGGTTCCGAAGCGCCGTCGGCCTTCAGATGCTGCCATGTGTAGCTGCAAGCTTATCCCCACCGCTCGCGGGGTCGTCTTAAGTTGAGAAGCCGAGGGGTTCGTGAGCCGCCATCCCGTCGCTTTCTTCTTTGCGCTGATCCCTATTCTGCCTGAGCTCTGCCTCATGTCGTCTTCCTCTGCCACGGGTTCGGTTCGGTCGGAGCGCGACGCAGCTCCAGGTCCGGCGGGTGGCACTCCTTCGGCGATTAGTCAGCACGGGGATGATCTTTCAGGGGTGCCCCAGAGGTCTTGTTGTGGTCTTCGTCGATCTGCGCCACCGCCACCGGGAGCATGCGCTCCGCCTACTTGCTTCCGCCCTACTCGGCTCGTGCCCCCGGGGCTGACGAGCGGATCTGCTTCCCTGGCCCCAACGAGGTCGGAATATATGAGAAGTGCTTCCGCTTCGGGCTTCGTTTCCCGCTCCATCCTTTTATCGTTGAGTTCCTTCAGGCCCACAACGTGTGCCTGTGTCAATTCTGTCCCAACGCCGTCTGGCTCCTCGTCGGGTTCGTCGTTGTCTGCATGCTGAAGGGTGTGGCGCCATCTCTTCGCCTCTTTGCCCAGTTCTACCGCCTGAGCCACCACCAGTCGGGGGCGTGGATTTACATCAGCGCCCGCCCGAAGATGTCCCTGGTGCTGGGGTTGCCGAGCTCCCTGAAACGCTGGAAGGGGGAATACGTGTTCGTCACATTCCCATCGAGTGTACCCTTCCCGGTTCGGTGGGAGGCGGCTGGTGCAGTCATCCTCGATCTGGGGGAGCCGACGGTTGCCGAGCAGCAGACGGCGAAGGACATGCTGGCGATTCCTGCGAGGGAGCGTTCGATCGATGTCCTCTTTAGCGACCACAACTTGCGCAAGACGGTGTGGCCCCTGGGTAAGCTTCCCCGAGTGCTCGCCATTCGAGGTCACCTGGGCTCTGCTCGGTCTCTCATCTCTTCTTTGAGTGCAGGTGGGTTCCCTCTCTGTCCTTCTCCTGCCAGCGCTCTCGTGCAGGTCCCCAACCCGGATCCGCGCAAAAGGGATCATGTGTTGGAGGTCCGGAAGAAGCAGCGGGTTGTGACCGCGACCGGAGGCTTAAAACGGAAGAAGGTGTCGTCTCCCCCCCCCCCCCTTGCTGGGGTCTTCCAAGAGGGTCCGTGAGGGGGTCGAGGGGGTCGATGTCCAGCCGACTGCTGATCGACCTCAACCTACCCCCGTTGAGGTTGCCTGGCCGTGGGCCGGCCCTTCACCTCTCCCAGACGGCTCTCTCCCTGACGCCTACAGTCGGTATCTTGGCGCGTTCCGTTCTGCTCCTGGCGAGTTCCCTTCGTCAGGGGAGGGTCTTCTTCGTCCACGCTTCCCAGTGGGGGAGAAGGAATCGGTGTTCTCGAGCCGCGGAGCCGCCGCTCGAGTGGCCAAGAACTGCTGTCTCCCTCCCGATCAGGCGGTGTTGGACGGAGTCAGAGGTGACTGCTTGGCCACCTTCGTGATTCAGGCTGGTCAACAGGTAGTGTGTTTCTGCTTATCCTCCTGATGTTCTCGCTGTCTTACCTTCGTTGCCTTGGTGCAGCTGTCCTCAGTGGGCCTCTCGATGAGGCGCCAATTCGTGGTTCTTCCCAAAGCCAAATCCGATGCCGGGCGGGGCCCTGAGGCCCCCGGCGAGGAGGAGGAGGCAGGTCAGTTGGAGGAAGCGCGGGTCCAGTCCCTGGACTCCCGCGTAACTGAGCTGTCCTCTGCTCTGGAGGTGGCGGACCGGGAGAGAGCCTTGGCTCTAGCTGCGAAGTCGGAGGCCGAGGCGCGGCTCGCCAAGCTTTTGAAAGGTGCCGACGCGTCTGGAGGAGCCGAGCAGATCCCCAACCCCGCTGCTGCCTCCGAGGCCTTGGAGCTCTCCGATCGTCTGGAAGCGGCGGAGGAGCGGACGAGGGCCCTTGCTGCCCAACTTGGCGAGAAATCCCGGGAGATTGAGAAGGAGAGGGCGGAGCACCAACGCCAGATCGAGACCTTAGAGGCCCGGATGCGTGGGCTCGAGGAGGTGGATCCGGCCCGGATCGCTCAGGATGCCGTGGCGGAGTATGCCACCTCCTTTGTGGAGACCGCCTTGTCGGAGGCGTACGAGAAGGGCTTCGCCCGGTGCCAGTCCGAAATCCAAAAGAAGTTCCCACTCTCGGGGGTCAACTTCGAGGATCTTCGGGTGTACCCTGCCGTCGAACGGAGTGGGGGGGACCCTAGCGTGCTGCCAGCCTGTGGCCCCGCTGGTGCCCCCGGAGAAAAATGAGGGAGGGGAATGCCCCTCGGCCTCTTCGTGCGCCTCTCTGTATATCTTTTTGCTTTATCTGGAAAGGAATGAATTCAAAATAAATTTATTTCATAGGAAATGATACATTTATTGAAAGTACTTGCGCAAATGTTCCGCATTCCAAGTGTGAGTGAGAATCCTCCCCTCCATGTCGGCTAGTCGGTAGGCTGCGGGTCCGAGGACCTCGACGACTTTGTAGGGTCCTTCCCATCTAGCCGCGAGCTTCCCTTTGCGAGCGGTATCAGTGTTGAAGCCCGCTTTCCGGAGGACCAGATCCCCAAGGTGGAAGCTTCTCCCCCGCACCCGAGCGTTGTAGTATCGGGCCACCTTCTGCTTCTGGCAGACGATGGTGGCCAGTGCCTGCTCCCGTCGCTCGTCGAGGAGCTCCAGATTGAGCCCCAGGCCCTGCGAGTTCCGGTCTTCGTCAAAGTATTTGAGGCGGAGAGATTCTTCACCCAATTCGACCGGTACCACCGCCTCGGCCCCGTAGGTGAGCATGAACGGGGTCTCGCCAGTAGCCTCCTTGTGGGTCGTCCGGTATGACCAGAGTATCCCGGGGAGCTCTTCTGGCCAGTTCCCTTCGGCGTCTTTCACTTTCTTCCGGAGGGGCTCTATGATGCACTTGTTGGCCGCTTCTGCCATCCCGTTGGTCTGGGGGTGCGCTACTGAGGCGAAGAGGAGCTTGATTCCCCATTCCTCGCAAAAATCTTTAAACCCTGCGGAGTCGAACTGCTTCCCATTGTCTGTGACGATGGCCCGTGGTACTCCGAATCGGGAGATGATGGAATTCCATACGAAGCTTTTCGCTTTCTTCCACGTGATGGTGGCCAACGGTTCGGCCTCGATCCACTTGGTGAAGTAGTCCACTGCCACGATCAGATGCTTCCGCTGCCCTCGTCCTGGTTTAAACGGTCCGAGGATGTCGAGTCCCCATTTCGCAAAGGGGATGGGGCTCACGATAGGGATGAGCTCTGACGGAGGAGTCGAGATGTGGTGGGCATACCTCTGGCATTCTTGGCATTTCTGGACGTAGCTTGTTGCATCTTGGGCCAGGGTCGGCCAGTAGTATCCCTGCCTCAAGATCTTCTGCGCGACTATCTTGCCCCCGTGGTGATTCCCGCAGATCCCGTCGTGAACCTCCCGTAGGACGTAGTCAGCTTCCTGCGGTCCGAGGCACTTCAGGTATGGGAGGACGTCCGTCTTGGCCCAGCGTCTCCGGTAGAGCGTCCCTTCGTGGATCACGTATCGGAGCGCCTTTCTCTCCAGGGTTCGGCGTTCGTCCCCATCGGTCGGCACCTCTCCATGAGTGAGGTATCGGATGATCGGGTCCATCCAGTTGGGTTCTTGGTCGATCGCCATCACCTCGTGCTCCTCCGTGCTGGGGGACGACAGGTTCTCCACGTAGATGGTGCGGCCCAGTTCCTTTGGCGAGGACGAGGCCAGCTTCGACAACGCATCCGCCCGCGCATTCTCTGATCGTGGGAGGTGCAAGACTTCCACGTCCTTGAACTTGGACATCGCCGCTCTGGCGACAGGGAGATATCTCTGCATCGCCTCCTCCTGTGCCTCGTAACTCCCCAAGAGTTGGTTGACAATGAGCTTCGAGTCGCTGAGGAGGCGGACGGACTCGGCCCCGAGCTCCAGGGCCAGCCTCAGGCCGTTGATCACTGCTTCGTATTCCGCCACGTTGTTCGTGGCTGGGAACTCGAAACGCAACGCGTATTCTACAATGTTCCCTTCCGGAGATCGGATTGCAATCCCGGCCCCGCCTCCTGACTGTGTGGCCGACCCGTCCACATGGACTATCCACGCTCCTGGATCCCCTGGCTGAAAGTGGTCAGCCGAAAGAAAGGACAGGGGTTGAGCAATTACCGTCGCCGGGCCTTCTTCCTCCGGGGGCCATTTCCTTCCATTGTGCACTCGGCGATGAAGTCGGCTAGGGCCTGCCCTTTGATGGCCGTGCGCGGTTTGAATCGGAGGTCGAACTCGCTCAGTTCCACTCCCCAGTTCAGCATCCTTCCCATTCGATCGAATCTCTTGAGGTTCTGCTCCAGTTGCGAGTCGGTCAGGATCAGTATGGTGTGGGCCTGGAAATAGGGCCGGAGCCTTCGTGCTGAGAGGACGAGGGCGTACGCCAGTTTCTCCATGGGTGAGTATCGCATCTCCGCCCCCTTCAAGATCCGGCTCGTGTAATATACCGGCCATTGCACCCCACCGTCCTCCCGGATCAGCACCGAACTCACAGCTTCCTCCGCGCACGCCAGGTAAAGGCTCAGCGACTCCCCTTCCCGTGGTTTGGACAGGAGAGGTGGGCTGCGGAGATACTCTTTGAGGTCTCCGAATGCCCTGGAGCAGTCTTCGTCCCAAAGTATCGTCTTCCTATTGTCTGGAGGTTCCGCGATCGCTTTCCTTAGGACCTTGAAGAAGGGGAGCGATCTTTCCGCTGATTTGGAAAGGAATCGCCCCAAGGCTGTGATGCGCCCGTTCAGCCTCTGTAGCTCTTTGATCGTCGTCGGCTCGCGCATGTTGATCAGCGCCTCGATCTTGTCGGGATTAGCTTCAATGCCACGGTTAGTTATCATAAATCCCAAGAATTTGCCAGATCTTACCCCGAACGTGCACTTCGCGGGATTGAGCCGAATGTGGTGTCGCCGCAACCGCTCGAAGGTCTCCCGCAAGTCGGCGATGTGGTCTTCTGGTCGCCTTGACTTGACAAGCATGTCGTCGACGTAGACTTCCAGGTTCCTCCCGATCTGGGAGCTGAAAACCTTGTTGACCATTCTCTGGTAGGTGGCCCCCGCGTTCTTCAAGCCAAAGGGCATCTTCTTGTAGCAGTAAGTTCCCCAGTCCGTCGTGAAGGCTGTCATCTCTTCGTCCCGGGGGGTCCATCTGGACTTGATTGTATCCGGAGTAAGCGTCCATGAAGCTTAGCATCTCGTACCCCGAGGCGTTGTCCACCAGGTGGTCGATGCGCGGCAGGGGGTAGCTGTCCTTGGGGCAGGCCTTGTTGAGGTCACTGAAGTCCACGCACATTCACCACTTCCCGTTGGGTTTCTTGACCATCACCACGTTCGACAGCCACTCCGGGTACCAGACCTCTCGTATGAAGCCGGCATCAAGGAGGCGCTCCACTTCCTCGGAGGCTGCCTTCATCTTCTCGCCGCCCAGGTTGCGCTTCTTCTGCCTAACCGGCTTGAAGTTGGGGTCGGCGTTGATCTAGTGGACGATCACCTGGGGGTCTACGCCGGGCATGTCTTCCGGTGACCAAGCAAAGACGTCCAAGTTCGCCTCCAGTCATTCGATCAGCTGATCCCTCAGGTCCTGGCTCAGCCCTCTCCCGATCGAGACGAACCGGCCCTCGATGTCCGTGACCGGGATTTGCTCCTGCTCCTCCGCAGGGGCGGGCCTAGGCCCATTCCTCAAGTCGAGCGCGGCCATCTGGTCGGCTAAACGATCCTCGGGACCTTCCTCCGCCAGTTGATAGCAGGTACTCGGTCTCCCCGCGTCGCCTTCGACTTGCCCCATCCCCCCGGCGTTCGGAACTTGATAGTCTGATGGAGGGTCGAGACTATCGCGCCGACGGCGTTGAGTAGGGGTCGGCCGATGATCCCATTGTATTCCGATCCGATCCCCAATACGATGAATTCCACCACCAGGGTCACCGAGTCCGGTGCGTCTCCGAGGGTTACCGGGAGATGGATCGTGCCGATGATGGGGGTGGAGTGACCCGTGAATCCAACCACGGGACCCGAGCGAGGTCGTAAGTCTTCTTTCCACCGCCCCATCTTTTCCAGGGTTGACATAAAGAGGACGTCACAGGAGCTGCCGGTGTCGACAAGTAGCCGTCGTACCATGGTAGTGTCTATGACCACTGACACCACCAAAGCCACGTCCGAGCTGCGCGCCGTTACGGACGCACTCGGTCTCCCGACCGGTGGGGAAGGGGAGGGCTTCCCGGCCCTTTCCTCACGATCCTCCACGCGTCGGGCCCGTGCGCATTCCCGCCAACGATGGCGGGCCATGTCGCCCCGCGTCAGGGCCCCGCTTTCCTTTCGCCGAGATGAGGGAGGTCGTGTCATCGCAGATGTGGTTTGTTTCTTCGTGGGACAGTTCGTTCCCACAGACGGCGCCAGATGTTTCAGAGTGTTTTCTCACTACAAAGCGTTGACCGTGGAGAACCCGGTCAACGTGGTCAAGGGGCCCGCTTGGGTCCCTCGGGGGCTTCGAATCGGTGCAGATGGGGCGAGGGGAAGCCTCGGCCCTGGTTGAGACGCTCGGCCTCGGACAGACGAGCACGGCCTCGGAGGTAGGACGACGAGGGGTAGCCTCAGTCGCCCAGCTAGATGCGTGTTCGGCGGAGGGCGAGGGGAAGCCTCGGCCCGGGTCGAGACGCTCGGCCTCGGTAGGATGCGCTTGGCCTCGCCTGACGGACGGTGAGGGTAAGCCTTACTCGTCCAGTTGACTGTGAGGTTGGAGAGGGGCGAGGGGGAGCCTCGGCTCGTTGATCAGCTGTCCACCTGCGTAGACGAGAACGCTCGTCAGGGGGCCGGACCTAGGTTCCGGCCAAATCCCCTCCGATGCCTAAGTCAGATAGAGATCTGAAAGAGGAGGCCCGGCGGAGACGGTTCGACTCGTGAGGAGTTCGGAACGGCGTCTCACGGCGCGCGCGGGGGAGGAAGGAGATAGGATGGGGGAGCCAGGTCGTTGATGGAGTACCTTAGGTTTTAGATACCTGAGATGCGGTCCCTTTCTTCGTCGTCCTCCTAGCCCTTTTGTAGCGCTCCCAGCGTGATTGTCTCTGGCCCACGTCCCACGCCCGCCCTCGATCGTGCCCCATCAATCCGCCCCCTCGCCGCCGCTCTCTTCGCCCTGCCAGCACCTCCCCATTACCGCCATTTAGTTGTCGCGCGTCCGGGGGAACGGTTTTCGCAGGAGTGGGCGAGTGACCAGCGGGTTATCGGGGCCGGGTCGGATCGACATTCGAGAAGATCCCTTATAGGGCCTTTGTTGAATGGGCTTGAGGATGCAGATGGGCTCTCGACCAGTAATCGGGCTCCTGGGCTCGTGTCTTTTGGGTCTCGGTCAAATAGGCGTAACAGGGGGGTTTGGACGGAAATTAGGGTTTGATGCGGGGTGAAATCGAAGAGAAAGAGGGAGCGATCGATGAAGAGATGGAAAAAGAGAGTTGAGGGATCGATCGAGAGAGTTCTGTGGTCGGCTGAGGGAGAAACGTGGTCGGGCGATGGAGAGGAAGTCGAAACGGCGAGAGGGAATTGGGATCGGGCGAGGGAGATGAACAGGTGAGTGGGGCCGGGTTTATATAGATTTTAAGTCGAACCGATCGGGTGAAAACTCGCCCGATCGGTTGACAATTAGGTCGAAAATATTGCTGAAAGTTGGCTATAGGCGACCCGATCGGTTGAGAAATCAACCGATCGAGTGGCCGCTTCACACTTTTTCCCGAAAGTTTAGTACAGCTCACCCAGTCATTCACACGACCATGCTTTGCATCAACCGATCGGTTGATCAATTCCCAAAATTCCCGAGACTTCGGCTGTTACCAAACGGTCTGCCACCCGGTCACGCAATGCTTCACCCGACCGGTTCGCATGGAGAGCAGATACGGCCATTGTCTGATACGTCTCACCCGATCGGTTGAATAATCACCCGATCAGGTGAGGCCTTGTTTCCTGCAAAAATTTACAAATGGCCTTAGTTTCTCGATGGATGATCCCGCGGCCGGATTTAATTATTAAAATAAGAAAAATAAAGCTAATAATAATCCTAAAAACGAAGATAAAAGTGTAGAGCATGGGTTGCCTCCCATGAAGCGCTTTTGTTTAACGTCGTTTGCTCAAGCCCGTAGATGATATTCAAGGTGGACGGGGTGGTGCACTAGAGTCGGCATCGCTTCAGATTCAGAGTTGGCGCCCTTCGGTGTCGTCGACGGTGACAAGAAAACTTGCTCGACGACCCTCCCTCCGTTGATGGAATCCGGAGGCTTCTCCCTCATATTGGCGTCTACCGCCACTCGTTTCAGGATCCGGATCTCATCTCCGGTGAGCCCCATGGGCTCTTTCCCTTTCCTCCTCGTCAGAGGAACTTTTTGAAATCCGGAAGGGACCGTATGTGCCTCATCCGCTTTCCCAGAGACATCATCTTTCTTCAGGCCGACTGGTTCTTCTAAGTCCCCCAAGCTATCGAGGGGATTTCTTGAAAGAATTTCCCATGAGCTTGCTTCCACAACTCTCTCCTCTTCTAACTCCAGCACATTGCATCTTGGATCATCCGGTGATTGGGGTGCTTCATTGACAACCCCAAGTCAAACTCGACTTTTTCGTTGCCGACGTTAAGGGAAAGCTTTCCATTCTTCACATATATTAATACGCCGGCAGTGGCCATGAAAGGCCGTCCAAGGATGATGGGGGTGTGCGCATCTTCAGGCATGTCCATGACGACGAAGTCCACTGGCGCATGCACCCCGCTTACGTTGACAGGGAGGTCATCCACAACCCCCACCGGATATTTGACCGAACGGTCTGCAAGCTGCAAGGGCATACCGGTGGGCTCCAAGTCGCCCATCCCTATCCTCTTATAAAGCGACAGGGGAATCAAACTGACGCTCGCTCCAAGATCGACGAGCGTGCGATGGATCTTTACCTCCCCGATCGCACAAGAGATAGAGAAGCTCCCCGGGTCTTTAAGCTTAGGCGGATTTGCTCTCTGAATGAGAGCGCTGCATTCCGCCGTTAATACGACCTTCTCCTTTCTGGATCCTCTTGTGACTAAATCCTTTAGAAATTTGGCGTAGGAGGGAATCGTCTCGATAGCTTCAAGGAAGGGATTTGCAAGCTTAGATCCTTGACCATAGCAAAGAATTTGCCATACTTTTCGCTCATCTTGGCTTGAGCTAGCCGTTGTGGAAAAGGCACAACGGGCTTGAACACTTTGAGGCTCCCTTCCTCGTTTTTCTTCTTCTCCTCTTCAGGGACTCTCTCCGGAGTTGTTGGTTTTGGCGACGAAGCACCGTCATCATTCAATTTTTCAATTGATCGCTCTACGACCAACGGTGCTTCCGGTTCCTTGGGGGACACTCTAGTGGGGATTTGTGTTCCGCTTCTCAAAACGATAGCTGACACATTCGTATGCTCGTGTGTGAGTGCCAACGTCTAGTTTGCTCCCCTCGGGTTCACTTCCGGTTGTGGCGGCAATAGGCTTTGCGACCTTTGAAGGTTCGCCACTTGTAACTCCAGTTGGGTTACTTGGTCCGTGAGAGCCATCTGCCTCATTTCCAGCTTCGAATTTATCTTCTCCTGGTTGGTAATGTATTGAGTCAAGAGGGACTCAACCGGAGAGATGGTCCTCTGCTGGCCATATTGCTGCTGCTGCTGAATGGGCTGCTGGTTCCTTGAGGGGTACTGCTGATACTGTTGTGGAAGCTGCTGCTGTTGAAATTGCTGCTGCGGCTGAAACTGATGTTGTTGAGGCCTAGCCGGCTGATATATCTGTTGTTGCTGCTGCTGAGGCGGCTGCTGCTGATACGGTGCCCGGTAGCTAAGGTTGGGATGATTCCGGTTGTTTGGGGAGTATGCCGGGTTGGAGCTAGTCCGCGGTGGGTACGGCGCATTCCCAGTAGGATTGTAGAATAGTGCGCTCGCTTGGTCCAACGAATGTGAGATGTCACCACCCTCGAAGTCCCCCATGACTTCTGCTTCCACCGCCGCAATATGTTGCGTACCGGCACCACCGGCTCATACCATCAGTGCTGAGATCTGTGTCGACAGCAAGTCAAACTTGCTGGATAATTTGTCGACGTCCTCGACCCTGTGGATGCCCCCAGATCTAGGTGTGGCTCTCTCGTCACACCACCGCTCATTGTTCGACGCCATATTTTCTACTATGTTCCAGGCATCTTCTTCACTCCTGGACATGAAGGACCCCCCAACCGCGGCGTCCATCGATGATTTTAAATCATCCCTCAATCCGTTGTAGAACAGATTAATTATCTGCCACTTGGGAAGCTCGTGATGAGGGCATCTTCGCTACATCTCTTTAAATCTTGTCCAAGCTTCATGCAGGGACTCGTGGCTGGCTTGGGAGGAGGAGGAGATCTCACTCCTCAGCTTCATGGTCTTCCCCGGAGGAAAGAACTTCGTCAGAAAAGCGTTTGAAAGCTTCTCCCAAGTGTTGAACGTATTTGGGTCCTTCCCCCTCAGCCACAGTTTGGCCTTATCCCGCAGAGAGAAGGGGAATAACTTCAGACGAATTGCTTCAGCCGTGACACCATTTATTCGGAAGGTGTCACACTTCTCGAGGAAGGAGTCCAGATGTTCGATAGGGCTCTCCATGGGCGCCCCAGAGAATTGATCCTGCTGGATCCACGTCACTAAGGACGGCTTGAGCTCGAAGCTCTGCGCTGTGATAGCAGGAGGTCGGATGGCGGAGGTGGACTCGATGGATGGCATCGAGTATTCCAGCAGGGACTTGTGAGGTGGGGTATTCTCCCCCATGGTTTCAGGCTCTTCTCTTCTTCTCTTTTCTGCGGCAAGACGCCTCAGGGTGGCGTTTATCTCCGGATCAACAGGAATCAAGTCGTCTACACTACTTGAACTCCTATGCATGAAAAGCAACAAACACCCGTGAAGCAAAAGTGGGATAGAAACAGACAGATAGAAAATAAGAATAAGAAAATAAAAATGAAAAAGAAGAAAGCGAAAATTATCGCGAGATAGGGATGTGAACTAGACTCAATGGTTCATGAGATCCTAAAATAACAAGCACGTTGCATCCCCGGCAACGGCGCCATAAAGCTTGACGTCCCCTGCGTTTTGTGGCATGCAAGTGTGCAATTGGATATTGGGGGCGTGAGATTTAAATATTTGTAGCCGCAAGCGCACGGTGTTGCAGTGTGGCTTGGGGGTCGAACTCAGGGAGGCGTGGTTGTGCTTGTGTCAGAAAGAACCGGATTCACCCCATGGGTGAGCTAGCCCGAATCGGTAGATGGGTTGTCATGAAAATAGAATGCAAGGGATAAACGACATATAAAGGGATACACGGGACTTCGGTTTCCACCCTATCGTGTGATTCTCACCAATACGACCGGCGGATGGGATAACGATCGGAATTAGGGTCTAATGGTGAGACGTTGCCTCTAAGAGTGATACCAGCATCCCATGGGCCCGATATTCCGGTCGGTGCCCAGGACGATACGCCGGACTACCCGAGTTCGGTCAGTGGACATTCCCATGTCCATTAACACTGACCGACTCCGGGAGAACTAAGCGCGTAACGGTAACTCCCAACATCTCATCCTGCCGCTCCCGCGCGCTAGGATTCGATGTCTACGCTAAGGGCATGAGCTATGGCTAGGGAGTCAACCGTCAAGTTTATTCCCCCTTGGCCCAACGGTCAAAAGCGGTCTTTTTCCCGCCGATGACAATAAAACATCCCGCGTAACCGATAGATTCCTAATCCCTATCAATTTCCTAATCATATGGACGCATTGGGGAGAACCCACGAAGGGGTTTCCACCAAAATCCCAGATTAGGGAACTACTCACACATATTAAGCAAAAAGCAATCTAAATGAAAATCGACCGTTAAAAACATAATCGGGCAATAGAAATGCGGTAGTAGTAATGCAATTAAGATAATATCAAAGTTTGGTTAAGATCAGAACACTTACAAATAGCAAACAAATTACAGCCGTCACAAGAGAGAAAAACAGTAAAAAATTAACAACTCTCGTTTCTGGAAACCTAGAGTTTATATTTATAGAAAACATCACCCGATCGGGTGACCTGCTTCGTTAATCGGCAGCGGTTTTCAGAACTTCACCCGGTCAGACGACACGATCGGTTGATGAAAGCTGATCGTCGTTTGGATCTTGGCGTCGTCGGGTGAACCGATCGGTTGATAAATCAACCGATCGGTTGGAATCATCACCCAAAAGACAGTAACTTCGAAAGTTTTGGCACGGTCTGCCGACGGTCGGGTGAGCTCTCCGGGTCATCTCTTCGAAGAAACGGCTACAGGTGAATCGATCGGGTGAAGATCACCCGATCGGTTGAGTTTCAGCTCCAATTTCCAGAGAGAACAGTCGGGTTGAACCGGTCGACGACCCGGTCGGTTGAAACATTCGTTGCTTCAGCGGCTGACCTGGTCGTGCACGCGTGCATCACCCGATCGGTTGGCGTATCCAACCGATCGGGTGGGGGGCTGAAAGATGGAGATCTTTGTCGTTTGACCCCCTGGATCACGCGTGACTCCTCCCGTTGCTCCGGGGACTTATGATATTTTCGCTAAGTGTCCCCTATGCTGTCAAACTCCTGCAAACATACAAAAACACGGAAAAGTGAAAGAAAACAAGAAAATACGAGAAAACGAATACGAGACGACGGAAAATAACGGAAAAACACAAAAGGAGACGTGCGTAAATATATGAAATATAAACGCACGTCACCAACTAGACTTTCAATGGTGAGAGTTGACAAGTAATTGGCTTCTTCTATGGCTGTGGTCTTCTTCTCCAATTCTGGTGTTAAGGCACAAATGATCTTCCTTACCTGTTTGGTTTGAGTATAGGTTTTACCAAGAGCCATTAAAGAATTGGTTATGTCGGTGAATCTAGTGATCATCTCTCCAATTGGTTCATTCTCCTTCATTCTAAATAACTCAAACCTGTGAACAAGAACAGAAATTTTGGTTTCTTTAACTTTCCTAGTTCCTTCGTGTGTTATCTCAAGTGTATGCCAAATGTCATATGCTGATTCGGCCTAGGAGACTCGGTTGAACTCATTTTTGTCCAAAGCGCAGAATAGTGCATTCATAGCCTTTGTGTTGCAGGATGCAACAGTTTTGTCATTTTCGGTCCATTGGGGTAAGGAGTGGTAGGCTTCTCATATTGAATTTCCATTATGCTCCAAATTTCGTAATCAATATTCTGAAAAAAGATCGTCATTCTCTTCTTCCAGTAGGAGTAGTTGGAACCAATGAACAGTGGAGGCCTTGTGGTAGAGTGCCCTTCTGGATATTGTGATGGAGAAGTTCGTCGGATAGTTGTATACCATCTTAACCACGTGGCATACCAAATGAAGGAACGCCTGGCACAACAAATACACTAAGGGAGGTGAATAGTCATATCACGACAAAATTACAAATTTAAAAGTTAATAAAAATGCAATAAGAGTGCGGAAGTAAATAAATACAATCCAGAGAATGGCAAACACAAACACCAAGATTTATCTTGTTTCGGATCCTTCTAATCCTACGTCCAGTCCTCTATCCCGTAAAGATTTTCAATCTACTATAACACTTGCCCCGCAAGCACCAATATACAAAAATGGCAACACTCTCAGTGTCCCAAACTTTGTACAATCTCTACACTAAGAGATTCAACTTATAAAGCAAAGAATGAAACAACACCTAAAGCCTTGAAGTGAATTTCAAATGGAATTCAAAGGAAATGTGTAAATGAAAGTTCAATATTTCTAGATTTTGAATGAAAGAAACACTCTTGAAGATTTAGTTTTCAAATGAAGATAATATCAGAATTTTTCTTCTCCAAATGAAAACAATGGAAAAACTTTTTCTTGAAGAAAATAGAGTTCAATTTCTAAAGAAAAAAGTTGGAAATGAAGTGAAGTGAATGGAAGAGGAAGGGGTGCACATCCATTTATAGGCCTGAAAAGAAGTTGCAACGTTCATATTCACAAAAACCGTCTCCAACGGGTAGAACAAACCAGTTGCAAAAACGGTCAAAAACGAAATTGGTCGACCAATAATAATGGTGGTCGACTAATTTTGAAACGACAAAATTCGAGCGGTTGAGGTTACTGACGTGGAGCTGATATGAAGAGTGTTTTGATCAACAAATTTCAAAATAAAACTCGAAAAGAAAACATTAGTCGTCTACCAAATTTCATTGGTCGACCAATTTCTTAAAAAGGAATTTTAGGATTCTCAAAAGACTAGGTTGTAGATATATGTTAGGAGAGACCCTATTCATCTAAGATAAATCATCATCGGGCTAAAAATCTATAAAATGAAAAATACATTGATTACATAAAAGCCGTAGATATAACTGCATCTGAATTTGAGAAGCCTTTGTGCAGGAGGCAGTAACAAGTGATTATGTCCAAGATGTGGATGTTGAGTAGCCAGTTATCTGCACAGAAGGAGTTAGTAACAATTATATTTTTGTCATATCAAAACCTTATGGAATAGAGATATGGAATTATGGAATTCCAACAAATAGAGGAGTACGTTGTAATGGAGACAGTGGGCAAAATTGAACAATGATGTTGTGATGACAATGGGGGATAAGGGAATTGGAGCATGAGTTTACCAAGGAAACATCGAAGGATGAAAGGAGAACGCTGGAAGAGGTTGCAATGTCTCGGGAAAGATAGGAGGAAGCGACGATGGTCGAAGGGGGAGAGAGTGGAAGAGTGGAGGGTAGTAGTTGAGACGGTAAAAATTTAAAAAGATAGATGACGCACGGTTGTGGTCGCGGCAACCATCGAGGGGAGAGAAAGCGTTGGTTACATGTCCTTCCCAAATTTTTAATTTTTTAAATATTTTTTCTTTTATTTCTTTTTTAAATCATTTTTATAGGGCGTCCGTTGAAGGAGTAAGTTACGAAAGAGAAACTTATTGTTTCCTATTTTAAAAATTTTACTATTTTTTGCAACACACATTAGAAGAAGGGAAGATTTTTTTTTCTTTTTCATTTATTTCCTTTTTAGGAATCACCTATATGAGAGGACAAAATATTCGTTTAATAATTCCACTGACATCGTCAAGGAGTTAATTGTTACAAAGAAAGTTCAGGGGGGGTTATAGTATATTCAAATTCACAGTAGTTTTTTTCTGGGAATTCATGTGAACTTCATGGCAGTTTAGTAAATTTAGAAGAAATCAAAAAAAAATTGTAGTTATGGAGTCCCCTGTAATGATCACGGATTAGCATTTAATCTCAATTTTGCTTATAATTAAGCTGACCATGCATAGAAGAAAGAATGTCCACCTACAAAAACACAAAGTCTTCTCTGATCTACTTGAAGAAAACAAAATCTATATATAGTCACGGAAGACTATGAACTTTGGGACAATACAATCACTTCAACCAGCAGTCAAGCTTTACCCAGTCATATCAAAATCCACCTAACTAGAATAGCAATTAGACAATATGCTTTCCCAAGATCAATTTGCTGACACAAAGCTGTAAGAAGATCGGACATCAGGCACCTATAGGAATCTGATAGGAACTAAGAATATCTGAAATTTATTGATAATAAAACTGAAAATAATAAAGATGAATGATTACAATTAACCTCCCTCCTACGAGGCCGATTGAAGAGGACGTCCGCACTCTCCCGAAGAACGAGGAACTCTCTCCTCTCTATATCAAAATAATCAAAAGATGCACATCTAGGGCCGGCTGGCCATGCCCCTTATATAATAATCTATTTAATTGCACAATTGCACATAAACCCTTTAAAATAATAAAATATGACAAAAGGCCAAAAGTTTACGACTACGCCCCTGGATTATGTGTTTGAAGCCGGCCCACTCCTCTGACGCCTTCGATAGTATGTGATGAGCCCATCACTACTCCCCCAAAGAGCCACCTTGTTCTCAAGATAGAAGTCAGGAAATTGCTGCGTCATGACGCCTACCAACTCCCACGTGCTCTCGTGATCTGGCAAGCCCTACCAACGCACCAACACCTCCCGCTCTCCAACACTTCCCCTGTGGACCCCATTCAACTTCTTGGGCTCTAAGATTACATCCATGTCGTCTGTCAATGTCTCGGGTAATGATGATGATGATGATGTATGCTCGCCAATCGCATGTCGAAGCTGGGACACATGAAAAACAGGGTGGATAACTGATCCTAGGGTAGCTTCAACATGTAGACAACCGGTCCACATTAGCCTCCATCTCGTAAGGCCCAAAGTACCTAGGAGAAAGCTTCTCATTCCTTCTGTGGACCAATGACTTCTACCGATAAGGACGAAACTTTAAATAAACCATATCGCCCACATAAAACTGCACGTCTCTGCGGTAGGAACCTGCCCTAGCCTTCATGATCTGCTGGGCCCTAGCCAGATGGTGCTTCAACCCTCCAAAACCATATCTCTCTTAGCTAAGTACTGCTTTACCTCTGAAACAAGAATAGACTCGTGCACATAGTCCAACAGACGAGAAGGATCACGTCCATACAATATTCTGAAGGGAGTAGTTTGAGCAGTTGTGTGATAGGAAGCGTTTTATTAATACTCCACCCAAGCTAGCCATCGTGTCCATAACTTCAGAGTCTCTGAAATGAAGCATCATAGGTAGGTCTTAATACTCCTATTAACAACCTCAGTCTGGTCGTTAGTCTGTGGATGGTAAGCCATACTCCTCTTCAAAGCTGTCCCCTGCACTCTAAAAAGCACCTGCCAGAATCTGCTCAGGAAGACCTTGTCTCGGTCAGATAGAATAGACTTTGGTGTCCCATGTAAACGAATGATCTCTCGCATGACACCTCTGCCATCGACTCTGCACTGTAGGGATACCGAAGTGGTATAAAATGGGCATACTTGTTGAAACGATCTACCACAACAAGTATGACTGTGTAGACTTGAGCAACCCTCTATGAAATCCATGGACACCTTTCAAACCCGCTCAGGTAAAAAGAGTGGCTACAGCAATCCCCCTGGAGTCATCGTCATGTACTTGTGACGTTAACAAACGTCACACTCTGCTACCAACGATGCGACGTCCTTCTTCATCCCCTTCAAGTGACCTCCCTTGCCATCCGTCTATAGGTCTTGAGGACCCCTAAATGGCCACACACTGCACTATTATAAAACTCCTGCAAAATCATGGGGATATGGATAGAAGTTTGCGGTATCACCAGACGCCCATGATATAAAAAGCATCTCATCCTGCAAAGAATAGCCTTGGTGATCTGTTGACCCCTATAGTATGCTGCTCGTATTTCTGCTAACTCTTGATCCTCCTCCATCTCCCGAAGAAGTGACCCCCAATCCTGCAGTACAGGAACCAACAAAGCCGCCAAGCGTATGTCCTCATCGTGCCTCGATAATACATCTGCGGCCTTGTTCTCCAGCTCAGGGGAGGTACTGTGTCTCAAATTTGTACCCCATCGGCTTCCTCAGCCACCGATGATGCACCTCCGCCACCATGCACTGCTCTAGCAAATACTTAAGGCTCCTTTGGTCTATGAGCACCACAAAACTCCTCCCCAACAAGTAGGGTTGCCTCTTCTGAACCGCCAAGACAAGTAGGATATCGACTAAATATCAGAGTGTCATGTCAGAGGCTAAAAATGATGGCAAATAAAAGCATAGATGTATCAAAAAATATAAAGTATAAAAACTCGTCTAAAAGTATGTTTTGGGTATATTTATCTCATTAAACGTGAATATCGATCATCCACTTGGTGGAATATTTCTTTAAGCAATCACGAACCAAGTGGGTTAAATACCTACAAAATATGATGTAGGTGTGTTGTTGAAGTATGGATACCACCTTCTATATATTGATTGTTGATGTATGGGGTGTTGTTTAACGTACCCAACACTGAAATGATCCAAAACTATTCCCCTTAAGTGAGCAAATTGATAATCCAGTCCTCAATATTTCCCCACTTCCACACATTTTTTGCTTGCAGTCAAATTAGTACGTAAATCTGTTGCAACTTGGGAACTCCAAAATAAAATAAATTTATTTCACAGAGGAACCCATTTATGCAGATGGCAATTGCAGTAAAACAAATATGACAAAGTGAAAAAAAAACTGAAAATAGAAAACATCCGGTTTGTAGAAGTCTACTTAAAAATGTAAAAATCAAAAAACTGAAAATCAAAAAATTGAAAAAAATGTAAAATTGTAAAAAAAAGGTAAAGAATACTCATTTTGGTTGGAAACCCGTCTCTAGAGAAGAACGAACGCCGGATGCCGAAGATCGACTTAAAAACCAAAACTTAAAAAAACATAAAATGAAAAAATGAAAAAAATGAAAAAGGTAAAGAATACTCACCTTGATCGAAAAATCCTCCTTGCGAAGATCGAACGCCGTATGACAAAAAACTCAATCAACTAAATAACCCCAAACTGAAGGGAAAAATCAAAAAATATGAAAATATGAAAAATATGAGAAAAAATGGGAACGAATACTTACCTTGATCGGAAACACCTCCCTTGCAACGATTGAACACCGGACGGCGAACCGTGATCGACTTTCACCGGAAAATTTCGACTGATGGGGCTGAGCTGAGCGGCGTGATGAGCTGAGTGGTGATTAGGGCAAACTCGCGAGTTTCTCCCAAAAACCCGGATGGCCTCATGTTTTAACGGGATGGATTTGAGTCAGGTTGGATCCACTTTCCAGTGGACTGGCGTGCTAACCGGACTTTTAAAAAACAATGAATAGCTGCCGATATTTCAAAAGGAAATATCGGCCGTAATAACAGCCCAAACCCAATATATCGGCGATATTTCCCAAAATATCGGAAACCGCAATAAAACAGCATATATTGTATCGGCCTAGTGATAATTCCGATATTACGGCCGCTATATCGGATATTGGCCCGATAGTTAGAACAGTGGCTATATGACTTAGATGTCAGATATTCTGTAAGAACCAACGCATACATATTTATATTTAATGAAAAAATGTATTAACCCCTTGCAAATCTAAGAGCATAGTTAAAAATTAAAAGAATGGGTTAATCCGTACTAACTTAAATATATCATGTGAATCCGAATTCCTTAAAGTTAGGCTTTGACCTAATCTATAATGTATTCTCAAAGCATTTTGCATATGATTTGGGTGCTTAAATCTCGAAACTTATGAAATTCTTGCAATTAACAATGATATTTACAAGTCTGTTACAAAATCAAATAGAAATTTACAGAGAAATTTGTAGTTACGGTTGACGAGATGATTGAAGTTTGCTCGAAAAAATTAATCCTATAACCGATGAGGAGGCTTTACATGCATCATACAAGTTCTCGATGAGCTCTATCGAATAATGATCCCGATGCGATTGTGTTAAGTATTTCATGAGAGTTCAAGATCAGACGATCATTGGCAATCTTCATTATTCACCCTTTACATGTACCACCATGTAACTGATCGTGATTTCTGCTTAGTTGTGTATTCGTGTCATCATTCATCAGTTAATGAAGTACTCAAGCTAATAAGAATGATGAAGATTCAACTAGTTCGAATTTAAAATGAAATATTTTTTATTTAATTTTAAATTTTATATTTGAGATGGAGTTTGAGTCCCTTGAATCTTCTAGTTATTTTGAGTTTTTTGGTTATTTTAGAGTTTTAGTCACATATTAGATGTGATGATTGAAAGCCATGTTGTAAGCATATATAAAGGCCACAAACTTATTTATTTTTTAAATGAAGAAAATAAACAATGAAACTTTGGTATAAACTTTGAGTTTTCTAAAATAACATTTTTTATATTGTAATGCAAGAGTCAGTTTGGTTGCCTGGATAACATATCTGAAAAATATTCATGTGTGTAACGTGTGCTTAATGGTTAGATCTCCAGGGTGCGAGACACAAAAAATAATCAAATTCTCACCTTTCTTCTTCACCAAATGCTCACTACAATCTTCTGTGCTTTAATCTTGCGTCATTCCCTCTGTATTACACGCAACAACCCAACAACTCATGAAAGTTAAATCATTCCTCCCCCTTCTCCACACAACCCAACCCAACTACTTATGAAAGACAAATCATTCTTTGGTGTCAAATAGCTAACTCATCTCCCACCAACCTAACCCAACAACTTATGGAAGTCAACTCATTCTTTTGGTGTCAAATAGCTAACTCATTACTCCCTCCCTCTCGCAACCATTAAACCATATTGAATTCACATGAAGCCCTAGTATTCTTAGTTATAATTCGACCAAAAAACTGACATACCCTATACATATAGATTACCATAGGTCCATAGCACCAACTCTTTCCTATGATCAATGTTCCACCAATTGTTCTGGAATCATGTGAAAATGTTGATTATGGTATATTACATCATTATGACTTCTATTAATTTTAAAAAAGCGGTCAATACCACCCATTCGAAACGACGGATACTACTGATATAGGCAATATTAATACTCTAGACCTTCAGCCATTATCAATACCAATATTGGACTTCAAACCTTGAAAATAACACTCACCTTGTTCTTAGATTGAGAGCTCTGAATAGTGCAACTGATAGAGCTGCAACCTACACCAAGAAGTATTCTAGTTAGTTTCTATAACTTTGCATTTAGTCTAACTTTTATCAATATGCGCTATGCTGTTTAATACATACATCATCATTGTCATTATCGACTAAGCATATATCAAAATAAGGTTGACTATGAAGCAGAACTCAAGGACAAGAAAGCTCCAACAAGCACTGGCCAAGTTTTTTTGATTGGCCCTTATGTCACTCCTCTATGAGTTGGTATCAAATTCTTGGCGAGGGTAGCATGAGCAAACAGACTAGAATGCATATACCTTCAAGGCATATCGCCAGTTGTCGGATAGATGAACATACACTTTCATATCAATGCATTTTAAATTCATTCAACCAAGAACCAGCTCTCTGAATTCTTGTAGACAAAGGCATAATACGGTGTAATTTGTTGCCAATTATCAAATCTATCTACAAGACAAAAGTAAGCCAAAGAGCAATTTGGAATCACATCCAAACTGAAATAGTATGTATTTCAATTAATTATGTCTTGTGAATCGCATGAATGGAAATAAATGTAAGATTAGATACTAAGTTATAGATAATCCCATTTTGTATAGGTTTTTGTTACGAAATTGATGCAACTGTTTCTAACTCACATTTAATTGGTAAATTTTGAAGTTTCTTAAATAGAAATAGAACTTTAATGGTCATGTTGGTTTCCATTGTATAACTCTAGTAAGTAAGAAGAAATGGCATAGGACGAACAAAGGGAACAATGCAAATGGTAAGAATGCAATGAAAATATTACCGCCAAAAGTTCCGCGATAAAATTAAGAATGGAGCCCATTTCATGCTATTTTACAGATATCCGACTCAAATTATCTATACTATAAAAAGAGCGAGTTATAGTGTTGGTTCTATCAATTTTTCCATCGGTCGTGGTATACCAAAAATATATTTGTCCAAACCAGCTCGATTACTAAATCAGAATCATTTATTTGCATGGAATATGGACTAAGTACAATTATATATATAATGAAAGTGGCGACTTAACTAGACAATTTAAGTGCATTGCTGGTTAAGGTACGGTGCTGCTATGCCTATGGCACTGTGTGGTATGTGGTTCAAATCATACTAATGTAATGATTTTTTTCTTTTTTTCCTTCTTTGCACTTTAGTCTTCTTTGTGTTTTTGTTCTCTTTCTTGTAAATATATTTTCTTTATTTTATTTTATATGTAGGTATCATCTAGACTTCCCATGTTATTTCACCCCTGTTTGATATTTCTTTTTATTTTTTGGAACTATTTTTAATTTTTTAATTATTTATCATTTTTATAAAAATCTCTTAAATTAGAATCAGATACCAATTCTTAATATTAGGACTGTTTAATTAATTTATTTACATATATTTTAAAATTATTATCTAGTTATCATTTATTTTTTAATCTCTTAAATTGGAATTGAAACCAATTCTTAATATTAGGTGAGTAACTAATTTTCTAGTATTGTATGATGAAGATATTTTTCACATTAAAATTCAGTTATAATTAAAAAAAAATTATTTGAATATGATTTTCAAAAAATTAAATATTATTTCATTAGTATTCGATTAATCAATTATGAATCATTTATTTATTGGAAACCCATTAAATCAGAATCGTGCAGATATTACAAGTCAAATGCAATTAAGAATCCTTTTGAGTTATTTTTAAAAAAATTATATATCAATTAAATAATCAATTAAAGGTAATAATCAATCGGGAGTCCAATCTAGTTAACAATTTATATATATTTTTTACTACTGCAATTTTAAATCGATTGGAATTTTCTACTTTGACTATGAAAAATTTCTGATTAATCTAAAATAATTAATTAAGATCCCTAAATTAATATGATTTATCACCCTCGTCGTCATTGTTTAATTAATAGATTTAGCGGTAAAGGAAATAGTTATGTAGTTAGGTTAGCATGGATCATATGATAAACATAGATTTTAGTAGAACAACTAGTACAACTAGTATTGCTCTTTTATGTTTGTGTTGGTGTAGCAGGTTGACATTAGATTCTTATTGTATGTTTCTTTTTCTTTTTTTCTGTTCATGTTTCTTTTTCTTTCGCTTTGCTTGTTTGTTTAGTATTTAATTCTTATCTTTATCTATTTAACCATGTATTTAGTGTAATGTGAAAAGACAAAAGCTCATTAAGCTAATCCTAATTGAATGAAGGGTTTTCGTAATATTTACCCCCTAAATCTCCTATATTTTATTAATTAACCCCCAGATCATAAATATTGTCAATTTATCACTCAAATTTTTGAGGTCTGCGAAAAATACCCATCCCCCAACACACACAAACACCCCCCCCCCCCCCCCAAGCGATATTCTATAAGTTTTTGACCTTGATCCCACATTTAATTACATCTGCTCTCTTCTTCCCCCAACCTTTCTTAACTGCCCTTGAACAACCCTGTTACCTATCTCAAATAAACTCTTCCGGTTCAAAGAAAACGACCCAAAAAATAAAGAATTTGAAGAAGATGGTGCCATTGTGATGAATAGGTAGTGAATAAGTCCGCTCAAGTGGGCAGGCTGCAGTTCTCAGACCAGATGTGAACAAGCTTAACATACGCTGCAAGAATTTGGGATACCATTGGGGGCGGATTGGATCATAACATCTTAATCGTTTCTACTCATACAAGGTTCATAAGTACATAAAGCTTTGAGGGTCCATTCTACATGCGGCATAATCTACCAAACATAACCACCAAATCTTATCATGACATGGACATTGTCACTCCCAATCAAAGTGCCACATGTTTCAGTTGATCGCACAACAGTAATCAATTTGCCGATAAAATGAACAGAACCACAGAAGCAAGAATTACAAAGAAACTTCTCGCCTAGGTATTTCATCAAACAGGAACCACCTCATCCAAACTCCAGTCAGATCACATTCCTCATAATCTCTCTCCACCCCCATTGCCGCTCGGCACCTAACTTCCTTTGACGCCACCGCCGCCGCCGCTACCCCCCCCCCCCCCCGGGGGGGGCAACAAGAACGTAAACAAACACTCATTTGGCGTGCACCCACCTCTCTTCATCAACCTGTACACAATCCCAGCCCCTCCCGGCAACGACTCTATTAACCAACACTTAATAGCCGATTGCATCATGCGGGAGACAACTTTATCCTCTGTGAGGAGGAAAGAGAGAGAGGAGAGTGCGAAGGCAATGATCTCGGACATTTTTAGGATGGGGATTAGGAGTTCAAAGTTGCTGGTCATCAAGTCGCACAATTCATGGCCCTTCTCGTTGAGATTCCATTTCTCTTCTTATTTGAGGCGGATGAAGTGAATGAAATCCCTTAGTTTTGGTCTTTTTTCACTGTGTTTTTACTTTAGATGGGTGATGTTATCAACCTTGTTAAGATATGATCATGGTTGTGATTGAAGAAGATGAAGAAGAAATGGGAGTAGAAACTGGATTTGGGGGATAATCATTCAATAAGGGTAATTAATCATTTTTTAAAAAAATTAAGCCAGATAACACAATTAGATAAATATTCCCTTTTATTCTTATAAAATAACAATGGGGATTATTTTTCAAAGACCTCCAAATTTTTGGAGGATAAATTAACAGTATCAAATATTTTGAAGGATACTTTTCAAAATAGAGAAGATTTGGAGGTGTAGATATAAAAAACATTGATACCATAACCATTAGCCTCGAACAATTAATCTTCTTGGAAGGAAGAACAAATTAGCGAAAACAGGTTGTTCTAAAAGATGAATCCCTTAAGCAAGATAGCAAGTTTATGTCACGAAAAAGGACAAACTTTCATTTTAAAATTTTCATTTTATCGATATTTTGAAACCCAACTACTTCTTTTTAATTTATGATAACCAAGATATAACTCCAGCAGTAGCACCGAATATGGGTGGTCTTTATCTTGATTTAATGTTTTCAGAACCTAGTTTGAAATTTAGGTTTCAAACTTGCAAAAATAGATCAGTTACAACTGCAATGGGCTTTGTCAAGACATATCCAAATGACAATGTTCAAGAGGTTTGTCCAAGCCTCACAAAACAGAAACTAATCTACATCACAATACATATTTAGCATACAAATAAAAGATTTTAGGGAATATTAAACATCGTTTTAGTGCTTCGCTTCACATATACAATAAAATGCAATAACATATCTTTTGCGCAAGTCCAGTGCTATAACCAATACAGCAAAGAAAAAGTTACATGATGTTTTAATATCTTGGAGTAAGAAATATGTTGCGTGTAATATACTTATTACCAAATTCATGCCACACCATTTGTCCGACTAAAATAACATGCAAGACTAAACGCCATCTGAAACTGAAAATATGACTATTTACGCCACTGGTATGTTCTGCTAATAAGAACACTAGTTCCCTTGAAACATACTATATTCCGGACTTCACACGATGAGATCCTCGTACAGGCACACTAAGCAAGACCAATCTATAACCTTCTGTCATGCAGTGTGATGAGAAGTGTGATGAGAATTGACTGGCAAACAGTTGCATCATTTATTATTGTTTCAAATAGTGGTTGTAAGATGTCACCCAAATCTACTGCATCAAATATACCGCAGCTACTAAGAAATTTAAAAAGACACCACATATGGACAAAAGCAACGAAAGGAAACAGACCAATACGATAAGCATACCAATGACAAAAAGAAATTAAGTTCAGATTGAAACACAAGTACTTCAACTGAGGGTACTTTTCATAAATATATGTATTCTAACTAGATTTTCATAAAGCTACACAATGTGGAAGCAGCAGCAGAGAATATAGTTAGGAACCTCTTCAGTGGTTCCTTCGCGAGCTTCAAGGGCGTAAGCAAGATTAGAGTGAAATGATCCTCTATCGATACTTTCACTTCGAATATGAAAATTCTCATGAAACTGCAAGAAGAACATCCATAATTGATAACTACATCAAAATATTCAAAACATCCTATATATGCCCAGAAATACAAAATACTTTTTTTAACGTAGACTACGACCAGACAGCATCACATACCCAGCGTACAAGTGATCCCAGCATGTTAGCTGTAGGTCTTGGAACCTCCATAATCTTCAGCAAGTAAGATGGTAGAAGTGAAAGAATAGACGCCTGAGTAACCGCCGATATTTTAGCACATTGAAATCATTTTATAAAACAAGAAGATACCAATGCATGATGATAACAACGGTCAATCATTTCCTACAAAATGCTATCGCATTTCTCCTTCTTGTAAGACTCCTAGTCAAAAAAATTGGTGCGGGACCTAATTAATAGGTTATACTTTATTGAACGCTGGCCTATCAGGTGTTACCTAAAGTAGGGCGCTTGATCATAATGACATTTAGCATTTAGCTAACAAAAAGAACAATATATCATGCTAATAACCTTAAATTTGAACAGTTTTTAGTAAACCTTCTGAAACATGAAACTGGAAATAATTAGATACATAATTGACTTAAACTGAATTAAAGGATACCTTCAAATTCTTTCTGATAACAAACAGAACAAAGACCTGACTCCAGTCAATTGCATCAAATTACTAATCTCTTTCCTCCCTATATGAGTCAACATCCACCCAACAATTGTCTCCCCATATTCATGTAATCATATCTTGATTATTTTCAATATGTTATGATAAATCTATAAACTAAATGTAATTTAGTAACATGTGGGAAAGCTTGAGGGATATTGAAGTTTTGAACTTACAATGCAACCTAGAATATATCAATATTCACTATTGATGATTTCTAGTGATGGAAGTTGTTATCACATTATCTCCGACATAGAGACAAATCATAATAATCAGGTTCTGCCCACTTTTTAAGAGGAAGGGCAGAGTCTCAAACTTGAAAAACACTGCTCATTTATTATAAATAAAAGGAGAGTACACGAAAAGGATGCACATGAGAGATGTTGCCAACCCACAGGTAGGACGCAATCTTATAACAATACAAAGTCCAAAATCTGAATGCTCCCATCATTATTTAAAATTACAGCACAAGATCTCAGAAGAGTGCTGGATGTTACAAGAGGCAACCAAAGGGCTAACCTTCAAAATGGCTATCATTGATTTTCTTTTTCTACAAAAAGACATGGTAGTAATTTTAAGTCCATAACAATAATTCCAGTGTGTACAAACAGGGAAGCAAGATAAGTGATAGGTGGAATGTTTTCAGATGCCAGCCTAGCCATGTCTGATTATACAATGGCCACTTTTAATAACATGAAGGCGGTCTCTACTTCCGTTTATGCTATAGTATTGTATCAAATAAATACCATCATCATAATCATCATTTTCCCTTCAAAATGAATGGTTTATGAAGGATGAAGAGAATACTCACAAAAATGAAAATAAAAGTACTATGCAATGGTCTTAGCGTGCAGAAGAAAGAGGGACTGCCATGGTACTAAGAAAGAGGGACTGCCATGATACTGATAGGGTTGGGGGCAAAATAAGAGAGTGGCAATTTTGTAATTTTATGGCGAGTGATGCATCTATAATATGTATTTCAATACGACGGCTCAAACCCTAGGCCAAGGGTAGTTTGGTAATTACGTGGCGGCGGCTTATTAGAGAGATGTTTATTATAAATAGGATGGGAGAGATCATGAGGGGAAGTATGAATAAAATTATGAGAGATTATTAAAATTTATCCATATTATTTAGACCTAGGTTATTGGAAGAGTGGCCTCCTTCTCGAATTAAGTCCAAATCTTGTAGTTTCAAATCCGAAATCAATTAAAATTCTATCTTTTTTCCCTAAATCTATCCTCAATCGTATCAAATTGGTGTCAAAACGGTCGATTCTGGAAAAAAAACTAATGACGACAAGAAAGATGGGTGTTTTGAAGAAGAAATTGGAGAACGAGGTGGAGATCCTAAAAACGATGGAAGAACGACATAAAACAATTGAGGAAAGGTTTTCATCTAATGAAGCCCTGCTAAAGCAAATATTAGAGATGAAAAACCGTCCACTACCGACGGAGATGGCTACGAAGCAGATCTGAAAAAGGATAATGCCAAAAAGACATCGTGACAACGGAAAGCGCAAATAATAAGGTAAAGATGTCGTCTTTAAAGAGAAGATCCAGCTGAGTGACGACGCATGCGAACGTCATGCATAGGGCGAGATCACCACAATCATTAAGGGTGCGGCTAGACAAGGCGATGGCACTGTGCGGATCAACACA
The DNA here is from genome assembly GCA_030789695.1 of Scilla litardierei. Classification (NCBI taxonomy): domain Eukaryota; kingdom Viridiplantae; phylum Streptophyta; class Magnoliopsida; order Asparagales; family Asparagaceae; genus Scilla; species Scilla litardierei. The sequence goes on from CM061131.1 coordinate 66,703,543, forward strand.
GCCCACAGGGGCGACATCCCTTTCGGAGACAACGGCGATGGCGGTGGAGGTTTTCGGCGCTTCGACGAGAGTAAAAGGGCTCCGCGGTGGTTTGATGACGGCTGAACAAAAACAACGCGACGGAAGGAGTGTCGATGGAGTTTGGAGGTCCCGCTACTATAAATTTGAACGTATATCAACAATTCCACTATGAGCAGCCCCGACGGAGAGCCAAGCAGGGGTACTTTGGCGTCGATTCAAGAATTCAGAAGATGAAAATACCGGTCTTTGAGGACGCCTATGGTTGGGTGTACCACACCGAGAGTTACTTTGTAGTGAACCGTCTTACACAAGAAGAGAAGATGACATGTGCCCTATATTTAGAAGAAAAGGCATTGGCATGGTTCCAGTAAAAGGAGCAACGACAATATGTGCCCTATATTTAGAAGAAAAGGCGTTGGACCATTTCTGCAATACTCAGAGAAGTGATCTGCATGAGCAGCTCTTTGCACTCAAACAATAGGGGACATCCAAATAATACATGGTGAATTTTGAGTTGCTCTCAGACCGGATGAGAGAAATGTTGAAGGCGGTGCTATAATGGAACTTTATTAAGGGAACAAACTAGACATCCAAGCCGCGCTATGCCTGCTACCGCCGAGAAGGCTAGGAGAGATAATAGAGCTGGCTCAGTTGATCGAGGACAGAAACACAACAGAGCGATGTGCCAATAGAGTATAGGGATGGTTCACTTTCCGTACTAATGCTACGAAGAAGGTACAGAAGACCCAGCCAGTGGGGGTTCATGCAACACAAGACAAGAACAAGACACGACCTGATAGTAAGTTCAAGCTTCTCACGGAGACATAGATGCAAAATAAACGCGCAAAGGGACTGTGCTTTCGTTGTGACGAGAAATTTGACCCAAGACATCGTAACCGGGATCATGTCCTCCAAGTTTTGACGGTTGGTAATGATGTAGTCGAGGACTTAGCAATTCAGGATGAAGGGATGGGAGAGAAGAGCACCTTCATTTGAAGAAGGACATGACGTGGGGCCATTCAACACAGTGCAGTATCAGTTTTTGAATTTTCACCTGGAAGACAATGTGCCTCTTTAGGAGGGAAGTAAAGGTAGAATTAGAGGCAAAAGGGAGAAGAAATTCTGTAATTTGAGGGCAAGTGATGATTCTGTAATTTGAGGGCGAGTGGTAATTCTATAATTTCAGGGGGTTCAAACCCTAGGCCATGAACAATTTGATAATTACATAGCGACAGCTCACTAGAGAAAGTTTTATTATAAATAAGGGGAGAGATCATGAGGGGGATTATAGTAAAATTGTAAGGTAGTTATCTAAATTAGTTAGTCCTAGGTTAATAGAGAGTGATCTTCCCCTCGAATTGAGGCCAAATCTTGTAGTTCCAACCCCTAAATCAATAAAAATCCTATGTTTTACCTCAAATATATCCCAACCGTATCAGGTACCTCTAAGTAAGCACATGCATGAAACCAAAATTTGATTAGTATGCCGTCCAATTCATGTAACTAGGGAAGTCCCCAAAACACTGCTAAAATTAAAATCTAGGAGAAGTCTACAAGAATGGGTATAGATGACAATGTGTGTATGTAGTGTATGTATGTTGTCAATCAAAGGCATTATTGAATCAAAAAAACAAATTATCAGAACTCTTAACTGTTATGGCGTGAGAAAGATATAAAGAGCCAAATGTAAAAAATGAAAATAAACAACGGCAACTTAAGATAACTTATGATTGTGTACATAGCAATCTAGACTAGAGTCACTAGACACAATTGTGACGTAAAACAGCTAGTAAATGTGCTGATGAATAAACTCTTAGACAATTCCCTAGCCAAACATCATCTGAATTCAAACAAGTAAGATCAGCGAAGTTTATTTTCAATCTTGTGAACATTAATATTAGAAAAAAAAATGAAACTAAAGCTTAGTTTGGTCATATGATCTTCTAAAGAAAGACTATTTGAACCAACAATGGAACATTTATTTTGCTGATGCTTCAGAGAAGAAGCCAATATACTAGAGTAATTAAACAGGTAGTATATAACAACAGCTGTTGCTATTAAAGATTTAAAAAGCTTAGTTAATATACTATAGTCAACATTGTGTACACTGTATGAATATTACATGATAAAAGTAAACACCTGTATCAGAGGATCATTGCAAGCATTGTCCACTAACCTACCCCTGGCTAGTAGGCATAGTAAATGAACCTTGTGCACAAGCTCCGCTAGTTCCTTCGGACAAAAGAAGTAAAGTTCTCATTTAGCTTGAAATTCGCAATAATAATAGTAACTTCAAGAAAACTCCAACATACGTCTGGCAATTTACCTTGTCTTCAGCAGACACCCTCCGAGGACGCTTCTTCTGAGCCGCAGACGGTGAGTCCGTAAATTCAACAGTCACCTCCCTTCCATGTTCATGGGAGTAACCCTCCCAAAATTCATGTGCCGAAATAGTACCCTCTTCCCAGTCCATTTCATTTGCACCGCCATGAGCACTTGCTGCACTTCCCTCCACAACTCCCGCATTGTTCGACATGCTTTCTCCAGCGTCCTCACTAGCACATCCCTTCAAACCACAATCTTGAATTTGCTCTTTATTCTCCCTACCATTCTCTCTCGACAGTTTCTCGTTCTAAGATTAAATGGCGTCAGATATCATCAGAGATACAATGGAAATGTAAGAGTTAATCCAAAAAACGTAGCAATTACATAAAGTTGTCAAATTTCACATTTAATTATCCTCACCGTATCTTCAGAGGGCCGGCAATCCTTCCGGCCTCGCCGAGATTTTACCCTACTGAGAAGTTTCCCGACGGCCTCCTTCGAGACTTTAGCAAGCGAACCTATCATAAAAAATGTCACCAGTCGGTAAGTGTGGAAACTGAAGGAATGCACCACGCATATCAACTTACCCTCTTCATCGTGCGTTTTTGTAGTCGAATCGCCTTCTGGTTTCAAAACAAAAAGGTACGAGATAGAGAGAAAGAGAGATTAAATGAAAAAAGATTAGGGTTTTGTTGAGAGTAAAGTACCAGTTGGTTCTTCTTTCTTGAGCTTAGTTTGGTTTCTGGTTCGCATCTCTTCTAATGTCGGTACTGTTTGTTGGTCTTCTTCCCCCTTTTGAGAAAGATAAATGTCAGGTGGAGAGGGGAGATCGGTTCCCGGTTTCCCAAAACCGTTTTTCAAAGGGCATATGCATATCAGCCTGCCAGGCCCGATAACTATGATCATGTGGGCTGGGCCGACCCGAGGACCCCGATTCGGTCATAAAAAATCACGGTACTTTCAAAAATAAAACTATGCTCAAGGCTTTCATGAATTTTTTGGGTTTAAAGCAGTGGCCTGCATTTAGGCTCGGCTCCAGTTCTGGTTCAAACCTTAAAGGTTTTAAAACCATCTAATTTCAAGGCCTATTAAAACATCTAACTCCACTCAACTCATATGAAATCAAAAAAGTTACACCATATTATTTTAATCTCTTCATTCTCTCTCTCTCTTTAATCATACCCTAACTGTTCATTGCCAAATATATATATAATATCGATTTTTCTCTCTTCCTAGTTTCTTCCTTCCAAAAAAAATGGAAACGCAATCACAAGATGGTTGCACATCTCTCTTTCAGATTGATTAAGATATGATGCACTCATATTTGTTTCAAATTAATTTGACTTAATTTTTGGGATCAGCTCAACAATTCTTGCTTAAAATGTGACTTGATTTCTTATTTATTCAATTCTTTGACTCTGAATATTGTTTATTCGGTTCTTCCTCCTCCATCTCATGGCATGAGAGTAAGCCATTAAGAAGAAAAGCTAAGCAGATAGAAAAATATGAACTGTAAAAATACAATTGTGTAACCTTTCTTAAATAAAGATATCACTTGCATAGCTTTTTGACGGTAATCATGAGCACTTAACTAAAAAGAAACTTATGAAATTGATGAACATTATTATTATATTTATATGTTACATGTATGTTTTTACTCTTAATATTTTATTTGATATGTTATTGGTAATAATCATGAATTGTAATTGTAATTGAAATATGTAAAGGGCTAGCTCGAAAGCCCGATGGCTGACCCAAAAGCATGTATGATAGGCTTAGAGCTTCCATTTAAAAGACTCAGAACTGGGGACAGGGCCAGATTTTAGTCCCGAAGTATATTGGGGCCAAGGTCGATGCCATGAGATCTACAAAAGTATATTGGGACAGCCTGTTTTCATCCATATTCATCCATAGGTTATACTCACAGCCATGTAAGGCCTAAAAAGATGAGGCCCAATAACAAGATCTACAGAAATTTGGGAAGGGCTTTTATAATTAGATCAATATGGAGGTCAACTAGTCAAGAAAGAAATTTCTGCATATACTATCTTATGATACCCCATCCCTTCAAAAAAAATTTGATGATCGGTTCTGTTCGATTTGTTCTTCTTGTTCTAAATTCCTAAATTACTTGTTGTGTTCTCAAAATATATACCGCAAGGGAACAGTGAGGTTGTAGCGCTATATTGATCGTACTCAGGGAGGCAATTATTGAGTACCAGTTTTTCTCAAAATTTGTTAGCTACGCAATCGATAGGTGGCTAAAGGGTGAATAACGAGGAAAACATCAATAAGGAAAAGCTATAGGACCTAAGTATCTCTGCCATTGGATTATAGTTAGGATTGATTGGGACTGACCTATTTTTGAATTCATGGGACTTGGGAGAGGTCGTCTAGCCTAAGGGCATTCTCCTACCCCCTCCCCCACTTCCGTGATGCAATGATAAGATATCCCTTATGTTATCACTACCCCCTCACTCTCGTGGTGTTATGATAGGACTACCTAACCCGTATCGATGCCCACTCCCGTTGATACATCGATACGCGTTAGGTGCATTACGTCTGACAAATGTCCTCAATCTTCCTCCACGCCACTTCCATGTATTAGGATTCGGATCTATGTTAGGAGAGCTCTAATCGGTGCATGACTCTCATCAGCCGCATCGATAGTATGGATCAATATAGAGATTGAAAACCCTAAATTAGTCCGGATCCAGCCGTCGACTAATCTAATTATCGACAAGGGGGAAGTCAATTTGCATTGATAATAATTATCCTAACATATCCATTATCATCAATTATTCAACAATTAATCAATAAATCACCAAACCATTACTATATCCAATAGTGTTCAACCCATGGCCCTAGATAAGAGACACATCGCAATCCATGAAATAAAACTCAATTAGATTCACAAATAGAATAGCCATGACATATACATTAGCAAAAACAATCAATCAACCAATCCCCAATAACAAGGAATTAAAGGAACTAAATTATATTCAAAGATTAAAACTAGAATCTGAAAATAACAAAAGGAACAATTAAAGTAGCAGAGGAATTAGAGTTAAGTACACCTGAATTAAACCCAAAAAACTCTGAAAAGCTATGTAAAAGGCGTCCTCTAGTTCAGAGGAGGACGAAAGGTATTTATGCCCCCCAAAAATACCCAAAAAGTCCTTAAAATACCCCTGATGATGCCCACAAAAACCTCGGGAACCCAATTAGACGCGGCCGCGTCGGAATCGACACGGTCATTTCGCTAAAGTGCGTAACATTGGGATTTTCAACTACAGGCGACACGACCGCATGGATGGACCACGTAACCGCGTAGTTTTGCATTCAGCTTCGTCAAGTCTTTATCAAAACGGTCAGGTGGAGCGACGGTTTGGCTTCAGTAGCTCTCCGATTGACAGGTTGCTTCGTTCTCCAAACGACCGCGTAGAATTGGGTTTTCTTCTTCTTCTGTTCTTCAGCGACGCGACCATTTGGTTCCTCAATACGACCGTGTGGAATGGATTCTAGCTGCTCTTCATTTGTCCTAGTGACACAACCGCGTGGATAAACCACTCAATCGCGTGTGACACTTTTGCTCTCTTTTTCCCTTGATTTGATCCTCGATTACTTCTCTCTTCATTGCATCTCCTTTTCTCCCATTCTTGGACCCAAAACTCCACGTTTTCTCCTGCAATACACACGAGATACTTTCGAGTAAAGAGGAACTAAAATGGGGGAAATAGAATAGAACGATGGATGAAATGATATGAAATGCTTGAGAAATGAGTATTATATATATATATTATTTTTTTTATTTTGAAAAGTTAGTGTGTGTCTTAATTAAAATAGCAAAAATGTACAAAGAATACAAAACTAGCGGATGGTTGAGTTTGTTAGAGAGAGGAGAGGGCAGAGGCGCCGTCACTCTCTACTACCAAGCTCTCCCTCCCCCTACAAAGGATATGCATGTTGCATGTACATTCTCATAGAAAATAAGCTCAAATCAGCCCTCGTCTCTAAACTCCCAGTTATCCATAGCACGAGTGGCGTCAGAAGCATTGGAGTCCAGTTCTCTGAGAATAATTTTGATGTAAGCAGCTATTTCCACAAACAGTTGCGTCTTAGTCTTGTTGAGGCTAAACTCTTCCTTGTCCTGAAGGAAAACACGAAAGAGTAAAGATTGGAGGTATGCAAGAAAGCAAGCAAATGATGGCATGAAGATTTGAGAATTTTACTATATCGAGTATATATAGGTGGGAGAATAGAAATTTCAAATTCATAGAAATAAAACACGCCAATCTCTCTCCATCGATTAGGATGTAATCCTAAGATGTCATTTCTAACTCAAATCATCAAGTAATATACTAGCCATGACCATGCTCAAGTCCTAGGATATTTCCTCTAACCCGTCCTTATGTCGAAGGAATATGAATCGAAGTTATGCGATGGTCGAGGAAGGGATGAGTATCGGATAATGGGTTATTGGTCCATCGAGGAAGTGGCCCTTACGACACGTCAACATTCCTTGATTCATGAATATTGCTATGTTTATCCATTCTTTCATTTTTTTCATTTTTTTCCATCTTTTTCTTTTTTATTTTGGGATTGCAATTGGTTTGTGTAAGGAGCATTAGGTCGATGACTCCCAAGCCAGACGACCTTAGGGCATCAGGTCAAGAAGGACCACTCTGATCTACTAGCTCAAACCAATATAATCCTTATTCATATGCACTCCCTCATGCTAAACTTTCAGTGCGAGGCCACGATACTTCATGAGGCATGGGGATCCAGTTACTTAGCGTCGTTAGGAGAACGGTGCACATATTATTCTCTCTCTCTCTCTACACACACACACACACACACACACACACACACACACACACACACACACATTCCGCATTCATGAATAGGTTAAGCAAATTCAATCCTCAGTACTAGGTGGTATGTTGTTATCAAAGTCTCGAAGGATTATAAACCTTTATGCTTAACCATCAATTCTACTTTCCATGCATATAGTAGATTCCTAAGAGAAGTCCAACATAGGTCAGTTTCAAGTATGTTTATTCTAGAGACTGTGAGAATGGGCATAACGAGCATATTAATTGGGATCTGAAGCTAAAAACATATCCTAATCAAACATCCTAATTGACATCGAGAAATCAAGCATAAAAGATTTAAAATGAAATTCGATTCGACAAACCACGCATATAAAATCTCGGTTTCGAAGAATTTTCAAAGCATATGCAAGTATATACACATGAGTGCATGAGGGTGCAGGATGCATGATGTAAATGCAAATATTTTTGTTATTTTTTTTTATTTTTCAAAAAAATTCATTTTTTAATTTTTCAAAAAAAAATCATTTTTTTGAATGCGAAAGGGAAGTAAAAGAAACATGATGCATGTGGAATATGAAAAGGGGGAAGGAAACGAAAGGGGAATAGAATGAAGGGGAAAAGGGGAATATATATATATAGGGGTGATGATAAAAATAAAAAATAAAGACGAAAATGTGCATGAAGTGCTCCCCCCAAGCTAAATCAAGCATTGTCTTCAATACGATGTAATCGTGAGGATTGTGAGGGGATAAGAGTGTGGGAAGGAGATCAAAGTGAATCTCCCCCCAAACTGAAGTGAAGTAAGCCTTAGATGTGATATTGGACGAAAGCAAGGGCCATGTGATATAGAGGAGTGTATGGCATCTCATCAAGCAATCCCGCCGTCAGGTGATGGCTGTGTAAGGGATGTGGGTGGAGGTGGTGAAGGTGGTGCATGTGGGGATGGTGGAGGGGATGGTGCCCGTGGGATGGAAGTGAAAGGATGTGCATATGTAGATGGCTATGATGGTAATGGTGATGGCATAAGGAGGAGAGTGGGTATAGCTATGGGGTAGTGACCCTGAGTATAGTGCCAGCGATAGATGGCGTCAAACTGCAGCTGCAAGGTCGTGACAACGAACCTGAGGTCGTCTATCGAAGACTAGACTGTGGTCAGGGTGGTGGTCATAGAGGACGGGTGGTCATGAAGGGCCTCCTCCACTCTTATGATACGCTCGACAGTGGAGAGGGGTGAAGGAGGAGGACCAGTGTGGTTAGTACCCTCGCCATGTGAGCGAGATCTCCGTGAAAAGTTTCGAATGGGTGGAGGCCTGACTGGGCCTATCGGTGTAGCAGCAGGGATGACTGGGTCCTGAACGGGGAGAGGCTGGGACTATGCAGGCTGAGTAAAAGCAGGATCTTGTGGAAATCTCCATTGCACAGTTCCCTCGATATTGAAGCGATCGGGGTTTGGTAATGTTGTATAAGGGATGTGAAGGATCATGTGAAACCAAAGAAATCTCTCGTCCTCAATCACTCTGATCATATGCATATTGGTGATGACAGTGAAGTCTAAAGAGGTGGGGGCCAAGAACAGGTGTCATGGTGGGTGGAATCTGGAGAGAAATAGGAGTGTGTCTGGCAATGAGTGTAGTGAACCCTCCGCATCAAACCTTGGCATTGGGGCTTCGAAGGGTGTGGAATAATATACATCCCAACCAAGAACCAGCATGTATGAGATACTTTGGTAAAGTGTTGTCGTCATCGTGTATGTTGCAGGTTTGGGTCATGGCCCAAAGGAAGAAAAGCTCATCATGCGAGACCTGGACCAGTCTCTTCCCTATAGAATATGGAGTTGGCGATGATGCGGTGTGCCAGGCGAAGGCAGGGATGTATAATGGAGGAGGCGTTCACTTTAGTGATATGGAAATGTGTATGGCCAGTTATCTGGTCCCAAAAGATATCTAAATCAAAAGCAGTGGGGAATGGCTGATTTTTCCTAATGGCACCAGGGAGAATTGCCATGGGCCAGCAGAAGATAGTATTTAGGGAGTTGGTGGGCATGCCATAGTACATGTTCATCAGGCAAAATGAAAATCCAGAGGGTTGGTGCCTGAGTGAACTTAGAAACACCAATGTGAGTCTCATGAATGTACGGGTCTCTCACTCTAATAAATCATCCAACCCTATGTTATTTAGTAAGATCTGGGCACCCTCGGTGAGCCTAAAGAATTTAGAGCGGAGACGCTTGGAAACTTGGTGCGTATGATGGTTTACCGAGAAAGGAATATAAATGTGTCATATTGGCGCTCATTCATAAAGGTCATCCCATGGTGTCTATCTGTGGTGGTGGAATGGCCGGAGGGGCTGGTGGGGCTGGTGGGGCAGTAGATGTGGTGACAACTTCCGTAGAAGTGCATGCACATGTGTTCCTCCCTCGGGATGGTCGTCGGGGTGTTGCTGGACGTTTGGTGCGAGGAGACATTGATGCACCCAGAACCTGCACCTAAATTCCACCTAGCGGTGTCACGGTCACTAGGCGTAGTATGGCTTCTAGGTGTCAATTCCAGGCTCTATCCGCAAGCGGACGGTATCAAACTATAGTATAAAAGATGTCGGATCCCACAGGAACGGTGACAGTGTTTTTGAGTTCTCAGATTATTTTTATATCTCGGAGTGAGATAGTTGTCGGGTTGAAAGGATTGGTTGTGGTATTATTGTTGATTCAATAATAAAAGGAAACTAGGGTTTTAGGGATCACCGCTAAGATTATCGGAGATCGATGTTGGAAAAGGATCCTTACGTTGCATTAGGTTTAGGGGATTAATTTCTCAATTCATACCACTCTCGATTGTTAGAATATCGAGGTATTTTGGTGGCTCTCATTGACGCAATAGCGGTAGCCGTCAATGTAGCGATATAGTTCGTTGGTGGATCCCCTCAAGGCACGAGCCGGGTATGGTCACGAGCCTTGGTTGGATCCATCGATTTTCCTATTCAAATCCCTAGGATACCCCTTAAGCTCATCAATTCCACAGACCGTTGGTATGATCTCAGTGCGAGTTATCCTAGGGATCCGGTAGGATCGACCGAAATACTCCCCTTTATTCCTAATTCAACCTAGAGATCTAGATATACATCTCCCCCCCTAAGATCTTAGGGCTAACCCATCAACCCTAGAAGAGACTACTCACTCATGGCAATTTTAACGAATAAAAATATGATTTTTGCAAGAGAAAACATCGCAGCGGATTAATTAAATAAAGATTGAATAGCCTACGTACCGAAGAAGAAGAAAAGAAGCGAACAATAATTCCAAAGAGAGCCCAAAATTTCCAGAACGCAAGAGTAATAGATCACGCAAAAAACAATTCAATAATCTTCCAAAAAAACTAGGTTTAGATCCAACAAATATTTCTAATCTTCTTCTCCCCCCAAAAGTAATTCAAAAACTACAAATGAATCGACCCCCTCAAACGCAACACCTAGATCCAAACTTCACTCCCAAGTGCGCATCAGACGGCCACGCGAGAAATTCCAAAAATGGCCTTCAGCGTCGCCGACCGAGTCAGTGACTCGGTTGAGCAGGGGCTTGCTCGGTCGGACTGCTCGGTCGAGCAGCCCTCCTGCTCGGTCGAGTACGTCAGGGAGTCGCGCTTCTCCAAAAATTGATACTCTGTACGCTCGGCCCGAGTCAGCTCTGCTCGGTCGAGCAGCCAACTAACTCGGTTGCCATGAGCCTTGCTCGGCTTGAGTAGGATGTCGCTTGAGGTGCGGAGATTGGAGCTGCTCGACCGAGCACCATGGGTGCTCGGTTCGAGCATCCTGCGTATCTGCTCTCCTCCTTCATCTTGCCTCTGCTCGATCGAGCATGTTCTCTGCTCGGTCGAGTCGCCTAGGAAATCCTGAGCTGCTTCTTGCAGCTTCTCCTCCTCTCCTGGCAATCTCCTCTACTCCTCTCGTAGGCCTCCAAAACTCAACGAACTCATGTAGAGATACGCCAACATGCTCCAGAGTATGCCGGATGTGTCCATATCCAAAATGGGTCCCGAATCGCTTCAAAATCCCTGAAAATACATAAAACACTACAAAACTCGAATATAACGTTAGAATTGCAATATCGTAGGAAAATATGGAATTTGGATGCAAAAATGACATGAAATGCAATGGCATGATGCTATGAAAAGATGTACAATATGGACACATCAGGCATCATGTAGTGGTGGTGTCATGAGTGCAAGTGTATATGCAAGGGTGAGTGATGTGCAAACTACAACTCTATGAAATTTAGCGAAATTAGCTAGCAATGAAGCACTTGGGCAAAATTGATAAATTAGAGTAAGGAGAGAGTGTACCCAAGATGACGACGATGATCGCTAATTGATGGTACCCCCAAGCCTCAATTGATGTCCTCAAACTCCAGCAAAGGTCCCCCGTGTCGATGAAATTCCAGCAGAAGTTCCCAAGCAGTCGTTTTTAGGGTTTGGGTGTGGTCGTTTCGACAAGGAATGAGATGGGTGAGTATAAATCAAAGGTGAAGATGGGGTTGGAAGATAATGTTGGGGGGAGAGAGAGAGTGGAGGCTGGGTAGTTTCGGAGATGAGGAGGAATTGGAGAGGGAAGTCGAAACGGCTCGAAAAGAAAACACAAGTCAGTCGTTTGGGGGATGGGTGAATATTTAAGTGGACGACACGGGCCATCGAAATGGTCACGTCGTTTCGGGATCAACCGCATCGCTTCAGGAGTTCAATGGTCATATGGTAAATGCTTGACACAGGCAATTCGACCCGGTCGCGTCGATGGCATGTCGACCGCATCGATCTAGAACTTTGGTGACCGAACTTTGGTGACCAAAAACTGGGTCGACGTGGTCGCGTCAATGGACCCAAATGACTGCATGTAGGGTAAAATATATGGCTTGAAAAGATAGTAAGTTGGCACCAAGTCGTGGTCGCGTCGTTTGGACGAAACGACCGCGTCATTTTAGAAATTTAGATTGGATTTGACCTTGGATCTTTGGTAACAACGTGGTTAAGTCGCTTAGTTCAATTGATCACGTCGATATGAGACTGTGAATGGAATTTTGGCCTTGAAAATGAGGGCGACGCGGTCATTTTAAAGAGCTTAAACGACCGCGTGCAGGAAATTAATTCGGCACAAACTTTCTGAGAGAGTTGGTACCTGGCAAACGACTATGTCGTTTGGACCAAACAGTCGCGTTCATTTGGCCCTTTTCTTAGCTCATTCTCTCTTCTTTTTGCTCCGTTGGGCGCGGTCAAGTGTGTCACCATCACGCGGTTGGGTGGTTTTGATTTTGTTGCTTCATTAGGCTGTTCTTCTGCTCTCCTCCACGCAGCCGCAAAGGGTATCCCACACGGTCGCGTCGAATTCTTATGCATTAGAAAACACTTGGCTTAATTTCTTGGGGTTTGGGCTTTTATTAGATCAAAATTTTCCTATCTAACTAAGATAAAAGGATGGAAAAAGACTAAAATAAAAGTCAAAACTTGGGATGCCTCCCAAGAAGCGCTTTGTTAGGTACTGGTGTTTTAGACCAATATTATTTTGATGATGATCACAACATTATGATGTTGCTAATGATTCTCATGTTTTAGTCTCATGATTATCAAATAAAGAATAGCATGATTTGGAGACTAATAACTTGGTGCAAGGATGGACATCAAGAGGAGCATAGCCAAAACTTGGATCTTGATGAAGGGAAGCTCATCAAGAGGTGCCAAAGCTTGGAAGATGATGGGGAGCATCAAGGTTGAAGATTAGACTTTAAGAGAAGCAAATGTAATCCATGTAATTTCATTTACTTGCTTTTCTCTTTTTGAGTCTAGGATTATTGTAATGCCTTGATAGATGGTCATAATCTCATGAATATGCATATAATCATCTTAGTGAGCCTTTGGATTATCATAGAATCCAACCCAATAGGTTCCTCATGCCAAGTACTCTAATTGTAGTCACTGGCTCTCCAACAGGCGACTACTGAAGGAAGCATATGCGACTGGGTGATTCCAGGCGACTGGCCAATATTCTACAGGCGACTATTGTACACAGCTCAAGTCAAATAATTCTTGACTCTTTCTTGAGATTTTTGGAGTAGGCGATCGAAGTTCATTCGACAGGCGCATGTCTTTCATCAGGCACTTGGTTATTCTTCTTCAGTCGTCTGTGTACCATAGTGCGTAACTTATCATTTTTGGGCATCTCTCCAGCTTGTGTGTCAGTCGACTGATGCATAGTTTATAGTCGCCTGTCATTCTTCAGGCGCATGGACTTTGCTCATCAGTTGCAAGAATGCACAAGTGCGTAAGTTGCATTTTCTCAGCTCCAATCCATCCCATGTAACAGTCACCTGACAAAGTCTTTACAGGTGCCTGCACATTGTACAGGTACATGTGTAGTCTTCTACAGTCACCTATCCTTGCTCAGATTATAGCCGTTGGAAATAATATAGTTGTTGACCAGTTGAGTGTATATCCTTCTTCAGTCGCTTGTCGTTGCCGTAAAATCCCAGATACTAGTCGTTACAGAATTCTGTCATTGGCCTCTAGCTTGGGTTTTATGGGATTTTAGTTGCTTCTTATAAATAGGAATGGGCTTAGTTCATTTAGAACTCTTAGTTAATATTGTATATGATTGAAAATCATTTAGCCGCTCTCAAACTCTCTCATTTCCCTCTTAGAGCTCACATTCATCTTCATGTATTGAAGTTAAGCTCAAGAAAAATCATCCAACTGCAATCAAGTTTAACTCATCACTTGGATATCCTCTTCCATGTATTGCATTCATTACTGAGTAAGTTCATCTCATCGAGGCAGAGGTAAGAGAGTTTATTTCATATTTGTGTATTGAAACCCTAGCTTTTTGTGAGAGCTAGTTACTCTCTATGTGAGAGTTTAACCCTTGTGTATGGTTGGTTATGTACTCTCTTTGTGAGAGTTAAAGTCTCTCTGTGTGATAGAAAGGATTTCTCTTTGTGAGAATCCAAATCCTTTGTGTGAGGTATCTCTATGTGAGATTGTATTCACTACCTTCTGTAGGATCATAGTGGATGTTTGTGTGTCTAGATGTACCCAAGTTGGGGAACCATGATAAAACTCGTGTGTTAGCGTTTGCATTGATTGTGTGAATTATTCTCCTCTTGCATTTATAATTCGGCATTTGCAAGTTTAATTTTTAATTACGCAATTATTTCCATTACTCTATTCACCCCCTCCCCATGCTAGAGTGTTTATTGTTAGTATTGCAAGGCATAGATGGTCCTTACTGTTGGATCTGGATCTAAGCCTAAGGGGTGTGAATAGGCTAATAAAAAATCTTCGCAAACACAGGCAGTTATCAGCACAAATATTCAGACACAGAGCAAATTAAAGCAGTCACAGAATGCACATCAGATTTTCCCTGGTTCGGTCGTCCCAACGACCTACTTCAGCCCCAAAGCAAATACTAGATTATTAATGTCACCGGTACAACCGTAAAAAGCTGGAGCACCTACTCTACGCTCACCAGGTTCCTGTACCACACTCCCAAAGTGCTAAACAATAATAATCCTAGTATAAGCTCTCTCTTGACTAGTCTCAACTAGTCAAGCGCCCCAGAAAGATAGTTCAAGTAGCTACAAAGATCTACACATCGCTATCACAAACATAAAGAGATATAGAGTTCAGAAAAGCTCAGTTTGTGTAGATGTCGTCGCATCTGGCGATCAGCACATGGTCAGATGCAGTCTGACAAGTAGTAGTCGTCAATAGCAAGTCCCCTCAATTAACATCTTAAGTTGCGGCCTCCCTCTCTTGGATTAGTGCTTGCGACTCTTGGTCATCTAGTTGATACGGGCTCAGCAACGGGTTGGCAGCGCTTGATTGATGGTCTTCCTCTAGGTCGACCAGAAGGATGAGTAGGCAAGCAGCTCGATCACTAACCCTTGGCACGAGGGGATGGCTCTAATGCTATGGTAGGCAACACAACTGGGTGCAGCAATCAACAACAAAAATTTGCGCAAGCTTGGTGCATGGCATGTAGCAATCGACAGTTGTAATTTGCAGCTGCAAGATCCTTGGGGATTGATGATGAGGGCTTAGTAGTCAAATATTACGGCTGTGATCTTTTTTGCTTTGCTTTAGAAAAGGTCAAAGTTTGCGGCTACACGAAGTTTGCTTGATGGATGAAATCAAGTCTTGCGGCCTTGGAGATTTACTTGAAGTCAAATGTTGCGGCCTAGGGGGTTTATTGGCCAATGAAGATTGCGGATATGAGGAGCAAAAGAATATTGCTTGTAACGGCCTGTATTTTTCAAACACTTCAAATACGTACTTAACGTATTTTTATTCTAAATCTTCTTTATAATGGTTAGTTAGGAGTTGTATATCAAAACTGATTTCAAAAATTCTTTTAAAAGTATTTTAGAGCACTAGACTTATCATATTGTATTTCAGCAATTTCAGATTTCCTCAAATGCCCAAAACATTTCTGTTAAAATTCATCTTCCAAAATTACCGTTTTGATTCGACGAATTTATTTTCTATTCAAATGTATTCAAAACGTTTTCAAACTTCTACAGTAACATCCTATTATCATTTAGGGCTTCCCACATTAATTTCGTAATTTTCTGATATCATTTCAGCCTAGAACCCGCAAACACGCTTACTAAATGATTTGGCTTAAAACTAGTATTTTCGTAACTCAAATCCCAAAACGGATCCTGTATTCACGATCCTCGCGACGATACGATCCCGTGGGTATGTTTTCGTAATTTTTCGAAGTCGTTTGTAAAAACGGGTTTGTATTTATCCGGTTGTACTAATTACATCCCTTAATTACTTTTCACCTTTACTATCTATCTTTTACTAAGTTACTTTATCCCCCCTAATTAACTTCTATTCCCCCAACAATCCTCTTAAGCAGCCTCCAACGGTTGGTGAGATCCGTTAATTACGGATCCAGCTACCAAAATTTATTGTTACTATTATTATTTTTAATATTTGTTTATATCTTTTCTACCTATATAAACTACCCAGGATCACTTGTTTAAACACAGTATTTCTCTATCTCTCTCATTTCGTTTGAACCCAAAGGCACCCCAGCTTCTTCCTCTCTCTCGCTCTTGATTCTTTTTCGAAACCCAGGCAAACCCATTACAGCCTCTCTCTCCCCCAACTTTCGTTTTCTTTTTCCCAAGCCCTCTCTCTCTCTCTCTCTCTCTCTCTCTCTCTCTCTCTCTCTCTCTCTCTCTCTCTCTCTCTCCCCGTCCTCGTCACCGGTGGCCTCAACCACCGCCGCGGATCACGCCACCCTCCGGTCGCCCTCCACCCTCGACGTGGCCTCGACGGCCGGCCGCCGCCATCGAACTCCGCCTCCGCCTCCCCGTGAAGTCCCAGCGACGGACAACGCAGCCGCCGCCCTACACCGCCGCTGCCTCGTCGCCAGCGCCCCCGCCCCGATCAGCAACCGCCACCGCCGTCAATCGAGCCCGAAGCCACCCTGAGCTCCCGCCGCCTGCACGAAGACGTCGCAGCCTCCGCCTCCGCCTCCAGCTCGACGACCGCCGCCCTCGTCGCCTCCGACCTCGCCCCCAAGCCACCGTCGCCGACCGCCGCCGGAGACACCCCCTCCTCCGTCGATAACGAACAGCGACGGTAAAAAGCCCCCGATGGCAAAAGCGTAATTACGAGGAAATTCCGTATTTTCGTATTTTTAAATAATTAATAATAGTGTTTGATAGTATTAAATCCATAACTTAAAATATAGGGCCCAGAAAAATGTGGGGATAGCCCTTGAAAATCGGAAACGATATTTCGGACCCAATGGCGCTAGTCTCACTGCGAACAGACGCCTACTTTTCCCAGAAACATTTTTTAAACCTAAAGATTAAATAGGTATAATTCATTCTAAAAATCGTAACTAGCTGTTTTCACTCACAATAATACGTGAGAAAATTATAGGTGAAAGTAAACTTCGAGACGGTCTTTTTGACTGTTCACTCGAGTAATTCCGACTTGTATTGCTCCCGTAAGGAATTACGGAAGATACGCGCTAGTAGAATAAATCAGGTTTTTAAACTAGTTTTGAGTTTCTAAAAATTATAAAGATTACTAAAGACTTCAGAAAAATATTCTATCTTGCAGTAAAATTATTTTTATCATATATAGCCTATATAAAAATTTAAAACGCTTTTCATCACCGTTTTAAGTAGTCTTAAAAATCAAAACGACCTATTAATTAGATATTACTTAGCGTAGCGATTAGCTGATATCTTCTTGTGTTTGCAGGTGCCACTCCCCGTGCTCTAACTCCATCCTCGTCTTGCTACGACGATCCCGATAGTAAGTCACAGTAAATTCTACCCTTAGACATATAGATAGTGTACTCGTATGAACATAGGACTTGACACCTAGTCTCGGAACAGTTATTGACCTGAACAGATTATTGACATTGCTTGACAGAAATATTGTAATTGGAAATGTAAGAACAGTAAATGACTTGTAAAATTGCAAAGTACGGTAACCTGCACAGACACTGGGTTTTGGGGTAACTTATAATTGCGGAAGTGCGGGAGCGACTAATCCAGACTTTGTTGTCACCGTGCGGGTTCTAGCAACCCATAACAGTGCCGGTGACAACCATCACAGATCACAGATTATTGCACAGTTATCAGAGATTATTGCACAATATTCATAGCATAGTTCGCCCGGGTAGCACCCGCAGCAAGAGTTGGCCTCTTGGTTGCTCACTGTACTTCCCTTTATAAGTCACGAACTAGGCTAAGCACAATTGCTCTCCTTATTGCTATTATCATTGCTCGGTCACCTTTACTTTACTTGTCACCCTTGCATGCTTGACAGATGTACTTTACTTATCGCACTTGCATGCTTGTCTGTCCCTGCTTTACTTTCCGCACTTGTTTACTATAGACTGCTCCATATTTGTGCACTCCTCTTTTTCTATCGCTAGAACTGTTGTGACTTACCTTCGGTTCCATTTATGGCACCGGCAGACGAAGACTTGATCGAGGAGATTGCCCCAGAGTTCGTGGAGCCTACATTGACCCAGAGGCTGCAGAGTTTTAGTTACTTTTCTGTTGGTGTGTGTGTTGTACAGTGTAGTTCCTTTTCCGCATTTCCTTTCAGTACTTCCTTCATGTATTTGTGAGAGAGAGTGCTGGTTGTTGTACTTTAAGTTGGACTGTAATAATCTCTGAAAGCTGGTTTGAGTATTGTGGTACATCTCTGAGTTGTGGCTATGCTGATTTCACTGGTAAACTACGGAACCTGCGAATAAACCAAATAAGTAACGGGCCCCCGAGAGCGGGTCGTTACAGGTTTGGCGGCCCACGCAGGTCCATGCAAAATACCTCGTGAACAGTATAGTGAAACCAGGATGTATCGTATACGATACTCAACTAAGCTGACATTTCTATGGATGCAGGTTTGACACTCGAAAGACGGACTGGAACATCTCGGAGAGCCCCAATGGAGTTGACCTATCTGGCCTTAATAAAAAGCCATTAACAAAACCTAAATTTTGATAGGATTAATTAGTTATTAATAAAAATCTTTTGTATCGGTGGCACTCGTATGAATGATAATCTTCCTTCAATGGACCATGATACCGGTCAATGTGCTTGGCTAAAGTCTGTGGATCGACCTGGCTAGACTGGGCATAAGTGATCCTAGCTTAGTCACTTCCCTGACCGTGTCCACTGGACCGCAAGGACGTGAATCATGATTATGTAACGTCATCGATCTTCATCACTATCACCCTTCTTTTAGCTTGATGGCCTTTCGATTGACCTTCTTAGAATCTTTCTACGCTTGAACTCTGGCTACGGAGAGTAGCGTTCGAATTTTCGACCACCAGAAGTTCGAGTTCCACAACGGAAGCGACCACCATCATCTGCTCAGCAACGTCAACTACTCCCTCCTCAGCAGCAAGTGTACCAGCAGACTCCACGACAGGCGCCCCAGAGACGCCAAGCTTATACCATGACAGTGGAAGAAGCCGAAGCTACGGGCCAAGTAATCACATGTATGTGATTTTTCACTAAGCTACATACTCTAATATTTAGAAATCGTAAGTTTAGACTTGATTCTCATCACGGTAGGTACCGTCTTAATAGCCGGTAAACCTGCCCTCACACTGTTCGACTCAGGAGCTACACATTGCTTCTTGGCCAGTCGTTTCGTTCAAACACATGCCATCACTGTTGAACCTCTGACTTCTCGTTGGAAGGTCGAGACCGCTGGCAGTTCCCTACCGGTAACCAGTGGATGCCTCCAATGCTCTGTGGTGATTTGTAGATGAGATCTCTTTGTCGACTTCTTCGGGATGTATTGGTTATGGACATTTCATGCCACCATTGACTGTCGTCAAAGGAGGGTAGAAATCGATATACCCAATCATCCAAAGTTCGTGTTCCTCAGCAAAAGCAGATCGAAGGACGCTCAGAAGCATTCGAGGACGGTGCGATACCAATTAAGACGAACCAAACCGAGACGTACCAGCTGAGTCAGCTACTGTTTCTTCATCTTTCTTGAACTCGTCTTCATCTTCTATCCGAGTTTGTTTTGACTTGGAACTAGTTACGGAAACTATGGTGATTGTATGTATTCGTGTATTCACCTTTTGCTTTCCTAATGCTGTGATGTCACATTATATTTCATGCTATTAACAACTTATTTTCCGATGTCGTGGTCGTTCGTCAAGCCTTCCGGTTGATCGTTTGAATTGCATAGGCAATTATCGATCCTCTTAATTCCGAGGACGGAATTATTTTAAGGAGGGTAGGATGTAACGGCCTGTATTTTTCAAACACTTCAAATACGTACTTAACGTATTTTTATTCTAAATCTTCTTTATAATGGTTAGTTAGGAGTTGTATATCAAAACTGATTTCAAAAATTCTTTTAAAAGTATTTTAGAGCACTAGACTTATCATATTGTATTTCAGCAATTTCAGATTTCCTCAAATGCCCAAAACATTTCTGTTAAAATTCATCTTCCAAAATTACCGTTTTGATTCGACGAATTTATTTTCTATTCAAACGTATTCAAAACGTTTTCAAACTTCTACAGTAACATCCTATTATCATTTAGGGCTTCCCACATTAATTTCGTAATTTTTTGATATCATTTCAGCCTAGAACCCGCAAACACGCTTACTAAATGATTTGGCTTAAAACTAGTATTTTCGTAACTCAAATCCCAAAACGGATCCTGTATTCGCGATCCTCGCGACGATACGATCCCGTGGGTATGTTTTCGTAATTTTTTGAAGTCGTTTGTAAAAACGGGTTTGTATTTATCCGGTTGTACTAATTACATCCCTTAATTACTTTTCACCTTTACTATCTATCTTTTACTAAGTTACTTTATCCCCCCTAATTAACTTCTATTCCCCCAACAACCCTCTTAAGCAGCCTCCAACGGTTGGTGAGATCCGTTAATTACGGATCCAGCTACCAAAATTTATTGTTACTATTATTATTTTTAATATTTGTTTATATCTTTTCTACCTATATAAACTACCCAGGATCACTTGTTTAAACACAGTATTTCTCTATCTCTCTCATTTCGTTTGAACCCAAAGGCACCCCAGCTTCTTCCTCTCTCTCGCTCTTGATTCTTTTTCGAAACCCAGGCAAACCCATTACAGCCTCTCTCTCCCCCAACTTTCGTTTTCTTTTTCCCAAGCCCGCTCTCTCTCTCTCTCTCTCTCTCTCTCTCTCTCTCTCTCTCTCTCTCTCTCCCCGTCCTCGTCACCGGTGGCCTCAACCACCGCCGCGGATCACGCCACCCTCCGGTCGCCCTCCACCCTTGACGTGGCCTCGACGGCCGGCCGCCGCCATCGAACTCCGCCTCCGCCTCCCCGTGAAGTCCCAGCGACGGACACCGCAGCCGCCGCCCTACACCGCCGCTGCCTCGTCGCCAGCGCCCCCGCCCCGATCAGCAACCGCCACCGCCATCAATCGAGCCCGAAGCCGCCCCGAGCTCCCGCCGCCTGCACAAAGACGCCGCAGCCTCCGCCTCCGCCTCCAACTCGACGACCGCCGCCCTCGTCGCCTCCGACCTCGCCCCCAAGCCGCCGTCGCCGACCGCCGCCGGAGACACCCCCTCCTCCGTCGATAACGAACAGCGACGGTAAAAAGCCCCCGATGGCAAAAGCGTAATTACGAGGAAATTCCGTATTTTCGTATTTTTAAATAATTAATAATAGTGTTTGATAGTATTAAATCCATAACTTAAAATATAGGGCCCAGAAAAATGTGGGGATAGCCCTTGAAAATCGGAAACGATATTTCGGACCCAATGGCGCTAGTCTCACTGCGAACAGACGCCTACTTTTCCCAGAAACATTTTTTAAACCTAAAGATTAAATAGGTATAATTCATTCTAAAAATCGTAACTAGCTGTTTTCACTCACAATAATACGTGAGAAAATTATAGGTGAAAGTAAACTTCGAGACGGTCTTTTTGACTGTTCACTCGAGTAATTCCGACTTGTATTGCTCCTGTAAGGAATTACGGAAGATACGCGCTAGTAGAATAAATCAGGTTTTTAAACTAGTTTTGAGTTTCTAAAAATTATAAAAATTACTAAAGACTTCAGAAAAATATTCTATCTTGCAGTAAAATTATTTTTATCATATATAGCCTATATAAAAATTTAAAACGCTTTTCATCACCGTTTTAAGTAGTCTTAAAAATCAAAACGACCTATTAATTAGATATTATTTAGCGTAGCGATTAGCTGATATCTTCTTGTGTTTGCAGGTAGCACTCCCCGCGCTCTAACTCCATCCTCGTCTTGCTACGACGATCCCGATAGTAAGTCACAGTAAATTCTACCCTTAGAAATATAGATAGTGTACTCGTATGAACATAGGACTTGACACCTAGTCTCGGAACAGTTATTGACCTGAACAGATTATTGACATTGCTTGACAGAAATATTGTAATTGGAAATGTAAGAACAGTAAATGACTTGTAAAATTGCAAAGTACGGTAACCTGCACAGACACTAGGTTTTGGGGTAACTTATAATTGCGGAAGTGCGGGAGCGACTAGTCCAGACTTTGTTGTCACCGTGCGGGTTCTAACAACCCATAACAGTGCCGGTGACAACCATCACAGATCACAGATTATTGCACAGTTCTCAGAGATTATTGCACAGTATTCATAGCATAGTTCGCCCGGGTAGCACCTGCGGCAAGAGTTGGCCTCTTGGTTGCTCACTGTACTTCCCTTTATAAGTCACGAACTAGGCTAAGCACAATTTCTCTCATTATTGCTATTATCATTGCTCGGTCACCTTTACTTTACTTGTCACCCTTGCATGCTTGACAGATGTACTTTACTTATCGCACTTGCATGCTTGTCTGTCCCTGCTTTACTTTCCGCACTTGTTTACTATAGACTGCTCCATATTTGTGCACTCCTCTTTTTCTATCGCTAGAACTGTTGTGACTTACCTTCGGTTCCATTTATGGCACCGGCAGACGAAGACTTGATCGAGGAGATTGCCCCAGAGTTCGTGGAGCCTACATTGACCCAGAGGCTGCAGAGTTTTAGTTACTTTTCTGTTGGTGTGTGTGTTGTACAGTGTAGTTCCTTTTCTGCATTTCCTTTCAGTACTTCCTTCATGTATTTGTGAGAGAGAGTGCTGGTTGTTGTACTTTAAGTTGGACTGTAATAATCTCTGAAAGCTGGTTTGAGTATTGTGGTACATCTCTGAGTTGTGGCTATGCTGATTTCACTGGTAAACTGCGGAACCTGCGAATAAACCAAATAAGTAACGGGCCCCCGAGAGCGGGTCGTTACATTGCTTGAAGGCTCTTGGCTTAGATAAGATGCTTGCGTGAGGGTCTTTTTCTTTTCTTTGGGAAATTTTTGGCCGACCTCTCTTGCCTTCTCTTTGGATGCATACTTATAAAGGAGAGGTTAGGGTTTAATTGCGACAAGAGGGTAATCCCATGTCTAAGGGGATTTGCAAGGGATTTGTATTTTGAAATTGACTTGTTTGGGATTTGGTATGAGCACTAATTGATGTGAATCAATCCAAGTAGATTGTCTCCTTATCCCTCCATCATTTGACTTAGTCCAATTAGAATATGTGTAGCCATTATCTCCATCAAATCGACCAAGTCCCTCTTTGAATATTTACAAGCGTGCCTCTCCTGAAAAAGCACTTAGCACACACATCGAAACATTCACACACATTTTTTATCATCAAATATGAATTCATAGATCGTTGTATCCAACAAACTCCTTCTTTTGATGATGACAAACTAGGTATAAGATTTGAGCAATAAATATTCAAATTATGTATGTGAAGTGTGACGATGGAGGGTAACATGCAATGGTATACAATGATGTGCAAACAATGATGTGCAAAGTTCAATATGCATGCTCCCCCTACATTTGTGCTCCCCCTTGAAAAAATTTTCATTATTCATTAAGCACCCACATTCATTCACATATGCAAATATCCATCTCAAATTATTATCTTAAATTATTCTCTCCCTTTTGTTATCATCAAAAGTGTAATCATGAAGTCAACAACATATAACATGCAAAAAGAGAGCATTATAAACTATGACTAACAATTACATGTAGATTATCATATAATAACCAAGTCACATCTAATGAAATTAAACAACAAAGACTTCTACACCAACGTGTAAGTTTGATAATTAAAATTGAATCACATAAGGAGAACTTTTAAGAAATTCAACCAAACCTAATCCACATTTTTCATGTAACATGTTATCACCTCGAATTGATTTTTCCCATCTTATTAAAAATGAGTTTAAGTTACCACACCTAAAACATAGCCTATGAGGACTCTTAGATGTGGGGTGGCATTGCTTGACGAGTATAACACCAACGCTAACGTTTATCCTTAAAGCTTATGTTGGATACGCGTGGGTAGTATTGTTGCCAATGATCACATCCATTTTTCATATGGAGTCCTTTTCTTTCTTTTTTTTGTAAAGTTAGCGTAAGTTTTATTGATATGTTCAGAATTACAATGGGCTTCCTATTGGTAAATGATTCCAGTAGAGGGAGGAGAGGGCACATGCGCAAGGAAACATCCACCAGTAGGAACCCGAGCAAAACACAACTAGCAAGCCGAATAATGCACATCCATACAATAGGGTACTAGCAACGGGGCAAACGATTAGCCATTATCTTTGAATCCCCAGTTTTCAAACGCTTCTACCTCATCTGCAGTAGTAGGGTATTGGTTGTAAAGTGCAACTCTGATGTCAGCAACAATCTCTTCAAAAAAAACGGTCTTAGGTCTCTTTTCATCATCAAAGATCCTTCTATTTCTTTCTCTCCAGATGTGCCAAACCGACGCCGCCAGGCAGGTTCTAGCGAGCAAACCCAAGCCTCCTTTGCCCGCCAAATTTGCATGGAAGTAATTCCCAACCTCAGGTAGATTAGGGGGGATTTGAGCCGGCACCTTTAATTTTAGCAAAGTCCTGCACAAGATGTAACTAGAGTAATTACATGCGAAGAATAAATGATCGCCATTTTCTACCTCATTCTCATCACATAAAACGCAGGTGGAAGGATAGTGATTATTAGTACTCCATCTACAAATCTTATCTCTGGTGAGTAGCTTGCCTCTAAGAGCTCTGAGGAGAGTGAGCGAGAACTTTGGGATGTGATGTGGGTACCAGATCAATTTGTGTAGTGGGAAAGGTGTGCTTCTACGAAGAACGCCCTCCCAAGCCTTTTTGAAGCTGAAAGAATCTCCAGGCACCCACTTCCAACTGTCCACACCCGGCTTCAGCTTGATATCCCGCAGCAAAGTGCGAACATGGTCTAAGGAGTGATCGGGGATCCAGCCATCAGGACCCCAGTAATTGGCCACAAGCATATTTTTGCCATCTACATGGACCTCGAAGTGGTCTTTCAGCGGCCCAACATCAAGACACGGATCGGTCCAGAATTTGGTAGACCGCCCATCCCGCACACTCCTTTTAATCAAAGACTGTGATAATTTGCGACAGTTGATGAGTCTCTTCCATGCGCCCGATTGATACACAGTACTTTTAGAATTGAAGAAGCTGCAAGTATGACCATACCTTGCCCTCATGTAATTTGCCCATATACTATCAACCGCCAGATATCTCCATGTGAGCCGTACCCCAGAAGCCTCATTTAGGTCCTCTAACATTCTTATACCGACACCTCCCTCGGTTTTATGTTTGCACATGTCATTCCATGACCAAGCCTTAGTGTTCCCCAAGATGAATTTCCTAGCAGCCTTAGAAATAGATTTCAAGACGGTCAGAGGGATCCGATACACTTGCATCCAGAAAGCAACCATTCCGTGAATCACCGTCCTTACAAGTTCAATACGCCCAGATATAGAGAGCATGGAGAAGGACCAACCACTCATTCTCTTTTTGCACTTATCCACCAACTTCTTGTAATTTTGGGATGTAGGGTACTTCAGAGATAGAGGTAACCCCAGGTAAGTAGTAATAGTAGGTACAATTCTGATTCCCAAAATTTCCGCCAGTATATATCTGTGATTTGCCCCCTTGCTAAATAATGCTGCACTTTTGTCCCAGTTGACAAGAAGCCCCGTGTAATTGGCGAACTCCTGCAATAAATTTTTAATGCCCAAGAACGAGGATTTATTTGCCCGACAGAAGACCAATAGGTCATCGGCAAATAAAAGGTGAGATATAGAATCAGATCGCCTCATAGGGTGGATTTTGCGCGTAATGATATATTTGTCTAACAGGATAGAGAATGTCTCCATGATTATGACAAAAAGAAAGGGAGATAGTGGATCACCTTGGCGTAGACCTCTGTTGCCTCCAAAATATCCACAAGGGGTGCCATTTACCATCACCGAAAATGTGGGGGTATTAATACATTCTCTAATCCTTGAAATGAAGGTTTCCGGGAACTGGAGCTGTTGCATGAAATAGAAGATAAATTCTCTATTCACGCTATCAAAGGCCTTCCTTAAATCCAATTTCAAACAAGCTCTTCCCCCCATATGGTTATTGAAATCTCTAATCTGTTCATGGGCGATAAGAGTGCTATCAGAAAGGAGCATCCCCTTAAGAAATGCAGCTTGATTGGGAGATATCAGTTCATGAACCACAGCCTTTAACCTGTTACAGATGATTTTACTGATGAACTTATAGAGGACATTGCAACATGCAATAGGCCTATAGTCTCCCAGGGCACTAGCATTCGAATTCTTTGGCACTAGGGTAAGAAAAGTATGGTTGACATGCTTGAGAAGGGAGCCAGATCTGAAAAAAGATTTAATAGCATAAGTAAAATCCTCACCAATAAGATCCCAATTGTGCTAATAGAAGAAACCGTTGTATCCATCTGGTCTCGGGGCCTTATCAGGCCCAACTTGGAAAACTGCAGCCTTTATCTCATCGGTAGAAACCCTTGTAATAAGCCAAGAGGCAGATTCACTAGTCAAGATTCGCTTAGGGGTAAGTTTGGGAAAAGTACTAGGGTAATTGTTCTGGTAATATAGTTCCTTATAAAAGGTGGGCGCTTCCAACTTCAACTCTCCCTGTCGAGTGTTAGCCCCTCCATTCCCGTCCACCAAATGATTCAAATTATTACGGCTAGTTCTTGCATTCATAGCAGTATAAAAGAACTTTGTATTTCTGTCCCCTAAGGTAAGCCAGTCTTGCCTGATCTTTTGCCTGAACATGTCCTCCTCAAGTTTCAGGGCATGAGCAAAATTCTTAATGATGCAAGATTCACGCAACTGGAGAGAGATGTCATGTTGGATGTTAGGGTTGTTGTGAACCTCAGAGAGATCACTTCTGCACTTATCAGCCGCTCTCTCTGCATGATTACTTCGAGCCCAAGTCCGCAAGCATGGTTTGAGATTCTTCAATTTTTGGACTAGCCGAAACATTGGGGTGCCCTCAACATATCCAGCCCAAGTTTTGGAGATAATATCTTTGTAGCCCGGGTAAGAGGCCCAATAATTAAAAGATTTGAATGGTTTAGGGTCAGATGGTACCTGGCTATGTAAGTGGACGGCCATTGGGGAGTGATCACTAGAAGAGGCCTCCAAATATACAATATAAGAATCCAGAAGTTTTGAAATCCACTCAGCATTGCCAAAGACCCGATCCAGTTGCACCGAAATCCTACCCACACCAATACGATTGTTACACCAACTAAGTCGATTTCCCGTACTCTTCAGCTCCTGGAGGTTGCACCTATTAACACAGTCATGAAAATCCCGAACCGTGCTCTCCTCCAGCTTCCTCCCCCTATCTTATCGCCAGTGTATAGGACGGGGTTGAAATCACCCCCCGCCATCCAGGGGACATTATGTATCAGGCTACAGTTGGTTTTGTTGAGTATTGGTGTTTCATACCAATCTTATTTTGATGATGATCACAACATTATGTTGTTGCTAATGAATCTCTTGTCTTAGTCTCTCAGTTTATTTCAAGGATACCTTTCTTGGAGACTAATCACTTGGTGTAAGGATGGACATCATATGAAGAAGGGCCAAAGTTTGGACTCAAGGAGTGCCAAAGCTTGGAGTTGATGGAGAGCAATCAAGGCATCAAGATTGAAGACTTAGACTCTTTTGAAAGCATTGTAATTCATGTAATTTACTTTATTGCTTTCTCTCTCTTTTGAGTCTAGGGTTGATGTAATGCCATGCTAGATGGTTTACTCATTCATGCACATGCATTTAACCATCTTAGTGAACCTTAGGATTATCATAGAATCCAACCCAATAGGTTCACTTCTTCTGTCAGTCGCCTGTTGAGGGAAACACAGTCGACTGGGTGATTTCCAGTCGCCTGTAGATCCTTCTATAGTCGCCTGATATGCACTACTCAAGTCAACATTTCTATTGACTCACACTTGAGCTTTACGCACAGTCGCCTGTCAATCAGTTCCCAGTCGCCTGCATATTTACAGTCGCCTGATATTTGGTCAACAGTCACCTGTCTAGCGTAAGTGCAATCTCTGCATCTCTCTGTCTTCTCTCCATACTTTACAGTAGTCGACTGATGTAGAATATACAGTCGCCTGACTATTCGACAGTCGACTGTAGTATTAACACCAGTCACCTGTGCGAAGAATTGGAAAAAGAGTGCAGCTCTCTGTTTCGATCCATCCCCTGCAGTAGTCGTCTGCTGAAGGATTTACAAGCACCTGTCCTGTTTGTCAGTCGACTGTATTGACTTCGTCAGTCGACTGTCCTGGCTCAGATTATAGTCGTTGGATAAATTCTAGCCGTTGATCAGTCGACTGTCTTATGATCATCAGTCGACTGTTCCTGTCGTTTTCACCCAGTTTCTAGCCGTTGCAGATTTGTTTTTCTGGCTGTTTCTTTGGGTTTTTGGGCTTGATATAGGATTCCTATATATATGAGTGTGCTGCCATTCTTGAGAACTCTTGACAACATTTGATAAAATCTTGACTCCATAGAAAATCTCAAGAGATCAATAAGCCACTCTCAAGCTCCCTCATTTCCCTTTATTTGAGCATTCATCTTTCTTCATGCATTGAAGTCCAGCTCAAGGGAAATCATCCAAGTGCTCTCAAGCATATTCCAACACTTGGAGATCCTCTTCCATGCCTTGCATTCATTCATGAGTAAGCATCTCAAGGCATAGGTAAGAGTATTTACTTTATAGGGTGTAAATTGCTTTCCTATTTCTCTTTGTGGGATTAGGACACTCTCTTTGTGGGAGTCTCTCTCTTTGTGGGAGGTTGTCTCTTTGTGGGACTTGGGAATTCTCTTTGTGGGAATTAACTCTCTTTGTGGGAGTTAGTGTGTCCTAGTGTAGGGCTAACCCTAATTCTCTGAGTGGGAGTTAGTGATTCTCTGTGTGGGAGTCTTGATCCTTGTGTAGGATTGGTTGGGTCCTTGTGTAGGGCATAAATCCTCTTTGTGGGGTATCTCCTTGTGAGATTTGTATTCACTTCTCTGGGTGGGAATATAGTGAATATTGGTGTGGCTGGATGTACCCAAGTTTGGGGAACGAGGGTAAAACTCTGTGTTTGCGTTTGGATTAATTGTGCCAGTTAATTCCTCTTGCATTTATAATTCCGCATTTGCAAGTTAAATTTTATTTGGACAATTTTATTGCCATTACACTATTCACCCCCCCTCTAGTGTGTGTTGTTAGTATTGCAATGGTTAGACGATCCCTACAATTGGTATCAGAGCGAGGTTAAAGCATACTGCAACGATGACATTCAATGCCTCTTCCGCGTCTCATGAAGAAGGTCACTCAACCGTCCGACCCCCACTCTTCAGCGGAACCAACTATCCTAGTTGGAAGATCAGAATGATGATCTATATGGAGGGTCAAGACCTATGGGACATCACGG
The DNA here is from genome assembly GCA_030789695.1 of Scilla litardierei. Taxonomy (NCBI): domain Eukaryota; kingdom Viridiplantae; phylum Streptophyta; class Magnoliopsida; order Asparagales; family Asparagaceae; genus Scilla; species Scilla litardierei. Next base: position 66,733,086 of record CM061131.1, read on the forward strand.
AGGTGCCATTTGAGAAGCCCACTACTCCTGCGGTTTCAAGGACAAAGGCGGAGAAGGACTCAATCAAGTTCAATGCGAGAGCTATGAATGCATTACATTGCGCTCTCTCATCTAATGAGTTCAACCGCATCTCCATGTGCAAAACGACAAATGATATTTGGCACACCTTGGAGATTTGTCATGAAGGGACAACGAAGGTAAAGAAATCTAAACAAACTGTGTTTAGATCTAAATATGAAATGTTTAAGATGCAGGAAGGCGAAAGCATTTCAGAGATGTTCATAAGGTTCACTGATATTGTGAACGCTTTGGAGGGACTCGGGAAGACGATTTCCCAAGAGAATCGTGTTGAGAAGACCCTAGACTCTCTTACACCTCGTTGGGAGTCAAAGGCCAACGGAATTTTGGAGTCATATGACACGTCCAAATATACCGTTGAGGAATGCATTGGAAATCTCATGGCGTATGAAGTGAAGCTTCAACACAAGAAGGAGATTCATCCGACAAAGCCCGAGAAGCTAGAGAAGCAAAAAGGGATTGCATTCCATGCCAAGGAGGAGCCAATCAAATGGAGAAGGGAATTCCATCGAGAAGCTCCTAGCGAAGAAGATGAGCAAGAAGATGCAAGTGGAGAAGAAATTGAGGATCTTGCCGAGCAATTCAAAGCTTTCCTCAAATGCAAGCAAAGTAAGTCTTTGTCAAAGTTTGCTTACAATTCTAACAAAGTTCCTACTTGTTACACTTGCAGTGGAAAAGGTCACTTGTCCACCGAATGACCTTCCAAACCCATTAAAGAAACTTACAAGGGTAAAGAGAAGAAGCATTGAAAAGGAAGGTCCAAGTCCAAAAATCACAAAAAGGGACTTGTTGGGACCTTTGATGATTCGAGTGAGGACACTTCTAGTAACGAAGAAGAGGATACAAAGGAGGATGCTCACGCATGCTTTGTAGCCATGGATGATCCTACTCCAATCCCCTCCGGATTAAACGAAGAAGAGTTGGATGCTTGGCTTGACGCATACAACTCCTATGAGGATTCGCGCCTCGCGGCTAAGGAGGAGAAGTCGTCATCAAGCGCTTGCAAGGATGATGATGATGATGTTGAGATCGAGGAAGAAAAGATCTCGTATGAGGAGCTCAAGTTCAAATTTGACTTGGCATTCAAAAATGCTAGTAAGTACATCAACTCTTACAATAGATTAAAAGCAAAATATAAGATTGCTAAGAGTAGAATGCATAAACTAGTTATTGCAAGTGTTGTTCATGATGAAAGGCTTGTTTATGACACTTGTGAGAAAGACACACTTCTTTCTCAAGTTAGGGAATTGAGCATTTCTAATGAAAATCTCATTGCTCAAAACCTTAGCTTAGATGCTCACATTCAACAACTTACGTTGAAATGTGAAGAGGAATCCCGGAAGCTCATAAGCTTTGTGTATTCTAGGGATTCACTCCACGATTTGTTGGAAAAACAACATCCGGCAAATCATAGAGGAGGTTTGGGTTATATTCAAAATGTGGTTCCCAAACCCACCTCTAATTCTTCTTTTGGTGCCAATTCAAGAAATATTGCTAAAGCACCTAAGAAGAATCACCATGCTCTCTTGTACAACAAAAACACTCACAAGAAGCATGTAGATCACAAGGTGATGAGGAAGAATGAAGAATCTTCATTTTTTGCTAAGAAGCAAAATCCTCATTTGCGTCGCTGCGGGTTTGGGTTTGAGCACGAGAATGGAGAGGGTTTCAAACCCGTTAAGCTATTAAAACCCGCAATCTCCATATATAAGCGCATTCTAGGGTTTTTGGCCGTATTCATTGCGTATTGGATGCTCTCTTGTGCGTATTTTCGTGAGATTTTCTGGGGCTTTGAAGAAGAGAATAGAGGCTCTTGCAGAAGGAATTCTAAGGCTTTTTGAGGAGTTTTGGTGATATAAATCTCAACTTATACCTTGTATTTCACGTATTTAGCATGTATTTTGAATTCTTGATCATGTATTTGCTAATGAAACTGAGTTTTCTTCTCTCCATGCAGGGCTAGTACCCTTATGTGTTGGTTGTGAAGTAAATAGGGCTATGTGATCTCTGAATTTAATATCTTCTCACCGTATTATCACGATATATCAAGTATTTCATTGATCTCTACGTGTATTCTTTGTGAAACGGTGTTTGCGGACGTACCACGACTCTAGCGTGAATTTTTGCTTATATCCTCTATGAAATTAATGATTTTCTTGATTACATATGGTTCTATTTGATGCTCTCTATTGTTATATCTTCCGATGCTTTATACCATTGCCAGATGAAACATCGTGTGTTGATTAGGTTAAATAATTGGTTCTAACATTTTAGATCTAGATTCACACACATACCGTGAGGATTCCGAGAGGACGATGTACCGCGAGGATACATCTATGTGTGCAAACCCGGAGGGACCCGAGAGGGTGATGATCCGTGAGGCTCATCTATGGAACTTGATTGAAAACGTTATGAACCAATTGATTAACTAATAAAAGATATTAATATTCATTGATTACAGATCCCTAATGAAATCACAACCGATACATACTCCTCATTGATACCTTAGTTTTGACTTCTTTGTAAGGGACCCTGCGGGGCTACACACACTAGGGGGGGTGTGAATAGTGTAATAGCAAGCAAAGTGCTTAATTAAAAGTTACTAAAAATAAAGCACAATAAGCAGCGGAAATAAACAGAATGCTCAACAACAAAAAACGCAAACACAGAGATTTTACCCTGGTTCCCCAAAACTTGGGTACATCCAGCCACACCAATATTCACTATAATCCCACAAAGAGAAGTGAATACAAATCCCACAAAGGGATACACTCCCACAAAGAGAGAGACCTCACCAAGAGGATTTGGCCCTACACAAGAACCCAACCAATCCTACACGAGGATCAAGACTCCCACACAGAGAATCACTAACTTCCACTCAGAGAATTAGGGTTAGCCCTACACTAGGACACTAAACTCCCATAAAGAGAGTTACTCCCATAAAGAGAGTATCCTAAGTCCCACAAAGAGACAACCTCCCACAAAGAGAGAATCCTAATCCCACAAAGATAAATAGGGTTTCGAACATAAAACAAAACGAAACAACACTTACCTATGCCTTGATATGATCTTACCAATAAGAAGAAGAAGGCATGCAAGTGAAACTCAAGTGCTTGAGATGAGGCTTTGATTGCACTTGATAATCTTTCTCTCTTCTAGGAATGAATCCTAACACTTCTCACTTGAGTGTATGAAATGAAGAGGGGAAAGATGATCTTCAAGAAAGGAATGAGATTGAAATCCCTTGGAGAAATTCCCTAGAGCTTAGATACTATAACATAAGAATGAAGCTCTAATGAGGGAATGAGGGAGGAGTGGCTTAGAGAAGAGATGAAATGATCTTCTATGATTTCCTAACCCTTTCTCTGAAGTCTAAAAGAACTAAGCCAATCCCAATATATAGGAAGCCAAAGGAACCCATAAAACCAGCCAAAAACACAAAGGGAAGAAATCTGCAACGGCTAGATTTTGGCAGTTTACGGCACGAACAGTCGACTGATGATCATTAGACAGTCGACTGATCAACGGCTAGAAAATATCCTAACGGCTATAATCTAAGCTAGGACAGTCGACTGTAGAAGACTACACAGGCGACTGAAAAGCAGACAGTCGACTGTATATCCTTCATCAGGCGACTGCAGTAGGGATGGACAAGAAACAGAGAGCTGAACTCTTTCTCCAGATAAGCATACAGGCGACTGATGTCAATAATACAGTCGACTGTCTTATAGTCAGGCGACTGAAATACCTTCGTCAGTCGACTGCTGTATAAGATGGAGAAAAGACAGAGAGAGATGCATATTTCGCACTTACGCCTTTCAGACGACTGAAGGCCATTTCACAGGCGACTGTAAATATACAGACAACTGTAAAAACAGCAACAGGCGACTGTCTTGCAACATGGAAAAAAATCCCAGAAAATGCAAGAAGCGCACAGACGACTGTCGACCAATTCACAGGCGATTGTAAGAATACAAGCGACTGTAAATTGAACATCAGTCGACTGATGCAAAAAGCTCAAGATGAGTCAATAGAAAATTTGACTTGAGCTGTGCATCACAGTCGACTGTAGAAGGCTCGACAGGCGACTAGAAATCACCCAGTCGACTGTAAAACCTTCAGCAGGCGACTGCAGGAGAGCCAGAGACTCCAAATGAGTCTTTGGGCTAGATGAACCTATTGTTGGGGTTTTGGCGGACCCCCAGAGCTCGGATCCGTATCCGTCCTAAGTCGGACGGACCACGGAGGCAAAAAATGCAGCGGAAAAACAGAAATCTAGAATTTCTACTCTAGCTAAACATTTTAGCTAGGCTCTGGGGAGCCAGAACCCAGCCCGATCTATGCCGACTTGGAGTGGGTCTGACCACTCCAAGAAGGATCTACACTAAGCGACTAATTAAAATTACGCTAAAAACGCTTAACCACATACCCGGAATCTTGGCCCTGGAGCAGGCAAGATGTACCGCACCGTCTTGAGAAGCTCCTCGTAGCCGAGCCGCGTTGACCCGATCTCCCTGAGCCCCCTCGCACCCTCGCACCGATCCACCTGAGCCGCTTTCGCCTCCGAGCCGATCACACGCGGTAGAAAGTTTCACTTGAGAAGAAACCCGCGTCTTAGACGTCCGGATCAGATCCAAACCCCTTTCGTAGTCGTGCTAGGACTACTCCAGAGAATAGGAAATTAGAGAGAGAGATTTAGTCGCAGACCGAGCTTGCTCAATAATTTGGAGCTACCCGATCGTTGACTGGTGTGTGTTTCAACGAGGAGAGTGCACCCCTATTTATATAGGGAGTGAGCACTCAACATCTCGTTGCGGGCAATATGGGACAATTCCCATGAAGAGAAAAAAAACAATTAAGCCATTTGGCTTAATTTTAATTTTAAAGTTAGCCTTTCACAAAGTCAAACTTTAACGAATTAATTCTCCTCACATACTAAACTTTAGACACCAAACAAGCTATCAATCAGAAGAGCTTGGAATGGTGAACGCGTAGGAACTGACGGTGACGAATTTCGACTTCGTTTGACCCCTCAAACAATTGCTCAAAGTTTAGCAATTTCTCAAAATTCGTAGCCGTCATTAGGGTTATTCAAAAAACCCTAATTGACTTAAGTTGCGGGCGCGCCCGCTAGACTTAGCGGGCGCGCCCGCCCAAGGGGGGAAGGGCGGGCCACCCGCCCGCTGCGTGCAGCGGGCGGGCGCCCGCTGCGTGCAGCGGGCGGGCGCCCGCTGCTGCAGCGGGCCGTGCCCGCTGCACGCAGCGGGCTGCGCCCGCTTGCAGCGGGCGCTGGCCCGCTGCAAGCAGCGGGCTGCGCCCGCTTGCAGCGGGCGCTGGCCCGCTGCGTGCAGCGGGCCGTGCCCGCTGCATCAGCGGGCGCTGGCCCGCTGTGCAGCGGGCCATGCCCGCTAATGCAGCGGGCGCCCGCCCGCTGCACACAGCGGGTCATGCCCGCTGCTGCAGCGGGCCGCGCCCGTTTTGCCCTTGCACATGGGCCTCTTGGCCCGGTGGGTCTAACCCACTTCCCCTTGAACTCTTTCTGCGTTTCTGGGCTCGTTTGAGCTCCGATTTGGACACGGTTTGAACCTGTGTTTAGACCGGGACGATCCCGTCATCCAGGTAACCCTTTCCAACAAGTTTGTTCCTACAAAATTCGTCGTAACTAATTTACAACACGTTTAGTTAACGTTAGCATCTAATGCAACGTTGTGTCCCTATTGCTATTACGACTAACTTTCACAACTCAACTTGTGAATATCATCAAATGATATTTCTCTCTATTCTATATTCCTATTACTAAGACACGAGTACTACTCGGTGTGAGACCCTACAGCCTGACCTTACTACAGGTTGGGGCTCGAAACCCCTAGACGACGGTCACTACGAGCAGTAGCTGTCGTCCCTGTTTCAGAGTCATCATAACGTGATCGACCCTTTGACAAAAGTATCATAGGGTTTGCATTGGCTGTGTCAGTGATGAATTCCGTTAGATAAAATCCCTTCGTCAAGACTGTGTTTGATGTTGGCCTAGGGTATGGTTTACTGTCAACCCTATCAGACAACATTGGTCAGTATACAGCGGTCTTTATTGTATACACGTTGTACTACTTGCAACGTACCCCGGCCGAGGATTAACATAAAGACCGTAATGAGCCTATAACACTAACTTCCCTTTAATGGAAGTGACGAATCCCATCTTAGTCACTTACTCACCTAGAGAGCTTCTGGTGCAACCCAACCTAAGATCTTTCATCAGGACTGGTCCTCGAAGCTAGATCATGGGTCTAAGCTACACCGTCCGTTCACAGGTTTATACAGATGACTTCAGGTCTTAAGGATCAACTAACCTATCATCACCCTAGAGTTATTAAAGACAGATCATTAAAGTTAACCATTTAATAACTCTAACTTGGTCGTTCAGTGAACTCATTCTCCAATGAGCACCTGTGTCTCGTCTCCGACTTCAGCAAGTCGAATGACTATGAGATCATCATTACCCGAAGGTAAGACGAAGACACAGTGATCTATCCGATGTGTCGATATCCAGTTCTCGACACATCTATGATCACGAACCGTTTTAGACTTACGTTTCTGTTCGGTCTCTTACTTACTCATAATCGAGATCTCATCTAGATATGTAAGGACCTAACTCTAAGTCTATGGATATTATCTAAGTATATTAATACAAATGTTTTATACTTAGAATAATACGTACCATATACGGTATGAACAAGACGTATAATCAAGATAAATTGCCTTATGGGCACATATCTTCCTACATCTCCCACTTGCACTTAGGCTATTTATCTCGGTATCTCATGCCGTTATAGCATATCAGTCACTTTGACATTTGATATGGCAAACCTAAGAGTGGTTCTACTAATAAGTATCTACAACGAATTTTAATGGATTGAAATTACATCTCTTGATCACACAAGGTTGATCCTTTGGAAAAATGATCTGGATCCATTTTCCTAACTTTGTATAGCTAACAGTTAGCTTATACTATTTAGATGTGGGGTCTAACATTTCCGTAAGTCAGTTCTAGCTCACTCCACTTTACTGTGTCAATATGTCAAGTACATATTTGACACCCTAAGTCTCTATATATATGCGATTAAATCAAAACAATTTTGACTTAATGATTTATATAGAAGATTCATTAAAGTGAAAAATCCTTTTTACTTAGTCCGGAAAAACCGGAACTAAGTATACTTACTTGCTCCCACTGACTTTGAGAATTACCTGGTTAAATTACTTCAACATAATAACTAAATCATATTTAGATTTATGTGCAAAAATAACCTTTTGGTAAGTGCTTTAGATGGAATGTACAAGTGTCAGATTCGGTTTGACGAATGAGTCACGTCAAGATCGTTTTAAGGAATCTTGAAATTGACTCGTTCAATCAAAACGTTCTACACTGTACAAATTCCTTTAACCACATTTAGTATTAAATCTTTTAACAACTAAATGCAGATAATCACGAGTTAAACTTGATATGCGTATTTACTGTGATTGCACACAATTTATACGCCCCCTGGAACTTATACTCAACTACTGATTGACTTCAGACATTTAGTCAGCTTCAAAATCAATATTATCGAAGCTAAACACCATTATTCGAAAATATACGCAACCATCACAGAAAAGCCACATCCACAGAATTTGAGCCAATTCAATCTCGATTGCAACAAATGAGACATCCATTCCAAAACAACGGGTTCATAAAAGGAACCTTAATTTGTTTATCAAAAATAAACCTTGAGTGCAAAGCACTCATTCATTGTTTTCGATCCTTAAAGATGATACATTTTATTCAAATAAGAAAAATATCATCTCCATCGCGATCATCGTCTCCAGAAGTCTTTGAGCGGTCCCAGCAGCAACTGTTGCTTTAATTGCCGACCGATCTCCGTACTTCTCCAATCTCCAGTTCTTATCAGCCACCTGTATACAGTACACAGATGTCTATAAGTTTCTCATACTATATGAATGGAAATCATTGCATTTAATTGAATTTTAATTTGTACCTGAGGTAGAGGCATCAGTATGCCCCTTCTTCTTCTCTGCAAGATAGATCTTGCAGTTCCTCTTCCAGTGGCCAATCTTGTGGCAATGGAAGCACTCAGATTTCGACGGGGCCCCTTTGTTCTTTTTCTTCCCATTCTTAGCCTTCGCAGGTTGTGGGACCTGCCTCTTCTTCCCTTTGCCTTTTGGCTGGTCGGAAGTAGCAGAGCCAACAACCAGTGCAGCCGGCTTCTTATGAATCTCCTCAAACTGCTGGAGCATATTGAGGAGACCCGGAAGATCCGTCTCAAGGCTGTTCATTATAAAGCCAGTTATAAAAGGCTTGAAATCGGGAGTCAAAGACTTTAGGATAATGTCCGTGGACATCTCATTGTCCAAGACAAAACCTAACTGGGCCGCATCCTCCACGTACCCGATCATCTTGATAACATGATCCTGTACGGGTTCCGTCCCCATCTTGGTGCCCCAGAGGTTACTGGTAGCTTCGAACTTGGCAGCACGAGATCGCTTGCCGTACAACTCTTGTGCGTTGAGGAGCATGCTTTGAACATCCATATGTTCATGCTTCCTCTGCAACTCGTTGGTCATCGAAGCCAGAGTAAGGCACCTGGCCTTCTCTGCATCCCTCTGGTACAATTTGTAGGCTTCCTTCTCTTCGTGGGTCGAATCTTCATCGGGCTTATCTGGAGCGTCCTCGAACAGTACGTATCCTATTCCGGCTAGGGAAAGGACCAACTTGATGTTCCTAAGCCAGTCTTTGTAGTTCGTTCCATCCAGCACGTTCTTCTCAACCATGTATCTAAGTCCCGAATCCATTCTGTATTTTATAGATACTATAGTTAGTAAATGTTCGTAGTATAGTTTTAATGGTTTTAATAAAACTATATTCTCCCACTAAATTTATTTAAAGCCACGATAATAACCAATTTATTATAAAATAACATTTGTGAGAGAGGGATCCGACTACCCTGAGTCTGACAACCTTGAGTGTATCTCAACAAGTTGTCCGACTCTGCAGTCGGTAGACGAACTCGTCGTCAATCATATTTACTATGATTCCCTATCGATTTTTACCCCTAGTCATTTGTGATCATGAGTGTGCTCAACCGGATCACAATGGCTAGCCTAGTCGGACCCTTGTTTTCGTGTCTAGCCTGACTTGCCCCTTTGCTCGGTGTATGCACGACGCGCCGGTTTGGGTCAGGTCTTAGAATACATTCTTGGTTAGACTTACGCCGAAGCTCGAGGGATGAGACAACGGTTTCAGTCAGGTTAAGATGTCAATCAAGAAATCGGTTTCTATAAGATTGACATGTCACGGCTTGAGTGTAGCTCAACAACCGGAACATGTTTCTTACAGTTGCCAACTCCTAAAACAAGGAGGGCTACGATTTATCTTGAACAAGATTATTATCGTATTGACTTAGGTATAGTCGATGGACTTACATAGTCATGAATCGACTCCTTGCGGTCCAGCGGACGCGGCCAGGGAATTGACTAAGCCAGGACCACTTGTTACCCAGTCTAGCTAGGTTGGTCCAAAAACTTTAGCCAAGCACATTGACCGACATCATGATCCATTGAAGGAGTTGTCATCAATCTTATGTTTTCCAAACAACTAAATGGCTTTTATTAAAAGAACTAGTTAATCCTTATCAACTAGTGGATCCTAAAAATTCAAAATTTTTCAGATTGGTTGAACATCTTTTATTAAGTCCTTATCAACTATAAGGTTTTTCGTTCAACTTACTACCCCAATCTTATTAGGATTTTAATAAAACAATTCAACATTTTTGTCTTTTGTGAAAATCATTATTTAAACATTTTAATGAAATGATTTACAAACAAAGGGACTACCCTAATCAGGTATTAGGTTCAATGTTGTTTTGTTTTATTAAACATAACATGTCACTATCATGTTTTAATGGCTAACCTAACAAGGTTTGTGTATACAATATACAACATGAAATGAAGCAACTAACTTTATCCGCATAAAAGAAAGTTTCATTTTTAGTGACATATGAAAGGTATTTGCAAGTTTTTAAAAATTATCTATATAATACAAACATGCAAATCTAAATTTTAACACTTAAAATTAAAGATTAAAATTTTAAAGCCTCCATAAAAATTTTATCGCATAAAACTAAGTCGTACAAAATTATCTAATAATTTTAAGACTAGGCCTTTTTTTTTTAAAAAAAAAATTTTAACCTTATTTCTAAAATTAAAATATCACATAAAAAAAAATTTTAGAAACAGCTATGCAATAAAAGAAATTAATTTATGTTTCATCCCATGAAAATAAAACATTTCAATTATTCACATATTTTAAAATGGTTTTAAAAACTCTTTTAAAACTTTTAGAAATCTTTTAGAAGCTTTCAAATAAAGTTTTAAAGATCTCTAACTTTTATGTAACTAAAGAAAAATTCAAAAATAAAATTTTTCTAAAGTTTACATAAACTTTAAATACTCTTTTAAAAAATTTTAATGTCTCATAAAAAAATTTTCCATAAAGTATTTTAAAAACAAAAGAGACCACTTTTTAGATTTATCGCATAAAAATAATTGTCCCTAAATTTAAAACAAATTTCCGTGTTGCAAAACTAATTTTTGAAACACAAAATTATTTTCAAAACTAATTTAACATAAAAAAAAGTTTTGCGAATTAAAGCTAAGCATTTTTTAACTATTTAAAAAAGTCGCTATAGTAGATCTATAGCATAACCGTGGCTCCGATACCACTGTTGGGGTTTTGGCGGACCCCCAGAGCTCGGATCCGTATCCGTCCTAAGTCGGACGGACCACGGAGGCAAAAAATGCAGCGGAAAAACAGAAATCTAGAATTTCTACTCTAGCTAAACATTTTAGCTAGGCTCTGGGGAGCCAGAACCCAGCCCGATCTATGCCGACTTGGAGTGGGTCTGACCACTCCAAGAAGGATCTACACTAAGCGACTAATTAAAATTACGCTAAAAACGCTTAACCACATACCCGGAATCTTGGCCCTGGAGCAGGCAAGATGTACCGCACCGTCTTGAGAAGCTCCTCGTAGCCGAGCCGCGTTGACCCGATCTCCCTGAGCCCCCTCGCACCCTCGCACCGATCCACCCGAGCCGCTTTCGCCTCCGAGCCGATCACACGCGGTAGAAAGTTTCACTTGAGAAGAAACCCGCGTCTTAGACGTCCGGATCAGATCCAAACCCCTTTCGTAGTCGTGCTAGGACTACTCCAGAGAATAGGAAATTAGAGAGAGAGATTTAGTCACAGACCGAGCTTGCTCAATAATTTGGAGCTACCCGATCGTTGACTGGTGTGTGTTTCAACGAGGAGAGTGCACCCCTATTTATATAGGGAGTGAGCACTCAACATCTCGTTGCGGGCAATGTGGGACAATTCCCATGAAGAGAAAAAAAACAATTAAGCCATTTGGCTTAATTTTAATTTTAAAGTTAGCCTTTCACAAAGTCAAACTTTAACGAATTAATTCTCCTCACATACTAAACTTTAGACACCAAACAAGCTATCAATCAGAAGAGCTTGGAATGGTGAACGCGTAGGAACTGACGGTGACGAATTTCGACTTCGTTTGACCCCTCAAACAATTGCTCAAAGTTTAGCAATTTCTCAAAATTCGTAGCCGTCATTAGGGTTATTCAAAAAACCCTAATTGACTTAAGTTGCGGGCGCGCCCGCTAGACTTAGCGGGCGCGCCCGCCCAAGGGGGGAAGGGCGGGCCACCCGCCCGCTGCAAGCAGCGGGCGGGCGCCCGCTGCACGCAGCGGGCGCTGGCCCGCTGCAAGCAGCGGGCTGCGCCCGCTGTACAAGCGGGCGCGGGCCCGCTGTGCAGCGGGCCGCGCCCGCTGCATCAGCGGGCGCGGGCCTGCTGTGCAGCGGGCCATGCCCGCTAATGCAGCGGGCGCCCGCCCGCGTGCAGCGGGTCATGCCCGCTGCTGCAGCGGGCCGCGCCCGTTTTGCCCTTGCACATGGGCCTCTTGGCCCGATGGGTCTAACCCACTTCCCCTTGAACTCTTTCTGCGTTTCTGGGCTCGTTTGAGCTCCGATTTGGACACGGTTTGAACCTGTGTTTAGACCGGGACGATCCCGTCATCCAGGTAACCCTTTCCAACAAGTTTGTTCCTACAAAATTCGTCGTAACTAATTTACAACACGTTTAGTTAACGTTAGCATCTAATGCAACGTTGTGTCCCTATTGCTATTGCGACTAACTTTCACAACTCAACTTGTGAATATCATCAAATGATATTTCTCTCTATTCTATATTCCTATTACTAAGACACGAGTACTACTCGGTGTGAGACCCTACAGCCTGACCTTACTACAGGTTGGGGCTCGAAACCCCTAGACGACGGTCACTACGAGCAGTAGCTGTCGTCCCTGTTTCAGAGTCATCATAACGTGATCGACCCTTTGACAAAAGTATCATAGGGTTTGCATTGGCTGTGTCAGTGATGAATTCCGTTAGATAAAATCCCTTCGTCAAGACTGTGTTTGATGTTGGCCTAGGGTATGGTTTACTGTCAACCCTATCAGACAACATTGGTCAGTATACAGCGGTCTTTATTGTATACACGTTGTACTACTTGCAACGTACCCCGGCCGAGGATTAACATAAAGACCGTACTGAGCCTATAACACTAACTTCCCTTTAATGGAAGTGACGAATCCCATCTTAGTCACTTACTCACCTAGAGAGCTTCTGGTGCAACCCAACCTAAGATCTTTCATCAGGACTGGTCCTCGAAGCTAGATCATGGGTCTAAGCTACACCGTCCGTTCACAGGTTTATACAGATGACTTCAGGTCTTAAGGATCAACTAACCTATCATCACCCTAGAGTTATTAAAGACAGATCATTAAAGTTAACCATTTAATAACTCTAACTTGGTCGTTCAGTGAACTCATTCTCCAATGAGCACCTGTGTCTCGTCTCCGACTTCAGCAAGTCGAATGACTATGAGATCATCATTACCCGAAGGTAAGACGAAGACACAGTGATCTATCCGATGTGTCGATATCCAGTTCTCGACACATCTATGATCACGAACCGTTTTAGACTTACGTTTCTGTTCGGTCTCTTACTTACTCATAATCGAGATCTCATCTAGATATGTAAGGACCTAACTCTAAGTCTATGGATATTATCTAAGTATATTAATACAAATGTTTTATACTTAGAATAATACGTACCATATACGGTATGAACAAGACGTATAATCAAGATAAATTGCCTTATGGGCACATATCTTCCTACACCTATTGGGTTGGATTCTATAATAATCCTAAGGCTCACTACGATGGTTAAATACAAATGCATGAGAGTATGACCATCAATCAAGGCATTACAAAAATCCTAGACTCAAAAAGAGAAATGCAAGTAATAGAAATTACATGGATTACAAATTGCATCTCCTAGAGTCTAAGTCTTCAAGCTCACAAAACCTTGATGCTTCCCATCATCTCCAAGTTTTGGCACTCCTTGATGAGCTTCCCTTCATCAAGCTCCAAGCTTTGACAATGCTTCTCTAAATGTCCATCCGTCATCATGCTCCAAGCTTTGGCTTCATTAGATGATCTTCATGACTTCATCTAAGCTTGAGCACACCATCACTCTTGGAGGCCTTTAAGATATCCCTTGTAATATCATCCAAGCCTTATGCTTTGTCTCATCAACATATAATCATTAAGATAAACTGAGACTAAAACATAAGATTGATTAGCACACTAACATAATGTATTGATCATCATCAAAATAACATTAGTATTGAAACCAAGAACTAACATTCTTCGTACTTGTTTTAGTATTATTTTCTCGTTTACGTAAAACCATCATCACAATTATCTCACCTTCGAAAGGTGGTAGTTTTTCATCGTTTTATTAATCTCTAGAAACTGATTCTTTTGGTTTACAGGTCGACTGTCCCGTGGATTCGATACATGACTCTCCAGGTTTACTACTTGATCGATCTCCTACATTGGTAGTAGCTCTCGCACATTTCGAGACGAGTCAATTATCGTATGTAATATCTTGTGGATTATCATGTCGGAGTATCATGTTGGAATAATATTTACCGGTCGTCATCAACCGTGTTGAGTATTGGTGTTTCATACCAATCTTATTTTGATGATGATCACAACATTATGTTGTTGCTAATGAATCTCTTGTCTTAGTCTCTCAGTTTATTTCAAGGATATCTTTCTTGGAGACTAATCACTTGGTGTAAGGATGGACATCATGTGAAGAAGGGCCAAAGTTTGGACTCAAGGAGTGCCAAAGCTTGGAGTTGATGGAGAGCAATCAAGACATCAAGATTGAAGACTTAGACTCTTTTGAAAGCATTGTAATTCATGTAATTTACTTTATTGCTTTCTCTCTCTTTTGAGTCTAGGGTTGATGTAATGCCTTGCTAGATGGTTTACTCATTCATGCATATGCATTTAACCATCTTAGTGAACCTTAGGATTATCATAGAATCCAACCCAATAGGTTCACTTCTTCTATCAGTCGCCTGTTGAGGGAAACACAGTCGACTGGGTGATTTCCAGTCGCCTGTAGATCCTTCTACAGTCGCCTGATATGCACTGCTCAAGTCAACATTTTTATTGACTCACACTTGAGCTTTACGCACAGTCGCCTGTCAATCAGTTCCCAGTCGCCTGCATATTTACAGTCGCCTGATATTTGGTCAACAGTCACCTGTCTAGCGTAAGTGCAATCTCTGCATCTCTCTGTCTTCTCTCCATACTTTACAGTAGTCGACTGATGTAGAATATACAGTCGCCTGACTATTCGACAGTCGACTGTAGTATTAACACCAGTCACCTGTGCGAAGAATTGGAAAAAGAGTGCAGCTCTCTGTTTCGATCCATCCCCTGCAGCAGTCGTCTGCTGAAGGATTTACAAGCACCTGTCCTGTTTGTCAGTCGACTGTATTGACTTCGTCAGTCGACTGTCCTGGCTCAGATTATAGCCGTTGGATAAATTCTAGCCGTTGATCAGTCGACTGTCTTATGATCATCAGTCGACTGTTCCTGTCGTTTTCACCCAGTTTCTAGCCGTTGCAGATTTGTTTTTCTGGCTGTTTCTTTGGGTTTGTGGGCTTGATATTGGATTCCTATATATATGAGTGTGCTGCCATTCTTGAGAACTCTTGACAACATTTGATAAACTCTTGACTCCATAGAAAATCTCAAGAGATCAATAAGCCACTCTCAAGCTCCCTCATTTCCCTCTATTTGAGCATTCATCTTTCTTCATGCATTGAAGTCCAGCTCAAGGGAAATCATCCAAGTGCTCTCAAGCATATTCCAACTCTTGGAAATCCTCTTCCATGCCTTGCATTCATTCATGAGTAAGCATCTCAAGGCATAGGTAAGAGTATTTACTTTACAGGGTGTAAATTGCTTTCCTATTTCTCTTTGTGGGATTAGGACACTCTCTTTGTGGGAGTCTCTCTCTTTGTAGGAGGTTGTCTCTTTGTGGGACTTGGGAATTCTCTTTGTGGGAATTAACTCTCTTTGTGGGAGTTAGTGTGTCCTAGTGTAGGGCTAACCCTAATTCTCTGAGTGGGAGTTAGTGATTCTCTGTGTGGGAGTCTTGATCCTTGTGTAGGATTGGTTGGGTCCTTGTGTAGGGCATAAATCCTCTTTGTGGGGTACCTCCTTGTGAGATTTGTATTCACTTCTCTGAGTGGAAATATAGTGAATATTGGTGTGGCTGGATGTACCCAAGTTTGGGGAACGAGGGTAAAACTCTGTGTTTGCGTTTGGATTAATTGTGCCATTTAATTCCTCTTGCATTTATAATTCCGCATTTGCAAGTTAAATTTTATTTGGACAATTTTATTGCCATTACACTATTCACCCCCCCTAGTGTGTGTTGTTAGTATTGCAAGGGTTAGACGATCCCTACAGGTTTGTCCAAGCATATAGGCTTCCCAATGACAGATGCGATCGAATTAAATATTTCAAGGGTCCACATGCCAAGGGGAACCCCGTGTAGTTGGATCCAGACTGGCGCAGACGAGAGAATATCTCTTTCAAGCTTGAGAGCAGAACTCCATCGCTGCAAAACTACTAGCCTCCCATCAAACATCCAAGGGCCCCCGTGGAGAATCCTCTCGCACTCTCCTTCATCCTCAAACTTGAAACAGGAGAAACCGTTCTCACGGCTATAGATCTTCAGGCCATTCTTTACCTTCCACAATCTCTCTACCCATGAGCAAATCTGCCCATAGAAAGGAACGTCACCTAACACGTATCCCACCAATGTGAACTTCCATTGTTCCACCCCTCTAGCCAACGCCGTTTTAGCCACCATCGCCATTACCGTGCCCCCTCCAGGGCATGGGGGGTAACGAAGGACATACCCGTATCCAAGTCATATTGCCTGATGTTAGAGCAGATTTCCGCCCATGACTGCTTCGCACCAGTGCTGAGAATTTTGAAGTTGACATTCGGCCTTACAGGCCTTCTGTCAAGCACCTTGTGGGCACCAAGGTGATTTGTTCGCCGCGATAAAGGAGGATCAAAACCCCGTGTGCCAGACTGCCTAGGGCCAAAGCTTCTATGATTGGGCCTCAAGATACCGCTGCCACCCAATCGAGAATCAAAAGACACCTTCTTCTTCCGACGATCAACAAACGTCCAACCCCCCTCTCCAGGTTTGTTATCGGCCAAAGTTTCCTTCCGGAGGGCACCTTCCTTAGCACTAGAGTCAGCAATCTCCTTGCGAGAGGAAGGCCCATCCTTAGCACCAAAGTTTCCTTGCCGTAGCTTGCTGCCTAGGTCGCCAGGATCATCCCTAGCCGCCGACATTTCTTAGCACCAAAGAGTCCTTTTCTTTCTTTTTCATGTATGTATATATGTGTGTGTGTATATATATATATAATTCAATTCTTTTGAGCTCTATTTTTTATCCAAAGCAAGACACATCATATCCCTTAGATTTTCAGTTATTTTTCATCCTACATTCACTTTCCAATATTTCATAAAAGATATCTCCAAATGTACAACAACATTTAATACTTGTGGAAGTGAAAGTGTAGGTGTGGAAATCGAATTTATTCCAATCATTGAACATGTCATGGCTATTTATAAAATCAAACATGCACATGTAGATATAACAATAATACAACAATTTCTACATGGATATGAAAATCATTCATTGATCTCATTTTAATGATTCAAAAGAAAGATACACATTAAGCACCATTTTTTTCAGCTTTTTGTATTTTTCATTTTTTTTGTTTTTATTAAGAACTAAAGCAAACATTGAGATACTAGCACACAAACAGAAAACAATTCAAGCACTCAGAAAAGCAGGAAATCTCATACTAGTTTTTATCAATTATTCCCAATTCAAGACGAAGACAACAAAAATGATCCTCAACTAAAGGTCCAGTGAAAATGTCTGCAAATTGTGATTCCGTAGGAACAAACTCTACAGACACATCCTCTTTAGTGAGATGATCTCTAAGAAAGTGATGTCTTACGTCAATGTGTTTAATACGAGAGTGGTGTACGAGATTGCTAGAGAGATCTATGGCACTCTTGCTATCACATATAAGAGGAACTCTCTTAAGAGCTGTCCATAGTTAGATAATGTCTGCATCAACCACAATACTTGGGCACATCAACTCCCTAAGGCAATATACTCTGCTTCAGTGGTGGAAAGTGCAACACTATTTTGCTTACGGCTAGACCATGAAACTAGAGTGTGTCCTAGCATGAAACAAGTACAGCTAGTTCTCTTTCTATCAGTTATACTCCCCGCATAATCAGCATCAAAATAACCTAACAAATCAAAATTACCACCAAAAGGATACCAAAGGCCTAAAGTAGGTGTACTAATTAGGTGCCTAAAGATCATTTCAATGGCTTTTAAATGGGACTCTTTTGGGTTGGCTTGAAAGCGTGCACACAAGCATACAACAAACATTATACCATGCTGAGAAGCAGTTAAGGATAATAAGGAACCAATCATACTTCGGTAAATCTTTTGGTCCACGCTGACTCATTGTTCATCCTTGACCATTTTCGTAGAGGGACTCATTGGCGTTCCAATTCCTTTGGACTTCTCCATCTCAAACTTTTTCAGAAGCCCCTTGATATATTTGGTTTGAGATATAAAGATGCATTCTTTTCCTTACTTTACTTGAAACCCCAAAAAAATTTCAACTCTCCCACAAGGCTCATCTCAATTTGATCCTGCATGACTTTCTCAAACTTTTGACATAGAAGATCATTAGTAGCACCATAAATAATGTCATCAACATATATTTGCACAATAAGAAAGGCATCAGATTCATGCATCAGAAATAATGCATTGTCAGCACTTGACGTGCGTTTATATTTCATATATTCACGCACGTTTTCTTTTGTGTTTTTCCGTTATTTTCCGCCGTCTCGTATCCGTTTTCTCGTATTTTCTAGTTTTCTTTTACTTCTCCATGTTTTTGCATGTTTACAGGAGTTTGCCAGTATAGGGGACACATAACGAAGATATCATAAGTCCCCGGAGCAACGGGAGGAGTCACGCATGATCCAGGGGGTCATACGACCAAGATTGCTATCTTTCAGCCCCTACCCAATCGGTTGGATACAGCCAACCGATCGGGTGATGCACGCGTGCACGACCCGGACAGCCGCTGAAGCAAGAGAGCATCAACCGACAGGGTCGACGACCGGTTCAGCCCAATTGTCTTCTCGGGAAATTGAAGCTGAACTCCAACCGATCGGGTGACCTTCACCCGATCGGTTCATCTGTAGCCGTTTCCCCCCAAGTCACGACCCGGAGAGCTCACCCGACGGCGGGCTGACTGTGCCAAAACGTCGCAACTTTCTGTCTTTTGGGCGAAATTTCCAATCGATCGGTTCACTCGGTGACCGCATGATCCAAACGACTAGCTGCTTCCGCCAACCGATCGTGCCGCCTGACCTCCCTATTGTATCGGGACGCAGCCGTATCGATCGCGATTACTTGATCTAGATCGATATGCTAACTCCCTTTGGTAAGGAGCGTGTAGTCTACCTCTACAGTCCTGCCTACACTCCTTTTGCCATCCTGCCGCCCTCATCTTCGGAGCGCTTCCCCTTACGCATTACACATCTACCCTGGGAGTTCTACCCGGATCCTTGGTACGCCTCACTCGTTCACTTTCCTCCCTTGGATCCTCCTGATTGGCACTCGTGTGTCGGTTCACCCAGAGCCACCATTATCCACCACAATCCACCGATAAATCTCGATCCTCCGGTGGCCCAGCATGTTGCTCCTCCCTCTCCTATTCACACACCCTCTCCTTCGTCCTCAGAGGATTCCTTCTACCATTATTGACCACCCTCCTCGCCATCTCCTTACCATTCCCTCTCCGATTGACCTCCCCCTCGCACACTTCTGCACTTTCATGATCATATCATGTTGCTAGCATTGTCACGTCTAGCTTGGGGGGAAGTCAATTTTTCTGTGTGCTGTTGTGTGATGTTTTCTTTGTGTGCTTGTTATTTATGTCGTGTTGTGTGATTTTTTTTATTTTCCTTTTTCGTATGTGTGGTTTTCTCGTTTTTCATTTCTTTTTGAGTCGGTGCGTATGCCCCCCCCCATTTTTATTGCCCTCCCATTTTCACTTTTATTGCATTGAGGGCAATGCAAGTTTCAGCATATGGGAGTCGCACTTTGTGCGTCATTTGCGTCTTTTTCTTCGTTTTTGAGTCGTTTTCATTGTGTTTTTATTTTTTCTTTTCTTCTTTTTATCTCTTTCTCCTAGAGATGACCCCATATGATGAATTGCCACAAAAATTACACACACACACACACACACACACACCTAGCATGGCTTCGATAATCACATTCACTAACCCTAGTAAGCCGAGTCCTTTTACATTTCATGCATCGTGGGTCCATTTTGCTTTTGTGTGAGTCGTGTGTCGTGTCTAGCTTATGGTGTGCTTCTACTTTGTGATTTTGATTTATATACCTGTCCAGGAATGACCCCTAGATTATCATGTTTCGATTTGAATATGCGGTATTTGCTCCTCCTGTCTGCTTCTGTATACATGAATATATATATATATATATATATATATATATATATATATATATATATATATATATCGTATGCTTCATTTCACATGTGTCGGGATTCCACAATTAGGACTAGGATAGCCCATTTAGCCTATGCTCTGATTAGTGAAAAATCTCCTTTGCCCAAGTGTTTAGAATCCGATTTCTTTTTTATTTTACTTGGTGCAGATCCCCTCGTCGTGTACCGTTCTCCAACTTGGGAGAGTACACACGTGTATATACCCCAAAATCCAAAAGAAAAACCTTAAAAAAAGAGAAAAAAGAAAAGAAAAGAAAAAAATACATATGTATAGCCAAAAGCCCAAAAAAATACATATATCCAAAACCCAAAAAAATGTGTGTGAATATTTTCCTACCTACCGAGAATAAAGGGAAGGCGAGAATTTGCACCGAGTGTTCTACTCCACATCATCTCAACCCCCCATCGCTTTCGAAAACACTTGGAATAGGGAATTTCTAACTATTATCTAGGCGATAGTGTGGTGATGTCCGAGTCCCTAGCTGTGGAGTCCCTGACACATGATACATTTCGATTCTCACTTTCCTCTCATGCATGCTTGAGCCTTATATTCACCGCTTATTTCAAATCGAATCGATATTTGGGTCTTTTCTTGGACTTGTGTATATGGAGCTTATAGCACAATGGAGATAGTGACACCGTCTGTTAGAACACGACCGCACTCACTCGCTCTTCACCGCGTGGGCCCGCGACACTTGTCTAGACTCGTTTCCTTGGGTTTAGTGTTGTGATTTGGCGTTTGCTTGCTTGGTGTGGCGTTTTGATTTTTTTGGCCCCAACGGGCGATTTAGGATTTAGAGTTCTCTTTTTCTCAATTCCCCTCTATTTTCTCCCTCCGAGCTCCTACTCTCGCTCGTCTTCCTCAAGGACGAGGAAGGGTTCAGCTTGGGGGATTTTGACATGTGTTTATATTTCATATATTCACGCACGTTTTCTTTTGTGTATTTCCGTTATTTTCCGTCGTCTCGTATCCGTTTTCTCGTATTTTCTAGTTTTCTTTCACTTCTCCATGTTTTTGCGTGTTTGCAGGAGTTTGCCAGCATAGGGGACACATAACGAAGATATCATAAGTCCCCGGAGCATCGGGAGGAGTACGCATGATCCGGGGGTCAAACGACCAAGATTGCTATCTTTCAGCCCCCACCCGATCGGTTGGATACAGCCAACCGATCGGGTGATGCACACGTGCATGACCCGGACAGCCGCTGAAGTAAGAGAGCATCAACCGACCGGGTCGACGAACGATTCAACTCAACTGTCTTCTCAGGAAATTTAAGCTGAACTCCAACCGATCGGGTGACCTTCACCCGATCGGTTCATCTGTAGCCGTTTCCCCCCAAGTCATGACCCAGAGAGCTCACCCGACAGTCGGCTGACCGTGCCAAAACATCGCAACTTTCTGTCTTTTGGGTGACGTTTCCAACTGATCGGTTTATTTATCAACCGATCGGTTCACCCGGTGACCGCATGATCCAAACGACTAGCTGCTTCCGCCAACTGATCGTGTCGCCTGACCGGGTGAAGTTTCTGAAGACCGCTGCCGAAGATCGCAGCAGGTCACCCGATCGGTTGATACTTCAACCGATCAGGTGACGTCGTTTTCTATATATAGGACCCCTGGGTTTTCAGAAACAAGAGGTGTTTTTATTTTCTGTCTTTTCTCTATTGCGACGGCTGGAATTTTTGGTTGTTTGTAAGTGTTCAGATTTTTATGAAACTTTAATATATTGTTAATTGCATCGCTACTACTTCGTTTCTCTTGCCCGATTATGTTTTTAACGGTCGATTTTCATTTCGATCGCTGCTTAGCTAAAATGTGTGAATAGTTCCCAAATCTGGGATTTTGGTGGAAACCCCTTCGTGGGTTCTTCCTAATGCGTCCATATGACTAGGATATCGATAGAGAATAGGAATCTATTGGTTACACGGTGTGTTTTATTGTCATCGGCGGGAAAAAGACCGCCTTTGACCATTGGGCCAAGGGGGAATAAACTTGGCGGTTGACTCCCTAGTCATAGCTCACGCCCTTAGCGTAGACATTGAATCCTAGCACGCGGGAGCGGCAGGATGAGATGTTGGGAGTTATCGTTGTGAGCTTAGTGCTCCCAGAGTCGGTCAGTGTTAATGGACATTGGAATGCCCACTGACCGAATCCGGGTAGTCCGGCGTATCATCCTGGACACCGACCGGAATATCGGGCCCATGGGACGCTGGTATCACTCTTAGAGGCAATGTCTCACCATTAAACCCTAATCCCGATCGTTATCCTATCCGCCGGTCGTAATAGCGAGAACACCTGATAGGGTGGAAACCGAAGTCTCGGGTTTCCCTTTATATTATTTAACCCCGTATTTACATTCCGTGACAACCCATCCATCGATTCGGGCTAGCTCACCCATAGGGTGAATTCGGCCCCTTCTGACACAAGCACAACCACGCCTCCCTGTGTTCGACCCCAAGCCACACTACAACACCGTGTGCTTGCGGTTATAAATATTTAAATCTCGCGCCCCCATCATATTGCACACCTTGCACATGATCACACAGTCGGAAAGCCGGGGGGACATCAGCACTACCCTTTTTAAAATTATTTTCTAACAAATATGTGTTAAGATGGTCGTACCAAGCTCGTGGAGCTTGCTTAAGACCATACAAAGCTTTTTCTAATTTATAAACATGGTGTGGCAAATTATGACTTTCAAAACCTGGGGGTTGTTCAACAAATACATCTTCTTTTAGGTAGCCATTGAGGAAAGCACTTTTTACATCAATTTGTTTCAGTTTGAGCCCTTTGTAACTTGCAAAAGCTAGCAAGATTCTAATTGACTCTAACCTAGCAACTGGTGCAAAAGTTTCATCCACATCAATTATTTAATTTGATTATAACCTTTAGCTACCAATCTTGCCTTGTTTCTAATAACATTACCAGATTCATCATGCTTATTTTTAAACACCCATTTAGTACCAACTATAAGATAATCAGTGGGGCTTGGTACAAGTTTCCAAACATTATTCCTAACAAATTGGTTCAAGTCATCTTGCATAGCCAAATCCAACTTTCCTCTTCTAAAGCAATTTCTATATTTTAAGGCTCTATTTCAAAAATAAAATCACCATAAATACATAGAGTGCAAAGATTTCTAAATGAGGAACGAGTGCGTATACCTGTCGTAAGCTCACCTATAATCAAGTCTGATGGGTGGTTTGGATTGAATCTCAGCTCTCCTCTAGTAACTGTATCTTCCTGAATTTCTTCCGTGCCAGTTTCAGTTTCCTCTTGTCTTTCAGGTTGCTCCTCATTGTTCCTTAGAATGCTTTGTTGTTGTACATTTTCCTCTTCTTCGTTCTCCCTGCAATCCAAAGAACCTATACCAGATTCATCAAATTTCACATGAATAGATTCAATAATAGTAAGAGTGTGTTTATTATATATCATGTATGCTTTGTTCATCGCTGAATATCCCATGAACACTCCTTCATCTGATTTGGATTCAAAAGTGCCAAGTTGATCTCCAGTATTTAATATATAGCACTTGCATCCAAAAACTCTAAAGTAAGATATATTCGGAGTGTTGCAATGCCATAGTTCATAAGAAGTTTTATTTAGTAGAGGTCTAAGCATAACTCTATTACACACATAGCAAGCAGTATTAATGGCCTCAGCCCAAAAAGACATAGGCTAGTTATATTTATTTATCATACTCCTAGCCATCTCTTTTAATGTATGATTCTTTCTTTCGACCACCCCATTTTGTTGGAGTGTTCTAGAAGAAGAGAATTCATGTAAAATTCCTTTTTCAAGTCAAAAGTTTTCAAAAATAGCATTTTCAAACTCACCTCCATGATCACTTCTAATTTTTATAATGGAAGTATTTTTCTCATTAGAAACTTGTCTGCAAAAGTTTTGAAAATTATCAAATGCGTCTGATTTTTTGGCTAGGAAGTATACTCATGTGAACCTAGAGTAATCATCAACCAATACTAAACAATACTTCTTACCTCTTAGGCTAGCAATGTCTGTGGGTCCAAATAAATCCATGTGCACTAATTCCAATATGCGTGTGGTGGAAACTTCTTTAATGTTAGAAAATGTAGATTTAGTTTGCTTACCTTTCGTGCATGTCACGCACAACTTACCATTCTCGTAGGTCTGATGCGGTAGTCCTCTTACCAGATTTTTATTTTCAAGCTGTCCCATACTTGCATGAGCTAATCGTCTATGCCATAGTGTGGCATCTTCTTCTCCGATAAGGAAGCATTTAGAAATAGTCAGTTCTTCAATCATAATAGTATAAACATTATTCTTTCTATTTGCTGTAATAAGAATATCACCTGTGGAGCTATCAATAATTTTACAAAGTTTTGCATCAAATTCTACTTTCATACCCTTGTCACACAGTTGACTAATAGAAATGAGGTTGTGTGTAAGCTTTTCAACCCATAGGATGTCTGTAAGCTGAAAGGTGTCGTTACCTACAACACCTTTACCAATTACCTTCCATTTTCCATTGTCCTCTAAAGTAACACTTCCTCCTTCATGCTTTACAAGGCTAAGGAACTTTTCGCTATCACCTGTCATGTGTCTTGAGCAGCCAGAGCCTAAGTACCACTCACACCGTTGTCCCTTAGCTGTGCCACGTACCTACGCATAAGAAGAACATGACACGTGTGACCTAGGAATCCAAATAGGTTCACTGGTGTTAGTCACTTTACCTTTTGGAACCCAAATTTGTTTGAGTTTAATATTCTTGTTCCTATATTTGTAATTATAATATGCATGACCAACACCACCACACGTATAGCATTTAGAAAAACACTTCTTTCTACACCAGTTTCTTTTTGAACCTTTTTGTTAATTTTTGGCTTTCATCAATTTTATTCCCATAGCCCAAACCACGCCTATTGTTTCCATGTATCTGATTTCCTAGAATAATGTCTAAAGAATGCTTTCCAACACCAATTTTTTTAATAGTTAGCTCAAGATCAAATACTTTAGAGTTTAAGTACATGTTTTCATTAACAAGTATGGTACATTCACTGATAAAAGCCTTTTTGTTCTCTTCCCCATTCTTTTCAAGATTAATCATCTTCTTTTCTAACTCAAGAACTTTTCTTTATGTGTGTTGGTTTCTTTTATGAAAATAGGACAATTAAGACATTCAGTTTTTCCAGGCATGCTAGATTTTTCCTTTTTCAACAAATTAATGGTAGAATTACATGCAACAATTTTTTCTTTCAGTTCACCAACTTCTAGTGACATGTTGTAATTTTCTTGTTGCAGTTCATCATTAGAATTTGTAAACTTCTCTAGAGTGGATTCAAGTTTCTCTACAGTTGGTTCTAAGTTTTCAATTTCATCTTGCATTTCTTTAAAAGCAACTATAAGTTGAGCTTTGGTGCAAGATTTTACCTCATCAAATTGTTCCATCAAGCAGAGGGGGAGTGGGCGGTCTCCTCCTGAGTCTCGTCCTCGCTATCGTCATCCCACGTTATTGCTAGGTTTTCCTTTCTTGTTCGCAGTGTTGTTCGTTGGTTGTGGGAAATCCTTCATATAGTGTCACTGTTTTTTGCATTTAAAACATTGAACATTATCAATAGCAGTCTGCTCAGAAGATTTTTTTAGCAGAAATTGGTTTGTTAGAGCGATTAAACCTTTTTAACATTTCAGCTCTCCCTTGGTTGGTCTTGATATATCTTCTGAAATTTCTGACCAACATTGCTTCCTCCTCCTCCTCATCTTCATCTCCCTTAGCTTGAAGAGCTAGTGCCTTTGAAGTTTTGATCTCAACTTTCTCTCTAGTTTCAATGCTCTACAGCTCGAGCTCGTGGGTCATCAGGTTTCCTATCAGGTCGTCCACTCTCATCTTTGATAGATCCTTTGCTTCCTGAATGGCTGTGATTTTGGGACGGAAAGAGCTCAGCCACGCCCTCAAGATCTTCCTTATTTTCTCCAGTCTTGAGTATGGCTTTCCAAGAGAGCTAGACTTGTAGATGATGTCTGTGAACCTCGCAAACATCTCCTTGATGGACTCTGATGGAAGCATGCAGAAGCTTTCATATTCAGTGCTGAGTAAAGCAAGTCTGGACTCCTTCACTTGCGATGTACCCTCATGAGACACCTCTAGCATATGCCAAATTTCCTGTGCAGTTTGGCATTGAGAGATACAGTTAAACTCGGCTTTATCCAAAGAGCAAATAAATGCATTCATAGCTTTACCATTCAATGAATAAGGTCCCCAATCAGCATCATCCCATTTATATTCAGGTTTAAGAATTTCAGTGTCTTCAATTTTAACCATGGGTGGTTTATATCCTTTTCAACAATTTTCCACACATTTTTATCAACAGACACTAAATAGATTTTCATTCTAGATTTCCAATAAGCATAGTCTGCACCAATAAACTTAGGGGGTCTAGAGATGGACTGACCTTCAGCAAACGCTGAATCTGAAGTATTCATGGTTATTCTAGCCTAGATCATCTAACCTGCTCTGATACCACTTGTTGGATCTGGATATAAGCCTAGAGTGTGGGGGGATGGGTTGAATAGGCTAATAAAAAATCATCGCAAACACAGGCACTTGACGTGCGTTTATATTTCATATATTCACGCACGTTTTCTTTTGTGTTTTTCCGTTGTTTTCCACCGTCTTGTATTCGTTTTCTCGTGTTTTCTTGTTTTCTTTCACTATTCCGTGTTTTTTGTATTTTGCAGGAGTTTACTGGTGTAGGGGACATATAACGATGATATCATGAGTCCCCGGAGCAATGGGAGGAGTCACGCGTGATCCAGGGGATCAAACGATGAAGATAGCATTTTTCAGCCCCTCACCCGACCGGTTGGTCACTTCCAACCGATCGGGTGATGCACGCGTGCACCACCCGGACACAAGCTGAAGCGGGCAGAAAGTCAACCGGTCGGTTCAGAGACCGGTTCAAACGCCCCAACTCTCTGGAATTTGATGCTGAATGCCAACCGATCGGATGACCTTCACCCGATCGGTTCATCTGTAGCCGATTCTCCGAAGTCAAGACACGAAGAGCTCAACCGACCGGTTCACCCGACGGCACGAAGATCCAACCGATCAGCTTCAACTCTCAACCGACCGGTTCATGTGACCGGGTGAAGTCCCGTGCTGAGCTGCCGAAGAAACGAAGCAGGTCACCCGATCGGTTGACTTTTCAACCGATCGGGTGATATCGTATTCTATATATAGGACCCCTAGGTTTTCCAGAAACGGGAGTTGTTATTTTTTGCTGTTTTTTCTCTCTCTTGACGGCTGTAATTTTTATTACTTTCAATTTGGCGGTCTCAATTACCGCATTCATAATTTCTTATTTCTTCATTGCGTCGATGGCGTGTTGTTAACAACGAACATCGCATCATTATTTCATAAAAAGAGCATTCCGCCATTATACATCGATGCCCAGATTTCATCCAATTCAATAATTCGAAAAATTATATATAATAAGACCTAAATTTGGAACATACTAACAACTAGTATGGAAATACTAACATGGAGCATGTCATTATAATTATGACAATTAACATTGTAATGGCCCAGAGTGCTATATACGTGGGGCATATACTTTTGTTTGAGAATAGAGTATATATCTGTGTACTATGTATTGTGTATATGCTTGTATACAAGTAAGTACATATGTGCGTGTCCTTTAGATGGTTGATTGTGCACGTAGTGTGTGCAGTAAACTATGAAGTGGTATAAGAATATTGTAAGATTGTGTGGAGTAGTACTAGTAATTAGACTTACTATAAGTGTTACTAATTGATGATGTATTCTTATTGGTTGCTTGCATAGTTACCCATGGATGCTTGTTGAGCGCTTATGTATTAGTAATGTAGTGTGTTTAGTAATGTGGGTGTAGTGTACATGCATGAACGGTGAGGTGATGCATGGATGTGTGATGCATGAAGGTGGTTATGTGATGGTATGTGTATGTGGATGAATAGGTCTGTAGGATTAGTGTATAGAGCCTAGGGTGAGAAGGGGATAAGGTTAGTGGCATTCCTGTAATTAATAGGGGAGTGCGAGAAGTAATGGCATACTTGTAATTAAGGTTGAGTGGGTGTGTATAGTGGGAGAGATATCTGTGGAGGATGGCAAACTTGTAAATACGACTTCTTGACCCTTCTACTTAATTCTTGGCTCTTCTACTCTCTTCTCCCAGAATTCTTCTCGTTTCTAAACTCTTCTAAAAATATCTCACTCTCTCCCCAAGATCAGGCCGAATTCATCCCTTCCCCTTTGCCCATTCTTAGACATTAGGGAGGCTGAGCACCCATAGGGCTACGCCACCCTCACTCTGCACACACCCGTAGCATCCCTGCCGTCGTTTGGGTGCCGTTGCTCATTCTAGGAGCTTGTGGAGGAGAAGAAGAGAAGGAAGAAGAAGAAGGGTTTGAAAAAGGAGGAGCCATAGGGATTTGGGCTACCCCCTTGTCTCTCATCACCCCTAAGGTAGGATTCCATCTCCAATTAGTATTAGAGTTGCATGCTTAGTTTCATGGTTGTTGTTGTTGTGGTTTTGCCTTTTCTTATGTTAATCCTGAGTTTTGTATGGTTGTGTGCGGTGAGCAATACTGAGTTTGTATGGTTGTGTGCGGTGAGGAATCCTGAGTTTGTATGGTTGTATGCGGTGAGCAATCCTGAGTTTTGTATGGTTGTGCGCGGTGAGCAATCTTGAGTTTTGTATGGTTGTGCGCGGTGAGCAATCCTGAGTTTTGGATGGTTATGCGCGGTGAGAAATCCTGAGTATTGGGTGGTTGTGCGCGGTGAGCAATCCTGAGTTTTGGGTGGTTGTGTACGGTGAGCAATCCTGAGTTGGGCGGTTGTGCGTGGTGAGCAAATCTGGACAGATTTATATGCCGATTGTTTTGCTTAGTCCTTCCAATCCAGACTTGAATTTGCTTTGAAACTTTTGCGGCCTGAAGATTGGACTGTCATCTATAACTTTTTTGTTGTAAACTTTTACTAATTCGAACTGAAAATAGGGTTAAAAATTCTATCTTTACAACATGACAGGATTTCATCCAATCTGGACACAGTTTGGCAAAACGTAGATCAGTCACTGCATACTCCATAGAAATTGATGATCTTGGTCTCGTTGGAAAGATAACAACTTTCTCTACAAATTTCCTTGAGGTAATGTTTTCGTAATTCTGACTGTAATATGCCCAAAATCAGCAATCAAGACAGACCCTGGAATCTGTCTGAAAACAGATTCGTCATATCTTACCAAACAATTCACCATAAATCACCTAATTCATATTTATGCATGAGAATTAATAGGTGAATCCTGCACAACTATATCTACAACTTTCATTTGTATTGTATGGGCATGTTTGATACAAATATTTAGAGCATTATCCCTCTGTTTGGGACTGTCCTGTTATTTCCAGAAACTGGGTTACATGAATGTGTTGTTTCGTGTTCAATTATGGATATCCATGTTTTGTGGCTTCATATATAATTGTTCCATGATTCATCAGTTGTTTAATTGGCTATCTCATGCTTCATGTTACATAAAGTTGTTCATTTTCATTTATGTTCAATATCTTGGTGCATTAATCGTTGGTAACAATGCTGGCACTTATGTTATTGGTGGTGAAATGGAATGGATTATGTTAATGGAAAGTGCAATGTTTCATGGCTGGTTCCATAAGATGTGGTGATGGCTTGATGAAGTTGAAATGGTTGGTTTCATATGTGGAAATGGAAAGTGCAACATGTGAAAGTGAGATAGTGCTTCAGTCCTCCTTAAGGGAAGGTGACACATGTTTTGGGGAATTCCGAAGTATCGGGTAGGCCTATGAGATGTACTGGTGTGGTGTCTTTGTGGTTTTGTGTGGTGGGTACACTTGGACTCCAGACGGGCTAGCGCGGCGAGGAGTGTAGAGTGGTACCCGAGGCTCCTGACGGGCTAGCGCGGCGGGGAGTCCTCTTTGCTCTCCCACACAGTTGGGAGAGGTCCAGTCCCATACATCGTATCCGGTATTAGGGTTCCAAAAGCTAACTTGTATGAAATTGTTTGACTGACTCTCTTCTGCACTTTAGGCGTACTTGTTGCAATTTGCTGTGCTATCGTCACCCCTCCCCTTATACCCTTTGATGTGGTACTACCCTCTTTTTCCTATGTGCATCATTGTTGTTTGCTTTCTTTTGTTATGCATGCCATGTTTAGTTGTAGCTCTTCCACTTGTAGCACGTGCACCCATTCCACACTTCATGTAAGGGCTAGCTGGGGTATGGTATTCCTACTGGGTCACGCGTTGACGTGCCTCATTGTTGACTTTTACAGGTATGGTTCCTGGTGTGGGGAGCGGATGGAGCAGATGGAGCAGTGTAGTTCTGTGGATGAGTTAGGTTGGGGTGGAGAGATGAGAGGAAAGAATGTTGTACTTTTGGGGTTTTGTTTGGATAATGACGAGTTGTTCATGATGGATGTATGCACAGATGAATGATGTATAGATATCCGAATTTTCTTTGGGTTTAGTTGTTGTATAGTTTCCCTCTGTGTTTCTTTCTACGTTTATGTTATTGGTTACTTGGTTGTGCTTTGGGAACATTACAGGTACTATCCCAGCAGTACGCAGTGGACCTGCTTGAGTTTTTCGTATTTTCTTTCGTAACACTTGCTGCTTTGGGATTACCTGATACGAATTCGTACTTATTTGGTATCCTGGGGAGCTTAGCGTTACAGTTGGTGGCACATGCAGGTCACCACATTACGGTTGTGTAAGGATAGTGTGTGTAGTGTTTCGAGTGTAGTTTGGTCTTAAGGTGGGTAGGAATTCAGCCTTAAGATAGAGCCCTGATATCAGAAGCTTAAGGTATATAGCTCTGAGGGTAGACACTAGAGTGTTGATTGAGTAAGTATATGTGTGCATATCTACGTGTGTATATATGTGTACATACACGTCTATATCTTTATGAGTGTTGAATATGGCTTGTCGAGCATATGGAGATGATATACTCATGTGCATATCACTGTGATATATGTACGAATGATTATATGGCTATGTAATTGTATTTGAAGTATATGTATTAATACATGGTTGACTTATGAGTAATGTGTGGAATTGAGTTATATACTTGATTGAGGTGCATGTAGTGTATAGATGTACTGTGTAATGACTATATACTATATGTGATATATGCACATGTAGAGTGTGCAGATGCGTGAGTGGATCCCTAAGTTCCACCCACGTATGTGTGAATATGTCTTGATAATAATATTGTGCCATGATGGATGATGCATATGAGTACATAAGTACGTGAGTGGATGCATGTGATGAACATATGATACATGTATGGCTGTAAGCTGGAATGCTTACACCTGTGGATGGATGGATATATTATTGTATGGTTATTTATGTGTATTGATATGTAAGACTCTGTGTGATGAGGCATGTGCGAATGTTGGATGGATATTAAGGGACATACATGATTCTATGTCTGTATATAGAGGTGCATGCGTTTATGTGTTAATGAATGGTAGCCTATGAGTAATGTGTATCATGGGATCATATAATTGAATGATCTCTAAGCCGTATATAAATATGGTGTGCGGTTTGTCTTTGTATAATGTGGTAAATATGTACATAGATATGGTGTGTTGTCTGTATGGATCCTTGTGTTCCACTCAGGTATGAGTGGTCATGCTCTAGAAGTATTTGAGTTGTGTGCTTGATATATATATATATATATATATATATATATATATGGAAAATGTGTATGGTTGCATATTTGATTGTAAGCGAATACACTTGTACCGGTGTTTGGATAGATATACCATTATATGAGTATCTGTGTGTGTTGGTGTTGTTGTATGAGACTTTATATGATGAAGTGTATGTGTGTGCTTGGATACATACTAGGAGACATACATG
Organism: Scilla litardierei; assembly: GCA_030789695.1. Lineage (NCBI taxonomy): Eukaryota > Viridiplantae > Streptophyta > Magnoliopsida > Asparagales > Asparagaceae > Scilla > Scilla litardierei. Next base: position 66,765,228 of record CM061131.1, read on the forward strand.
GTTGTAAGGCTATATCTATATATGGAGATGCATGTGTTAGGTATATGAGGTTATCATATCTATGTGTACTTGTATGTATTTGTAATTATACATACCATACCTCTGTGTAGGTATGAGGCGGGTGAGTATTGGAATATGAGTGTATTTGGGGTAGACTTGGATGGTTGCTTGAATATATGTGTATGTAAGGATGACTCCTTGCAGATGCATGTAAGTATGCATGTATGCTTATGTGTTTGTCGATGTACGTGAATGTATCTGATATATATGGTCAAGTATATCTTTATAATATACTCGTGTGTGCAGCTGCAGCTATAGCTAAGGCTACTATTTTAGATACTTGTATGATTATGTTTTGAAATGTTGCTATTATAAAGTATATATGATTACGGATGGTTGACCTACGAGATGTATGTTTAGGAAACTATTGTATTACATGAGATGTATATAGTGTGTATATACCTAGCATGTGCTATAGGTATATTCTGTATGAGCCTCTGCGATCTGCTCAGGTATGAGTAGGCATGTTAGAAGAAGCATAGGATCTTATGCCTGCCTATGATGATCTATGTATGTGGGTGGTAATCTATGTGTTATATACATACTCATATGTATGGTTGTGAACATGTACGCGTGTACGTGTTTGTGGATACCTATGCTGTTGCATGGGTATGTATGTGTATGATGACATTGGTGTATATGTGAGGGTACTGGTTGTGCTTGTTATGTTTCATGTCATAACACTGGTTATGGCATGTGTGTGCTTCATGTTATGATTCCTATCATAACATTCGTCATGACTTGTTTACATTTCAAACATGACATGTGTGTTGACAGGATTTGTATGTGACGTGTGGCGTATCATGATTGCATGTTCATGTGTATGGGCGCAAGCCCATGCATGAGTAGACTTGAGCCTCATCATGTGTTTCTGGTTGCATGATTGTATTGTGTAATGTATGGTATTCTGTGGTTGTAAGTAGTGACATATATGTGTGTATGTGTGTTGACTGTACCCCATGGGTCATACAGGTTGTATGCCCGTAATCTAGTACAGATGCGCATATGCAGTGTGGGTATGAATGTGATGAGTATGAAATATAGGTGTATATATATATTTGATGAATATAGGTAAGTGAAACTATTTGATATATGTGTATTGGACTGTGTGTACTTGGTTGCACATTTATATATGTGTACGTGTGTGGATTGGTTGCACATTTATATTTACTTGACTATTATGGCCATATGTGCATTGGATATGTAAAAGCAATTATATATATATAGCATATGAAGGAAACGTATTATGTTTGTGCACTCGTGTGTGTAATGTGTGTGGTACATGTATCTATCTGTGTGAGGCAGTAAGTGCACTCCTATAGATGTAAGGTTATGTGTATATTTATTTATAATATGACTGTGAACCTTATGTGACTTGATCATGCATGTGTTAATAAGTGCACGTAAATGTATATATGGATGTGACTAGATAATGTGTATATAGATATTTATGTGCTTTTAAATGTGAGTGAGTATAGGGATCCGGTGTACATACGATGTGACACCGTGATAGTGACCCTGTTTATCAAGTAATGGTGTGTAGATTAATGTGTATTGTTGTGTGTTTGTGCATGGATATAAACGTATATGTAACTATATAAACATGTAGGATGTAAATCGTTTATACCTGAATGTATTATGGTGTATATGGAAGCGTACCATGTGTGAGTGCCTTATGAATCTTGATATGGATATGATGTGATGTCATATCACATAGGTATGAGTAGTGATCTGGATACGTATAATGATACATATAGAGACCTATTTGTGGTATGTGTGTGTGTTATATCTGTTAGCGTGTATATATGTGCTTAGATGTTCATGTGAAGGATGCCTATGTGTATAAATATGTAGTGAATGCATATAGTGATGTGGATGTGCTACTAGATGAATAATAGGAAGCATATGTGATATGTGTACGATAAGGAAGTGTATGGATGATAGTGAAACATATAGTGTATATAAGTGTGGTGTAGATATGTATTCTTGTTTATGATTCATGGGTAGTAAGACCATCATACCTAGCTGACCTTTAACAGCCTTACACACTAGAAAGTCTGAGGCGGACTTTATTTTTAAGGTGTGTAGAATGTAATGGCCCAGAGTGCTATATACGTGGGGCATATACTTTTGTTTGAGAATAGAGTATATATCTGTGTACTATGTATTGTGTATATGCTTGTATACAAGTAAGTACATATGTGCGTGTCCTTTAGATGGTTGATTGTGCACGTAGTGTGTGCAGTAAACTATGAAGTGGTATAAGAATATTGTAAGATTGTGTGGAGTAGTACTAGTAATTAGACTTACTATAAGTGTTACTAATTGATGATGTATTCTTATTGGTTGCTTGCATAGTTACCCATGGATGCTTGTTGAGCGCTTATGTATTAGTAATGTAGTGTGTTTAGTAATGTGGGTGTAGTGTACATGCATGAACGGTGAGGTGATGCATGGATGTGTGATGCATGAAGGTGGTTATGCGATGGTATGTGTATGTGGATGAATAGGTCTGTAGGATTAGTGTATAGAGCCTATGGTGAGAAGGGGATAAGGTTAGTGGCATTCCTGTAATTAATAGGGGAGTGTGAGAAGTAATGGCATACTTGTAATTAAGGTTGAGTGGGTGTGTATAGTGGGAGAGATATCTGTGGAGGATGGCAAACTTGTAAATACGACTTCTTGACCCTTCTACTTAATTCTTGGCTCTTCTACTCTCTTCTCCCAGAATTCTTCTCGTTTCTAAACTCTTCTAAAAATATCTCACTCTCTCCCCAAGATCAGGCCGAATTCATCCCTTCCCCTTTGCTCATTCTTAGACATTAGGGAGGCTGAGCACCCATAGGGCTACGCCACCCTCACTCTGCACACACCCGTAGCATCTAGCCGTCGTTTGGGTGTTGTTGCTCATTCTAGGAGCTTGTGGAGGAGAAGAAGAGAAGGAAGAAGGAGAAGGGTTTGAAGAAGGAGGAGCCATAGGGAGTTGGGCTACCCCCTTGTCTCTCATCACCTCTAAGGTAGGATTCCATCTCCAACTAGTATTAGAGTTGCATGCTTAGTTTCATGGTTGTTGTTATTGTGGTTTTGCCTTTTCTTATGTTAATCCTGAGCTTTGTATGGTTGTGTGTGGTGAGCAATACTGAGTTTGTATGGTTGTGTGCGGTGAGCAATCCTGAGTTTGTATAGTTGTGTGCGGTGAGCAATCCTGAGTTTTGTATGGTTGTGTGCGGTGAGCAATCCTGAGTTTTGTATGGTTGTGCACGGTGAACAATCCTGAGTTTTGTATGGTTGTACACGGTGAGCAATCCTGAGTTTTGTATAGTGTGCACGGTGAGCAATCCTGAGTTGGGCGGTTGTGCGCGGTGAGAAAATCTGGACAGATTTATATGCCGATTGTTTTGCTTAGTCCTTCCAATCCAGACTTGAGTTTTCTTTGAAACTTTTTCGGCCTGAATATTGGACTGTCATCTATAACTTTTTTGTTGTAAACTTTTACTAATTCGAACTGGAAATAGGGTTAAAAATTCTATCTTTACAACATGACAGGATTTCATCCAATCTGGACACAGTTTGGCAAAACGTAGATCAGCCCATGCATACTCCATAGAAATTGATGACATTGGTCTCGTTGGAAAGATAAAAACTTTCTCTACAATTTTCTTTTGCGATAATGTTTTCGTAATTTTGACTGTAATATGCCCAAAATCAGCAATGAAGACAGACCCTGAAATCTGTCTGAAAACAGATTCATCAGGTCTTACCAAACAATTCACCATTAATCACCTAGTTCATATTTCTGCATGAAAATTTATAGGTGAATCCAGCATAACTATATCTACAACTTTCATTTGTATTGTATGGGCATGTTTGATACAAATATTTGGAGAATTATGCCTATGTTTGGGACTGTCCTGTTATTTCCAGAAACTGGGTTGCATGAATGTGTTGTTTCGTGTTCAATTATGGATATCCATGTTTTGTGGCTTCATATATGATTGTTCCATGATTCATCAGTTATTTAATTGGCCATCTCATGCTTCATTTCATGCTACATAAAGTTGCTCATTTTCATTTATGTTAAATAACTTGGTGCATTAATCGTTGGTAACAATGCTGGCACTTATGTTATGAGGTGGTGAAATGGAATGGGTTATGTTAATGGAAAGTGCAATGTTTCATGGCTGGTTCCATAATATGTGGTGATGGCTTGATGAAGTTGAAATGGTTGGTTTCATATGTGGAAATGGAAAGTGCAACATGTGAGAGTGAGATAGTGCTTCAGTCCTCCTTAAGGGAGGGTGACACGGGTTTGGGGGAATTCCGAAGTATCGGGTAGGCCTATGGGATGTACTGGTGTGGTGTCTTTGTGGTTTTGTGTGGTGGGTACACTTGCACTCCTGACGGGCTAGCGCGGCGGGGAGTGTAGATTGGTACCCGATGCTCCTGACGGGCTAGCGCGGCGGGGAGTCCTCTTTGCTCTCCCACACGGTTGGGAGAGGTCCAGTCCCATACGTCGTATCCGGTATTAGGGTTCCAAAAGCTAACTTGTATGAAATTTTTTGACTGACTCTCTTCTGCGCTTTAGGCGCACTTGTTGCAATTTGCTGTACTATCTTCACCCCTCCCCTTATACCCTTTGTTGTGGTTCTGCCCTCTTTTTCCTATGTGCAGCATTTTTGTTTGCTTTCTTTTGTTACGCATGCCATGTTTAGTTGTAGCGCTTCCACTTGTAGCACGTGCACCCATTCCACACTTCATGTAAGGGCTAGCTGGGGTATGGTATTCCTACTGGGTCACGTGTTGACGTGCCCCACTGTTGACTTTTACAGGTATGGTTCCTGGTGTGGGGAGCGGGTGGAGCAGATGGAGCAGTGTAGTTCTGTGGATGAGTTAGGTTGGGGTGGAGAGATGAGAGGAAAGAGTGTTGTACTTTTGGGGTTTTGTTTGGGTAGTGACGAGTTGTTCATGATGGATGTATACACAGATGAATGATGTATAGATATCCGACTTTTCTTTGGGTTTAGTTGTTGTACAGTTACCCTCTGTGTTTCTTTCTGCGTTTATGTTATTGGTTACTTGGTTGTGGTTTGGGAACATTACAGGTACTATCCCTACAGTGCGCAGTGGATCTGCTTGAGTTTTTCGTATTTCCTTTCGTAACACTCGCTGCTTTGGGATTACCTGATACGGATTCGTATTTATCGGGTATCCTGGGGAGCTTGGCGTTACAAACATGGAACACATCACACTAGTATGTCATTTCAATTGTGGCAATAACATGAAACATACAAGCATAGTCATGGCATGAAGCATAAAACGTGGAAGTTAACAAGGATTTATATAGCCATGGCATGTTAACATGAAAGTTAACAAGAACATGTAGTAACCTACTAACATTGATAAAACATGGAAGTTACCAATAACTAATGTAGCAACAAACTATCATGCATAGAACATGTAAGTTAACAATAGCTATCATAGCCATTAGTGATAAGCATGGAAGCATATAACTTGTATTCTAACCAACATATAGCAACATAGCAACACATATACAACAATGTTAATTTAGTCTAAATATGAACATGTTCTTAGTATACACTCTAAACATGTCACCATTCCAATATTTTTAACATACTACAATTTTTAAACTAAACATACTACAAATTTTCCTATGATAACATACATGGGATTTGAAACTAACACAGCAAGCCATCCATCCAAAATATTCAACTTGTCAAATATAATCTTAAAACATGTCTTAATTTAGATTCCTACTCTCTACTCATTTGTACAATAGCATGCATATGAAGATAATTGTGATAACATCAATATTGAATTTTTAGCTATTAACATTATGATTTTGAGTTGTGAATTAAACAATGGTACTAACATCTTTACTAACATATAGAAACCCATACATACTAACATGTGAATAACATGGAAGCTAACAAGAAATTATTATTGTTATGATATGAATCAACATAACATACTAATTATATTAGCTAATGTATATAGCAACCACACATACTAACATAGAGAAACATGAAAGCTACCAAGAATTAGTAAAAATCATGGCATAGATCCTAGCATGACTTACATGGCATACTTTGTACACAATATTTTCTATAGCATGCTAACTTAGATTTAAGCTCCTAGTTCTAAAATTAAATCCTACTAAAGAAGTTAGGAACCTACCTTAATTAGTCCTCCTTAAAATCCTTGAACATTCTTCTCCTTGAAGAACTTCAAGCTTTATCTTGATTTCTCCTTCTACTCCTCCAAGACTCCTTCCTCTTCAACTCTAAGCTCCAAAAATGAGTACAAAAGGATGGATTTTTGGGTCAAAGTGTTGTAAAACTTGATTAGAGAAACAAGGAGAGGTGTGGTGGTGTTCTATGTGGTTGAAGGGAGTGAAGGGAAGGCTATTTGGTGGTGGGAGTGGTGGTGCAAAGGGGAGAAAAGAGAGGAGGGAGTTTGGCCTGTTTTGGGAGATGGAGAGGGGAGAGTGAGATGGGAGTTTTTTTAATTTTTTTTTATTTTCTCATAATTTTTCTGCTTTTAAAACTTAGCACAATCATAGTCATTCCCTAAAATCCTCTCCATATGACATGTAGCTTAGGGTTAGGTGGGAGTCATCCTCCTAATGACACTTATGAATGTGTTAGGTGAGAGCTAATCTCCAAATGACACCTGGCAAAGTGAGTTGGCATGTCATGGCTAATTAGGAATTAAATTTTTAAATAAATAAGAATACATGCATTAATACTTGGCATCGTCCATTATACATGTATTTACTCAAGTATACCTCATTTAATAATTTAAAATGGTGAGTTGAAATTATTTAAAAATTATTCCTTCACCACAAAAATTAAGGAAAAATATGTAAGGGTTCCCAAAAATTATACGCACACATATACGACCAAAATACATACTAATATACGTACATTAATATTGGTGTCATTACAGTTGCCTTTCCACAATTTCTTCACGTTCCCTTTGTAAGAAGATTTGGAAAGGCAATCGGTAGAGAGATGACCTTTACCACTGCAATTGAAATAAGTATGAGCCTTGTTAGATTTAGAGACAAACTTTGACGAAGACTTACATTGGTTGCCCTTTAAGAATGTGTTGAGTTGCTTGGCAAGCTCCATGATACCATCATCACTAGCCACATCATCTCCATCTTCTTCACTTGAAGCTTCTCGATGGAATTTCTTTCTCCATTTGATTGGCTCCTTCACGGCATGAAATACAATCCCCTTTTGCTTCTACGGCTTCTTGGGCTTGGATGGTTGAGTCTCATTCATATGTTGATGCTTTACTTCATATGCCATGAGATTACCAATGCACTCCTCAACGGTGTATTTGGACATATCATTTGACTCCACAATACTGTTGGCCTTTGACTCACATTGAGGTGTAAGAAAGTCAAGGATCTTCTCCACTCAATCCTCTTGAGAAATCATCTTTCCTAGTCCTTCCAAAGCATTCATGATATCTGTGAACCTTGTGAATATTTTCGAGATGCTTTCTCCTTCATGCATATTGAACAATTCATATTTAGATCTAAACACACCTCCTTTAGATTTCTTTACCTTTGAAGTCCTTTCATGAGTAATCTTCAAGGTATGCCAAATCGCGTTGGTCGATTTGCACATGGAGATGCTGTTGAACTCATTGTGGATGATGGAACAATAGAATGCGTTCATTGCCCTCGCATTGGATTTAATCAAATCCTTCTTTGCCTTTGTTCTTGTAGACGAAGGTGAAGTAGGCTTCACAAACGAAGACTTTGTAACGTCCCATAGTTCTTGACCCTCCAAGTATATCATCATCTTGATCTTCCCACTTAGATAGTTCGTTTCATTGAAGAGCTGGGGTCGAACGGTGGATAGACCTTCTTCTTGAGACGTTGATGAAGTGTTGAATGCCATAGTTGTTTGAATGCTTCAACCTCGCTCTGATACTAATTACAAGGACCGTCTACCTTGCAATACTATACAACACACACACACACACACTAGTGGGGGGTGAATAGCGTAATGACAATAATTGTGTAATTAAAAATTAAACTTGCAAATGCAAAATTATAAGTGCAAGAGGAGATTAATCTACACAATTAAGCAAATGCAAACACAAAGAATTTTACCCTGGTTCCCCAACTTGGGTATATCCGGCCACACCAATATTCACTATAATCTTACACAAATTAGTGAATAAAATTCCTACATAAGCGATACCCTACACAAGGGATTTGTCCTACATAAGGACACACCAAACCCTACACAAGGGTTAGTCCTACACAAGGATGAAAACTCCCATAAAGGGAGAAACTAACTCTCACAAAGAAAGTTAGGGTTTCAAGTAAAAGATGAAACAAATAGACTCTTACATATGCCTTAATGAGATGAACTTAAGCAATGATGTATGCAAGGTATGGAAGAGGATCTCCAATTGTTTAGATGAGCTTTGATGCACTTGGAGGATTTCCCTACGAGCTAGTTTCAATGCATGAAGAGAAATGGGCTCAAAAGAGGGAAATGAGAGAAATAGGAGTGACTTATTGATTCTATATAATATTCAATAATGATCAAGCATCATCAAGTGTTCTAATAGAACTAAGCCATTTCATATATATATATATATATGTATGTATGTATGTATGTATGTATGTATGTATGTATGTATGTATGTATGTATGTATATATATATATGAAGCCAAGAAAACCCCTAAAACCTAAGCAAAAAGCCAAAACAAACAAATCTGCAACGGCCAGTCCTTGGCAGAAAAGAGCTCGGACAGGCGACTGATGAAGAAATATTAGGCGCCTGGTGTAACGGCTAGAAAATCCCAACGGCTATATTTTGAGCCAGGACATGCTGTTGTAAAAGTCTACACAGGCGCCTGTACAACTGTGCAAGTCCCTGTAAAGGCTTCAGCAGGCGACTGCCACACAGGATGGATTTGAGTTGGAGAATAACAACTTATGTACTTGTGCACCTAGGCGACAGATGAACAAAGTTTAGGTATCTGATGGTTGACATGAGCCTAACAATTGTACTTCAGTCGGCTGTCACACAAGATGGATTGGAGCTCACAATACCAAGTTACGCACATTGGTTAATTAGGCGACGATTGAACAATGTTTAGGCGTCTGTTTGATGACAGGCGCCTGTCTTTTGTACGTCAGTCGCATATACCAAAAGCTTAAGTATGGAGTCAAGAAAATTGACTTGAGCATGTGTAGAACAGCCGTCTGTTGAAGGATGGCCAGGTGTTGGAAGCAACGATCTAAGATCTTGGTTTGATGATGACAAACGTGTCGTTATATCTGACGTGTGTGCTTAGTGTGTTTCAGGATTGGCGAAACGATACATCTTTCACTATTTGGAGGAGTTGCTATTCATATAGCTATTTGGGTGAGAGAGAGAGAGAGAGCGTTGGCTAAAGCAAGTTGGACTTGGTCCTATATGGGATGAGATGGATGTGGTCAAATCAATTAGCAAGATTTGCAATGATCTTTTTTTTCCATATCCAATTTGAATTGCTATCAAATCCCATTGCATATCTTTGCAAATCTTCATATCCAATTTTATCCCTATTCAAACTCCTAATCTCATTGGAAAACCCTAGCCCATCATCTATTTAAGGGAATCGTCCCTATGTGCTGATGCTGTGGAAAACACAAAAAAAGGGGTGTGCAAAAACGAAGCGTGCAGAAATATTCAAAACCCTAGCTTTTTAGAATCTCAAAGCTGTAAATCTTTGTCTCACCAATAAAATAAAGGAAAGCCAACGCTACAACTCCCTACTTCATTTTGCTTACACAAGACCGCAAGAAGAGAGCCTTGCTCCATCGTCTTCATCACAAGCCAACACCTCCAAGCTGACGTTCGACTTCATCCGGAGAACGAGATCGCCGTTGAGTCATCATCATCAGAGAAGGAGTGCCACTTCGTCCGAAAACTTTGCTGCCGTGCGTTATCGCTGCCGACAGCTCATCGTCGCGCTGCCAAAGTCGTCGAAGGAGAATCCGCCACGTAGATGATCGGAGCCAGCCCGTCGGAGATCGCCGCTGCACGCATCGAAGGAGACGCCGTCGCCATGCACCGAAGTCGTCGCTGCTACCTGAGTTGAAGAATCCACTGTCGAGCTCGTTGCTGCAGTCGAACGAACATCTCGGAGCCATCGTCGACGTCGAGTCACCCAAAGCCTCCGCCTGATAAGTCCATCGAAGAACGCCGTGCCTACACGCTGCCATCGACTGAAGATCTCTCCGGTCACCTCGTCACTGCTGCTCGAAGACCGCTGCTGCCATCTGCTCCTCGTTGTTGACGGAGAAGACGAAGTCGCCGTGGAACGAGAGGAGAGTGCTGCTGCTGTCAAAGCCCTCGCCATCGTCGAAGAGGAGACGACTTTGACGAAGGTCGTCGTGAAGAAGTCTGCCACTGTTGCAAGCCCGCCGTCGCGAGTCATCGTCACCGTATCATTGTTGCCGCTGCCAAGAAGAAGTCGCAGCTGTTGTTGAAGACGAGGCCGCCGCTGTGCATCATCATCGTCCCCTCGTTCTCACTACCGGAGCTCCTCATCACACCGCCGAGAGCCGTCGTTCGCCGCTGCTATTGCGAGTTCGCCGTTGCTCGAGTCGAACGGCTTCGAAGTCGGAAGACGAAGACAACCGCTGCATGAATTAAAAACAAAGAGGACGGATAAGATTGCGAGAAAACGAAACCAACGACGGAGATTAATCAAAGTGATCGAAAATTTGTTTCGCTGACGTGGCTTTGAAGTTTTAGTGAATTGTTGAGCGAACCGACGGTTGATAATTAAAGTTGAACTGGGATTGCTATACACACTGACCAGTGTGCCATTTGAGATCCAAGAGTCGGATCGAGACACCGTTTGCGTCAGATTGGAGCTGACGACGTGCTGATAGACAGAGACGCCTACACGGTCACGAACTGAGCATTTCTAAACCCTTAACTCTTTTATTCGTGTCTTAGTGTAACGTTCTCTGTAGGGGAAAATTTTCCTATATTTTGGGATTATTTTGGGACTTGTCTGGTTGGGGCAGACAAGTGGGACCCAGCTAGTTTGGGACTAGCTGGTAGAAAGCGTTACTAGGATTGCTAATGAGAGAAAACACAGTGTGTGGGGGTACTGAGAGCCTGGCGAGTGTAGAGACGTAGAGGGTGCTCTGAGCGTGCTCTAACTTGTGGTTTTGTATCTATTGCGCTATTCAATACTAGTATCTGCTTTGGGGGCTGGATGTAGGTCGAAGGGTCGACCGAACCAGGGTAAATCTGCTGTGTACTCTGTGTCTGTATTTTATTTACCTTGCTGCTGCTATAACTGCATGAATTTGTTCGTGGGTTGCATGAATTTTGTTTATAAGCCTATTCACCCCCCCTCTAGGCTAAGATCTAGATCCAACAAGTGGTATCAGTGCGGGTTTTAGGATCTAGCCTAGGTTTGACCATGGATTACATTGATAGTGCTTTTGCTGAGGGTCAGTCTATTTCACGGACACCTAGATTTAATGGAGTAGACTATGCTTATTGGAAAAATCGTATGAGAATCTACTTGATTTCTATTGATTATAAAGCTTGGCAAATTGTTGAAAAAGGCTATAAACCACCAGTTGTTAAAATTGAAAATACTGAGATGCTTAAACCTGATGATAAATGGGATGATAATGATTGGAAGATTTATTCTCTTAATGCTAAAGCTATGAATGCTCTCATTTGTTCATTAGATAAATCTGAATTCAATCGTATTTCACATTGTCTAACTGCGCAGGAAATATGGCATACTTTGGAGGTGACGCACGAGAAAACGTCACAGGTGAAGGAGTCTAGACTTGCACTTCTGAGCACAGAGTACAAGGGATTTCGCATGCTACCATCGGAGACCATATCAGATATGTTTGCGAGGTTCACCAACATTGTCTACAAGTCTAGCTCGTTCAGTAAGCCATATTCTAGCCTTGAGCAGGTGAGAAAGATATTAAGAGCACTGCCAAGCTCTTTCAGGCCTAAAGTCACTGCCATCCAAGAAGCAAAAGATCTGTCACAGATGAGGTGGAGGACTTGATAGGTAATTTAATGTCTCACGAGCTTGAATTGCAAAATATTGATGAAAGAGAGAAACCTGAGGAGAAGGAAAAAGCTACAAAGCCACTTGCTCTGAAAGCTAACGAAAGAGAAGATGATGATGAGGACATAGCACTAATGGTCAGAAATTTTTGAAAGTATGCCAGACCAAGCAAGGAAGAACAGAAATGGCACCCAGGTTTAATCGCTTTAACTTTTTTTAGTCTTCTAAGCAAACTTATGATCAGAATGATACTAATAGAATGACTTGTTTTAAATGCAAGAAAAGAGGACATCGAATGAGGGATTGCCCACATGAGACAGCTCAGGTTGCAAACGAAAAGGGAAAATCCAAGGTGCTAACTTGGGATATGGATATCGAAGCTGAGAGTGAGGAGGATGATCATGAAGCCCACTCATGCATGGCATTGATGGGAATACACGATGAGGTAATTTCTGGTAGTAAAGTTGAACTCCTTACTCTTTGTAAAGAAATGCAAGATAAAATAGTAGAGCTTGAATCCACTATAGATGATTATCAAAATGAGAACTTTGAAATGCAACAATCTGAATATGATATGTCTAAGGAGATTGAAAAATTGAAAATTGAAATTGTTGCTCGTGACTCTACTATTGACATATTGAAAAAGGAAAAATCAAGCTTTAATGATGAAGCACCTTGTCTCTCTTGCCCTTCCTTGTTAAATGATATTAGCATGCTTAAGCTTGATTTGGTCAAGCTCGAACTGAAAAAGACTATGTGATTAGAGAGCTTAATGATAAATTCTGCATGTTGGATAATGACTTTAAAAGAAAAATGATTGAATTTGAAAAGAAGGAAGAGGAAAACAAGAGAGCTTTTATAAGTAAATGTACTTTGCTTGTGGATGAAAATAAAGGGTAAATGACTGGAAAATACCCTAACGCTTCAGCGTTTCTCACAAATATACCCTATCACTCACTTTGGGACAAATTGGTCCAAACGTTTGGCAAAAATTGACCATGTTGTACCCGTTTTGAGTTTGCCATCAGAAAAGGTCTTCAAAATACACTAACGTTTCAGATTTTCTCACAAAAATACCCAAACGTTGCAGAGTTTCTCACAAAAATACCCTAACGTTTCAGCGTTTCTCATAACAATACCCAAACGTTAGGGTATTTTTGTGAGACATACTAAAACGTTCGGGTATTTTTGTGAGAAAATCTGAAACGTTTGGGTATTTTGCAGACCTTTTCTGACGGCAAACTCAAAACGGGTACAACATCGTCAATTTTTGCCAAACGTTTGGACCAATTTGTCCCAAAGTGAACGATAGGGTATATTTGTGAGAAACGCTGAAACGTTAGGGTATTTTCCAGTCATTAACCCGAAAATAAATTGTTAAAATCTAAAGTTTCTAATCTTGAATTGGCCATCAAGAAATTCTCTATAGGAAAACAATCATTGGATAATATTTTAGAGAATCAATTATGTGGCAATAATAAAAGAGGACTTGGATTTGGCTTGAAAAACGTTGAAAGGCCAAAATTCAAGAAATTCCACAATGTGCCTTCAATTGTGAAAAACATGAATACAAAGTGCTTTACTTGTGATAGTGTAGGCCACACATCATACTATTGTAAATTTAGGAACACAAATATCAAGTTTAAACAAGTGTGGGTTCCTAAATCCTTAATAGCTAACACTAGTGGATCTTGTTGGGTTTCAAGGTCACACTTAACACCTTTCATGTAGGTGTGATGGAGATTGAGGAGCAATGAATTGAAAGTTTCATTTTTTAAGCTCCATAGTCAAATAAGTGACGCGAAGGTATATTGTCTCTTCCCTCTTTGCATTCATTGCATACCTTCATAGTGTTTGTGTGTGCTTGATTTAATTTTTGTTTGAGTGCTTGTTTGTTTGCTTTTTAGGATTGTTTTAGTTCTTTATAAAAGAAAAACAAAAAAAAATGAAAAACCAAAAAAAAACAAACAAACAAATGTGTGCTTATTGGATACATCCTTATGAATCTTTATAAGTGGTATTATTGAACGTTCATTCATATCCCTTGTAGAAGTTAACTCATTATTGTTGTAGCTACATGAATATGTTGTTATCTTTTTAGTAGCCATGCCATGTCTCATAATTTCAAACTTGATTTCTACACCTACATTTGCACTTTCATGAAAATAGATTTTTAGTGCTTTTGGAGATTCTTTTGAAGAATATTGGAAAGTGAATGTAGGAATGATTAAAACTCTGAATTTTCTAAGGGATATGATGTGTTTAGCCATGAATAAAAATTGAGCACAAAAGAATGAAAAACAATTGCTCCGTATGAAAAATAGATACACTTCATGGCTAATACACAACCCACGAGTATCCAACTTATGCTAAATGGGTATTCATTAGTGTTGATATATATAACTCGTCAAGCAATGCCACCCCACATTTAAAAGTCCTGTTAGGCTATGTTTTGGGGTTTGGCATCTTGAACTCATCTTTGATGAGGTGGGAAAAATCAATCCTAGTGATATTCATGAAAATTGGAAAAAGTGGATAGATTTGGTGGATTTTCTAAAATTAAATCTCCTCTTGTACTTTATTGTCTATATATTTATACTTACACAAAGGTGGGAAGTCGTGTTATGAAATTCTATGAGCTTGAATTTTCTACTTTTTGGAAAACTCATGCAAATTGCACGCTACATTTAATAATGATTTATTTTTGCATGGAATATTTTTGTGACTTCATTAATCCACTTTTGGTGATTACAATAGGGGAGAAAGAAAAGAAAGAATTGACAGATTTGATGTCGGTATTATTTGTTGAAGGGTGTATTATTTGTTGAAGGGTGAGCATGAAAAATAATGTTGAAGGGGGGCTTGAGAGAAGGGGGAGCATGCTATGTTGTAATACTTGAATATCTCATTCCATGATGATTCATATTGCATTACACTCTTCAACACACTTCACACGCCCACACTTATTGCTTAAATCTTTTATGGGTTTGTCATCACCAAAAGGGGGAGATTGTTGGAAGTAACGATCTAGGATCTCGGTTTGATGACGACAAACGTGTCGCTATATCTGATGTGTGTGCTTAGTGTGTTTCAGGATTGGCGAAACGATACATCTTTCACTATTTGGAGGAGTTGCTATTCATATAGCTATTTGGGTGAGAGAGAGAGAGAGAGTTTTGGCTAGAGAAAGTTAGACTTGGTCCTATATGGGATGAGATGGATGTGGTCAAATCAATTAGCAAGATTTGCAATGATATTTTTTATATCCAATTTGAATTGCTATCAAATCCCATTGCATATCTTTGCAAAACTTCATATCCAATTTTATCCCTATTCAAACTCCTAATCTCGTTGGAAAACCCTAGCCCATCCTCTATTTAAAGGAATCGTCCCTATGTGATGATGTTGCGGCAAACACAAAAAAAGGGGTGTGCAAAAATGAAGCGTGCGGAAATATTAAAAACCCTAGCTTTTTAGCATCTCCAAGCAAATCTTTGTCTCACCAACAAAATAAAGGAAAGGCAATGCTAAAACTCCCTACTTCATTTTCCTTATGCAAGACCGCAAGAAGAGAGCCTTGATCCATTGTCTTCATCGCAAGCCAATGCCTCCAATCTGACGTTCGACTTCATCCGGAGAACGAGATCGCCGCTGAGTCATCATCACCGGAGAAGGAGCGCCACTTCGTCCGAAAAATTCGCTGCCGTGCGCTCTCGCTGCCGACAGCTCATCGTCCGCTGCCAAAGTCGTCGAAGGAGAATCTGCCACATAGAAGATTGGAGCCAGCTCGTCGGATATCATCGCTGCACACATCGAAGGAGACGCCGTCGCCGTGCACCATATTCGTCGCTGCTACCTGAGTTGAAGAATCCACCGTCGAGCTCGTTGCTGCAGTTGAACGAACATCTCAGAGCCATCGTCGACGTCGAGTCACCCAAAGCCTCCGCCTAAGAAGTCCATCGGAGAACGCCGTGCCTACACGCTGCCATCGACTGAAGATCTCTCCGTTCACCTCGTCGCTGCTGCTCGAAGACCGCTGTTGCCATCTGCTCCTCGTTGTTGACGGAGAAGACGAAGTCGCCGTGGAACGAGAGGAGAGCGCTGCTGCTGTCGAAGCCCTCGCCATCGTCGAAGAGGAGACGACTTTGACGAAGGTTGCCGTGAAGAAGTCCGCCACTGTGCAAGCCCGTCGTCGCGAGTCATCGTCGCCGTATCATTGTTGCTGTTGCCAAGAAGAAGTCACAGATGTTGTTGACGAAGGTCGCCGTGAAGAAGTCCGCCACTATGCAAGCCCGCCGTCGCGAGTCATCGTCGCCGTATCATTGTTGCCGTTGCCAAGAAGAAGTCGCAGCTGTTATTGAAGAAGAGGCCACCGCTGTGCATCATCATCGTCCCCTCGTTCTCACTACCGGAGCTCCTCATCACACCGTCGAGAGCCGTCGTCCGCCGCTGCTGTTGCAAGCTCGCCATTACTCGAGTCGAACGGCTTGGAAGAAGGAAGACGAAGACAGTCGCTGCATGAATTGACAACAAAGAGGACGGATAAGATTGCGAGAAAACGAAACCAACGGCGGAGATTAATCTAAGCGATCGAAAATTTGTTTCGCTGACGTGGCTTTGAAGTTTTAGTGAATTGCTGAGCGCACCGATGGTTGATAATTAAAGTTGAACTGGGATTGCTATACACACAGACCAGTGTGCTATTTGAGATCCAGGAGTCGAATAGAGACACCGTTTGCATCAGATTAGAGCTGACGATGTGATGATAGACAGAGACGCCTACACGGACACGAACTGAGCATTTCTAAACCTTTAACTCTTTTTTTCGTGTCTTAGTATAACGTTCTCTGTAGGGAAAACTTTACCTATATTTTGGGATTATTTTGGGACTTGTCTGGTTGGGGCTAGACAAGTGGGACCCAGCTTGTTTGGGACTAGCTGGTAGAACGTGTTACTAGGATTGATAGTGAGAGAAAACCCCGTGTGTGTGGGTACTGAGAGCCTGACGAGTGTAGAGACGTAGAGGGTGCTCTAACTTGTGGTTTTGTACCTATTGCGCTATTCAATACTAGTATCTGCTTTAGGGGCTGGATGTAGGTCGAAGGGTCGACCGAACCAGGGTAAATCTGCTGTGTACTCTGTGTCTGCATTTTATTTACCTTGCTGCTGCTATAACTGCGTGAGTTTGTTCGTGGGTTGCATGAATTTTGTTTATAAGCCTATTCACCTCCCCTCTAGGCTAGGATCCAGATCCAACACCAGGCGCCTGGTGAACACCAGACGCCTGTCATGCCTTCAAAAGGCGCATGTTGGATGTCCAATAACTCCAATTGAGTTATTGGCATATGAAACATACTGGATTGGTTTCTATAATGACCCTAAGGTTCACTAAGATGGTTAATGCATATGCATGAATGAGTGACCATCTAATCTTGGCAATAAAAAGTTCTAGACTCAAAAAGAGAAAAGCAAGTAATAAAATATTACATGGATTACAATTTGCTTCTCCTAGAGTCTAAGACCTCAAGCTTGAGTAGTATTAATTATCCCCATCATCTTCCAAGCTTTGGCACCACTTGATGAGCTTCCTTTCATCAAGTTCCAAGCTTTGGCAATGCTCCTCTTGATGTCCATCCTTTTATCAAGCTTTTAGTCTCCAAAATGCCATTCTTCAATTGTTAAACATAAGACTAAAATATTGAGAGTCATTAGTGTAGGGAAATTGGGCGTTCCCTTAGGGCACAAAAATTCTAGTCCCGTCCTAAGTCGGACGGAACATAGACAGGAAAATCAAAAGCAGCGGAAGAAAAACAGTTAATCTAAATTAACATGCAAGTTAAAACAATTTTAACTTGGCCCTAAGGTCCAAGACCCTATGCCAAGATCTATGCCGACTTGGGATGGGTCTGACCATCCCAAGAAGGATCTAGCCTACTGCGATTAAACTAAACTAATGCTAAAAATACTTTAACCACATACCCGGAATCTCAGCCCTGGAGCAGGCGAGATGTTCCGCGCCGTCTTCCGAGCTGCTCCCGTCCCACGCCGAGCCGCTCCTTGAACCGCTCCCCGAACCGCTCCTCGAACCGCTCCGCATCCCGAGGCGATCAATCCCCGTGCCGCCGAGCCAACCAACCGCCGAAGAAAGTTTCACGCGAGTGAAACCTCCGCCAAGATTTCGGATCCAGAATCCGAACTCCTTTGAGGCTTTGCTAGAGCCCGCAGGAGTAAGGCAGAAATTTAGGGAGAAAGAGAAATATTTATTTAAGCTTAGATCCGAGCGTGCTCCAACATTTACGAGAGCCGCTCAGATCTAGAGCTTGGGACGAGTTTTGAGAAAGGGGGGAGACCCCTATTTATATAGGCGGCGGACTCTCCCCTTTTCTCAAAATCCGATGTGGGACTAAAAATAGAGTTAATTTAAAATCAAGTTAGTTTGCACTTCAAAAGTGCAAACTTCCGTGAATTTTAACTCACTCACCGTTGAGCTTCAAGATCGATACAACCTATCAATACGACAAGCGTTCAACGGTGAACGCATAGGAAAAAACCGTTCGTCAATCGGAGTTCGTTTGACCCTCCAATTGAGTGTCCAAAGATCAGCCTACGGCTAGTTTTTCGCAAAAACCAGCCGTCAAATCTGCCATCAAACCTAGGGTTCAGCACCCTGAGGTGGGGCCCAACCTGTGGGTCCCACAGCCTCAAAACCAGGCTGACTGGGCGCCTGCCAGACCTGGGCACGGGCGCCCAGGTCTGGCACGGGCGCCCAGGCGCCTAGGCGCGGGCGCCCAGGCGCCAGCCTGGCGCCAGGCGCCAGGCGGGCGCCTGGCGGGCGCCTGGGCCGGGCGCCCAAGGCGCCCGGCCCAGGGCGCCTGGGCTCCCAGGTGCCCAGGGCGCCTGGGCTCCCAGGCGCCCAGGGCGCCTGGGCTCCCAGGCGCCCAGGCCCGCCTGGGCGGCCCGCCTGGGCGCATGCCCAGGCGCCCAGCGCCTGGGCCTGTGCCCAGGCCTGGCTGCCTGGGTTCCTGGCTCAGCCAGGTCTGGCCAGGCACCCAGGCCAGACTTGGTCTGGTCTGGGTTAGCCTGGTCTGACCCGGTCTGATCTGTTTGGCTGTTTTGGCTCTATCTTGAGCATTTGGTGTCCGATTTGGACGCCGTTCGAACCTGGGCGTAGACCGGGACATTCCCGTCTTACCCGTGAACTTTTCCTTGCGTTTATTTTATTAAATATTTTATTAAACAATTTAATACGTATTTAATCGCTTTTGCATCAAATGCAAAATAGTCCCTATCTAAGCTTAAATTACCATATTGCATCAAATGCAATTTTGCATCAAATGCAATTATTCTCCCTAACTAATTTCTACCTATTACTAGACGAAGCATTGCACTCTGTGTGAGACCCTACAGCCTGACCCTTACAACAGGTTGGGCTCGAAGCCCTATACGGCAGTGACCACGAGCAGTGGTTGCCGTCCCTGCTTCAGGAATCATCATTATGTGGTTGACTCATTGACATGAGTATTGTCGGGACCACCTGACTGTTTCCGTGATGAATTCCGTAGTTATAGTCTCTTCGTCTTAAATATGTCGTGTAGATCAAGTCTAGGGTACGGTCAAACTGTCAACCCCAATAACTTGACTCCGGTTAGTTTCTATCGATCTTTGGTCAATAAATGTTGGACTTCTTCCAACATACTCTGCACAGAGTTTTTACTAAAGACCGAACTAACTCTACGACACTAACTCCCATTGACCGGGAGAGACGAATCCTCTCTTGGTCATTACTCGCCTCGTACGTTTCAAGTGACACCCAATCAAAAGACCTTTCGATAGGGCTTGCCTCGAAGCTAGGTCAGTTGATCTAAGTGGCACCGTTCACGCACAGGTCCGTCAAAATGACCTCAAGTCAAAAGACCAACTATCCTATCATCACTCAGAGTTATCACTGACAGATTGGTCAATATAACCATATGATAACTCTAGTGGATCGTTCAGTGAACTCATTCTAATGAGCACATGTGTCTCGTCTTCGACTTCGCCAAGTCAAGCGATCATGAGATCATCGCCACCGCTAAACGGTCAAGACTAAGACACAATGGTCTATCCGATGTTTCGATATCCTTGTCTCGGATCATCTACGACCACGAACCATTTTAGACTTATGCTACAGACGGTTAAACGTTTCTCCATGATCGAGATACTCATCTCGATACCCGTTTGACCTTGCATAAAGTCTCAGGACTTTACCTAAGTTTATATCTAATGTTGACTACATTACAATATAGCTTAGATAAATCATTACCAAACAGCTTACTGTTATTTAGAACAAGATGTTTGTGCTATTCACACAGGAATAAATGGCCTTGAGGGCATCATATTCCTACATCTCCCACTTGCACTCAGGCCCATTTATCTCGATATCTAATATCGTTTTTACACATAAGTTTTCCGACTTCATGCGGTAGAGCTTTCGTGAGTGGATCTGCTAAAACCGTCTACACTATAGACTTAAGGGGTTTCTATGTTTATGTTAGACCAACCATTTGAATCTCATTCAAATAATTCACTTGGTCTATCGGAATCTATAATACTTTATTTCACTGGATCTTATCCAGTTCATCGTATCTTACGATAATAATTTTAAATTAGTTACTGGTCATTTCAAATGGTTCATATCCATTTCTGATAAATAAGCAAACTCTTTGATTACTTAATCAAAATATATGTTCCATCTTTTTGATGTCTCGCATGTAATTTACACGCTTCCACTGACCTTGAAAATTCTCTGGCCAATTCATATAAGTTGGTCCGTCTAAATCATATTTAGAAAAACGAACTTATAAGTGAATGCTCGAATTTTCATGGTCAACATGAACGTTTTACATCGAGCTTGGTCCGAGTAGATCTGTACACATCTGCTGGCGAGACGGTTTCAACTAATCCGTTTTAAAGAAATTAGGATGAAAACCGTTCTCGTCCAACAAGATTGTACTTCACTATTTTCTTTCTGCACCAATCTTTCAACTTAAAGATTTACTTGCAGAAAGTGAGGAAACATTTTCTTTGGGCACGTAAACTAAATTCTCAATTAATTTACGCACACGGACCTGCATCAAGTTTTAAATCGGAGTTACTACTCCAAATTTCATCCTAGAAGTTGACTAAGTCATCATCAGTTATGATGTTTAACTCGACATTTCGTCTAACGAGATTCGAGTAATAATACAACTTCCTTACAATTGATTTATTGAATATATTATTGATAATGTCCTTATAGAACATTATCAAAACCTAGGCATTACTATCTGGGACTTAACCCAGAGGGAGGACTTAACTCAGAGTAACTTACAATGGATCATACTAAATCTAATTAAGTGTGATTCATACCTTTTAACACACCGATGTGTTAACAGACTTGATCTGAGAGAAAATCACATTTTCTTTTAATTACACAAGATTTTATTTAGCTAAGTATTTGACCATTCGATCTAATCGAATCAGTTTAAATACTTTAGTCATTTCGTTCTTTATTTTATCAGACTTGTGTTTCATCAAGAACACGTGTCTTAATAAAATATACGAATAACTTATTTTGGTTAATCTAGACTCAGGTACATCAGTATGTACTAGACTGAGTTCGACAACTCATTCTCCCACTGTCTCACAGATGGGTTTCAGCCATTGTATCTAAGAGGCTAAGACTCACAAGTGTCCGTAGACTTCATAATACGAGAGGTCAGACCCCTCTTTATGTGACTTGTGAAGCTTAATCTCTAGATACGGCCTAGTCTAATTTTACCATATAAGTTTGCTACTATCTTGTGTATTTATATATTAACATTTAATATATATTTAGTTATTTACAAATTACTTAACGCAAAACATTACTTCAGAAGCAATGTGACGACATTCGTCAAAATGTGTTAAACGTCTTTTGTATAACAATTCATTCTGAAATCGTGACATCAAAATATGTCACATTTTCATTTCCTCCTACTTATGCCTGTACTAATGATAAATTAAACTAACTTTCTCAATTGACTTTCCGAAGTGCCTTCTTCCTTTTCTAAATCATATTTAGATATCAACATAAATAAATAGCTTTGCAAGCAACTTATGTATCCAAACGCTTGAGCTTTGCAATCTTGAGTGTAGCTCAAGAAGTTGCTAGTCTCAAGATCCGGTTGGGATACATAGTCTTGCACCGCTCATGCACTCGTATTCGAGTCAAACGGTTTGATCGAATTTTCGAACTTTGCGGATCAAAATTGTTTGTCCATACAACCTTGAGGGTAGCTCGACAAGTTGTAGGGAGAAACATACTTTGAATGTCCTATATGTTCAAGCTGCCTCATATAGAGACGAGTGACATGTAGCTTTTAATTTATTTGTTGGACCCAGAACTTAATGAAATCATATTTCTTAAGTCTGTTCTTTAGAAGGTCATTTAATGTCAATGAGAATATAGTTTTAATTCTATCAATTAGAATTTAACTCGATATTCAATTAATCAACTTATTGACCAATTAACTTATTAAAATATTATATTTTAATTCCTACGATAAACATAGTCTTGCCCTAGTTTTAGCATATGTTCAATATTAAATATAGGTAGATTGGCTTTTATCTATCTATACCCTCCCACTATTTTTACGATCGTTTTAAAGCTTAATAACGAACGATTTAATCGAATTAAAAATTAATGGGTAAGAGTTCCAATCACCTTGAGTCTAAACAACCTTGAGTGTAGCTCAACAAGTTGATTGACTCTGCGATCGGAAGATGACTCTTCATCGATCATATCGGATATGACTCTCTTAATCGGTTTTTGCCCCTAGCCATTCGTGATCATGAGTGTGCTCATCCAAATCACCATGTCTAGTCTAGTCGGACCCTTGTTTTCATGTCTAGCCTGACTTGCCCCTCAGCTCGGTGTATGCACGACACGTCGGTTTGGGTCAGGTCTTAGACTACATCTAGTCAGACTACATCGTTGACTTAACTTACGCCGGCGCTCGGGGTACGAGACGACGGTTAGGGTTAGTCAAGATTTCATCTTATGTATTTAAGGAGTTAGTTTCTACAGGGTTGCCGTGTCACAGCTTGAGTGTATCTCAACAACTATAACACGGGCCCTATAGTTGCTAACCCCTAAAACAAGGAGGGCTACGGCTAATCTTGAAAAAGATCATTAACGTATTTGACTTAGATATAGTCCAGGGTGTCATACAATCATGATTTGCGACATTGCGGTCCAGCGGAACTCAGCCAGGGAATTGACTAAGCCAGGATCACTACCCCTTGGACTAGCAAGGGTTGACCCAGAACTCTTAGCCAAGCACATTGACTGGATCATGGTCCATTGAATGAAGCTTGTCATTTTTGTATGTATGCCATAGACTAAACAGCTTTTATTAACAACTAATTAATCCTATCAACTAGTTGAATCCTTAAATTCAAAATTTTTAGGATTTGTTTAATAACTTTTATTAAGTCCTTATCAACTATAAGGTTCACGTGCTACCCTAATCGTTATTAGGATTTTAATAAATTTTATTAACAACGCTAGAAGCGAATTCCTTTAATGAAAATTAATTATAACAATTAGAATTGAAAATTCATTTAAAGGACTACCCTAATCAGGAATTAGGTCTTAATATTGTTGTTAATGATTTATTAAAACATAGCATGTCATTAAAATTCAAGTAATAAATTTTAATCATTTTTAATGGCTAACCTAAAGGGTTGTCTTGTGTTATCAAATAAGGGACAAGATGTCAAGCCATTAAAATAAAGCTACACTAATTTATCACATAAAGATAGTGCATAACTATTTAACATTTAAATATACTAAGTTTATCGCATAAACAATTTTTGCATGCAAACATAAATTTAACAATTAAATTTAAAATATGATTTTGAAATTATTTTATTTTTTATCTCATAAAAACTTAATTTTAAAATCATAAATTTGCATGCTACTTAAAAAAAAAAATTTATCGCATAAAAATTTTAATCTTTAAAATCAGTTTTAAAATTATCTCATAAAATTAAAACATCATTTTAAAACTTTCAAGCTTAAAAATTATCAAATAAAATTTTAGGCAATTTAAACTTATCGCATAAATTTTAAAAGATTTAAAATTGGTTTTAAAAATTATCACATAAATTTTAAAATGTCATTTTAAAAAATTTCCATGTTCAAAATTTAAAAGCATTAACACGTTTAATCAAATCGCAGTACCTAGATCGCTACGCAAACCTAGGCTCTGATACCACTGTAGGGAAATTGGGCGTTCCCTTAGGGCACAAAAATTCTAGTCCCGTCCTAAGTCGGACGGAACATAGACAGGAAAATCAAAAGCAGCGGAAGAAAAACAGTTAATCTAAATTAACATGCAAGTTAAAACAATTTTAACTTGGCCCTAAGGTCCAAGACCCTATGCCAAGATCTATGCCGACTTGGGATGGGTCTGACCATCCCAAGAAGGATCTAGCCTACTGCGATTAAACTAAACTAATGCTAAAAATACTTTAACCACATACCCGGAATCTCAGCCCTGGAGCAGGCGAGATGTTCCGCGCCGTCTTCCGAGCTGCTCCCGTCCCACGCCGAGCCGCTCCTTGAACCGCTCCCCGAACCGCTCCTCGAACCGCTCCGCATCCCGAGGCGATCAATCCCCGTGCCGCCGAGCCAACCAACCGCCGAAGAAAGTTTCACGCGAGTGAAACCTCCGCCAAGATTTCGGATCCAGAATCCGAACTCCTTTGAGGCTTTGCTAGAGCCCGCAGGAGTAAGGCAGAAATTTAGGGAGAAAGAGAAATATTTATTTAAGCTTAGATCCGAGCGTGCTCCAACATTTACGAGAGCCGCTCAGATCTAGAGCTTGGGACGAGTTTTGAGAAAGGGGGGAGACCCCTATTTATATAGGCGGCGGACTCTCCCCTTTTCTCAAAATCCGATGTGGGACTAAAAATAGAGTTAATTTAAAATCAAGTTAGTTTGCACTTCAAAAGTGCAAACTTCCGTGAATTTTAACTCACTCACCGTTGAGCTTCAAGATCGATACAACCTATCAATACGACAAGCGTTCAACGGTGAACGCATAGGAAAAAACCGTTCGTCAATCGGAGTTCGTTTGACCCTCCAATTGAGTGTCCAAAGATCAGCCTACGGCTAGTTTTTCGCAAAAACCAGCCGTCAAATCTGCCATCAAACCTAGGGTTCAGCACCCTGAGGTGGGGCCCAACCTGTGGGTCCCACAGCCTCAAAACCAGGCTGACTGGGCGCCTGCCAGACCTGGGCACGGGCGCCCAGGTCTGGCACGGGCGCCCAGGCGCCTAGGCGCGGGCGCCCAGGCGCCAGCCTGGCGCCAGGCGCCAGGCGGGCGCCTGGCGGGCGCCTGGGCCGGGCGCCCAAGGCGCCCGGCCCAGGGCGCCTGGGCTCCCAGGCGCCCAGGGCGCCTGGGCTCCCAGGCGCCCAGGCCCGCCTGGGCGGCCCGCCTGGGCGCATGCCCAGGCGCCCAGCGCCTGGGCCTGTGCCCAGGCCTGGCTGCCTGGGTTCCTGGCTCAGCCAGGTCTGGCCAGGCACCCAGGCCAGACTTGGTCTGGTCTGGGTCAGCCTGGTCTGACCCGGTCTGATCTGTTTGGCTGTTTTGGCTCTATCTTGAGCATTTGGTGTCCGATTTGGACGCCGTTCGAACCTGGGCGTAGACCGGGACATTCCCGTCTTACCCGTGAACTTTTCCTTGCGTTTATTTTATTAAATATTTTATTAAACAATTTAATACGTATTTAATCGCTTTTGCATCAAATGCAAAATAGTCCCTATCTAAGCTTAAATTACCACATTGCATCAAATGCAATTTTGCATCAAATGCAATTATTCTCCCTAACTAATTTCTACCTATTACTAGACGAAGCATTGCACTCTGTGTGAGACCCTACAGCCTGACCCTTACAACAGGTTGGGCTCGAAGCCCTATACGGCAGTGACCACGAGCAGTGGTTGCCGTCCCTGCTTCAGGAATCATCATTATGTGGTTGACTCATTGACATGAGTATTGTCGGGACCACCTGACTGTTTCCGTGATGAATTCCGTAGTTATAGTCTCTTCGTCTTAAATATGTCGTGTAGATCAAGTCTAGGGTACGGTCAAACTGTCAACCCCAATAACTTGACTCCGGTTAGTTTCTATTGATCTTTGGTCAATAAATGTTGGACTTCTTCCAACATACTCTGCGCAGAGTTTTTACTAAAGACCGAACTAACTCTACGACACTAACTCCCATTGACCGGGAGAGACGAATCCTCTCTTGGTCATTACTCGCCTCGTACGTTTCAAGTGACACCCAATCAAAAGACCTTTCGATAGGGCTTGCCTCGAAGCTAGGTCAGTTGATCTAAGTGGCACCGTTCACGCACAGGTCCGTCAAAATGACCTCAAGTCAAAAGACCAACTATCCTATCATCACTCAGAGTTATCACTGACAGATTGGTCAATATAACCATATGATAACTCTAGTGGATCGTTCAGTGAACTCATTCTAATGAGCACATGTGTCTCGTCTTCGACTTCGCCAAGTCAAGCGATCATGAGATCATCGCCACCGCTAAACGGTCAAGACTAAGACACAATGGTCTATCCGATGTTTCGATATCCTTGTCTCGGATCATCTACGACCACGAACCATTTTAGACTTATGCTACAGACGGTTAAACGTTTCTCCATGATCGAGATACTCATCTCGATACCCGTTTGACCTTGCATAAAGTCTCAGGACTTTACCTAAGTTTATATCTAATGTTGACTACATTACAATATAGCTTAGATAAATCATTACCAAACAGCTTACTGTTATTTAGAACAAGATGTTTGTGCTATTCACACAGGAATAAATGGCCTTGAGGGCATCATATTCCTACATCTCCCACTTGCACTCAGGCCCATTTATCTCGATATCTAATATCGTTTTTACACATAAGTTTTCCGACTTCATGCGGTAGAGCTTTCGTGAGTGGATCTGCTAAAACCGTCTACACTATAGACTTAAGGGGTTTCTATGTTTATGTTAGACCAACCATTTGAATCTCATTCAAATAATTCACTTGGTCTATCGGAATCTATAATACTTTATTTCACTGGATCTTATCCAGTTCATCGTATCTTACGATAATAATTTTAAATTAGTTACTGGTCATTTCAAATGGTTCATATCCATTTCTGATAAATAAGCAAACTCTTTGATTACTTAATCAAAATATATGTTCCATCTTTTTGATGTCTCGCATGTAATTTACACGCTTCCACTGACCTTGAAAATTCTCTGGCCAATTCATATAAGTTGGTCCGTCTAAATCATATTTAGAAAAACGAACTTATAAGTGAATGCTCGAATTTTCATGGTCAACATGAACGTTTTACATCGAGCTTGGTCCGAGTAGATCTGTACACATCTGCTGGCGAGACGGTTTCAACTAATCCGTTTTAAAGAAATTAGGATGAAAACCGTTCTCGTCCAACAAGATTGTACTTCACTATTTTCTTTCTGCACCAATCTTTCAACTTAAAGATTTACTTGCAGAAAGTGAGGAAACATTTTCTTTGGGCACGTAAACTAAATTCTCAATTAATTTACGCACACGGACCTGCATCAAGTTTTAAATCGGAGTTACTACTCCAAATTTCATCCTAGAAGTTGACTAAGTCATCATCAGTTATGATGTTTAACTCGACATTTCGTCTAACGAGATTCGAGTAATAATACAACTTCCTTACAATTGATTTATTGAATATATTATTGATAATGTCCTTATAGAACATTATCAAAACCTAGGCATTACTATCTGGGACTTAACCCAGAGGGAGGACTTAACTCAGAGTAACTTACAATGGATCATACTAAATCTAATTAAGTGTGATTCATACCTTTTAACACACCGATGTGTTAACAGACTTGATCTGAGAGAAAATCACATTTTCTTTTAATTACACAAGATTTTATTTAGCTAAGTATTTGACCATTCGATCTAATCGAATCAGTTTAAATACTTTAGTCATTTCGTTCTTTATTTTATCAGACTTGTGTTTCATCAAGAACACGTGTCTTAATAAAATATAAGAATAACTTATTTTGGTTAATCTAGACTCAGGTACATCAGTATGTACTAGACTGAGTTCGACAACTCATTCTCCCACTGTCTCACAGATGGGTTTCAGCCATTGTATCTAAGAGGCTAAGACTCACAAGTGTCCGTAGACTTCATAATACGAGAGGTCAGACCCCTCTTTATGTGACTTGTGAAGCTTAATCTCTAGATACGGCCTAGTCTAATTTTACCATATAAGTTTGCTACTATCTTGTGTATTTATATATTAACATTTAATATATATTTAGTTATTTACAAATTACTTAACGCAAAACATTACTTCAGAAGCAATGTGACGACATTCGTCAAAATGTGTTAAACGTCTTTTGTATAACAATTCATTCTGAAATCGTGACATCAAAATATGTCACATTTTCATTTCCTCCTACTTATGCCTGTACTAATGATAAATTAAACTAACTTTCTCAATTGACTTTCCGAAGTGCCTTCTTCCTTTTCTAAATCATATTTAGATATCAACATAAATAAATAGCTTTGCAAGCAACTTATGTATCCAAACGCTTGAGCTTTGCAATCTTGAGTGTAGCTCAAGAAGTTGCTAGTCTCAAGATCCGGTTGGGATACATAGTCTTGCACCGCTCATGCACTCGTATTCGAGTCAAACGGTTTGATCGAATTTTCGAACTTTGCGGATCAAAATTGT
Organism: Scilla litardierei; assembly: GCA_030789695.1. Taxonomy (NCBI): domain Eukaryota; kingdom Viridiplantae; phylum Streptophyta; class Magnoliopsida; order Asparagales; family Asparagaceae; genus Scilla; species Scilla litardierei. The sequence continues at coordinate 66,794,199 of CM061131.1, forward strand.
TTGTCCATACAACCTTGAGGGTAGCTCGACAAGTTGTAGGGAGAAACATACTTTGAATGTCCTATATGTTCAAGCTGCCTCATATAGAGACGAGTGACATGTAGCTTTTAATTTATTTGTTGGACCCAGAACTTAATGAAATCATATTTCTTAAGTCTGTTCTTTAGAAGGTCATTTAATGTCAATGAGAATATAGTTTTAATTCTATCAATTAGAATTTAACTCGATATTCAATTAATCAACTTATTGACCAATTAACTTATTAAAATATTATATTTTAATTCCTACGATAAACATAGTCTTGCCCTAGTTTTAGCATATGTTCAATATTAAATATAGGTAGATTGGCTTTTATCTATCTATACCCTCCCACTATTTTTACGATCGTTTTAAAGCTTAATAACGAACGATTTAATCGAATTAAAAATTAATGGGTAAGAGTTCCAATCACCTTGAGTCTAAACAACCTTGAGTGTAGCTCAACAAGTTGATTGACTCTGCGATCGGAAGATGACTCTTCATCGATCATATCGGATATGACTCTCTTAATCGGTTTTTGCCCCTAGCCATTCGTGATCATGAGTGTGCTCATCCAAATCACCATGTCTAGTCTAGTCGGACCCTTGTTTTCATGTCTAGCCTGACTTGCCCCTCAGCTCGGTGTATGCACGACACGTCGGTTTGGGTCAGGTCTTAGACTACATCTAGTCAGACTACATCGTTGACTTAACTTACGCCGGCGCTCGGGGTACGAGACGACGGTTAGGGTTAGTCAAGATTTCATCTTATGTATTTAAGGAGTTAGTTTCTACAGGGTTGCCGTGTCACAGCTTGAGTGTATCTCAACAACTATAACACGGGCCCTATAGTTGCTAACCCCTAAAACAAGGAGGGCTACGGCTAATCTTGAAAAAGATCATTAACGTATTTGACTTAGATATAGTCCAGGGTGTCATACAATCATGATTTGCGACATTGCGGTCCAGCGGAACTCAGCCAGGGAATTGACTAAGCCAGGATCACTACCCCTTGGACTAGCAAGGGTTGACCCAGAACTCTTAGCCAAGCACATTGACTGGATCATGGTCCATTGAATGAAGCTTGTCATTTTTGTATGTATGCCATAGACTAAACAGCTTTTATTAACAACTAATTAATCCTATCAACTAGTTGAATCCTTAAATTCAAAATTTTTAGGATTTGTTTAATAACTTTTATTAAGTCCTTATCAACTATAAGGTTCACGTGCTACCCTAATCGTTATTAGGATTTTAATAAATTTTATTAACAACGCTAGAAGCGAAGTCCTTTAATGAAAATTAATTATAACAATTAGAATTGAAAATTCATTTAAAGGACTACCCTAATCAGGAATTAGGTCTTAATATTGTTGTTAATGATTTATTAAAACATAGCATGTCATTAAAATTCAAGTAATAAATTTTAATCATTTTTAATGGCTAACCTAAAGGGTTTTCTTGTGTTATCAAATAAGGGACAAGATGTCAAGCCATTAAAATAAAGCTACACTAATTTATCACATAAAGATAGTGCATAACTATTTAACATTTAAATATACTAAGTTTATCGCATAAACAATTTTTGCATGCAAACATAAATTTAACAATTAAATTTAAAATATGATTTTGAAATTATTTTATTTTTTATCTCATAAAAACTTAATTTTAAAATCATAAATTTGCATGCTACTTAAAAAAAAAAATTTATCGCATAAAAATTTTAATCTTTAAAATCAGTTTTAAAATTATCTCATAAAATTAAAACATCATTTTAAAACTTTCAAGCTTAAAAATTATCAAATAAAATTTTAGGCAATTTAAACTTATCGCATAAATTTTAAAAGATTTAAAATTGGTTTTAAAAATTATCACATAAATTTTAAAATGTCATTTTAAAAAATTTCCATGTTCAAAATTTAAAAGCATTAACACGTTTAATCAAATCGCAGTACCTAGATCGCTACGCAAACCTAGGCTCTGATACCACTGTAGGGAAATTGGGCGTTCCCTTAGGGCACAAAAATTCTAGTCCCGTCCTAAGTCGGACGGAACATAGACAGGAAAATCAAAAGCAGCGGAAGAAAAACAGTTAATCTAAATTAACATGCAAGTTAAAACAATTTTAACTTGGCCCTAAGGTCCAAGACCCTATGCCAAGATCTATGCCGACTTGGGATGGGTCTGACCATCCCAAGAAGGATCTAGCCTACTGCGATTAAACTAAACTAATGCTAAAAATACTTTAACCACATACCCGGAATCTCAGCCCTGGAGCAGGCGAGATGTTCCGCGCCGTCTTCCGAGCTGCTCCCGTCCCACGCCGAGCCGCTCCTTGAACCGCTCCCCGAACCGCTCCTCGAACCGCTCCGCATCCCGAGGCGATCAATCCCCGTGCCGCCGAGCCAACCAACCGCCGAAGAAAGTTTCACGCGAGTGAAACCTCCGCCAAGATTTCGGATCCAGAATCCGAACTCCTTTGAGGCTTTGCTAGAGCCCGCAGGAGTAAGGCAGAAATTTAGGGAGAAAGAGAAATATTTATTTAAGCTTAGATCCGAGCGTGCTCCAACATTTACGAGAGCCGCTCAGATCTAGAGCTTGGGACGAGTTTTGAGAAAGGGGGGAGACCCCTATTTATATAGGCGGCGGACTCTCCCCTTTTCTCAAAATCCGATGTGGGACTAAAAATAGAGTTAATTTAAAATCAAGTTAGTTTGCACTTCAAAAGTGCAAACTTCCGTGAATTTTAACTCACTCACCGTTGAGCTTCAAGATCGATACAACCTATCAATACGACAAGCGTTCAACGGTGAACGCATAGGAAAAAACCGTTCGTCAATCGGAGTTCGTTTGACCCTCCAATTGAGTGTCCAAAGATCAGCCTACGGCTAGTTTTTCGCAAAAACCAGCCGTCAAATCTGCCATCAAACCTAGGGTTCAGCACCCTGAGGTGGGGCCCAACCTGTGGGTCCCACAGCCTCAAAACCAGGCTGACTGGGCGCCTGCCAGACCTGGGCACGGGCGCCCAGGTCTGGCACGGGCGCCCAGGCGCCTAGGCGCGGGCGCCCAGGCGCCTGGCGCCCAGGCGCCAGCCTGGCGCCAGGCGCCAGGCGGGCGCCTGGCGGGCGCCTGGGCCGGGCGCCCAAGGCGCCCGGCCCAGGGCGCCTGGGCTCCCAGGCGCCCAGGCCCGCCTGGGCGGCCCGCCTGGGCGGCCCGCCTGGGCGCATGCCCAGGCGCCCAGCGCCTGGGCCTGTGCCCAGGCCTGGCTGCCTGGGTTCCTGGCTCAGCCAGGTCTGGCCAGGCACCCAGGCCAGACTTGGTCTGGTCTGGGTCAGCCTGGTCTGACCCGGTCTGATCTGTTTGGCTGTTTTGGCTCTATCTTGAGCATTTGGTGTCCGATTTGGACGCCGTTCGAACCTGGGCATAGACCGGGACATTCCCGTCTTACCCGTGAACTTTTCCTTGCGTTTATTTTATTAAATATTTTATTAAACAATTTAATACGTATTTAATCGCTTTTGCATCAAATGCAAAATAGTCCCTATCTAAGCTTAAATTACCATATTGCATCAAATGCAATTTTGCATCAAATGCAATTATTCTCCCTAACTAATTTCTACCTATTACTAGACGAAGCATTGCACTCTGTGTGAGACCCTACAGCCTGACCCTTACAACAGGTTGGGCTCGAAGCCCTATACGGCAGTGACCACGAGCAGTGGTTGCCGTCCCTGCTTCAGGAATCATCATTATGTGGTTGACTCATTGACATGAGTATTGTCGGGACCACCTGACTGTTTCCGTGATGAATTCCGTAGTTATAGTCTCTTCGTCTTAAATATGTCGTGTAGATCAAGTCTAGGGTACGGTCAAACTGTCAACCCCAATAACTTGACTCCGGTTAGTTTCTATCGATCTTTGGTCAATAAATGTTGGACTTCTTCCAACATACTCTGCGCAGAGTTTTTACTAAAGACCGAACTAACTCTACGACACTAACTCCCATTGACCGGGAGAGACGAATCCTCTCTTGTTCATTACTCGCCTCGTACGTTTCAAGTGACACCCAATCAAAAGACCTTTCGACAGGGCTTGCCTCGAAGCTAGGTCAGTTGATCTAAGTGGCACCGTTCATGCACAGGTCCGTCAAAATGACCTCAAGTCAAAAGACCAACTATCCTATCATCACTCAGAGTTATCACTGACAGATTGGTCAATATAACCATATGATAACTCTAGTGGATCGTTCAGTGAACTCATTCTAATGAGCACATGTGTCTCGTCTTCGACTTCGCCAAGTCAAGCGATCATGAGATCATCGCCACCGCTAAACGGTCAAGACTAAGACACAATGGTCTATCCGATGTTTCGATATCCTTGTCTCGGATCATCTACGACCACGAACCATTTTAGACTTATGCTACAGACGGTTAAACGTTTCTCCATGATCGAGATACTCATCTCGATACCCGTTTGACCTTGCATAAAGTCTCAGGACTTTACCTAAGTTTATATCTAATGTTGACTACATTACAATATAGCTTAGATAAATCATTACCAAACAGCTTACTGTTATTTAGAACAAGATGTTTGTGCTATTCACACAGGAATAAATGGCCTTGAGGGCATCATATTCCTACAATTAGCAACAACATAATATTATGATCATCGTCAAAACTTTAGTGGTCTAAAAAGCCAATACCTAACAAAGAGTGTTCAGACGGCTGATCAAATGTTCAGACGTCTGGGAACACAACATCAGACGAGTAACACAGAGTTGGTTAAAGAAAAAACATAGGAACTAACTACAAGCATCATGACATCTGGAGTACAACACCCAGTTGTCTAGGACACTATTCAGATGTCTGATAACACTACATCAGACGACTGAGACAAATGATGGATAGAAATAAAGAAAGTCTACCACACTATAATCAGATGACTGGAGTACACCACTCAGACATTTAAGGAACTATTCAGGTGTAACGGCCGCTTTTCGACCGTAGATATGCTAGCGTATAGCTGTGTTTCATGAGCGTTTTTGTATTTTATTTTTATTACTGTTGTCCGTATTTCAGACGCGTGGCCGAACCCCGTTTTCTCAACCCTCTCGGAGGCGCGATCATCCCGGTGCCTTCTTTGTAAGTTTCGGAGGCCGTGGACTTATTTGCATTTGCATGTTAATTATTTGAAACTGTTTTTTTTTAACTTTCTTTCTTTTTTTGAATTTAAATTCTGTGCGTAATTTTTTTTCTTTCTTAAGACAAAACTCAGTTAATAGAACCTAATCTGTTTTTTTTAATAAAAAAAAATACCCTAACCTACTTATTTTCTAATCCTATCCCATATCAATCTCTTTAAATTCCTTAATAGTAAATCTAATCTGTTAATAAAAGATCCTAATCTAATATTTCTCCTCTACCCAAATCTTAACCACCCTGGGCTATTCTCTCTCCCACGTTCTCCTCATCTCCCCTAGCAAAAAGGGTACCTAAAACATCTAGCAACCAAAGCCTACAATGCCCTCTCTCCTGTGAATCACACAAGCCAGCAGCCTTCTCATTTCGTACTAACCTACCCCTAGACTAGCCCCTACCCTCTCACGCCAGAGCACATGCATCCATTTCTTTAAATAGGAACAACAAAAAAAAACAAGAATATAAACAAACCCTACACCTCTCTCTTACTATATAACATGTATTAGCTAGAGCCTAGGGTTTCGTTTTCTGTCTTCAGCCGCACACATCCACAAAAGCCTACCCATATACTTTACAACCTACCTGGCAACTATCCCTCTCCCGATGAAAGCCTTAGGGTTTCCTCCCTCCTTGGTCGCGGCCTCCCCCACGCATACAAGCAGTCGGCCTCCTTCACCCAGCGGCGGCCTCCCCTTTCATCCACCCGCCGGCGACCCCATCGACCTCATCCTCCGTGCGCATCTCCACAGACCCGGCGCCCCCTGTCCTCGCGTGCAAACACCAGCCTCCTCCGAACGTGCAGCTTACTTTCGCCTGCAGCAAGGAAACGAACCCCGCCTAGTTCTTCTCCTCCCTCGCGTTCGACGCCTCCCAGATCTCCTCCCTCGCGGACGCCGGCAGTCCAAGTCCCGACGCCCTCCGCCGTTCGATGCGCTACCGACCTCTCACCATGCCCCCTCCACTCGGGATCTCTCCGACCAGCCCTCCGGATCTCCCCACGCGTCCAACGCAGCCAACCGCCGACCTCGTTTCCGTCGACCCACTCCCTAGCCTCCGACGAACACCCTGTTTCAGCTGTACGCTCTCACCCCAGTCCGTCGGATTGCCCTCCGCCACAGATCACGCCGTCCCTTCCCCGAGCCAGACCACCAACGGCCTCTCCTCTACCGCCTTGCCCGGAGCCACCCGCCTAGCCGTCTTGATCCCCGCGTGCTCCTCTCAAATGTCATCGCCCTGTATTCCGTCTCTCCCCTGTAAGAGAAATGAGGGAACTTTTGGGTAAGTTCCTTCAGGGTTTTATTTGATTTGGTTATTACCCATTGAACTGCATGATTGTAAATAAGGGAACGGTACGCCTAGGTTAATTAATAATGTATAGGTTACTATAGTAACAGTACTTTACTATATTCAACTATATTAAGATAATGTTTGTATACATATAAATGTTACCTCATGAGGCAACAATAGGTGAACCATATAAGAACATATTTTTGCTACCTAATCTGTATGATATAAGTTAGTGATTAGCATTATTAACGTTAATCAATTTGTTAATCTTATGACACAGAGACAGTCAAGTTTTCCGTTCAATCACGTAAACACTAAAGACCAGTGACGAGACATTCCGGAAATTGGATTCATGACGCGATCCGCTACCATTGCCAGACCCGACGTCGGATTCGTGCGCGATCGTCAAAAGGTTAGTCCCCTAACTTGTAGCGAAACCCACACTGTAGCAAACTGAACCTTAACTAAAATCGGACAACTGTAGCTAAATTTATTTTCTGCGCCAGTAAAACGCTGCTCACTGTAGAAATCGACAAGCGGACAATTATTTCTGTGCACATAGGGTAGAAGTCGATTTAGGTTGATAAAACATCAAAATGTGACTTGTGACAATTTGGATAGTCCAGATAACCTAGAAATGAACCTAAATAGGATTTACTGAAAACGCGACCTGACACCATCGCCGTGGCGATATTTCAGACGGACTTCTGCGGACGAGACGCTTGGACGAGACGCTTCGAGAGGACGACACACTCGCCATTTCAGGCAAGTGTACCCACTTGCGTTTTTGACCGTACTTTGGTCTTAGATTGCTAGAACTGTTAAACTGTGAGTATTTAGATTCCGGACGTGAAATGATAGCGTCTGGGTCACCCTGACGACTCTGACTTGACGACGAAGTCTGAGCCTGACAACAACAACTTTGATGCTGTAGGGCTATCATGTGTGTGCGTGTGTGTGGACACCCTAGAATAACTCTCCCCGTACACTGGTCGTGTCTTGTCACTGTTATACACGCTGGTCATGTCTTGTCACTGTGTTACAAAAAGCCTTCGGACGTTTCAGATGCTCTCCTTGCGGGAGTGATCTCCGTGTTACAAAAGCCTTCGGGCGTTTCAGATGCTCTCCTTGCGGGAGTGATCTCCGTGTTACAAAAGCCTTCGGGCGTTTCAGATGCTCTCCTTGCGGGAGTGATCTCCGTGATACAAAAAGCCTTCGGGCGTTTCAGATGCTTCCCGAGCGGAAGTGATCTCCGTGATACAAAAAGCCTTCGGGCGTTTCAGATGCTTCCCGAGCGGAAGTGATCTCCGTGATACAAAAAGCCTTCGGGCGTTTCAGGTGCTTTCCTTGCGAAAGTGATCTCCATGCTTCCTGTCCTGAGTTCTGGGGTTTGGGGTAGGGTTGAGCGTGCGCACGGGGAGAGGGTCTGATCCCCCTCAACCCGTAAGGCGTGAACCCTTCGTGTCGTGTCGTGTCGTGCCGTGTCGTGTCGTGTCCTACCTGTCTTGTCTGTCTTCGTCTTGTCCTGACACCTTTAGGTTAGTCCCGTAGTCGGTAGCACACGCTACGGCTACTGCCTGCTACGCTTTACTTTCCTGCTGCGTACTTTTTTTGCTACCTTGTTGTAACCTCAGCATGCTAATCAACCAGTAAAACGTTGTTTAATAGTTCAGTACACTTGCAGTTTGGTCTAACCCTTTTTGTAGACCTGACCTGACGTACAGTTCCTTCTTTTGGTGCTGTACGTCAGGTGTTGAGCCAGAGTTCGTGGACGAGGCAGACTCACTGGAGTACGTGGAGCCGAGGACGTCGTCACCAGAGTGCGTACCTGACAAGGACCAGACCTTGAGGTCTTTTAGTCGCCACTTTCAGAGGTTACTACTTTCAGTTTTCTTTTAGATAGTTTGTTGCCATGCTTAGGCTTCTTTTAGACTTTGTACTTGTTGGATATTATATCTCTAATTTAATGAATGCAACTTCCTTTCTGTACTTTCTGTTGTTTCGAACTTTATAATGCAAGAACCTGAAAATCTTTTAAATGGTACCCCTACAGACGCTTATTGGGTCCGAGCTTCTCAGCTCTGGCCTAAGCGGGCCTTGTCACGCTTCGCCTCCGTCCATTTTGGGAAGTGGGGCGTGACATCAGGCGTCTAACCAATGTACTTCAGACGGCTGATACACATGCTTTGTATGTCAAAGTAAATGGCAGACATACCAGACGTCTGGCGAGTCTCTTGCACACGTCTGGTCCTGGTCCAAAATGATATAAATGTGTATGTGCGACCATAAAATCAAGGCATACATGTATTCTATAAAATAAAGAGTAAAATACATAAAGAATCAAAATGAAATGCAATAATCTTTTTAATTCTTCATGGCTTCTAAGCTCATATGCTCCAAATTTGAGTCAAACACCCAACACTCTATGTTTTGTCCCCATCAAGATATAATCAGGTAATTAATCTGAGACTAAAATAATTAGAGACATTAGTAACACATAATGTGGTGATCACCATCAAAACTATATTGGGCTTAATAGCCAATATCCAACACTTCTATGTTGTTTGCCTAAGAAATCAAATTGTATTACCAATAAGATTCTTAATCAAAAATTCTACTTGCAAATTATGTGAAAAAGATAAGCAGTGGAAATTAAATAATTACAAGATAATAATGCAAACACAAAGATATTATCATGATTCGGTCCACTCCCTGACATTCCAATCTCAAAGTCTCACTTGAGCTTTCCACTACTTACTTTCAAACCAGAAGAGAAGTGTAAACAATCATCTACACCACACCCCAATGTAAGGATGAACCTCTTGAACAAACTCGAGTAGACAACCTCTCAACAACTTGAGAGAAACCCTCTCTTACAAACACAAGAGAGAAATACTTAAAACTTGTCAAAGTACAATTGTACATATAGCCTTGCATTGAAGCTCGTGTGCATAAGTGAGTATAAGAATTTGATCTCTAAAAGATGTGAAAATCTGATTCTTTGGGGATCAAAGTTTGGCCAAGAAATTATATGAAAAACTTTGGAGGATTAGGCCAAGGATTAGGGGCTTTTCTCTTTGAAAGATTTAGTACAAAATCAATTTTCTATTGCAAAATAATGAATTTCTTGATATGAAAACATGAGAAATCTTTTTTATTTATAGGTCAAAAAACATGTGAAAACAATTTCCCAAATCACACTCCAAACGATAACTAACAACTAGTTTGTAGAAAATTCGTTCTGGCCAACGGCAATATTCTAATCAAATAGAGTAGACCGATTAGTTGACTGATGGCTTAATTAGTTGACTAATCAATATTCCTAGTTGATTAGTGATCTCGTCTGGATGTACACCCGAAAAACGACTTGTAGTTTTACCGCAAGCGCATGGTGTAGTGGCGAGCGGGTATCGAACACAGGGAGGACAATTAACAGTATCTCACTTAAATTACCTAGCTATCAAGAGAATAAGAGTAGATTTGGTGTATCGTCACAATCGTTCAATATCAAGAAATATCAATATAATAAAACGTCTAGGGATAGGAAATCCACACTACGGACCGTCTCTCATCCTTGTGAATCATAAATTTCATTGTTGCTAAGCTTGAATATAGGTGAACTAGTCGCAACTTAATGTAGAACCAAGCTCACGCTCTCGCGGTATTGCCGGTCTATAGCAAACTTAGGTTAGGGCCCACTCTCGTGCAAACCGTAGCCTAAGCCGCTAGTTGAAGAACGACATCTTTGTCTAATCGCATCTCGAGCCCACTCTCGTGCAAACTCGAGCTACGATCTAGGTTATGATAGTTCTTATTCGTCCAATCTTTTGCAAACGAATATTAATATAGACTCATAATTAAAAATCCTAGCTTTGGTCCAATCTCTTGCAAACCAAGTCTAGAGAAATCTAATTATCAATCTAAATTGAATATCTAGGCCTTCCTATCAATTGGGATCCAATCTCTTGCAAATCCCAATCGATATGAATTCCTAGCTACTCGTAATATATCAATCACAACCTAACCATTATCAATTCTAGCAACAAATCCATAAATTCATCACAATTCAAAAGATTGGGTCCATAGGGTTCATCCCTACACCCTAGAATGACGGAACTACTCATTAAACATCATGGAAATCTTAGAAATAACAATGATAATAATGGCACAATTCATTGCAAAAGAGAAACAATTCATAAAAATTGAGTTTTTAACAAGAAAGAACAAACCAATGATGTAGCCAATGATCTCCAGCTGAGATTTCTCCAAAGAATAGCCGTCAAAAACCTAAAAGAACTCTTTAAAAAATAATTCAAGTCTCTCCTAAAACTAAGGTAAAAACAGGGCTTAAATACAAGCCAAAATCGTCCAAAAAATCGTGACAAAACTGCCCCTGCGCAGCCCAGAATTCGCATTCCTAGCAGCAGGCGGAGAGGGTCACTCGGCCGAGTGGCCCTTGTCACTCGCCCGAGTGACAAACCCTGTAAAATAACAGTAACTTCGGGGTTTTCAGGGGTCCGTCTCTCGGGGTGGCTCGGCCGAGCAGGCTTATTCATTCAGCCGAGTAGCAATCTTGCTCGACCGAGTGAGCTTCCTTAGATTTTCCAGTAGCTTCGGCTCTTTTCTGTCTGAATTCCCTGACTGACTCGGGCCATTGAACTTTCTTACTCGACCGAACGAAAATTCTTGCTCGGCCGAGTGAACGTCTGAAATCTTCGGTGCGTATCCGTTCTACTCGGGCGAGGGTGATCCTTCACTCGGCCGAACGAGTAGTCTTGCTCGGCCGAGTGAGGTGCTCCTGAGCTTATTCCTTCTCATATTCGCTTCCTCGTCGCACCTATCAAATTCCTTCTTCTTCCGCTCATCCTCCATCGCTGATAAGTCCTCAAATAAGCCGTGGGCGACACTCCAAAGTGCGTGATACTCCTTTGATCTCATTTTCGCTCCAAATCGCTCCATATTTCCTGAAATACGACAAAAACAAGAAATAGTGAAAAGCATCGCAATATCGTCGAATAATCATGAAAAACACAATATGGGCGATCAAAACGTCATGAAAACTTGCAGAAAAAAGGTATAAAATATGGAGTGATCAATTAGTCAGTCATGTCCAAATTCTGCTAACTCTTACTTTTGAATTAGTCGAATAGTGTTTAGCTGATAGTCGACTTGTCCAGGAATTAGTCGACTATCTCTTGAACTATAGTCCGCTAGTTCTGACATGCTGACACCCATAAAATTCTAGGTTTATTAGTCGACTAAAGCCTAGTGATACGGCCTTATGGCCAGCCCAGAAAATAAAGACCCAAATAGTTGAAGCCAAAGCGAACAGCTCACCGACCAGTCGAAAAAAGAACAACTGGGAAGCTCGCCCCACCACTGGGAAGCTCACCGACAAAGTCAAGATAAGAGCTCGACAGCTGGTCAAGAGATAGGCTCGCCAGCCTAGCGTAGAGAAAGCTCACCTACTCACCGAACAATAAGGACGGACAGAGAAAGACTTGGGATGCCAAGCTCGGACGCCAAGCTTGGCTCTCTATGGGGCAACCTAGCAAATACAAATATCTCTTACATAGTGACGTATGGCCACATACGCCTCCAATTAAAGCCAGAGGTTAAAGACGAGCACTGATGGTCGTCTGTCGCGTCTCCATTAAACACAAATATCTGTGACACTCTTTGACATTCAGTTAATGTTAGGTGATTTGGGTTGAATATTGCTTATTTAACCCCTAATCTAGAGATATTTTGTGTGTAAATGATGTTTAATTGGTCTCTAATACGCTCGTATATTGTACACCATCATTTATTAGAGATATCACTTGATTTGTACACAAAGTATGAATTTTATTGAGTATTTCTGCACTTTTTATATTTTTCCTAGCTTGGTCTCGATCTCACGATTCCAGCGACTATTTATTTGTATTTCTCTGAGATCTGTGCTAATTATTGTGAATTTTTGAATGCAGAATACAATTTAAATAGAGATATACGCAAGAAATACAGTCGCAAATAAGGAAATACGGTCGTTGCGTGATTTTTGGCGACCACGCGGCGTCCATCCGTTCACTCCCGCTCGAATCCAACGCATCAGATAGGCGGGCGACGCGGCGTGTTTACGACCGTTGGATTTCAATCCAACGGTTCAACATCAACCCCAAATGCAGCGGAGGGCAGGCGAAATTTCGATCGTCCGATCACGATCAGACGGCTGAGCGTCAAGCCGCGAGTGAGTCGGAGAGCGCATCATTTGGGAGCGACGTGGCGTTATTTCATCCGTGCGATGCTAATCAAACGGTTGATAACTCAGGCGATCGAATCCGCGTAGCGCGACTCTTGGAGCACATGCGGGATCCAGCTGACCGTTGATGGAGAATCGAACGGCGCCCCCTACTTCCGAAGCGAATGCGGAGAGCGTAATTGCGAAGCGGTGCGTGAAATTTGAAGGCCACGCGGCGACACGTGGTTGAATCCCGCAAGATCGGACGGCCCACGTTTGCCCCGCTCGCGGATCGGGTTTGGATGCGTCATTGAAGCGGGGTTTGAACCCGTTAACCCCATCAAACCCGCAATGTTCTTATATAAGGTATTCTTAGGGGTTTTGAGCGTATTCTTGGCGTATTTGGGCGATTTTGGAGCCGATTTTTGCAGCAATTTTCTGAGAATCCAGAGAGCAACCCGAGGGAATTTTCAGAGGCTTTTAGAAGGAAGAATAAGGGGTTTCTTAGGCAAATAGATATCGTATTTGGTGATATTCCTTGAACTCTATTGTGTATTTTGAATTCTAATTATTTCTATTGCTTAGAACTATGGTTATTGTGATGAAATTGTTGATTATTTTCAGTATGAGTAGCTAAACTCTCATTGTGCATGGTATGGTGTAGTTAGGGGATATGATTTGTATTCGTTTGGTTGAATTGTCGTGCTAAAATTGTCACGTTGATAAAGTTGTGGTCTTTATTTTTAAATCTACTCTTCATCTTCCAAAAGAATGTGATTTAGTAGATGATCACCTCACAAGGGTGAGTTTTGATTTCCCCAATAGGGACTTTCATCGCTTATATTTAAAAGACTAAAACTTTAGCAACGATTGTATTGAATTTTGTGCTTTAATCCCCACAAGGGTATTTTCCGGTGAATTGCTCTCAAAAAGAGAATTCATTGAGTTATATTTAATCAACCAAATTAATACGAATCATGGATCCTAATGAACCCATACCATGTGCATACTTCTCATATATATTTTTATACACGAAACTTTATTTGCACGTATTGTTCACGTTGTAAAAACCACGATCAAACCCATTGAAACCATCGCATCATAAGTGGTTAGTTTCTTTTCGTTGACTCTCTATTTGATTTGAGCTTTGTGGTTGCAACAGATTTTCTCCCGAGGATTCGACATCTGGACTCCCAGATTATATTACTTGTACAGACTCTTTCGCTTGAGAGAAGCACATTTTTGGGCTGAGCAAGTTTTTGGCGCCGTTGCCGGGGAGAACGGTTTGTTACCACAGTTTATTTCATTCAGAGGACCTTCGGTGAGATCTTTCCACTTTACTGTATATAAATTTTTGGTTATTTTTATTTTAAAAAAAATTTCTGCTAGTTTATGTGGCATAGGACTCCTAGGACACATAGGTTGACTATACGCTTTGAAATGGCTGCTAAAAATATGGATGAAAATTTTAGCAATAACAATGAAAATAATGTGCAACCTGGAGCTCCTAGAACTTTAAAAGATCTCCTCAGACCCACTAGGACTAGCACAGCTTCTTGCTTTATCTTGCCCACGGATGCAAATTCTTTTAATTTCAAACTAGGGGTAATCCAACTCTTACCCACCTTTCATGGGTTAGACAAGAAAAACCCTTATCTTCATATAAAAGGATTTGAGGAAGTGTGCTTGACATGTTTTGATGGAAAAACTAGCAAAGACACTGTATATCTGAAATTGTTTCCATTCTCATTAAAAGATAAAGCTAAGAACTGGTTGAATGCATTACCATCACGTTCTATTACTACATGGATTGATTTGCAGGCTGAATTCTTAAAGAATTTTTTTCCTATTCACAGGACACAGGGATTGAAGCGGAAGATCATGAACTTTACCCAGAAAAGCGAGGAAACATTCTACCAGGCGTTTGAAAGGTTCAATGAGCTATTGCTTGCATGTCCACATAATGGCTTCGACAAAAGCAGGATTATTGGCTTCTTCTACGATGGACTGCAACCTCAGATGAAACAGTTCGTAGAAATGATGTGCAATGGAGGATTTTTCGATAAGGAGCCAGATGAAGCTGGACGTACTTGGAGGACATAGCAGAGAAAGCGCAAACGTGGGATACTACTTCAGAGTACGACAGAGGAGGCCACTCTGTACCTTCCCAGCCAACACGTGGAGTGGTATACAATTGAAGCCAAAGGATGCGTTGGAGGCAAACATGGAAGCAATGATCACAAACAAGCTTCAAGCTCTAAATTTGAAAGAGGCCAAAGCAGTTGAGATAGAGCAGACTTGTGCACTTTGCGATGTTGGTGGCCATGACACCAATGCCTGCCCCACACTTCCAGCTTTGAAGAGCATGCTAGGTAATCCAACGGGGGTGAACCAAGTATCTACGAACCACCAGGGCTTCAATTCAAACAACAAGGGGTGGCACAACAATCCTAACTTACATTGGGGCCCCAATCAGCAACCTCAGTAACATGCTCCTCCTCAATTTAGGCCACCTCAATACAACAATAACAACTACCAAGGTGGGAACCAAAGGAGGGACCAAGAGCCAATGCAACAACAACAGATGCAACCATTTGGAGATGCACTTCAGCAGCTTATTCAATTACAGCAAGCCTAAATGCAGCAACAACAGGCTCAGTTTCAGGCTCAACAGACACAAAATCAACAGATGAGCGAAAGCTTGGCTAGGCTTACAGCAACATTGGAGAAAGGTAAGCTTCCATCACAATCAATTCCGAATCCTAATATGAGCTCATCTTCTTCTGCAGGTAATAATATGAAGCCTTGCCAAGCCGTGTCCACTCTGAGGAATGGGAAAGAAATCCTGAAACCTGACCCACCAAGCAGAGAAGCTGAACAAGAGCAGGAAATACAAGAGGAGGTGCAGAAAGAGAGCACGGAAGTGGGTCTGACCAAAAATGTCACTGAAGAGAAGGAACCCGCAGCATATGTACCTGCAGCACCTTTCCCTCATCGACTACTTCAGAAAAACAAAGATAAGTATCAATCCGAAATTCGTGAAATTTTTCAGAAGTGCCAGATAAATATTCCACTGCTTGATGCCATAAATCAAATACCTGCATATGCTAAATTTTTGAAAGACCTGTGCACCATTAAAAGAAAATTGAATGTGAAAAGAAAGCATTTTTAACTGAACATGTTAGCTCTATTATGCAACTAAATGCCCCACCTAAATTTAGAGATCCTGGATCACCCACCATTACTTGTACTATTGGCACAAAAAAATTGGAAATGATTTATTGGATTTGGGGTCTAGTGTTAATATCTTGCCATATCCTATATTTGTGCAACTTGGGTTAGGACAGCTAAAACCTACATCTGTTATATTGCAATTAGCTGATAGATCTATTAAAGTTCCAAAGGGATGCATTGAGGAAGTCCTCGTTCAAGTGGACAAATTTTACTACCCTGCAGACTTTATAGTTCTAGACATCCAAGGACCCCAAACTGCCAATTCCACTCCCATCATCCTAGGTAGACCATTCCTAGCAACATGCAATGCTTTAATAAATTGTAGGGATGGTCAACTTAAAATTACTTTTGGTAACATGACTTTAGATTTGAACATATTTAATACTTGCAAGTTGCCAAATGTGGATGATGAGGTTGAAAAAGTAAACATGATTGATTCATTGGTGGATGATTATATTTGCTCTGAATTTTATGGTGATACTACTATTGTTGAAAATATTGTGGACGATACTGATGACATCTCTCTTGTGTAGGAAAATGTGAAGGAGCTCAACGCGATATGGGAGCCTAGGTTCAAGGCTTTGCCACCAAATGCATCAACTCAAATATCATCTGAGGTGGAAGATCCAAAGCCTGAACTAAAGCCACTACCTGAATATCTCAAGTATGCCTGTCTTGGAAATGAAAACAACTTCCCTGTGGTAATATCTTCTAAACTCTCTTTACAACAGGAAAGCTCTTTACTTGAAGGTTGAAAAGGCATAGAGGGGCCATTGGTTGGTCCATCGCTGATATAAAAGGTATTAGTCTCATTGTATGCATGCATCATATTTACTTGGAAGATGACGCCAAACCCACCAGAGAAATGCAACGTAGGTTAAACCCCACATTAAAAGAAGTGGTGAAAGGCGAGGTTCTAAAATTATTGGATGCAGGCATTATATACCCAATTTCTGACAGTAAATGGGTCAGTCCTACAGAGGTTGTTCCTAAATAGTCTGGCCTCACCGTGGTTAAAAATGAGAATAATGAACTTATCCCTGTTAGAGCCACCACAGGATGGAGGATGTGTATAGACTATATGAAGTTGAACTCCCGAACTAGAAAAGACCACTTCCCTCTTCCATTTCTGGACCAGATTTTAGAGAGAGTGGCTGGACATGAGTACTATTGCTTTCTAGACGGTTATTCAGGTTACTATCAGATTGAGATTGCACCAGAGGATCAAGAAAAGACTACTTTTACCTGTCCCTTTGGTACTTTTGCATTTAAGAGGATGCCGTTTGGTTTATGTAATGCTCCCGCCACTTTTCAGCGATGCATGCTTAGTATTTTTGATGATATGGTTAAGAAAATTGTGGAGGTATTTATGGATGATTTCTCTGTATATGGTAGCTCTTTTCATGATTGTTTAGCTAACTTGGCTCATGTTCTTGACAGGTGTATTGAGAAGAATCTCCTATTAAATTGGGAGAAATGTCATTTTATGACCACAGAAGGACTTGTCCTTGGTCATTTGGTCTCTAAAGATGGTATTCAGGTAGACAGAGCCAAGGTAGCAGTAATTGAGATGCTACCAAGTCCCAAATATGTGAGGAACATCAGATCATTCTTGGGACATGCAGGATTCTATAGGCGATTTATCAAAGATTTTAGCATCATATCTCGCCCTCTTTGCAACTTACTAACTCAGAATGTTGATTTTATTTGGACACCTAAGTGTCAACATTCTTTTGAAACTTTAAAGAAGTTGCTGATTTCTGCTCCCATTTTACAGGTACCAGACTGGTCCTTACCATTTGAAATCATATGTGACGCCAGCAACTACGCAGTTGGCGCAGTCCTAGGCCAAAAGAAAGACAAAGCTCCAGTAGTTATTTACTACGCCAGCAAAACATTGAATGATGCTCAGAGGAATTATACAACCACAGAGAAGGAGTTGTTGGCTGTAGTATTCGCGTTGGAAAAATTCAGGAGCTATATTTTGGGATCACCAATCTTGATTTATACAGATCACTCTGCTTTGAAATATTTATTATCGAAAAAAGATTCTAAACCTCTATTGATACGATGGATTTTATTGTTGCAGGAGTTCAATGTCATAATCAAGGACAAGAAAGGCGTGGAGAATCTAGTAACCGACCACTTATCACGATTGACAGTAGGCCTTGATTCAGCAGATGTACCTATGAAGGACTCCTTTCCTGACGAGCATCTTTTCAGTGTTTCCACCTCCCCATGGTATGCTGATATAGTAAATTATCTAGTAACTGGTAAGACTCCTGAAACTTGGTCACTTCAATATTTTAAAAGGTTCAAGTACGAGGTAAAATATTTCTTCTTTGATGATCCATACCTCTATAAATATTGTAGCGACCAAATTGTTAGGAGATGCATTCCTGACCATGAGATAAATAGTGTGATACAATTTTGTCATGATGGGGCGTGTGGAGGACACTTTTCTACGAATAACACTGTGGCAAAAATCTTGCAATGTGGCTTTTATTGGCCAACTATGTTTAAGGATACATTTCATTATTTCAAGACTTGTGCTGCATGCCAACAATTAGGGGGGTATTACTAGACGTAACATGATGCCATTAAACCCCATTTTAGAAATTGAAATATTTGATTGTTGGGGCATAGATTTCATGGGACCTTTCCCACCTTCATTTGGAAATGTTTATATTTTGGTTTCAATTGATTATGTTTCTAAATGGGTGGAAGCTATTCCTTGTAGGTCGAACGACACTTCAGTGGTGCTCAAGTTCCTCAAAGAGAACATTTTCTCTAGATTTGGAGTGCTTAAGGCTTTGATCAGTGATGGAGGGTCCCATTTTTGCAACCGTATTTCGCTAATCTAATGAAGAGGTTTGGGGTCACGCACAAGGTGTCTACTCCATATCACCCCCAAACCAATGGTCAAGCAGAGCTGGCAAATAGAGAAATCAAAGGAATTTTACAAAAGACGGTGAATCCTTCAAGGAAAGATTGGATCTTGCGCTTACCTGAAGCACCGTGGGCCTACAGGACGGCCTACAAAACAATTTTGGGGATGTCACCTTACCGTCTTGTTTTTAGGAAGTCTTGTCACTTACCTGTAGAATTGGAGCATAGATCATATTGGGCTATAAAGAAATTAAATTTTGATACTGATTCATCTTTTGCTTTTCGCAGGTTACAGTTGTTGGAGCTAGAGGAACTGAGGAGAAATGCCTATGACAACGCCAAAATATCAAAAGAAAGGATGAAATCCGTCCATGACATGATGATCCTAAGGAGGGAGTTCACCCCAGGCCAAAAAGTTCTTTTATACAATTCCAGGCTACACATATTCCCCGGGAAGCTTCGCTCTAGGTGGTTTGGACCTTTCACAGTCAAAGAAGTTTTTCCACATGGCACAGTGCTATTGCTTAATGAAAAAGACGGGAGTGAGTTCAAGGTGAATGGCCAACGATTGAAGCATTTTCACGAGCCTTGGACCAATGAAGCGAGCACCATGGACCTCACAGACCCACCTTCGGGTGGCAACTAATCAGGTGTGTTCGCTCCATTAATGAAAAAGCATTTTTCTTCCTTCTTTTTTTCTTCATTTTTTTGTGTTTCTTTCTTTCTTTCTTTTTTTGTGTGCATAAAAAAAACTTAGCAAGATAGCTTCCTATTCTTAATTCTTTCACAAGAATGGGTTATCCTAATCATTTCAAAAGACAGTGTATACTTTCTACCCAAAATCACATAAAGCGTGCAAATAGCAATGAATATGAGATAAAAAGCAATGCTCCAGTTATTTTGTGAACTATTGGTGCATGAACCTTGGTGTGTTCCATTGAAACCATACTATTTACTAATTCATAATTTCTAGATTCATTAAGTTATCAATCAATCCCACCATTGAGATATATCAACAGAAATTTACCACGAGTACTACATTCATGTCAAATGAGACTGACATACTAAACAATGGTGGTGGTGGAAAATAAATCACATGTGTACGGTGGTGGATAGATTTCGAGAATTTTTATCACATGATGTTCATCTGTAGGTAAAATAAATATTGGTGATAGATCTTGACTCAAATTTTTTTTTTCAATGCAAAAAGGGAAATAAAAAAAATAAAATCCTAAAAGAAAAAGAAAAGTAAAAATAAAAAAAAATACTAAAAGTTTATTCCCTCCCCCCAACTTAAAATAAACATTGTCCTCAATGTTAGAGAGAGGGAACAATGGAGCGAACACACCTGATTAGTTGCCACCCGAAGGTGGGTCTGTGAGGTCCATGGTGCTCGCTTCATTGGTCCAAGGCTCGTGAAATTGCTTCAATCGTTGGCCATTCACCTTGAACTCACTCCCGTCTTTTTCATTAAGCAATAGCACTGCGCCATGTGGAAAAACTTCTTTGTCTGTGAAAGGTCCAAACCACCTAGAGCGAAGCTTCCCGGGGAATATGTGTAGCCTGGAATTGTATAAAAGAACTTTTTGGCCTGGGGTGAACTCCCTCCTTAGGATCATCATGTCATGGACGGATTTCATCATTTCTTTTGATATTTTGGCGTTGTCATATGCATTTCTCCTCAGTTCCTCTAGCTCCAACAACTGTAACCTGCGAGAAGCAAAAGATGAATCAGTATCAAAATTTAATTTCTTTATAGCCCAATATGATCTATGCTCCAATTCTACAGGTAAGTGACAAGACTCCCCGGCAACGGCGCCAAAAACTTGCTCAGCCCAAAAATGTGCTTCTCTCAAGCGAAAGAGTCCGTACAAGTAATATAATCTGGGAGTCCAGATGTCAAATCATCGGGAGAAAATCTGTTGCAACCACAAAGCTCAAATCAAATAGAGAGTCAACGAAAAGAAACTAACCACTTATGATGACGATGGTTTCAATGGGTTTGATCGTGGTTTTTAGTACATGAACAATACGTGCAAATAAAGTTTCCTGTATAAAAATATATATGAGAAGTATGCACATGGTATGTGATTCGGGTTCAATATTACATATTTAACCCCCCATTTAGCTCTATTTTATGCTCATGTGATGCTATATTGTTCTCTAATACATTCGTATTTTGTACACAATCATTTATTAGAGAAAACACCTTATTTGAGCACAAAACAACAATTAACTGATTATTTCAGCACTTTTTATATTTTTCCTAGCTTGATCTCGATCTCACGATTCCAACGACTATTTATTTGTAATTTTCTGAGGTCTGTGCTAATTACTATGAATTTTTGAATGCAGAATACCAATTAAATGGGGAAATACGCAAGTAAATACGAAAATACTGTTGGATATGGAAGACGTTAGTACACCCTTGTAGGGGATGTACGAGGGAATACGGACCTCGAACGTCGCGTACACGAAGTCGTGTGCAAAGGGAATATGTTCCCTTGCGGAGAGGATCTCTAGATTGATGGGAAAGTCGCATTATATATGCATAAGTGAATGCGACATATGGCTAATAGAGGGGTAATATCTTAAGCTTATGTTGTACCATGCATATGGTACAACTTAAGCTTATAATGTGCCATGTATCATGGTACACCTTAGTTAAATTGTTCCTAAGGAACAATTACTCCTAAAATAACTACCTTGGGGGCTATAAATAAGACCCAAGGGTAAGCCATTTCCTTACACTTTTGCATGGCATTCTTGCATGCATTTCATTCTAGCGAAGCTCTGTCGAAATCCTTCCTCTCTCTTTATTCAAGTTCTTAAATCTAAAAGTAGAGATTTAGATTGTGGATTTAGTAGCCTTACTCCGTTCGTGAGAAGACTCGATCCGTCGTGGCAAATCCGAAGGCAAAGTTCCGAGACTACCGTGCCGCATACGCAAGCGTAAGTCTCAACTTTATTTATCGATCCTAACTCTGTTTTGACAGGATCCCACATTGGTATCAGAGCCATACGGGTTCGCCCCGGTCAAACCGCTGCCCCGTCGAAACTATGAACGAGTCGTTATCTTTTTCACGAATGGGTATCCTACCATTACGGATATGGTAGGAACGCTTCGTGACGGAGAGAACGCAGCGGTTGTTCTTTTCACGTTAGGGTCTTCTGTCATTACGGATATGGCAGGAACTCTCCGTGACGGGAAGAACCGACCGTTCATATAGTATGTTATTTTTCATTTTTGGCACACGGCCATTAGAAAATAACTACTTTCTCGACGAACGGGTGCTTCATCGACGAACGGGTGCTTCACCGGAGAAGAAGGTGGTAGTTATTTCCATCGGGTAAGATGAATTTTGGTGCATGTGTACCATGGCCAAATGGGCCATGAAGGCCATGCACCCCCCTCCCCATGAGGAAGGGGTTGGCTACGGCCAATAACCACCACGGCCACCCCTCCGACGGGGTGTGCGGCAACCCCATTCAAAGGGGATGGCCGGCCATGGCCAAAGGGGCCATGGCCGGCCAATGCCAAGCCATGGCCGGCCATGGCCAGGCTGGCAGTGGCCGGCCAAGGCCAGGCCGGCAATGGCCGGCCTGCCCGGCCCTGGCAGAGGCCAGGGCCGGCGCCCTGGCCACTACCAGGGCCGGCCTGCCGGCCTGCCGGCCCTGGCAGAGGCCAGGGCCAATGCCCTGACCTCGGCCAGGGCCTGGCCGGCCCTGGCCGGCCTCGGCCAGGGCAGAGGCCCTGGCCGAGGGGCCAGGGCCCCTGGCCGGCCAGGGCCTCTGCCCTGGCCGGCCCTTGGCCAAGCCTCGGCCAGGGCAGAGGCCCTGGCCGGGAGAAGTTGCAGACCAAATAATTGGTCGACCAATTTGGTTGTTTTGGTCAACCAATCCGGCAGAAGGTCTTGGTCGATCGCGAACTTACCGACTGACCCATACGGGGTGACAAAAGGCCTTGGTCAAACTCGAACGTGCCGACTAGCCCATACGGGGTGTATAAAGGCTCTACTCCTTGAAGATTAGCCGTAGTGCTCTACTTCATGCGAGATTAGCCGTACTACTTCATGCGAGATTAGCCGTAGTGCTATACTCCTTGAAGATTAGCCGTAATGCTCTACTTCATGCGAGATTAGCCATGTCATTGTGCTCTACTCTACGGAGATTAGCCAATGTACTTATGACGTTGTGCTCTACTCTACGGAGATTAGCCAATGTATTTCAAATTTTTTGAAAAAGGTGTTTTCAAATAGGTTATGTCCCGTCCTTAATCGGGATAGCGCAATTTAGAATTCCAAGTCCTACCACGATCCGGCCATGGTTATCTAACCCATGGGTATGTAGAACAGGTCTCGTGGCTTGGCAATTGTTGCGCTAAAATTCTTTGCGCAAACTCTCACCTATTCCATTTTGAAAGATATGTTTTTCAAAAATATTTTTCCGCTGCTGGTACCATACGGGTATCATTTCTGATTTCTTTTTACTTGAGATAAGTAAGAGGGATACTTTGAAAGTTACTTCTAGATGGTAGTTGGGAACGTAGTGAACTTCTCGATTCTAGAGTAACATTTCAACGCATCCAAGGAACTTATCAAGTGTTTAAAGAATCGAAACTTTATGCATAGAATTTTGATCGTGTTTTTCATTCTCTTTGCAGTTTTTTGATTCGAATATGTCTACCGCTTCTAAGAACATTGTCGCAGAGCTTAACAAAGGTGAAAAGCTCAACGGCGACAATTATAAACTTTGGTCAATAAAAATCCAATATGTTTTGGAGGAGCAAGATGTGCTTGAAACACTCCAAAACATAATGGAAGAACCTGAGTTGGGCAATACGGCCCAACACAAGAGGGACCAGGAAGCTTATGAGACTTGGACTCGAAAGAACAATATAACACGTATTACGTTACTGTCCGCAATGGACAATGACATAATGCGTCTATTTCGGGAATTCGACCTAGCCAAAGACATATGGTCTGAGCTAGAAATAAAGATTGGTGGAACTTCGGTTACCAAACTCCGCTCCTTAAATATTCAATTTGATTCGTACAAAATGCGGCGAGATCACTCTATGAAAAAGCATCTCCGCCATATGGCGAATCTCATATCTGAATTAAAGGATGCGGGTGTTACGCTGTCTGACGAACAGCAGATCCAAGCAGTCATTCGTTCACTCCCAGATAGCTGGGATAACATGAAAATGCACCTCACTCATAATGAGTGCATTAAAACTTTAAGCGATGTATCAAAACACCTCGAACTCGAGGAAGAGCGGATTCAAGCCGCAAAACCAAGTGCAGAAGTGCACATGGCCGCTAGTTCCTCACATGGAGGAAATAAGCGGAAGAATAAACGCTTAAGGTTTGTGAACGAATGAAAGCAAGAACCGGAAACCTCAAAGAAGACTAAGAACAAAAAGTGGCAAAAGAATGTGCACTCAAAGAAGAAAAACTTGAAGAAGATCAAGTGCTTTAAGTGCAACAAGTACGGTCACTTCGCCCGTACGTGTACGGATGGAAGTGATAAGGTAACTTGTAGGGCTAGTTACATATGTGTTTCTAGTTCCGTGTTTCTTGCTGAATCTAACTATTTTTGGTTGATTGATTCAGGGGCCACAGACCACGTAGCGAAGGACAGAAGGTTCTTCGTAGAGTATCGAAAGATAACTCAAGGAACAAAGTGGATATACGTCGGCAACAACACTCGTGTTGAAGTCAAAGGCGTCGGAACATGCAAGCTAGTTCTCGACAACGGCCGGACTTTATTATTGCACGACGTCCTCTTTGCTCCAGATATTAGAAGGAATATCGTATTCGTGGTCATGTTAATGTCTTTAGATTATGAATGGAGGTTCTATAAACAAAAGGTTGACCTTGTTTGTAATAGTTCTTTAATTGGGTCGGGTAATGTTTGTAATGGATTAATTGTTTTAAACACAATGTATGATGATTCTTCTTCTATAAATGAAAGTTTCCATTTGACAAATGCTTCTAACTCTGAATCTGAGATCATTTGTTGGCATGCAAGACTTGGTCATATTGGACCAACTAGAATGGATAGACTTGCCAAAAGTGGCTTGCTATCTAATGTTTCAAAAGTTGAAATGTCAACTTGCGAACATTGTCTTGTAGGGAAAACTTGTCGCAAGCCGTTTGGAACTGGCACAAGGGCCGAAGTTCCATTACAGCTTATCCATTCGGACATTTGCGGTCCAATGAATGTTAAGACAAGACGCGGGAAGTCCTATTTCATCACATTCATTGATGACTTCACCCGTTTCGGTCATATTTATTTGATTTCCCACAAATATGAAGCTTTATCTTGCTTCAAAAACTATATGAGTTTAGTGAAAAATCAACTAGATCGCAAGATAAAGGTCTTGCGAACCGATCGGGGTGGAGAATATCAATCAACGAGTTTTAAGGAACTCTGTGATGAAAAAGGCATAGTTCATCAAATAACTATGCCTTATACTCCGCAACAAAACGGTGTTGCAGAAAGAAGAAATATGACATTGATGGAAATGGTCCGATCAATGATGTCTCAGGCAAATTTGCCCATCACCTTTTGGGGTGATGCATTATTGACGGCAGCATTCATCTTAAACTGTGTACCCTCGAAGTCAGTAAGTTCTACTCCTTATGAGTTGTGGAACAATAGAACTCCAGACTTAAGCATTCTAAAACCTTGGGGTTGTGTATCTTACGCACATTTATCCTCTCACAAATATGGCAAACTTGGGCCACGTGGGAGGAAGTGTATCTTCATCCGATACGCTGAAAACTCCAAAGGATATGTTTTCGTCGGTCAAGAGGACAATGGGGGTCTAATAGAATTCGAATCGAGGGATGTTGTCTTCTTGGAAAACGAGTTTCCAAGACAGGGTGAGATAAGTCAAGACTTATCCTTGTTTGAGACTTGGGATCAAGAAGGATCGGAACGTTCGAGTGGGAGAATTCTTGGTGAAGAAGAAAATACGTTTCAAACTTCACCAACGGATGATACAAACGATACCAATCCTATTCCGAGTGGGAGTGATATTATTCCAAGTGGGAGTGATGTCATTCCAAGTGGGAGTGATCAAACTCAAGCAAGACGTAGTAATCGAACGAGGCTAACACCTCTGAGATTTGAGGATGAATTTCCTCAAACATTCATGACATTACTACAAGATGATGACGAACCTGCAAATTTCAAACAGGCCGTCACATGCCCTGCTAAAGATAAATGGATAGCGGCAATGGAAGAAGAACTTCAATCCATGAAAACAAACCAAGTCTGGGACTTGATTGATTTACCTAAGGGACGTAGAGCCATTGGGAACAAGTGGGTTCTCAAAATCAAGCATAAGGCTGATGGCTCCATCGAGAAATATAAAGCTCGCCTTGTTGCAAAAGGTTTCACGCAACAGGAAGGAATAGACTACGAAGAGACTTTCTCTCCTGTCGTGCGTTTTACCTCCATTCGCTTAATTCTGGCAATGGTGGCTTGTTTGGACCTCGAGTTACATCAGATGGATGTAAAGACTGCTTTTCTTAACGGAGAACTAGATGATGAGATCTACATGGAACAACCAAACGGGTTCGTACAAGAAGAAAACAAACATAAGGTTTGTAAACTTCATAAATCCATATATGGTCTTAAACAATTCTCAAGGCAGTGGTATATTCGCTTTCAAGAAGTCGTTTTGTCGTATGGTTTCTCCATGCTCGACGAAGACAACTGCGTATATATTAAGAGGATTAAAAACAAGTATGTAATTATGTCTCTTTATATAGATGACATACTTATAGCCGGAAATGATAAGCGTCTTATCATGGATATCAAAGCTTGGCTTTCATCCGTCTTTGAGATGAAAAACATGGGTGAAGCTGCATATATCCTTGGGGTTAAGATCTCAAGGAATCGTTCCAAGAAACTTCTCTCTCTCTCTCAAGAGACATATATAAAGAAAGTTTTAGAACGGTTTAATATGCAGGACTGCAAGCCAATTGATACTCCAATAAGCAAAGGCGAGGGTCTATGTTTGGAAATGTGTCCCAAAGATCCAAAAGAAAAGAAAGCTATGGAAAAGGTTCCATACTCCAGTGCTGTCGGGAGTCTGATGTACGCCATGATGTGTACCAGACCGGACATTTGCTATGCTGTTGGTATGGTAAGCCGTTACCAATCCAACCCAGGACAGGCACACTGGAAAGCGGTGAAGAGGATATTAAGATACCTCAAAGGGACTGCGGACTATGCGTTATGCTATCAAGGCAATACCTTGAGACTCGAAGGCTATACCGATGCTGATTGGGCGGGTGATCTCGACGAGCGAAGATCTACCTCAGGCTTTTGCTCGGGAATGGTGCAATATCCTGGAGCAGCAAGAAGCAAACCTGCATCGCCCTATCAACCATGGAAGCCGAATTTGTAGCATTCAGCATGGCGGTCCAAGAAGCTGTTTGGCTTAGGAAATTCTTAGACAGTCTAACGGATGCCACTGACTCGAGCACGGTTCCTATATACAGTGATAGTCAAGCTTCGATTGCATATGTCAAAGATCCTAAATTTCATTGTAAGACCAAACACATTGATATTCGATTCAAGTTTGCGAAGGACTATGACAAACGGAAGGAAGTAGACATATGATACATATCCACGCATGAGATGATAGCGGATCCCCTTACTAAGGCGATCCCCAGAGACGTGTTTTTCAAACACTTATCATCTATGGGAATGCGTAGGTGCTGAGCTGTATCATGTAATATTTCCCATGTCTATAGAAGATCAAAGTTTAATTTGCATACAAGTTTCTTACAAATGATTTTATATACATTTGTGTTTAAGTCTCAGCTATTTTATTGTGTGTATGTCGGACAGATTAAGGTTGACTCTCTCACATGAGCAACCGCCTTATCTTATCAGATGGATAAGATAGAGATGAGACTAGTTTAAAGTCAAAATCATTAGACAAATGATTTAGAGTCGTGACTTAAACAAGATAGTCGAATGAAAGATCTGCATCATATGGATGCTTACAAAAGATCTGAGATCTGTATCACAAGGATATTTAAAAAGAGATCTTATAGGATTTTAAATCCTATCTGTCTTATGCAGGATGAGAGTCCGGGAATATTTCATGAGTAGTAAGGGGACTCAAAAGATAGGCACTGTGGTGTCTGATCTTTCATCCGTACAACATCATTAAGACATACTCTCCCTGGGAAAGGAGTGATGTTGTAATACGTGTTCATACCACGTATGCATTTCGACCATTAAGTTAGTAGCAATAGTGTTTGCTATTATGTGAGACTCAAAGGCCATACGGGTCTTAACTCTTACCCTCAAGGACTCCAATTGGTTCCTTTAGATTTGACGAGATGATCGCTATCTTAGCGTGTTGCTAATGGGCTATGATAATTCGGCTCGGCAGGGCATGTTAGAAAAGCGAATCAAGTCAAGATCAGAAGGTTCGCAAGAAGAGGAAGATTGATTTCATATTCACATTTGGACTTTAAATGATTCAAAGCTGGCCAGCCAATTGTAATCCAGATGGGATTTAATTGTTGAATATAAAGTATAAGAAATGTGAAGAAATAATCTAGGGTAAAGCATGCGTTGGACTACTCAACGTTGCACCTTTGAGGTCGTTGTGTATCTCTAACAAGTGCACAACAACAGACTCTACGCGCATGACGGTCGCACGGTCTATTTCTCGGTATGATAGATGAAAGAACTAAGAGAAAGACGTTCTCTTACAATCCCCTCAAGTGTGAGTGGGAGATGTTGGATATGGAAGACGTTAGTACACCCTTGTAGGGGATGTATGAGGGAATATGGACCTCAAACGTCGTGTACACGAAGTCGTGTGCAAAGGGAATATGTTTCCTTGCGGAGAGGATCTCTAGATTGATGGGAAAGTCGCATTATATATGCATAAGTGCATGCGACATATGGCTAATAGAGGGGTAATATCTTAAGCTTATGTTGTACCATGCATATGGTACAACTTAAGCTTATAATGTGCCATGTATCATGGTACACCATAGTTAAATTGTTCCTAAGGAACAATTACTCCTAAAATAACTACCTTGTGGGCTATAAATAAGACCCAAGGGTAAGCCATTTCCTTACACTTTTGCATGGCATTCTTGCATGTATTTCATTCTAGCGAAGCTCTGCCGAAATCCTTCCTCTCTCTTTATCCAAGTTCTTAAATCTAAAAGTAGAGATTTAGATTGTGGATTTAGTAGCATTACTCCGTTCGTGAGAAGACTCGATCCGTCGTGGCGAATCCGAAGGCAAAGTTCCGAGACTACCGTGCCGCATACGCAAGCGTAAGTCTCAACTTTATTTATCGATCCTAACTCTGTTTTGACAGGATCCCACAAATACGGCAGCACGAATCTTGGCGGCCACGTGGCAGCATCTCAACCATCCGCGCCTCATCCTACGGCTTCAGCAAATGCAGGCGACGTGGCAATATAATTGCCGTTGGATCTCGATCCAACGGTCCGAAAGAGCTGCTCTCGATTTCAAATTCCATGCCACGTGGCATCATCTGGCCCGTCGATCTACGATCCGATGGCGCTACCAAGAGGAAGACGTGGCATAATCGTGGCCGCCGATCGACGATCCAACGGATTCAAACACTCCCGCATCTGAGTCGTATTCGGCGAGTGCTGGGGACACGTGGCGCGCATCCGTTGAGTTGCCGCCTCATCGAACGGACCAAGCAGCGGGCGATACTGCGTCGTTGCGATCGTTGGATGATGATCCGACGGTCGAGAATCCATCCGACGCAATTTCGAAGCGCATGTAACGTGAATTCGAATTCGAATTCGATGCGGGCGACGTGGCGACGTTTCAATCGTTCGATCGCAATCGAACCGCTGAAGACGATGCCCGTTCAAACGCGAAGACAATAAGCGGATGGCCTTCGACCGGACACGCGGCAATAATCTAACCGTCCTCCGCTCGATCCAACGGTTCGGAGCGACTCCGAAGCGGATCCGAAGAAGCAAAAGCTGGCGAGCTGGCGAAGATCCGATAACGAGGACACGTGGCGCCTTGTAGTTCAATCTCGCACGGATGTGCGGCTGTTATTTACGCCAGCTGATGGGTATGGGTTTGGGCATGAATTGAAGCGGGTTTGAACCCCTTAAGGCCATTAAACCCGCAATGTTCTTATATAAGCGTATTCTTAGGGTTTTGGCCGTATTCTGGACGTATTCTGGGCGTATTAGAGGCTCTAGGAGCCGTATTTCTCCTCTGAAAAATTCTGTAAAATTCCAGAGGCTATTCTTCTTATTTTCAGAGAGTTTTGGTGTCTATATTAGAGATTTGGTGATAAATTCTTAAACTTATACCACGTATTTGGTGCTTTTCTATTGTATTTTGCTATTAGAATGATGTATTTTGCTATGAAACTTGATTTTTCTTGCACCATGAGTAGCTAAATTCTTATTGTGTATGGTATGGTGTAGTTAGGGGATATGATTTGTGTTTGTTTGGTTGAATATTCGTTGTGCTAAATTGTTAACGTTGATAGAGTTATAGTCTTTGTTATTAAATCTTCTCTTCATTTTCCAAAAGAACATTTAGAGTAGATGATCACCCCACAAGGGTGAGTTTTGATTTCCCCAAAAGGGACTTTCATATCGTATTTAAAAGACTAAAACTTTAGCAACGATCTTATTGAATTTTGTGCTTGAACCCCCAAAATGGTATTTTCCGATGAATTGCTCCCAAAAGGAGAATTCATTGAGTTATATTGGGTATTTTTCGGTGAATTGCTCTCAAAAAGAGAATTCATTGTGTTATATTCGTCAACCAAATTAATACGACTCATGGACCCTAATGAACCCATACCATGTGCATACTTTTCATCGATATTTTCATACACGACTTTTCTTCGTTCGCATTGTTTACCACGATCAACTCCATTCACATCACCATCATTATTGAAGTGGTTAGTTTCTCTTCGCTGGATTTCTATTTGATTTGAGCTGTGGTTGCAACAGATTTTCTCCCGAGGATTCGACATCTGGACTCCCAGATTATATTACTTGTACGGAGTCTTGCGCTTGAGAGAAGCACTATTTTGGGCCTACCAAGTTTTTGGCGCCGTTGCCGGGGAGAATGGTTTGTTACCACAGTTTATTTCATTTAGAGGACCTTCGGTGAGATCTTTCCACTTTACTGTACATAAATTTTTGTTTATTTTTGTAAAAAATGGAGTATATGAATTTCTATTGCACAAACAATCTGTATGATGCAGAGTACGCTAATGCACACAAACATAGGATGGAGAGGCTCAAGATTGTTAATTTTAATCAGACTGATTGTGAAACTTTCTTTCAGGCCTAGAGGAGGTTCACAGACATAATATCGAGCTATCCGCAGCATGGGTACACAAAGAACGAGCTTATGGAGTTCTTCCTAGATGGACTACGATCACAGCTGCAGGAATTCTTGGGTGTCATGACGCCGATAGAGGCGTGGAAATACATGGAGTCTATAGAAGAGAATGAAGAAACCATAAAAGAGACTTCCGAGTGCGATTCAACGGAGCCTTCGTTCCTTGATCAAGGGGAGCAAAGCGTAGACGTACCTTTGCAACCCTTGAAAGAGGAAGTTTACTTGCTTATTCAGACACAGGAGGCTACATCCCATCAATTCCAAGAGAATTTCCTTGCTCGGAGTCGGCAGATTCAGAAATCCATTGAAAATCTTAATTTGATTGCCACTTGCTTAGAAGAAAATAATTCTTTTGAAATTCAACTTCAGGAATCTAATACGAGTTTATCTTCTATTGCAGGAAAATCGAGCAAGCCGTGTCACGTTGAGGACACGAATAAAAATATCTACATGGCAGGAAGTGTGTGCAAAAGAGAGGACGAGCTAGCAAATTTGGATGAACGAGAGGAGGAGACAACTAGGGAGAAGGGTTTTGAGATTATCGCCATGGAGCCAGAACCATTCCCTCCTCCAGTTTTATCCCAAAATCATTTATCCCTCTCCCCAATGACTGAGCATCGTATCGAGAGTAGTGCATATCTTTCAGGGAGTAGTCGTCAACATGCTTTAATTTATTTCACCCATTTTGATGACTACATTTGGAATGTTTTTGTTGAAAATAATTTTAAACTAATTTGGACTGACATGACTCATCTCTTGCAGGAAACTGGTAAACAGCTTATAGAGATGCTTGGAGTTGTGTTGCTGGAGTCCAATTTAGCTTCTGGAGGAAGATTAATCGTCGAGGAGCGCAAGGAGCAAATTGAACAACTTTCTCCACAATTAAAGATTCGGGATCCGCCATTTGACCACGGTGTGTTCTTTCCATTAGTGTAGTTTTTATATGCTTTCTAGGTTGCTTGCTTGAATAAACTCGTACCCCTTTCGACATTAAGGACAATGTCCATCTTTAGTTGGGGGGTGTGTATGAGACCTTAGGATTTTTTTCAGAGACGAATAAATCATCAAATCTCACCATTTAAAACTCTTTCATATACCACAAAAGCGGATGATTACGCATTACTTGAGTTCTAAAAATTGTTTATGGCTTGAGTTAATTATTTTTCCTTCATGGAATTACTCGTTAATATGCTATTCATGAAAACTTTCAATTGCCATGATTAATATCTCGAAATAGTTTGAATTTATTTCATGCATGCTAATGTGATGAAAAAAGCTTAAGTATACACGATTTATTAGAAAAGTCTTCAAGTTGAAGAGGAATTTGGCCTTTGTTATTTATGTTTTGTTCGAAGAATGGGTGTTGAGCTGCTTACAAAAAAAAGAAAGAAAAGAAAAGAAAAAAATGAATGAATAAAAATGAATGAATAAGTATGTCACTAATAAATAACTTGGTTGGCTCGAGTAGTAAAGTCCGAGTGGTCCTTTTTGGCCTAATGCCCTATTATCGTCTGATTTGGGAGCCATTGACTGGAACCTCACTCATTTCATGGAGCGATCCAAGTTATACATTTTTCTGCGAATGTTGCTTGAGGCGCGTTACGCGGAACTAATAAAAGAAAAGAAGTGGCGAATAAACTAAGCAACTTCAATACCCATGATTTGAACGATCTTTTTGAGATGCCAATTCCTTGGAAACAAGAAAACTAGAATATAACGACGTGTTATACTTTCGCTTGCGCAAAACGATGCTTGCATGCTATTTATTCAAATTAAATTAGAGAAAATATCATGTGATTGATCTTATGCATGGATTGTGTATACTGATAGTCTAGATCATGTTGGAAAGCGTATTATTGAGCCATGCCATAAGCGATTGATAGAATCTATTGTTTATTAATCATCCGTATTAATCGCTCTTTTTGCTAGAGACTAGCAAATCGCTAGTTGGGGGGTGTGATTCGGGTTCAAAATTACATATTTAACCTCCCATTTAGCTCTATTTTGTGCTCATGTGATGTTATATTGTTCTCTAATACATTCGTACTTTGTACACAATCATTTATTAGAGAAAACACCTTATTTAAGCACAAAACAGCAATTAACTGAGTATTTCTGCACTTTTTATATTTTTCCTAGCTTGGTCTCGATCTCACGATTCCAACGACTATTTATTTGTATTTTTCTGAGGTCTGTGCTAATTACAATGAATTTTTGAATGCAGAATACCAATTAAATGGGGAAATACACAAGTAAATACGAAAATACGGCAGCACAAATCTTGGCGGCCACGCGACAGCATCTCAACCATCCGTGCATCATCCTACGGCTTCAGCAAATGCGGGCGACGTGGCAATATAATTGCCGTTGGATCTCGATCCAACGGTCCGAAAGAGCTGCTCTCGATTTCAAATTTCATGCCACGTGGCATCATCTGGCCCGTCGATCTACGATCCGATGGCGCTACCAAGAGGAAGATGTGGCATAATCGTGGCCGCTGATCGACGATCCAACGGCTTCAAACACGCCCGCATCTGAGTCGTATTCGGCGAGTGCTGGGGACACGTGGCGTGCATCCGTTGAGTTACCGCCTCATCGAACGGACCAAGCAGCGGGTGATGCGGCGTCGTTGCGATCGTTGGATGATGATCTGACGGTCGAGAATCCATCCGACGCAATTTAGAAGCGCATAGTGCCCGCACTGCGTCAGAAAATCTTCGTCTTCAACGTGAATTCGAATTCGAGTTCGACGCAGGCGACGTGGCGACGTTTCGATCGTTCGATTGCAATCGAACCGCTGAAGACAATGCCCGCTCAAACGCAAAGATGAGAAGCGGATGGCCTTCGACCGGACACACGGCATCAATCTAACCGTCCTCCGCTCGATCCAACGGTTCGGAGCGACTCCGAAGCGGATCCGAAGAAGCAAAAGCTGTCGAGCGGGCGAAGATCCGGTAACGAGGACACGTGGCGCCTTGTAGTTCAATCCAGCACGGATGTGCGGCTGTTATTTACGCCGGCTGATGGATATGGGTTTGGGCGTGAATTGAAGCGGTTTTGAACCCATTAAGGCCATTAAACCCGCAATGTTCTTATATAAGCGTATTCTTAGGGTTTTTGGCCGTATTCTGGACGTATTCAGGGCGTATTGGAGGCTCTAGGAGCCATATTTCTCCTCTGAAAAATTCTGTAAAATTCCAGAGGCTATTCTTCTTATTTTCAGAGAGTTTTGGTGTCTATATTGGAGATTTGGTGATAAATTCTTAAATAATTTGGTTGATTAAATATAACTCAATGAATTCTCTTTTTGAGAGCAATTCACCGGAAAATACCCTTGTGGGGATTAAAGCACAAAATTCAATACAATCGTTGCTAAATTTTTAGTCTTTTAAATATAAGCGATGAAAGTCCCTTTTGGGGAAATCAAAACTCACCCTTGTGAGGTGATCATCTACTAAATCACAGTAGATTTAAAAATAAAGACCACAACTTTATCAACGTGACAATTTTAGCACGACAATTCAACCAAACGAATACAAATCATATCCCCTAACTACACCATACCATGCACAATGAGAGTTTAGCTACTCATACTGAAAATAATCAACAATTTCATCACAATAACCATAGTTCTAAGCAATAGAAATAATTAGAATTCAAAATACACAATAGAGTTCAAGGAATATCACCAAATACGATATCTATTTGCCTAAGAAACCCCTTATTCTTCCTTCTAAAAGCCTCTGAAAATTCCCTCGGGTTGCTCTCTGGATTCTCAGAAAATTACTGCAAAAATCGGCTCCAAAATCGCCCAAATACGCCAAGAATACGCTCAAAAACCCTAGGAATACCTTATATAAGAACATTGAGGCGGTGTGATAATATCTCTGACACCCTCACCGACCAATCACATCCCCATTAATGTTCCAGCTAAGCGGAAGCGACATCTGATTAGATGGCGCTCAACCGTCTCTCCATATGACGTGCATTTATATTTTATATTTCACGCACGTCTTCTCCGTGATTTTCCGTTGTTTTCCATTGTTTCGTATCTATTCTTTCGTGATTTTTAGTTTCTTTTCACTTTCTTTGTGTTTTTGTGCTATTGCAGGAGATTGTCAGTGCTGGGGACATATAAAGCAAATATCATGAGTACCCGGAGCAACGGGAGGCGTCACACAAGAACCCGAGTGCCAAACGTCAAGTTAGAGCACATATCAGTCCTCAATCGATCGGTTGGACAGTTCCAATCGATCGGTTCGTGCAACGTATTAGACCCGATCAGGAGCAAGCATTGAAGAAGACACCAACCGATCGGTTCTACGATCAGTTGGTGGTGACAGAGCTCTCTGTTTTTGTAGCTGAATTCCAACCGATCGGTTGACTTGTCAACCGATCGGTGCACCTGTAGCCTATCTTCCCAAGCTCAAGAGCTAAACGACTTCACCCGATCGGTTCAGTGATCGGGTGAAGTATCTCAGAAGCTGAAGCCCAGTCAACCGGTCATCTCAACCGATCGGTTGATGCTTCAACCAATCGGTTGAGACGTTTATTTTTGTCTTCTTCTCGGAATATTCCCTGGCATCTTGCCAGATTGTATAAAAACCTCTAGGTTTCCCAGAACTCGAGATCCCCGGGTTTTAAAAGTTTTTAGGGATTTTGGCTGCTGTTAATTAAACTTGTTTTGTAAGTTCTTCGATCGCTTTGATACTTTGATATTGCTTTAAAACTATTGTTTGCTCTACTATTCTATTGCTTGATCTAAATTTTGATGGCTGAAATTTGTTGCATTGAATCTTTTGCAATGTTTAGTGAGTAGTTTTCTAATCTGGGACATTGGTGGAAGCCCCTTCGTGGGTTCTCCCTAGAACGACCATAGGATTAGGGTTTCGATAGGATATATGGATTTAGATGGTTACGCTGGGTGTTTTATTGTCATTAGCGGGATAAAGACCGCATTTGACCGTCGGGCCAAGGGGAAATAAAACTGGCGTTTGATCCTCTAGCCACAGCTCACACCCCTAGCGTAGACATTGATTCCTAGCGCGTGGGAATGGTAGGATGAAATGTCGGGAGCAATCGTTGTGAGCTTAGTGGTCCCGAAATCGGTCGGTGTTGGACATGGGAATGCCCACCGTCTGAATCCGGGTAGACATAGTGTATCATCCTGGGCATCGACCGGAATATCGGGCCCATGGGACGCTTGGTATCACTCTTAGAGGAAACGTCTCACCACTAAACCCTAGAATCCAATCGTATTCCTATCTGTCGGTCGTAATGGAGAGAACTCATGATAGGGTGGAAACCAAGGTACTTTTTATATCTTATACCTTTCCGTAGTTTCCAACCGTGACAACCACTTAGCGATTGTGCTAGCTCACCCATAGGTGATCTGGTTCCTCTTTGTTGACAAGCACACCACACGCCTCCCCGTGTTCGACCCCCAAGCCACACTACAACACCGGGCGCTTGCGGTTATAAATTTTAATTCTGGTACTCCCCGATTCGCCTACACATTAGTACACAAACCTATGGGACGTCACCATACTATAAATACCCCCTCCAACTATCGACGAGGGGGTTGGTTAGTTGAAATTATAACTCTCATTCAATACACAAGGTCGGATATCATCCATATATCTGTGCCTTCATCACAAACTCGCCACGCAAAACCGTTCTACTTTAAGATCGGACTACGTGTCTGACCTACTTTTGAAGAGTCAATTCACTGACTTAATCTTCGGAGAGGCTACGGGTTGACAGCCAACCTAGCCTTTCTGACGAGCTACTCGTCGTGTAGGAAGCTCGGCCTATCTACCAAGCGGTCGAGACCTTCGAGCGACTTGGGATCCTACATCTCCAAGATCGAGTTCCTTGACATATAAGCCTCTATAAAAACCCCATTAACTTGTAATCAACGTACCATTGATTCCCCACTAAACAAATTTCATTGTTAGGCAGATTTGACCTGCAACAATTGGCGTCGTCTGTGGGAAACGAGGGTTACACCCATGTCAGACCCCGCACTTAGTCACCGCAGCCCCCGTCGTAGAAAGATGCATATGGCCGAGGAGCCACGTTCTCCTGGAAGGACTCCCCCACTAGATTTGCCTTTTAAGGGGTCAGCCGCTGTCATTCAAGCCGCGACCCACAACGTTTACGAAAACTTCGAGGCCTTCACCAACCGGACGTAAACATGTGCCACTGTCAGACCCTGTGGGCCCCCTTCGTCCGAAGGCCCCTATAGGCCCTGGAAAGTGAAGCAGGACCTCCTCCCCCAGTTATAAGAAGAGGCAGTGCCCAACAAAGGCAGCTCGACGAAGAGGAAGCGGCCGCTATGCAAAGGCAGCTCGATGATTCATGGTAAATATTACATATTTAGCCCCTTATTTAGCCCTATCTGGTGCATATATGGTGCTTATTTTGTCTCTAATACGATCAAATTTTAAATACCCTTATTTATTAGAGTATACTCCTATTTTATGCACAAAATAGTGATATACTGAGTATTTTTGCACTTTTCATATTTTTCATGGCAAGATCTCAATCTCACGATTCCAACGACTATTTATATGTATTTTTCTGAGATCTGTGCTAATTTCTGTGATTTATTGAATGCAGAATACCATTTAAGGGGTGAAATATGAGGAAATACGACGTAAATACGTCGTATATACGTCGCCCGCGATTCACAGGCAGACGCGTGGCAAGATCCCATGCACTCCCGCTCGATCAGACGGCATCTAGAAGCGACAACGCGGCTCGATTTAGGCCGTTCGATCGCCATCGAACGGATGACATCCACCTTCATCAGTGAGCAGAGCACGGCAATTCGAAGACCACGTGGTGCGTTCTCGCCGTTTCCCCGCTAGATCCAATGGCCATTAACGACGCACTCGAATTTGAAAGCAGCGGGGCGACGTACATGCGCTGCGGGGAAACATGAGGAGATCGTCGCCATTGCCTGCCAGATCCAACGGCCTCGAACGAGAAGAATTTCATGCATAGCAGCAGAGCGGGACGAGGTGACGTGGCGAGATCACATACGTTCACCGTTCGATTGAACGGCTGAAAAGCGAAGTCGTGAGTTATTCAGAAGGCCACGTGGCAGCACGACGTTCGATCCCGCATTCGATCAACTCCGAGCGGGATTCGGAGAGGAACGCGAATGCAGGCACGCAGAAGCTCGGATCCCGTAAGAAGAGACACGTGGTGCTCCCCAATTCCATCCCGCCTTGATCCAACGGCCAGAATTTGCGCCGACTGTAGGGTTGCTGGTTTAAGAGATTTTTGATTGGGTTTGAGCGATTTTTTAGCATCCGATACCGATCTAATTCCCCTATAAATACCCACGTATTCCAGAGGCTATTTACACCAGATTTGAGCGTATTTTGAGCGTATTGGAGGGGCTACAAAGCGTATTTTCATGAGATGTTCTGGGGTTTTGCAAACAGAGAATAGAGGGTCTTGCAGAAGAAATTCAGAGGCTTTTTGAAGAGTTTTGGTGATAGTAATCTCAACTTTAATCTTGTATTTCACATATTTAGCATGTATTTTGATGTTTTGATCATGTATTTGCTAATGAAACTGAGATTTCTTCTCTCCATGCGTGGCTAATACCCTTGTGTATTGGTTGTGATGTAGTTAGGGTGTTTTAATCTATGGTTTCTTCATATTTTCGCCCTATTTCACAAGTTATATCACGTATTTTGCTAGATTCTTCTCGTATTATTCAAGTATTCTCTTTGTTGGTGTACTTGGATCGAATCTGACCCTTGCGAACTTATTCGTGGCATGATCCTTGCGGACATCGTCGTGACCCTTGCGGGCACATGAATTTAAAATTCTTTAAGAAGCTAGTAAATTACGTGATTATATACGGCATTTTAAACGTTCTTTTATCGTTATATTTTCCGACGTTCTCAATACCCTTGTGGGGTGAAAGGTTGAGTTATAGAAATGACATAGATTACCATTGATTGCATATACCCTAACGAAATCACAACCAACACATGCTCCTCTCATCGTTTTCTTATATCGACTCTCCGTACACGTTTTAGTATTACTCGTTCGTTTACTTAAACCATTATCACGATTATCTCACTTTCAAAAGGTGATTATTTTTCGTCGTTTTATTAATATTAAGAAACTGATTCTTTTGGTTTACAGGTCGACTGTCCCGAGGATTCGACACATGACTCTCCAGGTTTACTATTTGATCTATCTCCTACACTTGGGAGTAGTGCTCACACATTTCGAGACGAGTCAAGTTTTTGGCGCCATTTCCAGGGACAGCGGTATATGTGATCCATACTTTCAGTTTCTCTCGAGGAATATTTCGGTGAGATCTTTCCATCTTTTAGTTTAGGATTTTTGCTTTCCATTACTTAAAAACACAAAAAAAATCATTAAAACATCTTTTTCTATTAGTTTATCTGGCATCGATCCCCTACTTCACATATATTAGAACGAATAGAAAATATGGCTAATAATAATGATGGAGCACACATAACACCACCTGCACAAGAAAGGCCTTTATTGGAAATCTATATGCCATCTAGGGTGGTGTCTGATTCATGCATAATTCTACCTGTGGATGCTCATAATTTCAATCTGAAGCCAGGTGTAATTCAACTCTTATCATCCTACCATGGCATCAAAAACGATAATCCTTACTTGCATGTTAGAAATTTTGAAGAAGTATGCTCAACTCAGTTGGATGGAAAAATTAGTTCTGATTCTGTTTTTCTTAAACTATTTCCATTCTCTCTTAAAAATAAAGCAAAACAGTGGTCTAATTCTTTGCCACATAGATCTATCTCTACTTGGTTACAATTGCAAACTGAGTTTCTACAAAAATTCTTTTCTTTGCAGAGGACCCATGCCTTGAAGCGACAAATCATGTCCTTTTTGCAGAAGGAGAGAGAGTCGTACGACCAAGCATGGGAGAGATTCAAGGACCTGCTAATCGCTTGCCCACACCATGGATACGACAAAGGCCGTGCTATTGGATTCTTTTACGACGGCCTACAGCCGCAAACTAGGCAATACATGGAGATGATGTGCAATAGCAAGTTCTTTCAGAAAACTCCTATTGAGGCATGGGAATACATGGAGACAATAGCGGAGCTTGCGAGGAGATGGGAGTCTACTTCAGAGTTTGACAGATCAATTGTAAGGATGGAAAGTTGAAGATAACGTTTGGTAACATGAAGCTTGAATTAAATATCTTTAAATCATATAAGTTGCCAACATGTGTTGAAAGTGTTGAGAGGTATGCTTTATT
Source organism: Scilla litardierei (assembly GCA_030789695.1). Classification (NCBI taxonomy): domain Eukaryota; kingdom Viridiplantae; phylum Streptophyta; class Magnoliopsida; order Asparagales; family Asparagaceae; genus Scilla; species Scilla litardierei. The sequence goes on from CM061131.1 coordinate 66,834,741, forward strand.
GAAAATTTGATCGAAGACTACTTTGAGGCTGAGTATGAATGTGACTCTAATTATATTGATTATAATCTTGATGATATTAATGAGTCTTATTTTTTGCAGGGCACTCCTGAAAAATCAAGGGAAGCATGGGCACCGAGATTTGAACCATTGCCAGCTGGACTGCCACCACAACTACCCTTTGACGTGGAGCATCCAAAGCTTGAGCTTAAGCCATTGCCGGACTACTTGAAGTACGCATTCCTTGGAAAAGATGAGACTTTCCCTGTGGTAATATCCTCCAAACTTACACTTGAACAGGAACGCTCATGGCTTGTTGTGCTTAGGGAACATAAAGGGGCCATTGGATGGTCCATTGCAGACATCAAAGGTATAAATCCCTTAACTTGTACACATCATATTTATCTTGAGGATGATTTAAAACCTACGCGTGAAATGCAATGTAGGTTGAACCCGATGTTAAAAGAAGTGGTAAAAGGTGAGGTTCTTAAATTACTTGATGCTGGAATTATTTATCCAATCTCTGATATCAAGTGGGTTAGTCCAACTCAAGTTGTCCCTAAGAAATCTGGTTTAACTGTGGTTAAAAATGAAAATAACGAACTCTTACCTATGCGAACCACCACTGGATGGAGAATGTGTATTGATTATATGAAGCTTAATTCGAAAACAAGAAAAGACCACTTTTCTTTACCTTTCCTAGATCAAATTTTAGAGAGAGTTGCTGGTAATGAATATTATTGTTTTCTATATGGCTACTCAGGTTATTATCAGATAGAGATTGCTCTAGAGGACCAAAAGAAAACCACTTTCACTTATCCCTTTGGAACTTTCGCATTTAGGAGGATGCCATTTGGTCTATGCAATGCACCTGCTACTTTTTAACGTTGTATGTTAAGCATATTCAGTGATATGGTTGAAAAGATAGTAGAAGTATTTATGGATGATTTCTTTGTATATGACACTTCTTTTGAAAATTGTTTATCTAACTTGGCCCTTGTTTTGTGCAGGTGTAAAGAGAAGAACCTGCTACTCAATTGGAAAAAGTTTCACTTTATGACTACGGAAGGTTTGGTACTTGGTCACCTAGTTTCTAAAGCAGGTATTCAAGTTGATAGGGCAAAAGTTGAAGTATAGAGAAGTTGCCAACGCCAAAAAGCGTCAGAGACATTCGTTCCTTCTTGGGTCATGCAGGATTTTATAGATGCTTCATAAAGGATTTCAGCGCTATCTCTAAACCTCTTTGCAATTTATTGACTTCAAATACTTAACTTATTTGGACGCAAGAGTGTCAAATTTCTTTTGAAAAACTGAAATTCTTAATTGTCTCATCGCCTATTTTGCAGGTTCCAGATTAGACTCTTCCTTTCGAGATTATTTGCGACGCGAGTGATTATGAGTGGGGCCGGTTCTTGGGCAAAAGAAAGAAAAAGTTTCTTATGTTATTTACTACGCAAGTAAGACCATGAACGATGTTCAAAGAAATTACACGACAACGGAAAAGGAATTACTTGCGGTGGTATTTGCATTGGACAAGTTCAGGAGCTACATTTTGGGATCGTCCATCGTCGTCTATACGGACCATTCTGCGCTCAAATATTTATTATCTAAAAAGGATGCAAAACCTATACTTATACGATGGATTCTTCTTTTGCAGGAGTTCAATTTCGCGATATGAGACAAGAAGGGGGTGGAGAATCATGTTGCAGATCACCTCTCTCGATTGACGGTAGGCACAAAGTCTTCAGATACACCGTTGAGAGATTCCTTCCCCGATGAGCAATTTTTCGCCGTCTCTACTCTACCATGGTATGCGAATATAGTAAATTATTTGGTGACAGGTAGAACCCCATCACATTGGTCCTCTCTTGATTTTAAACGTTTCAAACATGAGGTAAAATCTTTCTACTTTGATGATCCTTATCTCTTTAAATATTGTGGAGACCAAATTGTGAGACGATGTATACCCGATCATGAAATTAGTAGTGTTCTACAATTTTGTCATGATGGGATATGTGGAGGACACTTTTCTGCTAATAAAACTGTTGCAAAAATTTTACAAAGTGGATTTTTCTGGCCCACCATGTTTAAAGATGCATATGCT